>CM060920.1:193801633-195080782 GCA_030737875.1 Allium sativum
CTTTTTTCAAATGCCACCCAAGGCACCCACTAGATTCCACATGCCACCCAAGGCACCCACTTAACCCCCTCATGTCCCACTACATGTTTATCTGTTTAAGTGTTTCTTAATTCATTAAGACCGTAACTTCATAAAGACCTCTCACATTAGACTGGCATTTGTGGCAGCTAGATTTGCCGGGTGGGTCCGGGCAGTCTTACACTACAAAAGAGCCTAACCTCATGTCTTTACAATTGTTACATATTTAATTTATGCCTAAGACCTCCCACATTAGACTGGCATTTGTGGCAGCTGGATTTGCCGGGCGGGTCCGGGCAGTCTTACACCACAAAAGAGCCTAACCTCGTGTCTTAGACGATTAATTACTCCTAATTAATCATTCCCCAATTTGAATTACTTTCCCTATTCAAATTATCAATCAATTCCAAATTTAACGATGTCCATAATTGACTTAATTATGTCCATCCATTTGTGGTACGTAAAATCATACCAATTTTCATCACAAATTTATTTTATGTCTTTTACGGCATTTATGCTAATTAAATCTTTTAATATTATCCCCTTTACCCCATGTTGTACGTTCGTTCGTTTAACGTAAAATATACGTTGGACTCGAATAGTCTAACTCATGGAATAAAGAGAAAACATCACAACATACATATAATTAAAACTAGATCTAAACATAAGGGGTGAACTTGCATGTGTGAATGATGTTCTACATCTAAAACTTGCATAGGACAAAGTTACAACTTGCATAAAATTACGTAGGTCAAAAATCCAAATCTAAAGGTGTGAACTTGTTTAGATAATGGTCACGAACTTGCATAAATCATGTATGTCATAGATCTACATCTAAAGGTGTAAACTTGTATAGGCAGTAACCACAAACTTGCATAACATGATTCATTTTCAAACACATGTATTCATATAAACTTGCATATGTTATTTATACAACATAACAATGGTATAAACTTACATCTAAACATGTAAACTAGCATGTAGAATTTGGCATATAACTCACACATGTCATAGCCTAACTTTAGATCTAAAATAGATGCCATGAAGCATATAAGGTTATACATATAATTTTCCCCAACTTGCATATGATTCATGTCTTAAAAAAATATATCTAAACTTGCATACATACTTATGATTTATCATATGAATCAACATACCCAAACTAACATATGAACAACATGGTGATTCGATTATATATAAGCCAATCATAAAATTACAACATAGATGATCACAACTTTATAAGATAGCATCATAGAATTTACAACATAAACATCACAATTTTACTACATGAATAATAACATGCGGTCAATAATTCACATCATATCCAAATAGTCCACATCATAACTCAATCCAATTAATTTGCTAATTATTTTATTAAAATTATCGAACTCACAATTCAGAGAAGGTCTTGAATTCTGAATTCTGAGTTCTAAAGTTGTAATAGCTTTTCCTTGAAGAAGATTCGTTGTTAAAGTTGAAAAGGATTGATTTACACTAGCTTTCTTCCTCTTTAATTGGTGAAGGCTATGCTGTGTTGCTAGGTGATGGCATGGAGGCCATGAATCAATTTTTTTTTTTTTTTTTTTTTGAATTTAGGGTTTGAGTCTAGAGGTGTTTTTATAGAGTTTAGGATTAATTTAGGCCATCTGATCAACGTAGAAGCAACCTGAACCATCCAACCAAGATAGGGTGACACCTCAGCCCTAATGACTCAGCACACTGTATTAAATGTTCAATTTTTTCTACTAATTTACATATTTCTTATTTATGACAAATTCCATTTGTAAATTATTCCCATTTTAATTATGCCATAACTATATTTTTAATTATGCTCACAATTAATGGTATACTAAATATACCATTTCATGAACCAATATATGCCATGTAATTTTGGTGTTTATCCTTCATATTTATATGTAAATTATAATTCTATTATTGTTAATTTTATATTCTCCCTTTTACCGTATACATTAATTAACCATATACAAATATCCATTTATACATGCATAAATCTTTCTTACCTTTAATTTGTCATAAAAGCCAATCAAAGAAGGCCACATAAAAAAACAATCATTGACAACCAAAAATGCGCCACGTACGCCACATGATGCGTACACGTTATATATATATATATGTATGTATGTACATATATATATATTTTTTTCTTTTTTTCTATCTTCCCAATTACCCATTTTCACACTAAACCACTTTTTGAATTGTGTTCACACTAAGCCATTTTAAGCCATTCCCCAAAAACAAAATTATGGCGCTGGCGGGGATCGAACTCTGTACGCCTTGTATGCAAGTCACGTGTTCCAACCAAATGAGCTACTAAGTCTTTTTCTTACGAACCTTAGAACAATGCTAAACGTTTATTCTTTTCTCATTCTTTTTTTTTCATGTTTTGCTGCAATATTTAATTTAAAGATATCTTTTTCATACGGAATCCAATTTACGCAAACTCGGACTCTATCTCAACCAGAATTCCGAGATGAACACAATGGCACAACCCGTTTCCCTTAATTCTCACATCTGAGATTAATTATTCTTTAATTTAGTTAATTCGATTATTCAAAAATCCGGGGTGTTACACCGTGGAACAGAGTAAATTTAACAAAGAAAACATTAATATTTTGTGATGAAATTTTTACTGTGGATGTCATATGAGTTGGTAATAACATATCCAAATTTCACGATTTTATGAATTTTCTAAATTTATTTATGAATTTTAAAACAACCTACGTTTTTCTGTCCAGATTTTATAGAAATTGTTCATGAAAATCACCATGTTTAACATATATAATCTTAATAAAAATTCTTGAAAATTGGTAGAGAGTTGCTTCAATATGTCAGAAATAACATACTAAAATTTGGTGATTATTAAACCCTTTATGAACTGAATTCAAATTTTCTAGCAAAGAGGGTTTTAATTCCCAGATTTGTAAAAATAAAAAAGAATAACAAGAAATATCATTACCTATCATGTTTGAAATAATAAAAACCAAAGATAAAAACTAAAATTATGAACCCTAATTTATTCACTAGAAGTATTGGAGGTTACCTTCTTTTGATTCCTAAAAGATCAAAACAGATCCCCTTTCATTTAAGACTTCAAATTGAGGATTTGTGAAGCTAGAGTTTTCTTTGTTTTGAGAAACTCTCTTTTGTTTGCTACCAAGAAAAAAATGAGCATATGGTTCATATGGAAATAGATAAGTGAGAAACTTTATCTTATTTAACACTAATGGGCTGAATTTTTAATTAGACCCAATCATTTTAGTTAAATGAATTGATGTTCTATCAGTTTATTTTCTTACAATTTTAAACTTTAATTTCCATTTAGATTTCACAAGGGAATTTTTATAAATAAACTCAAAATGTATTTTAATTTTTTCAGTTATTATTTTTATTTCACAAATCACAATTAAAATTATCTATCCCTAATTAAATTTAATTAACTAGGTAACTAACAATATGGTTGTTACAAAACTTAAGGTACAATTTCCATTAATCCATCTTAGGAAATTTCTACCTAAGATTAAGAGAAAAATCCCTTGCACTTTACTTTGTCTTCGATTTATTTTCATATAATCTGATACGCAATGCTACTACTAATACAGAGTTGTTCTCAAAAAAGAATCCACCCGGCCTCTCCATATTGACAACAATAGTCGTCAACAATTTGATAGTCGGTTATTTAACTATCGAAGGGAAACAAACATTCATCCAAAGCAAAAAAACAATCATTGGGCCCCTTAATTAATATTTCATTAATTAAATTAATCATTTCTCAATTTCTCTTCAATATATTTACCCAGATATTTCTCCAAACACGTTTAGCCTTTAACGATTCTTGGAAAAAAATTCATCTAACATGACTATTTATTTTCTGTACTCCAGAAAATATTACTTTTTATCATCAGAAAACATTTCCATGTATTCACAAATCACTACTTTTATACATTCATCAGTCCTTAACTGTAAATGAGAAAGAGAAAAACTCCTAAGTATCAACCACGAAGGCTGAAACCAACATCAGATCGATATTCAGGAAGTCATTCAATTTAACAAATCTCCAGTCAGTTTCTGATTTTCTTAACTCCATTTCTTAACTTCTTATCAACAAAATCATTTAAATCTTCAAACGGTTGTTTTAAACCAATATTCACTCTAAGACGTGCATATGCTTTTTCTTCCCACCTCTCCAGATTTAATTTATAAATTCCCTTTCTTCCTTATAAAATTCCGTTATATGTGTTCGCTTATTAAATTTCACATACAATTGATAAGTCAATTTCTAGTTATCTAACTTTTGTTAAATTTTTCTATCTCCTTAAATTTCCAGAAAATTTCGCTAGTACCTCCTTTGTACCCGTCAATAGCTCAAACTCTGACATGCCTCTGTACCCTTTCCATTCAGAAAGGAAATCAAAAGCCAAGTGACTTGCTGATTCGACGCATAAAAACTCATAAGAAATTTAAACATGTACCTTTTTGTCGGGCACTTAAATTTTAAATCTTCATTATCTTCATTTCATACCTATTTAACACATATATATATGTCCATTTCCAATTTATTCCAACTCAATCCCTTAAACTATTCTTTAATAAGCTATTTTGCCAACTTCACTATTTATTTGAACATATCACGTTCAAATTTATTTTAATCTGTTTACAAACGATTCGAATTCCAATTTCAATTCAAAATTTATATTTGATTATGAATATAATTCACAAACCTCATCCACTTGTCTAACATCAAATTCAATCCAAAAACCTAGTAACTAATTATTCATCTAATTAGTTAATTCTATTTAATAATTAAAAGTATTTTTTTTCCAAAAATCACTTTATTTATTTCTTCATATTTATTTTATAACTCAAATCTTGTATTTTCTATTGGAAATTCGGATTTTATTTACTTAAAATCCTTTTATTTATTTAAATAAACTGTTATGGTTTAATAACGATTATAGCGCCTTTTTTGGAAATTTGATTTTGACATAACTCAATATCTATGAGATGAAATCCAGATTTTTCTCTTCCATCAAAATATTATTATTCAATCGGTCTTGAAGATTTTTAAAGAATTTCGACTTAAATTGAGTTCTGCATACTTAGTTGAAGTTCAAAATGTCAAATTACGAACTACTGAGCCGTGACTAGTTCGTTTTAATTATATTTATATATAAACATTAAACATTGTTTATTATATAAATTCCAATTCCATTCTAATATATTTTAATACATAATAAACAAATTTTCCCAATTTAACTTAATATTTCAGATTATCCCTAATTGCTAATTATTTCAGTTATAAATTTATTTATAATTCAATATTCTATACATAATTCCAATTTCCTTTTTAAATTCACATTTGAATTTTGATTCCCCAAATTATCCAGACGATAATTTTTCCCATTTCATTTATAAACACCATTTATAAATTTATTTCAATTCCCTACATTATCCAATGAATATCATTCCATTTTATTTATAAGCACCATTTATAAATTCACTTCAATTTCCTGCATTATTTAATTTATAAACATCGTTTATAAATTCATTACTTGTTTTTATTATTCAAAACAAGTTAATATTTCTTAGCCCATTTGAAATTCAAATTTCTATTTTTAGAAAAATAGATTTTCCATTTTTTAATCTCAAAACCCCTTTTTACGATATTTTTATATATTAATATTAAGGCCATGATATTCAAACATTCAAAACACCCAATTATAAATAACAGATTTTCTAACATATCATATATGATAATATATGTGAAAAATAAATAAATAATAATACTTTTTAGGAAACCAGTTGGATCCCTCCAACCTGTTTTCCTGCATCCACAAATGTTAGCCAACATAAATAATACCCATCCTGCTTTAAGGCAGGATATCGCGGTATAGAAGGTCATCCATTATCATATTGTGGGGCGTATAGGGTCATCCGTTAATGATACCGCGGACATCCACTAATGGTACAACAGGAAATATCCAACCACCAATATATATATATATATATAATATTCTCACCAAGCCTGAATAACTAATATATAGGTATATAAACAATTTATAAATGCATCCAAGCAACCAACAATATATATTTTTATGATAAAAATAATTTTAATAAATTTCTGAGTGAGAATTACTCACTGCGATTTTTGTATGACGGAATAAATTGGAGACGTTTGATTTTTAAGCTCCATCTATCTTCAGAAAAATCCAAATAACTCCAGCTTGTAAATTTTGCAAATACAAACCCAACGTGATTTACAGCATTCAAATCTAGTTTCGTATGAGATGGATACAATCTTATATAAGATTTTGATTAAATTAAAACATCCATAACTATTAATTAACTTATTAATTTATACCTTAATAACACTTACCCCTCAACAGCCAATCACAATAATCGTCTTCCTCTCATTGCCAAAAAACGTCCCGCAAACCGAACACCTCTGCTAAACCTTACACCATCACTGCAAACACCCATGCACGCCTCAAACCCATTTCTCCATGTTGCCCAAGACCACACCTTCATGAGACAGACCATTCCAATTCAACCACATGTACATCACTTCATTCCTGAACCTTAAATCCTCTTGGCCAATCTTCAATACCCCCACATCAATACCCAATTCAAAAATCAGAACATCCAACTATAATCTCCCATTCATTCCATCATTTATAATTTTTATACTCCTCCATTCAACCCAATTTCGAACTCATATCTCCCCATTTCACCCCATTTTTCATCAACATCGCACCAGTCCAGAACTTTCGGCGACCTCCCCAGCTCAATAACTAGCAATTCGAACTCCTCAAAACCCTTTGAAAACGCGACGTAAGATCAGCTCATCCCCCTTTGAAATTGCTATACCCACCACGTCGACATCCCCAAATCATGCATCACACCTAGTTGTAAGCATCAGTGTGAAGTTCGAGCTAATCAAGATTGAAGAAAACAAACGATTTTAAAGAAGAAAAGGATGATTTTGAATTCATAAGAGTATGTTTTTTTTTAAATTTGAAGTTCGTTTTGATTTCGCAAGATAAAGGATGAAGGTGCTGATTTATATAAAAAGGAAATAAATTTTGATTTTGTTAATTATTGAAGAAAGCAACCATTTTTCTCTGAATGAAATTCATTCGCTTGAACCAATTGTTTATATAGGCGAAAAGTAACTTGGGGGGGGGGGGAGGGGAGGAGTAGGCATATGCATAGTACAAGGTAGCTGGTGTAAATTAGGGTAGGTTAATTAATTTGATTTGATTGTACATACCCATTAATTTTTAAAATTGATATTTCTTGCGGTTCTGAACTCCTATTTGAGTGTAACAACCCGCGTTTCTAGCATTATACCCCTATTTTAAACAACTAGTACAAGTTTGAAAGCCTCATTTCGATCATATGGAGAATATATTAATTTAAATTGATATAACGTAAATTAAATTCAAAACAAATAAATACCTTTAAAAAATTGTTATTACTATCGTTTATACTCAAATACAAATTATATTGATCATCTGAATTGCTTTTGATGATGTTTTATCTTTGAATTAAATTATTTGTAGTTTTCAGTATTACGATAATTCAATATGAAATTAAATCGTAATCGATTATTAAATCGATAACTCAATATAAAAATCCATTTATATTATCAACACAACATCTAAACAATTTAAAATGTTTTAAATAAATTAACCAAAAATCTAGGTCGTTAAATCCTTCCCCCTTAAAAGAATTACGTCCCCGAAATTACTAAGGTAGGAAAAATGCTACAAACCCATTAATGATTCAAAACACATTTATGTTGAAACCCAACCATTCATACTTCTACAACTTTTAGTTCGACCAAAACTTTTGGTTTTCATTTATTTAATCTGAATGAATTACATCCAATATATTTACGTTCATTCATATTCCTTTTATATGCATTCAAATTCATACAAACTGATTTTAATCAATTTATCCACTTCGATCCATTTAACTTACAAAAGTTAAATTTTTAACTCCAGAATTCAAATTCCAGGGTTTCCATTTCAAATCACTTTGATATCATATATGTCTATATATATATATATATATTCATAACCAATTTCAAATTCAAAACATTTGAATTTTCAAACTAACTTGTTTTCTTTCAAAACAAATTTCCATCAAAAACTTATCTAATGTAGCGATTCATCACTTAGAAACTCGAAAATGAATACTGATGATGCTGCAGTCATCATCAGAATTATTTTCCAGCCACTGAAGTGTGTTCAGTGCTTTATCCTTTCAAAATCCATTTAAAATGATATTCATTCAAAAAAAAATTCAAACCAAAGCTATATTGTTTTAATATACTTCAGAAAATATTTTTCAAACACCCAGGATTTAAAATTCTCAATTATAATTCTGAATCCAATTTTAATTCATTTCATTTGTATATCTCATTCTTATACAAAATCTATTTGGTTATATATAACCATCTATAATCTCATCTGATTTAATATCAACACTGACTTACATATATTATAACAATTTCAGAAAACTATTCCTTCCCATATCAAAATATAGTTTTGGTAAAATTATTTAATTTACCCACTTCAAAACAATATCATGTCCAACCTTTTGTTCAAGTTTGTATAAATTCCTATCAACATCGTTGCATCCCACGATTCGACCAAATTCATAAGCCACTCAACAGACTAGCCAACACAATATAAAATAATTTTTTATATTAATTAAAAAATATGCGCTCTCGTATATATACACTCAACTCATTCTAAGGTACTACTGACCCTATCTCTAATGAGTAAACGCCCACACAAGCTTAGGTGTAAACTCAACCTAAGCTTTGATACCAACTGAAGAGGACCAAAAACCTGTATTATTTGAGCTGACTAAATACAACTCACGTCCAACCAAAATTACATGAAAATACGAATCTTTATGGGTTAAGAAAGAAAAAGATAGAAGAAGAACAGAAACAACAACATAGAATCTCACATCGTAGTGGAAATAAAATATAATACACATCACCAAAATTTTTACTGTATACACGTCATTATCAGAGTACAATACTTACAATACAGCATTAAATAACAATAGCCATATAACGCTGAAGCCTCCTCCTCCAAGCTCCCGGCCATACATGACCAACCACTCATTTCTCTTAAGTGTATCAAATGTATATCACCAACAATTGGGATCAGAAACCGTTTTCCTGAAAGGGACAGAATCGAGTAAAACAAAGAATGAAATGAATTTCTCTAGATAGGTGATAATACACCCTAATTGGGAGCTACCCACTTAGCCATGTTGCCTGCCCGATTTTTGTCATTTCCTGGTTGTTGAGGCCTGAGGTTACGATTACTTACCTTTCTTTAATAGAACAAACACTTTGAATGCCACATTATCAGATCCGTTAATCATTAATTGATTTGCACAAATATATTCTAGATATTACGCTAAGAGAATAAATTCTCCACCATCAGATGTATATTTGTACAGACCAACATATGCGAACATTGGAAATACTCTGTCAGACATTCGTCCATACATGTTCGTTCTCGGACTGAGAAACCAAAGGCACAATTTCAATTAATCCATCTTAGGCAATTTCTACCTAAGATTAACAGAAAAAGCCCTTGCACTTTACTCCGTCTTTGATTTATTTTCATATAATTTGATTCGCAATGGTACTGCCAATACGGAGTGGTTCTCGGATAAGAATCCAACCAGTGTCTCCATATTGACAACGATAGTGGTCAATACTTTGATAGTCGGTTATTTAACTATCGAAGAAAAACAAACATTCATCCAAAGCATCAAACAATACCCAGCCTTTTAATTAATATTTCATTAATTAAATTAATCATTTCTCAATTTCTCCTTAATATCTTTACCCAGATGTTTCTCCAAACATGTTTAGTCTCTCACGATTATGGGAAAAACATTTATGTCTATCATAATTAATTATTTTCTATACTCCAGAAAATATCACTTTTTATCATCAGAAAACATATCCATATATTTACAAATCACTACTCTTCCACATTCATCGGTTCTTCATTGTAACTAGTAACAGAACAACTCCTAAGTATCAACCCCGAAGGCCGAAACCAACATCAGATCGTTATTCAGGAAGTCATTCAACTTAACAAATCTCTTGTCTAATTCTAGTTTTCCTAACTTTTGATCAAAAAAATCATTTAAATCTTAAAACATTTGCTTTTAAACCATCATTCACTCAAATTCGTATATACACTTTTTCTCCCCACCTCTACAGATTTAATTTTATAAATTCCCTTTCTTCCTTATAAAATTCCGTTATACGTATTTTCTTATTAAATTTTGTATACAATTGATAAGACAATTCCCAGTTATGTAACTTTTATTAAAATTTTCTATCTCCTTAAATTTCTGGAAAATTTCGCCAGTACCTCCTTTCTACCAGTCAGTAGCTCAAACCCTAACTCACCTCACTAGTCCCTTTCCATTCAAAAAGAAAATCAAAAATCCAAGTGGCTTGCCGATTCGGTGCATAAAAACCTATATAGAATTCAAACGTTACCTTTTTGTTCGGCACTTAAATTTTAAATCTTCATTCTCTTCATTCCATAACTATTTAACATATATACATCTGTTCCCAATTTATTCCAACCCAATCCGCTAGTTTATTCTTTAACTAGTTCTTTCGCCTATTTCACTTGTTATTTGAGCATATCATGTTCAAATATATCTTAATTTGTCCATAAAAAATTCGAATTCCTTTTTCAAAACAAATTTCATATTTGATTATTAATATAAATTCACAAACCCCATTCTCTTATCCAACGTCAAATTCAATCCAAAGGCCTATTAACTAATTATTCTTCTAATTAGTTAATTCTACTCAATAATTAAAAATCTATTTTTTTTTTCAAAAATCACTTCATCCATTTCACTTGAGTTCATATTTATTTTATAACTCAAATATGGATTTTTCTAATGGAAATTCAGATTTTATTTACTTAAAATCCTTTTATTTATTTAAATAAAGCGTTATGGTTTAATAACGATTATGGTGCTGTTTTTCTAGAAATTTGATTTTAGACATAACTCAGTATCAATAAGACGAAATCCAGATTTTTCTCTTCCATTAGATAACTATTATTCAATCGGTCTTGAAGATTCTTATTTCAAAGAATTTAGACTTATATTGAGTTCTGTATACTTAATTGAAGTTCAAAACGTCAAATAACGAACTACCACGCCGCGTTGAGTTCGTTTTAATTATATTTAAATATAAACATTAAACTTTGTTTATTATATAAATTCCAATTCCATTCTAATATATCTTAATATATATTAAACAATTTTTCCCAATTTAACTTAACGTTACTAATTATCCCTAATCGCCGATTATTTCAGTTATAAATTTATTTATAATTCAATCTTATAAACATAATTCCAATTCCATTTTTAAATTCACATTTGAATTTAGACTTCCCAATTTATCAAAATGATAGATTTTGCCATTTCATTTATAAACATCGTTTATAAATTTACTTCAATTCCCTGCATTATCCAATGAAAATCATTCCATTTTACTTATAAACACCGTTTATAAATTCACTTCAATTTCTGGCATTATTTAATTTATAAACATCGTTTATAAATTCATTACTTGTTTTTATTATTCAAAACAAGTAAATATTTCTTAGCCCATTCGAAATTCAAATTTCTATTTTTAGAAAAATAGATTTTTCGTTTTTAAATATCAAAGCCCCTTTTTACGATATTTTTTATATCAATATTAAGGCCAATGATATTCTAACATTCAAAATACCCAATTATAATCAAAGGTTTTATAACATGTCATATATGATAATATATATGAAAACAAACAAATAATAATATTTTTAACTAATCAAGTTAGATCCCTCCAACCTATTTTCCTGCATCCACAAATGTTAGCCAACATAAATAATACCTATCTTGCTTCAAGGCAGGATATCGCGGTATAGAATGTCATCCACTATCATATTGTGAGGCGCATTGGGTCATCTGCTAATGATATTGCAGCCATCATCTAGTGGTACTGTGGGAAATATCGAACCACCAATATATATATATATATATATATATATAATAGCTACAACCACCAAGCCTAAATAACTAATATATAGGTATATAAACAATTTATAAATGCATCCAAGCAACCAACAATATATTTTTTATGATAAAAATAATTTGAATAAATTTTTGAGTGAGAATTACTCACCATGATTTTTATCAGATGAAATAAATCAAAGACGTTTGATTTTTAAATTCCATCTATCTTCAAAAAAATCCATATCAACCCCAGATTGTAAATTTTGCTGCTACAAACCCAACATGATTTACGATGTTCAAATCTGGTTTTATATGAGATGGATACAATCTTATATAATAATTTGATTAAATTAAAAATTCCATAACTATTAATTAACTTATTAATTTATACCTTAATAACACTTACCCCTCAACAACCAATCACGATAATTGTCTTCATCCCATTGCCAAAAAAACATCCCGCAAACCGAACACCATTGCAAAACCTCACACCATCATTGCAAACACCAATGCATGCCTCAAAACAACCGCTCCATACTATCGAGACCACACCTTCAAGAGACAAACCATTCCAATTCAACCACAAGTACGTCACTGCATTCATGAACCTTAAATCCTCTCTGCTAAGCTTCAATACCCTCACAGCAATACCCAGTTCGAAAATCAGAAAATCCAACTATAACCTCCTCATCATGCCATCATTTCTTATTGTTATACTCTTCCATTCAACCCAATGTCGAACTCTTATCTCCCCATTTCACCCCATTTGTCATCAACATCGCACCAGTCTCGAACTTTCGGCGACCTCCCCAGTTCAACAACTAGTAACTCGAGCTCCTTATAACGTTTTGAAAACACGACGTAAGATCAGCTCGGCCCCACTTTGAAATTGCGATAACCACCATGTAACATCCCCAAATCGTGCATTGCACCTAGTTGTAAGCATTAGTGTGAAATTAGAGTTAACGAAGATTGAAGAAAATGAACGATTTTAATGAAGAAAGGGGCGATTTTTAATTCAGAAGAGTACGGGGTTTTTTCCTTTTAATTTGAAGTTCATTTTGATTTCGCAAGATAAAGGATAAGGTGCAGATTTATATAAAAGGGGAAGGAAGGAAACAAAATTTGATTTTGTTAATTATTAAAGAAAGCAACCATTTTTCTCTGAATGAAATTCGTTCATTCGAACCAATTGTTTATATAGGTGAAAAGTAACTGTAGGGGGAAGGAGTAGGCATGTGCATGGTACAAGGAAGCTGGTGTAAATTAGGGTAGGTTAACTAATTTGATTTGATTTAGTACTTATCCATTTAATTTTAAAGTCGATATATCTTGCAGTTCTGAATTCCTATTTGAGCGCAACAACTGGCGTTTCTAGCGTTATACCCCTATTCTGAGCACACTGGTTCAAGTTTGAAAACCTTATTTCGATCATATAGAGAAGATATTAATTTAAATTGATATATTATAAATTAAATTCAAAATAAATAAATTCCTTAAAAATAAATTGTTATTGTTATCGTTTATACTCAAATACAAATAATATTGATCATCTGAATTGTTTTTTGATTCTGTTTTATCTTTGAATTAAATTATTAGTAGTTTTAAGTATTACGATAATTCAATATACTTGAAATTAAATCGTAATCGATTGTTAAATCGATAACTCAGAATAAAAATCCATTTATATTATCAACACAACATTTGAAACAATATTAAATGTTTAAAATAAATTAACTAAAAATATGGGTCGTTACAACTGCACCATTGAGTGTGTTTATTACGAGTTTTGCATGCACATTCAATGTTTCTATAAGGCCATACGTTAATTTTTTATTTATTTTTTTGAACCTGGTATATAAGTACAAGCTATAAAAAAACCTAGAAGGAAGTAAAAATGACCAAAGTGCATGCTAGAACCCCCATGATAAAGTGGTCATTGCTTTGAATGAGACTGGTCAGCCAGTTTCTTATAATATTACGGAGTTAAGAAAATTTCTTGGAACAATAGCAAAGGTTAATATACTTTGGTAAAATATATCACCCTAAACCATAGTTTAACTAACTTCGTAATTGTTTGGTTTTAATTAATTAGCTTGTTTTCTGAATTTTGTGTTTCATATATTATAGGCTAGTATGTCATTCCGGATGAAGGACACAAGTGAGTCTTGAACATATTTAATGACTCTTGGAGACATTACAAGTCTCGTATGAAAGCAAGGTATTATTAAAAAAATATCCAATTGACGAGGAAAGGCTTTCGAACAGGCCCAATACAATTCTGTTGGAGGATTTTAAAATGCTCTTGAAATACTCGGGGGATAAATCAATTCAGGTACGACATCAATGTGACCACAAAAGTAAACTAATTTGTGTAATACTAATTTAATAATCATGCAATAGACGGATAAAAGAAATAAAATAAATAGATGATATTCACATTTAAATTGTTTAGTAGTTCCCATTATCTTGTTTTGTGCTAATCTTTTCTTTAGTAGTTCGCATTATCTTGTTTAATGCTAATAGTTTTTTGTGATTTCAAAGCTCTAGCTGAGACTAATTCACCGCATCGTAATTCATTTAGTGAGATGCATACCGTGGGTCCCAAAACTCATGCACTAACTATAGAAAAGATAGTATGTATTTTTTTGAACTTTAAGTTACTTTTTTTTTGTGATTGAGTTGAATTGGCCACATGATAATTTTAATTTGTTATATCATTGAATTAAATTTTATATCATTGTCACAATGTTCATAAGCAGTTGCTAGATTTATAAATCCTTAAGATTGAATGTTTAAATTTCTGTTTAATTTTTGATAATCCTATACTTGACAGAGAAAGAAGGACCCGGAGAAGCCAGCACATCTGCTTCCTTGGTCTATCTGGAAATGTATAAACGAGAACTAGGGAGAACTTACAAGACAAATACGGATGAACTAAAAGCCAAATACGTAAGTACATTAGATACTGAAATAGCAATTTAATAGTTAGTTTGAAAGATAACCACATTGAAGTTGAAACTTCCATATTTTAATAGTTACTATGAAAGATAACCAGTTCTATTAATAATTTTTTTCGAGTAGCTTATATAAGGTATTTGACCCATGATCAGTTATAAATCAATACTTGTGTCAGTATAGTAGGCTCTTTGTATGTTTGTTGGAGCTGCTCATTAAATCGAACAAATAGTTAGTTTGAAAGATAACCAGTTCTGTTAATAGATTCATTCGTGTGTGCCTGTGATTGGCATATCTTTTCATTAACTAGTCTATTTATGAATGTAATCACCCGGAAATGCGAGCCAATTTAAAAATTTTATTTCGGCAATTTTAGCAAATTTTGCATATTTAAAATAGATTATTTTAAATAATATCGACGGAAAATTTATTTTTAATAGAATTCGAATGTATATATTACATAGATCGTCGTTAGAATATAAAATTTATTTATATTTATAAATAGAATTGAGAATGGCGCGGTAGTTCGATTATTCGATTTCAAACTTCAAATGAATGTACGAGGTGCAAAATAAACCGGATTTTAGTGAAACCAAAAACATTAGGATCTAATTGAGAATATCTTTCCAATGTATCAGAAAAATCAAGATTTCATAGCGGGAATCAAAAGATATGTCCAATTGAAAATTCTGAACAGTCGCTATGGAATTCAGGCCCTTAAAAATGGAAATTTTGCAAATGACCTCGGATTTCGACGAAACCACTTTTGTTGGGTCCGTGATGTCAAATTATTGCTCGGTTTCAAATTTCATAATTTTTTGAATCAATATGTGAGCGTGGTAAAGGAAAACGCATTTGACCAGTTTTAGTTGATTTTAATCGACTAGAAAATGGCCATTTTTTAAACGGTCTCAGAATTTGACGAAACTAGTTTTGTTAGGACCATATCGTCAATACGAAGCTAGAAAATATTTTTCAGGAATTTTTCGAGTTAGTATGTGACCCCAGTTAATTGAAATGCGCGTTCAAATTCAATATATAGAGTTATATGTTGATTTTGACGAAAACTGATTGAAACAGTCGAATCAGCTTGCGAAACATATCCCATTGTGTTCGGAATGGGGGTAATTAGCTATGGACGACAGGTGGTGGGCCTCGTTTCGAGGTCGAAATAAAAAGTCACCTTTTTGAAATTAAATTAACTAAATAAATAAATATCTCCCTCGTTCTATACTATCCCCCCCCCCCGTTGAAATTCATTTCAGAACGAAGAAGAAAAAAAGAAAGAAAAGGGGGCGGAGCCCCGCCCCGTCGTCGATCTCGACGCTGACCACCGCGCCGAGGCGCCCCCTCCGCCTCCCCTCCTCCAGCCAATCCCCTCCCTCGCTCCAAGACCGCATCGCAAGCCCTCCCTTTTCTCAGATCGAAGCCCCCGTGAACCCTGCTCCGACGCCGCGCCAAGCTCCGGCGAACCCGACCTCCCCTCCGACCTTCACTCAGCCCATTCCGACGCCTCAGCCTTCAAAAACCCTCCCTTGAACGCGCAAAACAGTAAGCTCTTCTTTTATCTATATATTTATTTCTTTTGTTTAATTTATTTCAATTCTTTCATGTAATGATAAGTAGGAAAAAAATTAGATCTTTAAAGAAGAAAAGATAAGTTTTTTTCAGTATGAAAGAGTATGATTTTTCTACATGAAAAGGTATGATTTTTGCTTTACAAAAGATACGATTATTATGGTATGATTTGCTTATAAAAACATATAGAAAAAAAAATTGATTTCTAGTTCAAAGAAATGCTTTGATTTTTTAATTTGAAATGTTGATTAAATTTTTATATATGAAGAGATAAGGTTTTTGTCATAGATAAATATTCGATTTTAACTTAGTAGAAGTATAGTTTTTAACTAGATAAAGAAGTGATTTTTAGTTAAGAAAAAAATATGATTTTTAAATAGAAAAGATTAGATTTTTAAAATAGGAAAGACACGATTTTTAGCGGTGTAAAACTAGAATTTTTATCTATATAGTAGTAGAGTAAAAATGTGATATTTATGTATTGAATAGCGAAGTAAAAATTCGATTTTTGTATATTGGATAGCGAAGTAAAAATTCGATTTTTATATATTGGATAGCGAAGTAAAAATTCAATTTTTATATATGTAGTGAATACGGATGACAAAAGTGACGAAAGAAGAAACGGCGGAGATTTTCTACATATGAAGAGTCGAGACGTTTGGATTAGCTAGCTTGTGAGAACTTCTCACTCTAAATTTCTTTTTCTAGTTATATATATATATATATATATATATACTAGGATGCAGACGGTGCTTAGCAGCACCCGACACCCGTCATCCACAGACCATGGACGGCTTGTTTGTTTGATTGATTTTGATGTGTAGTTGATTTTGTGATGTGAAATAAAATAAAATATTTATATAGTTAAAAATATTTTATCGTTAAAAATATAATTTTTAACGTGAATGTGAATAAATAAATATTCATTTACAAACCGGACGGTTTGTTTATGTACACCTATTTGAAGGATATTGATTGGGACGATAAATTTTACACATCGCCCAACTGCACAAATAAAAATCTGTGTTTGTTGATTTGAAACCCCACACGGGTATTGGGATAAAATACGGCATACACTAATCCCAATAATTAGTTGTATGTCGATTGATTGATTGACAGGCTGTTATAAGCGTTAGATATCTATATTTGATGCTTATACAAAGTGGTGCACTTTGGATGATGGTTAATTGTTTATCGTTGCTATTTATATACATGTGTTGTATGGAATCCATATAGTTAACGTTATATGGTAATTGATTGAGCCTCATTCCAATTTGAAAAATAAAGAATATTATAAAATAAAGGTTCATGTGTTGACAGTACTCATCCGTTGAGATTAGTCATGTGTTGAACGAAATATTTTAATAATAAAATCTACATCTTTATTATATATAAAATTAGAAACTAATTTCTTTATAAAATAAAGGTTCATGTGTTGACTGTACTCATCCGTTGAGATTAGTCATGTGTTGAACGAAATATTTTAACAATAAAATTTACATCTTTATCATATAGACAATTAGAAACTAACTGGAAAAAATAAATAAGATGAATGGTTTCCTGGGTATTGATCTGATGTTGGTTTCGGCCTTTGGGGTTAATATTTAGGGAATCGTTCTCTTACTAGTTTACGGTTGGAGTCTGATTTGAAATCAAACGATATATACCATAATTTTTATAAAATATATTAAATAACAAAAAGAGTCACACGTGGACAGTACTCATTCGTTGAGATTAGTCGTGTGTTGACAAAAATATAGGTTCACGTATTGAATAGGATAAATATTCATTTGTTGAATAGAATAACTGAATTATTGAAATATATAAAGCCGTGTTGATTAGAGATGCGCTATTTTGACGCGAACGATATTTATATCGATTATATTCGTTTTTATAATTTGAATTGAATAGAAAATGAATTGAATTTGATTTGAATAGAAGATGAATTGAATTTGATTTGAATAGAAAATGAATTGAATTTGATTTGAATAGAAAATGAATTGAATTTGATTTGAATAGAAAACGAATTAAATTTGATTTGAATAGAAAACGAATTTGATTTGAATTGAATAGAAAACGAATTTGATTTGAATTGAATAGGAAAACGAATTTGATTTGAATTGAATAGAAAACAAATTCGAATTGAATTGAAAAGAAAACGAATTCGAATTGAATCGAAAAGAAAATGAATTCGAATCGAATTAAAATCGATTTGAATTGAAATCAAATAGAAATGAAAGTAAAAAGGATTTATAATAGAAAATTCAATTTTGATTTGAATTTGAAATAAAGGTTGAAATTGTTTTTGAAACGAATTCAAAACTATTTATAAAATTCGTTTTAAATAGTAATCGACGAAATATATATTATATATATTATATATATAATATAATGGCCTGAATAGAACGCGCCGCGCCGCGGTAGTTCGCGAATTTCGACCATTGACTTCGAACGGACATTACGGGAGATCCGACCGTCAGATTCTCTAAAACCGGAACCGTTGAGTTCGTATCAAAAAGGGCTTTCTAACGAATATTAGAAATCTGAAATCTAACGGTTGGATTTGGAGATACGTCCAAATCAAATTTGGAAAAGGTCGCTGTAAGTGCAGTTCGATGGCCGTTGCTGGAAATCGACTGTACGGGCCTTGATAAAATTATTAATAATAATAATTTTTGTAAAATCATAAGAAATGATTTGGGAAAAATTGGGATGAAAAACTCCATATTTGAAAAGATAAAAATAGATTTTTATCGAAATGAACTAGTTTTGAACTAAAATTAAAACCCATTTATTGTTAATAAATAAATTGGATTTGAAATGGGTTGTAAATAGAATTGATTTGTGGGTTCATCGTGAAGGGTGTTTTTTAAATGACACTTGTTCTTTAACCCGATAAAAATTAGAATGTGATTTGGGTTTATCGTGAACTGTGTTTCAAATGACATTATTTCTTTAACCTAGAAACGGGAGTTTTAATGAATATGCAATTAGATTGAAATGTGAATTGATAATTTAAATTATCAAATTTGGCAAATGAGCGAGGATGGAGTATTACCAGTTTTGCTCCAAAGCGATAGTTAAATCTTTAATTAGATTTGAACGTGAAATGGTAATTAATTTTACCGATAACACCATGGTGTTAGATATGGAGTATTACCAGTTTTGCTTCATGGGATGAATAGGTTGGGATTGGGAAATAAAATAAATAATTACTTCGGTGTGATTCGCCAATCCCGACTAGTTTGGAAAATCATAATTTGGTTTGAAATGATATCCAAAGGAAAATTAAAGAATAAATTTAAAAGAATTTATCTTTGATAAAATTAATGGGTACCTTTCCCTAAGAATTGAAATTTAGAAACTAGGTGTAGGTTAGTTAAGAAGAATGGTTTCCTGGTTATTGATCTGATGTTTGTTTCGGCCTTCGGGGTTAATATTTGGGAAATTGTTCTCTTGTTGATTTACAGTTAGTGGCTGCTAAATCGGAATGAGGCGTATGTTGTGTTTGTATAACATTCGTTTTAATATACGCGGGTTGTTCGGAAAGTCCGGGTTTATACCCATTCTGAATAAACGATTCGACAATAAGTCGAAGATGAAGACGGTGGTTGAAGACCGGAAGTCTTCACATCGTTTGGGTGATTACTGATGATCTTGATTGGGCTGTACACCCAAGATGAGGGAATCAGTTGGTGATCGTCCAGACGTACTTGGAGATCGATGGATATGCGAGTAAAGTGCCTTCGGTTTCGTTCAGACCCAGAACGAACTTGTAAATTGATTGTGTGTCTGACATTGGATTTTATTATGTGTTGATTGATTTCTATTAAATATATATCTGTTTGGCGGCGGAGAATTTATTCTCTTGCTTAACGCCCTTCTCTGAGACATACGAGCTTAGAGGTTATATATCGATAGATATCAATCGCATGGCATGAATTGCCTGTGTGGCACGCTGAGTTTCATGGATCAAGGCTTCTGTTGAAAAGCAAAGTCTTGTGGTTGATGATCAAAGCACGGCCTACGTGGCAGCTTTGTGTATAGCGTGGAATCGTGAGCCTCACAACTCGGTATGAGTCAAAAACGGGATACAGACCGTTGGGAGAACACGACGTTTCTTTCTAGCTTTGGTGGTGTCAGTGACTTACCAGCCCTGACATTTATATACTTTTCACCTTTGTGGTTGTTGGAATGAGGCGCCTCGATTATAGGTCTGTAAGGACCGGGAAACGTGTGTTCAGGAATAATTAATCCTCAAACGTAAGAGAGGACCAGCCCAACCGATCCAAGTGGCTGCCCAGAGTGTGTAGTCCTGAGCATTTGCTAGAGTGTCTCGAAGCGGAGAGGAGCTTGCCCCTTGCCTCGACTCATGACGGAAATCCAATTTCCAATACGAGATATTTCGGTTTTATTTGTAGAGCCTAGTATGGCGACATGATATATGGTACCCATGCCGCCTAGGATTGATATTTATGATTGAAATTGTTTTGACACTATACACTTATAATAGTATCAAATGATTTGTTTTAAACGTACCAAGCATGTTTGGCTATTATAAGGGAAAACCCTATCCTCCGGCTTGCGTTGCATTGTGTGATGGGACCTGGGTCTTATAATAGCTTCATTTTTTGAAAAAGCATTGCGTTGTCTTTTATATACACTGGTATTCTTGGGAGGAAACCCGTTCCGTGTTATACGGCGTGGTCCCTTGAATTACTCTCTTTCAAAGTAAAGTTTTTAAATAACTGTTTTAGTTCTCACACCAGTCACATGACTGACCTGGAGTTTATTGTTTTAACCAAAACTCTGGGTGCCCCTATTTCCACACGGGCAGCTAGTAGTTTTGGTTTTGCAGATTTATATTCACAGGATCCTGGTTTACAGCTGGAATGATATCCGGAAAGCTCTGTATCCGTATATCACCTTCAGTTGTGCTTGTATTATTTTCCGCTGCTATGTAATTTATTGTAATCTCTGATATTTATCGAATGTAATTTATTCAACTATACTCTATATATTCTTGTATCTGATGGAATTGTTGTAATAGCAATGAAATATTCTTCCGTCTACGTTCTAGTTTGTCCTGTTCTCAAAACGATCAGGGGTTTCGAACGGTCTTGGTCGGTTTAACGACTGATTCGGATCGAGCGAAATCCCCGGCCATCACATTTGGTATCAGATCTTTGGTTTACAGAGCTCGAGAACAAGACACATTAGATCCAAACGAAAGAATTCATCAGATATTGGATTAGTAATATCCAATTAGAATGACTCGTTAGAGATAGGATCAGTAGTATCCTAGAACGAGTGTGAAGAGTATATTTTTCAAATAAAACAATTTTGTTTTGAAAATTTAAATCGCTTTATACGTATTTGAATATTTTATTTGTATTGATTTGAACAATCGAGTATATAAAGATTTTGCATATACGCGTCATGAACGTATATTCGAAGTTTTAATATACTGGATAGATATAGAATCACATTCTAGACACCCGGAGATGATTCTTATTATTGATATATCATCATCAGAATTTGTGTTCGTGTTTCGAAGGTATGATTTCTATATATTTCCATTAGACCGGTGTGAGAACCAAAACTAATATAGATAGATTTATTGATTGTGATTTGGCATCCAAAACATGATTTTTGAATATATATCAAATTTATGAATTTGAAACGTTAATCCACTAATTGATTGATGTTTGTGTTGTTTGTTTATTTGTTTGATAATTTTGAACCATTTAGCCTAATTGAATCAAATATTGAATTGTATTTAAAATTGGTCGCATTTGCTTGCATATACATGTATATCTTTTGAACAGGTCATAGCAAGGAGGCTAGAGCAGAGAATAAAATTTGTTTGCCCGACAAATAGGTACATGTTTACTATATAATCTACTGTTTTGTTTGGGTGATGATGATTTTATGAGCCTATTGGCTAGCCGCTTGACTTTTTCTTTTTCTTTTTGAGATCAGAAGGCCTGTATGGCAATTTCGGGATTTTCCCGTGGCTCCCGGTGCAGGGGAGGTTATGGCGAAATTTTTCGAGAATTCCAGGTGTTAGCCAAATTTTTAAAGAATTTGAAAATTCTCAGAAGCTGGAAAGTTGGAGAATGGAAGCCAGATCGAACGTAGAATTGATTAATCAAACCACTTTCGACTTTGTTCCTTTTCGGGGACGAAAAGTTTTAAGTGGGGGAGATTGTAATAACCCGGAAATGCGAGCCAATTTAAAATTTTTGTTTTGGCAATTTTAGCAAATTTTGCATATTTGAAATAGATTATTTTAAATAATATCGACGGAAAATTTATTTTTAATAGAATTCAAACGTATATATTATATAGATCGTCGTTAGAATATAAAATGTATTTATATTTATAAATAGAATTGAAAATGGCGCGGTAGTTCGATAATTCGATTTCAAACTTCAAATGAATGTACCGGGTGCAAAATAAACCGGATTTTAGTGAAACCAAAAACATTAGGATCTAATTGAGAATATCTTTCCACCGTATCAGAAAAATCAAGATGTCATAGCGGGAATCAAAAGATATGTCCAATTGAAAATTCTGAATAGTCGCTATGGAATTCAGGCCCTTAAAAATGGAAAATTTGCAAACGACCTCGGATTTCGACGAAACCACTTCTGTTGGGTCCGTGATGTCAAATTATTGCTAAGTTTCAAATTTCATAATTTTTAGAATCAATATGTGAGCGTGGCAAAGGAAAACGCGTTTGACCAGTTTCAGTTGATTTTAATCGACTGGAAAATGGCCATTTTTCAAACGTTCTCATAATTCGACGAAACTAGTTTTGTTAGGACCGTATCGTCAATACGAAGCTAGAAAATATTTTTCACGAATTTTTCGAGTTAGTATGTGACCCCGGTAAATTGAAATGCGCGTTCAAATTCAATATATAGAGTTATATGTTGATTTTGACGAAAACTGATTGAAACAGTCGAATCAGCTTGCGAAACATATCCCATTGTGTTCGGAATGTGGGTAATTAGCTATGGACGACCGGATGTGGGCCTCGTTTCGAGGTCGAAATAAAAGGTCACCTTTTTGAAATTAAATTAAATAAATAAATAAATAAAAATATCTCCTTCCTTCTATACTATCTGCCCCCCCCGGTTGAAATTCATTTCAGAACGAAGAAGAAGAAGAAAAAGAAAGAAAAGGGGGCGGAGCCCCGCCCCGTCGTCGGTCTCGACGCCGACCACCGCGCCGAGGGACCCCCTCCGCCTCCCCTCCTCCAGCCAATCCCCTCCCTCGCTCCAAGACCGCATCGCAAGCCCTCCCTTTTCTCAAATCGAAGCCCCCGTGAACCCTTCTCCGACGCCGCGCCAAGCTCCAGCGAACCCGACCTCCACTCCGACCTTCACTCAGCCCATTCCGACCCCTCAACCTTCAAAAACCCTCCCTTGAACGCGCAAAACAGTAAGCTTTTCTTTTATCTATATATTTATTTCTTTTGTTTAATTTATTTCAATTCTTTCATGTAATGATAAGTAGGAAAAAAATTAGATCTTTAAAGAAGAAAAGATAAGATTTTTTCAATATGAAAGGGTATGATTTTTCTACATGAAAAGGTATGATTTTTGCTTTACAAAAGATACGATTATTATGGTATGATTTGCTTATAAAAACATATAGAAAAAAAATTTGATTTCTAGTTCAAAGAAATGCTTTGATTTTTTAATTTGAAATGTTGATTAAATTTTTATATATGAAGAGATAAGGTTTTTGTCATAGATAAAGATTCGATTTTAACTTAGTAAAAGTATAGTTTTTAACTACATAAAGAAGTGATTTTTATTTAAGAAAAAAATATGATTTTTAAAATAGAAAAGATTAGATTTTAAAATAGGAAAGATACGATTTTTAGCGGTGTAAAACTAGAATTTTTATCTATATAGTAGTAGAGTAAAAATGTGATTTTTATGTATTGAATAGCGAAGTAAAAATTCGATTTTTGTATATTGGATAACGAAGTAAAAAAATCGATTTTTATATATTGGATAGCGAAGTAAAAAATTCAATTTTTATATATGTAGTGAATACGGATGACGAAAGTGATGAAAGAAGAAACGGCGGAGATTTTCTACATATGAAGAGTCGAGACGTTTGGATTAGCTAGCTTGTGAGAACTTCTCACTCTAAATTTCTTTTTCTAGTTATATATATATATATATATATACTAGGATGCAGACGGTGCTCAGAAGCACCCGACACCCATCGTCCACAGACCATGGACGACTTGTTTGTTTGTTTGATTTTGATGTGTAGTTGATTGTGTGATGTGAAATAAAATAAAATATTTATATAGTTAAAAATATTTTATCGTTAAAAATATAATTTTTAACGTGAATGTGAATAAATAAATATTCATTTACAAACCGGACGGTTTGTTTATGTACACCTATTTGAAGGATATTGATTGGGACGATAAATTTTACACATCGCCCAACTGCACAAATAAAAATCTGTGTTTGTTGATTTGAAACCCCACACGGGTATTGGGATAAAATACGGCATACACTAATCCCAATAATTAGTTGTATGTCGATTGATTGATGGACAGGCTGTTATAAGCGTTAGATATCTATATTTGATGCTTATACAGAGTGGTGCACTTTGGATGATGGTTGATTGTTTATCGTTGCTATTTATATACATGTGTTGTATGGAATCCATATAGTTAACGTTATATGGTAATTGAATGGGCCTCATTCCAATTTGAAAAATAAAGAATATTATAAAATAAAGGTTCATGTGTTGACAATACTCATCCGTTGAGATTAGTCATGTGTTGAACGAAATATTTTAATAATAAAATCTACATCTTTATTATATATAAAATTAGAAACTAAATTCTTTATAAAATAAAGGTTCATGTGTTGACAGTACTCATCCGTTGAGATTAGTCATGTGTTGAATGAAATATTTTAACAATAAAATTTACATCTTTATCGTATAGAAAATTAGAAACTAACTGGAAAATAGATAAGATGAATGGTTTCCTGGGTATTGATCTGATGTTGGTTTCGACCTCCGGGGTTAATATTTAGGGAATCGTTCTCTTACTAGTTTACGGTTGGAGTCTGATTTGAAATCAAACGATAGATACCATAATTTTTATAAAATATATTAAATAACAAAAAGAGTCACACGTGGACAGTACTCATTCGTTGAGATTAGTCGTGTGTTGACAAAAATATAGGTTCACGTATTGAATAGGATAAATATTCATTTGTTGAATAGAATAACAGAATTATTGAAATATATAAAGCCGTGTTGATTAGAGATGCGCTATTTTGACGCGAACGATATTTATATCGATTATATTCGTTTTTATAATTTGAATTGAATAGAAAATGAATTGAATTTTATTTGAATAGAAGATGAATTGAATTTGATTTGAATAGAAAATGAATTGAATTTGATTTGAATAGAAAATGAATTGAATTTGATTTGAATAGAAAACGAATTGAATTTGATTTGAATAGAAAGCGAATTTGATTTGAATTGAATAGAAAACGAATTTGATTTGAATTGAGTAGGGAAAAGAATTTGATTTGAATTGAATAGAAAACGAATTCGAATTGAATTGAAAAGAAAACGAATTTGAATTGAATTGAATTGAAAAGAAAATAAATTCGAATCGAATTAAAATCGATTTGAATTGAAATCAAATAGAAATGAAAGTAAAAAGGATTTATAATAGAAAATTCAATTTTGATTTGAATTCGAAATAAAGGTTGAAACTGTTTTTGAAACGAATTCAAAACTATTTATAAAATTCGTTTTAAATAGTAATCGACGAAATATATTATATATATATATAATATAATGGCCTGAATAGAACGCGCCGCACCGTGGCAGTTCGCGAATTTCGACCATTGACTTCGAACGGACATTACGGGAGATCCGACCGTCGGATTCTCCTAAAACAGGAACCGTTGGGTACGTATCGAAAAGAGCTTTCTAGCTAATATTAGAAATTTGAAATCTAACGGTTGGATTTGGAGATACGTCCAAATCAAATTTGGAAAAGGTCGCTGTAAGTGCAGTTCGATGGCCGTTGTTGGAAATCGACTGTACGGGCCTTGATAAAATTATTATTAATAATAATAATTTGTGTAAAATCATAAGAAATGATTTGGGAAAAATTGGGATGAAAAATTCCATATTTGAAAAGATAAAAATAGATTTTTATCGAAATGAACTAGTTTTGAACTAAAATTAAAACCCATTTATTTTTGATAAATAAATTGGATTTGAAATGGGTTGTAAATAGAATTGATTTGTGGGTTCATCGTGAAGGGTGTTTTTTAAATGACACTTGTTCTTTAACCCGATAAAAATTAGAATGTGATTTGGGTTTATCGTGAACTGTGTTTCAAATGACATTATTTCTTTAACCCAGAAACGGGAGTTTTAATGAATCTGCAATTAGATTGAAATGTGAATTGATAATTTAAATTATCAAATTTGGCAAATGAGCGAGGATGGAGTATTACCAGTTTTGCTCCAAAGCGATAGTTAAATCTTTAATTAGATTTGAACGTGAAATGGTAATTAATTTTACCGATAACACCATGGTGTTAGATATGGAGTATTACCAGTTTTGCTTCATGGGATGAATAGGTTGGGATTGGGAAATAAAATAAATAATTACTTCGGTGTGATTCGCTAATCCCGACTAGTTTGGAAAACCATAATTTGGTTTGAAAAGATATCCAAAGGAAAATTAAAGAATAAATTTAAAAGAATTTATCTTTGATAAAATTAATGGGAACCTTTCCCTAAGAATTGAAATTTAGAAACTAGGTGTAGGTTAGCTAAGAAGAATGGTTTCCTGGGTATTGATCTGATGTTGGTTTTGGCCTTCGGGGTTATATTTTGGGAAATTGTTCTCTTGTTGATTTACGGTTAGTGGCTGCTAAATTGGAAAGAGGCGTATGTTGTGTTTATGTAACATTCGTTTTAATATACGCGGGTTGTTCGGAAAGTCCAGGTTTATACCCATTCTGAATAACCGATTCGATGATAAGTCGAAGATGAAGACGGTGGTTGAAGACCGGAAGTCTTCACATCGTTTGGTTGATTACTGGTGATCTTGATTGGGCTGTACACCCAAGATGAGGGAATCAGTTGGTGATCGTCCAGATGTACTAGGAGATCAATGGATATGCGAGGAAAGTGCCTCCGGTTTCGTTCAGACCCAGAACGAACTTGTAAATGGATTGTGTGTCTGACATTGGATTTTATTCTGTGTTGATTAATTTCTGTTAAATATATATCTGTTTGGCGGGGAGAATCTATTCTCTTGCTTAACGCCCTTCTCTGAGACGTACGAGCTTAGAGGTTATATATCGATAGATATCAATCGCATGGCATGAATTGCCTATGTGGCACGCTGAGTTGCATGGATCAAGGCTTCTGTTGAAAAGCAAAGTCTTGTGGTTGATGATCAAAGCACGGCCTACGTGGCAGCTTTGTGTATAGCATCTAATCACGAGCCTCACACCTCGGTATGAGTCAAAAACGGGATACAGACCGTTGGGAGAACACGACGTTTCTTTCTAGCTTTGGTGGTGTCAGTGACTTACTAGCCCTGACATTTATATACTTTTCACCTTTGTGGTTGTTGGAATGAGGCGCCTCGATTATAGGTCTGTAAGGACCGGGAAACGTGTGTTCAGGAATAATTAGTCCTCAAACGTAAGAGAGGACCAGCCCAACCGATCCAAGTGGCTGCCCAGAGCGTGTAGTCCTGAGCATTTGCTAGAGTGTCTCGAAGCGGAGAGGAGCTTGCCCCTTGCCTCGACTCATGACGGGAATCCAATTTCCAATATGAGATATTTCGGTTTATTTGTAGAGCCTAGTATGGCGACATGATATATGGTACCCATGCCGCCTAGGATTGATATTTATGATTGAAATTGTTTTGACACTATACACTTATAATAGTATCAAATGATTTGTTTTAAACGTACCAAGCATGTTTGGCTATTATAAGGGAAAACCCTATCCTCCGGCTTGCGTTGCATTGTGTGATGGGACCTGGGTCTTATAATTGCTTCATTTTTCGAAAAAGCATTGCGTTGTCTTTTATATACACTGGTATTCTTGGGAGGAAACCCGTTCCGTGTTATACGGCGTGGTCCCTTGAATTACTCTCTTTCAAAGTAAAGTTTTTAAATAACTGTTTTAGTTCTCACACCAGTCACATGACTAACCTGGAGTTTATTGTTTCAACCTAAACTCTGAGTGCCCCTATTTCCACACGGGCAGCTAGTAGTTTTGGTTTTGCAGATTTATATTCACAGGATCCTGGTTTAAAGCTGGAATGATATCCGAAAAGCTCTGTATCCGTATATCACCTTCAGTTGTGCTTGTATTATTTTCCGCTGCTATGTAATTTTTTGTAATCTCTGATATTCATCGAATGTAATTTATTCAATTATACTCTGTATATTCTTGTATCTGGTGGAATTTTTGTAATAACAATGAAATGTTCTTCCGTCTGCGTTCTAGTTTGTCCTGTTCTCAAAACGATCAGGGGTTTCGAACGGTCTTGGT
The DNA here is from genome assembly GCA_030737875.1 of Allium sativum. Taxonomy (NCBI): domain Eukaryota; kingdom Viridiplantae; phylum Streptophyta; class Magnoliopsida; order Asparagales; family Amaryllidaceae; genus Allium; species Allium sativum. The sequence goes on from CM060920.1 coordinate 193,830,875, forward strand.
CGGTTTAACGACTGATTCGGATCGAGCGAAATCCCCGGCCGTCACAATGAAACTCAAAACATCTATATTTTTGTAATTTTTGCTTTCCCTGATTTTCATTTTATATGCTTGCCTAGTTTTCATTTTATAGGCGAAGATTCAGGCAATGGTGGATGCATGAAATATTGCTGAGGCAGATGCAATTTTCTCTAGTGGGAAGACTCATGGATGGAATTGGCTTGTGGGAAGGCGAGGTAAAATGTCTAAAAAGTCTCCAACTCCTGGTTCTATAGAAAGTTATTTGCAAGAGCTGACCAAAAAAAATAAGGCAAGGGCTTGAGGCTGATTTGGAAGCAATGGTAAACAGAAAAGTGAAAGAGAACGTGTCATGGGTATGGAAAAAGCTAGGTGAAGCTAATTCAGATCTTAGCTTAGATGTCGAAGACTTTTGTATCACCAAAACAAGTGCTCATGATGACATTGATAATCCTGCAACTCCTGCAACTGAATGAAGTTTTTGGATGGTATGTGTTAACACTTGTGATATATTTGAATTGTACTTTTGAATTGTGTATTTGATCGTAAGTATTGGTACTGGAACTTGTGGTATGTGTTTGTGATGGCACTTTTGGTATGTGTAGGTGATGGCACTAGTGGTATATGTTGGTGATGACACTTGTGGTATGTGTTGGTGATGGTACTTGTGGTTTGGTATGTACAATATTTTGGATGGTCTGAGTGTGGTATTGAAATTTTTGGGTGGATTTATTGTATAAATATTTTGGTATGTTTGACTGTAGCAGAGTGTTTTGGACTGTATGTACTATAGAATTTGTAATTACAGTGTGGTATTTGCATTCTTCCAATGTAGCATTTACCTTCTTTACTATATCATTTGATTGTTTTCTAATGTTGCATCACAAGATAATGGTTTTGCATTATGTAACAACCCGCGATCCGACAGACCGATTTTTCCCAAAAATCCAGTCCATCGAAACCGAGTTGGTTTACTCTGGTATCCTACAGAAAAAGACAGAGACAAAAACATATCAGAGTTCAAAAAACACCTCACAGCGGAAGGAAAATATAGAGAAATTAAGATATAGCTTTACCTTAATAATAATACTGCTAAACCAATACCCAACACGTTTTATACAATCCTTGTCATGAACCTAACCTACGAATGTTATGAGGAGGGGGCCAGAACATAAGTTCTGTGTGAATGAATTTAAATTACACTTCCTAGATAATACTACATGTACTGTTCAATTACATTCTCTCTCTTATTAGGTTATTCGTGTCACTAGCACTCAAGGTTTTTACACACACGTCGTACCCCTCTACTCCTTAGTAGATTAACCTAATATAATGTATATGTAGCTACCCCCAAACCGAGGTACACCTCGTGGTACCCCACTCGCACAGTCTCCTCCGTGATATCACGGTAACAAGATAAGGTAAGGTAAGACAAACTGGGTATGCTATCGTATCCATTTCTATTTCTCTGAAATTACTAGCCTCATGTAATCATAACAAAATGATCCCACCATTGATCAGCTTCTACTCGCAGATATTTATTACCCGTGTCATACAACCTTGCTTGTTTGTAGATACCTGTGCTGGTCCCACCATGGGGTGTATCAATTCCTATGGTGGCAACCGACACAAACCAAAATGCATAGTGTATACTATTGATGCCCAATGCCTGTTTTTCCCGCTTCGGGGCAAGTGCACGCCCGTACTCCGTCGAGACCTACGCTGCAGCACCACTCGCCGCTATATTTGACCACTTATAATCAGCCCAGTAATCGTGCCCCACCCTGCCTAGTTCAGGGTACCATGATACATTTATGTGGGTTACTGCTGAAATGGGTCCCCGTTACTAGGGTTTCCTAATCAACATGTCGTAATGGTTAAGTGTTCCCAATTTAACTTAACCCCACCCATTTGCTTAATTAACATGTTGTATTGGTTAAGTGTTGCCTATTCATATATTACTTAACCTTCCCACTGATTCACGCACGTTTATAAAACAGTTAAATTTGTAGGCCTATATATACACGAATATTTCCCATTTACCCAAGATTCGCTTAACCCTTCCCCTTATCAAGTCCATGTGTATTATTGGTTAAGCTTGCCTTAACCCTATCCATTTTGTAATATTGGTTAAGTTGTCGTCGATCAATTCAAGTTAACTTAACCGACCTATTCATTATGTTGTATTGGTTAAGTGTCATCAAATCTGGTCGAGTCAACTTAACCCACCCACTTGTCATGTTACATTGGTTAAGTATTGCCTTCTTGTGTTACTTAACCCTACCACACATCATGTTATATTGGTTAAGCGTTACCCATTAACTTAACTCTACCACACATCATGTTATATTGGTTAAGCGTAACCCATTAACTTAACCCTACTCGTTCCTCATATTATATTGGTTAAGTGCTTCTTATTAACTTAACCCTACTTAGTCATGATGTTGTATTAGCATTAATTTTTTCGTTAATGCCTTAAACTCTCACATTAGAATTGTTGTTTACGGTTGTTAGATGTGTTGGGCGGTTCCAGGCAGACTTCTACCACAAATCCATTCTAACCTCGGGTTTTTCCCTAGCTTGATGCGCCAACCTCTCACATTAGACTTGTTGTTGTGGTTGTTGGATTGTGTCGGGCGGTTTCGGGCAGCCTTACACCACAACTCAGTCTAACCTCGGGTCAGGCATGTTCGTCTTTTTATTTACTTTACATATTTTCCATTCATGTCTATATGTAAATTCTCCTTAAATATTATCATTCAAGTCATGTCCCACTTACATTTAAATCATGTCCATAGTTCTAGGTATACAAATTAAACCATTTTATGCTACTAACCATTTACACGATTTTTGAACCAATCTATGCCAATAGCATATAATTTAAATTTGGCACATAACAACCTAAATTTAGTTTAGCATAAAATTGTGAACTTTTATTTTAGTTGGATCCAATTAACATAGATCTAAACATATAAAACATGTAGATACAGACATGTAAACGTATATGAACATGGCTTAGCTTATGGATTTGTATATAACATATCATAAAAGAATCACCATGTAACATCCCATAATTTTTACCAAGTTTGACTTGGATTTTTATTATATAATTTTTTGATTTTTGAATATAAAGGATTTTTTATAAGGTTTGAATATAAAATTTTTACTTTGAATAAGTATTTTGTTAAATATGATTTTTTTTATAAGAAATACTTATTTTAAAAGTTATATTTAATTTAAAAGATTTATGTTTGAGTAATGGTATTTTCTGATTTTGATATTATTGATTTATATGAATTTGGTAAAGGATACTTTATTTTTAAAAGATTTCACAAGAATGATTTTTTATTTTCTTTAATGATGTTTATAAAATTTATTAAGCTTTTATTTTAAAACCATTTGTTAGTATAAATTTTTGGTAAATTATGTGTGTAAAAATATTTGATAAACAATATAGATGAATATTTTTGGAATATTAATATGTAATAATATTTTTTTATAAAATATGTTGTTTTCCACAAAGACTTGTCGTGTATCTAAATTTCATTTTTATAAGTTAAACATGATAAATGGTGTGAATATGCATTTTGATAAACCTTAAGTAATATGAACTTTAGCTACATTAATAAGTGTTACAAATGTGTGACTAGGTTAAACTAATTTCATAATGAAGATAAGGCTGGGTGTCCTCTTACTTGTCAAGGTGCATGGAGGGATTCATATCATGAAGACAAGTAGCCATACATGTGTAATTTTGCATGTAATTAGCATCACGAATTGATCCATGAGAAAATTTACTATTTTACCCTTATAATTCCCTATATAAGGAGTGCCTAAACTCTATTTTACTTGACACTTCAGCCATAAACAATTTCAGATGCATTAGTTTCCTCCCGTTCCTTTTTCTTTCTTCACTTTTGCAAATTTCAGTAATGAAGAAAATACTGTAATGACCCGCATTTGCAGAGGTATTATAATTAATTTATTTAATTATATAAATAGTGATTAGTGAATTAAATGGTCGTGGAATTAAATAATGATGAATATTTAATTAAAATAATAAGTTAAATAATATATTTAATTCTGAAATAATCAGAATTGGCTGAAATGGCGATATGGTGTGAACTGGATCATCTGTGATATTTAATTCAGTTTAGAATTGAATTAGAATAACGAATATATTATTTGAACGACAGTTTGAACGTATAATTATATTATAATTAAAATCGAGCTTGAAATGGCGCTACAGTTCATAAATTGGCGATTCGAACTTCATTTGAATGTACAGGGTTCATTTTAAATCGGATTCCTGTGAAACAAGAAACATGTGGAGCTGGTGGAGTATATCTTTCTAGTGGAAGAGAAAAATCCGGATTTCATTGTGTAGATTTTGATTTATGTCCAATTCAAATTCTAGAAAAGTCGTTGTGGAATTCCTTTATAATTTATAAATATTTAATTATATTTATAAAAGGAATTTCATTATAAATCGAATATCGATTTTATCGGGATTTGAAATATCAAGTTATAAATCACAGTAGAGCTGTATGGTAATCCATTGTGAATATATATACGATATTACAAATTTATTTATATTTAATTTAATTTTATTTAAATATATTTATATATTTAAATGGGTCATCCAGAGCTTTAAAAATACGCTGTGTTTGCAAACGAAGTCGGAATTCGACGAAACTAATTTTGTTGGATCCGCAATGTTAAATTATTGCTAGATGTCAGTTTCCATGATTTTTAGAGTCAGTGTGTGGCCGTACGGACTTTTAGAGTGAAAAACAGTCGATATTTTGACAACTAAAAATACGTTGTGTGAGCGAACGGAGTAGAATTCGACGAAACCAGTTTCGTTGGGATCGAAATGTCGAACTGTAGCTGCATGTCAATTTTCGTAATTTTTGGGTATCGTAGGTGATCATGGTGATTTTTAGACAGCGTATACAAATAACGATTGAATTAAATCAAATATAAAAATAATAAAAGGTTCCAATAAATATGCCTCAACATGTTCTAAACCTAATTTCTATTCCCTTAGAAAACCACCGCCAGTATTCTTCAATCTAGAAATCTCGGTGAGCAAAATAAATCAAATAGAATTCAAAGAAAATTCCTATAAATCGATCCTTGTATATATTCGGGTTCAGAAAGGTTTTAGCATCAATTCTGTGTGAGTTTGGTGAGGTGCGCGTTGTGTTGGGTTCAGTGGAATTTTGAGTTGCGGACTAGGGCTGTAGAAATCTTGGACCACTGGTCATTGTTGAGGGCAGTCGACTTGGGTTTAGGGATCAGCGAATTGAACTGCACCCGCTTGCGAAGTCTGGAAGAGTTCGGTTGAGAAATACGTCGAGGCCCTGTAGCGGATTCCGGCGTCGATCTTCTGTGGAGGCACTCGAGTACGGTGAAAGGGGTATGGGTGAATGCAGAAAGAGGAGAGGAGTGTTTTGGTAAATGTTGTTCGATTCCTTTTGAGTTATGGAGGTAGAACGTGCTGCTTGAAGTCAGAAATATGGAAGAGAAGTTTTATCTGGAGCTCGCGTTAAAACGGATCGGGGAAGAAGCTTTTGGCCGGGCTGGTTATTTAATCCGGGTGTGGGCTTGGGTGTAGTGATGGGCCGGGTTCTAATAGTAAGGCCTAGTGGTTTTATTAAATTTGGTTTTTGGATTAAATTCAAAGTGAAGTGTGCAAGGGAAAATGGTGTTGGGGTGCACTGTGAAGTGCAAATCCGATTTGGGAAAGAAGCATTTAGCGGGTGGGCTTGGGTGTTCATGAACGAGTGATGGGCCAAGGAAAAAGGTTAAGCCCAATAGAATTTAATTCCTAAGTTTTTATTTCTATTTAAAAGTGTTCAAACTTCGTAATGGTACAACTTGGTCATACGATACCAAATTGACGAACCGTAAGTTGCGTTGGGATCGTATGGACAGACACTACCCAATGGAACAAACTGGGAGTGGATTCGAGCTCGTATGAATTTATGGCGAAATAAATTGTTTCATTCAAATCAAACAAACAGTTTATCGTTCTTTAACGATGAACTGCCAAAGTGAGTAAATCTCACTAACTCTGAACAGTTTATAATTTCATGTTGTATTTTTAGAACAGTTAAAAATTGTCTGATTGATTGTGTGTTGACTATTAGATTTAACTGCTAGTCAGTTGGTTGAATTTCTATATTGATTCTGTTTAACAGAATATGTCATATGGAACTGAAAGTGACGTTGATTTTATTGTGTAACATCTGTGGATGCAGAGAAACAGGTTGGAGGGACCCAATTGGGTTTCTCAACATTTATTTTATTGTTTTCATATATTGTGATATATGATGTGATATATAATCTGTTGTCGATTATATGTGTTGAACGATACTGATCATCGTGATTTGATATGTTGAATACCATAACATACCGAAATGTTGATAAGGGAATATTTTCAAAGTGATATTTGTAAATAAGATATTTATAAATGGAATATTTATAAATTGGAATATTTATAAATAGCAGATATTTAGAAAAGGGAAATTATAAAATCAAAGAATAGATTTGAAAAGGAGATATTTGCAAACCATTTGCAGATAAAATAATAGAAAAGGAAATATATGTAAATCATTTACAAATAGAATTGATAGGAAATATTTAGAAAATAAATAGAGTTATAAAAAGGAAATTTGTTTATAACTGAATAAAACATTACTAAAAAGGAAAACGTTACTAAAAAGGAAATCATTTGTAAAGTGAAGAACCGTTACTAAAAGTAAATCTTTATAAATGAATAGTTATTCGAAGGGAGTTAATCAAATATAGTATTCAAAAGTAAGCAAATCGAATTAGTTATGCGAATTAGTTGTTCGAATAGAGTTAAACACATAAGAGTTATGGAATTAGTTATTCGAAAGGAGTTAGGTAAGGAGTTAAGTAAAATGAGTTAATCGATTAGGGTTAAATAAAAAGAGTTAATCGATTAGTGTTAAATAAATAGAGTTAATCGAATTTAGTCAATTCGAAGAAAGGTTTTCGAGTCTAGTTAATTGTAAAAGAGATTGTCAAATATAGTTATTCGAAGGGAGGAGTTATCAAATATAGATTTATTCGAAAGGAGTTAAGTAAGGAAGTTTGTTAAAGAATTAGAAGGGTGAACTTTGTCTATTTCAAGGTTAGAAACGTTGTTCAGTTAAGGTCTGAGAGGTAGTATTACCCCAACTTGATTGACTTCATTTTTAACTAATGAATGGTTAAGGTTCGATAGTAAAGGATGGTTAAGTGAATTTAGTAATTAAAGGAAATGGTTTGAGTTGGCATCGCGATGGTTTGTTTAAAGATCTGTCTAAGTCCAATGAAGAAGCTTTGGAAATGTTTTCCAAATAAGAAACCAGAAATGTTTTCTAATAAAGAAAACAAGAAATGGAAATGTTTTCCATTGTTAATAACGTATATTTTCCAAATTTAGAAAATAAGAAATATTGAATATAGGGAAACATGAGATAAGTAAATTAATGAAATAAAGAGATAAATTTTGAATGATGTTTGATCGATATAAATTTCCATTTGGAAATAATATCGTTATTTGCACACCTGTTTTTCTTCGATAGTTAAATCACAGACTATCGAAGTTTTGACCATTTTAACGTTGTTAATATGGAGAGACCGGTTGGATTATTATCCAAAGAACCACTCTGTATTGGCATAAGCTTTGCTAATCATATATGCCAAAGGAAATTGAAGACGGAGTTATGCAAGGGCTATCCTGTTTACAGAATAGTGCCTTCGGTTCATCCTGTTCCTGGATGACTGGTATGGACAGATGTTTGATAGAGTATTTCCAGAGGATCACATATATTGATTTCTCCAACCGTACCAAGAGTGGAAGCGGAGAAGGAAACTTCTTTTAGCTAAAAAATAATGTATGGTTGAGGACATCAATCGGTGATTTGATGGATTTGACGATGTGGCATTCAAAGTGAATCTAGTGTGATGATAAAGCGTAGCTTCTAGCCTCACATCCGGTAAATGACAGTAATCGGGCAGGCAGCATGGCTAAGTCGGTCGCACCAAAGTAGGGTGTATAATCACATGATCTAGAGTTTCATTTACTTCTAAAAATCTATTGTTGATGCTGTCCCATTCGGGAAACGGTTACTGATCCCAACCGTTGGTGATATACATTCGATACACTCAAGCGAAATGAGTGGTCGGTCATGTGTGGCCGGGTTGCTAGATGTTCTTGTTGAACCCAGTGTATTCCTTTCTAGAGGTACACCAGCGAAAGGTGGTTCCATACCTTGTCATAGTAGGAAATCCATTACCCAATACGTGCTTGCGGTTTTGATTGTATACTATATATGTAACGTGAGATGAAAGCGTTTCTGCTAGATGATTATTATATTGTGGTCGATAGATATTATTATAATATCAAAAGTTTTTTGATATAAAGATAATTTTGATTCTCATAAGGGAAAAACCCGTTCCGTTATACGGCGTGGTCTTATGAGATATCGTTTACTTGTTCGAACTGTTTTAAACTGTTTTACTCACACAAGTCCCATGATTGACCCGGAGTTTATTTTTGTTTGTTTTCCCTAAACTCTTGGGTACCCAATTTTGTACGGGCAGTCAAGTAGTCAGGAGTTTACAGATACTTGAAGAGGTGGAGCATGAGGCTTCAGGATCATATAGCTATAGTTTATTTCTGCTGTGTTATAAGTGTTGTACTCTGATGATGTTATTGTATACATATACTGATTTTATTTCAAGGATATGTTATCGATTATATGCTATTCATTCCGCTGTGAGGTTCGTGTTACTCTGATGTTGTGATCTTCTTCTTCTTCTATTCTAAGTTTCTATCTTATCTTTCCTCACCCTCTATTTTCTTTCTATTAATTTCCTGATTTCCAGTACAATTCGGGTTGGACGTGTGTTATTTAGTCAACTCAAATTCTATCGGATTTTCGGGTCATTACAGTTGGTATCAGAGCTTAAGTTAAGTGAATTACCCTGGCTCTATGTCGTGACTCAGTAGAGATAGGGTTAGTAATACCCTAGATTGAGTTTGAGTTTATATATACGAGTGAACGTATTTGTTATTGATATAAAATTTTTTTTTATATCGTGTGGATTTATTGGTTGATTTTCTTATGAGTTCTGGTCGATCAGTTTGATCCACTGTATTGATAGGAGTTTATAAACACTCGAATACGATGGGTCGACACGATATGTTTTGAAAAGAGGGTAAATTAAAATAAGTTTACCCAAGGTATATCTTGATATAGGGAAGATATATATATATATATATCAAAATTATAATATAGTGGATATATTGGTTGGTATTATAATCGAGTAAGATTATAAATTAAATGGTTATGTAAATAACCAATCAGAATTCATATAAGTGAAACACGTCAAGTCAGATGAGTTAAATCTAAAATTTAAACCCGGAATTGAATTAAAATTCTGGAAAATTGGATAAGTGTTTGTAAATGGATTTGGATTAAAAATAAGGAAAATTTAAGATCCTGGGAGATTTTAAATTGTTTTACAAGCAGTGTGAATTATATTTTGAATTGAATTTCAAAGTGGAAATGTTTAGAAATGGTTTTATAGTATTGAACTCACTTCGATCGCTGGAAAATAGATTCCGATGATGACAGCTGCATCATCAGTATTCATTTTTGAGTTGTAAGTGACGAATTACTACCAGAGATACTGTTTTGAATTTGTTTTGGGAAAGACAAGTTGTGTTGAATTTCAAAATAGGATTTATAATATAGAATTTGATATGTAGAATTTGAGTATAGAAATTCAAATGAGATTTATAATATAGAATTTGAATAGAATTTGAAATATAGATTTGAATAATAGAAGTTATATAAAATTTGAATAGAAATTGAATAGAATTAACTAAGTCGAAGAGGAATTAGTTAATCGAGTTTTGAATTTGAAGTTGAACTTTGAAAGGTGTAACACCCCACCTCCACTAGGGTCACTCGCAAAGGAATGCACTAGCTTTGGAGGGGCATTATTGGTAAACATGCATAATGATATAGCAAGGCAGGACATGACATATATATATATATGTAAATAAACAGAGTAAGTAAATAAAACAGCGGAAGATTTATAAACCATTTCAAAACACAAGTCTGGTTCATCAAAATGTCAATTTCCCAAATTTACAAGTCTAGATAAATACATCATCTGATAAACTGAAAATACATAAGTACTATCCCCAAATAACAGTGATAAACCATAGCGGCTCAAGTCCAAAGCCTACTTGAGCTATCCAAGGAAGCAGCCAAAATCCAAGCTAGGCTCCAGTATTCCCTCCCTGAAAACCTGGGGGGGAAAACGGAAGAAAAGAGGCGAAACAAAACGGGTCAGTCAAAAAGACTGAGTAAGCCCTGCTACGATCAGTCTATAAACTAATAAAGCTAACATCATGATGGAAACTGAGATGATCATAAATAACAACATACTGGCATGATAAGTCAACTAAAAGATAGTTAGAGGTGTCATCGCATAAAGCAAGGTTAAGCTTTGCACCACGGTGTACTAGCAACCCAACATAACAGATATTGATCCCTTGGCCCAAGCTTTGGCCCAATAACATGAGGTGACCTTAATACAAGGTCCAGCCCAACGGTCTAGTCGATCGGCTCCCTATAAACCTAACACGTCCAGTGTTGGTGTCCATATGGCCCACATATGGTTGTAGTTAGTCTGTGCTGGGTCCACCTTTGGGTGTATCAAGCCCTCGGGTGTCAACCCCGGACACTTAAGCAATAATGCACAGCCCTAACCTACTGGTACCTGTGCCTCGAGTTTTGTCCAACATCGGAAGACGTGCACGTCCGTAGCCCGCCGGACCCGCACCGCTGTACCACTCGGCCATCGCCCTTTGGTCGCTTACATCAGTCCAGTAATCGTGCCCCGCCCTAGCCTAGCCTCTAGGGTTGTGAATGATACCAAACTGGGATTACTGCTGGAACAGACCACGTTGCTAGGGTTTCTAAGAGGGTTAGGTGTGATTTAACCCTTTACTAATCCTGGATTAAACTGGTTAAGTGTGGCTTAACCCCATTCTAATCCCTTGAACTCCCAAATGGATTAAACTAGTTAAGTGTAACCATCGGTTCACAACTTAACCACATTCTAATCCCTCGAATCCCCAAATTGGTTAAGTATTAGTGGACCCTGACTTAACCCTAATCATGAGGCATTAATTAATTTAATGCACCTTAACCTCTCACATTAGACCTTGTTGTGGTTACTAGTTAGGCCGGGCGGGTCCGGGTAGCTTTACACCACAACTTGGTCTAACCTCGGGTCTTGGCACCCCATGACCAACTTCTCACATTGGGTCCTATTGTTTGTAGCCACTAGTTAAGCCGGTCGGTTCCGGGTAGAATTACGCTACAAACTCAACCCAACCTCGAGTTGGCCACACTTATGTTTTCTAAGTGTCATGTCCACTTCATTTCAAAGCATAATTACAAGCCAATAGTTACTTGGGTAGACCTAACTTAATAGGTAAATTCCCAAGGGGTAGACCTAACTTAATAGGTAAATTCCCAATCTTATATTTTCATGTATTTTAAGTTTACCCAAAAAACCCCCCAACGTCATTCTATCGCTTACATATTCGTAATAACGCATAAAGGATAGGAAGAGGGAACTTGGCACAACATACATGACAAACTTGCACGACGATCATGCATAACATGTTAGACTTGCACAACTTAGCATAGTGAACTTGCATATTACCATAAACATGCATAACATGTTAAACTTGCATAACTTAGCATAGTGAACTTGCATATTACCATAATCATGCTTAACTTGTCGAACATGCACAACTTGTCATTTTAAACTTGCATAAACATGCGAAACATGTCAAAACATGCACAACTTGTCAAAACATGCACAACTTGTCATTTTAAACTTGAATAAACATGCACAACTTGTCAAAACGTGCACAACTTGTCAAAACATGCTTAACTTGTCATTTTAAACTTGCATAAACATGCACAACTTGTCAAAACATGCACAACTTGTCAAAACATGCACAACTTGTCATTTTAAGCTTGCATAAACATGCATAACTTATTAAACATACAAATCATGGCTTAGCAAACTTGCATAAACATGCATAACTTAATAAACATATAAATCATGGCTTAACAAACTTGCATAAACATGCATAACTCATTTAACTTGCAAATCAAGGCTTAGCAAACTTGCATAAACATGCATAACTCATTTAACTTGCAAATCAAGGCTTAGCAAACTTGCATAAACATGCATAACTCATTTAAACATACATAAATCCCAACTTGCATCACATATTAACTTTAGAGTTTCTAAAATGAAGGTAAGAGGGCTTACCAATATAAAGAAGTTACAAATCCACCAAATAAGATGAAGAAGCTCTTTGAAAACCCAAAACAAAGCTTCAAATAAGAAAACCCTTTTGCAAAATCCCAAAAACACAAACTTAGCAAATCAAACTTGCAACTTAATGAAGTATGCAAGTTATTAAGCATTCATACAACATGGAAAAGGTTGTATGATCATCATATCTTCATAGGATTAAACTTTGAGGAATGTGGAGGCTAGGGTTTTTAGGTGGAGGCCATTTGAGATTTCAATTTGACATAGTTTGGTTGCAAGAATGATTAATGGGGTTTTAGGGTGGGATTAGAGGCTTATTTATAGAAGATTAGAGTGTTTTTAGCCCTAGGATTAACCCTAGGATAGTTTTGGCCCGTCAGATCTCGGAACTCTCTAGAACCAAGCCACCCAATCAAGCCCAAATCAGAAATGGTGCACCAGGCTAGACTGCCTGGGCACCCCCTGTCGACAGGGCTGTCGACAGGGCAGTCGACATGCCTAGGGACCCTGTCGACAGGCCTGTCGACATGCGGGTCCTGGCGGGATTTTTCCCGCCTTGGCCCAGCTGGCCCAAATCCTTGTTTTTAATTTAAATTTAAATCTGTTTTAATTATGGAAATTTCTGAAAACTTCCATGGGCCTTAACTGGGTCATACGTACTCCGATTTTCGAAAACTCGGACTCTATTTCGCGTATTTTTCCGAGACGAACGCAATGGCATAGCCCGTTTCCCTTGATTCAGATTTTATAATTAAATTCTGCCTCAATTTTCATTATTACAGGTTATTGAAAATACGGGTTGTTACATTCTCCCCTCCTTAAAGGATTTCGTCCCCGAAATCTTCAAGTTAGGAAGAACGTATCCTACAATCCAATCATCCATCTACTCAAAGCATCATCCACGAGCAATCATTGTCCTTACAAGATTCTAAATGCTGGATGAACATATGCAAAAGTGTGTGTATATGTACTTACCTAATGCAAAAATCAGGCGGTTACTGATACAGTAAACCTCCTTAATGCATCTGTATGTAAATCAGGCGGTTGCTGATACAGTAAACCTCCTTAATGCATATGTATGTCAGTGAAATGAATCCATATGTATGCAAATTCCTAACATAATGTATAATATCTACATGCGTGCTCAATTATACATCCATATGCAACATCCATGTGATAGCATACGAATTTCATCCAAGAATAAGCATAAACACTCATGCACATGCAATATGAGGAGTGTGTGAGCCGATCTAGTGCCTAATCGTGTATAATGCATCCACGAGCAACCACTTGCAAACACTTGCAACCACTTGCAACCATCAAACATAACATGTTTCAAACACATGTTTCAACCAAAGGGTTTCTACCTAAGGTTCTCATGACAAGATAAACACGATAAACTAGACAAACTAGATAAACTCCTTTTTGGATTACAAGAAATCCATTCAAACTTTGACATATAGTACTAACCGATGAGTCTTAACCCCCTTATGGAGTTTACACCAGAAATAAGATCGAGAATGGGACCGAGAGGATATATACAAAAGATAACTTGCAAGCAAGCTCCACAGGAAAACAAGGATCAAGGATTCACTCTTAAAAAGAGATTTGATGCGCGTATCTAGTCTTCACTCTTCTTAGTCACGTTTCCTTGAGCTTAACTCCACTGTGCTTTGACTGTCTCTCACTTCATGATTCCTTGGCTTCCTAACTCCTATTTTCCAAATTCGAGTTGGAACTCATTTCATTGTCGCCTCTTGTCGTTCTCTTCCACTTATTCTTCTTTCTGTATACTAGGCTTAAACATAATATAACCTCATGATTTCATGCAAGCTCTCCAAAATTCACTAGTGAATCCTGGATCTCGCCTACTTAATATAAAGTATTTCACGCAGCAGAACTTTTCTTGAAAATACCAATCCACATTGCCAATTGCCCTTATAAACGTGATTTTCTATAACTCATGCTTAATCGAAATGAACTATCCGCCTATGAGTGATAGGCCATACCTAGATTCGATTTGCCTACCCATGGCTTCCTATAGGCTATTTCAAAACTGGCCAACTTTTTGTTGCTAACCATGACGCAGTCCTCTTGCTCTTCACCGGACTGAAATGAGCACTCTTCGTGAGTCTACCCATTATGACCCACATACCCGTATTCCCTTTCTTTGATCTAGGTAGTCCATCCACATAATCTATCGAGATGTTTTCTCACCTCCCTTGCGGATCCTCCAATGGAGATAACGGCTCGCTGGGCTTCTATGACTTGGCCTTAACCTGGTGGCACACCATGCATCCTGAGACCAACTCGGCCACCTTCTCGAGTGATGCGCATCTTCAAGAACCTTCTTTACCAAGTCTTCCACTCGAGGAACACATAATCTCTCACCGCGCCTTAGTCATCCCTTGTCATCTATAATATATATCTAGCGAGGTGACTTAACATCTCGCCTCGAGTCGACTGGTCCATGTTCCTGACCAACAGCGGGTCTTCTTCCTATGAAACCCCCTTCTTGATCCAGAAGAGTAAGTCTAAGCTCCGGGAATGCTAACTAACTAGCCAAACGGAGAAAGCTTCTTACTTCAATTGCTCTCCTCAGAGTTTTCCGGTCTTAACCCGCAACCACTTTAGCGGAATCCACCGCTAAGCCTTACTTAGGAACTATGTGCCCAAGAAATCCAATTCCTTTCCTCCAAAGTGACATTTGGAGAACTTGACCTTCAACTGGTGGCTCTAAATGTATCCATCTCCTCCTTGAGATGTATAGCATGCTCTTCCTCGTTCTTTTGAGGAGGTCAAAATATCGTCTAAGACGACCATGACAAACTTGTTCAAGGACTCCCTAAACACCCTACCCATCAAGTTTACGTAATATGCGGGTGCATTAGTCAAACCAAATAGCATGACTAGCCATTCTAAAAATCCATCCAGAGTCCTAAACGCAGTCTTGTCAATTCCATCCTCAGCCATCCTAAGCTGATGGAATCCGGTAGCTAGGTCAAAAGAAAACAAATGCTCCTACCAGCTGATCAAACAAATCATCGATCCCTGGTAACGGTTGTCTATTCTTTTCAACATGTAAGCGAAGCAAACTATCCCTATTAGTAACGAATACTACTGGAGCACCCTACTCGGAAATGCCTCGTCTCAGGAAGTTCTTCTCAAGCAACTCCTTGACTTGCTTTCTTACTCTCACCTCGTGAGGTCACGTGCCTAACCGGCCACGAAACTGGCTTTGTATTACCAACCAGATAATGCGGAAATCTATCCCACGTCTAAGGGTAACCCCTTCACTTTCCCCATGATATCAGGATATTCTCGGACCGCCCTAAAAGATTTCAAACTATCGAGGGACGAGTTGAGGGATTCAAGATAACATAACATGACGGGACCCATAGGGTTGCTAGAAATTTCTAGGGTATTACCGAGGCGAGCCCTGAGCCTCACAACCATATCTACAAAAACCCAGAATGGCTCCAAAATAGGACGACCATTCCATGCCCAAGACCAACCCATATCCCCCGAAACCGAGAATATAAACATCCCACGAGAATTCTATACTTAAGATAGAAATTTTCAAATCCACTCAGACCACAGACGAACGGGCAGAACCCCCAATTGGATTTGAAACACATACGGGATCCTCAACCAAACTAGTACTTAGGTGCAAAACTTTCAACTAGATCAAGTGAAATAAAACTATGCGATGTGCCAGAATCGAACAAAGTTCGAACAGGAAAAATCAGAAAATGTAAACAAGATTTTCAACAGAAACACTACGTCTATCATGAGCTGGAAGAACGGGGTTGAGGGGATGAATTCGCCCTCCAGATAGTCCTGCACACTGAGTCTGACCTTGCCCTTGTTTCCTCGGGCAATCCTTGCTGAAATGTCCAAACTCACCACAAATGAAGCATTCGCCCCGCTTTCTCTTCTCCTTCTTCCTACATTCCCTGGCTATATGTCCAACTTTACCACAGAAGTTACATTTCATATTCTTGCCTCGTTTCCCGGAATTTACTCTCTTGCCTTGAGACTCATTCGCCTTGACCTCTTTCTTGTCATTGCTACCTTCTTCTTGAAGTAGGGCCAAATTCACTAAACTCTCGAAAGTCGCCCCCAAGGGTATATGAGACAGGGCCAAATCACGTAATGGTTCATTTAATCCTAGAGCAAAGTGTAGGGCCTTCTTCTGAGCTGTATTAACCAAGTCCAAATCGACCCGAGCCAGTTGATTAAACTTATCTATGTATTCCCTAATAGTCATGTCCCCTTGCTTTAGTGATAAGAACCTCAGTCCAAACCTTCCTCTAAAGTCATCCCAAGTCTCAATTGGCCTGGTCGCGGTGGTGACTACCCACCAACGTGCAGCTTCTTCCTTTAGCAACCATACTGCTAATAAAACCTTCCTGCGGTCACTTATATCAAAGGTGGCTAAAAGATCTTCGGTCTCTTCCAACCAATTCCCTGCTTCTACAAAAGTCTCTGTTCCATTAAAATTCTTGCCACCCATCCTCTTAAAGTTCTTGCAAGTTTCCGCGAAATCCGCTTGTGGAGGCTGAGGGGGAAGAGGAACATCAGCTACGGGAGGAGGAGGAGGAACAACGGCCTCGACTGGGGAGACAACATTAGGGACACCCGGGACCGGTGCCGTGACTTCCAAGTACCGACGAAACCAATCGGGTATCGTTACTCCTTCGGGCAAGATGAGATTATCAGACATGCTGGAAACGAAAAGAAAAGAGTTTAAACGAGGAGTCAAAGGATAGTGCTGATGGCTTTTGGGGAATAGCCTTTTTAAAACAACTAGACTTTTCTTTGGAAAATACTTTATACTTGGTTTTGAAAATAGTTTTTTTCAAAAGTTTTTTAAAACCTTTTTATCCCTTCTCGTAAACCTGGCTCTGATACCAAATGTAACACCCCACCTCCACTAGGGTCACTCGCAAAGGAATGCACTAGCTTTGGAGGGGTATTATTGGTAAACATGCATAATGATATAGCTAGGCAGGACATGACATATATATATATATATGTAAATAAACAGAGTAAGTAAATAAAACAGCGGAAGATTTATAAACCATTTCAAAACACAAGTCTGGTTCATCAAAATGTCAATTTCCCAAATTTACAAGTCTAGATAAATACATCATCTGATAAACTGAAAATACATAAGTACTATCCCCAAATAACAGTGATAAACCATAGCGGCTCAAGTCCAAAGCCTACTTGAGCTATCCAAGGAAGCAGCCAAAATCCAAGCTAGGCTCCAGTATTCCCTCCCTGAAAACCTGGGGGGGGGGGAAACGGAAGAAAAGAGGCGAAACAAAACAGGTCAGTCAAAAAGACTGAGTAAGCCCTGCTACGATCAGTCTATAAACTAATAAAGCTAACATCATGATGGAAACTGAGATGATCATAAATAACAACATACTGGCATGATAAGTCAACTAAAAGATAGTTAGAGGTGTCATCGCATAAAGCAAGGTTAAGTTTTGCACCACGGTGTACTAGCAACCCAACATAACAGATATTGATCCCTTGGCCCAAGCTTTGGCCCAATAACATGAGGTGACCTTAATACAAGGTCCAGCCCAACGGTCTAGTCGATCGGCTCCCTATAAACCTAACACGTCCAGTGTTGGTGTCCATATGGCCCACATATGGTTGTAGTTAGTCTGTGCTGGGTCCACCTTTGGGTGTATCAAGCCCTCGGGTGTCAACCCCGGACACTTAAGCAATAATGCACAGCCCTAACCTACTGGTACCCGTGCCTCGAGTTTTGTCCAACATCGGACTACGTGCACGTCCGTAGCCCGCCGGACCCGCACCGCTGTACCACTCGGCCATCGCCCTTTGGTCGCTTACATCAGTCCAGTAATCGTGCCCCGCCCTAGCCTAGCCTCTAGGGTTGTGAATGATACCAAACTGGGATTACTGCTGGAACAGACCACGTTGCTAGGGTTTCTAAGAGGGTTAGGTGTGATTTAACCCTTTACTAATCCTGGATTAAACTGGTTAAGTGTGGCTTAACCCCATTCTAATCCCTTGAACTCCCAAATGGATTAAACTAGTTAAGTGTAACCATCGGTTCACAACTTAACCACATTCTAATCCCTCGAATCCCCAAATTGGTTAAGTATTAGTGGACCCTGACTTAACCCTAATCATGAGGCATTAATTAATTTAATGCACCTTAACCTCTCACATTAGACCTTGTTGTGGTTACTAGTTAGGCCGGGCGGGTCCGGGTAGCTTTACACCACAACTTGGTCTAACCTCGGGTCTTGGCACCCCATGACCAACTTCTCACATTGGGTCCTATTGTTTGTAGCCACTAGTTAAGCCGGTCGGTTCCGGGTAGAATTACGCTACAAACTCAACCCAACCTCGAGTTGGCCACACTTATGTTTTCTAAGTGTCATGTCCACTTCATTTCAAAGCATAATTACAAGCCAATAGTTACTTGGGTAGACCTAACTTAATAGGTAAATTCCCAAGGGGTAGACCTAACTTAATAGGTAAATTCCCAATCTTATATTTTCATGTATTTTAAGTTTACCCAAAAAACCCCCCAACGTCATTCTATCGCTTACATATTCGTAATAACGCATAAAGGATAGGAAGAGGGAACTTGGCACAACATACATGACAAACTTGCACGACGATCATGCATAACATGTTAGACTTGCACAACTTAGCATAGTGAACTTGCATATTACCATAAACATGCATAACATGTTAAACTTGCATAACTTAGCATAGTGAACTTGCATATTACCATAATCATGCTTAACTTGTCGAACATGCACAACTTGTCATTTTAAACTTGCATAAACATGCGCAACATGTCAAAACATGCACAACTTGTCAAAACATGCACAACTTGTCATTTTAAACTTGCATAAACATGCACAACTTGTCAAAACGTGCACAACTTGTCAAAACATGCTTAACTTGTCATTTTAAACTTGCATAAACATGCACAACTTGTCAAAACATGCACAACTTGTCAAAACATGCACAACTTGTCAAAACATGCACAACTTGTCATTTTAAGCTTGCATAAACATGCATAACTTATTAAACATACAAATCATGGCTTAGCAAACTTGCATAAACATGCATAACTTAATAAACATATAAATCATGGCTTAACAAACTTGCATAAACATGCATAACTCATTTAACTTGCAAATCAAGGCTTAGCAAACTTGCATAAACATGCATAACTCATTTAACTTGCAAATCAAGGCTTAGCAAACTTGCATAAACATGCATAACTCATTTAAACATACATAAATCCCAACTTGCATCACATATTAACTTTAGAGTTTCTAAAATGAAGGTAAGAGGGCTTACCAATATAAAGAAGTTACAAATCCACCAAATAAGATGAAGAAGCTCTTTGAAAACCCAAAACAAAGCTTCAAATAAGAAAACCCTTTTGCAAAATCCCAAAAACACAAACTTAGCAAATCAAACTTGCAACTTAATGAAGTATGCAAGTTATTAAGCATTCATACAACATGGAAAAGGTTGTATGATCATCATATCTTCATAGGATTAAACTTTGAGGAATGTGGAGGCTAGGGTTTTTAGGTGGAGGCCATTTGAGATTTCAATTTGACATAGTTTGGTTGCAAGAATGATTAATGGGGTTTTAGGGTGGGATTAGAGGCTTATTTATAGAAGATTAGAGTGTTTTTAGCCCTAGGATTAACCCTAGGATAGTTTTGGCCCGTCAGATCTCGGAACTCTCTAGAACCAAGCCACCCAATCAAGCCCAAATCAGAAATGGTGCACCAGGCTAGACTGCCTGGGCACCCCCTGTCGACAGGGCTGTCGACAGGGCAGTCGACATGCCTAGGGACCCTGTCGACAGGCCTGTCGACATGCGGGTCCTGGCGGGATTTTTCCCGCCTTGGCCCAGCTGGCCCAAATCCTTGTTTTTAATTTAAATTTAAATCTGTTTTAATTATGGAAATTTCTGAAAACTTCCATGGGCCTTAACTGGGTCATACGGACTCCGATTTTCGAAAACTCGGACTCTATTTCGCGTATTTTTCCGAGACGAACGCAATGGCATAGCCCGTTTCCCTTGATTCAGATTTTATAATTAAATTCTGCCTCAATTTTCATTATTACAGGTTATTGAAAATACGGGTTGTTACAAAAGGTGAATTGGATTTGTAAACGGATATTCGAAATCGAATATAAAAACTTAAATTTGAAATTTGGATTCAAATTAGTTAATAAGCAAGTTAAAATATATTTGAACATGTCATGTTCAAATATAAAAGTGAAATAGACTAAAGAGTTAATTAACAAATTAATTAACGAATTAAGTTAAAACGATCAGGTATAGTTAAAATAGATTGGGCAGGTATAAATATACATGAGATAGGTATGGATAAGGTATAAAGGTATATAAATAGAATGCTCGATGAAAGGTATGTATTTAATTCATATATGAGATTTTATGAGCGGTATCGGCAAGCTGCTTGGCTTTTTCTTTTTCTTTTGGATTGGTGAGGGCCATGGGAGGCTATTTGAAATATCCCGATGCTCCTAATACAAAGGAGGTTATGGCGAATTTTTCCTAGAATTTAAGGATTTAGAATATTTTTAAGATAATTTGATAGTTAGAAATCAACGTATCGATATACATATAGAAGTCGATAAGGAAACGAACTTAGAAATAGAATAGTAAAATCAAAAAGGAAGACTAAGAATAAAATCTAGTAATTTTAGAAAGAGGAAGCGTATACGTGTTTAAAAGTTAATAATTAGTTGTATGGTATTGATATTTCGAGTAAGTAGTCATATCTGTTTTAACGTTATAAATGTTATTCAGTCAAGGTCTGAGAGGTAGTTATACCCCAACTTGATTGATTTCATTATTAACAAATAAATAGTAAGATTTCAGCCTCGAAGATCAATGTTTAATAGAGTTAGTTGAATATAGTATTTGGGTTGTCGTAACAATGTTTTACACAACATCCGTTTTAACCCAAATAAGAGTAAGTTTGGAAATATAATAAAGAATATTTCCTAAGTATATAAATAAACGACATCGGAAAAGAGATAATGTAACACCCCACGTCCGTTAGTGTCACTCACAAAGGGAATGCACTAAGTTCTGTGGAGCATTTAGGGTAAAAGATGCAGATAAATTACAAGACAGACAGAAATTAAACAGCGGAAAATAAAACTTTGCTTTATTGATAAAATAGTTTGTACAATGATTTCTTTACAATATCAGAGTATCATCTGTCTTTCAAAATAAAGAAGCATAAAAATACATTTATATTCCCTAATTTAAGCAAGAGCCAGCCATAGCATCTGAAAAGAGAATCCAAGCAAATCTTCAAGCTAGGAAAGAGTGACAGTCCATCTTAACCTGAGCTATACTATTCCCTCCTTTACTACCTGGGGGGGGGGGGGGGGGACGGAAGAAAAGAAGACGAAAGGAAAACAGAGTCAGACATAAAGCCTGAGTAAGTTCAGCAACTTCTAGCATGTGAACAAGGAAAAACAAAACGACATGAATTAACTGAATACAAGATAACACCAAGATGATAGGGTCAACAAGATTAGACAAGATAATCACAAGGTATGCTAAGATAAGATAAACTGGATATGCTCTAATACTTTCGTCGCTTCGCTATTTCCTTGTTATACTGATTTCTATATCTCTGCACCACCTAACTAGTGTTCCAACTAGTATCAATA
Organism: Allium sativum; assembly: GCA_030737875.1. Classification (NCBI taxonomy): domain Eukaryota; kingdom Viridiplantae; phylum Streptophyta; class Magnoliopsida; order Asparagales; family Amaryllidaceae; genus Allium; species Allium sativum. The sequence goes on from CM060920.1 coordinate 193,853,024, forward strand.
ACGTGATCCCAACCCCTGAAATTTCCATTGCCTTCAGGCATACATTTATTATTTATTACCTAGATCTAATCATGGTTCTTCTATCAAGTGCTTTCTAGATTTAACTAGAGTTTACGCTGTCTGCTGAATGCTTCTCGGATTCAGGATTTATGCCACCTAGTTCAACTAGGAATTATGCTACCCGTCGAACGATGCCCCAAGTCTAGGACACACTACCTAGAGTGGTATATGTTCCTATACTTCCCCACGCATGTATCGTGAATCGTTGTCGCTTGTCTAGATGCACATGTCCCGTAATGTGCGACCCGAGTCCTGTGTCAGGGCAAATCAAGGAATACAGAACTCGGTCGGGAGCTTTTAGATATCTGCCGATGCAGATGCTAAGGTCTTTTTTTATTTCAGTGGTTGTGGTCCCACTTGACCCCTCCCTCAACTAATGAAAGGCACACCTTGTAAAATGAGAACTATACGCCGGCCCCCGGTGCCCCACTATCCTATGGCCATCCTCACCCATAACTAGATAGCAAGTATATGGTCTTTTGGAGTTCTCCGCCTTTCCGCTTCAAGTATCTCAATTGACTGAAGATGGATGGTAGACGACGAGTCACTATCACAGTGCTACCGTTTGCTCGCTGAATCACGTCGGTCCATCCTAGTCTTTAGGTTGCCATGCATTGCAACCAAGGCATACCCCTGGTTCTTCTACGCAGACCTTAACCTCTGTGGGCCCAGGCAGATCATCTGCAGCCTCACAGAGGGATACCAAGAGTACCCTCACGTCCCCTCGAAGCCTCGGGCTTCGTAACCCAATTCGTTGGAGCCTTCTTTCTACTCAGACGGACATTCGCTCCTTCCCATGTTATACTAAGAATTACTATTTAGTTTTACTAACTAAGATTTACCACTTAGTTTCCAGAATCATTGTTTTCTAAGGTTTACTTCTTAGTTCCCTTTCCCATCAATTTGGATTGGTTAAGTGTCATTAGTCAATTCAAGCCAACTTAACCCTCTTCATTCATCCTGTTATACTGGTTAAGTGTTCAAGTTTACTTAACCCTACGGTCTTGTCCAGCTAACATATCAACTTGGCTAAGTGTATTAACTTTACTTAACCCCACCTCCTAGTCATGTTAATTTGGATAAGTGTATTAACTTTACTTAACCCCACCTTCTAGTCTAGTTACCATGTGAAGTTGGTTAAGTGTCCCTATGGACTTAGCCCTCCCATCCTAGCTTAACTGTGTTAAACTGGTTAAGTGTTCCTATGGACTTAACCCTCCCATTCTAGCTTAACTGTATGGCCCTAACCCCACCCACTAGTCTGGTTATTATGTTGAATTGGTTAAGTGTCTTAGTGAACTTAACCCAACCATTCTTGTTCTAGCTTTAATTAAATAGATTAAAGCCACGACCACTCACATTAGACAGATATTGTTGCGATTACTGGATGTGCCGGTTGGTTCCGGGCAGATTTACATCGCAACTCAGTCTAACCTCGGGTTAGGCCTATTCGGGTTTTCTAGTTCAAGGGTTTTGACTAATTTTCAAATCAGGTTTTGAAAGTAACCATCCCGTTCGTCGGATCAGTTAGGGATAGCCAGGGAGAGCAGGAAACTTGTATTTTCCAAACCCAAGCCTAGACACTATCCTCTCTGTCACCCTAGAACTTTCTGGTGTATTATTAAAAGAGATGTCGTTAAGAAACGTTTAATTTGTCTAAGTTTATATTTCCTCATTTAGGACTAATTCTATAAGTAAATTAATCCTAATTTACTTATTTCCCAATTACCCTTTTAATGTCAATTGACTACATTCATTCTTATGGCCCATTTCCCCTTTCTAAATCATATTTATGCTTTTTGGTATGTAAACTATACCAAATTAAGTCTCACTAACCATGATTTTGCTAAACCTGACAGTTATTCCCAATTATGGCCAATGCCAATATACTTACCGTGCCAAATTATCTAATCCAATTCCGATTCAACCTTCTAATTCACGTCAAACTTGACTTATTACCCTAGTTCTCTATTCATGAAAATGCTAGATTCACACGTCAACACTAGATTCAAATTACACATCTTATAATTTATGTCAAATTTATCTAATTTGCATTTCCATGAACATGCCATAATACATGTTCCCAATTTATGCCAAATTCAATGTTTTACAACTATGTTTTAGTACATTTCACATTATGCCCAAATCGTATTCCCAACGTTCGTATAATTGCGATTCAATCTAGATTATGGATAAGTCTAGACTCGTAGAAATTAGGGAACGAACCAAAGATGCTATGCAAAAGATAGACATACTAACTGGCATAAAAGGGGTTGAATAACGACGTCGGTTCAAGAACATGGGTAGACCTAACTTAATAGGTAAATTCCCAAGGTCTAAAACCAAAGATAGACAGAATAGAGACGCAGGTTCAAGAACATGGGTAGACCTAACTTAATAGGTAAATTCCCAAGGTCTAAAACCAAAGAAAACCAAGGACAAGCAGAATAAATAATCGGGTTTAGACCCAATCTCATAATCACAGAACTTAAGCAACACTTTCCTAGTCATGAATCATAGGTGTTTAATCACAGATGTCCTTGTTTTGTCATAGGCAATAGTTTATGTTTCCTAATCAAAGGCATAGGCTTAGTCAAGGAAATAATCCTCATAGTCACAGTCACAGTCATAGGCAATGTTCATAGTCATATGCAATGTCCATAGTCAACGGCAATGTTCATAGTCATATGCAAATGTTCATGGTCATAGGCATATGGTTTTAAGGTCCATAGTTTCATAATCATGGTCTATTTTGTCCTCGAATCACAACAGTTCTTAATTAGGTTCAAGAGTATGGGCACTGATTCGAATAGAGAGAGAGAGAATTGGCATATTCTTTTATTCCTTTAATTTCATGTCACGAACAAAGAAAAACGTTCAAATCTAGAAATAACTGACTTACAGAGATTAGATCAGAACAGAATGAGGGCGTTGCTAAGATTCGTAGAAAAACAATCGTTGAAGTCGTTTGAACCTCCTCTTGAATTCTAGCTTGACTTGAACCTCTTCTTGAAAGTCTTTTAGCAGCATCTCCTCGTCTTGATTTATTTTATATATTATTCTATTTATTATTTAATTTAAGAGGAGGAGAAAAAGCCATGTTTGCCAATAATCTTTGCAGCATAAGGGTAGAAAAGAATTGTGTGTAGAGGAGGCTAGGTGTTAGGGTGCATTTATAGGTGTAGGAACTCATTTCAGCCATCAGATTAACCCTAAAACCAATCCGGACCATCAAAAATCGTCCTAGGGCTTCAAAAATGCGTTCTGGACCAAAACAGGCCGACCAGGTCGACCTGCAGGGGGGGTTGACACTATAGTTGACCCCCATGGGGGAGGTCGACTCCCAGGTCGACCCCCTGGTCGACCTGGGCCCCAGGTCGACCCGCGGGTCGACCTGCCCAGTTCTGAGCTGACCGAAACCTTCTGAATCTTGTTTTGGCCATATCTTGGTCATACGGACTCCGATTTTCGAAAACTCGGACTCTATTTCGTGTATTTTTTCGAGAGGAACGCAATGGTGATGTCCATTTTACCTAATTCCTGATTATTGAATTATTTATCCTTATTTTACTATCTTTTCCGTAACATACGCCATTATCGAACTAATTTTTCTTCTCTTCCATGTATTAATTAATTCTCCTCATGCATCAACATTATTTACATATCCTAAGAATATTTTCATATATTTTATTTCATTTTTAATTATACCTAAAAATGCGGGGTGTTACATTCACCCCTCCTTAAAGGATTTCGTCCCCTAAATCTTCAAGTTAAGAAGAATGTGTCCTACCATCCAATCATCCATCTACTCAATCACCAATCACAGGCATTCATTGTCCTTAAGAGATTTCTAATGCTGTATGAACATATGCAAGAAGTGTGTGTATATGTCTTTATCTACTATAAAATCAGGCAGTCTACTGATTCAGTCGACCTCCTTAATGCGAGTCATGTCAGTGTCATGCGTCCAACCATGTATGCAAGCATCCCTAGTTATGTAAATACTATATGCGTGCACGGCCATTCATCCATATGCAACACCCATATGATAACATATCAAGTTCCACTTACAAACAAATACATATTTGTAAATGCAATATGCAATCGTCCGAACTTGATCTAGTGCCCATTACGTATGCATATGCATCCACGAGCAACCATTAGCAACCACTTGCAACCATTCAACCATAACATGTTTCAATTACATGTTTACATCCATTGGCTTCTACCTAAGGATCGAAGATACAACCTAGAGGATATACTTTGGAAAGAGAGAAACAATTACGCGTAAAGCTCCTAAAACAAAGAAATCAAGGATGCACCCTCAAGGAAAAGGGTATGATGCTGCTATCTAGCCTTCTTGAGCTTTACTCCACTGTATCTTAACTAATTTAACTTTACGATTGTAAAGTTCCTGATCTCCATTTCCAAAATGAACGGATGTCGATCACGGTGCCAAATATATGTACTAAGATGACTTGAGGCCTCCCTCTTATCCGCCATGCCATAAATATAAAGGTCGAAAGGTCACTACGTGCCTTTTAGAGTGCTTGCCACAACTATTCATCTTTCACGCAAACCATCCAAACCGAACTCGACATTCCTCAAGTACAAGCCCCAAAGGCCTAAACCAATATCAGACAAGCACCCAAGGAATATCTCCTCCGAATTTAGACGATTTACATGAGATGATATAAACAAACTCGATAGCTATTCTCAAATCCCTACTAACCAAAAATAAACTGGTCGGACCACCAATTGGATTTGAGACTCTAGTGGGATCTTTCTACTATACAAGTACTATGGTGCAGAGACGCAACTATGGAAGTGGATATGAACAAATGTGAAGCGCTAGAACCCAAGGAAATAGTACGAACAGAAAACTAGACTCATCCAACCGAACTACCTTTCTCCTAGGTACGCTTGGTGGCGAAAGCATGTACTTGTCCTTCTGAAAATCTCGTCCTCGTTCTTTCCCTTGTCCTTAAGTATATACCCTATCATACCCTAGTAAAGATACTTCCTCTTGTCTTAGGTTTTATAATTTCTTCCTTCTTCGTGAGCTAAGTCTACATCCATGAATTCCTCATCCTAGGGTTATGCTCCTTAGCCAAACTCCTCATCCCTTTCTGTGTGTAGTCATGTTGACAAATCTCTCGAAAACTGCCTCCATCGTCCGGAAAACCATATAAGCTTTGAAAGAAAACTGCCCGTAGATGAAACAACTACGGCTATGGATGGAAGCCAGGCACTACTTTGCCATTCGATGAGGTTACCTCCCAGAAAGTCAGGAGCCCCAGAGACTCAAGAAAGAAGGAGACAAGAATTTAAACAGAGAAAGAGAAGATAGCGCATATGGCTTTTGGGGAATATGCCTTTAAATCAAATCTCTTCTCTTGAAAATGGTTCTTTAAAAACCGTTTTGAAAATAATTTTTCAAATCCTTTATCTGATCTGGTAACCTTCAGCTCTGATACCACGTGTAACACCCCACGTCCGTTAGTGTCACTCACAAAGGGAATGCACTAAGTTCTGTGGAGCATTTAGGGTAAAAGATGCAGATAAATTACAAGATAGACATAAATTAAACAGCGGAAAATAAAACTTTGCTTTATTGATAAAATAGTTTGTACAATGATTTCTTTACAATATCAGAGTATCATCTGTCTTTCAAAATAAAGAAGCATAAAAATACATTTATATTCCCCAATTTAAGCTAGAGCCAGCCATAGCATCTGAAAAGAGAATCCAAGCAAAACTTCGGCAAATCTTCATGCTGGGAAAGAGTGACAGTCCATCTTAAACTGAGCTATACTATTCCCTCCTTTACTACCTGGGGGGGGGGGGGGAACGGAAGAAAAGAAGACGAAAAGAAAACAGAGTCAGACATAAAGCCTGAGTAAGTTCAGTAACTTCTAGCATGTGAACATGGAAAAACAAAACGACATGAATTAACTGAATACAAGATAACACCAAGATGATAGGGTCAACAAGATTAGACAAGATAATCACAAGGTATGCTAAGATAAGATAAACTGGATATGCTCTAATACTTTCGCCGCTTCGCTATTTCCTTGTTATACTAATTTGAATATCTCTGCACCACCTAACTAGTGTTCCAACTAGTATCAATAACGTGATCCCAACCCCTGAAATTTCGATTGCCTTCAGGCATACATTTATTATTTATTAGCTAGATCTAATCTAGGGTCTTCTATCAAGTGCTTTCTAGATTTAACTAAAGTTTACGCTGTCTGCTAAATGCTTCTCGGATTCAGGATTTATGCCACCTAGTTCAACTAGGAATTATGCTACCCGTCGAACGATGCCCCAAGTCTAGGACACACTACCTAGAGTGGTATATGTTCCTATACTTCCCCACGCATGTATCGTGAATCGTTGTCGCTTGTCTAGATGCACATGTCCCGTAATGTGCGACCCGAGTCCTGTGTCAGGGAAAATCAAGGAATACAGAACTCGGTCGGGAGCTTTTAGATATCTGCCGATGCAGATGCTAAGGTCTGTTTTTATTTGATTGGCTATGGTCCCACTTGACCCCTCCCTCAACTAATGAAAGGCACACCTTGTAAAATGAGAACTATACGCCGGCCCCCGGTGCCCCACTATCCTATGGCCATCCTCACCCATAACTAGATAGCAAGTATATGGTCTTTGGGAGTTCTCCGCCTTTCCGCTTCACGTATCTTGATTGACTGAAGATGGATGGTAGACGACGAGTCGCTATCACAGGGCTACCGTTTGCTCGCCGAATCACGCCAGTCCATCCTAGTCCTTAGGTTGCCATGCATTTCAACCAAGGCATACCCCTGGTTCTTCTACGCAGACCTTAACCTCTGTGGGCCCAGGCGGATCATTTGCAGCCTCACAGAGGGATACCAAGAGTACCCTCGCGTCCCCTCGAAGCCTCGGGCTTCGTAACCCAATTCGTTGGAGCCTTCTTTCTACTCAGACGGACATTCGCTCCTTCCCGTGTTATACTAAGAATTACTACTTAGTTTTACTAACTAAGATTTACCACTTAGTTTCAAGAATCATTGTTTTCTAAGGTTTACTTCTTAGTTCCCTTTCCCGTCAATTTGGATTGGTTAAGTGTCATTAGTCAATTCAAGCCAACTTAACCCTCTTCATTCATCCTGTTATACTGGTTAAGTGTTCAAGTTTACTTAACCCTACGGTCTTGTCCAGCTAACATATCAAATTGGCTAAGTGTATTAACTGTACTTAACCCCACCTCCTAGTCATGTTAATTTGGCTAAGTGTATTAACTTTACTTAACCCCACCTTCTAGTCTAGTTACCATGTGTAAGGTGTTAAGTGTCCCTATGGACTTAGCCCTCCCATCCTAGCTTAACTGTGTTAAACTGGTTAAGTGTTCCTATGGACTTAACCCTCCCATTCTAGCTTAAATGTATGGCCCTAACCCCACCCACTAGTCGGGTTATTATGTTGAATTGGTTAAGTGTCTTAGTGAACTTAACCCTACCATTCTTGTTCTAGCTTTAATTAAATAGATTAAAGCCACGACCACTCACATTAGACAGATATTGTTGCGATTACTGGATGTGCCGGTTGATTCCGGGCAGATTTACCTCGCAACTCAGTCTAACCTCGGGTTAGGCCTATTCGTGTTTTCTAGTTCAAGGGTTTTGACTAATTTTCAAATCAGGTTTTGAAAGTAACCATTCCGTTCGTCGGATCAGTTAGTGATAGCCAGGGAGAGCAGGAAACTTGTATTTTCCAAACCCAAGCCTAGACACTATCCTCTCTGTCACCCTAGAACTTTCTGGTGTATTATTAAAAGAGATGTCATTAAGAAACCTTTAATTTGTCTAAGTTTATATTTCCTCATTTAGGACTAATTCTATAAGTAAATTAATCCTAATTTACTTATTTCCCAATTACCCTTTTAATGTCAATTGACTACATTCATTCTTATGGCCCATTTCCCCTTTGTAAATCATATTTATGCTTTTTGGTATGTAAACTATACCAAATTAAGTCTCACTAACCATGATTTTGCTAAACCTGACAGTTATTCCCAATTATGGCCAATGCCAATATACTTACCGTGCCAAATTAGATAATCCAATTCCGATTCAACTTTCTAATTCACGTCAAACTAGACTTATTACCCTAGTTCTCTATTCATGAAAATGCTAGATTAACACGTCAATACTAGATTCAAATTACACATCTTATAATTTATGTCAAATTTATCTAATTTGCATTTCCATGAACATGCCAGAATACATGTTCCCAATTTATGCCAAATTCCATGTTTTACAAGTATGTTTTAGTACATTTCACATTATGCCCAAATCGTATTCCCACCGTTCGTATAATTGCGATTCAATATAGATTATGGATAAGTCTAGACTCGTAGAAATTAGGGAACGAACCAAAGATGCTATGCAAAAGATAGACATACTAACTGGCATAAAAAGGGTTGAATAACGACGTCAGTTCAAGAACATGTGTAACACCCCGAAAATTCTATAACTGTGAAATTAACAAATTAGAGTATAATTAATTTGAAATCAAAGAACCAAGGGAAACGGGATACGCCATTGCGTTCGTCTCGAAAAAATACGCGAAATAGAGTCCGAGTTTTCGAAAAACGGAGTCCGTATGAAGAAGATATGGCCTTCGGAAGTTTGAGAATCAAGTTTAAATTCAAACAGAATAAATCAGGTTTAAATTCGAAAATGGGGCCCAATGGGCCAGGGCGGAAAAACACCCGCCTGACCCACCAAGTCGACTGGGCTGTCGACCTGGTCTAACCAGGTCGACAGGCCTGTCGACAGGGCTGTCGACAGGGGTGTCGACCTGGTCCAGACCAGGTCGAGCCCAGTCTAACCCGGCTGGCCTATTCTCTATGTGGTCGATTTTCTGTGGTCTGCTTTGTCACTAGGGCTAGGTGGCAAGTTTTAATTGGTCTCTCTATCGAATGAATGGCTACGATCTAACCTAGCAACATCAAGGGTCCTAATCAGTTCCTAACCTCTATATAAACAACCCTAGACTAAACCCTAATCTATTCATTCAAAATAAGAACATAGCCGCCATGTTGCTGAGGAACGACTAGGAGTAGCCACAAAATTGGAGAGAGGATTAGGAGGAAGATTCTAAAGCTTAAGGCAACCTAAACAAATCAATTCAACAAAGGAATTTGCGTCTTCAATCCCTAAATTAGAGAATTCGCCGCAACCATTGTAAGTAGAGTATTACTTTGGTATGAATAAATAACTGTGCTGATTTGTATGCTTGAATTAGGATAATAAAGTAATTCGTATTTGTGCAAAATTTATGTTATTCATTATAAAGAACTACATGCGGTAGTTCTATGCAAGTATGCGTTTGGAATATTTCGCAAATTATGTAATCTATGTTGAAGCTACATGTATGTAGTTGATTGAAATTCATGCAAGTTTGGGGCTTTGTTATTATGCCATCATAATGTATATTTTTGTGCATAAATCATTTTGCCAGTAATTGAAACAAGTTTGGTTATTATAGTTCATATGAAACTATGTTGGAATTTTGACACCATAATCCATGTATTAAGTCATGCTTCTGCAAACTTATGAATATGGCTAGGCTATGAATGATATTTGGCATAATTGAAATCCATGATTAAGTCTATCTTGTTTAAAAGAATTATATGATGACATATGTGAGACATGGCTAGGTTAGACTCAAAAATCCCTTTTTGCAAGTTTAAAGCAAACACCATGTTTAGGAATATTTATGCATAAGTATGTTTATACCATCGTTATGTGATTAGACTTAAATCATGATTAAGTTGAACTATGCTTTTGTGTTAGTAACAAAGTATCCCCTTTGTAAACATGTAGAAACCTTATGAACATGACTTGTTTATGTCTATGCCTAAATGAGAATATAGGTCTATGTTGTAGTTAAGACTATGTGACACCTAAGTTAGATTCTTATCTTAAGTTTACATGGTTTGGTTCATGTCACCTATGCTTTATGACCAAAGTATATATATGCAAGTACACCAGTTTCTATTATGTATTTCCAACGTCATATGCAAGTTCATGCGCTCACCTTCCCCTCTTTGTGTATGTAATCACGCTTTAAGCCTCCCCTTTTCGCATGGCTAAATTGGGCTTTAAAAGGCTAAGCCCAATATATATAAACGGACGTGTAAAACGGGGGAAAATAACGTTGGGTTAAAATTAATTAATGAATGAAAATATAAAATAGAAGGGCCCAAATCCAAGTATGGGTTGGGCCCGTGATTGGTGTAACCTTTACACCATTAACTTAATAATGGGCCGCAAATATTTACATATAAGAAATAAAGAAGAATGACAAAATATGTAAATGTAGAACATACGATGTGTTTAACCCGAGGTTGGATTGAGTTGTGATGTAAACCTGCCCGGAACCGCCCGGCTGTCCAGTAGTCACAACAATACCTATCCAATGTGGGAGGTTAAACATGGAGCCCAATAAGGACCCGAGGTTAGACTGAGTTGTGGCGTAAGACTGCCCGGAACCAACCGGCAACAGGCAGCCACAACAATACCTGTCTAATGTGAGAGGTCAGGGCCTTAATAAGACAATTAAGGCTGAGTCAGGATTGTTAGGATTAAGTAAACTAAAGACTTAATCAAAATGGAACATGCTAAACTAAACGGACTGGTGGGGGTTAGGTTAGAAAACACTTAACCAACTTAGCATGTTGGCTAGAGATAGAAAACCTAGTAACGGGGGACCCTTTTCAGCAGTAACCCTAAAAGGTGTATCAGGATACCCTGAAACTAGGCAGGGTGGGGCACGATTACTGGGTTGATTGTAAGAGGTCAAAGCGACGGCGGTGGTGTAGCAGTGTAGGTTCTAACGGAGTGCGGGCGTGCACACACTCCGGTGCAGAAAAATAAGGCACTGGACACCAGTAGCATACCTGTGCACTCTAAGGTTGTGTCGGGTTGCCACTATGGGACTTGATACACCCCATGGTGGGACCAGCATAGGTAACTACAGACATCGGGGGCCGTAAGACACATGTAACTATGCGAGTAGGAGCCGATCATCATTGAATGGATCACATCACCCTGATTATGGGGTGCAAATTGGAAACTAGTTTATATGGGTTCAGAGATTAATATGGGGTACGATAGTATATTCGACCCTAGACAACTTAACCAAGTTCATAGTGCTTGCCCACTTCTTGTTTATACTTATCATACCCAGTTCTTTATTCATAGACAAAATAGTACTAGACTTACTCAGGCTTTATGTCTGACTCTATTTTTCTTTCGTCTTCTTTCTTCCGTTTCCCCCCCCCCCCAGGTCCTCAGGGAGGGAACACAGCAGCTTGATCAGCCTTGACATCCAGCTTGAAGCAGAGAAATGTATTGCTTGGACTTTCCTGTTTTGAACTGTGGCTTTGGACAATCCACTATGGGGCTTTTGCAGTTTATCTATGTTTTATTTATGCTTCTTTAAATAATGTACTCAAGACAGATTATGAAAGTGTTATGTTATGTTTTTGGAAAGGATGTTGTTGTAACACGTATTTGATTTTATGAAATAAAAGTTTGTTGTTCTTCCGCTGTTTACAAATATGTGTTCTTATATCTGTCTTGTATATCTGTGAGTTGTACTTATAAACCTCCACCAAAATTAGGGCATTCCCTTTGAGAGTGACCCTAACGGAGGTGGGGTGTTTCACTTGGTATCAGAGCATAGGTTTACCAGATAAGATAAAAAGTTTTGAAAAATTATTTTCAAAAAGAAAATTTAAAGAAGCATTTTTAAAAGAAAAATATTATTTTATTTTAAAAAGGCAAAGTCCACCCCCCCCAAAGCCATAGGAACTATCTCTATCCTTCGTTTTGAATCTATCCTTTTTGTTTCAGCATGTCCCAAGAACTTAACTTGCCGGAAGGGGTACCAATACCTGGTTGGTTTAGACGGTTCTTAGAAGCAAGGGCCACTCAGCCAGGTCCTACCATTCCTCCTCCCCCAGCTGAAGGAAATCATCCAGCCGCAGCGGCACCTTTTCCTCCACCTCCTCCTCGGGGAAACACGTTTGCTAAGATATGTAAAGATTTTAAAGCTATGGGAGGAAGGGATTTCCATGGAAATGAGTCCTTCGTAGCAGCTAGAAATTGGCTGAAAGAAACGGAGGACCTATTCATCATCTTTGAGGTAGAGGATAGACAAAAAGTACAATTGGCAGTATGGCTATTGAAGGGCGAGGCTTCCTACTGGTGGGAAGTCACTAATGCTGAAAGACCAGTGGAGACATGGGAGGACTTTAGGGCAAGGTTTGAGACCAAATTTCTCTCAGATGCGGAAAGAAGTTTGCAGTTGGAAAAATTCTTATTTCTTAAGCAAGGGGACAAGACAGTCAGAGAGTATGTGAATCAGTTCGATGAGCTGGCTAGGTTTGGGCTTGACCTAGTCAACACCCCGCACAAGAAGGCTCTCCGTTTCGTCAAAGGGTTGAATGAGCCATTACACAGTTTGGCCATGACCCATATACCCATGGGAGCCACGTATGAAAGATTGGTGCAAATGGCATTGCTGAATGAAGAGGGTAAGGGCAAGAAGGAGACAAAGGCAGAAAGCTCTCAAGGGAAGAAAGAGGGTTTGCAGCCTAAGAAGACAGACTTTAAAAAAGGCGGGGTAGGCAACAAAGAGAAGAGGACGTGTAATTTTTGTGGCAAAGTGGGGCACTTAGTAAAGGACTGCCGGAAAAAGAAGGCCAAGGAGAATGGTGGGTGCTTTTCTTGCGGTGAGACGGGCCATAGGGCTAAGGACTGCCCAAAGAAACGGGGACAGGGGCAGAGCGCTGGATCCACCCCAGGGGCACAGATTCATGTGCTGGAAGCGCCACCTTTGCAACAGCAAGGTACAAACACTTCTGTAGAAAGTGTAGTTTATCTTTACGATCACCCCGTTCGCACTTTATTTGATTCTGGCGCATCACACTCCTTTATCTCGTCTGCTTTAGTAGAATCTCTGCACCTAAAAACTAGTAGGGTAGATGACCCCTTAATTGTTTCAAACCCAATTGGGGGCCCAGCTCATTTGTCTATGATCTGTTTGGGATTGAAAATTTCCATTCTAAGTGTAGAATTTCAATGTAGTGCCTTTGTTTTGGGCTTTTCGGGTTATGGTTTGATTTTGGGAATGGATTGGCTATCCAGTAATGGGGCCATCCTTGGTTGTGAGAAAAGGGTTGTTAGGCTCCTAACCCAGCTCGGTAATACTTTGGAAATTTCTTGTAATCCCTCGTATGCGGTTATGCTTAGTTATCTTGAATCGCTAGATGCCTCTGTTGAAAATTTGCAATCAGTTAGAGTAGTCCGGGAATATCCGGATGTCTTCGAAGAGGTGAAGGGCTTGCCTCCGAAGCGGGAAATAGACTTCCGCATATATCTTGTAGATAATGCAAAGCCCGTTGCGTTGCCCGTTAGACACATGGCTCCACGGGAAAGGTAAGGGCTCAGTAAACAGATTGAAGAGCTTCTAGAGTAGGGGTTCATTTGAAGGAGCATTTCAGAATGGGGCGCTCTAGTAGTGTTCGCCACTAAGGCAGAAGGTTCATTTCGCTTATGAATGAGTTGTGGAGAATCACCTTAGTAAGTACATTTGGTAACATAGCTGGCATTTATTTCCAAGAGATAGTTCTGCTACGTGGAATACCTGATAATGCGTGAACAAGATCCAAGATTCACTAATGAATTTTGGAGAGCTTGCATGGAACCATGAGTACGCAGTTAGGCTAGAGCCAAGTATACTAGGAGGAGAATAAGTGAAAGAGGAACGAGAAATAGGTTCCAACTCATATTTTGGAAACAAGAATTAAGAAGCTACGAAATTGTGAAGTTAAAGACGGACAAAGCATAATGGAGTTAAGCTCAAGAAATGCGGCTTAGAAGATTGAAGACTAGATTCGTGCATCGTATCTCTTCTTAAGAGTATATCCTTGATCCCTCTCTTCCTGTAGAGCTTACTTGCATGCTATCTTTGGTGTATATTCTCTCGGTCCTATTCTTAATCCAATTTCTATTGCAAACCCCATAGGGAGTATGACTCATCTGTTAGTAACACATGTTGGGGCTTGAGGGTGTTCATTGGATTGACCAAACTTTTTGGGTTTTATAGGATACGGGTTGGTCTTAGGAAGGGACTCCCTTGTGACCTAAAAGGAGTCCATCATGCTTAATTTCCTAGAATCATATATGGTGGTTCGGTTGAGTAATTCTTTGGGTATCAGTCTGATGTTGATTTCGGTCTTCGGGGCTGATGCTTAGAGAGTTCTTCTCCTAATCAATATATATGTGGCATAAATTTCCAGTTTTGACATTTCCTAATGGGCACAAAGTTTTTACTTGTTTCTATCATTCGACTATACCTTTAGGTAGGACCATTTCCTATCATTGAGAAAATCTGGAAAATGACCTATAGATTAGAGCTACCCGAAAATTGGCCGGAGTTCACAACGTTTTTCACGTTTCACATCTCCGAAAATGTCTACATGAGTCTGCTGGAGTGGTAGAGCCAAATATCCTCGAAGAGGCTGAAGTGGAACGCGAAGCAACCATAAGAAAAGTTCCAACCCGCATCTTAGGAACGGAAGTGAAGAAGCTACGCAACCGCGAAGTCAAGCTCGTCAAAGTTCAGTGGAGCGACGCCGAGGGAGACGCGACTTTGGAAACTGAAGCTAGAATACGTACTGCCTACCCTTTTCTGTTCGAGGGTACATCCTTGATCTTTCTTTTTCCTTAAGTTGCGCTTTTTATCTATCTTTTTAGGTATATTTCCTCGACCTTATCTTTTAGGTAGAAACCCTTTGGATGGAAACATGTAGTTGAAACATGTTATGGATGATGGTTGCAAGTGGTTGCAAGTGATTGCTAGTGGTTGCTCGTGGTTGCATATACACACACAATCTAGGTTTTAGATCGGCTCAGTCACTTCATATTGCATATGCATATATGTTTGCTTTCGTCTATGGTTGAACATTAATATGTTGACATGTGGATGTTGCATTTGTATTGAATGATTGTGCACTCATGTAGAATCAAGAATAGGAAAATTTGCATACATAATGGATGCATGGCACTTACATAATCCGCATTAAGGAGGTCAACTGAATCAGTAGACCGCCTGATTTTGCATTAGATAAGTGCATGTACACACACACTTCGCATATGATCATGAAGCATTAGAAGTCTTTTAAGGACAATGGATGCTCGTGTTTGATGGATGAGTAGATGGATGATTGAATGTTAGGATTTACATTCCTCCTAACTTGAAGATTTCGGGGACGAAATCCTTTTAAGTGGGGGAGAATGTAACACCCCGAAAATTCTATAACTGTGAAATTAACAAATTAGAGTATAATTAATTTGAAATCAAAGAACCAAGGGAAACGGGATACGCCATTGCGTTCGTCTCGGAAAAATACGCGAAATAGAGTCCGAGTTTTCGAAAAACGGAGTCCGTATGAAGAAGATATGGCCTTCGGAAGTTTGAGAATCAAGTTTAAATTCAAACAGAATAAATCAGGTTTAAATTCGAAAATGGGGCCCAATGGGCCAGGGCGGAAAAACACCCGCCTGACCCACCAAGTCGACTGGGCTGTCGACCTGGTCTAACCAGGTCGACAGGCCTGTCGACAGGGCTGTCGACAGGGGTGTCGACCTGGTCCAGACCAGGTCGAGCCCAGTCTAACCCGGCTGGCCTATTCTCTATGTGGTCGATTTTCTGTGGTCTGCTTTGTCACTAGGGCTAGGTGGCAAGTTTTAATTGGTTTCTTTATCGAATGAATGGCTACGATCTAACCTAGCAACATCAAGGGTCCTAATCAGTTCCTAACCTCTATATAAACAACCCTAGACTAAACCCTAATCTATTCATTCAAAATAAGAACATAGCCGCCATGTTGCTGAGGAACGACTAGGAGTAGCCACCAAATTGGAGAGAGGATTAGGAGGAAGATTCTAAAGCTTAAGGCAACCTAAACAAATCAATTCAACAAAGGAATTTGCGTCTTCAATCCCTAAATTAGAGAATTCGCCGCAACCATTGTAAGTAGAGTATTACTTTGGTATGAATAAATAACTGTGCTGATTTGTTTTCTTGAATTGGGATAATAAAGTAATTCGTATTTGTGCAAAATTTATGTTATTCATTATAAAGAACTACATGCGGTAGTTCTATGCAAGTATGCGTTTGGAATATTTCGCAAATTATGTAATCTATGTTGAAGCTACATGTATGTAGTTGATTGAAATTCATGCAAGTTTGGGGCTTTGTTATTATGCCATCATAATGTATATTTTTGTGCATAAATCATTTTGCCAGTAATTGAAACAAGTTTGGTTATTATAGTTCATATGAAACTATGTTGGAATTTTGACACCATAATCCATGTATTAAGTCATGCTTCTGCAAACTTATGAATATGGCTAGGCTATGAATGATATTTGGAATAATTGAAATCCATGATTAAGTCTATCTTGTTTAAAAGAATTATATGATGACATATGTGAGACATGGCTAGGTTAGACTCAAAAATCCCTTTTTGCAAGTTTAAAGCAAACACCATGTTTAGGAATATTTATGCATAAGTATGTTTATACCATCGTTATGTGATTAGACTTAAATCATGATTAAGTTGAACTATGCTTTTGTGTTAGTAACAAAGTATCCCCTTTGTAAACATGTAGAAACCTTATGAACATGACTTGTTTATGTCTATGCCTAAATGAGAATATAGGTCTATGTTGTAGTTAAGACTATGTGACACCTAAGTTAGATTCTTATCTTAAGTTTACATGGTTTGGTTCATGTCACCTATGCTTTATGACCAAAGTATATATATGCAAGTACACCAGTTTCTATTATGTATTTCCAACGTCATATGCAAGTTCATGCGCTCACCTTCCCCTCTTTGTGTATGTAATCACGCTTTAAGCCTCCCCTTTTCGCATGGCTAAATTGGGCTTTAAAAGGCTAAGCCCAATATATATAAACGGACGTGTAATACGGGGGAAAATAACGTTGGGTTAAAATTAATTAATGAATGAAAATATAAAATAGAAGGGCCCAAATCCAAGTATGGGTTGGGCCCGTGATTGGTGTAACCTTTACACCATTAACTTAATAATGGGCCGCAAATATTTACATATAAGAAATAAAGAAGAATGACAAAATATGTAAATGTAGAACATACGATGTGTTTAACCCGAGGTTGGATTGAGTTGTGATGTAAACCTGCCCGGAACCGCCCGGCTGTCCAGTAGTCACAACAATACATATCCAATGTGGGAGGTTAAACATGGAGCCCAATAAGGACCCGAGGTTAGACTGAGTTGTGGCGTAAGACTGCCCGGAACCAACCGGCAACAGGCAGCCACAACAATACCTGTCTAATGTGAGAGGTCAGGGCCTTAATAAGACAATTAAGGCTGAGTCAGGATTGTTAGGATTAAGTAAACTAAAGACTTAATCAAAATGGAACATGCTAAACTAAACGGACTGGTGGGGGTTAGGTTAGAAAACACTTAACCAACTTAGCATGTTGGCTAGAGATAGAAAACCTAGTAACGGGGGACCTTTTCAGCAGTAACCCTAAAAGGTGTATCAGGATACCCTGAAACTAGGCAGGGTGGGGCACGATTACTGGGCTGATTGTAAGAGGTCAAAGCGACGGCGGTGGTGTAGCAGTGTAGGTTCTAACGGAGTGCGGGCGTGCACACACTCCGGTGCAGAAAAATAAGGCACTGGACACCAGTAGCATACCTGTGCACTCTAAGGTTGTGTCGGGTTGCCACTATGGGACTTGATACACCCCATGGTGGGACCAGCATAGGTAACTACAGACATCGGGGGCCGTAAGACACATGTAACTATGCGAGTAGGAGCCGATCATCATTGAATGGATCACATCACCCTGATTATGGGGTGCAAATTGGAAACTAGTTTATATGGGTTCAGAGATTAATATGGGGTACGATAGTATATTCGACCCTAGACAACTTAACCAAGTTCATAGTGCTTGCCCACTTCTTGTTTATACTTATCATACCCAGTTCTTTATTCATAGACAAAATAGTACTAGACTTACTCAGGCTTTATGTCTGACTCTATTTTTCTTTCGTCTTCTTTCTTCCGTTTCCCCCCCCCCCAGGTCCTCAGGGAGGGAACACAGCAGCTTGATCAGCCTTGACATCCAGCTTGAAGTAGAGAAATGTATTGCTTGGACTTTCCTGTTTTGAACTGTGGCTTTGGACAATCCACTATGGGGCTTTTGCAGTTTATCTATGTTTTATTTATGCTTCTTTAAATAATGTACTCAAGACAGATTATGAAAGTGTTATGTTATGTTTTTGGAAAGGATGTTGTTGTAACACGTATTTGATTTTATGAAATAAAAGTTTGTTGTTCTTCCGCTGTTTACAAATATGTGTTCTTATATCTGTCTTGTATATCTGTGAGTTGTACTTATAAACCTCCACCAAAATTAGGGCATTCCCTTTGAGAGTGACCCTAACGGAGGTGGGGTGTTTCAACATGGGTAGACCTAACTTAATAGGTAAATTCCCAAGGTCTAAAACCAAAGATAGACAGAATAGAGACGCAGGTTCAAGAACATGGGTAGACCTAACTTAATAGGTAAATTCCCAAGGTCTAAAACCAAAGAAAACCAAGGACAAGCAGAATAAATAATCGGGTTTAGACCCAATCTCATAATCACATAACTTAAGCAACACTTTCCTAGTCATGAATCATAGGTGTTTAATCACAGATGTCCTTGTTTTGTCATAGGCAATAGTTTATGTTTCCTAATCAAAGGCATAGGCTTAGTCAAGGAAATAATCCTCATAGTCACAGTCACAGTCATAGGCAATGTTCATAGTCATAGGCAATGTCCATAGTCATCGGCATTGTTCATAGTCATAGGCAAATGTTCATGGTCATAGGCATATGGTTTTAAGGTCCATAGTTTCATAGTCATGGTCTATTTTGTCCTCGAATCACAACAGTTCTTAATTAGGTTCAAGAGTATGGGCACTGATTCGAATAGAGAGAGAGAATTAGCATATTCTTTTATTCCTTTAATTTCATGTCACGAACAAGGAAAAACGTTCAAATCTAGAAATAACTGACTTACAGAGATTAGATCAGAACAGAATGATGGCGTTGCTAAGGTTCGTAGAAAAACAATCGTTGAAGTCATTTGAACCTCCTCTTGAATTCTAGCTTGACTTGAACCTCTTCTTGAAAGTCTTTTAGCATCATCTCCTCGTCTTAATTTATTTTATATATTATTCTATTTATTATTTAATTTAAGAGGAGGAGAAGAAGCCATGTTTGCCAATAATCTTTGCAGCATAAGGGTAGAAAAGAATTGTGTGTAGAGGAGGCTAGGTCTTAGGGTGTATTTATAGGTGTAGGAACTCATTTCAGCCATCAGATTAATCCTAAAACAATCCGGACCATCAAAAATCGTCCCAGGGCTTCAAAAATGCGTTCTGTACCAAAACAGGCCGACCAGTTCGACCTGCAGGGGGGGTCGACACTATAGTCGACCCCCATGGGGGAGGTCGATCCCCTAGTCGACCTGGGCCCCAGGTCGACCCGTGGGTCGACCTGCCCCGTTCTGAGCTGACAGAAACCTTCTGAATCTTGTTTTGGCCATATCTTGGTCATACGGACTCCGATT
This sequence comes from Allium sativum, assembly GCA_030737875.1. Lineage (NCBI taxonomy): Eukaryota > Viridiplantae > Streptophyta > Magnoliopsida > Asparagales > Amaryllidaceae > Allium > Allium sativum. The sequence goes on from CM060920.1 coordinate 193,872,819, forward strand.
TTTGGAAACTCGGACTCTATTTCGCGTATTTTTTCGAGAGGAACGCAATGGTGATGTCCATTTTACCTCATTACTGATTCTTGAATTAGTTATCCTTATTTTACTATCTTTTCCGTAACATACGCCATTATCGAACTAATTTTTCTTCTCTTCCATGTATTAATTAATTCTCCTTATGCATCACCATTATTTACGTATCCTAAGCATATTTTCATATATTTTATTTCATTTTTAATTATACCTAAAAATGCGGGGTGTTACAAATAAGTAATTGGAATATGTTCCAATTATAAATAGCATATATTTTCTAAAGTTTAGAAAATAAAGGAAGGAGATATTCGGAAATGTTTTCCAAATAACATAAAAGGCCAATATTGTTATTGAAAATATTTGGTTAACAAATATTGATAAAGAAATAGAGAAGTGATTTTACTAATGGAATATTAATTAAGGGCTCAGTGACATGTTCAAAAGGAAAATTTGATTTTTGGAAAGAGTAAACTATTTAAAAACTCCCAGGGAAATACTGTTGGAATTAAAAACAAATTTAACAGAAATTTGTGAAAGAAAAATTGAATTAAAGTAAAACCAGTAAAGTGGTAACTGAGGTTGAATTAGAATGATATCAAGACAAATTGGATTGTGAGATTCAAATTTGAAGTGTAATGTGATAATCAAGTTAAGAGTTGGGAATCGAGAAGAAACACGATTTGAAATGATATTTGGCTCGGATATAAGTGAATGGTTGTGTTGTGGATAAAAGCAGATTGGAATTTGATTGGGATGACCCTTGTATCCGCTAAGTTGATAGCATATGGAAGTGATAGACTTGATATGCCGACAAAAAGGTACAAGTTTATATTTCTATTGGGTATAAGATGTATGAACCGAATTGGCAAGCCGCTTGGCTGTTTGATTTTCTTTTGGGATGGAGATGGCCCAGAGAGGCGAGTTGGAGTTTGACCTATTGACTAGTACAAAGGAGGTGCTGGCGAAATTTTTCGAAAAGTTAAGGAGTTAGAAAATTTTCAGGATTTTTGGAAATTTTCGTTGATAAGAATTAATTAATAATTTAATTGAAATTAAATTGCTTCAGTTGAAACTGAAGTTAAGAAGTGAACAAATATGTTCTAACCAGTCGATAGGGTCGTTCTCTACCTTAGCAATTTCGAGGACGAAATTATTTTAAGTGGGGAAGATTGTAATGACCCGCATTTGCAGATGTATTATAATTAATTTATTTAATTATATAAATAGTGATTAGTGAATTAAATGGTCGTGGAATTAAATAATGATGAATATTTAATTAAAATAATAAATTAAATAATATATTTAATTCTGACATAATCAGAATTGGCTGAAATGGCGATATGGTGTGAACTGGATCATCTGTGATATTTAATTCAGTTTAGAATTGAATTAGAATAATGAATATATTATTTGAACGATGGTTTGAACGACAATTTGAACGTATAATTATATTATAATTAAAATCAAGCTTGAAATGGCACTGCAGTTCGTAAATTGGCGATTCGAACTTCAACTGAATGTACAGGGTTCATTTTAAGTCGGATTCCTATGAAACAGGAAACGTGTGGAGCTGGTGGAGTATATCTTTCTAGTGGAAGAGAAAAATCGTGATTTCATTGTGTAGATTTTGATTTATGTCCAGTTCAAATTCTAGAAAAGTGGCTGTGGAATTCCTTTATAATTTATAAATATTTAATTATATTTATAAAAGGAATTTCTTTATAAATTGAATGTCGATTTTATCAGGATTTGAAATATCAAGTTATAAATCCCAGTAGAGCTGTATGGTAATCCATTGTGAATATATATATGATATTATAAATTTATTTATATTTTATTTTATTTTATTTAAATATATTTATATATTTAAATGGGTCATCCAGAGCTTTAAAAATACGCTGTGTTTGCAAACGAAGTCAGAATTCGATGAAACTAATTTTGTTGGATCTGCAATGTTAAATTATTGCTAGTTGTCAGTTTCCGTGATTTTTGGAGTCAGCGTGTGGCCGTACGGATTTTTAGAGTGAAAAACAGTCGATATTTTGACAGCTAAAAATACGTTGTGTGAGCAAACGGAGTCGGAATTCGACAAAACCAGTTTCGTTGGGACCAAAATGTCGAACTGTAGCTGCATGTCAATTTTCTTGATTTTTGGGTATCGTAGGTGATCATGGTGATTTTTAGACAGTGTATACAAATAACGATTGAATTAAATCAAATATAAAAATAATAAAAGGTTCCTATAAATATGCCTCAACATGTTCTAAACCTAATTTCTATTCCCTTAGAAAACCACCGCCAGTATTCTTCAATCCAGAAATCTCGGTGAGCAAAATAAATCAAAAAGAATTCAAAGAAAATTCCTATAAATCGATCCTTATATATATTCGGGTTTAGAAAGGTTTTAGCATCAATTCTGTGTGAGTTTGGTGAGATGCGCGTTGTGCTGGGTTCACTGGAATTTTGAGTTGCGGGCTAGGGCTGCAGAAATCTTGGACCACTGGTTGTTGTTGAGGGCAGTCGACTTGGGTTTAGGGATCAACGAAGTGAACTGCACCCGCTTGCGAAGCCTGGAGGAGTTCAGTTGAGAAATACGTCGAGGCCCTGTAGTGGATTCCGGCGTCGATCTTCTGTGGAGGCACTCGAGTACGGTGAAAGGGGTATGGGTGAATGCAGAAAGAGGAGAGGAGTGTTTTGGTAAATGTTGTTCGATTCGTTTTGAGTTATGGAGGTAGAACATGCTGCTTGAAGTTGGAAATATGGAAGAGGAGTTTTATCTGGAGCTCGCGCTAAAATGGATCGGCGAAGAAGCTGTTGGCCAGGCTGGTTATTTAATTTGGGTTTGGGCTTGAGTGTAGTGATGGGTCGGGTTCTAATAGTAAGGCCTAGTGGTTTTATTAAATTTGGTTTTTGGATTAAATTCAAAGTGAAGTGTGCAAGGGAAAATGGTGTTGGGGTGTACTGTGAAGTGCAAGTCCGATTTGGGAAAGAAGCATTTAGCGGGTGGGCTTGGGTGTTCATGAACGAGTGATGGGCCAAGGAAAAAGGTTAAGCCCAATAGAATTTAATTCCTAAGTTTTTATTTCTATTTAAAAGTGTTCAAACTTTGTAATGGTGTAACTTGATCATACGATATCAGATTGACGAACCGTAAGTTGCATTGGGATCGTATGGACAGACACTACAAAATGGAAGTGAATGGGAGTGGATTCGAGCTCGTATGAATTTATGGCAAAATAAAATGTTTGATTCAAATCAAACAAACAGTTTATCGTTCTTTAAAGATGAACTGCCAAAGTGAGTAAATCTCACTAACTCTGAACAGTTTATAATTTCATGTTGTATTTTTAGAACTGTTAAAAATTGTCTGATTGATTGTGTGTTGACTGTTTGATTGAACAACTAGTCAGTTAGTTGAATTTCTATATTGATTCTGTTTAATAGAATATGTCATATGGAACTGAAAGTGATGTTGATTTTATTGTGTAACATCTGTGGATGCAGGGAAACAGATTGGAGGGACCCAACAGGGTTTCTCAACATTTATTTTACTGTTTTCATATATTGTGATATATGATGTGATATATAATCTGTTGTCGATTATATGTGTTGAACGATAATGATCATCGTGATTTGATATGCTGAATACCATAACATACCGAAATGTTGATAAGGGAATATTTTCAAAGTGATATTTGAAAATAAGATATTTATAAATGGAATATTTATAAATAAGAAATATTTATAAATTGGAATATTTATAAATAGGAGATATTTAGAAAAGAGAAATTATAAAATCAAAGAATAGATTTGAAAAGGAGATATTTGCAAACCATTTGCAGATAGAATAATAGAAAAGGAAATATTTGTAAATAATTTACAAATAGAATTGATAGGAAATATTTAGAAATTAAATAGAGTTATAAAAAGGAAATTTGTTTATAACTGAATAAAACGTTACTAAAAATGAAAACGTTACTAAAAAGGAAATCATTTGTAAAGTGAAGAACCGTTACTAAAAGTAAATCTTTATAAATGAATAGTTTATTCGAAGGGAGTTAATCGAATATAGTATTCCAAAGTAAGCAAATCGAATTAGTTATGCGAATTAGTTATTCGAGTAGAGTTAAACACATAAGAGTTATGGAATTAGTTATTCGAAAGGAGTTAAGTAAAAAGAGTTAATCAATTAGGGTTAAAAAAAAAGAGTTAATCGATTAGGGTTAAATAAATAGAGTTAATCGAATTTAGTTGATTCGAAGAAAGGTTTTTGAATCTAGTTAATTGTAAGAGAGATTATCAAATATAGTTATTCGAAGGGAGGAGTTATCAAATAGAGATTTATTCAAAAGGAGTTAAGTAAGGAAGTTTGTTAAAGAATTAGAAGGGTGAACTTTGTCTATTTCAAGGTTAGAAACGTTGTTCTATTAAGGTCTGAGAGGTAGTATTACCCCAACTTGATTGACTTCATTTTTAACTAATGAATGGTTAAGGTTCGATAGTAAAGGATGGTTAAGTGAATTTAGTAATTAAAGGAAATGGTTTGAGTTGGCATCACGATGGTTTGTTTAAACATCTGTCTAAGTCCAATGAAGAAGCTTTGGAAATGTTTTCCAAATAAGAAACCAGAAATGTTTTCTAATAAAGAAAACAAAAAATGGAAATGTTTTCCATTGTTAATAACGTATATTTTCCAAATTTAGAAAATAAGAAATATTGAATATAGGGAAACAGGAGATAAGTAAATTAATGAAATAAAGAGATAAATGTTGAATGATGTTTGATTGATATAAATTTTCATTTGGAAATAATATTGTTATTTGCACACATGTTTTTCTTCGATAGTTAAATCACAGACTATCGAAGTTTTGACCATTATAACGTTGTTAATATGGAGGGACCGGTTGGATTATTATCCAAAGAACCACTCTGTATTGGCATAAGCGTTGCGAATCATATATGCCAAAGGAAATTGAAGACGGAGTTATGCAAGGGCTATCCTGTTTATAGAATAGCGCCTTCGGTTCATCCTGTTCCTGGATGACTTGTATGGACGGATGTCTGACAGAGTATTTCCAGACGATCACGTATATTGATTTCTCTAACCGTACCAAGCGTGGAAGCGGAGAAGGAAACTTCTGTTAGCTAAAAAATAATGTATGGTTGAGGACATCAATCGTTGATTTGATGGATTTGACGATGTGGCATTCAAAGTGAATCTAGTGTGATGATAAAGCGTAGCTTCTAGCCTCACATCCGGTAAATGATAGAAATCGGGCAGGCAGCATGGCTAAGTCGGTCGCACCAAAGTAGGGTGTATAATCACCAGATCTAGAGTTTCATTTACTTCTAAAAATCTATTGTTGATGCCGTCCCATTCGGGAAACGGTTGCTGGTCCCAACCGTTGGTGATATACATTCGATACACTCAAGCGAAATGAGTGGTCGGTCATGTGTGGCCGGGTTGCAAGATGTTCTTGTTGAACCCAGTGTATTCCTTTCTAGAGGTACACTAGTGAAAGGTGGTTACATACTTTGTCATAGTTGGAAATCCATTACCCAATACGCGCTTGCGGTTTAGATTGTATACTATATGTGTAGAACGTGAGATGAAAGCGTTTCTTCTAGATGATTATTATATTGTGGTCGATAGACATTATTATAATATCAAAAGGTTTTTGATATAAAGATAATTTTGATTCTTATAAGGGAAAAACTTGTTCCGTTATACGGTGTGGTCTTATGAGATATCGTTTACTTGTTCGAACTATTTTACTCACACTAGTCCCATGACTGACCCGGAGTTTATTTTTGTTTGTTTTCCCTAAACTCTTGGGTGCCCAATTTTGTATGGGCAGTCAAGTAGTCAGGAGTTTACAGATACTTGAAGAGCTGGAGCAGGAGGCTTCAGGATCATATAGCTATAGTTTATTTCCGCTGTGTTGTAAGTGTTGTACTCTGATGATGTTATTGTATACATATACTGATTTTATTTCAAGGATATGATATCTATTATATGTTATTCGTTCCGCTGTGAGGTTCGTGTTACTCTGATGTTGTGATCTTCTTCTTCTATTCTAAGTTTTTATCTTATCTTTCCTCACCCTCTGTTTTCTTTCTATTAATTTCCTGATTTCCAGTACAATTTGTGTTGGACGCGTGTTATTTAGTCAGCTCAAATTCTACCGGATTTTCGGGTCATTACAAATACCATTTCCATTTAGTTTGAAATCCACACCACTCAATCCGAGAAGAATTGTTCGACGGTGTCAGCGCCATTGCGATAAGCAGGAAATGTAACACCCCGTGATTCTGTAACGCTAAGATTCACAAATCAAGGCAGAATTAAAAGTTAAATTAAAAATCAAGGGAAACGGGCCGCGCCATTGCGTTCGTCTCGGAATTCTGCATGAAAACGAGTCCGAGTTTGCGTAAATTGGAGTCCGTATGAGGAAGATATGGCCTCCGGAAGATTCAGCGAGTTTGCGTAAATCGAATTCTTCTTCTCTATTCACAATTCTTTTCTACCCTTATGCTGCAAAGATGCTTGGCGAACATGGCTTCTTCTCCTCCTCTTAAATAAAAAATAAATAAAATAATATATAAAATAAATCAAGACGACGAAGTGCTGCTCAAGTTTGTCAAGAAGAGGTTCGAATCAAGATTAAAGCTTCAGGATGAGAATCGAAGGCTAACTCAAACGATTTTGAGCAACGTTGCACAAATCATAGCATCGCCATCCTTCTATTCTAATATAATTTCTGTAAGTCAGTTATTTTTAGATTTGAACGTTTCTCTCTGTTCGTGACATGAAATTAAAGGAATAAAAGAATATGCCAAATCTTTCTATTCGAACCTGTGCCTATGTCTTTGGACTTAATTAAGAACCGTTATGATTCGATGACCGATAAGACTATGAAACTATGGACCTTAAAACCATATGCCACTTTGACTATGAACATTGCCTATGACTATTAACATTGCCTATGACTATGGACATTACCTATGACTATGGACATTGCCTATGACTATGGACATTGCCTATGACTATGAACATTGCCTATGACTGTGACTGTGACTATGAGGATTATTTTCTTGACTAAGCCTATGCCTTTGATTAGGAAATATAAACTATTGCCTATGACATAACAAGGACATCTGTGATTGAACATCTATGATTCATGACTAGGAAATTGTCGCTTAAGTTCTGTGATTATGAGATTGGGTCTAAACCCGATTATTTATTCTGCCTGTCCTTGGTTTTCTTGGGTTTTAGACCTTGGGAATTTACCTATTAAGTTAGGTCTGCCCGCGTTCTTGAACCTGCGTCTCTATTCTGTCTATCCTTGGTTTTAGACCTTAGGAATTTACCTATTAAGTTAGGTCTACCCATGTTCTTGAACCTGCGTCTCTATTCTGTCTATCCTTGGTTTTAGACCTTGGGAATTTACCTATTAAGTTAGGTCTACCCATGTTCTTGAATCTACATTGTTATTCAAACCTTTTATGCCAGTTATTATGTCCATCCTTTTTCATAGCATCTTTGGTTAATTCCCTATTTTCTACGAGTCTAGGTTTATCTATAATCTAGATTGAATCGCAGTTATACGAACGGTGGGAATACCATTTGGGCATAATGTGAAATGTACTAAAACATAGTTGTAAAACTTAGAATTTGGCATAAATTGGGGACATGTATTATGACATGTTCATAGAAATACAAATTGGATAAATTTAACATGAATTATAGGATGTGTAATTTGAATCTAGTATTGACTTGTAAATCTAGTATTTACATGAGTTATGAACTAGAATTAATAAGTCTAGTTTGACGTGAACTGTAATTAGAATGTTAAATCAGGATTGGATTAGCTAATTTGGCGTAATAAGTATATTGGTATAAATTTGAGATTGGCCATAATTAGAAAGAACCGTCAGGTTTAGCAAAATCATGGTTAGTGACACTTAATTTGGTATAGTTTACATACCAAAAAGCATAAATATGATTTAGAAGCGGAAATGGGCCATAAGAATGAATGTAGTCAATTTACATTAAAATAGTAATTGGGAAATAAGTAAATTAGGATTAATTTACTTATAGAATTTGTCCTAAATGAGGAAATGTAAATTTAGACAAATTAAAGGTTTATTAACGACATCTCTTTTAATGGTACACCAGAAAGTTCTAGGGTGACAGAGAGGATAGTGTCTAGGCTTGGGTTTGGAAAATACAAGTTTCCTGGTCTCCCTGGCTATCCCTAACTGATCCGACGAACGGGATGGTTACTTTCAAAACTTGATTTGAGAATAAATTGAAACCCTTTGAACTTAGAAAACACGAATATGCCTAGCCCGGGGTTAGACTGAGTTGCGATGTAAACCTGCCCGGAACCAACTGGCACATCCAGTAGTCACAACAATACCTGTCTAATGTGAGTGGTAGCGGCTTTAATTTATTTATTTAAAGCTAGAACAAGAATGGTAGGGTTAAGTTAACTAAGACACTTAACCAGTTCAACATGATAACTACACTGATGGGTGGGGGTAGGTTCAGACTGACACTTAACACAGTTAAGCTAGAATGGGAGGGTTAAGTCCATAGGAACACTTAACCAACTTAACACAGTTAAGCTAGAATGGGAGGGCTAAGTCCATAGAGACACTTAACCAAACTCATGGTAACAAGACAAGATTTGTAGAGGTTAAGTAACTAAGAAAACACTTAGCCAAATTAACATGTTAACTAGTCTAGAAGGTGGGGTTAAATAAAGTTAATACACTTAGCCAAATTAACATGTTAACTAGACTAGAGGTTGGGGTTAAGTAAATACACTTAGCCAATTTGATATGTTATCTGGGCTAGACCATAGGGTTAAGTAAACTTGAACACTTAACCATCAGATTGTGATAAAAGAATAGGGTTAAGTCTAAAACATGAGGGGATAATACTTAACCATTAATAACATGTTAGTTAAAACAGACGGGCAAGGTTAAGTTAAAGGAACATTTGACCAACACAGGGTGAATGGGTAGGGTTAAGTAATAAATACTTAACCAATATAACTTGGTTTGTGGTAGGGTTAAGTCAACATGAGTTACTGATAACACTTAACCAGTTCAACAGGGTAAATGAGGAGGGTTAAGTTAGCTTGAATTGACTATGACACTTAACCAGTCCAAATTGACGGGAAAGAGAACTAAGTAAACCTTAGTTAAGAAAATAACGATTCTGGAAACTAAGTGGTAAATCTTAGTAGTAAAACTAAGTAGTAATTCTTAGTATAACACGGGAAGGAGCGAATGTCCGTCTGAGTAAAAAGGAGGCTCCAACGAATTGGGTTACGAAGCCCGAGGCTTCGAGGGGACGTGAGGGTACTCTTGGTATCCCTCTGTGAGGCTGTAGATGATCCTCTTGGGCTCACAGAGGTTAAGGTCTGCGTAGAAGAACCAGGGGTATGCCCTGGTTGCAATATATGGCAACCTAAAGACTAGGATGGACCAGCGTGATTCGGCGAGAAAACGGTAGCCCTGTGATAGCAACTCGTCGTCTACCATCCATCTTCAGTCAATCGAGATACGTGAAGTGGAAAGGCGGAGAACTCCAAAAGACCATATACTTGCTATCTAGTTATGGGTGAGGATGGCCATAGGATAGTGGGGCACCGGGGGCCGGCGTATAGCTCTCATTTTTCAAGGTGTGCCTTTCATTAGTTGAGGGAGGGGTCAAGTGGGACCATAGCCACTGGAATAAAAAAAGACCTTAGCATCTGCATCGGCAGATATCTGAAAGCTCCCGACCGAGTTCTATATTCCTTGATTTGCCCTGTCACAGGACTCGGACCGCACATTACAGGACATGTGCGTCTAGACAAGCGATAACGATTCGCAATACATGCGTGGGAAGTATAGGAACATATACCACTCTAGGTAGTGTGTCCTAGACTTGGGGGCATCGTTCGACAGGTAGCATAATTCCTAGTTGAACTAGGTGGCATAAATCCTGAATCCGAGAAGCGTTCAGCAGACAGCGTAAACTCTAGTTGAATCTAGAAGGCACTTGGTAGAAAACCCTAGAATTAATCTAGGCAACAAATAAATAAATTGATGCCTGAAGGCGATGGAAAGTACAGGGATTGGGATCACGTTAGCGTTACTAGTTTGGACATTAGTTAGGTGGTGCAGAGATAATAGAAATCTGTATAACAAGGAAATAGCGAAGCGTCGAATGTATTAGAGCATATCCAGTTTATCTTAGCTTAGCATATCTTGTGTTAATCTTGTCTAATCTTGCCAACCCTATCATCATGGTGTTATCTTGTATTCAGTTAATTCATGTCATTTTGTTTCTTCATGTTCACATGCTAGAAGTTACTAAACTTACTCAGGCTTTATGTTTGACTCTGTTTTTCTTTCGTCTTCTTTTCTTCCGTTCCCCCCTCCCCAGGTAGTAAAGGAGGAGATCGTATAGCTCAGGTTAAGTTGGACTGTCACTCTTTCCCAGCTTGAAGATTTGTCGAAGTTTTGCTTGGACTCTCTTTTCAGATGCTATGGCTGGCTCTTGGTAAAATTGGGGAATATAAATATTGTTTTATGCTTCTTTATTTTGTAAGACAGATGTTACTCTGATATTGTAAAGAAATCTTTGTACAAACTATTTTATCAATAAAGCAAAGTTATATTTTCCGCTGTTTAATTTCTGTCTGTCTTGTAATTTATCTTCATCTTTTACCCTAAATGCTCCACAGAACTTAGTGCATTCCCTTTGTGAGTGACACTAACGGACGTAGGGTATTACACGTGGCATCAGAGCTGAAGGTTACCAGATCAGATAAAGGATTTGAAAAATTATTTCCAAAACGGTTTTTAAAGAAGCATTTTTAAAAGAAAAGATTGGTTTTAAAAGGCATATTCCCCAAAGCCATACGCACTATCTTCTCTTCCTCTGTTTGAATTCTTGTCTCCTTCTTTCTTGAGTCTCTGGGGCTCCTGGCTTTCTGGGAGGTAACCTCATCGAAGGGCAAAGTAGTGCCCGTCTTCCATCCATAGCCGTAATTGTTTTACCTACGGCCAGTTTTCTTTCAAACTTATAGGGTTTTCTGTACGATGGAAGCAGCTTTCGAGAGATTTGTCAACATGGCTACACACGGAAGGGGATGAGGAGTTTGGCTAGGAAGCACAACCCTAGGATGAGGAATTCATGGATGTAAATTTAGCCCACGAAGGAGGAAGAAATTATAAAACCTAAGACAAGAGGAAGTATTTTTACTAGGGTAGGATAGGGCATATAATTAAGGACAAGAGCAAGTACAAGGAATAAGATTTTCAGAAGGGCGAGTACATACTTTTGCCACCAAGCGTACCTAGGAGAAATGTAGTAAAGTTCTGTTGGAAGAGTCTAGTTTTGCTGTTCGTACTCTTTCCTTCGGTTTTAGCTCTTCGCATTTGTTCATATCCACTTCCATAGTTGAGTCTCTGCACCATAGTACTTATATAGTTGAAAGATCCCACTAGAGTCTCAAATCCAATTGGTGGTCTGACCAGTTTATTTTTGGTTAGTAGGGATTTGAGGATAGCTATCGAGTTTGCTTATGTCATCTCACGTAGATCGTCTAAATTCGGAGGAGATATTCCTTGGTTGCTTGTCTGATATTGGTTTAGGCCTTTGGGGCTTATACTTGAGGAATGTCGAGTTCGACTAGGATGGTTTGCGTGAGAGATGAATAGATGTGACAGGCACTCTAAAAAGCACGTAGTAACCTTTCGACCCTTATAGTTATGGCATGGTGGATAAGAGGGAAACCTCTAATCATCTTAGTACGTACACTTGGTACCGCGATTGACATCTTTTTATTTTGGAAATGGAGATCGAAAACTTCACAATCGTGAAGTAAAATTAGTTAAGATACAGTGGAGTAAAGCTCAAGAAGGCTAGATACTAGCATTATACCCTTTTTCCTTAAGGGTGCATCCTTGATTTCTTTGGTAGGAGCTTTACGCATGATTGTTTCTCTCTTTCCAAAGTATATCCTCTAGGTTGTATCTTCGATCCTTAGGTAGAAGCTAATGGATGTAAACATGTAATTGAAACATGTTATGGTTGAATGGTTGCAAGTGGTTGCTAATGGTTTCTCGTGAATGCATATGCATACGTATTAGGCATTAGATCAGTTCGGACGCTTTCATATTGCATTTACAGATATGTATTTGTTTGTAAGTTGAGCCTGATATGTTATCATATGGATGTTGCATATGGATGAATGACTGTGCACACATGTAGTATTTACATAACTAGGGATGCTTGCATACATAATTGGACGCATGGCACTGACATGATTCGCATTAAGGAGGTCAACTAAATCAGTAGACCGCCTGATTTTGCATTAGATAAAGACATATACACACACTATGCATACAAACATGAAAGCATTAGAAATCTTTTAAGGACAATGAATGCCTGTGATTCAATGGTTGAGTAGATGGGTGATTGGATGGTATGACACATTCTTCATAACTTGAAGATTTCGGGGATGAAATCCTTTTAAGTGGGGGAGAATGTAACACCCCGTGATTCTGTAACGCTAAGATTCACAAATCAAGGCAGAATTAAAAGTTAAATTCAAAATCAAGGGAAATGGGCTGCGCCATTGCATTCGTCTCGGAATTCTGCATGAAAACGAGTCCGAGTTTGCGTAAATCGGAGTCCGTATGAGGAAGATATGGCCTCCGGAAGATTCAGCGAAGTTCAGATTTCAAAACTGGTCGAGTTCGAAATTCAAAAACAGACTCAGATGGGCAGGGTGGGAATTTTCCTGCCCAAGGCACCCAGGTCGACTGGGTAGTCGACCTGGGTCACCCAGGTCGACTGGGTAGTCGACCTGGGGGTCGACCCCCCTGTTTTTCCAGCTTTCTGCACCTTGTTCGTTCTGATGTATTTGGTTGCGTTTTCTGACCAGGTTCGTCCACCCAACACTATATAAACAGCCCTAGTCTTCTTCTCTATTCACAATTCTTTTCTACCCTTATGCTGCAAAGATGCTTGGCGAACATGGCTTCTTCTCCTCCTCTTAATTAAATAATAAATAGAATAATATATAAAATAAATCAAGACGACGAAGTGCTGCTCAAGTTTGTCAAGAAGAGGTTCGAATCAAGATTAAAGCTTCAGGATGAGAATCAAAGGCTAACTCAAACGATTTCGAGCAACGTTGCATGAATCATAGCATCGCCATCCTTCTATTCTAATATAATTTCTGTAAGTCAGTTATTTTTAGATTTGAACGTTTCTCTCTATTCGTGACATGAAATTAAAGGAATAAAAGAATATGCCAAATCTTTCTATTCGAACCTGTGCCTATGTCTTTGGACTTAATTAAGAACCGTTATGATTCGATGACCGAAAATACTATGAAACTATGGACCTTAAAACCATATGCCTCTTTGACTATGAACATTGCCTATGACTATGGACATTGCCTATGACTATGAACATTACCTATGACTATGAACATTGCCTATGACTATGGACATTGGCTATGACTATGAACATTGCCTATGACTGTAACTGTGACTATGAGGATTATTTTCTTGACTAAGCCTATGCCATTGATTAGGAAATATAAACTATTGCCTATGACATAACAAGGACATCTGTGATTGAACATCTATGATTCATGACTAGGAAAGTGTCGCTTAAGTTCTGTGATTATGAGATTGGGTCTAAACCCGATTATTTATTCTGCCTGTCCTTGGTTTTCTTGGGTTTTAGACCTTGGGAATTTACCTATTAAGTTAGGTCTACCCATGTTCTTGAACCTGCGTCTCTATTCTGTCTATCCTTGGTTTTAGACCTTGTACCTATTAAGTTAGGTCTACCCATGTTCTTGAACCTGCGTCTCTATTCTGTCTATCCTTGGTTTTAGACCTTGGGAATTTACCTATTAAGTTAGGTCTACCCATGTTCTTGAACCTACATTGTTATTCAAACCTTTTATGCCAGTTATTATGTCCATCCTTTTTCATAGCATCTTTGGTTCATTCCCTATTTTCTAGTAGTCTAGGTTTATCCATAATCTAGATTGAATCGCAATTATACGAACGGTGGGAATACGATTTGGGCATAATGTGAAATGTACTAAAACATAGTTGTAAAACTTAGAATTTGGCATAAATTGGGGACATGTATTATGGCATGTTCATAGAAATACAAATTGGATAAATTTAACATGAGTTATAGGATGTGTAATTTGAATCTAGTATTGACTTGTAAATCTAGTGTTTACATGAGTTATGAACTAGAATAAATAAGTCTAGTTTGACGTGAACTGTAATTAGAATGTTAAATCAGGATTGGATTAGCTAATTTGGCATAATAAGTATATTGGTATAAATTTGAGATTGGCCATAATTAGGAATAAACGTCAGGTTTAGCAAAATCATGGTTTGTGACACTTAATTTGGTATAGTTTACATACCAAAAAGCATAAATATGATTTAGAAGGGGAAATGGGCCATAAGAATGAATGTAGTCAATTTACATTAAAAGAGTAATTGGGAAATAAGTAAATTAGGATTAATTTACTTATAGAATTTGTCCTAAATGAGGAAATGTAAATTTAGACAAATTAAAGGTTTATTAACGACATCTCTTTTAATGGTACACCAGAAAGTTCTAGGGTGACAGAGAGGATAGTGTCTAGGCTTGGGTTTGGAAAATACAAGTTTCCTGGTCTCCCTGGCTATCCCTAACTGATCCGACGAACGGGATGGTTACTTTCAAAACTTGATTTGAAAATAAATTGAAACCCTTTGAACTTAGAAAACACGAATATGCCTAGCCCGAGGTTAGACTGAGTTGCAATTTAAACCTGCCCGGAACCAACCGGCACATCCAGTAGTCACAACAATACCTGTCTAATGTGAGTGGTAGCAGCTTTAATTTATTTAGTTAAAGCTAGAACAAGAATGGTAGGGTTAAGTTAGCTAAGACACTTAACCAGTTCAACATGATAACTACACAGATGTGTGGGGTTAGGTTCAGACTGACACTTAACACAGTTAAGCTAGAAAGGGAGGGTTAAGTCCATAGGAACACTTAACTAACTTAACACAGTTAAGCTAGAATGGGAGGGCTAAGTCCATAGAGAAACTTAACCAAACTCATGGTAACAAGACAAGATTTGTAGAGGTTAAGTAACTAAGAAAACACTTAGCCAAATTAACATGTTAACTAGTCTAGAAGGTGGGGTTAAATAAAGTTAATACACTTAGCCAAATTAACATGTTAACTAGACTAGAGGTTGGGGTTAAGTAAATACACTTAGCCAATTTGATATGTTTTATGGGCTAGACCGTAGGGTTAAGTAAACTTGAACACTTAACCATCAGATTGTGATAAAAGAATAGGGTTAAGTCTAAAGCATGAGGGGATAATACTTAACCATTAATAACATGTTAGTTAAAACAGACGGGCAAGGTTAAGTTAAAGGAACTCTTGACCAACACAGGGTGAATGGGTAGGGTTAAGTAATAAATACTTAACCAATATAACTTGGTTTGTGGTAGGGTTAAGTCAACATGAGTTACTGATAACACTTAACCAGTTTAACAGGGTAAATGAGGAGGGTTAAGTTAGCTTGAATTGACTATGACACTTAACCAGTCCAAATTAACGGGAAAGAGAACTAAGTAAACCTTAGTTAAGAAAATAACGATTCTGGAAACTAAGTGGTAAATCTTAGTAGTAAAACTAAGTAGTAATTCTTAGTATAACACGGGAAGGAGCGAATGTCCGTCTGAGTAAAAAGGAGGCTCCAACGAATTGGGTTACGAGGCCCGAGGCTTCGAGGGGACGTGAGGGTACTCTTGGTATCCCTTTGTGAGGCTGCAGATGATCCTCCAGGGCTCACAGAGGTTAAGGTCTGCGTAGAAGAACCAGGGGTATGCCCTGGTTGCAATATATGGCAACCTAAAGACTAGGATGGACCAGCGTGATTCGGCGAGAAAACGGTAGCCCTGTGATAGCAACTCGTCGTCTACCATCCATCTTCAGTCAATCGAGATACGTGAAGTGGAAAGGCGGAGAACTCCAAAAGACCATATACTTGCTATCTAATTATAGGTGAGGATGGCCATAGGATAGTGGGGGCACCGGGGGCCGGAGTATAGCTCTCATTTTTCAAGGTGTGTCTTTCATTAGTTGAGGGAGGGGTCAAGTGGGACCATAGCCACTGGAATAAAAACAGACCTTAGCATCTGCATCGGCAGATATCTGAAAGCTCCCGACCGAGTTCGGTATTCCTTGATTTGCCCTGTCACAGGACTCGGACAGCACATTACAGGACATGTGCATCTAGACAAGCGATAACGATTCGCGATACATGCGTGGGGAATTATAGGAACATATACCACTCTAGGTAGTGTGTCCTAGACTTGGGGGCATCGTTCGACAGGTAGCATAATTCCTAGTTGAACTAGGTGGCATAAATCCTGAATCCGAGAAGCGTTCAGCAGACATCGTAAACTCTAGTTGAATCTAGAAGGCACTTGGTAGAAAACCCTAGATTAAATCTAGGCAACAAATAAATTAATGGATGCCTGAAGGCGATGGAAAATACAGGGATTGCGATCACGTTAGCGTTACTAGTTGGGACATTAGTTAGGTGGTGCAGAGATAATAGAAATCTGTATAACAAGGAAATAGCGAAGCGGCGAATGTATTAGAGCATATCCAGTTTGTCTTAGCTTAGAATATCTTGTGTTAATCTTGTCTAATCTTGCCAACCCTATCATCATGGTGTTATCTTGTATTCAGTTAATTCATGTCATTTTGTTTCTTCATGTTCACATGCTAGAAGTTACTGAACTTACTCAGGCTTTATGTCTGACTCTGTTTTTCTTTCGTCTTCTTTTCTTCTGTTCCCCCCCCCCCCAGGTAGTAAAGGAGGAGATCGTATAGCTCAGGTTAAGTTGGACTGTCACTCTTTCCCAGCTTTAAGATTTGTCGAAGTTTTTCTTGGACTCTCTTTTCAGATGCTATGGCTGGCTCTTGCTAAAATTGGGGAATATAAATATTGTTTTATGCTTCTTTATTTTGTAAGACAGATGTTACTCTGATATTGTAAAGAAATCTTTGTACAAACTATTTTATCAATAAAGCAAAGTTTTATTTTCCGTTGTTTAATTTCTATCTGTCTTGTAGTTTATCTGCATCTTTTACCCTAAATGCTCCACAGAACTTAGTGCATTCCCTTTGTGAGTGACACTAACGGACGTGGGGTATTACAGGAAGTGTAGTATTTTTGATGCGAGTTTGCAGCGATTCCATTTCGACGATCGGAGAAGCTGAAAATTAGGTTTTAGAATAATCGGAGAATGTAGCAACGATTTGCGAAGCGAAGCATAGCATGATGATGAAGGAAGAAGAGCTTCGACATGGTGAATTTTGGTGATTTTTGAAGCGAATTTGTCTCGCACCTGTTGGGTATTGCGCACGCGTTTTAGTTTCCAGGTTTTCGGAAATGTGGGGTGCGCATTTTGATTGGAAGGCGCGAAGTTCGGGAATGTTGGTGTAGTCGAACGAACGGAGGAAGAGAAGTTTGTGAGTGGTTTCGGATCGAAGTTTGGCGGAGTTTTTGGGTTGTGCGTGTGCACCACCCTGGACATTCTTTTGGGTTCCAGGAAGAGCGTGGAAAGGGTGGATGGGAGGAGAAGAAGAGGAGGTGGGCTGATTTGAATGTGATATAGTATTTGGGCCAGGCCTTCTTTGTTTTGGGTATGTTTATGTTGTTTTTTTTAAAGTTAAATTAGTTCAAACTTTAAACCACTATAAATCGCTCAATTTAAACCGGATTTGCTCGCCGTCAGAAGCGTTAGAATTGTATCTGAAAATGAAACGCAGTGATATATAAATTTGATAATTTTTGTTAAGTATAAATTTATATAAAAATAAAACAAAATGAATATATTATATATATATATATATATATATATATATATATATAGCAAGCATCGTTATTAACTAAAATTCAATATAAAATCAGCAGAAAAATCACCAGCTGCTGATAGAAGTGGACTGTGAGCAGAACGAGTAGAGGTGGCAGTATTCGTTGATCTGTTCGCTCTGGTAATGAAGATGTTGGAACTAGTATGGTGAGAACTTCTAATTTAAATTATTTATTTAAATTAGTTAATTATGATTAGCTGAGATCAATTATAATTAGTTGATGATGATTGTGTGACGGATGTTGATGTTGAATGATTGTTCATGAATTTGATAATACACTGAACACTAGTAAGCGTTATTGTCTATAATGCTTATGCACAGTTAAATTGTTTGTTGTGATGGATGAATTCGTATCCATCTGATCATGTGGTTAATTTGGATAAATATGATTGCATTGCATGATATTACACACACACACCATGGTTGTGGAATATATGGGTGATCGATTTAAAATCTCCTTCCTATATACGATTTTATTTAATTATTAAATAATACTTAAAATTTTGGTTTTGAATTAAATATCAACTTTTTAAATATCAAATCAGGATTTGGAAAATGATTTGAATTATGTATTGATTTTGTATAACGACCTTTATATCTATTTGAAACTGGTTTTGGTAAAAATATATTATTTTCATTTAGATTCGAAATGATATTTTGAAATTTGAATATGGTTTTATATATATTAACGATATCTCTATATAATGTACACCAGAACGTTCTAGGATGAAAGAGAGGATTGTGTCTAGGCTTGGGTTTGGAAATTCAGTTTCCTGCTCTCCCTGGCTATCCCTAACTGGTCCGACAACGGGATGGTAAATTCGAAATCTAATTTGAAATATAATTTGAAACTGTTTTTCAAATGATTTGGAAATATAAATTTAATTGAAAAGGGTGTGAATAATTTATAATCGTTATATGGCTTGTATAGAACGTGCTCCGGTGCGACAGTTGTAAACATCGATTTCAAACTTCGAATAGTCACGACTTGATTATTTTAAATTGGCTTGACTTGAAATAAGGCACGTTGGATTTCAAATAATAATAGTATTTGAATAGAAAGGAAATTTTTGATTTTTCAACATATGATTTTTCAAGTTATATTTAAACAAATTTGGAAAGATCACTATACATGTAGTTGGCGATCATAATGAAAAGTCGAATAAAAACAAGTTAATTAAATTAGAGAAATTTATGATAATTCCTATTTATAAATTTTAAAGGCGATTAGAATTGGAATATTTGAATTTCAAATAATTTTAAATCTATTTGATTTAAATGGCTATTTTGATAACAGTACTTTTGGGTAACATTCCCAAATGTTGTTTTGGTTTGAAATTCATAAGCATGAACTATGATTTGACTATAAGAATGATTATAAAATAGTTTTGAAGATTATTAAAGTATTGGAAATATTTATATGGAATCGAAATGGATTTTCCAATGCTAAAAAAAATTGGATATGGTTGGAGATAAATCTTCGGATGTTCGATATTAATTCGGTAAATGAATACTCCTATTATCTGAGGAATTTAAAAGGTAATTCACCGTTATTCCGCTTATAATATGAGTTGGATACGGTAACTAGTATTGAAGATAAGTTGATGGTATTTTATCCGGATCTAATGTCGAAGAGTTGAATAAATCTTTCAATTAAGGTATGGGTTCTCAACCTGATTGAAATAAGTTAGATAAAAATAATCTTCGATATTTGGTATGAAACCTCATGATGTAAACGTATACTATTTGGGGAATTTGAAAGATATTATTATATCGTTATTCCACTTATATTATTCGTTGATTATGACAATTTATATCGAATATAAGTGGATAAAATTTCTGTGTAACTTATGATACAATACCGATTGATTTGGGTTTTTGTCGTGAATCGTATCTTCAATAATATCATTCTTGAGACCCAATGAACTTGAGTAGTGGAAATTCATATCATAATTGGGAATTAAATCAAATCTTTGATTCGAGGGAATTAAAGGTAAGAAATTGAAGCGAAGGTAAAATCGTTATTTTCAAAGAAGAGTTAATATGATAACGAGATGTATGAAATTAAAGTAATTCAAATCTTGAGTCATAAATGAATTGATAACTATTTGGAAGGAGAATTGAACTGAAAGCCTGTGTGAACCATAGCTACTGTTTTAAAGTACGCTTATTACTTGGAAAGACTGTGTAATAACCCGGAAATCTGAGACAGTTCAAAATTTTTATATTGGCAATTTTAACGAATTTTGATTATTTAAAATGAATTATTTTAAATAATAATGACAAGGAATTTATTTTGAATATAATTCGAACGTATATATTTATATAGATCTTCGTTAGAATATAAATATTTTATTTTAATTATAGAAGGAATTGAAAATGGCGCGGTATTTTAAAAATTCAATTTCAAAGTTCAAATGAATGTACAAGATTCAAAGTAATCCGGATTTTGGTGAAACCAAAAATATTTGAATCTATTTGAGAATATCTTTTCAACGAATCCGAGATATCAAAATTTCATAGCGGGAATCAAAAGTTATGTCCAGTTGAAAATTCAGAATAGTCGCTATGGAATTTTGGCCCTTAAAAATGGAAATTTTGCAAACGACATCGTTTTCGACGAAACCACTTTTGATGGATCCGTGATGTCAAGTTATTGCTAGGTTTCAAATTCGTAATTTTTTGATTCAATATGTGAGCGTGGCAAAGGAAAACGTGTTTTGACAGTTTCAGTCAATTTCGATCGACCAGAAAATGGCCGTTTTTCAAACGGACTCCGAATTTGGTGAAATTTGTTTTGTTTGGACTGTATCGTCAATACGAAGCTAGAAAATATCTTTCGGGAATTTTTAGAGACTGTGTGTGTTCCCGGTAAATTGAAATGTGCATTCAAATTCAATATATAGAGTTATATTTTTATTTTGATGGAAACTGATCGAAACGATCGAATCAGCTTATGATAATATCCCATTGTGTTCGGAATAGGGGTAATTAGCTATGGACGACAGCCGGTGGGTTCGATTTCGAGTTCGAATTAAAAAGTACCTTTTTGTAATTTAATAACAAAAAAATATATATTAATAAACCCAGTCAAACCCCCTCTATACTTTCTCTCTCCCTCCCTCGTTATTCATTCAGAAGGAAATCGAAATTAAAAAAAACCTAACTAAGCCGTCACCCCCACCCCAGCGGCGCCGCCGCAGCCGCATCCTCCCACCGCACCCCCTCCATCGTCTGTTCCTCCACCGCACCCTCCCTCTTCTCCTCCTCCTCTCGATTCTCTCGCTCCCCTTCCTCACTGTGACGCGCCCCCTCCCTTGGCCAGCCGTCGGCGCTCGAGATCCCTTCCAAACCCGCGTTTTCTCCACTACACCCCCTCAAACATCGGTGAGCCTCCCTCCAGTCGACGCAAACGGATTCAAATGGTGAGTTTTAATAATATTTCTTTTTTAATTTTAGTTTTGAATATATTTAGTGTTATAAAAAAAACCTGATTTCTATTGTATAATAAGGAGCATTTAGTAAAGATTAGATTTTTGAAATTAAAAAGATAATATTTTTAATTAGGTAAATATAATATTTTTATTTAGGAAAAATAAAATTTTTACTTCATGGAAATGATGATTTTTAGTTATTGAAAGTATGATTTCTACTTCATGAAAGTTGGGATTTATATAACTAGAAAAGATAAGATTTTTGACACAGAAAAGATATGGTTTTTAAACATATAAAGGAATGATTTTATATAAACAAAGTTATGACTTTTAGAATTATAAAAATATAATCTTTATCAATATGAAATCATTAGAAAAATATAAACTTCATTTTATATGTAGCGATAGAAAAATATAAACTTCATTTTATATGTAGCGATAGAAAAATATAATTTTTATATTAGGAGTAGAAATATAAAAATATAATTTTTATATATAGAAAGAAGCGTTGTAAAATATAAGAAGTAGAAATAAAAATATGGTTTTTATTTATTGGAATGAAGTGAATAAAATATGATTCTTTATATAATAGAGAATATAAAAATTTGATTTTTATATTTGTAGCGATATAAAAATGCGATTTTTAATATAAACATCATATTAAAATGTGATTCTTAATATGGTCAGCGTAGAGAGGATTGCGTTGGAATGTCAGGCTAATCCCAACTGTTCTAAAGCTCAGAAATATAATATGGTGGAGTGGAACCCCAAGGTGAGAACTCCTCACTTTTATTTTAATTTCTAGTTGAAATATATACTAGGACGCAGACGGTGCTTAGTAGCACCCGACACCCACCGTCCACAGACCATGGACTACTTGTTTGATTTTATTGTGTTGCAAAATTTGATTGTGGTGTTGAAATAAAATATATATTCATGTGTTGAAATAGAATATATATTCATGTGTTGAAATAGAATATATATCCACGTGTTGGAATAAAATATATAGTCATGTGTTGAAGTAAAATATATATTCATGTGTTGAAGTAAAATATAAATTCATGTGTTAAAGTAAAATAAATATACTTTTACGAATCGAACGATTTGTTTATATACGCCGATTTGACTGATATTGATTGGGACGATAAATTCTACACATCGTCCAGCTGCACAAATAAAATATGTGTTTGATTGATTGAAACCCCACATGGGTATTGGGATGATATTCGACGTACACTAATCCCGATCGTTTAGTTGTATGTCAATCGATGGGTTGATAGACTGTGTAAGCGTTAATTATTTATATTTAATGCTTATGCATTTGTGTGGTGCACTCTGGATGTTGGTTGGTGATATATCGTTGCTATTATATACATGTGTTATAGAAAATCCATATAATTAACATTATATGGTAATTGATTGCGCCTCATTCCAATTTGGAAAATCAGGAATATTATAAAAATAAATCCATGTGTTGAATAGAATAAATATTCATGTATTGAATAGAATAAATATTCATATGTTGAACAGAATAAATATTCATGTGTTGAATAGAATAAACATTCATGCGTTGAATAAAAGCCGTGTTGACTAGATTGACGCCATTTTGACGTAAACGATATTTATATCTATTTTATTCATTTTTATAATGAATATAGAAAAGAAAGTGATTTCAAAATATAACGTTTTGAAAATATTATCATTTGTATATCGATGATGTGGAATATCCAATTTTGATTCGAAATTGAATATGAAGTGGAAATCGTTTCGAAAACGAATTTAAAACGATTTATAAAATACGTTTTGAAAGGAAATCGACGAAATATAATATATACATATATATATATATATTACATATATAATGGCCTGAATAGAACGCGCCACACCGCGGCAGTTCACGAATTTCGAACATTGACTTCGAATGGATATTACGGGAGATCCAACCGTCGGATTCTCCTAAAACCGGAAACATTGGGTTTGTATCGAAAAGAGCTTTCTAACAAATATTAGATATTTGAAATCTAATGGTTGGATTCAGAATTATGTCCAAATCAAATTTGGAAAAGGTCGCTGTAGGTGTAGTTAGATAGCCGTTGATGGAAATCGACTGTGCGGGCGTTGATAAAATTATTAAAAATAGTAATAATTTGTGTAAAATCATAAGAAATGATTTGTGAAGAATTAGGATGAAAAATTCCATATTTGAAAAGATAAAAATAGATTTTTATCGAAATGAACTAGTTTTGAACTAGAATTATGATTCTATTAATTTTTAAAATAAATAAAGTGGATTTGAAAGGGTTTTAAAAGTAACCAGAAGTTTCAATAACTGAATTGGAATGGGATGTGGTTCTGGTTTATAGTGAACGGTGTTTTAAAAGACATTGGTTCTTTAACCCAGTTAAAGATAGGATATGATTTCCCAAGTTAAGCAATCATTAATATTGATTTTTGGGAAGATTAAAACCGAGTGGAGTTTTAATGAATCTTTAATTAGATTGGAATTATCGAGAATGGGGTATCACCAGTTTTGCTCCAGGCGATAGTTAAATCTTTAATTAGATTTGACCATTAAATGGTAATTGAATTTACCGATAACACCATGGTGTTAGATATGAAGTATTACCAGTTTTACTTCATGGGTTGAATAGGTTGGGATTGGGAAATAAAATAAATGATTACTTCGGTGTGGTTCGCTAATCCCGACTAATTTGAATTGATATTCAAAAGGAGATTAAAGAATAATTTTAAAGATTTATCTTTGTTAAAATTAATGAGAACCTTTCCCAAAGTATAAGAATATTAGAATAAAAGAATATTCTGAATTGGAATGAGGCGTATGTTGTGTTAGAGCAACACTTGTTTATTATATACGCGAGTTATTCAGAAAGACCGGGTTTATCCCATTCTGAAAAACTTTTTCGACGTGGTGTCGAGGATGAAGACAGTGGTCGAAGACCGGAGGTCTTCACATCGTTTAGGTGATTACCGATGATCTTGATTGGGCTGTACACCCAAGAGGAGGGAATCAGTTGGTGATCGTCCAGACGTACTTGGAGATCGATGGATATGTGAGGTACAAGGTGCCTCCGGTTTCGTTCAGACCCAGAACGAACTTGTAAATGGACTGTGTGTCTGACATTGATTTTATTCTGTGTGATTGATTTATATTAAATATATATCTGTTTGGCGGCGGAGAATTTATTCTCTTGCTTAACGCCCTTCTCTAAGACGTACGAGCTCATAGGTTATATATTGATGGATATCAAACGCATGGAGTGAATAGCCGGTGCGGCACGCCTAAGTGGCAATATGATCAAGGATTCTGTTGAAAAGCAGAGTCTTGTGGTTGATGATCAAAGCAAAGCACAGCCTATGTGGAACAGCTTTGTGTGGCATTGATTCGCGAGCCTCACATCCCGGTTGTGAACCAGAAATGGGAGAGGACTTCAGGGAGGGCATGCGTTTCCTTCTAGCTAGAAGTGGCGTTAGTGGTTTTACATGCCCTGACGAGTTTGACTTATGTGGTTGTTGCTGTTGGGAGGCGCCTCAGATATATCAGTGACTGTGTGGAGCCGATGGAGTCATTGGACTCATTGACACCCCATAGGGTGGGGAAATGCAGTGTTTAGCATTTTAATCCACATCGGTGGACCGGCCCTGACGATCCAAAGGCTTGACTGAGTACTTTCCCGAGACACGGGGTAAAGCATCTCGAATTCAGTAAGGACGATCCCTTGCCTTGGTTCACAGATGGAATTCCAACTTCCAATACTTGACTTTGCGTTTTTTATTGTAGAGCCTAGTATGGCGACGTAGTGGGATGGGGCACTTATGCCGTCTATGATTGATACTTATGATTGAAATTGTTTTGACACTATACACTTATAGTAATAATAAAAGATGAAATTTAGCGTATCAAGAATTCTTGGGTATTATAAGGTAAAAACCATATCTTCCGGCTTGTGTTGCATTGTGTGATGGGACCTGGGTCTTATAATAGCTTCATTGTTCTTTATTTAGCGTTGCGCTGTTGTTTTATGCACTAGTATTCTTGGGTGGAAACCCATTTTATGTTATAAGGCGTGGTCTCTTTATTTACCTAACTTTAAATTAAAGATTAATAATTGTTTTAGTTCTCACACCAGTCACATGATTGACCTGGAGTTTATTGTTTTAACCTAAACTCTAGGTGCCCCTATTTTCTCCACCTGCAGCTAGCAGTTTTGGTTTTGCAGATTTGTATTCACAGGATCCTGATTTACAGTTGAAGCGATACTCGGAAAGCTCTGTATCCGTGTATTACTTCCAGTTGTATATTGTATTATTTTCCACTGCTATGTAATGTATTGTAATCTCTAATATTATTTTCTATGTAATATTTATTCATACTCTGTAATATTCTTGTATTCTGATGGAATTGTTGTAATTAACAATGAAATGTTCTTCTGTTTGCGTTCTGATGTGGCTTGTCCTCAATTCAATCCCGGCTTTCCTTATCGGGGAAGTTTGGGTCATCTCAGTTTGGTATCAGAGCTTTGGTTTCCAGAGCTCGGATAACAAGGCACATTAGAACAAAACGAAAGAATTCATCAGGAATTGGATTAGTAATATCCATGATAATGACTCGTTAGAGATGGGATCAGTAGTATCCTAGAACGAGTGTGAAGAGTGTTGTTTTGAAAAATAAAATTGAAAACAATTTTTGTTTTGAAATATTAAATGAGTTATTCAATGTATTTGAATATTTATTTGTATTGAATTTGGACAATCCAGTATATAAAGATTTTGCGTATACGTCTGATTCGCGTGTATTTGAAGTTTTAATATACTGGATAGATATGGAATCACACTCTAGTCGCTCGGAGATGATTCTGATGATTACTCGAGTATCATCAGAATTTAAATTCGAGTTTCGAAGGCGGGATTTCTATATATTTCTAATTGACTGGTGTGAGAACCAAAACTAGATAGGGCCTATTGTTGTGAATTGGCATCAAAAATGTGATTTTTGGACTATATATCAAAGTTATGAATTGGAAAAGCTAATTAACTAATTGATTGATGGTTGTGTTGTTTGATTATAGTTTGATTAATTAAATGTTGAACCTTTAGCCAAATTGAATCAAATACTGAGTTGTATTGAAAATTAGTCGCATTTGCATGCATATACATGTACTTACATTGAACAGATCATAGCAAGGAGGCTAGAGAAGAAGAATAAAATTGTTTGCCCGACAAATAGGTAAATTTCTTGGGTTTGGGTGATTTTATGAGCCGATTGGCTGTTTCTTTTTCTTTTTCGATTGGTGAGGGCCATGGGAGGCTATTTGAAATATCCCGAAGCTCCCGGTGCAGGGGAGGTTATGGCGAATTTTTTTGAAAATTTAGGGTGCTAGCCAAATTTTTGAAAATTTTGAAAAGTTCTTAGAAACTGAGAAGTTGAAGAACTTAAGCCATAAAGAAAACAATGAAAGTTGAGCTGATTGGTTAAACAACTTTCGGCTTCGTTCCTTTTCAGGGACGAAAAGTTTTAAGTGGGGGAGACTGTAATAACCCGGAAATCTAAGACAATTTAAAAATTTTATTTTGGCAAATTTAGTGAATTTTGATTATTTAAAATGAGTTATTTTAAATAATAAGGACAAGGAATTTATTTTGAATAGAATTCGAACGTATATATTTATATAGATCGTCGTTAGAATATAAATATTTTATTTGAATTATGAAAGGAATTGAAAATGGCGCGGTAGTTTGAAAATTTGATTTCCAAGTTCAAATGAATGTACAAGGTTCAAAATAAACCGGATTTTAGTGAAACCAAAAATATTTGAATCGATTTGAGAATATCTTTTCAACGAATCTGAGAAATCAAAATTTCATAGCGGGAATAAAAAGTTATGTCCAGTTGAAAATTCAGAATAGTCGCTATGGAATTCTGGCCCTTAAAAATTGGAATTTTGCAAATGACCTCGGTTTTCAACGAAACCACTTTTGTTTGATCCGTGATGTCAAGTTATTGCTAGGTTTCAAAATTCGTAATTTTCTGAATCAAAATGTAAGCGTGGCAAAGGAAAACGTGTTTTGACAGTTTCAGTCAATTTCTTCGACCAGAAAACGTCCATTTTTCAAATGGTCTCAGAATATGGTGAAATTAGTTTTGTTAGGACCGTATCGTCAATACGAAGCTAGAAAATATCTTTCGGGAATTTTTAAAGACTGTGTGTGTTCCTGGTAAATTGAAATGTGCGTTCAAATTCAATATATAGAGTTATATTTTGATTTTGATGGAAACTGATCGAAACGATCGAATCAGCTTACGATACATATCCCATTGTGTTCGGAATGAGGGTAATTAGCTATGGACGACAGTCGGTGGGTTCGATTTCAAGTTCGAATTAAAAAGTACCTTTTTGAAATTTAATAATAAAATATATATATTAATAAACCCAGTCAAACCCCCTCTATACTTTCTCTCTCCCTCCCTCGTTATTCGTTCAGAAGGAAATCGAAATAAAAAGAAGAGAAAAAAACCCTAACTAAGCCGTCACCCACCCAGCGGCGCTGCCGCAGCCACATCCTCCCACCGCACCCCCCCCCCTCCATCGCCTACTCCTCCACCGCACCCTCCCTGTAACACCCCGTAATGCTATTAATATTAATATTCACAAATCAAAGAATAACTAATCTCAGACGTGAGAATTGTGGGAAAGGGTCGCGCCATTGTTTTAGTCTCGGAATTCTGGTTGAAATAGAGTCCGAGTTTGCGTCATTTGGACTTCGTATGAAGGAGATATGGCCATCGGAAGTTTCAGAAGATTCAAAATTCAAAATTCGAAGTCAAACAGGCCAGGCGTGAAATTTCCCGCCCAGCACCCCAGGTCGACTGGGAGTCGACTGGGCAATCGACACCACCAGGACCAGGTCGACTGTGCAGTCGACCTGGTCCAGTCGGCTAGTTTAGATTTATTAGTATGTATAATCTCACATATTGTATGACATCTATTTAGATCTAGAATTATGACATCTATTTAGATCTAGAATTATGCTATGACATTTGTGAGTTCTATGGGTTAGATGCTAGTTTTCACCGTCATTATGTTGCATAGACCACATATGCAAGTTTATACATGAATTTGGATTATGATCATATTATGTAAATTGTGACATTTTACCAAACAAGTTGACACCTTTAGATCCATGACATGTGTAGCTTTATGCAAGTTGTAGTTTTTGCCTATGCAAGTTTAGGTGTTGGACATCTATCACACATGCAAGTTTCACCCCGTTTATGATTAGATCTATTTTAGTTGTATATATGTTGTGATAACTTCTCTTTAAGCTATGAGTAAGACTATTCTAGTCTAACGTATATTTTGCGTTGAATAAGCGAATGTATAACGTGGGGCAGGGGTAATATTAAGGATTTAATATTAAGAAATTGGGGTGCAATTGATATGATTTTGCATACCATAAGTGGATGGCCATAATTGAGTCAATTATGGGCATCATTAAAATTGGAATTAATTAATGATTTGAATAGGGATATATTTAAAACTGGGGTAAAAGATTATAAGTGTTAATCAATGCTTAGGACACGAGGTTGGACTCATTTGTGACGTAAAACTGCCCAGACCCGCCCGACAAATCCAGTAGTCACAAATGTCAGCCCAATGTGAGAGGTCCTAGGCCCAAATTAAAGCATAACAGTTGTAAAGACACGAGGTTAGACTCTTTTATGGTGTAAGACTGCCCGGACCCGCCCGGCAAATCCAGCTGCCATAAATGCCAGTCTAATGTGAGAGGTCTTTATGAGGTTATGGCCTGAATGAATTAAGAAATACTTAACCAGATAAACATGTAAGGTGGGACATGGGGGTTAAGTAGGAGCCTTGGGTGGCATGAGGAATCTAGTGAGTGCCTTTAGTAGCATTTGAAATACGATTAGTAAGACTTAACCAAACACACATGTAAATGAACATGACTAAGAGGGTTAATTAGGATGTACTAGTAGGGACAAGCTTAGGTGGATAGCTTGTGGTAAGTAAAGGGGGCCCATTTCAACCAGTAACCCAAACGTGTCTTTGTGGGCTCGACCCAAGTCGAGGACGGGACACTCATACTGGGCTTGACTATAAGAGGCCAAACGGGTTAGCGGTGGCAACGCAAGTCCAACGGGTTTCATATGCGTGTGTGGACCCCGGTTGGTAGGTAAGACGTTGTTGCATCGTGTAGGTATAAGCCGTGCATCCTCAAGTTGTATCGGGTTGCCACTTTAGGGGAGTGATACACCCCACTATGGGGCCAGCACGGGTATCTACGAGTAGGGAGCCGATCAAAAGTGGGTAGTGGGGTACACCTAGCGGAGATAGGGGCAGGCGGCATGTAACACCCCGCCTCCGCTAGTGTCACTCGCAAGGGAATGCACTAGCTTTAGAGGGGCATTATTGGTAAACATGCACAGAAATATCACAAGACAGAACACATAAAAATAGCGGAAGTAAAATCAATCTTTCATAACATGAATAAATAAGGTCTAAAGCCTTTTACATCAGAGTACATCAAAACCTGTCTTCCAATAGTAAAGAAGCATAAAGACTTTTTCATAAATTATTCCCCAAGTAAAAACAGTAAAGTAGCCATAGCCAAGAAAAGTACAAGCCATCCATGATGACCTTCAAGCAGAAGAGGTCCGAACTAAACAGCAGTATTCCCTCCCTGTAACCTGGGGGGGGAACGGAAGAAAAGAGGCGAAACAAAACGGGTCAGTCAAAAAGACTGAGTAAGCCCTATCTACTATTAGTATAAAAACTAGTAAAGCTAACTGTCATGAGAAACTGAGATGAACATAAGCATGATAACAAGATAGATAAGCTAAATCAAAATAACAGGATGAACTACTGAACTCATGTAAACTAAGGTGTCATGATAAATTACGATGTCAAGATAAAACAAGGTATCACATCGTCAGGTTTCTATCAAGTATAATACTCCCAAGATATCTATCACGTATAACGTCCCATGGTATCTATCATGCATGCCTGCTCTGCACCTACCGTACTAGTATCCCAACTGTATCACGTGTTATCCGTGAATGACCCTTACTCAAAAGTCGTGTAATGGTCCATGTCAACCTAATATGCCGCATATATAGGTTACTCAACTCATATGCTTTATTACATGTAAATGTTCAGTCCCTTGCCGTAGACTATACGGGCTTCCCCATGAGATTCTATATTACTTTAACATAGTTCCATGATCCTTAAGATCGGTTTGGACTGTTACCCTAAACCTAGCTAGGGTCTTCCAACATGAATTATCGTCTGTACAACTAGGACTTATGCTACCCAGGACTACTAGGGATTACGCTTAACTATTGCAAGTTTTCGTATCTCGGTTTGGGTTCAACCACCTAGGACCACTAGGGATTACGCTAACCACCAACCACGCCCTTTTTCCCATGCATTCATCGTGAATCGTTTTCCATGACTGTGTGCACATGTATCACATCGTGCCATCCGAGTCCTGTCACAGGGCAGACCAAGAAATACAGGACTCGGTCGGGAGCTTACAATTTATCTGCCGATGCAGATGCTAAGGTCTGTTTTTCTATACGTGGCTATGGTCCCACGCGACCCCTCCCTCAACTAGCGAAAGACAAGACAGGATAAATCCTGTACGAGAACACACTACTGGCCAACCCCCAATCCGAGCCTTACCGCACCCATAATTAGATAGCAATTATGGTTTATTGGGTGTTCTCTGCCTTTCCGTACGTACACGCCTGACCAAAGATGGAAGGTAGCCTGACGAGAAAATGCTATCTAGGGTACGACCGTGTCTCGTCGACTATGTCCTATCCATCCCCGTCTTTAGGTCGCTTGTATAGCAACCAAGGCATACTCTTGGTCCTTCTAACGCAGACCTTAACCTCTCATGAGCCTAGTATAATTACCTGGCAGCCCACAGAGGGATCCCAAGAGTATCCTCACGTTCCCAGAAGCCGCTGCTTCGTTACCCAGTTCGCTGGAGCCTTTATCTAAATCAGATACTTGCACCCACTCGTATACTTAAACGATGACCTACCGTATCAGGTTACTCATCTATCTATGAGCTGGTCTAAATTTCCTTGACTAAGAATCATTACTTAGTTATCCTTCAACTAAGGTTTACCACTTAGCCTTATTCCCGTTACCCTTGTTAATTACGGTTACCCACCTAATTCTCCGAATTAGGGTTGATATAATAGATTAAGTGTCACTTAAGTTCATGACTTAACCCCGTCTACAAATCATGTCAAAATTGGCTAAGTATCCAAGTTCAAGACTTAACCCCGTCTACCAATCATTTCAAAATTGGCTAAGTATCCAAGTTCAAGACTTAACCCTACAAACCATGCTCAAGTTGGTTAAGTATATATTAACTTGACCCTATGAAATTACTTAGTCAAACCGGTCAAGTGTATTCAAGCGATTCATGACTTAGCCTTATCATGTTTTCACGTTATATTGGTTAAGTACGGGTTAACTTAACCTCAGTAAATTCACGAGTTAGATTGGTTAAGTATAAATCACTTAACCACATCAAATTAACGGGTTAGATTGGTTAAGTATAGGTCACTTAACCACATCAAATCAACGAGTTAGATTGGTTAAGTGTAGGTCACTTAACCACATCAAATTAACGGGTTAGATTAGTCAAGTGTTTAACTTAACCCCCTTTTTACTACCACGTGGGATTAATTAAGTCTAAGCTAACTTAACCCCATCCGATTATCATGTTTAGACTAGTTGAGTCTAATCTTAACCCCATCCATTAACTGTATCTTTTGGTTAAGTGTCATTAAGAAAACTTACTTAACCTTACCAAATTATCATGTTGGATTGATTAAGTGTTGGTTAACTTAATCCCCGTCCGCTAGTCGTATAAAAATGGTTAAGTGTCATTAGGCAAATCGAGTTACTTAACCTACCCAACCTTGTCATGTTTTGTTAAGTATCATTAGCCTAATCAATTTACTTAACCCATTTATCCATGTCATATTTGGTTAAGAGTCATTAATCAAATTAACTTAACCCTATCATGTGGCATTAATTACTTAATGCACCCCAACCTCTCACATTAGACTTTGTTGTGGTTACTAGTTAAGCCGGTCGGTTCCGGGTAGCTTTACACCACAACTTGGTCTAACCTCGGGTTCAAGCACAACATGACCAACTTCTCACATTGGGTCCTATTGTTTGCAACTACTAGTTAAGCCGGTCGGTTCCGGGTAGCTTTATGTTGCAAACTCAACCCAACCTCGAGTTGGCCACTTTCATGTTTAGTCTAGTGTCATGTTCATATTCAAGTTTTCAAGCAATTGGGTAGACCTAACTTAATAGGTAAATTCCCAATGGGTAGACCTAACTTAATAGGTAAATTCCCAAGCTTATGTTTTTATGCATACTTACATGTCAACTTTCATGTTATATTTCAAGTCATGTTTTCAAGTATAAACACATGTCATATTTAACGTTACATGTTGTCATGTTTATACCCATTTACCCAAATCATATTCATGTCATTATGTTTTCCCATAATGTGACCCCCAACGCTTTTAAACTCGCATATACGTTCGCAACAACGTAATGGATTAAAAGAAGAGACTTGGCAAAGGCATGACAAAAATGGATATTAAGCCATAAGTTAATCATGGTGGCAAATGAGGCACAAATGTGTTCATTAGCTTGCATGTTACATTCTTAAGCCTCACAAAAACATGCATAAACCCAAACTTGGCACATAAACGAATCATGGTGACAAAAGACATGGAATGATGACTAGAAACTCGCATATATCATCATATAAGGGTTATGACTTCATATGCAAGTTGACATAAAGATTATGAAGGTTCTCATGTTGCATAATGCAACATTTCAACATAAAGGTTGTAGCTTTTAGCTCATAAGATCAAGATAATGACTTCATAAACTTGCATGACATGATAGCATATATCATTATCAATGATCAAACCCAAACTTGCAACATGAACATTTAACTTCATAGTTAATATCTAAGAGTAGGGAAAGGGCTTACATTGCTATGAAGGCCTAAATCGATTAAACTAAAACTTGTGATGAAGCTTATGCATGCCATCACCCAAAAACCCAAAGATGGATGCTCCAAATCAACAAAAACACCATCTTTATGAACAAAGATCAAAGCTTTTGCCTTGAAATCAACTTGAGAAGCTCTCATACTAACATAGGGACTCTCTAATACTCTCATGATTATGAAACCTCTCATAGAAATGAAGTGGAGGCTAGGATAGTTGAGTGGAGGCCATGAGAGTAGAAATTTTGCCATAGTTTAGTTGCATGAATGAATAATGAGGATTTAGGATAGGTTAGGGTTTTATTTATAGATTAGGCAAGTGTTTTAGGCCATAGGATTAAACCTAGATTCAATCCAAGCCACAAAGCATGTCTTGGGGAAGAAGTCAAGTGTAGGAACCATCTAGGGCCTTTAGATTAAAGATGAACCATGAGAACCATCCAAATGCAAAATCTGCATTTGAGCGAATCGGCCCACGGGTTGACAGCCAAACACCCTGGATTAACCCCTAGTCGACCCAGCGGGCTTGGGTCGACCTCAAAAATCGGCCGGTTCGGTTATTCCCCTCTCCCAATTCGCTGTTTTGAACATTTTTGCATATTTATTTATTTAATTTTCAATTATATATATATATCAATATATATATATATATATTTCTCTGCGCAACCCATTTCACTTAATTAAGTATACTTTAATTTGGGAATTTTTCGTGAAACTTCGCGAGGCCATATCTTGGTCATACGGACTCCGATTTTCGAAAACTCGGACTCTATTTCGCGTATTTTTCCGAGACGAACGCAATGGCATAGCCCGTTTCGCTTGATTCAGAATTTAAAATTAAATTCTGCCTTGATTCTCGTCTTAATCATGTTATCGAAATACGGGTTGTTACATTCTCCCCACCTTTTAGGATTTCGTCCCCGAAATCTCCAAGTTAGGAAGAACATATCCTACCATCCATCATCCATCTACTCAAAACATCATCCACAAGCAACCATTGTCCTTAGATGATTTCTAATGCTGTATGAATATATGCAAAACGTGTGTGTACATGTTCCTTAACTAATGCTAATGATCAGGCCTGAATAATCTTTCTAATGCAAAATATGTATAGTGCCATGAATCCAACATGTATGCAAATAGTCCTAGTCATATAGATACTATATGCGTGCACAATCATTCATTCATATGCAACAACCGCATGATAATACATTCGATTTCATCCATAAACAAGTATAAATACTCGTGCATATGCAATATGAAATGTGACCGAGTCGAGCGAGTATCTAATGTGTATTCGCGCATCCACGAGCAACCACTTGCAACCACTTGCAGCCATATCAATCATAACATGTTTCAAATACATGTTTACATCCATAGGGTTCTACCTAGGATTCCCTGAAACAGGGTCGAGGAGATAAACAAGACAAACTCCTTACGGGGTTTGTAACCGAAAATAGGACCGAGAGGATGTCCACAAAAGATAGCCTACAAGTAAGCTCCACAGAAACAGGGATCAAGGATATACTCCCAAAAGAGATATCATGCGCGCATCTAGTCTTTGATCATCAA
The DNA here is from genome assembly GCA_030737875.1 of Allium sativum. Taxonomy (NCBI): domain Eukaryota; kingdom Viridiplantae; phylum Streptophyta; class Magnoliopsida; order Asparagales; family Amaryllidaceae; genus Allium; species Allium sativum. The sequence goes on from CM060920.1 coordinate 193,907,952, forward strand.
AGTCGTATTTCCTTGAGCTCAATTCCATCGTGCCTCGACCGTCCTTTAACTTCGCGATTTCGTAGCTTCTTATTTCCTGTTTCCATAACAAGAGCTGGAACTCATTTCTTCGTCGCCTCTCGTTCTACTCGCACACTTGGCGCAAACATGACTGCGTACTCATGATCTCATGCAAGCTTTCCAAAATTCACTAGTGAATCTCGGACCTCGTACCATAAGGTATCCCACGTAGAAGAACTTTCTCTTGAAAGTAAAAAGATGCCAACCAGGTTATCAAGCGCACTTACTAGGGTGATTTCTATAACCCATGCATAAGTGAAATAAACCATCCGTCTTATCGGCGAACACCACTCGATCGGGCTTCAAATTTCCAATAAAGGTATCAAGGGATTCTAGGTAACTAATCATGACCGAACCCAAAAGGTTCCACGAGACTTCGAGGGTATTACCAAGTCTAGTCAAGAGTCTAACTACCCTCCTATCAAAACCGAGAGTGGCACCCCTTACTGGATAACCACTTCATCCCTAGAATCCATCCATAACCGAGGCATGTCATTCTCAAATCCAAAACAAGTCATGAATAAATGGACCGATTCCCCACAGGACTTGAGACAAAAGTGGGATTCTCTATTACGCTAGTACTTAAGGTGCAGAGACTCAACTATCGAAGCAGACTTAAATGATATGATGATCAAACCAAAGTCCTAACGGGATGATAGAGAAGAAAAGCTAAACCTTTAACAAGATCGTTACCCTCCTTCCGAGGTACCGTAGAAATGAGAGCATACTACTGCCCTCCCGATGATCTTGTCCTTGTCCCATGATACTTAACTATCCGCCCCGTTTCACCCTACCAAAGGTACTCTCTCATCATGGGTTTCCTAGTTCATCTTTCTCTCTCATTCTGGGTTGAGCCATACCAACAAGTTGATCATTCTTAAACTCGTATCCTTTATCCTCTTTCTCACTATCCTTTCTTATAACGCGGCCACTGGTCTCTCGAGAACCACCTCCATCGCATGGAAAGCACTTTCATAGATAGGAAAGACTAGTCGCAGTTAAAACCACTGTGACTACAGATGGAGGAAAGAAAGGAAAAGAGACTCAATCAAGGAAACAAGGATAGTGCTAATGGCCTTTGGGGAATAGCCTTTCTCTTTTAAAAGAAAATTTTCTTGAAAAATGCTTCTTTATAAACGATTTTCAAATAGTTTTCAGAAGGTCTTTAAAAACTTTTGCCCAGTCTGGTAACCTTCTGCTCTGATACCAAATGTAACACCCCGCCTCCTCTAGTGTCACTCGCAAGGGAATGCACTAGCTTTAGAGGGGCATTATTGGTAAACATGCACATAAATATCACAAGACAGAACACATAAAAATAGCGGAAGTAAAATCAATCTTTCATAACATGAATAAATAAGGTCTAAAGCCTTTTACATCAGAGTACATCAAAACCTGTATTGCAATAGTAAAGAAGCATAAAGACTTTTTCATAAATTATTCCCCAAGTAAAAACAGTAAAGTAGCCATAGCCAAGAAAAGTCCAAGCCATCCATGATGACCTTCAAGCAGAAGAGGTCCGAACTAAACAGCAGTATTCCCTCCCTGTAACCTGGGAGGGGGGAAACGGAAGAAAAGAGGCGAAACAAAATGGGTCAGTCAAAAAGACTGAGTAAGCCCTATCTACTATTAGTATAAAAACTAGTAAAGCTAACTGTCATGAGAAACTGAGATGAACATAAGCATGATAACAAGATAGATAAGCTAAATCAAAATAACAGGATGAACTACTGAACTCAGGTAAACTAAGGTGTCATGATAAATTACGATGTCAAGATAAAACAAGGTATCACATCGTCAGGTTTCTATCAAGTATAATACTCCCAAGATATCTATCACGTATAACGTCCCATGGTATCTATCATGCATGCCTGCTCTGCACCTACCGTACTAGTATCCCAACTGTATCACGTGTTATCCGTGAATGACCCTTACTCAAAAGTCGTGTAATGGTCCATGTCAACCTAATATGCCGCATATATAGGTTACTCAACTCATATGCTTTATTACATGTAAATGTTCAGTCCCTTGCCGTAGACCATACGGGCTTCCCCATGAGATTCTATATTACTTTAACATAGTTCCATGATCCTTAAGATCGGTTTGGACTGTTACCCTAAACCTAGCTAGGGTCTTCCAACATGAATTATCGTCTGTACAACTAGGACTTATGCTACCCAGGACTACTAGGGATTACGCTTACCTATTGCACGTTTTCGTATCTCGGTTTGGGTTCAACCACCTAGGACCACTAGGGATTACGCTAACCACCAACCGTGCCCTTTTTCCCACGCATTCATCGTGAATCGTTTTCCATGACTGTGTGCACATGTATCACATCGTGCCATCCGAGTCCTGTCACAGGGCAGACCAAGAAATACAGGACTCGGTCGGGAGCTTACAATTTATCTGCCGATGCAGATGCTAAGGTCTGTTTTTCTATACGTGGCTATGGTCCCACGCGACCCCTCCCTCAACTAGCGAAAGACAAGACAGGATAAATCCTGTACGAGAACACACTACTGGCCAACCCCCAATCCGAGCCTTACCACACCCATAATTAGATAGCAATTATGGTCTATTGGGTGTTCTCTGCCTTTCCGTACGTACACGCCTGACCAAAGATGGAAGGTAGCCTGACGAGAAAATGCTATCTAGGGTACGACCGTGTCTCGTCGACTATGCCCTATCCATCCCCGTCTTTAGGTCGCTCGTATAGCAACCAAGGCATACTCTTGGTCCTTCTAACGCAGACCTTAACCTCTCATGAGCCTAGTATAATTACCTGGCAGCCCACAGAGGGATCCCAAGAGTATCCTCACGTTCCCCGAAGCCGCTGCTTCGTTACCCAGTTCGCTGGAGCCTTTATCTAAATCAGATACTTGCTCCCACTCGTATACTTAAACGATGACCTACCGTATCAGGTTACTCATCTATCTATGAGCTGGTCTAAATTTCCTTGACTAAGAATCATTACTTAGTTATCCTTCAACTAAGGTTTACCACTTAGCCTTATTCCCGTTACCCTTGTTAATTACGGTTACCCACCTAATTCTCCGAATTAGGGTTTATATAACAGATTAAGTGTCACTTAAGTTCATGACTTAACCCCGTCTACAAATCATGTCAAAATTGGCTAAGTATCCAAGTTCAAGACTTAACCCCGTCTACCAATCATGTCAAAATTGGCTAAGTATCCAAGTTCAAGACTTAACCCTACAAACCATGCTCAAGTTGGTTAAGTATATATTAACTTGACCCTATGAAATTACTTAGTCAAACCGGTCAAGTGTATTCAAGCGATTCATGACTTAGCCTTATCATGTTTTCACGTTATATTGGTTAAGTACGGGTTAACTTAACCTCAGTAAATTCACGAGTTAGATTGGTTAAGTATAAATCACTTAACCACATCAAATTAACGGGTTAGATTGGTTAAGTATAGGTCACTTAACCACATCAAATCAACGAGTTAGATTGGTTAAGTATAGGTCACTTAACCACATCAAATTAACGGGTTAGATTAGTCAAGTGTTTAACTTAACCCCCTTTTTACTACCACGTGGGATTAATTAAGTCTAAGCTAACTTAACCCCATCCGATTATCATGTTTAGACTAGTTGAGTCTAATCTTAACCCCATCCATTAACTGTATCTTTTGGTTAAGTGTCATTAAGAAAACTTACTTAACCTTACCAAATTATCATGTTGGATTGATTAAGTGTTGGTTAACTTAATCCCCGTCCGCTAGTCGTATAAAAATGGTTAAGTGTCATTAGGCAAATCGAGTTACTTAACCTACCCAACCTTGTCATGTTTTGTTAAGTATCATTAGCCTAATCAATTTACTTAACCCATATATCCATGTCATATTTGGTTAAGAGTCATTAATCAAATTAACTTAACCCTATCATGTGGCATTAATTACTTAATGCACCCCAACCTCTCACATTAGACTTTGTTGTGGTTACTAGTTAAGCCGGTCGGTTCCGGGTAGCTTTACACCACAACTTGGTCTAACCTCGGGTTCAAGCACAACATGACCAACTTCTCACATTGGGTCCTATTGTTTGCAACTACTAGTTAAGCCGGTCGGTTCCGGGTAGCTTTATGTTGCAAACTCAACCCAACCTCGAGTTGGCCACTTTCATGTTTAGTCTAGTGTCATGTTCATATTCAAGTTTTCAAGCAATTGGGTAGACCTAACTTAATAGGTAAATTCCCAATGGGTAGACCTAACTTAATAAGTAAATTCCCAAGCTTATGTTTTTATGCATACTTACATGTCAACTTTCATGTTATATTTCAAGTCATGTTTTCAAGTATAAACACATGTCATATTTAACGTTACATGTTGTCATGTTTATACCCATTTACCCAAATCATATTCATGTCATTATGTTTTCCCATAATGTGACCCTCAACGCTTTTAAACTCGCATATACGTTCGCAACAACGTAATGGATTAAAAGAAGAGACTTGGCAAAGGCATGACAAAAATGGATATTAAGCCACAAGTTAATCATGGTGGCAAATGAGGCACAAATGTGTTCATTAGCTTGCATGTTACATTCTTAAGCCTCACAAAAACATGCATAAACCCAAACTTGGCACATAAACGAATCATGGTGACAAAAGACATGGAATGATGACTAGAAACTCGCATATATCATCATATAAGGGTTATGACTTCATATGCAAGTTGACATAAAGATTATGAAGGTTCTCATGTTGCATAATGCAACATTTCAACATAAAGGTTGTAGCTTTTAGCTCATAAGATCAAGATAATGACTTCATAAACTTGCATGACATGATAGCATATATCATTCTCAATGATCAAACCCAAACTTGCAACATGAACATTTAACTTCATAGTTAATATCTAAGAGTAGGGAAAGGGCTTACATTGCTATGAAGGCCTAAATCGATTAAACTAAAACTTGTGATGAAGCTTATGCATGCCATCACCCAAAAACCCAAAGATGGATGCTCCAAATCAACAAAAACACCATCTTTATGAACAAAGATCAAAGCTTTTGCCTTGAAATCAACTTGAGAAGCTCTCATACTAACATAGGGACTCTCTAATACTCTCATGATTATGAAACCTCTCATAGAAATGAAGTGGAGGCTAGGATAGTTGAGTGGAGGCCATGAGAGTAGAAATTTTGCCATAGTTTAGTTGCATGAATGAATAATGAGGATTTAGGATAGGTTAGGGTCTTATTTATAGATTAGGCAAGTGTTTTAGGCCATAGGATTAAACCTAGATTCAATCCAAGCCATCAAAGCATGTCTTGGGGAAGAAGTCAAGTGTAGGAACCATCTAGGGCCTTTAGATTAAAGATGAACCATGAGAACCATCCAAATGCAAAATCTGCATTTGAGCGAATCGGCCCACGGGTTGACAGCCAAACACCCTGGATTAACCCCTAGTCGACCCAGCGGGCTTGGGTCGACCTCAAAAATCGGCCGGTTCGGTTATTCCCCTCTCCCAATTCGCTGTTTTGAACATTTTTGCATATTTATTTATTTAATTTTCAATTATATATATATATCAATATATATATATTTCTCTGCGCAACCCATTTCACTTAATTAAGTATACTTTAATTTGGGAATTTTTCGTGAAACTTCGCGAGGCCATATCTTGGTCATACGGACTCCGATTTTCGAAAACTCGGACTCTATTTCGCGTATTTTTCCGAGACGAACGCAATGGCATAGCCCGTTTCGCTTGATTCAGAATTTAAAATTAAATTCTGCCTTGATTCTCGTCTTAATCATGTTATCGAAATACGGGTTGTTACACGGCACCTATATAGTCAGCTAGGGGTACACAAAGCTATTTATATAATTTTTAAGTTCGGTGAGTGGGATCAACCTTTAAGGTGACTGGTGTGGTGCAGTGTAGTAATTATTCGTTAGTAATTAGGTGTGCCTTTAACGTTACCTTTATCTGCTCTTCCATACCCAATAGTTCATAGACATTTCCTTATTTTCCAGCTTGTGCCTCAGTCTAATTATTTTGATAATAGTATTGTTAGAATTATCATACTCGCCAGACCTTTTGTCTGACCCCCTCCATTTCTATCTTCCCCACCCCCCCCTCCAGGTCCTCAGGATGGGCCCAGCTCTAGCGGAGTTTGATTGGATTGCTTTATCTCTCTTTTGGAAAGCTTGGACCGCTGAAGTAAAGTCCAGCTTGTTATCTTCTTTAATGGCTATTTATGTAATGGGGTTATGTATTTTGTTTTATCAAGATGGATATTGTACTTGACTCTGATTTATGGTTTTATGATGTAACAAACATGTTTAATTTCCGCTGCAATGAAATAAACTTTTAGATTTCCAAGTACTACTTATTATCTGTCTTGTTGTAATTTTTCTGTTCTATATTCACTTAAAACTTCCATGGAAGTTAATGCATTCCCTTTGTGAGTGACATTAATGGACGTGGGGTGTTACACGTGGTATCAGAGAGAGGTTACCAGAACAGATAATTTTTTTAGAAAAACTATTTTTCTAAAGTATTTTTGGAAGAAGTGTTTTCAAAAACATGTCTTGATGAGTAATTTAAAGAGGAAAGTTTTTATGAAAAACATAATCCCCAATAGTCGTATATCTTTATCTTTCGAATTCTCCATTTTGAATCTTTCCTTTTTCGTTTCAGCATGGCTGAAGATCTTAACCTTCCGGAGGGTGTAACGATACCAGGATGGTATAGGAGGTTATTAGTGGCTAGGGCCGCTGCAGGTCCAGCCAATGTTCCTCCACCACCAGTTACACCCACTCCTCCTCCTCCTCCCCCCCTCCTCGCGTTGATACTTTTGCAAAGACAACAAGGAATTTAAGGCTATGGGTGGAAAACCTTTTCAAGGGTCAGAAAGGTTTGTGGAAGCTAGAGATTGGTTTAAGGAGGTGGAAGAATTGCTTGAAATCTTTGAAGTAGAAGAATGGAGGAAAGTCAAATTAGCAGCTTGGTTAATGAAGGGAGAGGCCTCGTTTTGGTGGGAGGTCACTAATGGGGAGCGTCCAGTTGACTCTTGAGTAGATTTCAGATGTAGGTTTGAGGCAAAGTTTCTCTCAAGGGCCGAAGAGAATCTATATATGGAAAGGTTCTTGACATTAAAGCAAGGAAGCGCATCAGTGAAAGAATATGTCAACAAATTTAATTAGTTAGCAAGGTTTGGCTTGGACTTAGTGAACACGCCGGAGAAGAAGGCTCTGAGGTTCGTTAAAGGCTTGAATGAGCCATTGCAGGGGTTGGCTATGACCCACATCCCTATGGGGGCCACCTTTGAGAAGCTAGTAGACATGGCACTTATGCACGAGGAGAAAGGCGCTAATGCTAATAAGGCACCCGAGAAGAAAGGGGATCAGAAGAAACCACAACAGCAAAACAAGAAGGGTGGTAAAGACAATAATGTCAAAGGAAAGAAAAGATGCTTTAACTGTGGGACACCAGGCCATCTCAGCAAGGATTGCAGAAAGAAAAAGAAGACTGGCTGTTTTCACTGTGGTGAAGCGGGACATCTAGTGAAGGACTGCCCAAAGAAGGGGCAGAGGGCAGGGTCAACCTCGGGAGGACAGGTGCAGGCTCTTATGGCACCAGGGCAGGCAAGGGGACAAGTTCAGGCTCTCGCGGTCCCACCGCTGCAAGAACGAGGTAGAACCATTTCTGTTGAAAGCTTAGTTTTTCTGTTTGATCATCCTGTCCGTACGTTATTCGATTCGGGCGCATCGCATTCGTTTATCTCTACATCATTAGTTGAATCACTGCACTTAAACACCAGTTTAATAGAGGATCCCTTAGTTGTTTCGAACCCAATTGGGGGCTCAGCTTATTTGTCCATGATATGTTTGGATTTGAAAATTTCTATACTTAGCGTTGAGTTTAGATGTGATGCTTATGTTTTGGGCTTCACGGGCTATGGGCTAATTTTAGGAATGGATTGGTTATCCAGAAATGGGGTCGTTCTTGATTGTGAAAGGAGAGTAGTTAGGCTTATGACTCGCCTTGGTAACGCTCTCGAAATCTTTTGTAATCCCATAAATTACGTTACGCTAAGTTATCTAGAATCGCTTGACGCGTCTGTGGAGAATCTACGATCTGTTAGAGTGGTCCCAGAATACTCGGATGTGTTTGAGGAGGTGAAGGGCTTGCCTCCGAAGCGGGAGATAGATTTTCGAATATATCTTGTGGATAATGCAAAACCAGTATCTTTGCCAGTACGCCACATGGCTCCTCGTGAAAGGAGGGAACTCAATAAGCAAGTGAAGGAGTTGCTTGAGAAGGGGTTCATAAGACATAGTATATCGAAGTGGGGTGCTCCAGTAGTATTTGCCACGAAGGTGGATGGGTCCCTTAGACTTTGTGTGGACTATAGAGAACTTAATAAGCTTACTAAGAAGAACAGACACCCACTGCCGAGGATTGACGATCTCTTCGATCAGTTAGTTGGCGCCTCAGTGTTTTTGCAATTGGACTTAGCCACTGGTTTCCATCAGTTGAGAGTGGCTGAGGATAGCATTGACAAGACTGCCTTTAGGACTCCGGACGGTTTCTATGAATGGCTAGTGATGCCCTTCGGTTTGACAAACGCCCCCGCATACTTTGTTGATTTGATGAGTAGGGTGTTTAGGGAGTACCTTAATAAATTTGTGGTGGTCCTTGTAGACGACATCTTGATCTTTTCTAAGAATGAAGAAGAGCATGCCCTACATCTTAGGAAAGTGTTGGAGACTCTACGAGCGCATAACCTTAAAGCTAAATTTACTAAGTGTCACTTCTGGAGAGAGGAAGTGCGATTCTTAGGGCACGTCGTTTCCAAAGAAGGGATAGCTGTGGATCCCGCGAAGGTGGTGGCCATCTAAGATTGGAAGGTCCCTAAAAATGCTACTGAAGTAAGGAGTTTCTTGCGGTTGGCTGGCTACTATAGGAAGTTTATCAAAGACTTCGCAAAAATATCAGCTCCATTGACACGCCTGACGAAGAAGAACCTTGTCTTCGCGTGGGACGTAGATTGTGATGATGCGTTCCAACGTTTAAAGAGAGTTTTGACTTCAGCCCCAGTCTTAGTGCTGCCAGACGGGAGTAAGCCGTTTACTGTTTATACCGATGCTTGTGGGACAGGACTAGGCGCAGTCTTAATGCAGGAGGGAAGGGTAATAGCCTATGGGGGAAGACAGTTGAGAGCGCATGAGAAAAATTACCCTACACATGACCTAGAGTTGGCCGCAATTGTTTTTGCGCTTAATTCTTGGCGCCATTATCTTCTTGGCGAGAAATTCGAATTATTCACTGACCACAAATCTTTAAAATACTCATTCTCTCAGAAGGACTTGAACTGAAGGCAGCAAAGATGGATGGAATTCTTAGCGTCCTACGATTTCGAAATAACATATACCCCTGGCAAGGGTAACGTGGTGGCAGACGCCTTAAGTAGGAAAAGGTTGTCCATGAGCCTATTGTTTGTTGAGCGGCGAAACTTAGAATTCATCTCTATGTTTAACTTTAGACCTTCCGTTGACTTTGTACCCGGTTTACTAGCATCCTTGGAGGTCGGACCTACGCTTTTGGGACGGATTGGTGAGGCACAGCGAGACGACCCACAGTTGGTTGAGTTAGTAGAAAAGCTCAAAAGAGGGGAGTCATCAAGCCATCTCCGTAGGTATACCCTAGATGATAAGGGTTGGTTACGTAGGGATAGTAGACTTTGTGTACCACGAGACGAGGACTTGAGGAAGACTATTCTTGATGATGCACATCGTTCGAAGATGACCATGTTAGAGTTTGTGCTCTAGAGGCAATTCATTTGATGAGATTGATAACACTGTTGATGTTATTATTTTATTTGGAATAAAATATTATTCTATTATATTGTATTTTCTGCATAATATAAATAATAATATATTAGAAGTCCTTAGAATAATAATACAGAATTATATAGTTCGAGTAAGACTGAACTTGAGATTATATAATTATTAAGTATTATAATTCTTAAATGTCCCTAGTCGAGTTTTATTGTTCATATAGGACAACAATAAAGCGTTGAGACTAGTATATCGATTGACTGATGATCACATCTCATTGATCATTAATATACGTGATATTAAAGTCAAGATATAAATACGTATTGGAGAATACTGTATTGGGCTGACCCACCGTGAAATAACTCCATGGAATATAATTAACAGTATCATGAGTTATTCTCATAGTGACAGTGATGTAATGGTCCTCAGACCTGAAATCATTATAATTTTATTCGAGGATATTTGTGTTTTGATATCATCTAAAGTTATTTCGTAACAGAGTAACGATAACGGTGATTATTGGATACATCTCGAATCGAATGAAAATTATGAATGATCTAGATGGAATTTAACCCTACGATATATTCGTAGTGATATCCATGGGCCTCTTGATTGAGTGAGACTGTGAAATTCATGGCCGTGCTCAAATATTGATTTGTCTTGAACAGTCTACTCATCGATCAAGTTAAACAGATTAAATTATGAAGAGGATGATACGATCCATGCCTCCAGTTTAATCTTGGATATAACGGTTAAAAGGATTAAATTATATTGATACACTATTCACAAAGGTCATATCGAATTACTGATATTGTTGTAGCTTGGGTAGCAGTGATGTGTTACTAGACGCCGCTCATTGTTTACAGTCTAAATGTTTAGATTGTTGCCAATGCTGCAACAACCTATAGGGTCACACTTACATAGGTTGTAAAAGGATGAGGATATTTAAATATAAGGGTTTGACTAATTCTATTATTTAAATATGGGTGAATGGGTCATAGGGTTAGAGAAATTGTCGGTTCTAGTGTTATAAAAGAAAGAGGTCCGACCTTATCAAGATATGACAACACAACCGAAATACTCAAAAAACCCTAGATCCCATTTTAGTCCCAATTTAGCTAGTACTAGCTCATCCTTCCTCGATTTGATTCGAGAGCAACGTCGGTGGATTTCCTACAGAGGTGCTTGACTTCAAGCACTAGGTTATTCGATCAGATCTGGAATTGGATTCAACAAGCTCAAAGCTAGGTTCTTCGTTCGATTCAAGAATCAAAGAAGTCAGGTACCTATCGATTTTGATTACTAGGGTTTTTGATTTCAATTGTTTCCGCTGCCAAATCGATCCTAATTTACCTTCAATGGTATCAGAGCGAGGTTAGGTTAACTCGAATCAATTATTGGTTAGGCCATAAGAATTATTATTGTAATAAATTAATCGATCTGGTGATTATTGATGACGAATAGATCTGGAGTACAATAAAAAAATCCGATTTTGAAATAAAATTATTTCAAGATAAACAAAATTCTGTTTTGTTTATACTGTTGAAACTAAATCAGTAAATGTTGTTGATTCAGTTGTATGTGTATGAATCTCCAGTTCTCATCAATATACGGTGTGGTTTAATCATAATTATTTCTGTTATTATCATTGGGATCAAACTTGCTACTTTTAGATTGAACTTTGTTTTGGTATGTTATATCATCGTATAGATTACAATTTCATTTGTAAGTGTTATATCGAAATAAGTTTGGGTTTAACAGTATTAGTTTTAATATTGAAATGAAAATCTGTTTCATTTAAATTTGAATTAATGTTAGATATTAATTTAAATGACTGCATCTTAGATGACTAAACCATATTTACATGGATCTAGTCTGAAGCAACGTTTCAATCTGATTGTATGATTGCCTGAAATAATGGATTAAGTGATATGAACACTGAAACAAATCTAGTAATAGAATTGAAACATAGTTACAATTGTGATGTAAAGCTGTTTCATCCTGAATGTAATTTATGTTTGATTTCAATTCGAAAAACAATTTAAAGATTGATATTAGATATCAATTATGTTACCAATTCCTACTCTTAATATTGATTATACTGGAATTGTGGATTTGATTTTGAATTGAATCTCGTATTGCTAAAGGCAATCTGAATTCAGAAATAAACGAGTTTAATTTTGTAAAATAGACATATACATGTTAAACATGTTTTAACATATTTCATTTATGCTCCAGATTTTAATGTTGATTCAGTATTGAGATATTGTTTAAAAAAAATCATGAATACACTAATCTGATCAGTAGTTACGAACTCACACAATTATATACTTTGTTTTAGTGTTTGATTTACTGAAATCAATTTTATGAAAACTGTTTAGACAGAACAAGTGATATCAATGTATTTGACTTCAGATCAAATCGGTCAATAGGATTGTACAATTTGAATTAGATATTCATATGTAAATTTTCTTGGTCTTGATTTTTCATTATATTGATAGTGATCATGAATAAGTTCAGATCATAATTAATGTTTTGTGACTTGATCATTCCATAAAATACATAGTGATGTATTTTAGAAGCAAATATAAATCAACATATATGTGCCTGACATATATGTACGGGTGCAATCTTCTAATCCCATATTTATGATGATAAATATGTGAATAATATAATCTGGTTTTAAAATCTGTAGGTAATATGATTTGCTGATTGTTTTTATACTATAAGTATAAATGATTGTATCAAGATACAATATTATTTTGAAACCATTTTAAATTTTGTTGAAGTGGATAAAATACCATTTTTTTTATATACAAAATAGATGATATGCAAAACATGAAATCATGTAATAACTGCTACTTAAGAATATATTGCAATTGAATGTATCAGTATTAAGATACCGAATTGATTTTAGAATCAAATAGCATATGGATACATGAAATATCAAATATTGATGAATGCTTAAATCATGTATTGTGCAAAACATGTACACTGTCATCATGTTTGTTTTACTGTATACTTAATTGCAAGAACATGTCATGGATTTACACATTGGGCCTATCCCAATGATTAAAACCATACACATTTATTAGCTGTTACTCTGTTTCATTACAATTGGCATTAACATTATGTCATTTAGAATTTAAATGATATATGTATATATATATTGATATATGCAGTTGCAAATGTGATTTGCCAACTACATGTATGTATGTGTGTATAAATATATATAAAACTGCATTAGATATTGTATCTTGTGTAAGTCTGCCTATGTTTGTAACTGTACAATTTGCATTGCAATGAACTATTTACCTGCATGGACTATGTGATTTTACACCATGAAAATACATGCCGTTATCCCATTTTCTATTATATAAATATGTGATTATATATAATAGAACAATTTTTTATATATATACTGAGATATATATATATATATATATTTGATCATATGTGTAAACGGATATTACCTTTAATATATGAAATCAAAACTGTTTGATTAATTTGAAATGTATATAATGATATACAAATTATTATTCTAGTCTATGTTGATGTACACATATAAATATGTGCATCAAAATATAATAGTGTCTTGGATATATGTATTCATTTATGAATGAATATATAAATATGCATATGCACAGCAGTGTCAGACTGGTTACTGAAACAAAAAGGGATATTAAATGTATGTGTGGTTTCAAACCATTGATAAAATTATGGTTTAGAAAAACCCATTTGACATCATTATGAATGATAAATCTTAACTGAATGATCATAAAAGACTACTATTCATATATGTATGATACTCTTTCACATCACTATATATATATATATATATATATATATATATATATGTATATATGAACTTATTCAATTTGATAATCCTGCCATGATCTGTTTGACATGAATGAATTTAAACATTATGATACATACATGTACATATTTGATATATATATGTATATATGCTGCATAATGATGCTTTGTTTGATTTCATAAGAACATCTAATCTGCATATATTTTATTGATGAATGTGTGCAGATTAATCCGTAAAGCATAAATCAGTTTGACTGAGCTAGTATGTTCAAATGGATGGACATGTTGAAGTAGAAAGCAAAGGAGTTGCTGAAGCAAGAATGTGTTTAAACTTTGGCAGTATGACTGTGCAAGTGTAAAACACTATACAAATAGCTTATATATATGCATAATTGTCTGTTTAATGTAATCTTTTAAATTTATTTATATGCTTTTATTACAATGTGATGAATTGTAATATTCTAATTTAATGCATGTAAAGCATGAAATTGAATGTATGTATGTACATATTACTTTAGATTCGAACTATATTATGATAAATTATTATCTGGGTTTATGAAATTCCAGATGGTTTAGGAATTAGCTTGTAACATGCTTATATTGCATCTTTGCCTGCCCCATAAAAACTTTCAAGTATAACTGAAAGATGTAGTAACTTGTTTATTTACAATTGTGCCTTATGTATGGTCTGATCTTATATATGTATATATATGATTCGGATAATGTAAAGGTTTCAGGCTATTTGATACACAGTGAAGCCAAGATCAAGTTGATACATATATATATATATAAAAAGTGCTACAACCAATTACCCACTGTTTTGAAATGTTCAAAGAAATAATGATGCGTTTTATTGATCTTGAATTCACATGTATATATATATAAATTTATGATTTACATATATTTTATCAAAATCCATTTATATTATGAATATAAAATAAATACATATATTTGATATGTGTAAATAACTTTGATATGTTCGCCAATACGAATTAAAATTCTTTCTAATAGCAAAATTTTGTTATATTAAGTCATGGTGACGTCTTCCAATAATATACTCATCACTGTCCAAAATCACTGGATGTAACTAACGCCAAAGCGTTGTGCACCTTTTATTTTGGTTATATGCGATGGAGTAAGATGTGGTGCTCCAATCTATTATTGGGTCTGATTTAACTAGGCTGCATAATACGATTATGGCCTTAGAGACAAAAGCATGAATTATTCTACATTATGAGCAAATGAATAATACTGAACAAAATGTTCAACATGCGATCCAAGAGTTATATAGAAAATATAATTGACATAAGATGTCTACCTAAAAGGTTGTGTTTTGGGGATTTGCCAAAGCAGAGTCAAGACATGACTAGATATGGATCTTGGAACACCATTATATATATATATACCGATATGTATATATAAACAGAGGAATGTTAATTTGAGTGGGAGCGTATTTTAGTTTAAAATTATACATTTATGTTAATATAAACTTTGATTGTCAAAATTTTGTATTAAATAAATGTTAAAGAATCAGTTATTATTTATTATCTACTGTAGATATTAAATAACAAATAACTCCGATAATTTATATTAATCCTTAAGAAGGATATAAATTGAATTAAATCAAATTTCTTGACTAACATTAAAATTTGAGGATTGTCCTCAAACATATCAAACGTAATTGTTCTAACAAATATAGAGGATCTAAAATAAAAGTTAAGGTATGACTTTAACCAATTAAGATATAAATAAAATCTACTTATATATATTTCTAGTATTAGATACTGGGTATAAATCACATAAATGTATGTTGATTACAAAATAAGTAGAAATTAGATAAAAGGACAAGTGGACTTACAAAGCAAATGTTGCTGGATTATCAATGGCAAGTTAATTCTTGTTATATATATATTGGCTTAATTAATTAAACAAAATAATTGTTATTATGAAATTCCATATAAAGTAAATGTTATTATGAATCTTGTTCAGACAAGTCTAAATTTCATTTATAATAAATGAACAATTGTTTTTCATTTTATTTAAATGAAATAATTATTGGAATTTCATGAATAGTTGATGAACTTTATAAATCATTAACTATAATGTACTAAGCATGAAAAAAAAGAGTGGATTAAATTTAATGAATTGAATCTAGCATACCTTTAGCATTACCAGTTAGAATAGATAAACAGGAAAGCGTATCAAAAAAAAATCCATAATGATGGAATTTTGAGATCATTTGATTTTGAATCATATGAAGAATACAAATCTTGTTTATTAGGCAGAATAACTGAATCACCTTTTCACTTGACACAGTGATTAAGTGACAAGTATTGGGTCTCGAACATAATGATGTATATGGAGCAACGAATACATAAGGTACAGGTAGGTTTTATTACTTCATTATATTTACTGATGATGTCGGTAGATACAGATATGTGTATCTTATGAAACACAAATCAGAATCCTTTGAAAAGTTCAAAGAATTCAAAATGGAGATAGAAACCAATTTTAATAGAAAATAATTACTTTTCGAACAGATCCGAAGAGGATATTTAAGCCAACTGTTTAATGACTATTCAGATGAGTTTGAAATTATTTCATGACTCACTCCATCCAGAACACCATATTGAAATGGTATGTCTGAAAGGAGAAATTGTACCTTAAAAGATATAGTATGATTGATGATAAGTCATATAGAATCTCCAACAAATTAAATTTAGAACAACTACATTTAATCCCACTAAAACAAGTTTATAGAAGCCATATAAGATATGGACTGGGAAATGTCCTAGTTTGTCTATTACAAAGATTTGGGACGTAAGGCGTTTATTAAACGTCCTTCCTATGATAAGATCAGACCCAAATCATATAACTATTTTGTGGAATATCCAAAAGAGATAAATGGATATTATTTCTATATATCCTCAGAGAATAAAAGGTTTATTACTCGAATTGATATCCTTAATAAAAGAGAGCCAGTCTCTAAGATACCAATGAGAATAAAATGGAATACGAAACGTTTCGCAACCACAAAATGCCACTGAATCTTATATAGACAAGAAATTGAGTGGGAGTGATACAATAATTCAAATGTTATTGGTTAACACATTAATTATTGCAAATAATGTTAGTTTAAAAACAAGAAATATATATACTGATTCTAAGAAATAAAATGTTTGGATTAAGAAGTTCATGATTGAACTTAATTCATTGTTGATCGAATGATATACATTGCGATAACAATATGGCTGTTGCTCAGGCCTAAAACATTAAACTCGTCGTCAATCCAAACATATATTTTAAGAAATTCTTATGTGAATTTGTTCACAGAAGAAATAAAATATCTGCGAAGTTACAAAAGTTGTAATATTACAGACCTACAGAATTAAACTATGTCGCAGGAGAAGTTTAATAGTCACACTAGTTTCATAAGTATACGATACATAAATGATCGACTCTAGTGCAAGTGGGAGATTGTTAGAGTTTGTGCTCTAGAGGCAATTCATTTGATGAGATTGATAACACTGTTGATGTTATTATTTTATTTGGAATAAAATATTATTCTATTATATTGTATTTTCTGCGTAATATAAATAATAATATATTAGAAGTCCTTAGAATAATAATACATAATTATATAGTTCGAGTAAGACTGAACTTGAGATTATATAATTATTAAGTATTATAATTCTTAAATGTCCCTAGTCGAGTTTTATTGTTCATATAGGACAACAATAAAGCGTTGAGACTAGTATATCGATTGACTGATGATCACATCTCATTGATCATTAATATACGTGATATTAAAGTCAAGATATAAATACGTATTGGAGAATACTGTATTGGGCTGACCCACCGTGAAATAACTCCATAGAATATAATTAACAGTATCATGAGTTATTCTCATAGTGACAGTGATGTAATGGTCCTCAGACCTGAAATCATTATAATTTTATTCGAGGATATTTGTGTTTTGATATCATCTAAAGTTATTTCGTAACAGAGTAACGATAACGGTGATTATTGGATACATCTCGAATCGAATGAAAATTATGAATGATCTAGATGGAATTTAACCCTACGATATATTCGTAGTGATATCCATGGGCCTCTTGATTGAGTGAGACTGTGAAATGCATGGTCGTGCTCAAATATTGATTTGTCTTGAACAGTCTATTCATCGATCAAGTTAAACAGATTAAATTATGAAGAGGATGATACGATCCATGCCTCCAGTTTAATCTTGGATATAACGGTTAAAAGGATTAAATTATATTGATACACTATTCACAAAGGTCATATCGAATTACTGATATTGTTGTAGCTTGGGTAGCAGTGATGTGTTACTAGACGCCGCTCATTGTTCACAGTCTAAATGTTTAGATTGTTTCCAATGCTGCAACAACCTATAGGGTCACACTTACATACGTTGTAAAAGGATGAGGATATTTAAATATAAGGGTTTGACTAATTCTATTATTTAAATATGGGTGAATGGGTCATAGGGTTAGAGAAATTGTCGGTTCTAGTGTTATAAAAGAAAGAGGTCCGACCTTATCAAGATATAACAACACAGCCGAAATACTCAAAAAACCCTAGATCCCATTTTAGTCCCAATTTAGCTAGTACTAGCTCATCCTTCCTCGATTTGATTCGAGAGCAACGTCGGTGGATTTCCTACAGAGGTGCTTGACTTCAAGCACTAGGTTATTCGATCAGATCTGGAATTGGATTCAACAAGCTCAAAGCTAGGTTTTTCGTTCGATTCAAGAATCAAAGAAGTCAGGTACCTATCGATTTTGATTACTAGGGTTTTTGATTTCAATTGTTTCCGCTGCCAAATCGATCCTAATTTACCTTCAGACCATTCATCTCGGCGGGGACAAGATGTACAAAGACATGAAGAGAGTTTTCTTTTGGGCCGGTATGAAGAGGGATGTGGCCGAGTATGTCGCGAGATGCTTGGTGTGCCAACAAGTAAAAGCGGAGCAAAAGAATCCCGGTGGGTTGCTTCACCCATTGGAGGTTCCGCAATGGAAGTGGGAAAGTGTCTCTATGGACTTTGTGGATGGATTTCCAAGATCAAGGAATGGTAATACGGGGATTTGGGTTATAGTAGACAGACTTACTAAGAGCGCCCATTTCATTCCCGTGAAGAGTAAGAGGACTGCTCCATGGTTAGATTCTGTATACGTTCGAGAGATAGTTCGTTTGCATGGTGTTCCTTCTAACATAGTAAGCGACCATGATCCTATCTTCACTAGCGAATTTTGGAAGAGCTTGCAAGAGGCGGTAGGGACTCAGTTATGTTTGAGCACCGCGTATCATCCTCAGACGGATGGTCTGACTGAGAGGGTGAATCGCATTCTAGAGGATCTTTTGAGGCTATGTATCCTAGACTTTGGGGGTACATGGGAAGAGCATCTTCCGTTGGCGGAGTTTGCATATAATAACAGCTTTTAGTCCAGCATTGGCATGGCACCTTTCGAAGCTCTTTATGGACGACCTTGTCGTTTGCCTACATGTTGGTGGGAATCTACGGATAAGATCTTACTTGGGCCCGAAATGATTAGAGAGACTTTGGAAAAGATCGACTTGATTCGAAGGAGGATGAAGACGGCGCAAGATAGGCAGAAATCTTATGCAGACAAAAGGAGGACAGATCTTGAGTTTGATGTTGGGGACATGGTCCTATCAAAGTGTCTCCATTACGGAATGTTGTTCGCTTTGGGTCCTTTGGGAAATTAGCACCAAGGTTTGTAGGGCCGTTTCCTATTAAGGAGAAGATTGGACAGATGCGTATAGAGTGGAGTTGCCTGAGAGACATAGTGGTGTACATGACGTATTCCGTGTATCACATTTGAGGAAGTGCCTACACAAGACCGTGGAAGTGGTAGAGCCGAGCTTGCTTAGAGAGGTGGAGATAGAGCGTGATGGGACGATTCGACGAGCTCCTACATGCATTCTTGGGTCGGAGATCAAGAAGCTAAGAAATCGAGAGGTCAGACTAGTCAAAGTGCAATGGGGAGATGATGAGAGCAACGCTACTTGGGAGACAGAAGCGAAGATGCGTTCGTTGTACCCTTTTCTTTTTGAGGGTATGTCTTTTAATTTCCCTTTTATCGCTTAGCTTGTACTTATCTTATCTTTAGTATGTCCTCTCGCTAGTATCTTTGACCTTTAGTTAGGATAATCCTATGGTTGAAACATGTGTTTGAGACATGTTATGTATGATGGATGCAAAGTGGATGCAAGTGTTTGCTAGTGGTTGCTCGTGGATGCATATACACACACTTTAGGCACTAGATCGGCTCAGTCACTTCATATTGCATATTGCATATATATGGATGTATTTAGTAAAATGGATGTATGAGGATTTTTTTTATCATATGGATGCTGCATTCAGATGATGATTGTGCACGCATATAGAGATAATATGTAGCATTGAGGAACTTTTACTTACATAATGGACGCATGGCACTATCATGATTTGCATTAAGGAGGTCAACTGAATCAGTGGACCACCTGATTTTGCATTAGATTTGGACATATACACACACTGTGCATTTAAACATGAAAGCATTAGAAGTCTATAAGGACAATGGAAGCCTGTGTTTGATGGTTGAGTAGATGGACGATTGGATTTTAGGATATACATTCTTCTTGACTTGAAGATTTCGGGGTCGAAATCCTTTAAGGAGGGGAGAATGTAACACCCCATAATTCTGTTAATAGTAATATTCACAAATCAAAGAATAACTAATCTCAGACGTGAGAATTATGGGAAACGAGTAGTGCCATTGTGTTCGTCTCGGAATTCTGGTTGAAATAGAGTCCGAGTTTGCGTGATTTGGACTTCGTATGAAGGAGATATGGCCATCGGAAGTTTCAGAAAATTCAAAATTCAAAATTCGAATTCAAACAGGCCAGGCGGGAAATTTCCCGCACAGCACCCCAGGTCGACTGGGCAGTCGACACCCCCAGGACCAGGTCGACTGCGCAGTCGGCCTGGGTGTCGACCTGGTCCAGTCGGCCAGGTTTTGGCTGAGCCCAATCTTGAGCTACTGATGTGTCTTTAGGGCTGAGTTGGCTAATTTAATGGTTCAGGTTAGTTCTGAGTTGATCTGACAGTCTAAATAAATCCTAAACTCTATATATACCTAGGTAGTCTCTCACTCTAAAATCACATGAAAAATAGAATAGCCGCCGTCACGCCATCACCATGGAACTCAGTGTAGCCGCCGCCAACTAAGAAGGAAGAAAGCTAATTAAAACTCTAATTCTACTCAACTCTAAAGCAAATCAAGACTCTCTTTCTTTTCTAATTGTGAGTATGATGATCTTAATAATATTATTAGCAAACTAATTAGATTAAGATGTGATATGGATCATAAGAAAATGATGTGAATTGTCATATATGTTGTTGTAAACCTTATGCTATCATGTATGTTGTAAATCCTATGTTATGTGATGATGATATCCTATATGTTGTAAGTCATGCTATGATGATATTATATATGTTGCAAGTTTCTATGCTAAGTTGCGATGTTACAAAGCCATGATGTTATTATGTTGTAGTTAGCTTATGAATCATGATGTTGATTATATATATCTGGGCTATGATGATTCACATGATAAATCACATGTACCTATGCAAGTTTAGATTTATTAGTATGTATAATCTCACATATTGTATGACATCTATTTAGATCTAGAATTATGACATCTATTTAGATCTAGAATTATGCTATGACATGTGTGAGTTCTATGGGTTAGATGTTAGTTTTCACCATCATTATGTTGCATAAACCACATATGCAAGTTTATACATGAATTTGGATTATGATCATATTATGTAAATTGTGACATTTTACCAAACAAGTTGACACCTTTAGATCCATGACATGTGTAGCTTTATGCAAGTTGTAGTTTTTGCCTATGCAAGTTTAGGTGTTGGACATCTACCACACATGCAAGTTTCACCCCATATATGATTAGATCTATTTTAGTTGTATATATGTTGTGATAACTTCTCTTTATGCTATGAGTTAGACTATTCGAGTCTAACGTATATTTTGCGTTGAATAAGCGAACGTATAACGTGGGGTAGGGGGTAATGTTAAGGATTTAATATTAAGAAATTGGGGTGCAATTGATATGATTTTGCATACCATAAGTGGATGGCCATAATTGAGTCAATTATGGACATCATTAAAATTGGAATTAATTAATGATTTGAATAGGGATATATTTAAAACTGGGGTAAAAGATTATAAGTGTTAATCAATGCTTAGGACACGACGTTGGACTCGTTTGTGACGTAAAATTGCCCAGACCCGCCCGGCAAATCCAGTAGTCACAAATGTCAGCCCAATGTGAGAGGTCCTAGGCCCAAATTAAAGCATAACAGTTGTAAAGACACGAGGTTAGACTCTTTTATGGTGTAAGACTGCCCGGACCCGCCCGGCAAATCCAGCTGCCATAAATGCCTGTCTAATGTGAGAGGTCTTTATGAGGTTATGGCCTGAATGAATTAAGAAATACTTAACCAGATAAACATGTAAGGTGGGACATGGGGGTTAAGTAGGTGCCTTGGGTGGCATGAGGAATCTAGTGAGTGCCTTTAGTGGCATATGAAATACGATTAGTAAGACTTAACCAAACACACATGTAAATGAACATGACTAAGAGGGTTAAGTGGGATGTACTAGTGGGGACAAGCTTAGGTGGATAGCTTGTGGTAAGTAAAGGGGGCCCATTTCAACCAGTAACCCAAACGTATCTTTGTGGGCTCCACCCATGTCGAGGACAGGACACACATACTGGGCTTGACTATAAGAGGCCAAACGGGTTAGCGGTGGCAACGCAAGTCCAACGGGTTTCATATGCGTGTGTGGACCAGGGCTGGTTGGTAAGACGTTGTTGCATCGTGTAGGTATAAGTTGTGCATCCTCAAGTTGTATCGGGTTGCCACTTTAGGGGAGTGATACACCCCACTGTGGGGCCAACACGGGTATCTACGAGTAGGGAGTCGATCGCAAGTGGGTAGTGGGGTACACCTAGCGGAGATAGGGGCAGGCGGCACCTATGTAGTCAGCTAGGGGTACACAAAGCTATTTATATAATTTCTAAGTTCGGTGAGTGGGATCAACCTTTAGGGTGACTAGTGTGGTGCAGTGTAGTTATTATTCGTTAGTAATTAGGTGTGCCTTTAACGTTACCTTTATCTGCTCTTCCATACCCAATAGTTCATAGACATTTCCTTATTTTCCAGCTTGTTCCTCATTCTAATTATTTTGATAATAGTATTGTTAGAATTATCATACTCGCCAGAATTTATGTCTGACCCCCTCCATTTCTATCTTCCCCCCCCCCTCCAGGTCCTCAGGGTGGGCCCAGCTCTAGCGGAGTTTGATTGGATTGCTTTATCTCTCTTTTGGAAAGCTTGGACCGCTGAAGTAAAGTCGAGCTTGTTATCTTCTTTAATGGCTATTTATGTAATGGGGTTATGTATTTTGTTTTATCAAGATGGATATTGTACTTGACTCTGATTTATGGTTTTATGATGTAACAAACATGTTTAATTTCCGCTGCAATGAAATAAAGTTTTAGATTTCCAAGTAATACTTATTATCTGTCTTGTTGTAATTTTTCTCTTCTATATTCACTTAAAACCTCCATGGAAGTTAATGCATTCCCTTTGTGAGTGACATTAATGGACGTAGGGTGTTACACTCCCTCTTCTCCTCCTCTCGATTCTCTCGCTCCTCACCGCAACGCCCCCCTCTTGGCCAGCCGTCGGCAATCGAGATCCCCCCGACCCGCGTTTTCTCCACTACACCCCCCTCCAACATCAGTGAACCTCCCTCCAGTCGATGCAAACGGATTCAAATGGTGAGTTTTAATAATATTTCCTTTTTAATTTCAGTTTTGAATATATTTAGTGTTATAAAAAACCCTGATTTCTATTGTATAATAAGGAGCATTTAGTAAAGATTAGATTTTTGAAATTAAAAAGATTATATTTTTAATTAGGTAAAGATAATATTATTATTTAGGAAAAGATAAGATTTTTTACTTCATGGAAGTGATGATTTTTAGTTCATGAAAGTATGATTTCTACTTCATGAAAGTTGGGATTTTTATAACTACAAAAGATAAGATTTTTGACATAGAAAAGATATGGTTTTGAAACATATAAAGGAATGATTTTATATAAACAAAGTTATGACTTTTAGATTTATAAAAATATAATCATTATCGATATGAAATCATTAGAAAAATATAAACTTCATTTTATATGTAGCGATAGAAAATTATAATTTTTATATAAGGAGTAGAAATATAAAAATATAATTTTTATATATAGAAAGAAGCGTTTTTAAAATATAAGAAGTAGAAATAAAAGTATGGTTTTTATTTATGGGAATGAAGTGAATAAAATATGATTCTTTATATAATAGAGAATATAAAAATTTGATTTTTATATTTGTAGTGATACAAGAATGCGATTTTTAATATGAACATCATATTAAAAATGTGATTCTTAATTTTGTCAGCATAGAGAAGATTGCGTTGGAATGTCAGGCTAATCCCGTGTAACACCCCACGTCTGTTAGTGTCACTCACAAAGGGAATGCACTAAGTTCTGTGGAGCATTTAGGGTAAAAGATGCAGATAAATTACAAGACAGACAGAAATTAAACAGCAGAAAATAAAACTTTGCTTTATTGATAAAATAGTTTGTACAAAGATTTCTTTACAATATCAGAGTATCATCTGTCTTACAAAATAAAGAAGCATAAAACAATATTTATATTCCCCAGTTTTAGCAAGAGCCAACCATAGCATCTGAAAAGAGAGTCCAAGCAAAACTTAAACAAATCTTCAAGCTGGGAAAGAGTGACAGTCCAACTTAATCTGAACTATACTATTCCCTCATTTACTACCTGGGGGGGGGGGGAAACGGAAGAAAAGAAGACGAAAGAAAAACAGAGTCAGACATAAAGCCTGAGTAAGTTCAGTAACTTCTAGCATGTGAACATGGAAAAACAAAACGACATGAATTAACTTAATACAAGATTACTCCATGACAATATGGTCAGAAAGAATAGACAAGATAATCACAAGATATGCTAAGCTAAGATAAACTGGATATGCTCTAATACATTCACCTCTTCGCTATTTCCTTGTTATACAGATTTCTATTATCTCTGCACCAGCTAACTAATGTACCAACTAGTAACGCTTACGTGATCCCAATCCCTGTATTTTCCATCGCCTTCAGGCATTCATTTATTTATTTGTTACCTAGATTTAATCTAGGGTTTTCTACCAAGTGCCTTTTAGATTCGACTAGAGTTTACGCTGTCTGCTGAACGCTTCTCGGTTTCAGGATTTATGCCACCTAGTTCAACTAGGAATTATGCTACCTGTCGAACGATGCCCCAAGTCTAGGACACACTACCTAGAGTGGTATATGTTCCTATACTTCCCCACGCATGTATCGCGAATCGTTATCGCTATTCTAGATGCACATGTCCTGTAATGTGCGACCCGACTCCTGTGTCAGGGCAAAACAAGGAATACAGAACTCGGTCGGGAGCTTTTAGATATCTGCCGATGCAGATGCTAAGGTCTGTTTTTATTCCAGTGGCTATGGTCCCACTTGACCCCTCCCTCAACTAATGAAAGGCTCACCTTGTAAAATGAGAACTATATGCCGGCCCCCGGTGCCCCACTATCCTATGTCCATCCTCACCCATAACTAGATAGCAAGTATATGGTCTTTTGGAGTTCTCCGCCTTTCCGCTTCACGTGTCTCGATTGACTGAAGATGGATGGTAGACGACGAGTCGCTATCACAGGGCTACCGTTTGCCCGCCGAATCACGCTGGTCCATCCTAGTCTTTAGGCTGCCATGTATTGCAACCAAGGCATACCCCTGGTTCTTCTACGCAGACCTTAATATCTGTGGGCCCAGGCGGATCATCTGCAGCCTCACAGAGGGATACCAAGAGTACCCTCACGTCCCCTCCAAGCCTCGGGCTTCGTAACCCAATTCGTTGGAGCCTTCTTTTTAGTCAGACGGACTTTCGCTCCTCCTCGTGTTATACTAAGAATTACTACTTAGTTTTGTCAACTAAGGTTTACCACTTAGTTTCCAGAATCGTTGTTTTCTTAACTAAAGTTTACTACTTAGCTCCTTTTAACTAAGGTTTACTACTTAGCTCTCTTTCCCGTCAATTTGGATTTGTTAAGTGTCATTAGTCAATTCAAGCTAACATAACCCTCTTCATTTATCCTGTTAAGCTGGTTAAGTGTCATCAGCAATTCACGTTGACTTAACCCTACCACAAAACAATTTGTATTGCTTAAGTATTTCTTATTACTTAACCCTACCCCTTCATCCTGTATTGGTTAAGTGTTCCTTTTTAACTTTACTTTGCCCATCTTTTTTAACTAACATGTTATTAATGATTAAGTATTATCCCTTCATGCTTTAGACTTAACCCCATTCCTTTATCACAACCTGATGGTTAAGTGTTCAGGTTTACTTAACCCTACGGTCTAGCCCAGCTAACATATCAAATTGGCTAAGTGTATTAGATTTTACCTAACCTCAACCTCTAGTCTAGTTAACATATTAATTTGGCTAATTGTATTAACTTTACTTAACCCCTACAAGTCTCGTTTTCTACCTTGAGTTTGGTTAAGTGTCTCTATGGACTTAGCCCTCCCATTCTAGCTTAACTGTGTTAAGTTGGTTAAGTGTTCCTATGGACTTAACCCTCCCATTCTAGCTTAAATGTGTTAAGTTGGTTAAGTGTTCCTATGGACTTAACCCTCCCATTCTAGCTTAACTGTGTTAAGTGTCAGTCTGAACCTAACCCTACCCATCAGTCTAGTTATCATGTTGAACAGGTTAAGTGTCTTAGTTAACTTAACCCTACCATTCTTGTTCTAGCTTTAACTAAATAAATTAAAGCCGCTACCACTCACATTATACAGGTATTGTTGCGATTACTGGATGTGCCGGTTGGTTCCGGGCAGGTTTACATCGCAACTCAGTCTAACCTCGGGCTAGGCATATTCGTGTTTTCTAAGTTCAAAGGGTCTCAATTTATTTTCAAATCAAGTTTTGAAAGTAACCATCCTGTTCGTCGATCAGTTAGGGATAGTCAGGGAGAGCAGGAAACTTGTATTTTTCAAACCCAAGCCTAGACACTATCCTCTCTGTCACCCTAGAACTTTCTGGTGTATTATTAAAAGAGATGTCGTTAATAAACCTTTAATTTGTCTAAATTTATATTTCCTCATTCAGGCTAAATTCTATAAGTAAATTATTTCTAATTTACTTATTTCCTAATTACTCTTTTAATGTAAATTGTCTACATTCATTCTTACGGCCCATTTCCCCTTCTAAATCATATTTATGATTTTTGGTATGTGGACTATACCAAATTAAGTATCACTAACCATGATTTTGCTAAACCTGCCAATTACTCCCAATTATGGCCAATTTCACATTTATGCCAATATACTTACCGTGCCGAATTAGCTAATCCAATTCCGATTTAACATTCTAATTCTAGACTTATTACTCTAGTTCACTATTCATGTAAATGCTAGATTTACACGTCAATACTAGATTCAAATTACACATCTTATAATTCATGTCAAATTTATTCAATTTGCATTTCTATGAACATGCCATAATACATGTTCCCAATTTATGCCAATTTCCAAGTTAAACTACGTTTTTAGTAAATTTCATATTTTCCCCAAACCGCATTCCCACCGTTCGTATAATCGTGATTCAGTCTAGATTATAAACAAAGCTAGGTTCATAGAAAATAGGGAATGAAACAAAGATGCTATGCAAAAGATAGACATACTAACTGGCATAAAAAGGGTTGAATAACGTCGTCGGTTCAAGAACATGGGAAGACCTAACTTAATAGGTAAATTCCCAAGGCCTAAAACCAAAGAAAACCAAGAATAGACAGAATAAAGACGTAGGTTCAAGAACATGGGTAGACCTAACTTAATAGGTAAATTCCCAAGGTCTAAAACCAAAGATAACCAAGAATAGACAGAATAGATGATCGGGTTTAGACCCAATTTCACAGTCACAAAACTTAAGCAACACTTTCCTAGTCATGAATCACAGGTGTTTAATCACAGATGTCCTTGTTATGTCATAGACAATAGTTTATATTTCCTAATCAAAGGCATAGGCTTAGTCAAGGAAATAATCCTCATAGTCACAGTCACAGTCATAGGCAATGTTCATAGTCATAGGCAATGTCCATAGTCATAGGTAATGTTCATAGTCATAGGCATAGGATTTTAAGGTCCATAGTTTAATAGTCACGGTCTTATTTGTCCTCGAATCATAATAGTTCTTAATTAGGTTCAAGAGTATAGGCACTGATTCGAATAGAGAGAGAGATTTGGCATATTTTTTTGTTCCTTTAATTTCATGTCACGAACAGAGAAAAACGTTCAAATCTAGAAATAACCGACTTACAGAGATTAGATTAGAATAGAAAGGAGGCGTTGCTCTGGTTCGTGCGGCGTTTAGCCTTTAATCCTTATCTTGAAGCTTTGAATCTCTTCTAGACAACTTGAGCAGCATAACCTTGTCTTGGATTTTCGTATTATCTTCTTATTTTTATATATTTTCTCAGAGGCAGCATAAGGATAGAAAAGAATTGTGAATAGAGAAGAAGACCAGGGCTGTTTATATAGTGTAGAAGTCAACGAATCTGGTTAGAAGGGCGTCCAAATACAGAGAAACGAATCTGGTTCAGGAAGCTGGATAAAGCGGGGGGGGGGGGTCGACTACCCAGTCGACCTGGGGGGGTCGACTACCCAGTCGACTCCCCAATCGACTTGGGGGGGTTCGACTACCCAGTCGACTCCCCAGTTGACCTGGCCCGCTTCTGAGTCTGTTTTGAAATTTGAACCTTGCTGAAACTTCCGGAGGCCATATCTTCCTCATACGGACTCCGATTTACGCAAACTCGGACTCGTTTTCATGCAGAATTCCGAGACGAACGCAATAGCGCAGACCGTTTCCCTTGATTTTGATTTTAACTTTTAATTCTGCCTTGATTTGTGAATCTTAGCGTTATAGAATTACAGGGTGTTTCATTCTCCTCCACTTAAAAGGATTTCGTCTCCAAAATCTTCAAGTTAGGAAGAATGTGTCCTACCATCCAATCACCCATCTACTCAACCATCCAATCACAGGCATTCACTGTCCTTAAAAGATTTCTAATGCTTTCATGTTTATATGCATAGTGTGTGTATATGTCTTTATCTAATGCAAAATCAGGCGGTCTACTGATTCAGTTGACCTCCTTAATGCGAATCATGTCAGTGCCATGCGTCCAATCATGTATGCAAGCATCCCTAGTTATGTAAATACTACATGCGTGCACAGCCATTCATCCATATGCAACGTCCATATGATAACATATCAAGTTCAACTTACAATTACATATCTGTAAATGCAATATGAAAGCGTCCGAACTTGATCTAGTGCCTAATACGTATGCATATGCATCCACGAGCAACCATTAGCAATCACTTGCAACCACCAATCATAACATGTTTCAAATACATGTTTACATCCATTGGCTTCTACCTAAAGATCGAAGATACGACCTAGAGGATATACTTTGGAAAGAGAGAAACAAATATGCGTAAAGCTCCTAAACAAAGAAATCAAGGATGCACCCTTAAGGAAAAGGGTATGATGCTAGCATCTAGCCTTCTTGAGCTTTTCTCCACTGTATCTTAACTAATTTAACTTCACGATTGTGAAGTTTCTGATCTCTATTTCCAAAATAAACAGATGTCAATTACGGCACCAAGTATATGTACTAAGATGATTAGAGGTCTCCCACTTATCCGCCATGCCATAACTATAAGGGTCGAAAGGTTACTACGTGCTTTTTAGAGTGCCTGTCACATCTATTCATCTCTCACGCAAACCATCCTAGTCGAACTCGACATCCCTCAAGTACAAGCCCCAAAGGCCTAAACCAATATCATACAAGCACCCAAGGAATATCTCCTCCGAACTTAGATGATCTATGTGAGATGATATAAACAAATTCGATAGCTATTCTCAAATCCCTACTAACCAAAAATAAACTGGTCGGACCACCAATTGGATTTGAGACTCTAGTGGGATCTTTCTACTATATAAGTACTATGGTGCAGAGACTCAACTATGGAAGTGGAAATGAACAAATGCGAAGGGCTAAAACTAAAGGAAAGAGTATGAACAGCAAAACTAGACTCTTCCAATAGAACTTTACTACCTTTCTCCTAGGTACGCTTGGTGGCAAAAGTAGGTTCTTGCCCTTCTGAAAACCTTGTTCCTCGTTCTTGCCCTTGCCCTTAATTATATGCCCTATCATTCCCTAGTAAAGATACTTCCTCTTGTCTTCGGTTTTATAATTTCTTCCTCCTTCGTGAGCTAAATCTACATCCATGAATTCCTCATCCTAGGGTTGTGCTCCCTAGCCAAACTCCTCATCTCCTTCCTTGTGTAACCATGTTGACAAATCTCTCGAAAGTTGCTTCCATCGTACAGAAAACCCTATAAGCTTGAAAGAAAACTGGCCGTAGGTGAAACTACTATGGTTATAGATGGAAGCCGGGTACTATTTTGCCCATCGATGAGGTTACCTCCCAGAAAGCCAGGAGCCCCAGAGACTCAAGAAAGAAGGAGAAAAGAATTCAAACAGAGGAAGAGAAGATAGTGCGTATGGCTTTTTTGGGAATATGCCTTTAAAACAATTCTTTCCTTTTGAAAATGCTTCTTTTAAAACCGTTTTGAAAATAATTTTTCAAATCCTTTATCTGATCCGGTAACCTTCAGCTCTAATACCACGTGTAACACCCCACGTCCGTTAGTGTCACTCACAAAGGGAATGCACTAAGTTCTGTGGAGCATTTAGGGTAAAAGATGTAGATAAATTACAAGACAGACAGAAATTAAACAGCGGAAAATAAAACTTTGCTTTATTGATAAAATAGTTTGTACAAAGATTTCTTTACAATATCAGAGTATCATCTGTCTTACAAAATAAAGGAGCATAAAACAATATTTATATTCCCCAGTTTTAGCAAGAGCCAGCCATAACATCTGAAAAGAGAGTCCAAGCAAAACTTCGACAAATCTTCAAGCTGGGAAAGAGTGACAGTCCAACTTAATCGGAGCTATACTATTCCCTCATTTACTACCTCGGGGGGGGGGGGGGGGGGGGGGGGACGGAAGAAAAGAAGACGAAAGAAAAACAGAGTCAGACATAAAGCCTGAGTAAGTTCAGTAACTTCTAGCATGTGAACATGGAAAAACAAAACGACATGAATTAACTGAATACAAGATTACTCCATGACGATAGGGTCAGCAAAAATAGACAAGATAATCACAAGATATGCTAAGCTAAGATAAACTGGATATGCTCTAATACATTCACCGCTTCGCTATTTCCTTGTTATACAGATTTCTATTATCTCTGCACCAGCTAACTAATGTCCCAACTAGTAACGCTTACGTGATCCCAATCCCTGTATTTTCCATCGCCTTCAGGCATCCATTTATTTTTTTGTTACCTAGATTTAATCTAGGGTTTTCTACCAAGTGCCTTTTAGATTCGACTAGAGTTTATGCTGTCTGCTGAATGCTTCTCGGTTTCAGGATTTATGCCACCTAGTTCAACTAGGAATTATGCTACCTGTCGAACGATGCCCCCAAGTCTAGGACACACTACCTAGAGTGGTATATGTTCCTATACTTCCCCACGCATGTATCGCGAATCGTTATCGCTTGTCTAGATGCACATGTCCTGTAATGTGCGACCCGAGTCCTGTGTCAGGGCAAATCAAGGAATACAGAACTCTGTCGGGAGCTTTCAGATATCTGCCGATGCAGATGCTAAGGTATGTTTTTATTCCAGTGGCTATGGTCCCACTTGACCCCTCCCTCAACTAATGAAAGGCACACCTTGTAAAATGAGAACTATACGCCGGCCCCCGGTGCCCCACTATCCTATGGCCATCCTCACCCATAACTAGATAGCAAGTATTTGGTCTTTTGGAGTTCTCCGCCTTTCCGCTTCACGTGTCTCGATTGACTGAAGATGGATGGTAGACAACGAGTCACTATCACAGGGCTACCGTTTGCTCGTCGAGTCATGCCGGTCCATCCTAGTCTTTAGGTTGCCATGTATTGCAACCAAGGCATACCCCTGGTTCTTCTACGCAGACCTTAACCTCTGTGGGCCCAGGCGGATCATCTGCAGCCTCACAGAGGGATACCAAGAGTACCCTCACGTCCCCTCGAAGCCTCAGGCTTCGTAACCCAATTCGTTGGAGCCTTCTTTTTAGTCAGACAGACTTTCACTCCTCCTCGTGTAATACTAAGAATTACTACTTAGTTTTGTCAACTAAGGTTTACCACTTAGTTTCCAGAATTGTTGTTTTCTTAACTAAGGTTTACTACTTAGCTCCTTTTAACTAAGGATTACTACTTAGTTCTCTTTCCCGTCAATTTGGATTGGTTAAGTGTCATTAGTCAATTCAAGCTAACTTAACCCTCTTCATTTATCATGTTAAGCTGGTTAAGTGCCATCAGCAATTCACGTTGACTTAACCCTACCACAAACCAAGTTGTATTGGTTAAGTATTTCTTATTACTTAACCCTACCCCTTCATCCTGTATTGGTTAAGTGTTCCTTTTTAACTTAACTTTGCCCGTCTTTTTTAACTAACATGATATTAATGATTAAGTATTATCCCTTCATGTTTTAGACTTAACCCCATTCCTTTATCACAACCTGATGGTTAAGTGTTCAGGTTTACTTAACCCTACGGTCTAGCCCAGCTAACATATCAAATTGGCTAAGTGTATTAGATTTTACCTAACCTCAACCTCTAGTCTAGTTAACATATTAAATTGGCTAATTGTATTAACTTTACTTAACCCCTACAAGTTTCATTTGCTACCTTGAGTTTGGTTAAGTGTCTCTATGGACTTAGCCCTCCCATTCTAGCTTAACTGTGTTAAGTTGGTTAAGTGTTCCTATGGACTTAAACCTCCAATTCTAGCTTAACTGTGTTAAGTTGGTTAAGTGTTCCTATGGACTTAACCCTCCCATTCTAGCTTAACTGTGTTAAGTGTCAGTCTGAACCTAACCCTACCCATCAGTCTAGTTATCATGTTGAATTGGTTAAGTGTCTTAGTTAACTTAACCCTACCATTCTTGTTCTAGCTTTAACTAAATAAATTAAAGCCGCTACCACTCACATTAGACAGGTATTGTTGCGATTACTGGATGTGCCGGTTGGTTCCGGGCAGGTTTACATCGCAACTCAGTCTAACCTCGGGCTAGGCATATTCGTGTTTTCTAAGTTCAATGGGTCTCAATTTATTTTCAAATCAAGTTTTGAAAGTAACCATCCCGTTCGTCGGATCAGTTAGGGATAGCCAGGGAGAGCAGGAAACTTGTATTTTCCAAACCCAAGCCTAGACACTATCCTCTCTGTCACACTAGAACTTTCTGGTGTATTATTAAAAGAGATGTCGTTAATAAACCTTTAATTTGTCTAAATTTATATTTCCTCATTCAGGCTAAATTCTATAAGTAAATTATTTCTAATTTACTTATTTCCTAATTACTCTTTTAATGTAAATTGTCTACATTCATTCTTACGGCCCATTTCCCCTTCTAAATCATATTTATGCTTTTTGGTATGTGGACTATACCAAATTAAGTGTCACTAACCATGATTTTGCTAAACCTGCCAATTACTCCCAATTATGGACAATTTCACATTTATGCCAATATACTTACCGTGCCAAATTAGCTAATCCAATTCCGATTCAACATTCTAATTCTAGACTTATTACTCTAGTTCACTATTCATGTAAATGCTAGATTTACACGTCAATACTAGATTTAAATTACACATCTTATAATTCATGTCAAATTTATTCAATTTGCATTTCTATGAACATGCCATAATACATGTTCCCAATTTATGCCAATTTCCAAATTAAACTACGTTTTTAGTAAATTTCATATTTTGCCCAAACCGCATTCCCACCGTTCGTATAATCGTGATTCAGTCTAGATTATAAACAAAGCTAGGTTCGTAGAAAATAGGGAATGAACCAAAGATGCTATGCAAAAGATAGACATACTAACTGGCATAAAAAGGGTTGAATAACGTCGTCGGTTCAAGAACATGGGTAGACCTAACTTAATAGGTAAATTCCCAAGGCCTAAAACCAAAGAAAACCAAGAATAGATAGAATAGAGACGTAGGTTCAAGAACATGGGTAGACCTAACTTAATAGGTAAATTCCCAAGGTCTAAAACCAAAGATAACCAAGAATAGACAGAATAGATGATCGAGTTTAGACCCAATTTCACAGTCACAAAACTTAAGCAACACTTTCCTAGTCATGAATCACAGGTGTTTAATCACAGATGTCCTTGTTATGTCATAGGAAATAGTTTATCTTTCCTAATCAAAGGCATAGGCTTAGTCAAGGAAATAATCCTCATAGTCACAGTCACAGTCATAGGCAATGTTCATAGTCATAGGCAATGTCCATAGTCATAGGTAATGTTCATAGTCATAGGCAAATGTTCATAGTCATAGGCATAGGATTTTAAGGTCCATAGTTTCATAGTCACGGTCTTATTTGTCCTCGAATCATAACAGTTCTTAATTAGGTTCAAGAGTATAGGCACTGATTCGAATAGAGAGAGAGATTCGGCATATTCTTTTATTCCTTTAATTTCATGTCACGAACAGAGAAAAACGTTCAAATCTAGAAATAACCGACTTACAGAGATTAGATTAGAATAGAAAGGAGGCGTTGCTATGGTTCGTGCGA
Source organism: Allium sativum (assembly GCA_030737875.1). Lineage (NCBI taxonomy): Eukaryota > Viridiplantae > Streptophyta > Magnoliopsida > Asparagales > Amaryllidaceae > Allium > Allium sativum. The sequence goes on from CM060920.1 coordinate 193,942,579, forward strand.
CGTTTAGCCTTTAATCCTTATCTTGAAGCTTTGAATCTCTTCTAGACAACTTGAGCAGCATAACCTTGTCTTGGATTTTCGTATTATCTTCTTATTTTTATATATTTTCTCAGAGGCGGCATAAGGATAGAAAAGAATTGTGAATAGAGAAGAAGACCAGGGTTGTTTATATAGTGTAGAAGTCAACGAATCTGGTCAGAAGGGCGTCCAAATACAGAGAAATGAATCTGGTTCAGGAAGCTAGAAAAAGCGGGGGAGAGGGGGTCGACTACCCAGTCGACTCCCTAGTCGACCTGGGGGGGTCGACTACCCAGTCGACTCCCCAATCGACCTAGGGGGGGTCGACTACCTAGTCGACTCCCTAGTCGACTTGGCCCGCTTCTGAGTCTGTTTTGAAATTTGAACCTTGCTAAAACTTCCGGAGGCCATATCTTCCTCATACGGACTCCAATTTACGCAAACTCGGACTCATTTTCATGCAGAATTCCGAGACGAATGCAATGGCGCAGCCCGTTTCCCTTGATTTTGATTTTAACTTTTAATTCTGCCTTGATTTGTGAATCTTAGCGTTACAGAATTACGAGGTGTTACAACCCGACTGTTCTGAATCTCAGAAATATAATATGGTAGAGTGGAACCCTAAGGTGAGAACTCCTCACTTTTATTTTAATTTCTAGTTGAAATATATACTAGGACGCATACGGTGCTTAGTAGCACTCGACACCCGTCGTCCACAGACCATGGACGACTTGTTTGATTTTGTTGTGTTGCGAAAATTGATTGTGGTGTTGAAATAAAATATATATTCATGTGTTGAAATAAAATATATATTCATGTGTTGAAATAAAATATATATATTCATGTGTTGAAATAAAATATATATTCATGTGTTGAAGTAAAATATAAATTCATGTGTTGAAGTAAAATAAATATTCATTTACAAATCGAACGATTTGTTTATGTACACCGATTTGACTGATATTGATTGGGACGATAAATTCTACACGTCGCCCAACTGCACAAATAAAATATGTGTTTGATTGATTGAAACCCCACACGGGTATTGGGAAGATATTTGACGTACACTAATCCAGATCGTTTAGTTGTGTGTCAGTCGATGGGTTGACAGACTGTGTAAGCGTTAATTATTTATATTTAATGCTTATGCAGTTGTGTGGTGCACTCTGGATGATGGTTGGTGATTTATCGTTGCTGTTATATACATGTGTTGTAGAAAATCCATATAATTAATATTATATGGTAATTGATTGCGCCTCATTCCAATTTGGAAAATAAGGAATATTATAAAAATAAACTCATGTGTCAAATAGAAATATATTCATGTGTTGAATAGAAAATAAATTCATGTGTTGAATAGAAATACATTCATGTGTTGAATAGAATAAATATTCATGTGTTGAACAGAATAAATATTCATGTGTTGAATAGAATAAACATTCATGCGTTGAATAAAAGCCGTGTTGACTAGATTGACACCATTTTGATGTGAACGATATTTATATCAATTTTATTCACTTTTATAATGAATATAGTAAAGAAAGTGATATCAAAATATAACGTTTTGAAAATATTATCATTTGTATATCGATGATGTGGAATATGCAATTTTGATTCGAAATTGAATATGAAGTTGAAATCGTTTCGAAAACGAATTTAAAACGATTTATAAAATACGTTTTTAAAAGGAAATCGATGAAATATATATAATATATTATATATATAATGGCCTGAATAGAACGTGCTGCGCCGCGGTAGTTCGCGAATTTTGACCATTGACTTCGAATGGATATTACGGGAGATCCAACTATCGAATTCTCCTAAAACCGGAACCGTTGGGTTCGTATCGAAAAGAGTTTTCTAATGAATATTAGAGATTTTAATTCTAACGGTTGGATTTGGAATTATGTCCAAATCAAATTTGGAAAAGGTCGTTATACTTCGATGGCCGTTGATGGAAATCGACTGTGCGGGCCTTGATAAAATTATTAAAAATAGTAATAATTTGTGTAAAATCATAAGAAATGATTTGTGAAGAATTGGGATGAAAAATTCCATATTTGAAAAGATAAAAATAGATTTTTATCGAAACGAACTAGTTTTGAACTAGAATTATAATTCTATTTATTTTTAAAATAAATAAAGTGGATTTGAAAGGGTTTTAGAAGTAACCAGAAGTTTCAATAATTGAATTGGAATGGGATGTGATTTTGGGTTTATAATAAACGGTGTTTTAAAAGACAATGGTTCTTTAACCCAGTTAAAGACAGGATATGATTTCCCAAGTTAAGCAATCATTAATATTTATTTTTGGGAAGATTAAAACCGAGTGGAGTTTTAATGAATCTTTAATTAGATTGAAATAATCGAGAATGGGGTATCACCAGTTTTGCTCCAGGCGATAGTTAAATCTTTAATTAGATTTGAACGTGAAATGGTAATTGAATTTACTGATAACACCGTAGTGTTAGATATGAAGTAAATACCAGTTTTACTTCATGGGATGAATAGGTTGGGATTGGAAATAAAATAAATGATTACTTCGGTGTGGTTCGCTAATCCCGACTAATTTGAATTGATATTCAAAAGGAAATTAAAGAATAAATTTAAAGATTTATCTTTGCTAAAATTAATAGGAACCTTTCCCAAAGTATAAGAATATTTGAATAAAAGAATATTCTAAATTGGAATGAGGCGTATGTTGTGTTTGTGTAACACATGTTTATCATATACGCGAGTTATTCAGGAAGACTGGGTTTATCCCATTCTGAATAACTGATTCGACGTGGTGTCGAGGATGAAGACGGTGGTCGAAGACCCGAGATCTTCACATCATTTGGGTGATTACTGATGATCTTGATTGGGCTGTACACCCAAGAGGAGGGAATCAGTTAGTGATCGTCCAGACATACTTGGAGATCGATGGATATGCAAGGTGCCTCCGGTTTCGTTCAGACCTAGAACGAACTTGTAAATGGACTGTGTGTCTGACATTGGATTTTATTCTGTGTGATTGATTTCTATTAAATATATATTTGTTTGGCGGCGGAGAATTTATTCTCTTGCTTAACGCCCTTCTCTGAGACGTACGAACTCAGAGGTTATATATTGATGGATATCAAACGCATGGAGTGAATAGTCTGTGTGGCATGCATAAGTGGCAATATGATCAAGGCTTCTGTTGAAAAGCAGAGTCTTGTGGTAGATGATCAAAGCACAGCCTGTGTGGCACAACTTTGTGTGGCGTTAATTCGCGAGCCTCACACCCCAGTTGTGAAAAAGAAACGGGAGAGGACTTCAGGGAGGGCTTGCGTTTCCTTCTAGCTAGAAGTGGCATCAGTGGTTTTACATGCCCTGTTGAGTTTGACTTACGTGGTTGTTGCTGTTGCAAGGCGCCTCGGATGTATCGGTGACTGTGTGGAGCCGATTGTAACACCCCGGATTTTTTAATAATCGAATTAACTAAATTAAAGAATAAATATTTAGCATTGTTCTAAGGTTTGTAAGCAAAAGACTAAGTAGCTCATTTGGTTGGGACATGTGACTTGCATACAAGAGGTACAGAGTTCGATCCCTGCCAATGCCATATTTTTGTTTTAGGGGAATAGCTAAAAAGCGGCTTAGTGTGAACGTGGTTCAAAAAGTAGTTTAGTGTGAAAATGGTTAATTAGGAAGGTAGAAATATATATATATATATAAAATAAAATTCAACCTAAAATTTATAAAAAAAATCAAAACAGCGGAAGCGGGAAGGCAAAACACCAAACCGACCTATTTTATGCGTCGACCCCAGGGTCGACTCAGGAGGTTTGGAATTGGTCCCGTCGGCCCTAAATGGTCTATGACAAAATTTTATGTTTTAGGGCTTAGGCGATGATTTCTGGTTGGTATGTTGACATCATTTCTTAGTTTCTAAGGCCTAGATGGATCCTAAAGTGATCCGACGGCTTAAATTAATTCAAAGCTCTATAAAAAGACCCATAGACTCAAACCCTAAATCATAATTAAAACTAAAACTATGGCCGTCATGCTGTCTTCTTGAACCCTAGAGTAGCCGCCACCAATTAGAAGAAGATTGTAGCAACTCAATTCAATAAAATAGCAAATTCAACTACAATAAAGGGACGCTAATAAATTCCAGAACTTCGTTGAATGGTGAGTTTGATGACTTTAACAAAATAATTGCTAAATTAATTATGATGTGATATACGTTGGATTATAAGTTGTGGTTGTGAATCTAATTCATATGTTTAATCATGTATGTTAACTTGATTCATATTATATGATGTTATGCAAGTTTCATGTATGATGTTATGCAAGATTAATATGATTTTAATATGATTATGCAAGTTTCATATATGATGTTATGCAAGTTAATATGATTATGCAAGTTGTACATATGATGTTATGCAAGTTAATAGGATCACGCAAGTTGTATGCGAGTTATATGATGTTATGTAAGTTTGGATCTAAATTATATGCTAGTAGTTCATGATGTTAACTTGTGTCAATAAATCCCTTTTTATAATCCAATCACCTAGGTTTATAACATCACTTTTTATGCGAATATGGATGTGGAACATATGCTAGTTCGTATAAGTATTATGTTCATATGCAAGTTTAAGTGATAATTGGATTCACATATATACAAGTTCACACCTTTAAAGTTTAGATCCATATTCAAGTTGACATTTTTATGTTGAAACTATGACATGCATAGTTATGAAAGTTTACACCTTTATGTGGATCCATAGTTTACTCAGGTTAACACCTTTTATTGGATACATAGTTATGCAAGATGACACCTTTATGTTTAGGTTGACGACATACGTAGTTTATGTAAGTTTGTGAAAATTACCTAGGCTAGTTGGGTGTAAAACTATGTTCATACATGCAAGTTCACACCTTTTAGATCTATGATTTTTGGATCCTTGATAATAGAAAGACTATGCAAGTATGTTGTAATTCTTAATTGCAAGTTAGATGCAAATTAGATCTATTATTGTGTGTATTTGACTTTGTGACGTTTATTCCCTTTTTTTAAGTATAAGACTATTTGCTAGTCTAGTATGTATATGACATGTTAAGAAAACGAATGACGGGGGTACGATGGGGATAATAGTGGATACACACATATTGTGAATTTGGCATGTAATGGCCTAAAAAGGCATGTAATTAATTTTAAGGAATAAAATTAATTAGTGATGAAATTGGTATAATTTATATACCATAAATAGATGAGCATAATTTAGATGATAAATTATGGACAAAAATAAATAGGGAAATTTGAATAGGGAAAGTAATTCAAATTTGGGGAAATTTAATTATGTATAATTAATTGCCTAAGACACGAGGTTGGACTCATTTGTGTTGTAAGACTGCCCGGACCCGCTCGGCAAATCCAGCAGCCACAAATGGTAGCCCAGTGTGAGAGGTCAAAGGCCCAAACTAAATGCTTAACAATTGTATGGACACGAGGTTAGGCTCGTTTGTGGTGTAAGACTGCCCGGACCCGCCCGGCAAATCCAGCAGCCACGTATGCCAGTCTAATGTGAGAGGTCCTATATGGTTTACGGTAGTAATAAATTAAGAAACACTTAACCAAAGTAAAACATGTGATGGGACATGGTGGTTAAGTGGGTGCCTTGGGTGGCATGAGGAAATATGATTAGTAACACTTAACCAAAGTAAAACATGTAAGTGGGACATAGGGGTTAAGTGGGTGCCTTGGGTGGCATGTGGAATTACTAATAGAAACCCTTAACCAAATTTAAAACATGTAAGTGGACATGAAGGGGGTTAAGTGGGATGTACTAGAGGGGACCAAGCCTAGGTGGAAAGCTTGTGTCAAGCATGGGGGGCCTTTTCAGTCCAGTAGCCCATTAAGTATCTTTGTGAGCTCGACCCAAGTCGAGGACGGGACACGCCTACTGGGTCTGATTGTTAGAGGCCAAAACAGGTTAGCGGTGGCAACGCAAGTCCAACGGGGTCACGTGCGTGCGTGGGTCCGGGCTGGTAGGTAAGACGTTGTTGCATCATGTAGTTATAAGCCATGCATTCCTTGCGTGGTATAAGGTTTCCATATTGGGGAGTGATACACCCCACTGTGGGACCTGAACGGGTATCTACATGTTAGAGAGCCGATCGAATGGGGCAGGGTTGTGGGTACACCTAGTGGAAATAGGAGCAGACGGCACCTATGTAGTCAGCTAGGGGTATACGAAGCTACCACTATTATTAATAATTATTAAGGGGGTACACCTAGTGGAGATAGGAGCAGGCGACACCTATGACGTCAACTAGGAGTACATGGAATTACCATTATTACTTATTGAAGGGGTACATCTAGTGGGGATAGGTGCACGCTTTGTACCTATGATAGCAACTAGAGATATACAGTCAAACATGGAGGATAGTGGGTACATCTAGTAGTAAACGAAGCTATCATCGTTCTATTTTGCCAAGAGGGATCAAATTTCTAGAGTGACTAGTAGGGTGCAGTTAGTGTTAGTACAGTACAGTACGGTACAGTACGGTAGAGTATAGTAATTATCCTATTTTGATTAGGAAGCGCCATTAACGTTATCTCTTTTTCTCTTGATTGCCTTGCCATACCCATGTGGTTCACACAGTCATTACCTTATTCTCCAGCTTATATCTTATCATATTGCTTTAGTAATTATGTTGTTAGAGTTTTCGGACTCGCCAGACTTTATGTCTGACCCCTTTTGTTTCCACCTCTTTTCTTCCTTCCCCCCCTCCCCCCTCAGGTTCTAAGGGTGGGACTAGTACTAGTGGAGCTTGATTGGGATCTCTTTGGGAGCACTTGGATTTGGATTGCTGAAGTAAAGTTCAGCCTATCATTTTCTTTATGTCTATTTGTAGTAGTGGGATTACGTACTTTGTTTTATCAAGATGGATATTATGTACTTGACTTTGGTTTATGGATTTTGATGATGTAACCAAACATATTTACCTTCTGCTGCAATAAATAAAGTTTTAAATTTTCAAGTACTGCTTTATATCTGTCTTGTTGTGATTTTCTGTTCTACATTCACTTAAAATGCTCCATGGAAGTTAATGCATTCCCTTTGCGAGTGACATTAATGGACGTGGGGTGTTACACGTGGTATCAAAGCTGAAGGTTACCAGAACAGATAAGATATTTTGAAAAACTATTTTTCAAAAGCATTTTTATAAAGAATACTTTCAAAAATATGTTTGTAGAAGAGTATTTTTGAAAGAAAGGTTTATTTTAAGAACATAATCCCCAAGAGCCATATATCCTTCCTTCGATTCTCCATTCTGAATCTCTTCCTCTTCCTCTTTTTGATTTCCCCCCTCCCCTCCGCGTATAGTCGCTTTTTCCTAAGATAAATAAGGACTTCCGTACGAAGGACGGAAAACCACTTCAAGGGACTTAGACATTTGTCGGGCTAGAAGTTAGTCCAAGGAAGTGGAGGGCTTGTTGGTACCTTTAAGATAGGCGATGGGAGGAAGGTTCAAATACCTGTTTGGTTAACAAAGGGCGAAACCTCATCTTGGTGGGAGGTCACGAATGGAGAATGTGAAGAAGAAGGCTAGTTGTTTTGGTGAAATAAGACACCTTAGGATTGTCCAAAGAGGCAAGGACAAGTACAGGATCTTCTGTAGGGTAGTTGTATTCCCTCACGGCTGGTATACCTAATGGGGGTAGGACCGTCTAGGTTGAAATTTGGTTTTCTTTATCATCATGTTTGAACTTTGTTTGATTCTGGCGCTTCACACTCGCTAGTATCTGCTTCGTTAGTTGAAACACTGCACCTAAATACTAGTCTAGTTAAGGATCCTATCCTAGTCTCAAATCCTGTTGGTGGTTCGGCTCATCCTTCAATGGTTTGTCGGGATTTTAGAGTGTCTATCTTGGGCGTTGGATTTGAATGCAACGCCTTCATCCTTGGTTTCACGGGCTATAGTTTGATTCTAGGGATGGATTGGCTAGCCAGGCCGGGTGCCATCCTAGATTGTGAAAGGAGGGTAGTTAGACTATTGATTCGTTATGGAAAGACCCTCATATTTCTTGTGACCCTAGGGATTCAGTGATGCTTAGCTTCCTAGAATCTTCTTACGCATCCAACAATGATTGGGAGTCTGTTTGTGTGGTCCTTGAGTATGGAGACGTCTTTGATAAAGTGCGGGGTTTACCCAAAGGCGGGAAATAAGTTTTCATACGTGCTTAATAGATTAAGCAAAGCCAGTAATGTGATCAGCGGTGGTTTTGGAGCAAGACTGGCAAGGACAGCCAGAGTCGGTCAAGTGCTCAATTGGTTGGCCGTCTTACTAGTATCATCTCACGTAGGTCTTCTGAATTTGAAGGAGGTATCCCTTGGGTGTTGGTCTGATATTGGTTTAGGCCTTTGGGGCTTGCACATGTGGGATGTCGAGTTCGACTAGGATGGTCTGTGTGAGAGATGGATAGTTGTGACGATTTTGCATGGGATAATGTCCTGGTTTTCTCTAGAAGCAGAGAAGAGCATGCCCTACATCTTAGGGAAAGCTTAGGGACCCTACAAGCACACCAGCTTATAGCTAAGTTCTCGAAAATACCATTTTTGGAGGAAAGAAGTGAGGATTTTAGGGCATGTGGTCTCTAGGGAAGGGTGATATATTATGGTGGAAGACAATCGAAAGTCCATGAGAATAATTACCCTACACATGACCTAGAGTTGGCTGCTATTGTCTTTGTGCTTAAGTCTTGGCATCATTATCTTCTTGGCGAGAAATTTGAATTATTCACTGACCACAAATCGCTAAAAAACTTATTCTCTCAGAAGACTTGAACTTAAGGCAGCAAAGGTGGATGGAATTCTTAGCATCATACGATTTCAAGATAGCATATACCCCTGGCATGGGTAACGTGGTGGCAGACGCCTTAAGCAGAAAAAGGTTGTCCTTGAGCTCGTTGTTTGTTGAGCGGCGAAGCTTAGAGTTCATCTCTACGTTTGACTTTAAACCTTCCATTGACTTTGTACCTGGTTTGCTAGCATCCTTGGAGGTCAGACCTACGCTTTTGGGACGGATTGGTAAGGCACAGCGAGATGACCCACAGTTGGTTGAGTTAGTAGAGAAGCTCAAAGGAGGGGAGTCATCAAGCCATCTCCGTAGGTATACCCTAGATTATAAGGGTTGGTTACGTAGGGACGGTAAGCTTTGTGTACCAAAAGACGAGGACCTAAGAAAGACTATTCTTGATGAAGCACATCGTTCGAAGATGACCATCCATCCCGACGGGGACAAGATGTACATGGACATGATACGAGTTTACTTTTGGGCCGGCATGAAGAAGGACGTGGCAGAATTTGTCGCTTGATGCTTGGGGTGACAACAAGTAAAAGCAGAGCAAAAGAAGCCCGGTGGATTACTACACCCATTGAATGTCCCACAATGGAAGTGGGAAAGCGTCTCGATGGATTTTGTTGACGGATTACCGAGATCGAGGAAGGGTAATACGGGGATTTGGGTTGTGGTAGACAGACTTACTAAGGAGCGCCCATTTCATTCCCATGAAGAGTAAGAGGACTGCTCCATGGTTAGCTTCCGTATACATTCGACAGGTAGTCCGTTTGCATGGTGTTCCTTCTAGCATAATGAGCGATCGAGATCCTATCTTTACTAGCGAGTTTTGGAAGAGCTTGCAAGAGGCGGCAGGGACTCAGTTATGTTTGAGCACCGCATATCATCCTCAGATGGATGGCCAGACCGAGAGGGTGAATCATATTCTAGAGGACCTATTGAGGTTGTGTGTCTTAGATTTCGGAGGTACATGGGAGGAACATCTTCGTTGGTGGAGTTCACATATAATAACAGCTTTCAGTCTAGCATTGGCATGGCACCATTCGAGGCTCTTTATGGATGGCCGTGTCGTTCGCCTACATGTGGGTGGGAGTCTACAGATAAGATCTTACTTGGGCCCGATATGATTAGAGAGACTTCGGAAAAGATCGATTTGATTCGAAGGAGGATGAAGACGGCGCAAGATAGGCAGAAATCTTATGCAGACAAGAGGAGGTAGATCTTGAGTTTGATATTGGGGACATGTTCTTTGTCAAGGTGTCTCCATTACGGAACGTCGTTCGCTTTGGGTCCGTTAGGAAGTTAGCACCAAGGTTCGTAGGGCCGTTTCCTATTAAGGAGAGGATTGGGCAGATGGCGTATAGAGTGGAGTTGCCCGAGAGACTTAGTGGCATACACAATGTTTTCCATGTGTCACATTTGAGGAAGTGCTTGCACGAGACCGCGGAAGTGGTAGAGCCGAGCTTGCTTAGGGAGGTGGAGATAGAGCGTGATGCGACAATTCGGCGAGCTCCTACGTGCATTCTTGGGTCGGAGGTTAAGAAGTTGAGGAATCGAGAGGTCAAGCTAGTCAAAGTGCAATGGGGAGATGATGAAAGCAACGCTACTTGGGAGACGGAAGAGAAGATGCGTTCATTATACCCTTTTCTTTTCGAGGGTATGTCTTTTATTTTCTCCTTTATCGCTTACCTTATACTTATCTTATCTTTAGTATGTCCTCTCGTTAGTACCTTTGACCTTTAGATAGGGTAGTCCTATGATTGAAACATGTGTTTGAGACATGTTATGTATGATGGATGCATGTGGATGCAAGTGTTTGCTAGTGGTTGCTCGTGTATGCATATACACACACTTTAGGCACTAGATCGGCTCAGTCACTTCATATTGCATATAAATGTGTATGCATATTTAAGCTAATGGATGTATAATGGTTGTGCTATCATATGGATGTTGCATTTTGGTGAATGGTTGTGCACACATGTAGAAATAATATGTATAGATAGTGTTCTTTCGCATACATAATGGACGCATGGCACTATCATGGTTTGCATTAAGGAGGTCAACTGAATCAGTAGACCGCCTGATTTTGCATTAGATAAGGAACATATACACGCACTTTTTTCATATGTTCATACAACATTAGAAATTCTATAAGGACAATGGATGCACGTGTTTGATGGTTGTTTGGATGTTAGGATATGCATTCTTCTTAACTTGGAGATTTCGGGGACGAAATCCTTTAAGGAGGGGAGAATGTAACACCCCGGATTTTTGAATAATCGAATTAACTAAATTAAAGAATAAATATTTAGCATTGTTCTAAGGTTTTTAAGTAAAAGACTAAGTATCTCATTTGGTTGGAACATATGACTTGCATACAAGAGGTACAGAGTTCGATCCCCGCCAATGCCATATTTTTGTTTAAGGGGAATGGCTAAAAAGAGGCTTAGTGTGATCGCGGTTCAAAAAGTAGTTTAGTGTGAAAATGGTTAATTAGGAAGATAGAAATATATATATATAAATAGAATAAAATTCAACCTAAAATTTAAGGGAAAAAATTCAAAACAGCGGAAGCGGGAAGGCAAAACACCAAACCAACCTATTTTATGGGTCGACCTGAGAACCACTGGGTTGACCTCAGGGTCGACTCAGGAGGTATGGAATTGGTCCTATCGGCCCTAAATTGTCTATGACGAAATTTTCTGTTTTAGTGCTTAGGTGGCGATTTCTGGTTGGTCTGTTGACATAATTTCTTGGTTTCTAAGGCCTAGATGGATCATAAAGTGATCCGACGGCTAAATTAATTCAAAGCTCTATAAAAAGACCCATAGACTCAAACCCTGAATCAGAATTAAAACTAAAACTATGGTCGTCATGATGTCGTCTTGAACCCTAGAGTAGCTGCCACCAATTAGAAGAAGATTATAGCAGCTCAATTCAATCCAACAGCAAATTCAACTACAACAAAGGGATGCTAATAAATTCTAAAACTTCGTTGAATGGTGAGTTTGATCACTTTAACAAAATAATTGTAAATTAATTATTATGTGATATACGTTGGATTATAAGTTGTGGTTATGAGTCTAATTCATATGTTTAATCATGTATGTTAACTTGATTCATATTATATGATTTTATGCAAGTTTCATGTATGATGTTATGCAAGATTAATATGATTATGCAAGTTAATTTGATTATGCAACTTTCATATACGATGTTATGCAAGTTAATATGATTATGCAAGTTTCATATATGATGTTATGCAAATTAATATGATTATGCAAGTTTAATATATGATGTTATGCAAGTTAATATGATTATGCAAGTTGTACATATGATGTTATGCAAGTTAATAGGATCACGCAAGTTGTAGGCGAGTTATATGATGTTATGTAAGTTTGGATCTAAAATATATGCTAGTAGTTCTTGATGTTAACTTGTGTCAATGAATCCCTTTTTATAATCCAATCACCTAGGTTTATAACATCAGTTTTTATGGGAATATGGATGTGAAACATATGCTAGTTTGTATAAATATTATGTTCATATGCAAGTTTAAGTGATAATTGGATTCACATATATACAAGTTCACACCTTTAATGTTTAGATCCATATTCAAGTTGACATTTTTATGTTGAAACTATGACATGCATAGTTATGCAAGTTTACACCTTTATGTGGATCCATAGTTTACTCAGGTTAACACCTTTTATTGGATCCATAGTTATGCAAGATGACACCTTTATGTTTAGGTTGACGACATACATAGTTTATGTAAGTTTGTGATAATTACCTAGGCTAGTTGGGTGTAAAACTATGTTCAAACAAGCAAGTTCACACCTTTTAGATCTATGATTTTTGGATCCTTGATAATACAAAGACTATGCAAGTATGTTGTAATTCTTAATTGCAAGTTAGATGCAAATTAGATCTATTATTGTGTGTATGTGACTTTGTGACGTTTATTCCCTTTTTTTTAGGTATTAGACTATTTTCTAGTCTAATATGTATATGTCATGTTAAGCGAACAAATGACGGGGGTACGATGGGGATAATAGTGGATACACACATATTGTGAATTTGGCATGTAATGGCCTAAAAAGGCATGTAATTAATTTCAAGGAATAAAATTAATTATTGATGAAATTGGTATAATTTATACACCATAAATAGATGAGCATAATCTAGGTGATAAATTATGGACATAAATAAATATGGAAATTTGAATAGGGAAAGTAATTCAAATTTGGGGAAAATTAATTATGTATAATTAATTGCCTAAGACACGAGGTTGGACTCATTTGTGGTGTAAGACTGCCCGGACCCGCCCGGCAAATCTAGCAGCCACAAATGGTAGCCCAATGTGAGAGGTCAAAGGCCCAAACTAAATGCGTAACAATTGTATGGACACGAGTTTAGGCTTGTTTGTGGTGTAAGACTGCCCGGACCCGCCAGGAAAATTCAGCAGCCACAAATGCCAGTCTAATGTGAGAGGTCCTATAGGGGTTACGGTAGTAATAAATTAAGAAACACTTAACCAAAGTAAAACATGTGGTGGGACATGGGGGTTAAGTGGGTGCCTTGGGTGGCATGAGGAAATACAATTAGTAACACTTAACCACGGTAAAACATGTAAGTGGGACATAGGGGTTAAGTGGGTGCCTTGGGTGGCATGTAGAATTACTAATAGAAACCCTTAACCAAATTTAAAACATGTAAGTGGACATGAAGAGGGTTAAGTGGGATGTACTAGAGGGGACCAAGCCTAGGTGGAAAGCTTGTGTCAAGCATGAGGGGGCCCTTTTCAGTCCAGTAGCCCATTAATTATCATTGTGAGCTCGACCCAAGTCGAGGACGGGACACGCCTACTGGGTCTGATTGTTAGAGGCCAAAACGGGTTAGTGGTGGCAACGCAAGTCCAACAGGGTCATGTCCGTGCGTGGGTCCGGGCTGGTAGGTAAGACGTTGTTGCATCGTGTAGTTATAAGCCGTGCATTCCTTGTGTGGTATAAGGTTGCCATATTGGGGAGTGTTACACCCCACTGTGGGACCTGCACGGGTATCTACGAGTTAGGGAGCCGATCGAATGGGGCAGGGTAGTGGGTACACCTAGTGGAGATAGGAGCAGACGGCACCTATGTACTCAGCTAGGGGTACACGAAGCTACCACTATTATTAATAATTATTAAGGGGGTACACCTAGTGGAGATAGGAGCAGGCGGCACCTATGATGTCAGCTAGGAGTACATGGAATTACCATTATTACCTATTGAAGGGGTACATCTAGTGGGGATAGGTACACGCTGGGTACCTATGACAGCAACTAGAGATAAACAGTCAATCATGGAGGATAGTGGGTACATCTAGTAGTACACAAACCTATCATCGTTCTATTTAGCCAAGAGGGATCAAATTTCTACAGTGACTAGTAGGGGTGCAGTTAGTGTTAGTGTAGTACAGTACGGTACAGTACGGTAGAGTATATTAATTATCCTATATTGATTAGGAAGCGCCATTAACGTTATCTCTGTTTCTCTTGATTGCCTTGCCATACCCATGTGGTTCACATAGTATTCCCTTATTCTCCAGCTTATATCTTATCATATTGCTTTAATAATTATGTTGTTAGAGTTATCGGACTCACCAAACTTTATGTCTGACCCCTTTGTTTCCACCTCTTTTCTTCCTTCCCCTCACCCAGGTTCTAAGGATGGGACTAGTACTGGTGGAGCTTGATTGGGATCTCTTTGGGAGCACTTGGATATGGATTTCTGAAGTAAAGTTCAGCATATCATTTTCTTTATGGCTATTTGTAGTAGTGGGATTATGTACTTTGTTTTATCAAGATGGATATTATGTACTTGACTCTGGTTTATGGTTTTTGATGATGTAACCAAACATATTTACCTTCTACTGCAATAAATAAAGTTTTAAATTTTCAAGTACTACTTTATATCTGTCTTGTTGTGATTTGCTATTCTATATTCACTTAAAATGCTCCATGGAAGTTAATGCATTCCCTTTGCCAGTGACATTAATGGGCGTGGGGTGTTACACCGATGGAGTCATTGGATTCATTGACACCCCATAGGGTGGGGAAACACAGTGTTCAGGCATTTTAATCCACATCGATGGACCGACCCTGACGATCCAACGGCTTGACTGAGTACTTTCCTGAGACACGGGCTAGAGCGTCTCGAATTCGGTAAGGACGATCCCTTGCCTTGGTTCACAGATGGAAATACAACTTCCAATACATGACTTTGCGTTTTTGATTGTAGAGCCTAGTATGGCGACATAGTGGGATGGGGCCCTTATGCCGTCTGTGATTGATACTTATGATTGAAATTGTTTTGACACTATACACTTATAGTAATAATTAAAGATGAAATTTAGTGTATCAAGCATTCTTGGCTATTATAAGGTAAAAACCCTATCCTCCGGCTTGTGTTGCATTGTGTGATGGGACCTGAGTCTTATAATAGCTTATTTTTCTTGATTTAGCATTGCGCTGTTGTTTTATGCACTGGTATTCGTGGGAGAAAACCTGTTCCGTGTTATATGGCATGGTCCCTTGATTTACCTAACTTTAAAATAAAGATTAATAACTGCTTTAGTTCTCACAACAGTCACATGACTGACCTAGAGTTTATTGTTTTAACCTAAACTCTGTGTGCCCCTATTTTCCAAACAAGCAGCTAGTAGTTTTGGTTTTGCATATTTATATTCACAGGATCCTGATTTACAGCTGAAGCGATACTCGGAAAGCTCTGTATCCGTGTATTACTTCCAGTTGTGTATTGTATTATTTTCCACTTCTATGTAATGTATTGTAATCTCTGATATTATTTTCTCTGTAATATTTATTCATACTCTGTAATATTCTTGTATTCTGATGGAATTGTTGTAATTAACAATGAAATGTTCTTCTGTTTGCGTTCTGATGTGGCTTGTCCTCAATTCAATCCGAGCTTTCCTTACCGGGGAAGTCCGGGTCGTCTCAGACCGGGATCGAGTATATGATCGAAAACCATTCAAGTAATAATACGATGTTATGAAGCAATTCAAAATTTGGTAAACGACAAATGAAGACCGGGAATATTTGAATTGTTTAGATTGATTTCTTATTTTTGTCTCGATTGGGTAGGCCACCCGATACGAGGTTATGAATGGCATTAGACCTGAACATATTTGAATATTGTCGGATTGTTGTTCCGTTCAGACCCAGAATGGACTTGTATGGATGGCGTGTCTGACATTGAAATAGACAGCATAGCACTGATTTCCGTTAATATATATCGAATTTGTGGCAAAGATATTATCCTTATCTCTAAGTCATATGAACTTAGAGGGTATGCATTGATTGAAGTCAGTGATATGTCGTGAATTGCCAATATGGCATACCCAAGTTATGAAACGAGCTAGTGATGATCAAAGAATGGCTTATCGAAGCATAGCTTTGTGTATGACGTGACATCGACAAACCTCACACCCCGGATGATGAGAAAATAGCGGTTAGGTTGTATTATATATGAATTGATGGTGACCGTTGCAGCAGTGGGAAACCACTTATGACTTATGGAATATGGTATGTTCGGGGGGCCGTGTCTGGTCGAAAACCGTTGATCTACCTCGCGATTTGTATTGGTGTCCACGTATGGATGAAAAACCCGTGATTACATTTCGTTTGTTTTTTGATTGATCTTTCGTGCCAAGAATCATCAAGTTGGAAACCCAAAATCTACAATACGAGCCATATGATTTTGATTGTATATATATATATATATATATATATATATATATATATATATATATATATGGCGACATAATATTATGGGGTATTATGCAGTCTAGGATTAATACATTTATTTGCGAAATGTTTTCCACACTATATATATTATGGTATTGAAAGAGGATTTTACGTATGAAAGCATATTTGGTTGTCATAAGATAAACCTCACCCATCTGGTATGCGCTTGCATTGTGTGATGTGGGACGAGCTTATGATAGCTTCATTTTCAAAAGTCATTGCGCATTTATATGCACGGATGTTCACATGGAGTAAATCCGTTCCGCGTTAGCGGCGTGATCCGGTGAATTTCCCAACTTTAAAATGAATCTAATAATAACTGTTATGAGTTCTCACACCAGTCCTACGACTGATCTGGAGTTTATTGTTCCCACACCTAAACTCTTGGTGCCCATAATTTTTGCATGGGCAGCTAGTAGTTTAATTTGCAGTTATTGATCATTGGAGGAAGATTCGGAGCGCTTTCTGGATTGGAGTTCACGCGAGAGTTTGGAGCTTTGGCTATATCATACTGTTTCTTCCGCTGAGAGTATATTTTTTTTCCGCTGTATATGTTGGAACTCTGATATTTTATGTAACTCTGATGTAACATTGTATTTGCAATGAAAAGTCATGTTATTCTGTTCAATATATGTATGTACCCATAACAACTCGTCTTCATTAACGGTTTGAGTCGGTTTAATTACCGGTAAGAACTGGGCAAAAAGGTGAGGGTTGGCTGAGCAGTCGAAAGGCGGGCCGTAAAAAAGGGCAGACTGGGGTACCAATGTAAAGCCATGGCGTAGGGTAGCCACTGGATTAGGGTTGAAAAGCCTATCCCGTTACAACTTGGTATCATAGTTTATGTTATACAAAGCCATGGGGTACGACGTATTTTGAACAAAGGATAGGACTCATCAGAGCTATAGTATCTCATTACAGATAGGGTTAGAAATACCCTAGAATGAGATTTTGGAATATTATGACGAGACAACGTATTTTTGAAATCTATATAAGGTATTTTTGAACAAGTAAATCATTTTGAAAACAACGATTATTTGAAATATATTTTGAAACAATAAGTAAAGTGTTTTAAAGAACAGAATCATTTTGAAAGATAAATTTAGTTAGAAATTTTTGAGTATTTTATTCGACGTCGTGATTGGACTATCGAGTATGTAAGGGTTTTGAATATACGTCTGATCAACGTATATGTGAAGCCCAATATATACTAGGTAGATGTAGGGTCACGCTCTAGTTGCTTGAGGATGATTTTACTGATGACCATGACACCATCGGTAGTTATTTTCGAGTTTCGAAAGTGGGATGACTATATGGTTTCAATTAACACATTGAGGAATACTTAAACCATTTCGATATGTTAGAATTATTAAAAAGGAATATAATGTAAGGACAATATGTTATAGATGTAAAACTAACTATTTTGATAATAACAAAAAGGGATATTGTAGAAGTAAACTATGTTTAAGAATTAGAAGAACACACAAGTGTAAAAATTCATTAAAAGATTATATCAATACCATCCCTTAAGGAATCTGAAGATGATTTAGACTTAAGTTAAGAGATGATTTTGACTAAAATTAGGAATGAGTTTAAAAAGTTAATTTAAATCGTAACAAACATCGAAGTAGAAAATTTGGATCTTTGAAATATTAAAGAAGTGAGTTCTAAAAATGTTAAGACTAATATTTGAAATAAAAACCCTAGCTTGAACATGCATATGCATAATCAGAGTGCATAGAGGAAGCGTGATGGTATTTTAAATAAAACTATTTTAAGAGATTGTCCAGCCAGTTGAGAAAGAAGAATTTTCTAAACAAGATTTTATACTTAAACAAGAATGAAAAGAGATTATATATATTTTGAATTTAAAGTGGATTTAGAGAAAGTGTTATTCGATTAGGTGAATATGACAACTAAAATATGAATATTAAATGAGTATAAATTTAACTTATAAATGGGTTAATATGAGATTTGGAAACGATTGGAATGGAATAGAATAAGTATTTCGAAAATATAACTCTATCTCTTCCCTTGTCGCGGGGTTTTGCTTGACCCATTGTCATCTTTTGGTTATCACTCCGAATTGTCGTTCTTGAAATTTTAACTGTCCAACTTTATTTCTAAATTCTTCCTTTTTCCCTGCTCTGATAAAGCCATGGACAAGTGAATTAATTTGGATTTGAATCCACTACTCTGAATTACCTCCTAAATTGAACTTGAATTTGTATTTAGAACAATAGAATTTCTAATACTAAATTTAGCCAAGATGGTATATTGCAGGATAATTAAATAATTAGGGAAAAGTTTATTTGAGAATTTAGACCTAAATTTCTAATTTAAGCACTTATAATTGATAAGGAAACCATAGGTTTCGTAAAAGTAAGTTAGAAAGATAATTTCCAAACATTAAAATTTTCCTAGGGTCGTAAGCCTCTAAGTACTAGACAATATCTATCCTAGTTTCTCCTTAGTGATAGTGGTAGCAACTCTGAGCCTAACTCAGATAATTCGACTATAAACAAGACCGGTGACGACCCCAGTAATCACGAGATCATACAAGTTTCCTTAGACTCTAACTTTATTGAGAATCGGATAGAATACCCTAAGAATGATATGAGTCGTGGTTCTGACCATTACATTTCCGATATATTGGGAGAGAAACTCGAATTTAAAATTTGTAAAGGAGTTTAAATTTACTCGACTTCCTTTTCGAGGACGAAAAGTTTCTAGGGGGGGGTAAATGTAACATCCCATAATTTTTACTATGTTTGACTTGGATTTTTATTATATAATTTTTGGATTTTTGAATATAAAGGATTTTTATAAGGTTTGAATATAAAATTTTCACTTTGAATAAGTATTTTGTCAAATATTATTTTTTTTATAAGAAAAACTTATTTTAAAAGTTATATTTAATTTATATGATTTATGTTTAAGTAATGATATTTTCTGATTTTGATAGTATTTGAAACACCCCACCTCCGTTAGGGTCACTCTCAAAGGGAATGCCCTAATTTTGGTGGAGGTTTATAAGTATAAGTCACAGATATACAAGACAGATATAAGAACACATACTTTTGAACAGCGGAAAACAACAACAACTTTTATTTCATTAAAATACGTGTTACACAAACCATGCCATAATTGTCTTACAATACTCCCAAAAACATAACATCTTCATAACTGTCTTGATTACATTATTTAAAGAAGCATAAAGAAAACATAAATAAACTGCAAAAGTACCATAATTGCTGTCCAAAGCCATAGTCCAAAATGGAAAAGATCCAAGCAATACATTCTTTCTCTTCAAGCTGGATGTGAAAACTGGTCAAGCTGCGGTATTCCCTCCCTGTGGACCCCGGGGGGGGGAACGAAAGAAAAGAAGGCGAAAAGAAAAGTAGAGTCAGACATAAAGCCTGAGTAAGTCTAGGACTATTCAGTCTATGAATAAAGAACTGGGTATGATAAGCATAAACCGGAAATGAGAAAGCACTATAAACTAAGTTAATTTGTCTAGGGTCGAATACTATCGTACCCCATATTAATCTCTGTACCCATATAAACTAGTTCCCAACAGGCACCCCATAATCAGGGTGAAGTGATCCATTTCTGATGATCGGCTCCTACTCGCATAGTTACATGTGTCTTACGACCCCCGTTGTTGTAGTTACCTATGCTGGTCCCACCATAGGGTGTATCAACTCCCATAGTGGTGGCCCGACACAATTTTAGAATGCACAGGTATGCTACTGGTGCCCAGTGCCTTATTTTTCTGCGCCGGAGTGTGTGCACGCCCGCACCCCGTTAGAACCTACACTGCTGCACCACCGTTGTCGATTTGTCCTCTTACAGTCAGCCCAGTAATCGTGCCCCACCCTGCCTAGTTCATTGTATCCTGATACACCTTGTAGGGTTACTACTGAAAAGGGTCCCCCGCTACAAGGTTTTCTATTTCTAGCCAACATGCTAAGTTGGTTAAGTGTTTTATAAACCTAACCCCCAATCAGTCTGTTTAGTTTAGCACGTTCCATTTTGATTAAGTATTAATTTAATTTACTTAATCCTATCAATCCTGACTCAGCCTTAATTGTCTTATTAAAGCCTTGACCTCTCACATTAGACAGGTATTGTTGTGGCTGCCTGTTGCCGGTTGGGTCCGGGCAGTCTTACGCCACAACTCAGTCTAACCTCGGGTCTTTATTGGGCTCCATGTTTAACCACCCACATTGGATAGGTATTGTTGTGACTACTGGACAGCCGGGCGGTTCCGGGCAGGTTTACATCATAACTCAATCCAACCTCGGGTTAAACACATCGTATTTTCTACATTTACATATTTTGTCTCTTTTCTTTTTATATGTAAATATTGGCGGCCCATTATTCAAATTCATCTTTATTGGGTAAAATTTATTTATACCACTTAATTATTTTTCAAGGTTGTTGGCATGCGTCAAACATGCCAACACATATGTTCTATATTTTAACCCCATCGTCATTACCCCAGCTTTATACGTTCAATAAAATATAACATATGTTGGGTTTAACATTTAAACCCAACTTAGCCACATGAAAAAGGGGAGGTTTATAACATGGTGTTTATATATTCTAAGTGACATAAAAAGGAGAGTGTGAACGCATGAACTTGCAACATAACGATCTAATTAACATGTATTAGGCATATGTAAACTTGCATGGTAACAACATATAATCATGGCATAAACATACTTAAACATGAATCATTCTATTCATATGATCGTGGCATAAACATACCTAAACATGAATCATTCTATTCATGTAAACTTGCAATTGGAATGTAAATCTAACTTAATTGTGTCACATATATTACCATAAGATTTTTATAACAACATAGGCCTAAACATGGTTTCAACTAGGCATAACACCAAACATAGTTTAGTCATGTTCATAAAAATGCTTACTTTTGTTTCTAATACAAAAGTATGATTTGCCAATTCCAACGTAGATTCATATAAACCATAGTACTTAGTCGAATCCAATTACACACTAAAAGTGATCATAAAAGTATGTACATCATATTGGCATAATAGTGAATCATATACTTGCATGAATCCCAAATAAATTACTACAACATATGGTTGTTAACATGAATCATATACTTGTATGAATCCGTGAATGAAATACCACAACATATGGTTGTTGACCTGAATCATGTACTTGTATGAATCCCAAATAAAATACCACAACATATGGTTGTTAACTTCCAACATAAATCACATACTTGCAAATATCCAATCGTATACCATATCATTTCCAAATCGTTTAGAATCAAAATAACATACAAGTGTAGATTATTATCGCCACAATTCCATTTCGTTGTTAACTTCCAACGTAAATCACATACTTGCAAATATCCAATCGTATATCATAACATTCCCAAATCGTTTAGAATCAAAATAACATACAAATATAGATTATTATCGCCACAATTCCATTTCGCATTTTACACAAATCAAACGCAATTAATTATTCACATTGGAATAGCACTCTACTTACAACGTATGACAAATCTTCAATTCAGGAATCTGAATTCTGAATTTGGAGATGCTATCCTTTGTTGTAGGCGTTGTTTTGATTCAATTGACGTTGCTTTAAGCTTTCAAATTATCTCCTAATTGTCTCTCAATTTCTGACGGCTATTCTTAGTCTCTCCTCAGCAGCATGACGGTTTCATCTCCCTTTTAGTTTGTGTGAATTAGGGTGAGTCTTAGGTCCTTTTTATAGAGTTTGTGAGTTGATTTGGACCGTCGATGGAGCTTGGTTTAATAACAGCCGTTCGTTTGAAAGAGAGACCAACCAGGAGCTGACACCTAGCCCTAGTGACAAGGCAAGGCTCAGAAAATTGACCAAACACAGACCAGGCCAGCCAGGGGGGCTGGGTTCGACCTGGCTCAGGGGCCAGGTCGACACCCCAGTCGACACCGTGTCGACTTGGCAGTCGACACGGGTGACTCAGGTCGACTGCCCAGTCGACCTGGTTAGCCCCAGGTCGACTGCCAAGTCGACCTGGGTGCCTTGGGCGGGAAAATTCCCGCCCTGGCCAATTGGGCCCGATTTTGAATTTTGAATTGGTTTTTCTGGGCTGTTTTGGTCTGTTTGAATTTTAAACTGAATTCTGAAACTTCCGGAGGCCATATCTTCTTCATACGGAGTCCGTTTTACGCAAACTCAGACTCTATCTCAAGTAGAATTCCGAGACGAACGCAATGGCATATCCCATTTCCCTTAATTCTTTGAATTGAAATTAATTATACTTTAATTTGTGAATTTCACTGTTATAGAATACACGGGGTGTTACATTCTCCCCCACTTAAAAGGATTTCGTCCCCGAAATCTTCAAGTTAGGAAGAATGTATATCCTAACATCCAAACATCCATCTACTCATCCATCAAACACGAGCATCCATTGTCCTTAAAAGACTTCTAATGCTTCATGATCATATGCGAAGTGTGTGTATGTACATGTAATTATCTAATGCAAAATCAGGCGGTCTACTGATTCAGTTGACCTCCTTAATGCAAATTATGTAAGTGCCATGAATCCATTATGTATGCAAATTTTCCTATTCATGATTCTACATGAGTGCACAATCATTCCACAAATGCAACATCCATATGACAACACATTAAAGTTCAACCATATACGAATGCAAACATATATGCATATGCAATATGAAGTGACTGAGCCGATCTAAAACCTAGATTGTGTGTGTATATGCAACCACGAGCAACCACTAGCAATCACTTGCAACCACTTGCAACCATCATCCATAACATGTTTCAATTACATGTTTTCATCGTAAGGGTTTCTTCCTAAAAGATAAGGTCGAGGAGATATACCTAAAAAGATAGATAAAAGCGCAACTTAAGGAAAAAGAAAGATCAAAGATGTACCCTCGAAAAGAAAACAGTAGGCTGCGCGTATTCTAGCTTCAGTTTCCCAAGTTGCGTCTCCCTCGGCGTCGCTCCACTAAACTTTGACGAGCTTGACTTCGCAGTTGCGTAGCTTCTTCACTTTCATTCCTAATATGCGGGTTGGGACTTTCCTCACGGTTGCTTCGCGTTCCACTTCAGCTTCTTCTAGGATATTTGGCTCTACCACTTCAGCAGATTCATGTAGACATTTTCGGAGGTGCGAAACGTGAAAGACGTTGTGAACTCCGGCCAGCTTTTCGGGTAGATCTAATCTATAGGCCATTTTTCCAATTTTCTCGGTGATAGGAAATGGCCCTACGAACCTTGGTGCTAGCTTTCCTGTGGTTCCAAAACGAACAACGTTCCTTAGCGGAGATACCTTAAGGAAAACTCTGTCCCCAACCTCAAATTCAAGGTCGGTCCTCCTCCTGTCGGCATAGGATTTTTGTCTGTCTTGGGCTGTCTTCATCCTTCTCTATATTAAGTCTACTTTTTCTGAAGTCTCTCGGATCATATCCGGTCCAAGTATGAGTTTATCAGTAGACTCCCACCAACAAGTGGGCGATCGGCACGGTCTTCTATATAAGGCTTCGAAGGGCGCCATTCCGATGGTTGCTTGGTAGCTGTTGTTGTAGGCAAATTCTACCAAATGAAGATGGTCTTCCCACGTCCCTCCGAAGTCAAGGACGCACAGTCTTAAAAGGTCCTCCAAAACTCTGTTCACTCTTTCTGTCTGGCCGTCGGTTTGGGGATGATAGGCTGTGCTCAAGCATAGCTGTGTGCCTACCGCTTCTTGCAGACTCCGCCAAAACTCACTTGTGAAGATAGGGTCTTGGTCACTAATAATGCTGGATGGTATTCCATGGAGTCGAACAATTTCCTTGAGGTAAAGAGATGCTAGGGATGAGGCAGTTCTTTTACTTTTGATCGCTAAAAAGTGGGCGCTTTTAGTAAGCCTATCCACTATTACCCAAATGCTAGTATGGCCTCTCCTAGACCTAGGCAGCCCATCAATGAAGTCAATTGAGATGCTATCCCACTTCCACTGCGGGACCTCTAGAGGATGGAGCAGACCGCCAGGCTTCTTCTGTTACGCCTTAACCTGTTGGCACACCATGCACTTAGAAACGAAATCTTCCACGTCCTTCTTCATGCCGTTCCAAAAGAAAGTTCTCTTTATGTCCTTGTACATTTTATCTCCGCCTGGGTGTATCGTCATCTTGGAGTGATGTGCTTCCTCGAGAACTTTCTTTACTAAATCCCTTGTCTGTGGGACGCATAGTCTTCCGTCTCGCCTTAGCCAACCCTTATCGACGATGGAGTATCTGTTGAGGTGACTTGAAGTCTCACCCCTAATTAATCTATCAATCGTCTCCACAAGCTGAGGGTCTTCGCGTTGTGTTGTCCCTATTGAGTCCACTAAAGTCGGGTGTACTTCGAGAGATGCTAGCAAGCCTGGTACAAAATCGGAGGAGGGCCTAAAGTCAAAGCTGGCTATAAACTTTAGGCTTTGTCTTTCAACAAACAACGGGCTTAGGGTCAGTTTCTTTCGGTTCAACGCGTCTGCCACTACGTTGCCTTTGCCCGGAGTATAGGAGATCTCGAAATCATATGAGGCAAGAAACTCCATCCATCTCTGTTGCCTCAAGTTAAGATCTTTTTGCGAGAAAAGATATTTCAATGATTTATGGTCAGTGTAAAGTTCGAACTTCTCACCTAGGAGGTAGTGTCGCCAAGACTTGAGTGCAAAGACGATGGCAGCTAACTCAAGATCGTGGGTCGGGTAGTTCTTTTCATGCACTTTCAACTGTCTCCCGCCATAAGCTACTACCCTTCCTTCTTGCATTAAGACAGCGCCTAGACCTGTCCCACATGCATCTGTATAAACTGTGAACATCTTGCTTCCATCTAGCAACGTTAAAACTGGGGCTGTTGTAAGAGCCCTTTTCAGTCGTTGGAAAGCAAACTCGCAATCCAAGTCCCAATTGAACACTAGATTCTTCTTGGTCAACTTTGTGAGCGGAGCTGATATCTTTGCAAAGTCTCTGATGAATTTTCGATAGAAGCATGCTAGCCAGAGAAAGCTTCGGACCTCTGTTGCATTCCTTGGTGTCTTCCAATCCTGTACCGCTACTACCTTAGCGGGGTCTACTGCTAATCCTTCCTTGGATACTATGTGCCCAAGAAATCTTACTTCCTCTCTCCAAAAGTGGCATTTGGAGAATTTGGCTTTTAGCTGATGGACTCGCAGAGTTTCCATGATTGCCCTTAAGTGCTGAGCATGTTCCTCTTCACTCTTTGAGAAGATAAGGATATCGTCTACGAAGACCACTACGAACTTATTGAGGAAATCTCTGAACACCCTACTCATTAGGTCCACGAAGTAAGCAGGTGCGTTTGTCAAGCCGAAAGGCATGACAAGCCATTCAAAGAAGCCGTCTGGGGTTCTGAATGTCGTTTTATTGATGCTATCTTCAGCCACCCTTAGCTGATGAAAACCGGTTGCTAAATCGAGTTGGGAGAAAACAGACGCTCCTACAAGATGATCAAACAGATCGTCAATTCTGGGGAGAGGGTGCCTATTCTTTTTCGTTAGCTTGTTGAGCTCCCTATAGTCAACACATAGACGGAGTGAACCATCGGCCTTCGTAGCGAACACCACTGGAGCGCCCCATTCTGAAATGCTTCTTCTAATGAACCCCTTCTCTAGAAGCTCTTTAATCTGTTTACTGAGCTCTTTCCTTTCCCATGGAGCCATGTGTCTAACGGGCAACGCAACGGGCTTTGCATTATCTACAAGATATATGCGGAAGTCTATCTCCCGCTTCGGAGGCAAGCCCTTCACCTCTTCGAAGACATCCGGATATTCCCGGACCACTCTAACCGATTGCAAATTGTCGACAGAGGCATCTAGAGATTCAAGATAACTAAGCATAACCGCATACGAGGGATTACAAGTAATTTCCAAAGTGTTACCGAGTTGGGTCAGGAGCCTAACAACCCTTTTCTCACAATCAAGGACGACACCATTACTGGATAGCCAATCCATGCCCAAAATCAAACCATATCCCGAGCCCAAAACAAAAGCACTACATCTAAATTCTACGCTTAGAATAGAAATTTTCAATCCCACACAGATCATAGACAAATGAGCTGGGCGCCCAATTGGGTTTGAAACAATTAAGGGGTCCTCTACCATACTAGTTTTTAGGTGCAGAGATTCTACTAAAGCATACGAGATAAAGGAGTGTGATGCGCCAGAATCAAATAAAGTGCGAACGGGGTGATCATAAAGATAAA
This sequence comes from Allium sativum, assembly GCA_030737875.1. NCBI lineage: Eukaryota > Viridiplantae > Streptophyta > Magnoliopsida > Asparagales > Amaryllidaceae > Allium > Allium sativum. The sequence goes on from CM060920.1 coordinate 193,969,493, forward strand.
CTACACTTTCTACATAAGTATTTATACCTCGCTGTTGCAGAGGTGGCGCCTCTAGCACATGAACCTGTGCCCCTGAGGTGGATCCAGCCCTCTGCCCCTGTCCTCGTTTCTTCGGGCAATCCTTAGCCATGTGGCCTGTTTCACCGCAAGAAAAGCACCCACCATTCATCTTGGCCTTCTTTTTCCGGCAATCTTTCACTAAGTGCCCCACTTTGCCACAGAAATTACACTTCCTCTTCTCTTTGTTGTCTTTCCCACCCTTCTTAAAGTCTGTCTTCTTAGGCTGTAAACCCTCTTTCTTCCCTTGAGAGCTTTCTGCCTTTGTCTCCTTCTTGCCCTTATCCTCTTCGTTCAGCAATGCCATCTGTACCAATCTTTCATACGTAGCTCCCATGGGTATATGGGTCATGGCCAAACTGTGTAATGGCTCATTCAACCCTTTGACAAAACGGAGAGCCTTCTTGTGCGGGGTGTTGACTAGGTCCAGTCCGAACCTAGCCAGCTCATTGAACTGATTAACATACTCTTTGACTGTCTTATTCCCTTGCTTAAGAAATAAGAATTTTTCCAACTGCAAACTCCTTTTCGCGTCTGAGAGAAATTTAGCCTCAAACCTTGCCCTAAAGTCCTCCCATGTTTCCACTGGTCTTTCTGCATTAGTGACTTCCCACCAGTAGGAAGCCTCACCTTTTAGTAGCCACACTACCAGTTGTACCTTCTGCCTATCTTCTACCTCAAAGATGACGAATAAGTCCTCGGTTTCCTTTAGCCAATTCCTAGCTGCCACGAAGGATTCGGTTCCATGAAATTCCTTTCCTCCCATAGCCTTAAAATCTTTACATATCTTAGCAAAAGTGTTTCCCCGCGGAGGAGGTGGAGGAAGTGGTGCTGCTGCAGCCGGATGATTCCCTTCAGCTGGGGGAGGAGGAACGGTAGGACCTGGCTGAGTGGCCCTTGCTTCTAAGAACCGTCTAAACCAACCAGGTATTGGTACACCCTCTGGCAAGTTAAGTTCTTCGGACATGCTGAAACAAAAAGGATAGATTCAAAACGAAGGATAAGAGATAGTACCAATGGCTTTTGGGGACTTTGCCTTTTTAAAATAAAATAATATTTTATCTTTTTAAAAAATGCTTCTTTAAATTTCCTTTTTGAAAATAAATTTTCAAAACATTTTATCTTATCTGGTAAACCTATGCTCTGATACCAAGTGAAACACCCCACCTCCGTTAGGGTCACTCTCAAAGGAAATGCCCTAATTTTGGTGGAGGTTTATAAGTATAAGTCACAGATATACAAGACAGATATAAGAACACATATTTTTGAACAGCGGAAAACAACAACAACTTTTATTTCATTAAAATACGTGTTACACAAACCGTGCCATAATTGTGTTACAATACTCCCAAAAACATAACATCTTCATAACTGTCTTGATTACATTATTTAAAGAAGCATAAAGAAAACATAAATAAATTGCAAAAGTCCCATAATTGCAGTCCAAAGCCATAGTCCAAAACGGAAAAGATCCAAGCAATACATTCTTTCTCTTCAAGCTGGATGTGAAAACTGGTCAAGCTGCGGTATTCCCTCCCTGTGGACCTGGGGGGAAACGAAAGAAAAGAAGGCGAAAAGAAAAGTAGAGTCAGACATAAAGCCTTAGTAAGTCTAGGACTATTCAGTCTATGAATAAAGAACTGGGTATGATAAGCATAAACTGGAAATGAGAAAGCACCATAAACTAAGTTAAGTTGTCTAGGGTCGAATACTATCGTACCCCATATTAATCTCTATACCCATATAAACTAGTTCCCAACAGGCACCCCATAATCAGGGTGAAGTGATCCATTTTTTAAGATCGGCTCCTACTCGCATAGTTACATGTGTCTTACGGCCCCCGTTGTTGTAGTTACCTATGCTGGTCCCACCATGGGGTGTATCAAGTCCCATGGTGGCGGCCCGACACAATTCTAGAATGCACAGGTATGCTACTGGTGCCCAGTGCCTTATTTTTCTGCGCCGGAGTGTGTGCACGCCCGCACCCCGTTAGAACCTACACTGCTGCACCACCGCCGTCGATTTGACTTCTTACAATCAGCCCAGTAATCGTGCCCCACCCTGCCTAGTTCAGGGTATCTTGATACACCTTGTAGGGTTACTGCTGAAAAGGGTCCCCCGCTACTAGGTTTTCTATTTCTATCCAACATGCTAAGTTGGTTAGGTGTTTTATAAACCTAACCCCCAATCAGTCTGTTTAGTTTAGAACGTTCCATTTTGATTAAGTATTAATTTAATTTACTTAATCCTATCAATCATGACTCAGCCTTAATTGTCTTATTAAAGCCTTGACCTCTCACATTAGACATGTATTGTTGTGGCTGCCTATTGCCGGTTGGGTCCGGGCAGTCTTACGCCACAACTCAGTCTAACCTCGGGTCTTTATTGGGCTCCATGTTTAACCACCCACATTGGATAGGTATTGTTGTGACTACTGGACAGCCGGGCGGTTCCGGGCTGGTTTACATCACAACTCAATCCAACCTCGGGTTAAACACATCGTATTTTCTACATTTATGTATTTTGTCTCTTTTCTTTTTATATGTAAATATTTGCGGCCCATTATTCAAATTCATCTTTATTAGGTAAAATTTATTTATACCACTTAATTATTTTTCAAGGTTGTTGGCATGCGTCAAACATGCCAACACATATGTTCTATATTTTAACCCCATCGTCATTACCCCCGCTTTATACGTTCACTAAAGTATAACATATGTTGGGTTTAACATTTAAACCCAACTTAGCCACATGAAAAGGGGGAGGCTTATAACATGGTGTTTATATATTCTAAGTGACATAAAAAGGGGAGTGTGAACGCATGAACTTGCAACATAACGATCTAATTAACATGTATTAGGCATATGTAAACTTGCATGGTAACAGCATATAATCATGGCATAAACATACTTAAACATGAATCATTCTATTCATATGATCGTGGCATAAACATACCTAAACATGAATCATTTTATTCATGTAAACTTGCAATTGGAATGTAAATCTAACTTAATTGTGTCACATATATTACCATAAGATTTTTATAACAACATAGGCCTAAACATGGTTTCAACTAGGCATAACACCAAACATAGTTTAGTCATGTTCATAAAAATGCTTGCTTTTGTTTCTAATACAAAAGTATGATTTGCCAATTCCAACATAGATTCATATAAACCATAGTACTTAGTCGAATCCAATTACACGCTAAAAGTGATCATAAAAGTATGTACATCATATTGGCATAATAGTGAATCATATACTTGCATGAATCCCAAATAAATTACTACAACATATGGTTGTTAACATGAATCATATACTTGTGTGAATCCCTGAATGAAATACCACAACATATGGTTGTTAACATGAATCATGTACTTGTATGAATCCCAAATAAAATACCACAACATATGGTTGTTAACTTCCAACATAAATCACATACTTGCAAATATCAAATCGTATACCATAACATTTCCAAATCGTTTAGAATCAAAATAACATATAAGTATAGATTATTATCGCCACAATTCCATTTCGTTGTTAACTTCCAACGTAAATCACATACTTGCAAATATCCAATCGTATACCATAACATTCCCAAATCGTTTAGAATCAAAATAACATACAAATATAGATTATTATCGCCACAATTCCATTTCGCATTTTACACAAATCAAACGCAATTAATTATTCACATCGGAATAGCACTCTACTTACAATGTATGACGAATCTTCAATTCAGGAATCTGAATTCTGAATTTGGAGATGCTATCCTTTGTTGTAGGCGTTGTTTTGATTCAATTGACGTTGCTTTAAGCTTTCAAATTATCTCCTAATTGTCTCTCAATTTCTGACGGCTATTCTTAGTCTCCCCTCAGAAGCATGACGGTCTCATCTCCATTTTAGTTTGTGTGAATTAGGGTGAGTCTTAGGTCCTTTTTATAGAGTTTGTGAGTTGATTTGGACCGTCGATGGAGCTTGGTTTAATAACAGCCGTTCGTTTGAAAGAGAGACCAACCAGGAGCTGACAACAAGCCCTAGTGACAAGGCAAGGCTCAGAAAATCGACCAAACACAGACCAGGCCAGCCAGGGTGGCTGGGTTCTACCTGGCTCAGGTGCCAGGTCGACAACCCAGTCGACACCGTGTCGACTTGGCAGTCGACACGGGTGACCCAGGTCGACTGCCCAGTCGACCTGGTTAGCCCCAGGTCGACTACCAAGTCGACCTGGGTGCCTTGGGCAGGAAAATTCCCGCCCTGGTCAATTGGGCCCGATTTTGAATTCTGAATTGGTTTTTCTGGGCTGTTTTGGTCTGTTTGAAATTTAAACTGAATTCTGAAACTTCCGGAGGCCATATCTTCTTCATACGGAGTCCGTTTTACGCAAATTCGGACTCTATCTCAAGCAGAATTCCGAGACGAACGCAATGGCGTATCCCGTTTCCCTTAATTCTTTGATTTGAAATTAATTATACTTTAATTTGTGAATTTCACTGTTATAGAATACACGGGGTGTTACAGTATTGATTTATATGAATTTGGTAAAGGATGCTTTATTTTTAAAAGATTTCACAAGAATGTTATTTATTTTCTTTAATGATTTTTATAAAATTTATTAAGCTTTTATTTTAAAACCATTTGTTAGTATAAATTTTTGGTAAATTACGTGTGTACAAATATTTGATAAATAATATAGATGAATATTTTTGGAATATTAATATGTAATAATATTGTTTTCCACAAAGACTTGTTGCGTATCTAAATTTCATTTTTATAAGTTAAACATGATAAATGGTGTGAATATGCATTTTGATAAACCTTAAGTAAAATGAACTTTAGCTATATTAATAAGTGTTACAAATGTGTGACTAGGATAAACTAATTTTATAATGAATATTAGGCTAGGTGTCCTCTTACTTGTCATGGTGCATGGAGATATTCATATCCTGAAGACAAGTAGCCATACATGTGTAATTTTGCATGTAATTGGCATCATGAATTGATCCATGTGTCCATGAGAAAATTTACTATTTTACCCTTATAATTTCCTAAATAAGGAGTGCCTAAACTCTATTTTACTTCACACTTCAGCCATAAACAATTTCAGATGCAGTAGTTTCCTCCCATTCCTTTTTCTTTCTTCACTTTTGCAAATTTCAATAATGAAGAAAATACCATTTCCATTCAATTTAAAATCCACACCACTCAATCCGAGAAGAATTGATCGACGGCGTCAGCGCCATTGCGATCAGCAGGAAGTGTAGTACTTTTTATGCGAGTTTGGAGCGATTCCATTTCGAAGATCGGAGAAGCTGAAAATTAGGTTTTAGAATAATCGGAGAATGGAGCAACGATTTGCGAAGCGAAGCATAGCATGATGATGAGGAAAGAAGGAGCTTCGACGTGGTGTAGTTTGGTGATTTTCGATGTGAATTTGTGTCGCACCTGTTGGGTATTGCGCACGCGTTTTGCGTTCCAAGTTTTTGGAAATGCAGGGTGCGCATTTTGATTGGAAGGCGCGAAGTTCGGGAATGTTGGTGCAGTCGAACGAAGGGAGGAAGAGAAGTTTGCGGGTGGTTTCGGATCGAAGTTTGGCAGAGTTTTTGGGTTGTGCGTGTGCACCACCGTGCACATTTTTTGGGTTCCAGGAAGAGCGTGGAAAGGCAGGATGGGAGGAGAAGAAGAGGAGGTGGGATGATTTGAACGTGATAAAGTATTTGGGCCAGGACTTCTTTGTTTTGGGTACGTTTATGTGTTTCTTTTTAAAGTTAAATTAGTTCAAACTTTAAACCACTCTAACCCGCTCAATTTAAACCGGATTTGCTCGACGTCAGAATCGTTAGAATCGTATCTGAAAATAGAATGCAGTGATATATAAATTTGATAATTTTTGTTAAGTATAAATTTATATAAAAATAAAATAAAATGAATGTAAGAACCCGTAAATTCCCAGGTAAGGAAAAAGCGGATACTTCGAGAACAACACACAAAAGAATGCAGACAGAAGAACATTTCCTTGTTTATTACAACAATTACATCAGAATACAAGAATATACAGAATATGAATAAATAATACATTCGATAAATATCAGACATTACAATAAAGTACATAGCAACGGAAAATAATACAAAGCAAAACTGAAGGAGATATACAGATACAAAGCTTTCCGAGTATCGTTCCAGCTGTAAACCAGGTTCCTGTGAATATAAATATGCAAAAACAAAACTACTAGCTGCCCGTGTCAAAATAAGGGCACCCAGAGTTTAGGTTAAAACAATAAACTCCAGGTCAGTCATGTGACTGGTGTGAGAACTAAAATAACTATTAATCTTTATTTTCAAAGTTAGGTAAATCAAGGGACCACGCCGTATAACACGGAACGGGTTTCCTCCCAAGAACACCAGTGCATAAAACAACAGCGCAATGCTAAATAAAGAAAAATGAAGCTATTATAAGACCCAGGTCCCATCACACAATGCAACGCAAGCCGGAGGATAGGGTTTTTACCTTATAATAGCCAAGAATGCCTGATACGTTGAAAACAAATCGTTAGATACTATTATAAGTTCATAGTGTATAAAACAACTTCAAATCATAAGTATCAATCATAGATGGCATAAGCGCCCCATCGCACTATGTCGCCATACTAGGCTCTACAAATAAAACCGCAAAGTCATGTATTTGGAAATTGGATTTCCAACTGCGAACCGAGGAAAAAGATAGTCCTCACCGATTCGAGACTCTCTAGCCCGAGCCTCGGGACCCAGACTTAGGTGGGCCCTTGGAGCGATAGGGCCGGTCCACCGATGTGGATTAAAATGCCTGAACACTGCGTTTCCCCACCCTCTGGGGCATAAATGAGCCAACAAATGGCTCCATCGGATCCGGATCGTCCGGTCTAACCGAGGCGTCTCGCAACGGCAACAACCACATAAGTCAAACTCGTTAAGGCATGTAAAACCACTGACGCCACTTCTAACTAGAAAGAAACGCATGTCCTCCCTAAGGTCCTCTCCCCTTTTTGGTTCACCACCGGGGTGTGAGGCTCGCGAATCAACGTTACACAAAGCTACGCCACACAGGCCGTGCTTTGATCATCAACCACAAGACTTTGCTTTTCAACAGAAGCCTTGTTCGATTGCCACTTAGGCATGCCACACAGGCAATTCATTCCATGCGATGGATATCCATCAATACATAACCCCTGAGCTCGTACGTCTTAGAGAAGGGCGTTAAGCAAGATAATAAATTCTCCGTTGCAAAATAGATATATATTTAATAGAAATCAATCACACAGACTGAAATCCAATGTCAGACACACAGTCCATTTACAAGTTCGTTCTGGGTCTGAACGAAACCGGAGGCACCTAGTACCCTGCATATCCATCGATCTCCAAGTACGTCTGGACGATCACCAACTGATTCTCTCCTCTTGGGTGTACGGCCCAATCAAGATCATCAGTAATTATCCAAATGTCGTGAAGACCTCCGGTCTTCAAACACCGTCTTCATCCTCGATACCACGTCGAATCAGTTATTCAGAATGGGATGGACCCGGCCTTTCTGAATAACTCGCGTATATAATAATCAAGTGTTACACAAACACAACATACACCTTGTTCCAATTCAGAATATTCTTTTATTCAAATATTCTTGTACTTTGGGAAAGGTTCCCAATAATTTTATCAAAGATAAATTCTTTAAATTTATTCTTTAATCTTCTTTGAATATCAATTCAAACTAGACGGGATTAGCGAACCACACCGAAGTAATCATTTATTTCCCAATCCCAACCTATTCATCCCATGAAGTAAAAACTGGTAATACTTCATATCTAACACCACGTTGTTATCAGTAAATTCAATTACCATTTCACGTTCAAATCTAATTAAAGATTTAACTATCGTCTGGAGTAAAACTGGTGATACTCCATTCTCGATCTTTTCAATCTAATTAAAGATTCATTAAAACTCCACTTAGTTTTAATCTTTAACTGGGTTAAAGAATCAGTTTCATTTAAAACATGGTTCACGATAAACCCAAAATCACATTACATTAATTATCGGGTTAAAGAACAAGTGTTATTTAAAACACTGCTCACGATAAACCCAAAAATCAATACCAATTCAATATTATTTAATTGGTACACTTTATTAAATCTAAATAAAAAGATTTAATCTTTTTCTCAACTAGGATTAAGAACAGTGTTAATGAAGACACCATTCACAACGAACCCATATCACATTTGATATTAAATACAAGGCTCTGAATAGAAAATATATCGGCTTTTATTCAATATCAAATTCTACGACCAACAAATATTGTATTGGAAATAATGATATAAATATATCTTTCAAATTCCCATAACAATATTTGTATCATCACGAAATCCAACATCGTAATATTCCAAAGACAATTTCGATTCAAATCCATTCCCGTTCAATTATTGGAAATTCTGGTAACTTTTAAAACCCTTTTCAAATTCAATTTATTTATTTAAAAATAAATAGAATTATAATTCTAGTTCAAAACTAGTTCATTTCGATAAAAATCTATTTTTATCTTTTCAAATATGGAGTTTTTCATCCCAATTCTTCCAAAATCATTTCTTATGATTTTACACAAATTTTACTATTTTTAATCATTTTATCAAGGCCCGTACAGTTGATTTCCATCAACGGCCATCGAACTCCACTTACAGCGACCTTTTCCAAATTTGATTTGGACATAATTCCAAATCCAACCGTTAGATTTCTAATTTCTAATATTCGTTAGAATGCTCTTTTTGATACGAACCCAACGGTTCCGGTTTTAGGAGAATCCGACAGCCGGATCTCCCGCACTATCCATTCGAAGTCAATGGTCGAAATTCACGAACTACCGCAGCGCGGCGTATTCTATTAAGGCCATTATATAATATATATAATATATATAATATATATTTCATCGATTTCCTTTTAAAACGTATTTTATAAATTGTTTTAAATTTGTTTTCGAAATGATTTCAACTTCATTTTCAAATTCAAATCAAGATTGAATTTTTCAGTATAAATTCATTTTAAATTCATCTCAAACTGATTTCAATTTAAATCGATTTTAATTTCAATTTCAGTTCTATTCAATTTCAATTCGAATTCGAATTCATTTTCAAAATATTCGATTTTGAAATCACTTTTCAATATTCATTACAAAAACGAATATAATTGATATAAATATCGTTTGCGTGAAAATGGCGTCAATCCAATCAACATGGCTTCACATATTTCTATTTTCAAATATTCTATTTCAAATATTTCTTTTTCAAATATCTCTATTTTCAAATATTCTATTTCAAATATTTCTTTTTCAAATATTTCTATTTTCAAATATTCTATTTCAAATATTTCTATTTCAAATATTTTTATTTTCAAATATTCTATTTCAAATATTTCTATTTCAAATATTTCTATTTTCAAATATTCTATTTCAAATATTTCTATTTCAAATATTTCTATTTTCAAAAATTATATTTCAAATATTTCTATTTCAAATATTTCTATTTTCAAATATTATATTTCAAATATTTCTATTTCAAATATTTCTATACAAAACTGGAATGAGGCCTAATCAATTACCATAGATTTTATTTCTATGGATTTCCATACAACGCATGTATATATCAACAATGACAAATAATCCCATCATCCAAAGTGCATTCTACACTGTATAAGCATCAAATATAAATATTCAACGCTTATAACAGTTTGTCAATCAATCGATCGACATACAACTAATTATTGAGATTAGTGTATGTCATATATCACCCCAATACCCGTGTGGGGTTTTCAAACAATCAAACACATATTTTATTTTTGAAGTTGGGCGATGTGTAAAATTTATCGTCCTAATCAATATCAGTCAAATGTGTGTATATTAACAAATCGTCCGATTTGTTTATTTATTTATTTTTTCATTTTAAATACACGTTAAAAATTCTATTTTCAACTACAAAATATTTTATCTATATAAATATTTTATTTTCATTTCACATTACATCACACAATCAACTACACAGCAAAATCAAACAAACAAACATACAAGCCGTCCATGGTCTGTGGATGACGGGTGTCGGGTGCTACTAAACACCGTCTGCATCCTAGTATATATTTAACTAGAAATAAATTAAAAAGTGAGGAGTTCTCACCGACTAGCTGAACCAAACGCCACGACTCTTCATATGTAGAAATATCCTTCGTGCTCGCCTTTCATCTATTTCATGTTCCGTAGCCACTACATATATAAAAATCACATTTTTATATTGTTGCTATGTATATAAAAATCACATTTTTATAACTATGCTATATGGATAAAAATTCTATTTTTACACCGCTACTATATAGATAAAAATTCTATTTTCATAACGGTGCTCATATAGTAAAGATTATATTTTTATATCGCCACTCATATAAAAATCACACCTTTGATCCTTCTACATAATAAAGATCGAATTTTTAATACTTCTATAATATAAAAATCATATTTTTATTCTTTCTGTAATATAAAATTTATATTTTTAAAACCAAATCTTTTTCTTTTTCAAAATCAAACCTTTTGTATATTACAAATCAAACCTTTTCATTATAAAATCAATGTTAGTTCCTTATTCAAAAATCAAAGCCTTTATATTATAAAAATTAAGGCTTTTCTATAATAAAAATTCATGCTTTTAATTTTATACAGACATCATAGCTTCACGTTCTTAAACAAAATCAGAAAAAGATAAAAGGTAAAATAAAATTAAAAACTTACGGATGAAATTATGGGGACTCGGCGTCGGGGTGGGGCCTCTTGACCAGCGGCAGGCCATTGGGGGGGGCGGCGGGGTATGGGTGTCGGTTGGTGGTCGGTTTGAGGGGCTAGGGCGCGAGATTAACGTGGAGAGGGAGGAAAGAGAAGGGGAACCGAAAAAGGGGGGCGGTCGGCCGATCTGAGGTGGAGAGGGGGGGCGGTCGGCGCGGTCATCGACGAGGGGGGGGGCTCGATCGTTTAGGTTTTTTTTTGTTTTGGAAAAACTGACGAGGGGGGGACTTAGTGATAGGAGAAAAGGGGGGTGTTATATTAATATATATATATATATTATTTTTAAATTCTAAAAAGCAACTTTTTATTTCGATCTCTAAACGAGACCCACCGCCTGTCGTCCCTAGCTAATTACCCCCATTTCGAACACAATGGGATATGTATCGTAGGATGATTCAATCGTTTCGATCAGTTTTCGTCAAAATCAAAATATAATTCTATATATTGAATTTGAACGCGCATTACAATTTACCGGGGTCACATACTAATTCTAAAAATTCCAAAAAAATATTTTCTAGCTTCGTATTGACGATAAGGTCCTAACAAAACTAATTTCATCAAATTCTGAGACCGTTTGAAAAATGGCCATTTTCTAGTCGATTAAAATCAACTGAAACAGGTCAAACGCATTTTCCTTTGCCACGCTCACATATCGAATCGAAAAATTACGAATTTTGAAACATAGCAATAATTTGACATCACGGATCCAATAAAAGTGGTTTCGTCGAAAACTGAGGTCGTTTGCAAAATTTCCATTTTTAAGGGCCAAAATTCCATAGCGACTATTCTGAATTTTCAACTGGACGTAACTTTTGATTCCCGCTATGAAATTTCAATTTTTTTGATTCATTGGAAAAATATTCTCAATTAGATTCAAATATTTTTGGTTTCGCTAAAATCCTGTTTATTTTGCACCCGTTACATTCATTTGAACTTTGAAATCGAATTATCGAACTACCGCGCCATTTTCAATTCCTTTTATAATTATAAATAAATATTTATATTCTAACGTTGAGCTATATAAATATATACGTTTGAATTCTATTCAAAATAAATTTCTCGTCGTTTTTATTTAAAATGTTCATTTTAAATATTAAAAATTCATCAAAAATTGCCAAAATAAAATTTTAAATTGGCTCGGATTTCCGGGTTAATACAATCTCCCCCACTTAAAACTTTTGTCCCCGAAAAGGAACGAAGCCGAAAGTTGTTTCACAAATCAGCTCAACTTCCATTATTTTCTCTACGGCTTAAGTTCTTCAACTTTTCAGTTTCTAAGAACTTTTCAAATTTTTCAAAAATTTGGCTAACACCCTAAATTTTCGAAAAATTTCGCCATAACCTCCCCTGCACCAGGGACTTCGGGATATTTCATATAGCCTCCCATGGCCTTCTTCAATCCAAAAGAAAAAGTAAATGCCAAGCGGCTAGCCATTCGGCTCATAAAATCATCATCACCCAAACAAAACAGTAAATTATGATAAACATGTACTTATTTGTCAGGCAAACAATTTTATTCTTCTGCTCTAGCCTCCTTGCTATGACCTGTTCTATGTATATACATGTATATGCATGCAAATGCGACTAATTTTCAATACAATTCACTATTTGATATAATTTGGCTAAAGGTTCAACATTTAATTAATCAAACTATAATCAAACAACACAATCAGCAATCAATTAGTGAATTATCGTTTCAAATTCATAACTTTGATATATAGTCAAAAATCACATTTTTGATGCCAATTCACAACAATAAGCCCTATCTAATTTTGGTTCTCACACCAGTCAATAGGAAATATATAGAAATCACACTTTCGAGACTCGAACATGAATACTGATGATGCGATCGCTTTAGCAATCATTAGAACCATCTTTGGGCGACTAGAGTGTGATTCTATATCTATTCAGTATATTAAAACTTCGAATACACGCAGATCAGACGTATATGCAAAATCTTTATATACTGCATTGTACAAATTCAATATAATATAAAATAAATAATCAAATACAAATAGTTGATTTAAATTTTCAAAATAAAATTTGTTTTCACTTTTATTTCAAAAACACTACCCTTCACACTCGTTCTAGGATACTACTGATCCCATCTCTAACGAGTCATTCTCATTGGATATTACTTATCCAATATCTGATGAATTCTTTAATATGGTTCTAACGTGTCTTGTTCTCTGAGCTTTGCAAACCTCGCTCTGATACCAACTGTAAGAACCCGTAACTTCCCTGGTAAGGAAAGAGCGGATACTTCGAGAACAACACACAAAAGAATGCAGACAGAAGAACATTTCCTTGTTTATTACAACAATTACATCAGAATACAAGAATATGCAGAGTATGAATAAACAATACATTCGATAAATATCAGAGATTACAATAAATTACATAGAAGTGGAAAATAATACAAAACACAACTGAAGGAGATATAGGGATACAAAGCTTTCCGAATATCGTTTCAGCTGTAAACCAGGTTCCTGTGAATATAAATCTGCAAAACCAAAACCACTAGCTTCCCGTGTCAAAATAAGGGCACCCAGAGTTCAGGTTAAAACAATAAACTCTAGGCCAGTCATGTGACTGGTGTGAGAACTAAAACAACTATTAATCTTCATTTTCAAAGTTAGGTAAATCAAGGAACCACGCCGTATAACACGGAACGGGTTTCCTCCCAAGAACACCAGTGCATAAAACAACAGCGCAATGCTAAATAAAGAAAAATGAAGCTATTATAAGACCCAGGTCCCATCGCACAATGCAACACAATCCGGAGGATAGGGTTTTTACCTTATAATAACCAAGAATGCTTGATACATTTAAAACAAATCATTTGATACTATTATAAGTGCATAGTGTATAAAACAACTTCAAATCATAAGTATCAATCATAGACGGCATAAGCGCCCCATCCCACTATGTCGCCATACTAGGCTCTACAAATAAAACCGCAAAGTCACGTATTTGGAAATTGAATTTCCATCTGCGAACCGAGGCAAAAAATAGTCCTCACCGATTCGAGACTCTCTAGCCCGAGCCTCACGACCCAGACTCAGGTGGGCCCTTGGAGCGACAGGGTGGGTCCACCGATGGGGATTAAAATGCCTGAACACTGCGTTTCCCCACCCTTCGGGGCGTAAATGAGCCAACGAATGGCTCCATCGGACCTGGATCGTCCGATCTAACTGAGGCGCCTTGCAACAGCAACAACCACAAAAGTCAAACTCGTCAAGGCGTGTAAAACCACTGACGCCACTTCTAACTAGAAAGAAACGCATGTCCTCCCTGAGGTCCTCTCCCGTTTTTGGTTCACCACTGGGGTGTGAGGCTCGTGAATCAACGTTACACAAAGCTACGCCACACAGGCCGTGCTTTGATCATCAACCACAAGACTTTGCTTTTCAACAAAAGCCTTGATCCATTGCCAATTAGGCATGCCACACAGGTAATTCATTCCATGCGATGGATATCCATCAATACATAACCCCTGAGCTCGTACGTCTCAGAGAAGGGCGTTAAGCAAGAGAATAAATTCTCCGCCGCCAAATAGATATATATTTAATAGAAATCAATCACACAGACTGAAATCCATTGTCAGACACACAGTCCATTTACAAGTTCGTTCTGGGTCTGAACGAAACCGGAGGCACCTAGTACCTCGCATATCCATCGATCTCCAAGTACGTCTGGACGATCACCAACTGATTCTCTCCTCTTGGGTGTACGGCCCAATCAAGATCATCAGTAATTATCCAAATGACGTGAAGACCTCCGGTCTTCAACCACCGTCTTCATCCTCGACACTACGTCGAATCAGTTATTCAGAATGGGATGGACCCGGTCTTTCTGAATAACTCGCGTATATAATAAACAAGTGTTACACAAACACAACATACGCCTCGTTCCAATTCAGAATATTCTTTTATTCAAATATTCTTATACTTTGGGAAAGGTTCCCATTAATTTTATCAAAGATAAATTCTTTAAATTTATTCTTTAATCTTCTTTGAATATCAATTCAAACTAGACGGGATTAGCGAACCACACCGAAGTAATCATTTATTTCCCTATCCCAACCTATTCATCCCATGTAGTAAAGCTAGTAATACTTCATATCTAACACCACGGTGTTATCGGTAAATTCAATTACCATTTCACGTTCAAATATAATTAAAGATTTAACTATCGCCTGGAGCAAAACTGGTGATACTCCATTCTCGATCTTTTCAATCTAATTAAATATTCATTAGAACTCCACTTAGTTTTAATCTTTAACTGGGTTAAAGAATCAGTGTCATTTAAAACACGGTTCACGATAAACCCAAAATCACATTCCATTAATTATCGAGTTAAAGAACAAGTTTTATTTAAAACACTGTTCACGATAAACCCAAAAAACAATACCAATTCAATTCCAATTAAATATTATTTAATTGGTACACTTCATTAAATCTAAATAAAAAGATTTAATCTTTTTCTCAACAAGGCTTAAGAACAGTGTTAATGAAGACACCATTCACGACAAACCCATATCACATTTGATAATAAATACAAGGCACTGAATAGAAAATATATTGGCTTATATTCAATATAAAAATTCTACGACCAACAAATATCGTATTGGAAATAACGATATAAATATATCTTTCGAATTCCCATAACAATATCTGTATCGTCACGAAATCCAACATCGAAATATTCCAAAGACAATTTCGATTCAAATCCATTCCCATTCAATTATTGGAAATTCTGGTTACTTTTAAAACCCTTTTCAAATTCAATTTATTTATTTAAAAATAAATAGAATTATAATTCTAGTTCAAAACTAGTTCATTTCGATAAAAATCTATTTATATCTGTTCAAATATGGAGTTTTTCATCCCAATTCTTACCAAATCATTTCTTATGATTTTACACAAATTATTACTATTTTTAATAATTTTATCAAGGCCCGTACAGTCGATTTCCATCAATGGCCATCGAACTACGCTTACAACGACCTTTTCCAAATTTGATTTGGGCATAATTCCAAATCCAACCATTAGATTTCTAATTTCTAATATTTGTTAGAAAGCTCTTTTCGATTCGAACCCAACGGTTCCGGATTTAGGAGAATCCGATGGTCGGATCACCCGCACTATCCATTCGAAGTCAATGGTCGAAATTTACGAACTACTGCAGCGCGGCGCGTTCTATTCAGGCCATTATATTATATATATAATATATAAAATATATACTTCGTCGATTTCCTTTTAAAACGTATTTTATAAATCGTTTTAAAATTGTTTTCGAAACGATTTCAACTTCATTTTCAAGTTCAAATCAAGATTGAATTTTTCAATATAAATTCGTTTTAAATTCATCTCAAATTGATTTCAATTTAAATCAATTTTTATTTCAATTTCAGTTCTATTCAGTTTCAATTCGAATTCGAATTCATTTTCAAAATATTCGATTTTGAAATCACTTTTCAATATTCATTATAAAAACGAATATAATCGATATAAATATCATTTGCGTCAAAATGGCGTCAATCTAATCAACACGGCTTCACATATTTCTATTTTCAAATATTATATTTCAAATATTTCTTTTTCAAATATCTCTATTTTCAAATATTCTATTTCAAATATTTCTTTTTCAAATATTTCTATTTTCAAATATTCTATTTCAAATATTTCTATTTCAAATATTTTTATTTTCAAATATTCTATTTCCAATATTTCTATTTCAATTATTTCTACACAAAACTGGAATGAGGCCAAATCAATTACCATAGATTTTATGTCTATGGATTTCCATACAACGCATGTATATATCAACAATGAAAATTAATCAACCATCATCCAAATTGCATTCTACACTGTATAAGCATCAAATATAAATATTCAATGCTTATAACAGTCTGTCAATCAATCGATCGACATACAACTAA
Organism: Allium sativum; assembly: GCA_030737875.1. Lineage (NCBI taxonomy): Eukaryota > Viridiplantae > Streptophyta > Magnoliopsida > Asparagales > Amaryllidaceae > Allium > Allium sativum. The sequence continues at coordinate 193,986,334 of CM060920.1, forward strand.
TTATTGGGATTAGTGTATGTCATATATCACCCCAATACCCATGTGGAATTTTCAAATAATCAAACACAGATTTTATTTGTGCAGTTGGGCGATGTTTAAAATTTGTCGTCCCAATCAATATCAGTCAAATGTGTGTATATAAACAAATCGTCCGATTTGTTTAATTTTTTTTCATTTTAAATACACGTTAAAAATTCTATTTTCAACTATAAAATATTTTAACTATATAAATATTTTATTTTCATTTCACATTACATCACACAATCAACTACACAGCAAAATCAAACAAGCAAGCATACAAGCCATCCATGGTCTGTGGACGATGGGTGTCGCGTGCTACTAAACACCGTCTGCATCCTAGTATATATTTTAACTAGAAATAAATTAAAAAGTGAGGAGTTCTCACCGACTAGCTATACCAAATGCCACGACTCTTCATATGTAAAAATCTCCTTCGCGCTCGCCTTTCATCTATTTCATGTTCCGTAGCCACTACATATATAAAAATCATAATTTTATATTGTTGCTATGTATATAAAAATCACATTTTTATAACTACGCTATATGAATAAAAATCCTATTTTTACACCGCTACTATATAGATAAAAATTCTATTTTTATAACGGTGCTCATATAATAAAGATTATATTTTTATATCGCCACTCATATAAAAATCAAACCTTTTATCCTTCTACATAATAAAGATCAAATTTTTAATACTTCTATAATATAAAAATCATATTTTTATTCTTCTATAATATAAAAATTATATTTTTAAAACCAATTCTTTTTCTTTTTCAAAATCAAACCTTTTGTAAATTACAAATCAAACCTTTTCATTATAAAATCAATGCTAGTTCCTCATTCAAAAATCAAAGCCTTTATATTATAAAAATCAAGGCTTTTCTATTATAAAAATTCATTCTTTTAATTTTATACAGACATCATAGCTTCACGTTCTTAAATAAAATCAGAAAAAGATAAAAGGTAAAATAAAATTAAAAACTTACAGATGAAATTATGGGGACTCGGCGTCGTGGTGGGGCCTCTTGACAGGCGGCAGGCGATTGGGGTGGCGGCGACGGGATATGGGTGTCGGTTGGTGGTCGGTTTGAGGGGCTAGGGCGCGAGATTAACGTGGAGACGGAGGGAAGAGAAAAGGAAGGGGAAAAAGGGGGGGGGGGCGGTCGGCCGATCTGAGGTGGAGAGGTGGGCGGTCGGCGCGGTCATCGACGGGGTGGGTGGGGGGGGCTCGATTATTTAGGTTTTTTTGTTTGTTTCTGTTTTGGAAAAACTGACGGGGAGGAGGGGCTTAGTGATAGGAGAAAAGGGAGGTGTTATATTAATATATATATATATATATATTATTTTTAAATTCTAAAAAACAACTTTTTATTTCGAACTCTAAACGAGAGCCACCGCCTGTCGTCCCTAGCTAATTACCCCATTACAAACACAATGGGATATGTATCGTAGGCTGATTCAATCGTTTCTATTAGTTTTCGTTAAAATCAAAATATAACTCTATATATTGAATTTGAACACGCATTACAATTTACCAGGGTCACATACTAACTCTAAAAATTCACGAAAAATTTTTCTAGCTTCGTATTGATGATACGGTCCTAAAAAAACTGATTTCATCAAATTCTGAGACCGTTTGAAAAATGGCCATTTTCCAGTTAATTAAAATAAACTAAAACAGGTCAAACGCATTTTCCTTTGCCACGCTCACATATCGAATCGAAAAATTACGAATTTTGAAACATAGCAATAATTTGACATCACGGATCCAACAAAAGTGGTTTCGTCGAAAACCGAGGTCATTTGCAAAATTTCCATTTTTAAGGGCCAGAATTCCATAGCGACTATTCTGAATTTTCAACTGGACGTAACTTTTGATTCCCGCTATGAAATTTTAATTTTTCGGATTTGTTGAAAAGATATACTCAATTAGATTCAAATATTTTTGGTTTCGCTAAAATCCGGTTTATTTTGCACCCGGTACATTCATTTGAACTTTGAAATCGAATTATCGAACTACCTCGCCATTTTCAATTCCTTTTATAATTATAAATAAATATTTATATTCTAACGTCGAGCTATATAAATATATGCGTTCAAATTCTATTCAAAATAAATTTCTCGTCATTTTTATTTAAAATATTCATTTTAAATATTCAAAATTCATCAAAAATTGTCAAAATAAAAAATTTAAATTGGCTCGGATTTCCGGGTTATTACAATGAATATCCTTATATATATAGCTATATATAGCAAGTGTCATTATTAATTAAAATTCAATATAAAATCAACAGCAAAATCACCAGCTGCTGATAGAAGTGGACTGTGAGTAGAACGAGTAGAGGTGGCAGTATTCGTTGATCTGTTCGCTCTGGTAATGAAGATGTTGGAACTAGTATGGTGAGAACTTCTAATTTAAATTATTTATTTAAATTAGTTAATTATAATTAGCTGAGATCAATTATAATTAGTTGATGATAATTGTGTGATGGATGTTGATGTTGAATGATTGTTCATGAATTTGATAATACACTGAACAGTAAGCGTTATTGTCTGTAACGCTTGTGCACAGTTAAATTGTTTGTTTTGACGAATGAATTCGTATCCATCTGATCTTGTGGTTCATTTGGATTAATATGATTGCATTGCATGATATTACACACACACACACGCACCGTGGTTGTGGAATATATGGGTGATCGATTCAAAATCTCCTTCCTATATACGATTTTATTTAATTATTAAATAATATTTAAAATTTTGGTTTTGAATTAAATATCAACTTTTTAAATATCGAATTAGGATTTGGAAAATGATTTGAATTATGTATTGATTTTGTATAACGATCTTTATATCTATTTGAAACTGGTTTTGGTAAAAATATATTATTTTCATTTAAATTCAAAATGATATTTTGAAATTTGAATATGGTTTTATATATTAACGATGTCTCCTTATAATATACACCAGAACGTTCTAGGATGACAGAGAGGATGGTTTCTTGGCTTGGGTTTGGAAATTCAGTTTCCTGCTCTCCCTAGCTATCCCTAACTGGTCCGACAACGGGATGGTAAATTCGAAATCTAAGTTGAAATATAATTTGAAACTGTTTTTCAAATGATTTGGAAATATTGATTTAATTGAAAAGGTTGTTAATAATTTATAATCGATATATGGCTTGAATACAGTTGTAAATATCGATTTCAAACTTCGAATAGTGACGTCTTGATTATTTTAAATTGGCTTGACTTGAAATAAGGCACGTTGGATTTCAAATAATAATAGTATTTGAATAGAAAGGAAATTTTCGATTTTTCAACATATGATTTTTCAAGTTATATTTAAACAAATTTAAAAAATCACTACATATGCAGTTGGCGATCATAATGAAAAATCAAATAAAAACAAGTTTATTAAATTGGAGAAATTTATGATAAATCCTATTTATAATTTTTAAAGGCGATTAGAATTGGAATATTTGAATTTCAAATAATTTTAAATCTATTTGATTTAAATGGCTATTTTGATAGCAGTACTTTTGGGTAACATTCCCAAATGTTGTTTTGGTTCGAAATTCATAAGCATGAACTATGATTTGACTATAAGAATGATTATAAAATAGTTTTGAAGATTATTAAAGTATTGGAAATATTTATGTGGAATCGAAATGGATTTTCCAATGCTAAAAAAAAACTGGATATGATTGGAGATATATCTTCGGATGTTTGATATAAATTCGGTAAATGAAAACCCCTATTATCTGAGGAATTTAAAAGGTAATTCACCATTATTCCGCTTATAATATGAGTTGGATATGGTAACTAATATTGAAGATAAGTTGATGGTATTTTATCTAGATCTAATGTCGAAGAGTTGAATAAATCTTTCAATTAAGGTATGGGTTCTCAACCTGATTGGAAATAAGTTAGATAAAAATAATCTTCGATATTTGGTATGAAATCTCATAATGTAAACGTATACTATCTAGGGAATTTGAAAGATATTATCATATCGTTATTCCACTTATATTATTCGTTGATTACGAGAATTTATATCGAATATAAGTGGATAAAATTTCTGTGTAACTTATGATACAATATCGATTGATTTGGGTTTTTGTCGTGAATCATATCTTCAATAATATCATTCTTGAGACCCAATGAACTTGGGTGGTGGAAATTCATATCATAATTGGGAATTAAATCAAATCTTTGATTCGAGGGAATTAAAAGTAAGAAATTGAAGCGAAGGTAAAATCGTTGTTTTCAAAGAAGAGTTAAGATGATAACGAGATGTATAAAATTAAAGTAATTCAAATCTTGAGTCATAAATGAATTGATAACTATTTGGAAGGAGATTTGAATTGAAAGCCTCTGTGAACCATAACTACTGTTTTAAAGTACTCTTATTACTTGGAAAGACTGGGATCGAGTATATGATCGAAAACCATTCCAAGTACAAATACGACGTTATGAAGCAATTCAAAATTTGGTAAACGACGAATGAAGACCGGGAATATTTGAATTGTTTAGATTGATTTCTGATTGATGTCTCGATTGGGTAGGCCACCCGATACGAGGTTATGAATGGCATGAGACCTGAACATATTTGAATATTGTCGGATTGTTGTTCCGTTCAGACCCAGAACGGACTTGTATGGATGGTGTGTCTAACATTGAAATTGATAGCATAGCACTGATTTCCATTAATATATATCAGATTTATGGCAAAGATATTATCCTTGTATCTAAGTCACATGAACTTAGAGGGTATGCATTGATTGAAATCAGTGATATGTCGTGGATGGTCAATGTGGCATACCCAAGTTATTAAACGAGCTACTGATGATCAAAGAATGGCTTATTGAAGCATAGCTTTGTCTATGACATGACATCGACAAGCCTCACACCCCGGATGATGAGAAACTGGCTGTTAGGTTGTATTATATATGAATTGGTGATGACCGCTGAAGTAGTGGGAAACCACTTATGACTTATGGAATAGGGCATGTTCGGGGGGTCGTGTCTGGTCTAAAACAGTTGATTTACCTCGCAATTTATATTGGTGTCCGAGTCTGGATGAAAAACCCGTGATTACATTTCGTTTGTGTTCCGATTGATCTTTCGGGCCAAGAATCATCAAGTTGGAAACCCAAAATCTCCAATACGAACCATACGATTTTGATTGTATGTATATATATATATACATATATATATATATATATGGAGACATAATATTATGGGGCATTATGCTGTCTAGGATTAATACATTTATTTGCGAAATGATTTCCACACTATATATATTATGGTATTGAAAGAGGATTTTACGTATGAAAGCATATTTGGTTGTCATAAGATAAACCTCACCCATCTGGTATGCGCTTGCATTATGTGATGTGGGACGAGCTTTTGATAGCTTCATTTTCAAAAGTCATTGGGCATTTATATGCACAGGTGTTCACATGGAGTAAATCCGTTCCACGTTAGCGGCGTGATCCGGTGAATTTCCCAACTTTAAATTGAATCTAATAATAACTGTTTTGAGTTCTCACACCAGTCCCACGACTGACCTGGAGTTTATTGTTCCCACGCCTAAACTCTAGGTGCCCATAATTTTTGCATGGGCAACAGTAGTTAATTTGCAGTTATAGATCGTTGGAGCAAGATTCGGAGCGCTTTCTAGATTGGAGTTCACGCAAGAGTTTGGAGCTTCGGCTATATCATACGGTTTCTTCCGCTGAGAGTATATTTTTTTCCGCTATATATGTTGTAACTCTGATATTCTATGTAACTCTGATGTAACATTGTATTTGCAATGAAAATTCTATTATTTTGTTTAATATATGTATGTACCAATAACAATTCGTCTTTTTGAACGGTTTGAGTCGGTTTAATTATCGGCAAGAACAGGGCAAAAAGGTGGGCCGTTACAGACCAAGACATGATAGGTACAATATTCTCATAGGTATAGGTGATTTCAGATTAGTCACGAGGATAATCATAAACTAAAATTGTTTATCTTACAACTAAGCACAAATTCTAGTTTCAATTCATCACACATCATGATTTCTATTTGTTCAAATCTAAGTAATAGATATACTTACTTTGTAGTTATGCCAATAATCTAATTTATACATGATTGATTTACACTCATATTAACTCCATTCTCTCTTTTTTCATGCTCTTTGTTCCGAACTCTCCTAATTGTTCCAACTAGATTTGCATATCTTTTCAGTAATGTCTCAGGTTAATATCTACAGTTATATGCCAAATTATTGATTTCACCCATTTCCAGTATTTTATATGTATATATAACAATTCCCCAAATCACAAATTTTTCACAAAATCTACCATACAAGTTATTTCAATTTCCCAAACAATTCTTTCGCCACAACAAGTATCGTTCGTACGCATGCCTTTCGTCGAGATTTGGACTAGGCTCGAATTAGCCTAGTCTATAAATGAAAAGGAATGGGAAAGAGAATAGAATAGGCAAAATTATAAACCACAAGATTTTAATTTAATTAGCATTCAAATTTTTTTGGGGAATTGTTGAACGATCTGCATATAATTATTCATAAGGGTGATTTAAACCCACTCACCAGCATGCTTTCCAAAGATCTTTAGATCTGATCAATTCTATCATTCACAGTTTTTCATTCCCGCTTTAACTCGATTTCCAAGCCTAATAAAAATAAACTTGTAATTAATTCTTTTTCTTAAGAAGTGAATTGAATAGTAGATCGGATCAAAGGATTACCTTACTTGGTTAAGAGATCTAAAATCTACATAGATTCGTTGTGACTGAAAGAGAAAGAGGAATTGCTGAAATCCCCAAATCTCTGGGTTTGTATTCCTCTAATAGATTGAGGAGGAAAAAGACTAGAGAAAACTATGTTGCAGTAGCACTTCGTTGTTGTCGTCGAATTATACGAATAAAACAATGAGTCTAGGGTCTATTATATAGCCGGTAGGTCAAGAATGGAGCCACAAACCTGTCTAGAAGCGTACAAACGAATAGAGCCCAGATCTTTTTATGGGGGTCGACACCCTATAGGGGGGTCGACCCCTATGTCGACTCGCCTTAAGGGGGGTCGACACCTATGTCGACCCCCCTTAAGAGGGATCAACACACCTGAGCGGGAAATCCCGCTAAGACGAATTTTGACTGAATTCAAAATGGTTTGAATTTCTGGGATGGTTTTATATATATACATATATATATATATATGCATAATCTTACGCGTATACAAACTTCTATCACTTATAACTTTTTCATACGTTATCCATTTTATGCAAACTTGGTGATCCATCCGAACTAGAATTTCGAGGCGGACACAATGGTGATGTCCGTTTTGCTTAATTCCTGATAATTGAATTAAGTACGTTTGTTTTATTATCCTTTCTATTACATACAATGTTATCGTATAAATTTTCTTCTCTTCATCGTATGTATTAATTTAAACTGCACATCATCACCATGCATATAGACATTTTTTTTATATTTAAAAATGCGGGGTGTTACACATTACATAGATATTGCAGTGTTGTTGCTTGAAGTACAATATTATAAATTCCACTATGGTACGACACGTAGGACCCACAGCTGAAGTGGCACATGCCACGTGGATAGCTGACGTGGCATGTGACACATGGGCAGATGATGTGGCGTGTGACATGTGGGCAACTGATCTGGAAAGCTCACATGGGCCCTACCATCGTGACATGGAAGCCAAGCTCTGACTTGTGCATAAGACAATGATGTATATTGTTGCATTACTTGCAAGTACTGTTGCAATATGATTATAATGCAATAATTTCTCTCTATGCATAAGGCCATGCCCCTCTGGTGTTGCCTATTTGATAAAACGTCTTAAGTCAACGTTTTTTCGATCTACGGCCACATAAAACTAGTGTCGAATATTCCCACCCATGACGTAATGTTTTTCTCAAAAAGTTTCTTACTTTAATGCAAATATTTTACTCGAAAAGTTAAATTTTATTTTATAGAAAACTGAGCAGGTATTTATTTAATTCTTGTAAATTCTTATAAAAATCACAATGGCGGTTGTAATAATATTTGGTATAATTTTTTCACCTTTTCTTCATTCTTATATTAAAAGAAGAATATGTAAAGTGAAAAATAAAGAGCAGAAATTAGTGTATTGCATGCATAGTTATCATGTTTTCTAGGATTTATCAGAGTTTAACATGTCAAGGAATAATTTGAAGACTAATTAGAAGAAGGATTTACTATTTTAAATCTTTTTAGGAGTTTCTTAAAAAAATACTCAATATAAATATAAATACATCACGATAAGATGATTGGATTGATAAATTTTGATGACTCTTGAAAACTCCTAATTGGATGCAATTTACTACTCATATTTCTATCAAGCTATACATATAAATACATACACAAATGCACATATTATTTTCTTTATATAATTCAATCACGCATTGGACATCAAAATGTCTATAAATTCCCTAGTAATGGTTTCAATTATACATTGTATGGTACGTATGGTCAAATCATCCGCTATGTAGAACTACGCTATAAGTTTAATTTTATAATACAAAAGACAAAAATGGAAATATAAACAATAAGAAATTATATTTGGAGTAAGGTAAAACACGATACATCACAAATCATGTAAACATGCATATGTTATAAGTAAGATGAATCCACATGTAGGTTTCAATGTAATATTCCTCTTAAGTGCTATAAATTTTAGGTTAACTAAAGAAGCTATTCATTCGTAATTGTTGTTAATGTCATTAACATTATTCTAACTTTGAGGAACGTACTAAAAAATGAAAAATATAAAATGTAATTATAAGTAGAATGACATAAAATAAAATATACTAGGAACAAATTGACATATATCTGGGGCAGAATAAATCCAAATTTAGTTCTAATACAACTCTTGAATATTGAAAATCGAAAATCAATGAATTAGGCTAGTACTACAATATACTATTAAAAACTGAATCATCAGTTACACACACATACGCATAGTGTGTATGTTTATCCATGAATTTTGTTTGCTAATATCGAACTTGTACAGTAAATAAGTTACGGTCTTCTAGCAGAAGTTATATATCTCAATTCTAAAATCCCGAACAGAAAAAAAGGTTAAAATATGGTATTACAATTAGCGTTATCTTCTTAATGTCCAAGCAAAAATATATTTTCTTTTTGATGAATTTAATCATAAGGTGATACAGATGTTATCAAATTAATTTCTTTGACAAACTAATTCATGATGCGTATATGAAAACATACCCATATTTGCCTTCATCACACAAAAATAAAAATGTAACTTATGACAAACACAGAAATGAAACTATGAACTAAATCCAAAGTTAAAACACATGTAAGAATTTTTTGTATTCTAGCAGTCATAGTTATTAGTAGGAAGCACTATATCAAATCCTAGTATTAACTAATGCATAATAAATCATAGAGTTCAAATGTATTCAGATAGAGGAATAAACACACATAACCACTTGGTTTGTCGCTGAAAAATGGAACCATTTCCAGGAAACAATAAAAACAACAGTGATGAGGGCCATAATCATTCGAACATAGCAATGAAATAATAAACAAAGAAACCACTAACTGAAAATCAAATTTTTGCATAGAGAATATGACGAAAATAGGAATGGACAACAATAGGTTATAAATCAACAAGCTTAAAATTCATTGGCATGATCAAGCAAAGTGCCACATAGTATATGCATGCTTCCCAAAAATATATGGGCATGCTGAATCATTGTAAAGGCCTACTATTGTGAGACATAAATACTTTGATTTGATGTTGGTCCATTGTATGATTACTAATTATCACATAATTCATATCCAAGAAAAATTGAGTTACCTACACACGATTAACTAAAATGTATAATTTGTTCTTAGGCAATCAAAAATATTAGATGTATAGAAAAACAAAAATGAATTACTATTCCATTATATATTTACTATTTCATAGCATATAATGACTAAAAAGCGTGGATATCAAATGGATAAAAAATAGGAATCATTCCACTAACTTATTCCAGTTATTTTGTCATGGTTTTCGCTGTTGTATTGTTAATCGAACGAATGCCTGGTGCATTCAAGCATCCTAGCAAGATGTGTGAATGTTAGCTTACCATATGCTTTATGTCGTTGGATAAATATTTTAATTTAATATTGGACTAAAATTTCTTATGAATAAATTTTTACATGTTATAACTGCAATTTAACTTGCTTTATGAAATTCCTTGAAACAAGATGCTTTTGTTAAAACCCGTAACTTCCCCGGTGAGGAAAGCGCGGATAGTTCGAGAACAAGCCACATCAGAACGCAGACGGGAGAACATTTCTTTGTATTTACAACAATTCCATCAGATTACAAGAATATACAGAGTATAAATGAATAAATATTACACAGAAATATCAGAGATTTAAATTACATTTAAATACATAGCAGCGGAAAATAATACAATACACAACTAGGAGAGAGATACGGATACAAAGCTTTCCGGATATCAATCCAGCTGTAAACCAGGATCCTGTGAATATAAATCTGCAAAACCAAAACTACCAGCTGCCCGTGTCAAAATAAGGGAACCCAGAGTTTAGGTTAAAACAATAAACTCCAGGTCAGTCATGTGACTGGTGTGAGAACTAAAACAGTTATTAATCTTTATTTTTAAAGTTAGGTAAATCAAGGGACCACGCCATATAACACGGAACGGGTTTCCTCCCAAGAATACCAGTGCATAAAACAAACAGCGCAATGCTAAATAAGGAAAAATGAAGCTGTTTTAAGACCCAGGTCCTATCACACAATGCAACGCAAGCCGGGGGATAGGGTTTTCCCTTATAACAGCCAAAGAATGCTTGATACGTTTTAAAACAAATCATTTGATACTATTATCAGTGTGTAGTTTAATAAACAGCTTCAAACCATAAGTATCAATCATTGGCGGCATGGGTACCATATATCATGTCGTCATACTAGTTCTACAACTAAAACCGCAAAATCACGTATTTGGAAGTTGGATTTCCATCTATGAACCGAGGCAAAAGATAGTCCTCAACCGATTCAAGACTGTCTAGCGCGAGCCTCAGGAACAGCCGCAACTGCCCCTTGGAGCGACAGGGCCGGTCCACCGATGTGGATCAAACTTAAACCCTGAACATGCGTTTCCCCGCCCTATGGGGCGTAAATGATCCAACGAATGACTCCATCGGACCCGGATCGTCCGATCAAACCGAGGCACCTCGCAACAGCAACAACCACATAAGTCAAACTCGTCAGGGCGTGTAAAACCACTGACGCTACTTCTAGCTAGAAAGAAACGCATGCCCTCCCTGAGGTCCTCTCCCGTTTTTGGTTCATACCGGGTGTGAAACTCGCGAAGTAAACGTTACACAAAGCTACGCCACAAAGGCCTTGCTTCGATCATCAACCACAAGACTTTTCTTTTCAACAGAAGCCTTGATCATTTGCCACTTAGGCATGCCACACAGGCAATTCACTCCATGCGTTTGATATCCATCAATATATAACCCTTGAGCTCGTACGTCTCAGAGAAGGGCGTTAAGCAAGAGAATAAATTCTCCGCCGCCAAACAGATATATATTTAATAAAAATCAATCACACAGACTAAAATCCAATGTCAGACACTTTACAAGTTCGTTCTGGGTCTGAACGAAACTGGAGGCACCTAGTACCCCGCATATCCATCGATCTCCAAGTATGTCTGGACGATCACCAACTATTTCCATATTCTTGGGTGTACAGCCCAATCAAGATCATCAGTAATTACCCAAACGACATGAAGACCTCCGGTCTTGAACCACCGTCTTCATCTTCGACACCACGTCGAATCGGTTATTCAGAATGGGATAAACCCGGTCTTTCCGAATAACTCGCGTATATAATAAACAAGTGTTACACAAACATAACATACGCCTCATTCCAATTTATCAGTCACTAACCGTAAATTAACAAGAGAATAATTCCCCAAATATTAACCCCGAAGGCCGAAACCAACATCAGATCAATATCCAGAAAACCATTCTGCTTAGCTAACCGACAATTAGTTTCTAAATTTCACATTCATAGGGAAAGGTTCCCATTAATTTTATCCAAGATAAATCATTAAAATTTATTCTTTAATCTACTTTTGAATATCAATTCAAACTAGTCGGGATTAGCGAACCTTACCGAAGTAATCATTGGTTTTAATTTCCCAATCCCAACCTATTCATCCCATGAAGTAAAACGGGTCTTACTTCATATCTAACACCACGGTGTTATCGGTAAATTTAATTACCATTTCACGTTTAAATCAAATTAAAGATTTAACTATATCCTGGAGCAAAACTGGTGATACTCCATTCTCGATCATTTCAATCTAATTAAAGATTCATTAAAACTCCACTTAGTTTTAATCTGTGACTGTGTTAAAGAATCAGTGTCGTTTAAAACACGGTTCACGATAAACCCAAAATCACATCACATTTCAATCAGTCCATAACTGTAAATTAGCAAGTGAGCAATTCCCTAAGTATTAACCCCGAAGGTCGAAACCAACATCAGATCAATACCTCTGAAACCATTCAACTTAACTAACCTCCAGTTAGTTTCTGATTTTCTTAACTCCTTGGGGTCTAAGTACAGTATTATTGAAGATACCGTTCACAACAACCCAAAATCATGTTCCATTAATTATCGGGTTAAAGAACAAGTGTTATTTAAAACACTGTTCACGATAAACCCAAAAATCAATACCAATTCAATTCCAATTAAATATTATTTAATTGGTACACTTCATTAAATCTAAATAAAAATATTTAATCTTTTTCTCAACTGGGTTTAAGAACAGTGTTAATAAAGACACCATTCACGACAAACCCAAATCACATTTGATATTAAATACAAGGCTCTGAATAGAAAATATATCGGCTTATATTCAATATCAAATTCTGCGACTAATAGATATCGTATTGGAAATAACGATATTCATATATCTTTCAAATTTCCATAACAATAATTGTATAATCACGAAATTCAACATCAAAATATTCCAAAGACAATTTCGATTCAAATCCATTCCAATTCAATTATTGGAAATTTTGGTTACTTTTATAACCCTTTTCAAATCCAATTTATTTATTTAAAAATAAATAGAATTATAATTCTAGTTCAAAACTAGTTCATTTCGATAAAAATCTATTTTTATCTTTTCAAATATGGAGTTTTTCATCCCGATTCTTCCCAAATCATTTCTTATGATTTTACACAAATTATTACTATTTTTAATAATTTTATCAAGGCCCTTACAGTCGATTTCCATCTACGGCCATCGAACTGCACTTACAGCGACCTTTTCCAAATTTGATTTGGACATAATTCCAAATCCAACCGTTAGATTTAAAATTTCTAATATTCTTTAGAAAGCTCTTTTCGATACGAACCCAACGGTTCCGGTTTTAGGAGAATCCGACGGTCGGATCTCACGTAATATCTGTTCGAAGTCAATGGTCGAAATTTGCGAACTGCCGCGGCACGGCGCGTTCTATTCGGGCCATTATATTATATATATATATATAATATATATAATATATACTTCGTCAATTTCAATTCAAAACATGCTTTATAAATTTTTTTAAATTCATTTTCAAAACGGTTTCAACTTCATATTCAATTTCGAATCAAAATTGAATATTCCAATATAAATTCGTTTTAAATTCATTTCAAATCGATTTCAATTCAATTTCAATTCGAATTCATTTATATTCAATTTTAATTCGAATTCATTTATATTCAATTTCAATTCAAAATCATTTCTATTCAATTTCAATTCGAATTCATTTATATTCAATTTCAATTCGAATTCATTTATATTCAATTTCAATTCGAATTCATTTATATTCAATTTCAATTCGAATTTCAATTCTTTTCGAAAAATCAGATTTTGAAATCACTTTCGATATTCATTATAAAATGAATATAATCGATATACATATCGTTCACGTCAAAATGGCGTCAATCTAATCAATACGGCTTCATATATTCCTATTTTCAAATATTCTATTTCAAATATTTCTATTTCAAATATTTCTTTTTCAAATATTTCTTTTTTCAAATATGGAATGATTCCCAATCAATTACCATATAATGTTAATTATATGGATTTTCTACCACACGTATATAACAGCAACGATAAATCATCTACCATCATCCAAAGTGCATTCTACACTGTATAAGCATCAAATATAAATATTTAATGCTCATAACAGTCTGTCAATCAATCGATCGACATACAACTAACTATTGGGATTAGTGTACGTCAATTATCATCCCAATACCCGTGTGGGGTTTCAAACAAATCAAACACAGATTTTATTTGTGCAGTTGGGCGATGTGTAAAATTTATAGTCCCAATCAATATCAGTCAAATGTGTGTATATAAACAAATCGTCCGATTTGTTTATTTTTGTTTCCTTTCATATATACGTTAAAAATTCTATTTTTAACTATAAAATATTTTTAACTATATAAATATTTTATTTCATTTCACATCACATCACACAATCAACTACACATCAAAATCAAACAAACAAGCATACAAGCCGTCCATGGTGTGTGGACGACGGGTGTCGGGTGCTACTAAACACCGTCTGCATCCTAGTATATATATTTCAACTAGAAAAATAAATTAAAGGTGAGAAGTTCTCACATATTCGCTAAACCGAACGCCACGACTCTTCAAATGTAGAAGTCTTCGCTGTTCCTTCTTCCATCCGTATTCACTACATATATAAAAATCGATTTTTTACTTTGTTATTCAATATATAAAAATCGAATTTTTACTTTGCTATTCAATATATAAAAATCGAATTTTTATTCTGCTGTTCAATATATAAAAACCGAATTTTTACTTTGCTATTCAATATATAAAAATCGAAATTTTTACTTTGCTATTCAATGTATAAAAATCGAACTTTTACTTTGCTATTCAATGTATAAAAATCGAAATTTTACTTTGCTATTCAATATATAAAAATCAAATTTTTATTCTTTGCTATTCAATATATAAAAATCGAATTATTCATGTTCTAATCTATTATAAAAACCATTAACTATAAAAAATCTCATTTTTGAAACAAATCTACTTAAATAAAATTTCAACCTTTTTATATAATAATGCCATATATAAAATCAATCCCTTAACAATGTCATTAATATATAAAAATTAGATCTTTAGCTGTTTTTATTAATATATAAATTCAGTCGAGAAGAAAACACACTTCGATCGAACTAAGAGGGGGAAAGAGGAGGTGTTCGCTAGTGCTGAGGCGGTGGCTGGTGCATCAGTGGGCGGCGAAGACCCAAAGAGGAGGTGGCGGCCTGTAATTGCGGCGGCGGGGGTTTACTGGCGGGGTAACAGCGGACTGGAGAGGTTTTGGGGGGGTTTCGGGTTCGTAGAAGGTCAGGGGAGGAGGAGGGGAAGGTGGCGGCCGGTTCTGGGGTGGGCGGCGGTCGCCAGTGGCGCGCTGGAAGGAGGGGCGTCGTGGGTTACGGGGTGAGCGGGTTTCAAAAGGAATTGGGGCGTGATTTTTTTTATTTTAGGGTTTAGAGATAACTGAGGGTGCTGAGGTGTATATATATAATTTTATTATTTTATTTTATTTATTTCTCTAAAATGTTGACTTTTATTTCCAACACCAATCTAGACCCAACGACTGTTGCCCCTAGCTAATTACCCCCATTCTGAACACAATGGGATATATATCGTAAGCCAGTTCGACTGTTTCGATCAGTTTTCGTCAAAATCAACATATAACTCTACATGTTGAATTTGAACGCACATTTCAATTTACCGAGGTCACATACTAGCTTGAAAAATTCCCGAAAAATATTTTCTAGCTTCGTATTGACGATACAGTCCTAACAAAACTAATTTCTTCGAATTCTGAGACCATTTGAAAAATGACCAATTTCCAGTCGATTAAAATCAACTAAAACTGGTCAAACGCGTTTTCCTTTGCCACGCTCACATATTGATTCGAAAAATTATGAAAATTGGAATCTAGCAATAATTTGACATCACGGATCCAACAAAAGTGGTTTCGTCGAAATCCGAGGTCGTTTGCAAAATTCCCATTTTTAAGGGCCCGAATTCCATAGCGACTATTCAGAATTTTCAACTGGACATATCTTTTGATTCCCGCTATGAAATTCCAATCTTTCGGATTCGTTGGAAAGATATTCACAAATAGATTCAAATATTTTTAGTTTCACTAAAATCCGGTTTATTTTGAATCCTGTACATTCATTTGAAATTTGAAATCGAATTATCAAACTACCGCGCCATTTTCAATTCCTTTTATAAATATAAATAAATATTTATATTCCATCGTCGATTCAAACGAATATATACGTTCGAATTATATTCAAAACAAATTTCTCGTCGTTATTATTTAAAATAATTCATTTTAAATAATCAAAATTCGCTAAAATTGCCGAAATAAAAAATTTAAACTAGCCCAGATTTCCGGGTTATTACAATCTCCTCCACATAAAACTTTTCGTCCCCGAAAAGGAACAAAGCGAAAGTTGTTTCACAAATCAACTCAACTTCCAGTGTTTTCACTACGGCTTAAGTTCTTCAACTTTTCAGTTTCTAAGAACTTTTCAAATTTTTCAAAAAATTTGGCTAACACCCTAAATTTTCGAAAAATTTCGCCATAACCTCCCCTGCACCGGGAGCATGGGAAAATCCCGAAATTGCCATACAGGCCTTCTGATCTCAAAAAGAAAAAGAAAAATCCAATCGGCTCATAAAATCATCATCACCGAAACAAAACAGTAAATTATAGTAAACATGTACCTATTTGTCGGGCAAACAATTTTATTCTCTGCTCTAGCCTCCTTGCTATGACCTGTTCAATGTAAGTACATATATATGCAAGCAAATGCGACCAAATTTTCAATACAATTCAATATTTCATACAATTAGGCGTAATGGTTCAAAATTATCAAACAAACAACACAAACATCAAGCAATTAGTGGATTAACGTTTCAAATTCATAATTTTGATACATATACAGAAAATCATGTTTTTGATGCCAATTCACAACGATAAGACCTATCTAATTTTGGTTCTCACACCAGTCTAATGGAAATATAGAAATCTCACTTTCGTTACTCGAAAATAAATACTGGCGATGGTGCCCCGTCACTAGAATTATCCCCGGGCACTAGAGTGCGATTCTATAACTATCCAATACATTAAAACTTCGAACACACGTTTGCAAGACATATATACAAAATCTTTATATATTGGATTGTCCAAATTCATATAAATAAATAATCAAATACGAATAATTGATTTAAATTTTCAAAACAAAAATTGTTTTCATTTTAAAAATATACTCTTCACACTCGTTCTAGAATACTACTGATCCCATCTCTAACGAGTCATTCTAATTGGATATTAGTAATCCAATTTCTAATGAATTCTTTCATATGGTTCTAACGTGTCTTGTTCTCTGAGCTTTGTAAACCTGGCTCTGATACCAACTGTGAAGACCCACAACTTCCCCGTGAAGGAAAGCGCGGATAGTTCGAGAACACGCCACATCAGAACGCAGACGGGAGAACATTTCATTGTATTTACAACAATTCCATCAAATTACAAGAATATACAGAGTATAAATGAATAAATATTACACAGAAATATCAGAGATTTAAATTACATTTAAATACATAGCAGCGGAAAATAATACAATACACAACTAGAAGAGATATACGGATACAAAGCTTTCTGGATATCATTCCAGCTGTAAACCAGGATCCTGTGAATATAAATCTGCAAAACCAAAACTACTAGCTTCCCGTGTCAAAATAAGGGCACCCAGAGTTTAGGTTAAAACAATAAACTCCAGGTCAGTCATGTGACTGGTGTGAGAACTAAAATAGTTATTAATCTTTATTTTTAAAGTTAGGTTAATCAAGGGACCACGCCGTATAACACAGAACGGGTTTCCTCCCGAGAATACCAGTGCATAAAACAAACAGCGCAACGCTAAATAAGGAAAAATGAAGCTGTTATAAGACCCAGGTCCTATCACACAATGCAACGCAAGCCGGGGGATAGTGTTTTCCCTTATAACAGCCAAAGAATGCTTGATACGTTTTAAAACAAATCATTTGATACTATTATCAGTGTGTAGTGTAATAAACAACTTCAAACCATAAGTATCAATCATAGGCGGCATGGGTACCATATATCATGTCGCCATACTAGTTCTACAATTAAAACCGCAAAATCACTTATTTGGAAGTTGGATTTCCATCTATGAACCAAGGCAAAAGATAGTCCTCAACCGATTCGAGACTGTCTAGCCCGAGCCTCAGGAACAGCCGCAACTGCCCCTAGGAGCGACAGGGCCGGTCCACCGATGTGGTTTAAATTTAAACCCTGAACATGCGTTTCCCTGCCCTATGGGGCGTAAATGAGCCAACGAATGACTCCATCGGACCTGGATCGTCCGATCAAACCGAGGCACCTCACAACAGCAACAACCACATAAGTCAAACTCGTCAGGGCGTGTAAAACAACTGACACCACTTCTAGCTAGAAAGAAACGCATGCCCTCCCAGAGGTCCTCTCCCGTTTTTGGTTCATACCGGGTGTGAAACTCGCGAAGTAAACGTTACACAAAGCTACGCCACAAAGGCCGTGCTTCGATCATCAACCACAAGACTTTGCTTTTCAACAGAAGCCTTGATCATTTCCCACTTAGGCATGCCACACAGGCAATTCACTCCATGCGTTTGATATCCATCAATATATAACCCCTGAGCTCGTACGTCTCAGAGAAGGGCGTTAAGCAAGAGAATAAATTCTCCGCCGCCAAACAGATATATATATTTAATAGAAATCAATCACACGGACTAAAATCCAATGTCAGACACACAGTCCATTTACAAGTTCATTCTGGGTCTGAACGAAACCGGAGGCACCTAGTACCCTGCATATCCATCGATCTCCAAGTACGTCTGGACGATCACCAACTGTTTCCATCTTCTTGGGTGTACAGCCCAATCAAGATCATCAGTAATTTCCCAAATGACGTGAAGACCTCCGGTCTTCAACCACCGTCTTCATCTTCGACACCACGTCGAATCAGTTATTCAGAATGGGATAAACCCGGTCTTTCCGAATAACTCGCGTATATAATAAACAAGTGTTACACAAACACAACATACGCCTCATTCCAATTTATCAGTCACTAACCGTAAATTAATAAGAGAATAATTCCCCAAATATTAACCCCGAAGCCCGAAACCAACATCAGATCAATATCCAGAAAACCATTCTGCTTAGCTAACCGACAGTTAGTTTCTAAATTTCACATTCATAGGGAAAGGTTCCCATTAATTTTATCCAAGATAAATCATTAAAATTTATTCTTTAATCTACTTTTGAATATCAATTCAAACTAGTCGGGATTAGCGAACCTTACCGAAGTAATCATTGGTTTTAATTTCCCAATCCCAACCTATTCATCCCATGAAGTAAAACGGGTCTTACTTCATATCTAACACCACGGTGTTATCGGTAAATTTAATTACCATTTAGCGTTTAAATCTAATTAAAGATTTAACTATCGCCTGGAGCAAAACTGGTGATACTCCATTCTCTATCATTTCAATCTAATTAAAGATTCATTAAAACTCCACTTAGTTTTAATCTGTGACTGGGTTAAAGAATCAGTGTCATTTAAAACACGGTTCACGATAAACCCAAAATCACATCACATTTCAATCAGTCCCTAACTGTAAATTAGCAAGTGAGCAACTCCCTAAGTATTAAACCCGAAGGCCGAAACCAACATCAGATCAATACCTCTGAAACCATTCAACTTAACTAACCTCCAGTTAGTTTCTGATTTTATTAACTCCATGGGGTCTAAGAACAGTATTATTGAAGATACCGTTCACAACAACCCAAAATCACGTTCCATTAATTATCGGCTTAAAGAACAAGTGTTATTTAAAACACTGTTCACGGTAAACCCAAAAATCAATATCAATTCAATTCCAGTTAAATATTATTTACTTGGTACACTTCATTAAATCTAAATAAAAAATTTAATCTTTTTCTCAACTGGGTTTAAGAACAGTGTTAATAAAGATACCATTCACGACAAACCCAAATCACATTTGATATTAAATACAAGGCTCTGAATAGAAAATATACCGGCTTATATTCAATATCAAATTCTGCAACTAATAGATATCGTTTTGGAAATAACGATATTAATATATCTTTCAAATTTCCATAACAATATCTGTATAATTACGAAATTCAACATCGAAATATTCCAAAGACAATTTCGATTCAAATTCATTCCAATTTAATTATTGGAAATTTTGGTTACATTTAAAACCCTTTTCAAATCCAATTTATTTATTTAAAAATAAATAGAATTATAATTCTAGTTCAAAACTAGTTCATTTCGATAAAAATCTATTTTTATCTTTTCAAATATGGAGTTTTTCATCCCGATTCTTCCCAAATCATTTCTTATGATTTTACACAAATTATTACTATTTTTAATAATTTTATCAAGGCCCGTACAGTCAATTTCCATCTACGGCCATCAAACTGCACTTACAGCGACCTTTTCCAAATTTGATTTGGACATAATTCCAAATCCAACCGTTAGATTTAAAATTTCTAATATTCTTTAAAAACCTCTTTTCGATACGAACCCAACGGTTCCGGTTTTAGGAGAATCCGACGGTTGGATCTCACGTAATATCCGTTCGAAGTCAATGGTCGAAATTCGTGAACTGCCGTGGCACGGCGTGTTCTATTCAGGCCATTATATTATATATACAGAATATATATAATATATACTTCGTCGATTTCAATTCAAAACGTGCTTTATAAATCGTTTTAAATTCATTTTCAAAACGGTTTCAACTTCATATTCAATTTCGAATCAAAATTGAATATTCCAATATAAATTCGTTTTAAATTCATTTCAAATCGATTTCAATCCAATTTCAATTCGAATTCATTTATATTCAATTTCAATTCGAATTCATTTATATTCAATTTCAATTCGAAATCATTTCTACTCTATTTCAATTCGAATTCATTTATATTCAATTTCAATTCGAATTCATTTATATTCAATTTCAATTCGAATTCATTTATATTTAATTTCAATTCGAATTTCAATTCTTTTTGAAAAATCAGATTTTGAAATGACTTTCGATATTCATTATAAAATGAATATAATCGATATAAATATCGTTCACGTCAAAATGGCTTCAATCTAATCAATACGGCTTCATATATTCCTATTTTCAAATATTCTATTTCAAATATTTCTATTTCAAATATATTTTTTTAAAATATTTCTTTTTTCAAATATGGAATGAGGCCCAATCAATTACCATATAATGTTAATTATATGGATTTTCTACCAGACGTATATAACAGCAACGATAAATCATCAACCATCATCCAAAGTGCATTCGACACTGTATAAGCATCAAATATAAATATTTAACGCTCATAACAGTCTGTCAATCAATCGATCGACATACAATTAACTATTGGGACTAGTGTACGTCAATTATCATCCCAATACCCGTGTGGGGTTTCAAACAAATCAAACGCAGATTTTATTTGTGCAGTTGGGCGATGTGTAAAATTTATCGTCCCAATCAATATCAGTCAAATGTGTGTATATAAATAAATCGTATGATTTGTTTATTTTTATTTCCTTTCATATATACGTTAAAAATTCTATTTTTAACTATAAAATATTTTTAACTATATAAATATTTTATTTCATTTCACATCACATCACACAATCAACTACACATCAAAATCAAACAAACAAGCATACAAGCCGTCCATGGTCTGTGGACGACTGGTGTCGGGTGCTACTAAACACCGTCTGCATCCTAGTATATATATTTCAACTAGAAAAATAAATTAAAGGTGAGAAGTTCTCACATATTCGCTAAACCGAACGCCACGACTCTTCAAATGTAGAAGTCTTCGCTGTTCCTTCTTCCATCCGTATTCACTACATATATAAAAATCGAATTTTTACTTTCCTATTCAATATATAAAAATCGAATTTTTACTTTTCTATTCAATATATAAAAATCGAATTTTTACTTTTCTATTCAATATATAAAAATCGAATTTTTATTCTGCTATTCAATATATAAAAACCGAATTTTTACTTTGCTATTCAATATATAAAAATCGAATTTTTTCTTTTGTATTCAATGTATAAAAATCAAATTTTTACTTTGCTATTCAATATATAAAAATCGAATTTTTATTCTTTGCTATTCAATATATAAAAATCGAATTATTCATGTTCTAATCTATTATAAAAACCATTAACTATAAAAATCTCATTTTTGAAACAAATCTACTTAAATAAAAATTCAACCTTTTTATATAATAATGCCATATATAAAATCAGTCCCTTAACAATGTCATTAACATATAAAAATTAGATCTTTAGCTATTTTATTAATATATAAAATCAGTCGAGAAGAAAACTCACTGTCGATCGAACTAAGAGGGGGAAAGTGGAGGTGTTCGCTGGTGCAGCAGTGGGCGGCGGCGACCCAAAGAGGAGGTGGCGGCCCATAACTGCGGCGGCGGGGGTTTACTGGCGGGGAAACAGCGGACTGGAGAGGTTTTGGGGGGGTTTCGAGTTCGCAGAAGGTCAGGGGAGGAGGAGGGGAAGGTGGCGGCCGGTTCTGGGGTGGGCGGCGGTCGCCAGTGGCGCGCTAGAAGGAGGGGCATCGTGGGTTACGGGCTGAGCGGGTTTCAAAAGGAATTAGGGCTCGATTTTTTTATTTTAGGGTTTAGAGACAGTTGAGGGTGCCGAGGTGTATATATATAATTTTATTATTTTATTTTATTTATTTCTCTAAAATGTTGACTTT
This sequence comes from Allium sativum, assembly GCA_030737875.1. Lineage (NCBI taxonomy): Eukaryota > Viridiplantae > Streptophyta > Magnoliopsida > Asparagales > Amaryllidaceae > Allium > Allium sativum. Next base: position 194,009,361 of record CM060920.1, read on the forward strand.
TATTTCCAACACCAATCTAGACCCAATGACTGTCGCCCCTAGCTAATTAACCCCATTCTGAACACAATGGGATATGTATCATAAGCCAGTTCGACTGTTTCGATCAGTTTTCGTCAAAATCAACATATAACTCTACATATTGAATTTGAACACACATTTCAATTTACCGAGGTCACATACTAGCTCGAAAAATTCACGAAAAATATTTTCTAGCTTCGTATTGACGATACGGTCCTAACAAAACTAATTTCGTCGAATTCTGAGACCGTTTGAAAAATGACCAATTTCCAATCGATTAAAATCAACTAAAACTGGTCAAACGCGTTTTCCTTTGCCACGCTCACATATTGATTCAAAAAATTATGAAAATTGGAATCTAGCAATAATTTGACATCATGGATCCAACAAAAGTGGTTTTGTCGAAATCCGAGGTCGTTTGTAAAATTCCCATTTTTAAGGGCCCGAATTCCATAGCGACTATTCAGAATTTTCAACTGGACATATCTTTTGATTCCCGCTATGAAATTCCAATCTTTCGGATTCGTTGGAAAGATATTCACAAATAGATTCAAATATTTTTTGTTTCACTAAAATCCGGTTTATTTTGAATCCTGTACATTCATTTGAAATTTGAAATCGAATTATCGAACTACCGCGCCATTTTCAATTCCTTTTATAAATATAAATAAATATTTATATTCTATCGTCGATTCAAACGAATATATACGTTCGAATTATATTCAAAATAAATTTCTCGTCGTTATTATTTAAAATAATTCATTTTAAATAATCAAAATTCGCTAAAATTGCCAAAATAAAAAATTTAAACTGGCCCGGATTTCCGGGTTATTACAGCCTTGAAGTTGCAAAATGATATCACAGTTCAAGATAAACAATGGATGCAAATTTTATAAGCATCATGCATGAATTAGGTGTAGCTATAGAAAAATAATTTATATAAGATTCTAATAAAATTGCACAAAATAATTTAGAAAATCCAAGACATTCTTAATGTAATTATATATTTGAGCATATATGGTTAATTAGATATATCCTGTAGTAAGATGATACACTACAAAAAATCATGCAACTAAAATTCAAATTCGATCGGAAATATTAGCCTATAAAATAGGAATGGAACATTAACTTAAGTAATTAATTCAAAATCTTGGATTCTAACCTCAAATGAGATGAATCCACGGATCTTTAATCAACACTATAAGTATTTAATATAAGTTATTAAATCAATCACGATAATGGTTGGTGTTATTCACGATGATGGTCGATTCTATGAGAATATCAATTCTTTCTTGGAAAAATGACGGGGAAAATTAAAAAGTGATCGTGGAAAAGAGTGGCAATATTCAATGCATAGGGAACAGTAATATGGTTCCCAAACTATTTTATTAGCAAATACAATTTTTTAACTTAAAGTAATAATGTCATAAGCAAGAATTCAATATTGTACAATATTTCTCTAAAGTACATAAGTGCAATAAATTTTAGGAGAACGAATTGAAATATCTGAGGTGAAAAAAGAGTAATGACTCAAAACATAGAGTAAAATCACCAGCATTAGCATCAAATGTCTCCTAAAACATTTTTCTTCATCTTAATACAACCAGTATGATATTCTAATAATAACTTCTATAATTAACAAAACCTCTTTAAGTTCTGCCTTTGAAGTTGATCACCTTTACCATCAAGATATAAAATTTTCTTAGGAATGATTTCCTCCTATTTCATTTCCATTAGAAGAACCCACATTGGAAGGGTAAGCTTGGTGCGGTGAAGTTCTGTTATCCTCATAGAATTTGGAAAGCATATCATTAATCATGTCAATCTGCCAAATTGTTCATGATGCATTATCAAAACTGACTTATAAGTATGAAAAATATATTAGAAGATGAAAGCAATGACTACCTCTTTCTTCATGTACGCATTTTCATCCTTAAGAATTTCAATTCTAGAAGCCTTTTTTTGAACAGATTTGCCATGGCAGTGTTTACACAGGGAACTTAAAACACGGCATCTGAGTGTCTCATTTTCGATTCGAAGTATTTCATTGTCTTTTTTCAGTTCCTGGTTTTGCAATTTGTCTCTTTTCTTCTGTTACATAATTAAAAAATTAATACAATTAATTATTTGGTATGAAAAATTAATATTAATGCTTATGTTGATAAAACTGACCTTCATTTGTGTTCTATAGTTGTAAAACCAAAACTTGACTCTATTTTGGTCGAGTCCAACTGTTGCGCAAATGATGCCTCGTTCATGTTCGTTAGGATGACTGTTCACTTTGTAAAACCTAACACATATATTGGAAGGTAGTAAGGATTCATAATTATTATAAACATACATGAAGTGGAGAATAAAATAATGTTTTCAGGTTTTATGTTTAGAATAGTAGGTACTCCTGCAGCCTCAGATTTTGTTCAGGTGTGTATTTTGTATACACATTTCTTTTTCCAACAAGGTTTTCATTATTCTCATTTTGGCTTCCATTCTCTTGATTGTTTATCAAATTTGAATCATTTCTTTCATTCTCTCCATTTTCAAGAGACTGTACCTGTAAAAGCATGTGAGTAAATTAAAAGACTTATATTATCAAATGCAAGTGATTATTCATCGGTTAGTAAAATACTGTGTAAAAATTCTAAAAAAACAAAATTTCTATGTAAACAAAAAATTTAGAAAGCATGAAATGCATTGAATTAGAAAAACAATTGAAAATAAGGCACATATTCTGTAACTCAAGAAGCGTTTTTTCTAGTATTATTGTTCAATTGGACATAAAAAAGGTATTAATATTAATATAGGTTCTTCATACAAGAAGAAGCTAGATCATAATGAAAAAATTGAAAGAAATAAAAGGCGGTGAAAAGATAACTCTAGAAGCATATAATCTTACATCTGAGTTGCTCAAAGAAGTATCCATTATTGAGAACCGAGGAACAAGTAACTTTCAGTAAACACAAATGCAGGATTTGTTTCAAAGTTAATGTAGGAGATTCAATTATATATAGCACCAATGAAACTTAGATAATGAATTAGTAACAAGTCAAAAAATAGGATAGTATGAAACACATTTCATATGCAACAATTTTGTAAGTTCCATGCAAATTAACTAAAAATCATTGACAATATCATTGAAATTAATGAGTACAAACCAATAATAAATGCAATAATAATAACAATAAATGCAGTGATAATAATAATAAATGCAATTTCAAATATTTATGTGTAGTAACTTAGTTTTCTTCACTCTTCTAAGTGAAAAAACTTGATTCAAGTCTTTAGATAATTTTTATGCAGCATAGGATTTTTTTTTTAAATGTTTAAAGAGGCTCAAAGTCCAGTTACATAAGCGGGTAATGGGTAACTATCTCACTCAAAAAATTATGATATACTATACCCTAGCCATTGAATACAAATGAAGAATCCGAAAAATAGAAAGACACCCTAATTCGATTATGGAATACAACTTGAAGACGAATTTACTAAGAAATATACACAAATCCATGTAGCTTAAAGAAAGCTTCTAGTCTTTATCCCTAATGCTATCGTGTTTAGAATTCCTTGAATAAAATATAAGGTCATAAATATATCCTTAATCTACATCGTGGTTGCAGTTTGGAAATTATGCAAATTTACTTTAATTTGATGTGGAGAAAAGAAATAAAATGTAAAATGGTAGGAGACACACAAACTTGATAACGGAGTTCGGCCAATTATGCCAACGTCTCCGGGCTTCTATAGATCTTTTATTTAAGAGAATATTACAAAGTGATTACACAAAACACTTTTCACTCAACACTCAATCTCACTCTTAAACTTCGTTCCTTTCTTCTTGTTGGATTTGAGATGGGATAAGAATTATGAAGAAGGAGGATGTATTTATGGAGTGGAAAGATGGTTGGTGGCTTAGTTAGTGGCTCGGTAGGTGGCATGGTTGGTGGCACCCCATGTTAAACACATGGGTGGCTTGGCTGCCTACTACACATGCAGCATTCAAACAATCTCCCACTTTAAGACTGATTTTAATCCGTCTTCACACCTTGATCGATGCAACAACCATTCTGATCTTTTTACTCTAATAGACCAACTGAGGTTGAGCACAACTTTAGTTTATCAATAGTTACTGTGTTTGTTAACATATCTGCTGGATTCTTGCTTCCTTTGATCTTCTACAAAATTAATACATCATCTTCTAGTTGAGATCTCCTGAAGTGGTAACGATGCCCAATATGTTTGGTTCTGGAATGAAATTCTAAATTCCTCGCTAAGTGTATTGCACTTTGACTATCGCTGTACAAAACATTTGTTTCCTGTTTGAAACCTAACTCAGTTAACAAACCTTGAAGCCATATCATCTTTTTACTAGCTTCGGTGATTGCTGCATACTCAGCTTCTATAGTGGATAAAGTAACCATCTTCTGTACCTGTGACAATAGTTCCAACCGTGAATACATAACTTGTAGTGCTTCTTCAATGGTCGACTTTACCTCCAAAGTATGCATCTACATAGCCTTGAGCTTTTAACTGCCCTTCACCAAAGTACAAACCTTTCTGTACGGTGCGTCATGGTAACAACCCGGAAAATCCGAACCACTTTAAAAATTTTATTTTGGCTATTTCAGTGAATTTTGAATAGTTAAAATAATTTATTTTAAATAATAACGAATAAAAATGTATTTTAATCGAAGTTAGAGTGAATATATTTATGTTGATTTCTAAAGAAATTAGAAATAGTATGGTATTTTGAAAAGTCAAACCTGTACTTTGACCGAATGTACCGGATTCAAAATTTAACGGATTTTAGTGAAACAAAAAATATCTAAATCTATTTGAAAATATATTTCCAAAAAATTCGAATAATCGAAATTTCATAGCGAGAATCAAAAGATATGGTCAGTTGAATATTCAGAATGGTCGCTATGGTATAATTTATAGCCCGTATAAAAGGTCATTTTTCAAACGACCTCTGTTTACGACGAAACCACTTTTGTTGGATCCGGAACATCAAATTATTGTTAAGTTTAGTTTTCCAGAATTTTTGGAACTAATATTGTAACACCCCACTCCCGCTATGGTTACTCACTAAGGGAATGCCATAGCATCGGTGGAGTATTTTAGTGAATATAGAACAGAAAAATTACAACAAGACAGATATAAATAGTACTTGAAATTTAAAACATCATCTCATAACAGCGGAAGTAAAACATGTCTGGTTACATCATAAAACCACAACAAAAGTCAAGTACAATATCCATCAAAATAAAGAAGTACATAATCCCACTCTCATACAATAGCCATGACAAAAGAAAAGATAACTGGGTAACTGGAGCTTTACATCTATCCAAGCTCCTAAAGACTGGAACAGCAATCCGATCAAGCTCCACTACTGCTAGGATCCACCGTAGGACCTGAGGGTTGGGAAAAAAGATAAAAACAACGGGGTCAGACATAAGTCTGAGCGAGTCCTATAACTTTAACAATACAATCGTTAAAGTAACCAGAGAAGACATAAACTGATATATGGTAACTAATGGGGATGAATGGCTACACTAAGCAGTCAACTAAACTAAGATAAAAGATAAAGACGCATCTACCCTTCCAAAGGTAAATTACTAAACTGCACCACACCAGTCATTCCTAACTTAAAGGTTGATCCCACCCATGGACTTATAAAATTAACTTAATAGTTCTCGCGTACCCCTAGGTGACTAAGTAGACGCCACGGGGCCCTACAATCCACTAGGTGTACACACTACTCCCCATTCGATCGGCTCCCTAACGTAGATACCCGTGCTGGCCCCACCGTGGGGTGTACCATTCCCCAACGTGGCAACCTGATAAAACTAACGGTGCATGGCTTATATCTACACGATGCAACAACGTCTTATTTACCAGCTCGGGTCCACACCAGCATATGAAACCCGTTGGTCATGCGTTGCCACCGCTAACCCACTTTGGCCTCTTATAGTCAAGCCCAGTATGCGTGTCCCGTCCTCGACATGGGTCGAGCCCACTAAGATACGTATGGGTTACTGGTTGAAATGGGCCCCCAGCACAAGCCATCCCCCTAAGCTTGGCCCACACACTAGTGTTTCCCACTTAACCCTTTAATCATGTTTAATTACATGTTTCATCTTGGTTAAGTATTTTATCATATTTTCTATTGGCAACCACTAGCAATTTCCACATACCACCCAAGGTACCCACTTAACCCCCATGCCCCACTACATGCTTATCTGGTTAAGTGTTTCTTAATTGATTAACACCGTAACCGTGTAAAGGACCCCTCACATTGGACCGTCATTTGTAGATGCCTGGTTAAGCCGGTAAACTCCGGGCAGTCTTACACTACAAACGGGTCCAACTTCGTGTCATTTACCCTTGTTACGTATTTAATTTATGATTAAGACCCCTCACATTGGACCGTCATTTGTAGATGCCTGGTTAAGCCGGTAAACTCCGGGCAGTCTTACACTACAAACGGGTCCAACCTCGTGTCTTAATCGATCGATTAATTACTCCTAATTAATCATCCCCATAATTTGTGTTAATTATCCTGTTTATTTTAGGAATATGGGTGCACCTAACTTAATAGGCAAATTCCCAACTCCAAAGTGTGGGTACACCTAACTTAATAGGCAAATTCCCAACACATAGTATGGGTACACCTAACTTAATAGGCAAATTCCCATACTATGTTCATTTATTTTATGTTATGCATAATTATATTAATTTCACACAATCTTATTAACATATGCATTTAATTAACCCCATCGTTCCCACGTAATTTCGTTCTCATGACATAACACATATAAAAGGTGTCAACTTGCATATGTATGAACATGTTTCAAAGGTGCCATCTTGCATATTAACAAACACATAACTTGCATATGAACTTGCATAACATGTCACATAACTTGCATATAATCTTATATAACATGTCACATAACTTGCATATTAACTTGTATAACATGTCACATAACTTGCATATTAACTTGCATAACATGTTACATAAACTTACATATTAACAAATACATGACTTGCATATGAACTTGCATAATATGTCACATAACTTGCATATAATCTTGTATAACATGTCACATAACTTGCATATTAACTTGCATAACATGTTACATAAACTTACATATTAACCAATACATGACTTGCATATGAACTTGCATAATATGTCACATAACTTGCATATTAACTTGCATAACATGTTACATAAACTTACATATTAACAAATACATGACTTGCATATGAACTTGCATAATATGTCACATAACTTGCATATGAACTTGCATAACATGTTACATAACTTGCATATGAACTCATAAACTTGCATATGAACTTGCATAACATGTTACATACTTGCATATGAACTCATAAACATGCATATGAAGAAACATACAACTTGCATAATATCATACATGTAACTTGCATATTATCATACATGTAACTTGCATATTATCATATGATCACAAAGCACAAAACTTGCATAACCCACATACATTAGCAAACTAACATCATGTCATATGACTTAAAACCCATTAATCCACAAACAAAACCATATGATCTCATCATATCTCATCTACTTAGTTTAGCAATTGATCATTAGAGTGATAGAAACTCACCCTAAACTCCCATAAGCAAACCCTTGCCAAAAATCACCCAAAAACTCTAGTCTTGAACATAAAGCTTGCAACTTGATGATGAATGCAAGCTAATGATCACTCATACAACTCAAAGATGCTTGTATGAACATGAAAGCCTTCATAGAATAGTTTTATAAGAGGATGGAGGCTAGGGTTTTGAGTGGAGGTCATGAGAGGTAAAATTTTGCCATAGTTTAGTTGTAGGATAGATTAATAATGATTTAGGGCTAGGTTAGGGTCTTATTTATAGATTAGGCAAGTGTTTTAGGCCATAGGATTAACCCTAGATTAGATTAGGACCCTTAGATTTCGGAACCTTCCAGAAACCAGCCCTAAGACCAAGCCCAAACCCCAAACTGGTGCACCCAACCACAGAACTCTCTAGAAACTGTGCAGGTTTCCTGTCCCGACCTGGGCGCACTTCCCAATTGCGCCAGTGTATTTTTGTGCTGGCGCACTTCACAAGTGCGCCAGTGCATTTCTGTGCTGGCGCACTTCACAAGTGCGCCAGTGCATTTCTGGCCTGTTTCGGGTTTTTCTGCCTAACTTCGTTCGTTCATATCTCTTTCATACGGTACCCGTTTTACGCAAACTCGGACTCTATTTCGCGTATTTTTCCGAGACGAACGCAATGACGCAGCCCGTTTCCCCTGATTCTCACATCTGAAATTAATTATACTTTAATTACTAACCATTAGTGTTAATTGAAATTCGGGGTGTTACATTCTCCCCTACTTAAAGGATTTCGTCCTCGAAATCTCTAAGTCAAGAAGAACGTATCCTACCAACCAAACAACCATCTACTAAACCATCAACCACAAGCAACCATTATCCTTAGAAACTTCTAATGATGTATGAACATATGCAGAAAGTGTGTGTGTATATGTCCGTATACTAATGCAAAATCAGGCGGTCTACTGATTCAGTCAACCTCCTTAATGCAAACCATGATAGTGCCATGCATCCAATATGTATGCGAAACCCTATTGACACATACAATTTCTATATGCGTGCACAACCATACACAAAAATGCATCATCCACATGATAACACAGCCATGATACATCCATCAATCTAACTACCACATCCATTTATGCGATATGCAACATGAAGTGACTGAGCCGATCTAGTGCCTAATGTGTGTGTATATGCATCCACGAGCAACCACTACCAAACAATTGCATCCACATGCATCCATAAACCATAACATGTTTCAAACACATGTTTCAACCATAGGTTTTACCCTATCTAAAGGTCATAGGTACTAGCGAGAGGATATACTAAAGATAAGATAAGTACTAGACAAGCGATAAAGGAGAAGTTAAAAGACATACTCTCAAAAAGAAATGGGTACAAAGAACGCATCTTCGCTTCCGTCTCCCAAGTAGCATTGCTTTCGTCATCTCCCCATTGCACTTTAACTAGCTGAACTTCTCTGTTCCTCAACTTCCTAGTTTCTGACCCAAGGATGCGAGTAGGAGCTCGTCGAATCGTCGCATCACGCTCTACCTCTACATCTCTAAGCAAGCTCGGCTCTACCACCTCTACGATCTCATGTAAGCACTTCCTCAAATGTGATACATGGAATACATCATGAACACCACTAAGTCTGTCGGGCAACTCCACCCTATATGCCATCCGTCCAATCCTTTCCTTAATAGGAAACGGCCCAACAAACCTCGGTGCTAACTTCCCAATGGACCCAAAGCGAACAACATTTCTCAACGGAGATACTTTGACAAAAACCATGTCCCCAACCTCAAACTCAAGATCCGTCCTTCTCCGATTCGCATAAGATTTCTGTCTATCTTGCGCTGCCTTCATCCTTCTTCGAATCAAATCAATCTTCTCTGAAGTCTCTCTAACCATATCTGGCCCAAGCAAGATCTTATCCGTAGATTCCCACCAACATGTAGGAGATCGACAAGGCCTTCCATAAAGAGCTTCGAAAGGTGCCATGCCAATACTAGACTGAAAGCTGTTATTGTATGCGAACTCCACCAAAGGAAGATCTTCTTCCCATGTACCTCCAAAATCCAAGATACAAAGCCTCAAGAGATCTTCTAAGATACGGTTCACCCTCTCGGTCTGACCGTCCGTCTGAGGATGATATGCGGTGCTCAAAGACAACTGAGTCCCTACCGCCTCTTGCAAACTTCTCCAAAACTCACTAGCGAAGATAGGATCTCGATCACTCATAATGCTGGATGGTACACCATGCAATCTAACAATCTCTCTAACATAGACTGAAGCAAGCCATGGAGCGGTCCTCTTACTCTTCACGGGTATAAAATGGGCACTCTTGGTAAGTCTGTCTACCACAACCCAAATTCCCGTATTGCCCTTCCTCGATCTCGGTAACCCATCGATGAAATCCATCAAGACACTATCCCACTTCCATTGCGGAACTTCCAATGGGTGTAGCAACCCACCAGGTTTCCTTTGCTCCGCTTTAACTTGTTGGCACACTAAGCATCTAGCCACATACTCGGCCACATCTTTCTTCATACCGGCCCAGAAGAAAACTCTCTTCATGTCTTGGTACATTTTGTCTCCACCGGGATGAATAGTCATTCTTGAACGATGTGCATCATCCAAAATAGCCTTCTTCAAACCCTCATCTTGCGGTACACAAAGTCTACCGTCTCTATGCAACCATCCCCTATCATCTATGGTGTATCTACCCAAATGGTTGGACGACTCCCCCTTTATAAGCTTCTCTACCAACTCAACCAACTGTGGGTCGTCTCGCTGAGCCTCGCCAATCAGTCCCAAAAGAGTAGGTCTAACCTCCAAGGATGCTAACAAACCAGGTACAAAGTCAACAGAAGGTCTGAAGTCGAACAAAGAAAGAAACTCCAAGCTTCGCCGTTCCACGAACAATGGACTCAAAGATAGCCTTTTTCTACTCAAGGCGTCCGCCACCACGTTACCCTTGCCAGGGGTATACGCTATCTCGAAATCATAGGATGCTAAGAACTCCATCCACCTTTGCTGTTTTAAGTTTAAATCCTTCTGAGAGAATAAGTACTTCAATGATTTATGGTCAGTGAACAACTCGAATCTCTCACCAAGAAGATAATGGCGCCAAGACTTAAGTGCGAAAACAATCGTGGCCAACTCTAGATCATGGGTAGGGTAATTCTTCTCATGCACTCCCAATTGCCTCCCTCCATAGGCTATTACCCTTCCCTCCTGCATCAAGACTGCGCCTAATCCTGTCCCACAAGCATCGGTATAAACAACAAACGGCTTACTCCCATCTGGAAGCACTAAAACTGGAGCGGTGGTCAAAGCTCTCTTTAACCGTCGGAAAGCATCATCACAATCTACGTCCCATGAGAAAACCAGATTCTTCTTCGTCAAGCGGGTTAATGGGGCTGATATCTTCGCGAAGTCTTTGATGAACTTCCTATAATATCCTGCCAACCCCAAGAAACTTCTTACTTCGGTAGCATTTCTAGGAACTTTCCAATCCTGGATAGATACTATCTTTGCGGGATCCACAGCTATCCCTTCCTTAGAGACCACATGCCCTAAGAATCGCACTTCTCTTCTCCAAAAATGACATTTAGAGAATTTATCTTTAAGACTATGTGCTCGAAGAGTCTCCAACACTTCTCTGAGATGTAAGGCATGCTCTTCTTCACTCTTGGAAAAGACCAAGATGTCATCCACAAAGACCACTACAAACTTATTCAGATACTCTCTGAACACTCTACTCATCAGATCAACAAAGTATGCAGGGGCGTTTGTCAACCCAAATGGCATCACAAGCCACTCATAAAAACCATCCGGAGTCCGGAAAGCAGTCTTCTCTATACTGTCCTCCGCCACTCTCAACTGATGAAACCCTGTAGCTAAGTCCATCTGCGAAAATACTGAGGCGCCAACCAACTGATCAAAGAGATCATCTATCCACTGTAATGGGTGTCTATTATTCTTCGTGAGCTTATTAAGTTCTCTATAATCCACACAAAGTCTGAGGGACCCATCCGCCTTCGTGGCAAACACTACTGGAGCTCCCCACTCCGATATACTTCGCCTTATGAACCCCTTCTCAAGCAACTCCCCTACTTGCTTATGAAGTTCTCTTCTCTCACGAGGAGCCATGTGGCGCACTGGCAAAGATACTGGTTTGGCATTATCCACCAAATAAATTCGGAAATATATCTCCCGCTTCGGAGGCAAACCCTTCACCTCTTCAAACACATCCGGATATTCCCGGACCACTCTGACAGAACGCAAACTCTCGACCGAAGCATCGAGCGATTCAAGATAACTTAGCAAAACAGATTCCATGGGATTACAAGGGATCTCGAGAGTATTACCCAAGCGGGTCATAAGCCTGACAACTCTCCTTTCACAATCAAGAACGGCACCATTACTGGATAACCAGTCCATGCCCAAAATCAACCCATAGCCCGTGAAGCCCAATACAAAAGCATCACATCCAAACTCAACGCTAAGTATAGAAATCTTCAAACCCAAACATATCATAGACAGATATATGGAGCCCCCAATTGGGTTTGAAACAACCAAGGGATCATCAACTAGACTGGTGTCTAAGTGCAGTGACTCAACTAACGATGATGAGATAAAAGAATGCGATGCGCCAGAGTAAAATTCGAACAGGATAACAAAGAAATCCAAATTCCAACCAAGACGGTCCTATCCCCATCTGGTACACTAGCCGTGAGGGAATACAACTACCCTCCAGGAGATTCCGTACCTTGTCCCTGCCTCTTTGGACAATCCTAATAAGGTGTCCTATTCCTCCCAAAGGGATAACTACTCGCCTTCTTCTTCCCATTCTCCACTCGTAACCTCCCACCAATGAGGTTTCATCCTTCATTAACCAAACCACTATTTGAGTCTTCCTCCCATCGTCTATCCAATAGATACCTACCAGTCCTCCTCCTTCTTGAACCAACTTCTAATCCGACTAATGTCTAAGTCCCTTGAAGTGGTTTTCCATTCTTATCTATCTTAGAAAGGGCATCTATACGCGGAGGGGAAACTCAAAACGAGAGAGGAAGAGATTCAAAACGGAGAATTCGAAAGATATAGATATGGCTATTGGGGATTATGCTTTTCTTTCAAAAACTTTTCTCCTAAAAGACATGTTTTTGAAAATACTCCTTTCAAAAATATCCTTAGAAAATAGTTTTTCTAAAAATTTTATCTGTTCTGGTAACCTTAAGCTCTGATACCACGTGTAACACCCCACTCCCGCTATGGTCACTCACTAAGGGAATGCCATAGCATCGGTGGAGTATTTTAGTGAATATAGAACAGAAAAATTACAACAAGACAGATATAAATAGTACTTGAAATTTAAAACATCATCTCATAACAGCGGAAGTAAAACATGTCTGGTTACATCATAAAACCACAATAAAAGTCAAGTACAATATCCATCAAAATAAAGAAGTACATAATCCCACTCTCATACAATAGCCATGACAAAAGAAAAGATAACTGGGTAACTGGAGCTTTACATCTATCCAAGCTCCTAAAGATTGGAACAGCAATCCGATCAAGCTCCACTACTGCTAGGATCCACCATAGGACCTGAGGGTTGGGAAAAAAGATAAAAACAACGGGGTCAGACATAAGTCTGAGCGAGTCCTATAACTTTAACAATACAATCGTTAAAGTAACCAGAGAAGACATAAACTGATATATGGTAACTAATGGGGATGAATGGCTACACTAAGCAGTCAACTAAACTAAGATAAAATATAAAGACGCATCTACCCTTCCAAAGGTAAATTACTAAACTGCACCACACCAGTCATTCCTAACTTAAAGGTTGATCCCACCCATGGACTTATAAAATTAACTTAATAGTTCTCGCGTACACCTAGGTGACTAAGTAGACGCCACGGGGCCCTACAATCCACTAGGTGTACACACTACTCCCCATTCGATCGGCTCCCTAACGTAGATACCCGTGCTGGCCCCACCGTGGGGTGTACCATTCCCCAACGTGGCAACCTGATAAAACTAACGGTGCACGGCTTATATCTACACGATGCAACAACGTCTTATTTACCAGCCCGGGTCCACACACGCATATGAAACCCGTTGGTCATGCGTTGCCACCGCTAACCCACTTTGGCCTCTTATAGTCAAGCCCAGTATGCGTGTCCCGTCCTCGACATGGGTCGAGCCCACTAAGATACGTATGTGTTACTGGTTGAAATGGGCCCCCAGCACAAGCCATCCCCCTAAGCTTGGCCCACACACTAGCGTTTCCCACTTAACCCTTTAATCATGTTTAATTACATGTTTCATCTTGGTTAAGTATTTTATCATATTTTCTATTGGCAACCACTAGCAATTTCCACATTCCACCCAAGGTACCCACTTAACCCCCATGCCCCACTACATGCTTATCTGGTTAAGTGTTTCTTAATTGATTAACACCGTAACCGTGTAAAGGACCCCTCACATTGGACCGTCATTTGTAGATGCCTGGTTAAGCCGGTAAACTCCGGGCAGTCTTACACTACAAACGGGTCCAACTTCGTGTCATTTACCCTTGTTACGTATTTAATTTATGATTAAGACCCCTCACATTGGACCGTCATTTGTAGATGCCTGGTTAAGCCGGTAAACTCCGGGCAGTCTTACACTACAAACGGGTCCAACCTCGTGTCTTAATCGATCGATTAATTACTCCTAATTAATCACCCCCATAATTTGTGTTAATTATCCTGTTTATTTTAGGAATATGGGTGCACCTAACTTAATAGGCAAATTCCCAACTCCAAAGTGTGGGTACACCTAACTTAATAGGCAAATTCCCAACACATAGTATGGGTACACCTAACTTAATAGGCAAATTCCCATACTATGTTCATTTATTTTATGTTATGCATAATTATATTAATTTCACACAATCTTATTAACATATGCATTTAATTAACCCCATCGTTCCCACGTAATTTCGTTCTCATGACATAACACATATAAAAGGTGTCAACTTGCATATGTATGAACATGTTTCAAAGGTGCCATCTGGCATATTAACAAACACATAACTTGCATATGAACTTGCATAACATGTCACATAACTTGCATATAATTTTGTATAACATGTCACATAACTTGCATATTAACTTGTATAACATGTCACATAACTTGCATATTAACTTGCATAACATGTTACATAAACTTACATATTAACAAATACATGACTTGCATATGAACTTGCATAATATGTCACATAACTTGCATATAATCTTGTATAACATGTCACATAACTTGCATATTAACTTGCATAACATGTTACATAAACTTACATATTAACCAATACATGACTTGCATATGAACTTGCATAATATGTCACATAACTTGCATATTAACTTGCATAACATGTTACATAAACTTACATATTAACAAATACATGACTTGCATATGAACTTGCATAATATGTCACATAACTTGCATATGAACTTGCATAACATGTTACATAACTTGCATATGAACTCATAAACTTGCATATGAACTTGCATAACATGTTACATACTTGCATATGAACTCATAAACATGCATATGAAGAAACATACAACTTGCATAATATCATACATGTAACTTGCATATTATCATACATGTAACTTGCATATTATCATATGATCACAAAGCACAAAACTTGCATAACCCACATACATTAGCAAACTAACATCATGTCATATGACTTAAAACCCATTAATCCACAAACAAAACCATATGATCTCATCATATCTCATCTACTTAGTTTAGCAATTGATCATTAGAGTGATAGAAACTCACCCTAAACTCCCATAAGCAAACCCTTGCCAAAAATCACCCAAAAACTCTAGTCTTGAACATAAAGCTTGCAACTTGATGATGAATGCAAGCTAATGATCACTCATACAACTCAAAGATGCTTGTATGAACATGAAAGCCTTCATAGAATAGTTTTATAAGAGGATGGAGGCTAGGGTTTTGAGTGGAGGCCATGAGAGGTAAAATTTTGCCATAGTTTAGTTGTAGGATAGATTAATGATGATTTAGGGCTAGGTTAGGGTCTTATTTATAGATTAGGCAAGTGTTTTAGGCCATAGGATTAACCCTAGATTAGATTAGGACCCTTAGATTTCGGAACCTTTCAGAAACCAGCCCTAAGACCAAGCCCAAACCCCAAACTGGTGCACCCAACCACAGAACTCTCTAGAAACTGTGCAGGTTTCCTGTCCCGACATGGGCGCACTTCCCAAGTGCGCCAGTGTATTTTTGTGTTGGCGCACTTCACAAGTGCGCCAGTGCATTTCTGTGCTGGCGCACTTCACAAGTGCGCCAGTGCATTTCTGGCCTGTTTCGAGTTTTTCTGCCTAACTTCGTTCGTTCATATCTCTTTCATACGGTACCCGTTTTACGCAAACTCGGACTCTATTTCGCGTATTTTTCCGAGACGAACGCAATGACGCAGCCCGTTTCCCCTGATTCTCACATCTGAAATTAATTATACTTTAATTACTAACCATTAGTGTTAATTGAAATTCGGGGTGTTACAAATATGTGAGCATGGAAAATGAAAACATGTTTTGTCAATTTCAATCAAATTTGATGGACTTGAAAATGGCCATTTTTGAAACAGTCTCATAATTCGACGAAATTAATTTTGTTACGACCGTATCGCCAAAACAAAGTCAGAAATAATTTTTCTGAATTTTTCTGAATTCGTATGTGGCCCCTACGGATTTAAATATACGATCGAATTAATTTATTAAAAGATTTAAATATGAATTAAAGATTTCAGGCCACAAACTATCGTTTGGGCCGATGAGACCTATCCCATTGGATCCATAACAGGGGCTATTGGGTGGTATCAACTCTAGTTGGACTGATTTTGGGTTGGTTTAAAACTTTTGGATTTAATTGTAAAATTTACATTAAAATAATATAAAAATACACATCATCTTCCTCCTAACCCTAATCCACAAAGAACTTAGCCGCCGCCCCTATCAATTCATGGCTAAAAATGCTCCTGCCTTCCTCCTCCAAAATCTTGCAATCCTCTCAACAAAAGCATCCACTTCTTTAGACTTTTTTGTAGAGATTCTTCTACTCTACCCATCCATACAAACAAACTAACTTGAAATTGCAGAATTCGAGAGTTCTACCCCTCCAAACCCGCGCCAAAACCACCGCTGTCGCTCCCTCTTGCGTGGATCGCACCCACGGCCGTAGGTACCCCCAGGCGCGCCTCCCCCTCCTCTCTTGCGTGCCATCACCCGATCATCCTGAAGCTCGTTGATTGGAACACAAGGTGGAACCCTAGAATCGAACTCAATTGGGTTATACGATGGCCTTAACTGTATAAAGGAGAAGGAGGTGTAACGACCCGGAAAATCTGAACTAATTTAAAAATTTTAAATTGGCTAAAATAGTGGATTTTAAATATTTAAAATAAATATTTTAAATAATAGCAATGAAAAGTGAGTTTGAATCGACGTTTGAAAACGAATATAATTAATTCTAATTATAAACAAGGCCTGAAATTGCGCTGCAGTCTCAAAAATTGAATTCAAACTTTGTCGGACTGTACCGGCTGCAAAACAAAACGAATTTGAGTGAAACCAAAAATATTTAAATTTGTTAGTGAATACCTTTCTAACGAATCTGAAAAATCGAAGTTTCATAGCGGAAACAAAAGTTATGGCCAAATAAATTTTCAGAAAGGTCGCTATGGAATCTATATAGCCCGTGAAATTAGCCATTTTGCAAACGACCTCGGAATTCAACGAAACAACTTTTGTTGGATCCGGGATGTGAAGTTATTGCTAGGTTTCAAATTTCATAATTTTTGAAGCTAGTATGTGAGCATGGCAAAGGAAAATGTGTTTTGGTCAATTACAGTTAAATTGGATCGACCAGAAATGGGCCTTTTTGCAAACAGTCTCAGAATTCGACGAAACTAGTTTTGTTGGGACCGTATCATCAAAACATAGCTAGATTTATTTTTCTGGAATTTTTTGAATTAGTTTGTGGCCCTGGCAAATTGAAATGTACGTTCAAATCGAATATTGAATGTTTTATACTTTAATTTGAAGGAAAACTGACTGAAACAGTCGAATGGGCCTACGAAACATATCCCATTGTGTTCGGAATGGGGGTAAAACGCTAGGGACGACAGTTGTTGGGTTTGAATTGGGGTTCGTGGGTGAAAGAGGGTATTGTTGGATTTTAAAAATTTATAAATATAAAAAAATATCATTGGCCCATATATTTTTCTCTCTCCCCGATAATATTGTGATCGACGATGGAAAGGTGTTCATCACTTCCCGTCCATTTTCTGATCAATCCACGCAAAATTAGCCCCTCCTCCAGTTGAAGATTTTGTAGAGCTCCTCGAGATCTTCAAATCCATATAAAGTTTGGAATTTTTCGTGGCCTGTGGAGTGCGAATCGACGCCAGGAAGTTCGGGCGTTCAAACCGTCGGCGCGCCGTCATATCGCCGTCGAGTTGGGGGTGGCCACCACCGTCGGAGGCGCCTCTCCGTCCTCTTCCATGTGGCATCTTCCGATCGTCAACAAACCTCACGGATTGCAAGAAAAGTTCAAACCTAGTTTTGAAGAATTCAGAGAGGTATCGACTATATTTATTTTCAACAGTTTTAACACCTCTAAACCTTTGCAAACTTTGAAAAATCATATCTTTTCCGTTTCTTGTCGAAATCCAGTGAAACAAGAGAGAGTTGACTCGTGCGGACGTCTTCTACGTTCTAGAAGAGACCGCATATTTTTCTGAGCCATCTGTTATTTTTAGTGGAGTGGAACCCAAAGTGAGATTTCTAATTTATAAACGATATGGAAACGATGATGTATAAATTATATAATCGATGTATGAGTTATATAAGCATTGTACACCTCTTGTATAAGCATTGTATAAGTTGTACGTTCGATGTATAAGTTGTATATGCATTGTAAAAATTATATATGTGTTGAAATAGAAGTGAAATGCTATATATATATATATATATATATATATATATATATATAGACGCCCCTCGTCCACAAACCATGGACGATATTTATTGGTTGTGATTGGTGTAAAAATTGATTGATAGCGAATGGTTGATTGGAATTGTTTGTGGTTGATATTGATTGATTGTGGTTGAAAAATATCCGTTTGTGGTTGAGAAATATTTGGTTGAAACCACATAGGATTAGTTTGTGGAAATGAAATAAATATACATGCCGCCTGTGTGCGAACTAGATGCATGAATCCCCATTGTCAAAAACCACGAGGTTTTAAGGTAGAGCGAGGAGCCGTACTAGGGACGGTCCTGGTTTTAACTACCCTGCCGTTATGCTGCCGAAATTTTGAATAATATTCATATGTTAGAGTTATTTTCATTTGTCGAAACTATATTTATTCGTTGAATAGAAAACCTTCATGTGTTGAATTGAAATTCATTCGTTGAATAGAATTCATGTGTTGAATGGTATTCGTGTTTTTAAATATAAAAATCACCTTTTTTATCTATTTATATAAACTATAGAAAACCTTCATGTGTTGAATTGAAATTCATTCGTTGAATAGAATTCATGTGTTGAATCGTATTCGTGTTTTTAAATATAAAAATCACCTTTTTTATCTATATATATAAACTATAGAAAACCTTCATGTGTTGAATCGATATTCATTCGTTGAATTGAAATTCATGTGTTGAATGGTATTCATATTTTGAAATAAATTGTTTTGCAATAAAAATCACCTTTTTATCTATATATAAATTATAGAAAACCTTCATGTGTTGAATCGAAATTCATTCGTTGAATTGAAATTCATGTGTTGAATGGTATTTATATTTTGAAAGAAGTTATTTTATAATAAAAATTATATTTTTATCATCTATATGAACTATATAAAATAGTCGTGTTTTGAAATAAATTGTTTTACATTAAAAATCCTATTTTTATTACCTATATGAACTATATAAAATAATCGTGTTTTGAAATGAATTGTTTTACAATAAAAATCACATTTTTATTATATAAATGAATTGTTAAAAATCGTGAAGTGTTGAAATAGAAGACAGTTAGATAAAAATATCATTTTTATCAAATGTATGAAAAGAATCTAGTTTTGAAATCGAAGAATCGATATATATATATATAAATAGAATTGAAATACATCGAATAACGAAGCTGCAGTTCGTATTTTGAAACCGTGATTTTAAACGATTAGTGCGGGAGATCCGACCATCGGATTTTCCTGAAATCGCAACTGTTCGGTTCGCTTTGGACATATCTTTCCAACGGCTCCAACTTTGTAAAAATCCAACGGTTGGATTGTCTGGAATGTTTAATTCAAATCTGAAGAAAAACAGCGCCAGAATTGATTATATATATATATATATAATTATATTAAATCAAATAATGACGCTGCAGTTCGTATTTTGAAATCGAAACTTCAAATGATTGTACCGGGAGATCCGACCGTCGGATTTTCCCAAAACTGGAACCGTTGGATTCGTTTTGAAAAGATCTTTCTAATGATGTAAATTTTGTAAAGATCCAACGGGTAGATTTTCATATATGTGTAAATCAATTCTGAAGAAAAACAGCGCCACGGCCGCGTTATGGCCCGAAGCGTCGTTTTGAATAAATTGGCTATTTTAAAATAAATAAAAATAGCGATAAATTGTTATAAAATATTATAAACGATATGGATGTGAAATTTAGAAACTAACTGAAGGTTGGCTAAGTCAAATGGTTTCCTAGGTGTTGATCTGATGTTGGTTTCGGCCTTCGGGGTTAATATTTGGGAAATTGTTCTCTTACTGATTGACGGTTAGTGACTAATGAATTGAAATGATGCGTATGTATGTTAGTGTTGCACTTGTTTATGATATACGCGAGTTGCTCAGAAAGACCGGGTTTATCTCATTTTGAATAACTGAATCGACGATAAGAAATCGAAGATGAAGACGGTGGTCGAAGACCGGAGATCTTCACCTCGTTTGGATGGTAACCGAGGTCCTGATTGGGAGGCATCCCGAAATATGGATAATGAGTGGTGATCGTCCAGACGTACGTGGTGATCGATGGGTTTGCGAGGTATATAGTGCCTCCAGTTTCGTTCAGACCCAGAACGGACTTGCAAATGGACAGTGTGTCTGACATTGGAATTTATTCTGTGTGATTGATAGCCATCAGTTGCACGGTGTGAATTGCCTGTGTGGCATGCTAAGATGCAGTGATCAGGGCTTCTGTTGAAAAGCAAAGTCTTGTGGTGATGATCAAAGCACCGCCTGTGAGGCGTAGCTTTGTGTATAACGTGAATTTGCGAGCCTCACACCCCGGTATGAACCAGAAACGGGAGAAGGACCTCAGGGAGGGCATGCGTTTCTTTCTAGCTAGGAGTTGTGTCAATGTTTTTACACGGCCTGACATTTTACTTATGTTGATGATGGATAGCGAGGCGCCTCGGATATATTGGTTAATCCGGGACTGATGGAGTCATTCGTTGGCTCATTTGCGCCCCCATAGGGCGGGGAGACGTATTGTTCAGGCATAATAATCCACGTCCGAAAGACATGGTAGGCTAGATTGTCTCGAATTCGGTAAGGACTATCTTTTGCCTTGGTTCATTACGGAAATCCAATTTCCAAATACGTGACTGTGCGGTTTTGATTGTATATATATATGGCGACATGATATATGGTACCCATGCCGTCTAGGATTGATAGTTATGATTCAAAATTGTTTTGAAACATGTAAACAATAGTAATAATATCAAATGCTTTTGTTTTATTCGTATCAAGCATATTTTGGCCATTATAAGGTAAAACTCTATCCTCCGGTTTGCGTTGCATTGTGTGATGGGAACTGAGTCTTATAACGGCTTCATTTTTATAAAAAGCATTGCGATGTTTAAAAGAATGATTTGCTTTAAAGCACTGGCAATCCAATGGAGTAAACCCATTCCATGAAAGTGGCGTGGTCCTGTGATTAGCCATATTTCAAACGTGTTGAGTAGATTTCTCATACCAGCCCCATGACTGACTCGTAGTTTGTTTCACTTTCAAACTCGAGTGCCCCTTTTTCTACATGGGCAGCCTTGTATTCAGGTTTAGCTGGTTATTTCTGGATAGCTGGAGCTAAAGATGGATTCTATCATTTATCTCTTTTTATGCTGTTCAGCTCCTATTGTACATTATGTTTGTTTTTCCGCTGTAGACATATATGTATAGCTTAACTGTATTTGTACTAAGTATGATCCTGTATATTGTGTAACTCTGATGTTTACGTTTATCCAATGTATTATTTGTACATTATCTGGTGTATTTATTTATTTCTGTTCTGCTATTATCTGTTTCTGTGTTATATTCCAAGGATTACCCTTGCCGCCGTCAGTACGGAGTTTGGGGTCATCTCATTTGGTACCAAAGCTTTGGTTAAGCTTAGTTCTGGAATATAACATATTAAAGAACTCGTTAGAAATAGAACCAGTAGTGTTCCAGGACGGGAAACTCATTACAGATAGGATCAGTAATATCCTAGTATGAGTAAAGCAGAATGAAATACACCCCGATAGACACATTTACATTTGAAGTATATTTTTCTATGTTTTAAAATATCTTTTCTTTGACCTGACACTTGATCTGCTATTTGCAGAATACTAGAAAATGAGTGTCAGAAACAGAAGGAATGCAGAACCGGATATTGAGGCCCTATTAATCAAGTATCGAAATATGGGTGGAATGCCGTTCTCTGGTGAAGAATCTATTATGAAGACACAGGCTTGGATTCGTTCTGCTGAGAAAATCTTTGATGGTTTAAAGCTGAGGGATGACCAGAAAAGATTACTGGCATCCTGGGCACTCAAAGATGAAGCTTTGTTTTGGTGGGATTCGGTTATTGAGAATAATCCAGAAGGTGATATCACCTGGGACAAATTCAAAGTGATTTTCCTGGAAAGATTTACTCCTCCCGAAGCGACTAAGCGATTATGTGATGAATTTTCTTATCTGGTACAAGGAGATATGACCATTCCAGAATATCATAAGAAATTCAACGAACTTTCTCACTTTGCTCCTCATCTAATTCAAAATACGAAGAGAAAGAATCTGAGATTTATTGACGAGCTTCAAAGGAAATACCAGAATAAAGTAATGGGGCATGTGAAGCTTTCTTTTTCAGAAATGATTTATATGGCTTATTAGTATGAAGATCTCTATAAGAAAGGCATGTTGTGAGATGAAGAAGAAATCAGTTCTAGCAGCAAAATAAAATTTGAAGCTGATAGCCCGGAGACAAGTGTGCAGCCTAAGGCCAGTACGAAGGCTGAAGTCATAAAGAGGCCAAAGATCAATCAGAAAAAGGTAAAGACAGTCGTATGTCTAAAGTGTGATCAGCAAGGGCATTCGATGAGAAACTGTAGATCTTCGAAAAGACGAAAGAATGATGGATTTATATCCGGTGAAAATCTTCAGGAAAGTAGAGAATGCAATCTCTGCCAACAGGCTGGTCATGTAAAGCAAGATTGCTGGCTATTGAAAAAGACCAAAGAGGCTCAGGTAAATGAAGTGGCAGAAACTTCTAAGGCCTCGGCTATTCAGGAAAGGCCAGATGTTTTAGAAGGCACGCTTACTGTCAAAGATATTCCAGTTAAAGTACTGTTTGACACAGGCGCGTCAAGAAGCTTCATTGCCAAGAATGTAGTTAAGAAACTGGATTTGAATTTGAAGAAGCTCAAAGAGCCAATGACTGTCCAAAATCCGGTCGGGGGTTCCATCAATCTCAGTTGGGTTTGTGGAGTGCCGATTTCTTTTTCTCGTTATCGGTTCCCTACCATCGCGGTCGTCATGAATTTTACAGAGTTTGATCTTATCTTGGGGTTAGACTGGTTGACCAAGTATGAAGCTGAGGTTAAATGCGCCGACAGAGTCGTTAAGGCAAAGATAAAATCGGGTGAGTATATAACCATTCCCTGTGAAGGTCATAATTCTAATAGAAAAGACTTCTGGGCAGCTTTGGATGTTTCTCCTGTTTAAATAGAAAACATCCCTGAAGTCACAGAGGATCTTCCCGACCTAGTGAAAGATATTCCTGTCGTAAAAAATTATGCGGATGTTATTGAAGAAGTTGTTCGCTTACCTACGCAGAGGGAAACTGATTTCAAGATCGCTTTGATTCCCAATGCAAGGCCGGTAGTTCACGCTATTCGAAGAATGTCCTTGAAAGAGAAAGAAGAACTTGACAATCAAACACGACAGCTAGTATGGAAGGGTTTGATCAGGCCTAGTTTCTCTGACTGGGGAGAAGCAGTGGTATTTGTCCCAAAATCTGACAGTACTCTACGTCTATGTGTGGATTACTGTGATTTGAACAAGCAGACAATAAGGAATAAATAACCATTGTCGCGAATCGGTGATTTATTGGATCGTCTAAATGGAGCACAGGTATTCTCAAGGATGGACCTAGCTATAGGCTTCCATCAACTTCGAATTGCCGAAGAATGTGTTCCTATGACAACATTCAGAGGGCCAGACTTATTCTACGAGTGGTTAGTAATGCCGTTCGGCTTATGTAACGCTCCAGCATACTTCGTCGATTTGATGAATAGAGTGTTCAGAGGAGTCCTGAATAAATTTGTTCTGGTTTTTATTGACGATATTCTAATCTTATCTAAATCAAAGGCCGAACATGAAAAGCATCTGGAACAGGTTCTAGAAATTTTGAGACGGAATGTATTAAAAGCCAAACTATCCAAATGTATATTCTGGCAAGATGAAGTGAAATTTCTAGGCCACGTCGTATCTAAAGAAGGAATTGCTGTGGATCCAAGTAAAATCACAGCTATTCAAAACTGGAAACAGCCCAGTACCCCTACAGAAGTCCGCAGCTTTCTCGGATTAGCTAGTTATTACCGAAAGTTCGTTAAAAACTTTTCGAAGATATCTAGTCACTTAACGAAGCTTACAAAGAAGCACTCAAAATTCAAATGGACTCCAGAAAGTGAAGAGGCTTTTGAAGAGCTAAAGTTAAGATTAACGACAGCTCCAGTGTTAACCATCATCGATGGCAATCAGGATTTGAAAGTCTGGATTGATGCTTCTAGAGATGGCCATTGCGCAGTGTTAATGCAAAGGGGCCAAGTGATTGCTTATGCTAGCCGTCAACTAAAGCCGCATGAGAAAAACTATGTAACTCATGATCTTGAGTTATTGGCTATAGTATTCTCTTTGAAAATCTGGAGACATTATCTTCTGGGTGAGAGATTCGAACTGTTTACAGATCACCAGTCGCTAAAGTATCTGTTCACCCAGAAGGACTTGAATCTGAGGTAGTAACGTTGGCTGGAGTTTCTTGCAGCATATGACTTTGAGATTATATACACTCCAGGGAAAGCCAATGTCGTGGCCGATGCGTTAAGTCGAAAGAATGAAATGATCGCCATTTTTATTATCACGACTTCATTGATAGATAAAATATTTGCTCTTCAGGAGGATGATCACTTCATTCAGAAGATCAGGGAGATAATTCAAAAGGACGAACCCTCGAGTTTCCAAGTTGATGACGAGGGGATTCTAAGGCTAAAAGGTGGAATTTGTGTTCCTAACATTCCTGAGCTCCGAAAGGAAGTACTGGATGAATGCCACAAGTCAAAACTTAGTATCCATCCGGGAGTAAGCAAAATGTACAATGACATCAAACGCACTTTCTGGTGGAAAGTCGATGAAGAGGGACATTTCTTTATATGTTAGCCGATGCCCTACTTGCCAGCTAGTCAAAAGCGACCAACAAAAACTTGCTGGATTATTGCAACCGCTGGTAGTTCCTGGTTGGAAGTGGGAACATATTTCCATGGACTTCATTGATGGTTTTCCCAGAACCAGAAAAGGAAATGACAGTATTTGGGTGATCGTAGATCGCTTCACGAAGACAGCCCATTTCATACCTGTCAGATCAAACCGAACCGCTCAGAGTCTGGCGCATATATATTTCAAGGAAATAGTTAGACTACATGGAGTGCTGCTCAGTATAGTCAGTGATAGAGATACAATATTTACTAGTAAATTCTGGGAGGCATTTCAAGTAGAGCTGGGAACAAAACTGAACTTGAGCACCGCTTATCATTCTCAGACAGATGGTCAAACTGAGAGGGTGAATCGTATACTAGAAGATATATTGCGGGCTTGTGTTCTTGATTTTGGTGGATCATGGGAAGACCATCTACATTTGGCAGAATTCTCCTATAACAACAACTACCAAGCGAGCCTGACAATGTCACCATTCGAAGCATTGTATGGTAGACTGTGTCGATCCCCTGCTTGTTGGGTCGAACCCAGTAATAGACTTGTGTTGGGGCCAGATATGATCCGAGAAGCTGCCGACAAAGTCGACTTTATTAAGAAGCGATTACTTGCCGCTCAAAGCCGACAAAAGAGTTATGCCGATAGGAGAAGAAGAGATATATCATTTGTTGTTGGCGACTATGTATATTTGAAAGTATCGCTGATGAGAGGAGTTATCTGGTTCGGTAAAACTGGGAAGTTGGCACCCAAATTCATTGGTCCGTTTCCTATTCTGGAACGGATCGGAACTCTCGCTTATAGGGTTAAATTGGCTGATTGGTTGCCTGGAGTTCATGATGTATTTCACATATCTCAACTTCGAAAGCACGTTCATGATACAGACTTAATCGTGGAAGAAGCAGCTCAACAGGATATTGAAATTACTCCAGAATTAGCTGTGAGAAGAGAGCCGCTAAAGATCATCGGCAAAGAAACCAAAGAGCTGAGGAACAAGAAAGTTCACTTAGTCAAAGTGCAATGGAGTGGAGATCCGCGAGATTGTACTTGGGAAACTGAGGAGTGCATTCAGAAAGCCTATCCTAGATGCCGAGTGGATATCTCTGATTGACTCCGGTGCAAGGTACATTTACCATACTTTGCATTACTAATTAGTTCTCTACTCTGTTGTTATTTTCTTTCCATGGATGTGCACTTTTAATTCTATAGTCTGAATGATTTTAAAAGAGTATAGAAATTGATTAGTATATTTTTGAAAAGTTAAAAACAATTTGATTGTTGTTTGTGTTGTGCGATAGTAGATTTGATTAATTAAATTTATTAAAACGATAGTTAATTTAATCAATAATAGAATGAATGGTAGAATTTATTCGATTATATCACACATTGAACTGATTAGAAAATAGATAGAAATATATATACTTGTGCATTATATATGTTTGAACAGGTAATTGGATAGCTGTTGAGTAAAGAATTTATTTGCGTGCCCGACAAATAGGTAAACCTTAATGAGTTGGATGCGAAATATTATTATATCAACTCCTGTGAATGCCATTGGATGCGGAGTGCTGGCTATTCTGTATGAAATAATAAACATTGCCATAGGATAGTAACAATTAATTTTGAACTACATTACATGGCATACTTCTGGAAGATAGGCATACTTCATCATATACCACATAAGCATTAGGAGCTTGTGTGACGAGGTGGGAGATTTACCATACGAGCGAGAGGCTTGTATGGCGATGACTATATTTTACAGGTTGAACTGACGACTGATATGGACTATTTAAATTGTAACGATAAAATTGCCAGATTAATGAATACCCCACACGGGTCTAGAGTTGACAAAAATCACGTCTCTCTAGTCATTAGATACGGCACATGGATTATTTATTTCCCACACGGGACGAGGTGACGAGGATTTATCCTCTGGAGCAATTAAAATACACACTCCCTCAGGCTTTGACAGGGTGACGAGAATTTATTCTCTAGAGTTATTATCTATAAACGCTCCCCTGTAAACACCAGAATATATCACTATAAATATGTGTATTCTTTATAGGATTTATTGGGTACCTAATACGGCCCAATAAATTTCCAAACCTCTCCCCATACAAAGGAGGTTATGGCGAAATTTTTCGAAGATTCCGGGTGTTAGGCAAATTTTTGAAGAATTTGAAAATTCTCAGAAACTGAAAAGTTGGAGAATGGAAGCCAGATCGAATGTAGAGTTGATTAATCAAACCACTTTCGACTTTGTTCCTTTTCAGGGACGAAAAGTTTTAAGTGGGGGAGATTGTAACGACCCGGAAAATCTGAACCAATTTAAAATTTTTAAATTTGCTAAAATAGTGGATTTTAAATATTTAAAATAAATATTTTAAATAATAGCAATGAAAAGTGAGTTTGAATCGATGTTTGAAAACGAATATAATTAATTCTAATTATAAACAAGGCCTGAAATGGCGCTGTAGTTTCAAAAATTGAATTCAAACTTTGTCGGACTGTACCGGGTGCAAAACAAAATGGATTTGAGTGAAACCAAAAATATTTAAATCTGTTAGTGAATACCTTTCTAACGAATCTGAAAAATCGAAGTTTCATAGCGGAAAGCAAAAGTTATGGCCAAATGAATTTTCAGAAAGGTCGCTATGGAATTTATATAGCCCGTGAAATTGGCCATTTTGCAAACGACCTTGGATTTTGACGAAACCACTTTTGTTGGATCCGGGATGTGAAGTTATTGCTAGGTTTCAAATTTCATAATTTTTGAAGCTAGTATGTGAGCGTGGCAAAGGAAAATGTGTTTTGGTCAATTATAGTTAAATTGGATCGACCAGAAATGGGCCTTTTTGCAAACAGTCTCAGAATTCGACGAAACTAGTTTTGTTGGGACCGTATCGTCAAAACATAGATAGATTTATTTTTCTGGAATTTTTCGAATCAGTCTATGGCCCTGGCAAATTGAAATGTTCGTTCAAATCGAATATTGAATGTTTTATACTTTAATTTGAAGGAAAACTGACTGAAACAGTGGAATGGGCCTACGAAACAAATCCCATTGTGTTCGGAATGGGGGTAAAACGCTAGGGACGACAGTCGTTGGGTTTGAATTGGGGTTCGTGGATGAAAGAGGATATTTTTGGATTTTAAAAATTTATAAATATAAAAAATATCATTGGCCCAGATATTTTTCTCTCTCCCTGATAATATCGCGATCGACGATGGAAAGGTGTTCATCACTTCCCGTCCATTTTCTGATCAATCCACGCAAAATTAGCCCCTCCTCCAGTTGAAGATTTTGTAGAGCTCCTCTAGATCTTTAAATCCATATAAAATTCGGAATTTTTCGTGGCCTGTGGATTGCGAATCGACGCCAGGAAGTCCGGGCGTTCAAACCGCCGCCGCACCGCCATATCGCCGTCGAGTTGGGGGTGGCCACCACCGTCGGAGGCGCCTCTCCGTCCTCTTCCACGTGGCATCTTCTGATCGTCACCAAACCTCACGGATTGCAAGAAAAGTTCAAACCTAGTTTTGAAGAATTCAGAGAGGTATCGGCTATATTTATTTTCAACAGTTTTAACATCTCTAAACCGTTGCAAACTTTGAAAAATCATATCTTTTTCGTTTCTTGTCGAAATCCAGTGAAACAAGAGACAGTGGACTCGTGTGGACGTCTTCTACATTCTAGAAGAGACCGCAAATTTTTCTGAGCCTTCTGATATTTTTGATGGAGTGGAACCCAAAGTGAGATTTCTAAATTATAAACGATATGGAAACGACGATGTATAAATTATATAATCGATGTATGAGTTATATAATTGTTTTACACCTCTTGTATAAGCGTTGTATAAGTTGTACGTTCGATGTATAAGTTGTATATGCATTGTAAAAATTATATATGTGTTGAAATAGAAGTGAAATGCTATATATATATATATATATATATATATATATATATATATATATATATATGCCCCTCGTCCACAAACCATGGACGATATTTATTGGTTGTGATTGGTGTGAAAATTGATTGATAGCGAATGGTTGATTGGAATTGTTTGTGGTTGATATTGATTGATTGTGGTTGAAAAATACCCGTTTGTGGTTGAGAAATATTTGGTTGAAACCACATAGGATTAGTTTGTGGAAATGAAATAAATATACATGTCGCCTGCGTGCGAACTAGATGCATGAATCCCCATTGTCAAAAACCGCGAGGTTTTAAGGTAGAGCGAGGAGCCGTACTAGGGACAGCCCGGTTTTAACTACCCTGCCGTTATGCTGCCGAAATTTTGAATAATATTCATGTGTTAGAGTTATTTTCATTTGTCGAAACTATATTTGTTCGTTGAATAGAAAACCTTCATGTGTTGAATTGAAATTCATTCGTTGAATAGAATTCATGTGTTGAATGGTATTCGTGTTTTTAAATATAAAAATCACCTTTTTTATCTATTTATATAAACTATAGAAAACCTTCATGTATTGAATTGAAATTCATTCGTTGAATAGAATTCATGTGTTGAATGGTATTCGTACTTTTAAATATAAAAATCACCTTTTTATCTATATATATAAACTATAGAAAACCTTCATGTGTTGAATCGATATTCATTCGTTGAATTGAGATTCATGTGTTGAATGGTATTCATGTTTTGAAATAAATTGTTTTGCAATAAAAATCACCTTTTTATCTATATATATAAATTATAGAAAACCTTCATGTGTTGAATCGAAATGCATTTGTTGAATTGAAATTCATGTGTTGAATGGTATTTATATTTTGAAAGAAGTTATTTTATAATAAAAATCATATTTTTATCATCTATATGAACTATATAAAATAGTCGTGTTTTGAAATAAATTGTTTTACATTAAAAATCCTATTTTTATTACCTATATGAACTATATAAAATAATCGTGTTTTGAAATGAATTGTTTTACAATAAAAATCACATTTTTATTATATAAATGAATTGTTAAAAATAGTGAAGTGTTGAAATAGAAGACAGTTAGATAAAAATATCATTTTTATCAAATGTATGAAAAGAATATAGTTTTGAAATCGAAGAATCGATATATATATATATATATATATATATATATAGAATTGAAATATATCGAATAACGAAGCTGCAGTTCGTATTTTGAAACCGTGATTTCAAACGATTAGTGCTGGAGATCCGACCATCGGATTTTCCTGAAATCGCAACCGTTGGGTTCGCTTTGGACATATCTTTCCAACGGCTCCAACTTTGTAAAAATCCAACGGTTGGATTGTCTGGAATGTTTAATTCAAATCTGAAGAAAAACCGCGCCAGAATCGATTATATATATATATATATAATTATATTAAATCAAATAATGACGCTGCAGTTCGTATTTTGAAATCGAAACTTCAAATGATTGTACCGGGAGATCCGACCGTCGGATTTTCCCAAAACTGGAACCGTTGGATTCGTTTTGAAAAGATCTTTCTAATGATGTAAATTTTGTAAAGATCCAATAGTTAGATTTTCATGTGTAAACCAAATATGAAGAAAAACAGCGCCACGGCCGCGTTATGGCCCAAAGCGTCGTTTTGAATAAATTGGCTATTTTAAAATAAATAAAAATAGCGATAAATCGTTATAAAATATTATAAACGATATGGATGTGAAATTTATAAAGTAACTGAAGGTTGGCTAAGTCGAATGGTGTCCTGGGTGTTGATCTGATGTTGGTTTCGGCCTTCGGGGTTAATATTTGGGAAATCGTTCTCTTACTGATTGACGGTTAGTGACTAATGAATTGAAATGATGCGTATGTATGTTAGTGTTGCACTTGTTTATGATATACGCGAGTTGCTCAGAAAGACCGGGTTTATCCCATTTTGAATAACTGAATCGACAATAAGAAATTGAAGATGAAGACGGTGGTCGAAGACCGGAGATCTTCACCTCGTTTGGATGATAACCGAGGTCCTGATTGGGAGGCATCCCGAAATATGGATAATGAGTGGTGATCGTCCAGACGTACGTGGTGATCAATGGGTTTGTGAGGTATATAGTGCCTCCGGTTTCGTTCAGACCCAGAACGGACTTGCAAATGAACAGTGTGTCTGCCATTGGAATTTATTCTGTGTGATTGATAGCCATCAGTTGCACGGTGTGAATTTCCTGTGTGGCATGCTAAGATGCAGTGATCATGGCTTCTGTTGAAAAGCAAAGTCTTGTGGTGATGATCAAAGCACCGCCTGTATGGCGTAGTTTTGTGTATAACGTGAATTTGCAAGCCTCACACCCTGGTATGAACCAGAAACGGGAGAAGGACCTCAGGGAGGGCATACGTTTCTTTCTAGTTAGGAGTGGTGTCAGTGTTTTTACACGGCCTGATATTTTACTTATGTGGATGATGGATAGCGAGGCACCTCGGATATATCGGTCGATCCGGGACCGATGGAATCATTCGTTGGCTTATTTGCGCCCCATAGGGCGGGGAGACTTATTGTTCAGGCATAATAATCCACATCGGTGGACCGACCCTGACGATCCAGGGGGCAGTTGCGGCTGTTCCTAAGACATGGTAGGCTAGATTATCTCGAATTCGGTAAGGACTATCTTTTTCCTTGGTTCATGATGGAAATCTAATTTCCAAATACGTGACTGTGCGGTTTTGATTGTATATATATGGCGACTGATATATGGTACCCATGCCGTCTAGGATTGATAGTTATGATTCAAAATTGTTTTGAAACATGTAAACACTAGTAATAATATCAAATGCTTTTGTTTTATTCGTATCAAGCATATTTTGGCCATTATAAGGTAAAACTCTATCCTCCGGTTTGCGTTGCATTGTGTGATGGGAACTGAGTCTTATAATGGCTTCATTTTTATAAAAAGCATTGCGATGTTTAAAAGAATGATTTGTTTTAAAGCACTGGCAATCCAATGGAGTAAACCCGTTCCACGAAAGTGGCGTGGTCCTGTGATTAGCCATATTTCAAATGTGTTGAGTAGATTTCTCATACCAGTCCCATGACTGACTCGTAGTTTGTTTCACTTTCAAACTCGGGTGCCCCTTTTTCTACATGGGCAGCCTTGTATTCAGGTTTAGCTGGCTCTTTCTGGATAGCTGGAGCTGAAGATGGATTCTATCATTTATCTCTTTTTATGCTGTTCAGCTCCTATTGTACATTATGTTAGTTTTCCGCTGTAGAAATATATGTATAGCTGAACTGTATTTGTACTAAGTATGATCCTGTATATTGTGTAACTCTGATGTTTACCTTTATCCAGTGTATTATTTGTACATTATCTGGTGTATTTATTTATTTCTATTCTGCTATTATCTGTTTCTGTGTTATATTCCAAGGATTACCCTTGCCGCAGTCAGTACGGGATTTGGGGTCGTCTCATGAGGTGGAAGTATATTTAATTAATTAAATTCATTAATTTTAAATGTTAGTAATCTTAATTAAATCATATCTTATTCATTCGAACTCAGAACAGAACGATTTTCGAAGCGTAGCAATTGTACGACAGAGATCTACGACTCTAGACTGAAAAGGAGCGATTCCGAGTTGTTTGAATTTTGGCCAAATTTGCAACACGACTGTGAGATTTCTCCTTTTTTGAATAATTAATCAATTTAATTATTTTACTTGCTATGTAATGATTGTGTGTATATGATTTAAATCTGCTTTGTTCTGAAATTTTGGATGATGTTTGATCTATTGTCTAGTGATGAATAATTGTAGATCTGAATGTGTTGGTTAAATTAAATCATTTTCTCTTTGTCAATATTTGGTGAATCATGTGTAGTAAACAATATAAAAATATTATTTTATCATTTTTATTGGATTGAATTAGATTGTCAATTCAGTAAAAAAATATCATTTTGATCATTTTTGTTGAATTGAAATAGAATTGTCAATTCAATTAAAAGTATCATTTTTTGTTATATTATTGAACTGAATTAGAATTTTCAATTTAATAAAAACATCACCTTGCTTATGTTTGTGAATTGAGTTAAATTTTCTATTCAGTATAAAATTCTTCACTTTTGTGTTGATTGATAAAAACATCACCTTTGTTGTTGTTTGATTGTAGTAGAAAAAGATTACTTTTTTTTATTTGCAAATTTAGAAGCAAATATAAAACCTACCAAAAGTTATATTTTATTTGCATTCTTTGATGCAAATAAAAGGTTGAAATTAGAAGTTGAATATTTATTTGCATTCTTTGATGCAAATAAAACATTGAAAGAAAAAATTGAATTTTTATTTGCATTCTTTGACGCAAATAAAAGGTTGAAATTAGAAGTTGAATTTTTATTTGCATTCTTTGATGCAAATAACATATGAAATAAAAAGTTAATTCTCATTTTCATTCTTTGGCGCTAATAAAACCTTGAAATTAGAAGTGGCATTTGTATTTGCATTCTTTGATGCAAATTAAACATTTAAAATGAAAGTTGCATTTTTATCTGCATTTCTTGATGCAAATAAAACATAGTTTAAAATGGGTTATATTTTATTTGTATTTTTGATACAAATAAAAACATGATTTAAAAGTTACATTTTTATTTGTATTTTAGATACAAATAAAAACATGATTTAAAGAGTTGTATTTTTGCTTGCAATTTTAGATGCAAACAAAACATTAAAATAAAAGTTGCATTTTTGGTTGTAATTTTAGATGCAAACAAAACATTAAAATAAAAGTTGCATTCTTGTTTGCAATTTTAGATGCAAACAAAACATTAAAAAAAAGTTGCATTTTTTGTTTGCAATTTTAGATGCAAACAAAAACATTAAAATAAAAGTTGCATTTTTGTTCGCAATTTTAGATGCAAACAAAAACATTAAAATAAAAGTTGCATTTTTGTTTGCTATTTTTGATGCAAACAGAACATTAAAATAAAAGTTGCATTTTTTGTTTGCAATTTTAGATGCAAACAAAAGCATTAAAATAAAAGTTGCATTTTTATTTGCAATTTTAGATGTAAACAAAACATTAAAATAAAAGTTGCATTTTTGTTTGCAATTTTAGATGCAAACAAAACATTAAAATAAAAGTTGCATTTTTGTTAGCAATTTTAGATGCAAACAAAATATTAAAATAAAAGTTGCATTATTGTTTGCAATTTTTGGATGCAAACAAAACATTAAAATAAAAGTTGCTTTTTTGTTTGCAATTTTAGATGCAAACAAAAACGTTAAAATAAAAGTTGCATTTTTATTTGCAATTTTAGATGCAAATAAAAACATTAAAATGAAAGTTACATTTTTGTTTGCATTTTTGATGTGAATATTGATTTAAAAGTTGCATTTTTATTTGCATTCTTTGACGCAAATAAAATATGAATTAAAAGTTGTATTTTTACTATTAAATTAGAAGTTACCTTTTTATTTACATTTTAGATGTAAATAAAAGAATAGGATTAAAGGTATCATTTTTATTGTCATTTTAGAGACAATAAAAAAGAACATATTTTATTGTTTCATTTGTATTGTCATTTTAGAGAAAATAAAAAGAATAGATTTAAAATGTCATATTTTTAGATGCAATCAAAATAGTAGGATTAAAAAACATGTTGTTATTATCATTTGGCTTCAACAAAAAGAGTTATTATTAGGAAAATATATTTCTAATGTAATTTAATTACCATTGGAAATAATTAGTCATTAAAACATGATTTATTTCAAATCATCATTTTTATCATGTTGGTAGAATTATGAAAATCATATATAAATCTCTAACATGAATATAGGTTGCGTTCGGCTTGCTTGTGATTGTTTGAAAAGTAGTTGATACCGCAAATGAATAATATATATATATATTAATTAAAATTAAACGAATCATGTGCGGTAGTTCGCGTTTCGGCAATCGTAATTTCAGACGATTATACTGTAAGAACCGACCGTCAGATTTCCCCAAAATTGGAACCGTTAGGACCGTTTTGGGAAGATCGTTCCATTGATATGAATTTTGTTAAAATCCAATGGTTAGATTTTAAGATATGTGTAAATCAAATTTTGGTAAAAACAGTGTCAGGGCCGCCCATCGACCCGAAGAGTCGTTAATCAAATTTGGCTATTTTTATATAAATAAAAATAGAAATTAATCATTATAAATACCACTAACAATATGAAATGATTTTTAATATATATATATATATATAAGCGAGGATCATTTGAAAAGACCGAGTTAAATCTCATTTCAGCTGGTCATACGACGATCTAAAATAAAGATCTTAAAGACGGCGATTGAAGACCGACGATCTTCACATCGAAAGGATAACTACTGATGCCTGACATTGGCTAGCTACCATTAAAGGGTTAAAGGGGGAGTTGTCTGGATGTACTTGTTGATCGTTCAGATACGCGAGCACCAAGGTGACTCCGGATTCGTTCAGACCCAAAACAGACTTGTAAATGGATGTGTGTCTAACATTGAATTTCATGCCGTGTAATTAAATTGATATCTATTAATATTTTTCTGAGGTGGCGGGAAATTTATTCCGTTGCTAAAACACCCTTCTTTGAGACGCGTGAGCTCGAAGGTTATATATTGGTAGTTATCGATCGCATAGTATGTGTAACACCCCGTAATTTTATAACATTAAAATTCACAAATTAAAGTATACTTAATTTTTAGAAAAGAATTAAGTTAAATGGGTTGCGCAGAGAAATATACATATATTGATATATATATATATATATATATATATAAATTTAAAATTAAATAAATAAATATGCGAAAAAGTTCAAAACAGTGAATTGGGAGGGGGAATAACCGAACCGGCCCATTTTTGAGGTCGACCCAAGCCCCGCTGGGTCGACTAGGGGTTAATCCAGGGTGTTTGGCTGTCAACCCGTGGGTCGATTCGCTCAAATGAAGATTTTGCATTTGATTGGTTCTCATGGTTCAGGGTTAATCTAAAGGTCCTAAATAACTTCCTACACCTATAAATACATCCTAATGCAAACCCTAAACCTAATTAAAATAGAATAGTTACCGTCATACCATCGCCATGGAAATCAATGGAGCCGCCGCCAACTAAGAAAGAAGAAAAGCAAATTCAATTCTAATTCTCTCAACCCTAAAGCAAAGCAAAACTCTCTCTTTTCTTCTCTAAATTGTGAGTATGATGATCTTAACAAGATTATTATCATTTTAATTAGGTTGAGTTACGAATGGATTATGTGTAGGTGATGTGAATTATCATATATGTTGTTGTAAACCCCTTTTGCTATCATGTATATTGTAAATCCAATGTTATGTGATGATGATATCTTATATGTTGTAAATCATGCTATGATGATGTTATGTATGTTGAAAGTTTCTATGCTAAGTTGTGATGAATCATACATGTTAAAAAGGCCATGATGTTACCATCTATGCTAGTTAGTTCATATTAATTAAATCATCATGTTTGGGTTATGTTGATCTATATGACAAGTCACATATGCAAGTTAGATTGATTAGAAAAGTTATGAACATATACCAAGACATCTATTATGACATCTAGAATTATGCTATGACATATGTGATATCCTATGCTAGTTCACACCATCATTATGTTGCCTAAAAACCCCATATGCAAGTTTATGTATAGATTTGGGCTATGATCATATCATATAAATTGAAAAATTTAACAAGTTGACACCATTTGATCCTTAACATGTGTAGTTTATGCAAGTTTCACCCCTATTATGATTAGATTTATTTTAATTGTCTATATGTTGTGATAATTTATCTTTGTGCTAGGTGTTAGACTATACAAGTCTAGCCTATATTATGCGTTGAATAAGCGAACGTATAAACGTGGGGTAGGGGTAATATTAAGGATTTAATATTAAAAAGTTGGGGTGCAATTGATATGATTTTGCATGCCATAAGTGGATGGCCATAATTGAGTCAATTATGGACATCATTAAAAGTTGACTTAATTAATAATTTGAATAGGGAATTATTAAAACTGGGGTAAAAGATTTTAAGTGTTAATCAGTGCTTAGGACACGAGGTTGGACTCGTTTGTGACGTAAACCTGCTCGGACCCGCCCGGCAAATCCAGTGGCCACAAATGTCAGCCCAATGTGAGAGGTCCTAGGCCTAAACTAAAGCATAACAGTTGTAAAGACACGAGGTTAGACTCTTTTATGGTGTAAAACTGCCCGGACCCGCCCGGCAAATCCAGCTGCCATAAATGTCAGTCTAATGTGAGAGGTCTTTATGAGGTTATGGCCTGAATGAATTAAGAAATACTTAACCAGATATACATGTAAGGTGGGACATGGGGGTTAAGTAGGTGACTTGGGTGGCATGAGGAATCTAGGGGGTGCTCTTAGTGGCATGTGAAATACGATTAGTAAGACTTAACCAAACACACATGTAAATGAACATGACTAAGAGGGTTAAGTGGGATATACTAGTGACAAGCTTTAAGGTGGGTAGCTTGTGGGGACCCATTTCGACCAGTATCCCAAACGTATCTTTGTGGGCTCGAACCAAGTCGAGAACGGGACACGCATGCTGGGTTCGACTGTAAGAGGCCAAAACATGGAGCGGTGGCAACGAAAGTCCAACGGGTTTCGTATGCGTGTGTGGACCCGGGCTGGTAGGTAAGACGTTGTTGCATCGTGTTGGTATAAGCCGTGCATTCTCAAGTTGTATCGGGTTGCCACTTTAGGGGAGTGACACACCCCACTGTGGGGCCAACACGGATATCTAGGAGTAGGGAGCCGATCGAAAGTGGGTAGTGGGGTACACCTAGTGGAGATAGGGGCAGACGGCACCTATGTAGTTAGCTAGGGGTACGTAAGGCTATTTATAAAGTTTCTGTGTGAAGCAAGTGGGATCAAACAATAGGGTGACTGGTGTGGTGCAGTGTAGTAATGTGCGGTGCAGTGTAGTAATCATTCGTTAGTAATTAGGTGTGCCTTTACCGTTATCTTTAACGTTATCTTAAACGCTATCTTTATCTTCCTAAGAGTTCATAGACATTTACTTGTCTTCCAGCTTATGCCTTAGTCTAGTTATTTTGATAATAGTATTGTTAGAATTATCATACTCGCCAGACTTTATGTCTGACCCCCTCTATTTCTATCCTTCTCCCCCTCCAGGTCCTCAGGTTGGGCCCAGTTCTAGTGGAGTTTGATTGGATTGCTCATCTCTCTTTGGAAAGCTTGGACCGTTGAAGTAAAGTCCAGCTTGTTATCTTCTATAATGGCTATTTGTGTAATGGGATTATGTATTTTGTTTTTATGAAGATGGATAATGTACTTGACTCTAAATTAATGGTTTTGTGATGTAATAAACATGTTTCTGCTGCAATAAAATGAAGCTTTAGTTTTCAAGTACTACTTATTACCTGTCTTGTTGTAATTTTTCTGTTCTATATTCACTTATAACCTCCATGGAAGTTAATGCATTCCCTTTGTGAGTGACATTAATGGACGTGGGGTGTTACACGTGGTATCAGAGCTTAAGGTTACCAGAACAGATAAAAATACTTTAGAAAAATAGTTATTTTTGGAAGAAGTGTTTTCAAAAACATGTTTTAATGAGAAATTTAAAGAGAAAAGTTTTTAAGAAAAACATAATCCCCAATAGCCACATATCTTTATCTTTCGAATTATCCATTTTGAATCTTTCCTTTTTCGTTTCAGCATGGCTGAAGATCTTAATCTACCCGACGGTGTAACGATACCAGGATGGTATAGGAGGCTATTGGAGGCTAGGGCCGCTGCAGGTCCAGCCAATGTTCCTCCACCACCAGTGGCACCCGTTCCTCCTCCTCCTCCTCGCGTAGATACTTTTGCAAAGACGAGCAAGGAATTCAAGGCTATGGGTGGAAAACCATTTCAAGGGTCAGAAACGTTTGCGGAAGCTAGAGATTGGCTTAAGGAGGTGGTAGAATTGCTAGAAATCTTTGAAGTAGAAGAAGGGAGGAGAGTTCGTTTAGCAGCTTGGTTGATGAAGGGAGAGGCCTCGTTTTGGTGGGAGGTCACTAATGGGGAGCGTCCTGTTGACTCTTGAGCGGATTTCAGACGTAGGTTCGAGGCGAAGTTTCTCTCAAGGGTGGAAGAAAATCTATATATGGAAAGGTTCTTGACATTGAAGCAAGGAAGCTCATCAGTGAAAGAATATGTCAATAAATTTAATCAGTTAGCAAGGTTTGGATTGGACTTAGTAAACACACCGAAGAAGAAGGCTCTAAGGTTCGTGAATGGCTTGAATGAACCATTGCAAGGGTTGGCTATGACCCACATCCCGATGGGGGCCACCTTTGAGAAGTTAGTAGAAATGGCGCTCATGCATGAGGAGAAAAGCGCTAAAGCTGATAAGGCACCCGAGAAGAAGGGGGATCAGAAGAAACCACAATAGCAAAACAAGAAGGGTGGAAAAGACAATAATGGCAAGGGAAAGAAGAAGTGCTTTAACTGTGGAACCCCAGGCCATCTCAATAAGGATTGCCGAAAGAAAAAGAAGACAGGCTGTTTTCATTGTGGCGATGCGGGACATTTAGTGAAGGACTGCCCAAAGAAGGGGCAGAGGGCAGGAGCTACCTCGGGAGGACAGGTGCAGGCTCTTATGGCACCAGGGCAGACTAGAGGACAAGTTCAGGCTCTCGCGGTCCCACCGCTGCAAGAACGAGGTAGAACCATTTCTGTTGAAAGCTTAGTTTTTCTGTTTGATCATCCTGTCCGTACCTTATTCGATTCGGGCGCATCACATTCGTTTATCCCTACATCATTAGTTGAATCACTGCACTTAAACACCAGTTTAGTAGAGGATCCCTTAGTTGTTTCGAATCCAATAGGGGGCTCAGCTTATTTGTCCATGATGTGTTTGGATTTGTAAATTTCCATACTTAGCGTTGAATTTAGATGTGATGCTTATTTGTTGGGCTTCACGGGCTATGGGTTAATTTTAGGAATGGATTGGTTATCCAGAAATGGGGTCGTTCCTGATTGTGAAAGGAGAGTAGTTAGGCTCATGACTCGCCTTGGCAACACTCTCGAAATCTTCTGTAATCCCATAAATTCGGTTATGCTAAGTTATCTAGAATCGCTTGACGCGTCTGAGAAAAATCTACGATCTGTTAGAGTGGTCCGAGAATATTCGGATGTGTTTGAGGAGGTGAAGGGCTTGCCTCCGAAGCGGGAGATAGATTTTCGAATATATCTTGTGGATAATGCGAAACCAGTATCTTTGCCAGTACGCCACATGGCTCCACGTGAAAGGAGGGAACTCGATAAGCAAGTGAAGGAGTTTCTTGAGAAGGGGTTCATAAGACGAAGTATATCGGAGTGGGGTGCTCCAGTAGTATTTGCCACGAAGGCGGATGGGTCCCTTAGACTGTGTGTAGACTATAGAGAACTTAATAAACTTACTAAGAAGAACAGACACCCACTGCCGAGGAATGACGATCTCTTCGATCAGTTAGTTGGCGCCTCAGTGTTTTCGCAGTTGG
Source organism: Allium sativum (assembly GCA_030737875.1). Classification (NCBI taxonomy): domain Eukaryota; kingdom Viridiplantae; phylum Streptophyta; class Magnoliopsida; order Asparagales; family Amaryllidaceae; genus Allium; species Allium sativum. The sequence goes on from CM060920.1 coordinate 194,050,303, forward strand.
ACTTAGCCACTGGGTTCCATCAGTTGAGAGTGGCTGAGGATATCATAGACAAGACTGCCTTTAGGACTCCGGACGGTTTCTATGAATGGCTAGTGATGCCCTTCGGTTTGACAAATGTCCCAGCATATTTTGCTGATTTGATGAGTAGGGTGTTTAGGGAGTACCTTAACAAATTCGTGGTAGTCTTTGTAGATGACATCTTGATCTTTTCTAAGGATGAAGAAGAGCATGCCCTACATCTTAGGGAAGTGTTGGAGACCCTATGAGCGCATAGCCTTAAGGCTAAATTTTCTAAGTGCCACTTCTGGAGGAAGGAAGTACGGTTCTTGGGGCACGTGGTTTCCAAAGAAGGGATAGCCGTGGATCCAGCGAAGGTGATGGCCATCCAAGATTGGAAGGTCCCTAAAAATGCTACCGAAGTGAGAAGTTTCTTGGGGTTGGCTGGCTACTATAAGAAGTTTATCAAAGACTTCGCAAAGATATCAGCTCCATTGACATGCTTGACGAAGAAGAACCTAGTTTTCACATGGGACGTAGATTGTGATGATGCGTTCCAACCTTTGAAGAGAGCTTTGACTTCAGCCCCAGTCTTAGTATTGCCAGACGGGAGTAAGCCGTTTACCGTTTATACTGATGCTTGTGGGACAGGACTAGGCGCAGTCTTAATGCAAGAGGGTAGGGTAATAGCCTATGGTGGAAGGCAGTTGAGAGCGCATGAGAAAAATTATCCTACACATGACCTAGAATTGGCCACTATTGTTTTCGCGCTTAAGTCTTGGCGTCATTATCTTCTTGGCGAGAAATTCGAATTATTCACTGACCATAAGTCTTTAAAATACCTATTCTCTCAAAAGGACTTGAACTTAAGGCAGCAAAGGTGGATGGAGTTCTTAGCGTCCTACGACTTCGAAATAGCCTATACCCCTGGCAAGGGTAACGTGGTGGCAGACGCCTTAAGTAGAAAAAGATTATCCTAAAGTCCTTTGTTTGTTGAGCGGCGAAGTTTAGAATTCATTTCGATATTTGACTTTAGACCTTCCGTTGACTTCGTACCCGGTTTGCTAGAATCCTTGGAGGTCAGACCTACGCTTTTGGGACGGATTGGCGAGGCACAGCGAGACGACCCGCAGTTGGTTGAGTTAGTAGAAAAACTCAAAGGAGGGGAGTCATCAAGCCATCTCCGTAGGTATACCCTAGACGATAAGGGTTGGTTACGTAGGGACGGTAGACTTTGTGTACCAAAAGACGATGACCTAAGGAAGACTATTCTTGACGAAGCACATCATTCGAAGATGACCATTCATCCCGGTGGGGACAAGATGTACAAAGACATGAAGAGAGTTTACTTTTGGGCCGGCATGAAGAAAGATGTGGCCGAGTATGTCGCTAGATGCTTGGTGTGCCAACAAGTAAAAGCGGAGCAAAAGAAACCCGGTGGGTTGCTTCACCCATTGGAGGTTCCACTATGGAAGTGGGAAAGTGTCTTGATGGATTTTGTGGATGGGTTACCGCGATCAAGGAAGGGTAATACGGGAATTTGGGTTATAGTAGATAGACTTACTAAAAGCGCCCATTTCATTCCCGTAAAGAGTAGAAGGACTGCTCCATGATTAGCCTCCGTATACGTTCGAGAAATAGTTCGTTTGCACGGTGTTCCTTCTAGCATAGTGAGCGACCGCGATCCTATTTTCACTAGCGAATTTTGGAGAAGCTTACAACAGGCGGTAGGGACTCAGTTTTGTTTGGGCACCGCATATCATCCTCAGACGGACGGCCAGACTGAGAGGGTGAATCGCATTCTAGAGGATCTGTTGAGGCTATGTATCCTAGACTTTGGGGGTACGTGGGAAGAGCATCTTCCATTGGTGGAGTTCGCATATAATAACAGCTTTCAGTCCAGCATTGGTATGGCACCATTCGAAGCTCTTTATGGACGACCTTGTCGTTCACCTACATGTTGGTGGGAATCTACGGATAGGATCTTACTTGGGCCCGATATGATTAGGGAGACTTCGGAGAAGATCGACTTGATTCGAAGGAGGATGAAAGCATCACAGGATAGGCAGAAATCTTATGCGGATAAGAGGAGGACATATCTCGAGTTTGAAGTTGGGGACATTGTCTTTGTCAAAGTGTCTCCATTACGGAATGTTGTTCGCTTTGGGTCCGTTGGGAAATTAGCACCAAGGTTCGTAGGGCCGTTTCCTATTAAGGAGAAAATTGGACAGATGGCGTATAGAGTGGAGTTGCCCGAGAGACTTAGTGGTGTACACGACGCATTCCATGTGTCACATTTGAGGAAGTGCTTGCACGAGACCGCGGAAGTGGTAGAGCCGAGATTTCTTAGAGAGGTGGAGATAGAGCGTGATGCGACAATTCGACGAGCTCCTATGCGCATTCTTGGGTCGGAGATCAAGAGGTTGAGGAATCGAGAGGTCAGACTAGTCAAAGTGCAATTGGGAGATGATGAGAGCAACGCTACTTGGGAGACAGAAGAGAAGATGCGTTCACGATACCCTTTTCTTTTTGAGGGTATGTCTTTTAATTTCTCCTTTATCGCTTAGCTTGTACTTATCTTATCTTTAGTATATCCTCTCGCTAGTATCTTTGACCTTTAGTTAGGATAATCCTATGGTTGAAACATGTGTTTGAGACATGTTATGTATGGTGGATGCAAAAGTGGATGCAAGTGTTTGCTAGTGGTTGCTCGTGGATGCATATACACACACTATTAGGCACCAGATCGGCTCAGTCACTTCATATTGCATATATATGGATGTATTTAGTAAAATGGATGTATAATGGTTGTATTATCATATAGTTGCTGCATTCGGGCGGATGGTTGTGCACGCATATAGAGTTAATATGTATCATTAGGAATCTTTTGCATACATATTGGACGCATGGCACTATCATGAATTGCACTAAGGAGGTCGACTGAATCAGTAGACCGCCTAATTTTGCATTAGATATGGACATATACACACACTGTGCATATAAATATTAAAGCATTAGAAGTCTTTTAAGGACAATGGATGCTGGTGTTTGATGGTTGAGTAGATGGACGATTAGATGGTAGGATATACATTCTTCTTGACTTGGAGATTTCGGGGACGAAATCCTTTAAGGAGGGGGAGAATGTAACACCCCGTAATTTTATAACACTAAAATTCACAAATTAAAGTATACTTAATTTTTAGAAAAGAATTAAGTGAAATGGGTTGCGCAGAGAAATATACATATATTGATATATATATATATATATAAATTAAAAATTAAATAAATAAATATGCGAAAAAGTTCAAAACAGCGAATTGGGAGGGGGAATAACCGAACCGGCCCATTTTTGAGGTCGACCCAAGCCCCGCTGGGTCGACTAGGGGTTAATCCAAGGTGTTTGGCTGTCAACCCGTGGGCCAATTCGCTCAAATGCAGATTTTGCATTTGATTGGTTCTCATGGTTCAGGGTTAATCTAATGGTCCTAAATAACTTCCTACACCTATAAATACATCCTAATGCTAACCCTAAACCTAATTAAAATAGAATAGTTACCGTCATACCATCGCCATGGAAATCAATGGAGCCGCCGCCAACTAAGAAAGAAGAAAAGCAAATTCAATTCTAATTCTCTCAACCCTAAAGCAAAGCAAAATTCTCTCTTTTCTTCTCTAAATTGTGAGTATGATGATCTTAACAAGATTATTATCATTTTAATTAGGTTGAGTTATGAATGGATTATGAGTAGATGATGTGAATTATCATATATGTTGTTGTAAACCCCTTTTGCTATCATGTATATTGTAAATCTAATGTTATGTGATGATGATATCTTATATGTTGTAAATCATGCTATGATGATGTTATGTATGTTGAAAGTTTCTATGCTAAGTTGTGATGAATCATACATGTTAAAAAGGCCATGATGTTACCATCTATGCTAGTTAGTTCATATTAATTAAATCATCATGTTTGGGTTATGTTGATCTATATGACAAGTCACATATGCAAGTTAGATTGATTAGAAAAGTTATGAACATATACCAAGACATCTATTATGACATCTAGAATTATGCTATGACATATGTGATATCCTATGCTAGTTCACACCATCATTATGTTGCCTAAAAACCCCATATGCAAGTTTATGTATAGATTTGGGCTATGATCATATCATATAAATTGAGACATTTAACAAGTTGACACCTTTTGATCCTTAACATGTGTAGTTTATGCAAGTTTCACCCCTATTATGATTAGATTTATTTTAATTGTCTATATGTTGTGATAATTTATCTTTGTGCTGGGTGTTAGATTATACAAGTCTAGCCTATATTATGCGTTGAATAAGCGAACGTATAAACGTGGGGTAGGGGTAATATTAAGGATTTAATATTAAAAAGTTGGGGTGCAATTGATATGATTTTGCATGCCATAAGTGGATGGCCATAATTGAGTCAATTATGGACATCATTAAAAGTTGACTTAATTAATAATTTGAATAGGGAATTATTAAAACTGGGGTAAAGATTTTAAGTGTTAATTATTGCTTAGGACACGAGGTTGGACTCGTTTGTGATGTAAACCTGCCCGGACCCGCCCGGCAAATCCAGTGGTCACAAATGTCAGCCCAATGTGAGAGGTCCTAGGCCTAAACTAAAGCATAACAGTTGTAAAGACACGAGGTTAGACTCTTTTATGGTGTAAGACTGCCCGGACCCGCCCGGCAAATCCAGCTGCCATAAATGCCAGTCTAATGTGAGAGGTCTTTATGAGGTTATGGCCTGAATGAATTAAGAAATACTTAACCAGATAAACATGTAAGGTGGGACATGGGGGTTAAGTAGGTGCCTTGGGTGGCATGAGGAATATAGGGGGTGCCCTTAGTGGCATGTGAAATACGATTAGTAAGACTTAACCAAACACACATGTAAATGAACATGACTAAGAGGGTTAAGTGGTATATACTAGTGACAAGCTTTAAGGTGGGCAGCTTGTGGGGGGCCATTTCGACCAGTATCCCAAACGTATCTTTGTGGGCTCGACCCAAGTCGAGGACGGGACACGCATGCTGGGTTCGACTGTAAGAGGCCAAAACGGGGAGCGGTGGCAACGCAAGTCCAACGGGTTTCGTATGCGTGTGTGGACCCAGGCCGGTAGGTAAGACGTTGTTGCATCGTGTAGGTATAAGCCGTGCATTCTCAAGTTGTATCGGGTTGCCACTTTAGGGGAGTGATACACCCCATTGTGGGGCCAGCACGGGTATCTACGAGTAGGGAGCCGATCGAAAGTGGGTAGTGGGGTACACCTAGTGGAGATAGGGGCAGACGACACCTATGTAGTCAGCTAGGGGTACGTAAGGCTATTTATAAAGTTTCTGTGTAAAGCAAGTGGGATCAAACAATAGGGTGACTGGTGTGGTGCAATGTAGTAATGTGCGGTGCAGTGTAGTAATCATTCGTTAGTAATTAGGTGTGCCTTTACCGTTATCTTTAACGTTATCTTAAACGCTATCTTTATCTTCCTAAGAGTTCATAGACATTTACTTGTCTTCCATCTTATGCCTTAGTCTATTTATTTTGATAATAGTATTGTTAGAATTATCATACTCGCCAAACTTTATGTCTGACCCCCTCTATTTCTATCCTTCTCCCCCTCCAGGTCGTCAGGTTGGGCCCTGTTCTAGTGGAGTTTGATTGGATTGCTCATCTCTCTTTGGAAAGCTTGGACCGTTGAAGTAAAGTCCAGCTTGTTATCTTCTGTAATGGCTATTTGTGTAATGGGATTATGTATTTTGTTTTTATGAAGATGGATAATGTACTTGACTCTGAATTAATGGTTTTGTGATGTAATAAACATGTTTCCGCTGCAATAAAATGAAGCTTTAGTTTTCAAGTACTACTTATTATCTGTCTTGTTGTAATTTTTCTGTTCTATATTCACTTATAACCTCCATGGAAGTTAATGCATTCCCTTTTTGAGTGACATTAATGGACGTTGGGTGTTACAGTATGGACTGTCAATGTGACATGCCAAGATGCAATTGATCGAGGCTTTTGTTGAAAAGCAAAGCCTTGTGGATGATGATCAAAGGATAGCCTATTTAGGCATAGCTTTGTGTATTACGTTACCTCGCAAGCCTCACACCCCGGTAGAGCCAAAAATGGGACAAGGGAACACAGGGAGTGCACACGTTTCTTTCTAGCTAGAAGTGGTGTTTGGGTTTTTACAAGGCCTGACATTTTTACTTATGTGGTTGATGGAATGAGGCACCTCGGATTTTTATTTGTCGCCAATGGCGAATTTATAGGTCCAATAGGATCGGGGAGCGTGTGTTCAGGCATAACCAATCCACTAGTGTTATTTATGGACCGACCCTGCAGGATCCAAGGGTTCACTACGGGGAATCCTGATACATTGCTAGAGTGTCTCGAATCGGTAAGGTGATCGTTCCTAGCCTTGACTCATGATGGAAACCAACCTCCAATATGACATTACGGTCTTGATTGTAAACTTATATATGGCGACATAGTAGGATGGGGTACTATGCCGTCTAGGATTGATACATTTACTTTGAAGTGTTTTTGAAACATATTAGACAATAATAATATTAAAATTATTATTTTCTACGTATCAAGCATTTTTTATCATTATAAGGTAAAACTCTATCCTCCGTTTGTGTTGCACTGTGTGATGGGACTTGAGTCTTATAATGATTTCATTTTCTAAAAAGCATTGCGTTATTTTTTACTTTAAATTTGTAAAACTTATGCACTGGCAATCCAATGGAGTAAACCCGTTCCGCGTTAGCGGCGTGGTCCAGTGATTGGCCATATTATTAGTTTAGTAAGATTTCTCATACCAGTCTCATGACTGACTCGTAGTTTGTTTTACTTTGCAAAATCGGGTGCCCTCTTTCCACACGGGCAGCCAATTGACAGGTTTTAGGTAGTGATGTTTTCTGAACTAGAGCTTGCTGATGAAGATGATGGAGAATCTTTTCTTTTTATCCTTTTTATTTACTTCTTGAGTCATTGAAACAGTATTGAGTATTGATGTATTTTGGGAGATTGAGACTTTATTTATTTCCCTGTTTTAGACATCTATTTTGCTAAGTGTATCATGTACTGTGAACTCTAATGTTCTGTGATGATGTTTGTGATGACATTTCCTTTCCGCTGCAATGATTTATATGTTCTGCTATATATCTGAGATCTGTTATTGTTTTAATTACGTAATGCTCCTACGATTATCCTTACTTTCGTTCCACGTAAGTTTGGGTCGTCACATTTGGTATCAGAGCTACAGGTTAACTTTAGCTATGGAGTATAACATTTTTAGAACAATTCATCTAGATAGAGTCAGTAATATTCTAAGACGGGTAGCTCATTAGAGACAGGATTAGTAATGTCCTAGAATGAGCATAGCAGAATAGCACATATTAATCAGTCATTACATCATTATAATCTTATCATGTGTGTCTATTTTTAAAAATCTTCCTTTGAAATTTATCGTTTCTCTTAGTCTGACTCTTTCCTTGATGATACAGACTGATTGAGAAATGAGTACCAGAGCACGTACAAGAGCCCGTGGTAGAGGTGAGGCAAGAGGACCCAGCAGAGATGAGTCTCCTGCGGCCCAAGAATAGGAACATGCCACCCCAGAAGTTGAGACACCACCACCACCCCCGCGTGCTTTTGATCTTGACAAAGTGGCATAGAAAATAAAGAATCTAGCAGGCGTGCATTACACAGGACAGGAGACCGTGACAGAGGCACAAGCATGGCTGAAGACGATGGAAAAGATCTTAGGAGGACTAGACCTCGAGGACCATAGGAAGCGATTTATGGAAAATTATTTTCTGAAGGACCTGTCCCAAATTTGGTGGGAAACAGCTATGGTTGGGGGGGTAATGAAGCTGATGTGACATGGGAGAAATTCAAAGAACTATTCAATGAGAAGTTCATTCCACCCCACGAAGTTGGGCGCCTTCACGATGAGTTCGCCCACCTCTAACAAGGGAGTATGACAATTGTTGAGTATGCAAAGAAATTTGATGAGCTTTTCAGATATTCCCCTGAGTTAGTCCAAGACCCGCTTCAGAGAAATAAGAGGTTTATCAATGGTTTGGCATGGAGTATTATAATAGGGTGACTGCATACATCGAGCACCCATTTGCTAAGGTGATTGAGATGGCCTGCAGATATGAAGAGATTGATCAGAAGGTTCCCAGCAAGAGAAAGAAAAGAATCAAGCCAACAACAGGACGAAGGAGTCGGACCAGAAACTGAGGCGGGCAGCTCTTCTACCACCAAGCCCTAAGGGAAGAAGAAAAGGGATAAATCAAAGGTGAAATGCTTCAACTGTCAAAAAACGGGGCACTTCTATTATGAATGCCGAGCTCCCTACAGACCAAAGAGGAATCATTCTGGGCCCAGCCAAAGTTCTCAGGATAGGAGGGAGTGCTATAATTGCCACCAAAGGGGCCACATCAAGCCTAACTGCCCGCTGCTGAAGAGTTCTCAGGTGGCACGTGTCTATGACGGAGCGGCTGCACCATCCTCTTCCGAAGGAGCAGGTAAACCTGATGTTTTAGGAGGTACTCTTAACATTTAAAATATTCCTACTACCGTTTTGTTTGACATGGGTGCATCTAAAAGTTTCATATCTAATGACACAATTAAAAAACTTAAGCTGAAACCAGAAAACTCAAAGAACCAATTAGAGCTCATAGTCCGATAGGAGGTTCGCTTATTCTCGATCAATATTGTAGAATGCCTGTTTCTTACTCCTACTTCCAATTTCCTTTTAATCTGATAATCACGAATTTCTCTGGGTATGATATTATACTTGGAATGGACTGGCTAACGAAATATGAGGCTGAGTTACTTTGTGCTGAAAGAGTAGTCAGAATCAAAACCAAATTTGGAGACATTATTGCTATTCCATGACATGGCTTATCCACAGATAGGAAAGAATTCTGGCCTTCTCTAAAAGTCACTCCAGCTTCTTTTGAGGATATTCCTATCGTCAGTGACTATGCGGATGTGTTCGAAGAAGTAGACAGCTTACCTCCGCGTAGAGAAATCAATTTCAGAATTGACTTAGTTCCTAATGCAAGGCCAGTCGTACACCCTATTCGGAGGATGTCGCTGAAAGAAAAAGAGGAACTGAGCAATCAAACCAAGCAGCTTTTGTGGAAGGGTCTAATCAAACCTAGTTTCTCCTGTTGGCGTGCAGTAGTGGTTTTCGTCCCAAAGTCAGACGGTACCCTCAGGCTATGTGTGGACTACTGTGATCTAAATAAGCATACTTTGAAAAATAAATACCCACTACCCCACATTGATGATCGGTTGGACCGCTTGAACAGAGCACGAGTATTTTCTAGGATGGACCTAGCTATAGGTTTCCACCAACTATGCATTGCCGAAGAATGTGTGCCTTTGACAGCCTTTAGAGGACCATATTTATTTTATGAATGGTTAGTAATGCCCTTCGGTTTATGCAATGCTCCAGCATACTTTGTTGATTTGATGAATAGAGTCTTCCACGATGTTCTAAATAAATTTGTGCTGGTGTTCATCAATGATATTCTAATCTTCTCTAAGTCCACTGTTGAACACGAAAAGCATCTGAAAGAAGTCTTGGAGATTTTGCAAAGAAATGTGCCGAAAGCCAAATTCTCCAAGTGCATATTCTGGCATGAATAGGTGAAATTCCTCGGCCATGTTGTATCTAAGGAAGGTATCTCAGTAGATCCGAGAAAGATCTCGTTCATCAAAGATTGGAAGCAGCCTACTACCCCTACTGGAGTCAGAAGTTTCTTAGGTCTCGCTGGTTATTATCGGAAATTCGTTAAGGATTTCTCGAGATTATCTTGTCCATCGACGAAGCTAACTAAGAAGCATACAAAGTTCATTTGGACACCTGAATTGAGGCAGCTTTCTAAGAGCTGAAACAGAAATTGATCACTGCTCCTGCGTTGACCATTATTGATGGCAATCAGGATCTGAAAGTCTGGACAGACGCTTCCAGAGAAGGTTATCCTTTTCATCTAAATAGACATGTCAGAAATGACATTTTTGTAATGTCAAATCTTATTTTAACATGTTATTCTTTTATCTATTTAAGGTATTGGTGTGGTGCTAATGCAAAGAGACAAAGTTGTCGCATATGCTAGTCGCCAGTTAAAACAGCACAAAAAGAATTACGCTACTCATGATCTTGAACTAATGGCCATCGTATTTGCGCTAAAGATATGGAGGCACTACCTCTTGGGCGAGAAATTTGAGCTTTATACGGATAACAAATCTTTAAAGTATCTGTTCACCCAAAGAGATTTAAACTTGAGGCAGCAGCGTTGGGTTGAATTCCTTGCACTCTATAACCTGGACATCTTATATACTCCAAGGAAAGCCAATGTAGTGGCAGATGCTCTCAGCAGGAAAAATACGACTAGCACCAATCTTATCCTTGTAAATCTCATTATTACACTTACCTTGATCGATAAGATCTCTACTCTTCAGAAAAATGATGAATTTATTCAAAGAATCAGTAAAAGAGTTAGGGAAGGCGAACCCACGAGTTTGCAGATTTATGACAAAGGAGTTCTGAGGCTATTGGGCCGAATTTGTGTTTCGAGTCTTCCTGAGCTCAGAAAGGAAGAAATAGACGAATGTCACAAGTCTAAGCTCAGCATTCATCCGGGTGTGAGCAAAATGTACCATGACCTCAAGCGTACATTTTGGTGGAGTTCTATGAAGAGAGACATTTCTATATATGTTGCTGGATGTCCCACCTATCAGCAAGTCAAAAGCGATCAGCAAAAGCTAGCAGTTCTATTGCAACCACTAGTGGTTCCAAGTTGGAAATAGTACGGAATTTCTATGGACTTTATTGATGGCTTCCCCCGGACTAGGAAAGGCAATGACAATATATGGGTGATTGTAGATCGCCTCACAAAGATTGCCTATTTCATCTCTGTCAAGCCCAATAGAACAGCTCGAAGTTTGACATAGCTTTATTTTAGAGAGATTGTCAGACTGCATGGAGTTCCCAGCAGCATTGTCAGTGACCGCGATCCGATATTTGCTTGCAAGTTCTGGGAAGCTTTCCAGGAAGAGTTAGGGACTATGCTGAATATGAGCACCGCTTAACACCCTCGGAAGATGGCCACACTGAGAGGGTGAACCGCATATTGGAGGACTTGTTGCGAGCATGCATCCTAGATTTTGGTGGGTCATGGGAAGATCATTTGCACTTGGTTGAATTCTCTTATAAAAACAGCTACCAAGCAAGCCTGTAGATGTCACCATTTGAAGCATTATATGGAAAACCACGCAGATCTCCCGCATGTTGTGTGGAACCCGACAATCGATTAGTATTAGGTCCCGACATGGTTCGCTAAGCATAAAATAAAGTTGATTTTATTAAGAAGCGATTGCTTGCTGCCCAAAGCCGACAGAAGAGCTATGTAGACACTCGAAGAAGGGATTTAGAATTCTTTGTCAGTGATCTTGCATACTTGAAGGTTTCCCAACTAAGAGGTGTAGTTCGATTTGGAGGACTGGGAAATTGGTGCCAAGATTCATTGGTCCATTTCCTATTCTCGAAAGGATTGGAACTCTCGCCTATGGAGTGCATCTGCCCGACTGGTTGCAAGGGGTCCATAATGTATTTCTTGTGTCCCAACTCCGGAACCATGTTCATGATCCAGATTTAGTTGTGGAGGAAGCAACGCAACGAAATTTGGAGATTTCCCTGACCCTAGCAGTGAGGAGGGAGCCAGTGAATTTTTTTGGCAAAGAGACTCGAGTGATGAGGGACAAGAGGATCCACTTAGTCAAAGTGCAATGGAGCGGGGATCCCATAGACTGTACGTGGGAGACTGAGGATAGCATCAAACAGGCCTATCACAAGTGCAAGTGGATATCTTCGAGTAGCTCTTGTGTTGAGGTACATTTACAATACCTTGAATTTTCCGTTTTGTTTTCTACTTTACTATTATTTCCTTTTCGGGGACGAAAAGCTTTTAAGTGGGGGAGAATTTAACAACCCGGAAAATCCGAACCTATTTAAAATTTTATTTTAGCTATTTCAGTGAATTTTGAATAGTTAAAATAATTTATTTTGAATAATAATAATTAAAAATTTATTTTAATCGAAGTTAGAGCGAATATGTTTATGTTGATTTCTAAAGGAATTAGAATTAGTATGGTAGTCTGAAAAGTCAAACCTGTACTTTGACCGAATGTACCAGATTCAAAATTTAACAGATTAGTGAAACCAAAAATATCTAAATCTATTTGAAAATATCTTTCCAACGAATCCAAATAATCGAAATTTCATAGCGGAAATCAAAAGATATGGTCAGTTGAATATTCAGAATGGTCGCTATAGTATAATTTATAGCCCGTATAAAAGGTCATTTTTCAAACGACCTCCGTTTTCGACGAAACCACTTTTGTTGGGTCCAGAATGTCAAATTATTGCTAAGTTTAGTTTTCCACAATTTTGGAATTAAAATGTGAGCGTGGCAAACGAAAACGTGTTTTGTCAATTTCAGTCGAATCTGATCACTTGAAAATGGCCATTTTTCAAAAAGTCTCAAAATTCAACGAAATTAATTTTGTTAGGACGGTATCGTCAAAACAAAGCAAGAAATATTTTTTCTGGATTTCTCTGAGTTTGTATGTGGCCCCTGCGGATTTAAATATACGGTCGAATTAATTTATTAAAAGATTTAAATATTGAATTAAAGATTTCAGGCGACAGACGGTCGTTTAGGCTGATGAGAACTAGCCCATTGGATTCGGAACGGGGGCTATTAGGTGGGCCCAACTCTGGTTGGACTGAAATTGGGTTGGTTGAAAACTTTTGGATTTAATTGTAAAATTTACATTAAAATAATATAAAAATACACATCATCTTCCTCCTAACCCTAATCCACAAAGAACTTAGCCGCCGCCCCTATCAGTTCATGGCTGAAAATGCTCCTACCTTCCTCCTCTAAAATCTTGCAATTCTCTCAACAAAAGCTTCCACTTCTTTAGACTTTTTTGTACAGATTCTTCTACTCTATCCATCCATATGGTAAGCCTAAACTGAAATTGCAAAATCTGAGAGTTCTACCCCTCCAAACACGCGCTAAAACAACTGCCGCCACTCCCTCCTGCGTGGATCGCACCCACGGCCACAGGTACCCATAGGCACGCCTCCCCCTCCTCTTTGACGTTCCATCACCCGATCGTCTTGAAGCTCGTTGATTTGAACACAAGGTGGAACCCTAGAATCGAACTTAATTAGGTTATACGACGGCCTTAACTGTATAAAGGAGAAGGAGGTGGAAAGTTTTAATTATTTGAATTAATTTATTTTAAATGTTAGCAATCTTAATTAAATCATATCTTATTCATTCGAACTCAGAACAGAACGATTTTCGAAGCGTTGCAATCGTACGACAGAGATCTACGACTCTAGACTGAAAAGGAGCGATTCCGACCTACTTGAATTTTGGCCAAATTTGCAACACGACTGTGAGATTTTTGTTTTTTTAAATAATTAATCAATTTAATTATTTTACTTGCTATGTAATGATTTAGATCTGCTTTGTTCTGAAATTTTAGATGACGATTGATCAATTGTTTAGTGATGAATAATTATAGGTCTGAATGTGTTGGTTAAATTAAATCATTTTCTCTTTGTCAATATTTGGTGAATCATGTGTAGTAAACAATATAAAAATATTATTTTATCATTTTTATTGGATTGAATTAGATTGTCAATTCAATATAAAAATATCATTTTGATCATTTTTGTTGAATTGAAATAGAATTGTCAATTCAATTAAAAGTATCATTTTTGTTATATTATTGAATTGAATTAAAATTTTCAATTCAATAAAAACATCACCTTGTTTATGTTATTGAATTGAGTTAAATTTTCAATTCAATATAAAATTCATCATTTTGTGTTGATTGATAAAAACACCACCTTTGTTGTTGTTTGATTGTAGTAGAAAAATATTACATTTTATTTATTTGCAAATTTAGATGCAAATAAATAACCTATCAAAAGTTATATTTTTATATGCATTCTTTGGTGCAAATAAAAGGTTGAAATTAGAAGTTGAATTTTTATTTGCATTCTTTGATGCAAATAAAACATTGAAATAAAAAATTGAATTTTTATTTGCATTCTTTGATGTAAATAAAAGGTTGAAATTAGAAGTTGAATTTTTATTTGCATTCTTTGATGCAAATAAAACATGAAATAAAAAGTTAATTCTTATTTGCATTCTTTTGTGCCTATAAAACCTTAAAATTAGAAGTGGTATTTGTATTTGCATTATTTGATGCAAATTAAACATTTAAAATGAAAGTTGCCTTTTTATTTGCATTTTTTGATGCAAATAAAACATAGTTTAAAAAGGGTTATATTTTTATTTGTATTTTTGATACAAATAAAAACATGATTTAAAAGCTACATTTTTATTTGTATTTTAGATACAAATAAAAACATGATTTAAAGAGTTGCATTTTTGTTTGCAATTTTAGATGCAACCAAAACATTAAAATAAAAGTTGCATTTTTGTTTGCAATTTTTGATGCAAACGAAACATTAAAATAAAATTTGCATTTTTGTTTGAAATTTTAAATGCAAACAAAACATTAAAAAAAAGTTATATTTTTTTTTTTGCAATTTTAGATGCAAACAAAAACATTAAAATAAAAGTTGCATTTTTGTTTGCAATTTTAGATGCAAACAAAAACATTAAAATAAAAGCTGCATTTTTGTTTGCAATTTTAGATGTAAACAAAACATTAAAATAAAAGCTGCATTTCAATAAAATAAAAGCTGCATTTTTGTTTGCAATTTTAGATGTAAGCAAGACATTAAAATAAAAACTGCATTTTTGTTTGCAATTTTAGATGCAAACAAAACATTAAAATAAAAGTTGCATTTTTTGTTTGCAATTTTAGATGCAAACAAAGACATTAAAATAAAATTTGCATTTTTGTTTGCAATTTTAGATGCAAACAAAACATTAAAATAAAAGTTGCATTTTTGTTTGCAATTTTAGACGCAAACAAAACATTAAAATAAAAGTTGCATTTTTGTTTGCAACTTTAGAAGCAAACAAAACATTAAAATAAAAGTTGCATTTTTGTTTACAATTTTAGATGCAAACAAAACATTAAAATAAAAGTTGCATTTTTGCTTGCAATTTTAGATGCAAACAAAAACATTAAAATAAAAGTTGCATTTTTGTTTGCAATTTTAGATGCAAATAAAAACATTATAATGAAAGTTACATTTTTGTTTGCATTTTTGATGGGAATAAAATATTGATTTAAAAGTTGCATTTTTATTTGCATTCTTTAATGCAAATAAAACATGAATTAAAAGTTGCATTTTTACAATTAAATTAGAAGTTACATTTTTATTTACATTTTAGATGTAAATTGTTAGACCAAAAAGTGGTTCTAACACCCAAATTGACTAAAATTACGATAAAATGAGATCAAAAATAGAAAAGATACACAAGATTTATAGTGGTTCGGCGTTAAAGAGCCTACGTCCACTTTATATCACTTTGTTTGATGATGTAGATGGAAATACAACAAGATATTCACTCAATTTCACTAATTTTTCATATACATTCACTCAATTATACTCAAAATACACTTTTTATGATGATTTAGATTATTTGGGAGTGCTGGAATTCGGATCTCAAAGATACTCAAACTCTCAGAGTGCCAAAAAAAGTCCCTTCTAAATGCCTCTTGGTGGGGTATTTATAGGTGAAAATCCTTCATGAATTCGGGTCGGATCGGGCACACGTGTCCTCCATTCCATGACTTTTGAGATCGGATGAGTTCTTGTGTCGCCAACACATCAAGTTAGTGGCCATCGTGGGTAAAAAGTGGGTGTAACTGTCCCGAATATCCAGGAGATCGTGGAGTGAAGTAGCAGGATGCACTAGATTTAGATCGGATGGGCTAGCAGATAGGATTCGGATCGGCCGTACTACTTCCGATCCGAGCCGAATACTTTCCTTCCTCCTTTGTCTCGTTTTTGTTCCTACTTCTGTAATTCCGATCCGAACCGGATGCATAACAGAGTGTCTTTTGTCTACTTGATCTTCTAACTTCTTGACTTTGTGTAGCCTAGTTTACAAAGTAGGCTAACATTTTGCCCCCTCAAAGGATGCTCCTGTTGGAGACGAAGCGTGCTTTGATGTTATCTATTCATTGATCTTTGAGTTTGAGTCGCTGAGAAGTTGTTTCCATTGATGTATAGGGACATATTGCTTCAGATAGTCACATCTCTTGACGTTTATACATATATCACGTTGTGTGTAGGCTACTTTCTTCATTTTTTAACAAGTTTGAAGATTCTTCTTTATTTCCAGTGGTCCCTTCAAGTAATTTCTTTCTTTATTTCTCTTTTTGTTCCACTATACGTGTTGAATTAATCTTCTTAGGCTCTTGGGCCAGTTCCTGTTCGAATGGCTTTTCCTATGTCTTCACGTTGTTAGGTTAATACGCCCAATGTCCCTGGACTAGTTTTTCCGGTCCGAACAGAAAGGAGTGCCACGTTATTAGGAACACGAAGAGACTTCTTCACCCAAGTATTTAAATCCATCCGCCTCTTTTCTTTCTTTTACTTTTACATTTTCAGCGACTTGCCCTAATTTCGAAGAGGAAAGAACCTAATTCCAATTCTTGAATTCACGAAAGAAATTCTTCGATTTCTCTAAATAAATCCGTAGATAGGGCTTCAAACAACAACTTTATCTTCCTTTAGTTAGATATGACTTGAATCCATGAATGGTTTAAGCGATTTCAGTGTGAAAATTTGTTAGCGTTGACACCATGTCCTCTGCCTCTCTTCTTTGTCGTCGGTGACCTTGTCGCCACCTCGAAGCTATTGCGGAGGGGGCCTGGAGCAGTTGTTGGTCGTGCCAATTTACAAGCCCTAACTTTACGTTGATTTTTGGGTAAGATGCTTGGTAGGAGATGATGGGGCAGAGAGGAAGAAGAAGGAGATGGATTCGGTTCAGGTTGGATGCTTCAGAAGGATGGGAGGAAGGAGAAAGGTTGGTTCGGGTCGGAGGAGAAGGACGAGAGAGAGGGTTGAAATAAATGGTTGTACGGTTTGGGTCGGAGTCAACCGATCCGATCAGATCAGCCTTTGCCCATACTCCTCCTATTCGAGCCCGTCGTTCTTCTTGCTTCTATCCGAACTTGTTTAACTGAAGCATCTGAACCGATCCGATCATTATGCTCACACCGAACCGATTACCACATGCTTATCCGAAACGAACTAAAAGGCATCTAACTTGACACGCAAAGACAGCCTGACTAATTCAACTAACATTAACTTTGGTCTATGACTTCATGGATAGTTAGGATAGAGCCTTGCAAACATAAACAAATATCAAGAACTGTTCTGAACATTACTGCTTCCTTGGCCCTTTACATTATGCTTTCATGTATTTTCTCTACATTTCTGCCACACGTTGCACACACTTTAGTTCACATACACACACGGGGACACGGGTAACTTTACTCTAATCCTTGCCATTGTTTCTTCAATAGTCTAGCGATCATGGCTGAGAGACGTTCTTCCAGATTAGCAAAGAAGACGGAAATTGCAGAAACTTCCGAGAAATATACTCCCGATGACATATCTTCTTCTTCAGACCCTGAATGGGATGACGAGGGCTCAGATTATGAAATAGGAACGCACAGCGACGAAACATCCTCAGACAGCGAAGCTTCTCTGGGCTATGAGGAGGAGAGAGGGATTGGAGATTGCCGAGCCCATAATTAATTTGAGTCTGCCATTGTCTTGGAATCACCCAAGGACTCTGTTGAATCAACGATCGATAATGATAGACTTGCTCGCATATGTCTAAAGCAAGGTATATTAAGAAGGGATACACTAGCACCGTCGAAAATTGACCGTCCTCACAGTCCTCCAGAAGGGTTTATGGCAATCACCCGATTAATGTGCATGGTTGGGGCTATCCCACCATTTTCTCCTTTTGTTGTCGACTTCCTAAGACAGATGCAGATTCCCCCCATGCGGTTGCATCCCAACTCTTATGCTTACCTATATACCTTATATGTAGCATACCGTGAGATCTTAAATACAGATCTCACTTTCGACGACGTTCATTTCTTTTATAACTTCAAGCATCGGACTCAAGAAACTCCTTCTTTCTCTTACTTCGAATCAGTCCCAAAAAGAAAAACAATTTTGGCGTCGTTCAGCAGCAAGGCCGGCGACTCCAAGCTGGAATGGTTTTATATAAGGCAACAGCCGGGATGTGCTAGGAGATGGACAAAATCAAGTAAAGCATTGGTTTTCTAAATCTCAACTCTGAATGTCCATGCCGATACATTAATCCGTTTTCTTTTTGTTTGCAGTTGATAATCCCTAACAAATATCAGGTCAAGTGTATTTTGATCGGATGCATCAGCTCCCCCATGGTGACCAAAATTTTCTAAATATCGACGAGGTCCTCAAGGGCGAATATCTTCATCACCACGGGCTACTGTCCATTACCCGTAGCATAGGTCACGGGTCAGGTCCGTATGTATATATCCCTCCGGTTGATGTAATTCCAGTAATGGGCGAGAGCTCGAAAGGCCC
The DNA here is from genome assembly GCA_030737875.1 of Allium sativum. NCBI lineage: Eukaryota > Viridiplantae > Streptophyta > Magnoliopsida > Asparagales > Amaryllidaceae > Allium > Allium sativum. Next base: position 194,068,964 of record CM060920.1, read on the forward strand.
CACCATGCCACTTCGAACTTCACCTTCTCCAACTTCGACTCAAGACGATGAGCTGGCTAACATACCTGAAAAGCACCGAGAGGGGTACATCACCCCTGGGGATGCTATTTCTCCTGAAAAATCAGTGTCTCCTAAAGAACTGCCAGTAGATGCTTCCCAAGGAGACGTCCCTACTACTGATAACCCTATATTCCAGGGCTTGGGAGGTTTCCCCCTACCTGAAACTATCTACACTTCCGAGGATTTTGGCACAAATCCTTTAGTTTTTACTTCTTCAGAGGAGACTACTCCTGTTAAGGCCAAAGAGCCCACTCGCACTGGCTCGGCTTCATAATCTAGTTTGTCGGAGGGGGGACACTACTTAGGATGCACTTAACACAACAGCACCCCACTTCACAACACTCACTTCTTATGAGAATACAGATTCTGAATTCCACTTACATTGTTGTGCAGGTACAATGTCTCGTGCTCACTATGACATCAAGAAACTACGCCGCAGCATGACCAGACCCCCTTCTGATGTTGAGCACGATCGCCGCGAAGGCCACAGTAGGGAGGATAGAAGGCCTTATGACTCTTATCAGTCATGGACCTCGCGCTCTTGCTCTCCTGTTTGGTCGAATCCAGAGCGATACAAAAGCTCCCAAGGTCGTAGAGAAGATGACACGTCGCAGTCAAAAGATCAAACCTCTTCTCAAGAAAAACGCCGTAGGGAAAGGAGCCCGCTGAAAGGTACAGACTCACGAGGCAAGTATAAGCTTCCTGGTAAGCGACCTAGGAAGGGAGAATAAGCCACTGTGCCCGCTACTCATAAGGACACCGCGTTAACATTCCCCGCACCTCCACCATTGGATGTTGAAACTAGAGTTTAGCGAGCATACCTGGAGGAGCAGTTCCCCGATCATTATTTTGAGAACCTAACTTTCTTACCTGCCCTCGAGCCCATTTCCTCAAGGTGGGCGGACGAGGCCAAGGCGAAAATTGGCGCAGTCGAGAGACAATATTTAGAGATGTTCAAGTATTCGCGTAACCTTTCCAGAATCATCCGAACTCTAATCAAGGATACTAACTCGATGAAGAAGACTGCAGAAGCTGACGCAAAGGCCTTGAAAAATTTAGGGAAAAACCTTGAGAATACCCAGGCCCAGCTAGCCATCGCTCAACGGGATGCTGCCAACTTCAAGCAGCAATTTTAAGAGCTACAAAAACGTTATCATGACTTGCTCGAGTCCCATACTCAAGAGCGATCGGAGCTGAAAAAGCAAGCAGAAGATGCCAAGTTGGATAACGCTAGAATGCAACTTACTTATGCTACTCTTGAGCGAGAAAAGGCCGAGTTAGCGAGGAAGAACGCTGAATTGGAAGAGAAGAACGCTGACTTGGCTTCCAAGCTGATGGAGGCCGAAAACAGGGCTGCCCTAGTGGAGGGCAATGTTGAAAATGTCATTAAGTCGGCCGAAGAGACCCGCAGGCAGCTGTCTGAGGCCCAGGAGGATGTGCATGGTTTTGGCGAACTAATGATCGAATTTTTTGCACATATAATCTACCATCGAAGCATCTCTTGGATCGAGGATTATCCGACTACCTTGGTTCATGTGTGGATCCAAATTGTTGAATGGGAGAAAAAAGAACTCAAGGTAGATTCCATCGACGAGGACAAGTTCATGGAAAAATATATAAGAGATGACGAGCCGGCACGTCTGGCTGAGGGACGTCGCCTAATCGCTGCTTCCATGGAGGAGGAAAAGAGAAGGGCCAAACAAAAGCACAACTCTGAGGTTGGTTCTTCATCGACTGCCGCCGAAACTTCTAAAATCGAGGGATATGATCCTGAAAACCCGGAGATCCCTCAGGCATCTCTTTTATCCCCCATTCCTGAGACGGTGTCAGAAACAACGGTAACTCCAGTTGAAAAATCATCGGAAGGTATTTCTACTTTTTCACCCCAATTCGTCAAAGCTGTCTCCACTTTCCATTGCATAGTCGGGCAATCGATGAAGGACCCTTTATTTTCTCCTGAGTTGATAACTGTTGCTTCTCACTCTGTAGGTGTTGAACCGTCTGAGAAGACAGACGTGCCTCACGGAACCACCGCCGAAACTAAGTCAGCGGAGAAGGCTGAAGTAGACAAGGGTAAGGCTGATGCTCCTCACGATAGCGAGATGATAGGCGCCTTGAAGGACGACAGTGGCAACGAGGGACATGAGGAAGACCCTGAGGTGGCTATAGTTGGGGGGTCAAAAAGTGCTGATGACATCATTTTAGCTGCATTGAAAGCCGAACATGACAAACGTATGCACCTTAAAGTTGAAGGCCTGGACCCCGAAAGCCTTAAGCCTCTCGCAATGGTGGATGCTGGATCAAGGTTAGTTGTTAAGCTTTCGACTAGGTCTAGTTCAGAAGAACTTTCTAAAAAGCACTCTCTTGATTCCAGTGTTCCGACTCCTAGGAAAAAATCAACCGATTCCAGCACTTTAGTCTCAGGGAGGAAAAAGCCAAGGCGCATTTTAACTGATGCTGAAAGAGAGGCGCAGGATGTCAGAAGGCTGCTAAAAAATCCAAGTCCACTTCAACGTCTAAGTGATGAAGTGTTTTTCTTTATTTTAGTATTTAATTGGCCCACAATTGTTGCAGCGAGTGTGGCCCTCGCATCTTCTTTTTTGCTTGTTTTCCTATACAAACTCATAGTTTGTAAATAAAAATAATTCATTTCCTGCAATGCCTGTTAGTAGTTAGTTCGGTACTTATATAAAAATACAAATGCCTATCATACTAAAGTCACGTAACGGAGTCTTAGTGGAGGGGAATATGAGTGTACATGTATGCCCCTAGTCAATCTTGAAAAACTATTCAAGATTAAATAAAAAAGTCCGAGTGTCCCCGATTCTCTGACGGGGGTCACATTCCTTTCGTCATTGATGCCTGTTCTTTTCTAGCATCTTTTATACTCTCCAGTCTTATATCCAGGTTAGAGTTCTTGCTGAGGCGGTCTCTCATCTGGGTGCACCTTCACGCCTCAGAGGACGTCGTCTTCTCGTCCTTTATACTCTCTCTCAATTCTTGAGAGTTAGAGTTAAGAATGTCGTCTTCCCATTCTTTTATGTCTTATTGTACAAACAGTCATTGTGTTTTTTCTTGCATATAAGCCATCTCCAACTTTCCAAATTTTAATTTAACATCTCGTATTCCACAGTCACAATAGAATAATAGTTGAAGATATAAATAATGCAGGAAAGTAAATGGCACACGATATTTTTATAGTGGTTCGGCTAAGTCATAGCCTACATCCACTTTATAGTCCTTTGTTCGCATCAACAGACTTTTTTAAGGTAAGTCGTTCCTTTTTACAGGGTTCATAAAAAAAACAAAAGAAAATACAACATCCCTAATCCAAATATCGCATCAAGTGTTGGGCATTCCAAGCCCTAGGCACTTCTTCACTATCTACGGTCGTTAACTTGAAGGCTCCTGTCTCAAGTTTCCGTTGGACAGCGAATGGTCCTTCCCACTTTGGACCGAGATGAGGAAGGGATGGAAAAACTCGCTTTAGCACCAAATCCCCTGGCTCAAAGGTTCTAAAGCGAACTTTCTTTTCATAATAGTGTGTCATCTGACATCGATGTCTTGACGCACGCAAGTCTGCCTCGTCCCTTTTCTCTTCGACTTCATCAAGGGACTCGAGGAGGAGTGCCCGATTCGTCATCGGGTCATAATATGTCACCATGTAAGAGGGAACTTCAAGCTCTACCGGGATTACCGCTTCTGAAACAAATGAGAGAGAGAAAGGAGTATGGCCAGTAGCTGTCTTAAACGTTGTCCGATATGCCCACAAAGCCAAGGGCAATTCATCCACCCATTTTTCTTTTACATGTTCCAACCGCTTCTTGAGGATGGATTTTATGACTTTATTTATTGCTTCTACTTGCCCATTCGACTGTGGATGGGCGACTGCAGTGTACCGCTTGTCAATCTTGTATTTCTGCAGAAATTTATGAATTCGGCACCATCAAACTGGGTTCCATTATCAGTTATAATAGTCCTTGGAATCCTAAACCGGCATATGATATTTCTAACCACGAAACTTATCACCTTTCTCGCTGTGATTTTGGTTAAGGGCTCAGCTTCCACCCACTTCGTAAAATAGTCCACAACGACTATTGCATACTTCGCTCCTCCTTTGGCAATCGGTAGAACTCCGATGATGTCAATTCCCCACATGGCAAAGGGCCACGGACTCACCATCGACTTGAGCTGGCTCGGTGGTGCTTTGGGGATCTTGGCGAACCTCTGACATTTATTGCAGCGTCGTGAGTAAGCAGCTGCAACTTTATTAATAGTAGGCCAGAAATACCCATACCGCAACACCTTTTTTGATAAAGTCTGGCCCCCTGTATGATCTCCACACTCACCTTCGTGTACTTCCCTTAGTACACGCTTGATGTCGTCGTGCGCTATACACCGTAACAGGGGCATAGAAAATCCTTGCCGATAAAGGGTATTATCTTGAAGGATGTATCTGGTAGCTCTGCGAACTATGGCTCGCCTCTCACTCTTTTTTGGCGGGAGTACTCCATTTCTAAGGAAATTCTTGAATGGGGTCATCCACGACTCCCTCTCTGCTTCTGCTTCGAAAGCTAATTCAATTTCCATTAATTCAAAGCTTGGTGGTCCCAACTTCTCAATTGGAACCATTTCAGTTTCCTCCGGATTGTCGGAACTTGCCAGCTTTGCTAGCCGGTCTGCCTTCTGGTTTTCATCTCTTGGGATATGCGTTATGTTATACCGTTCCAAGTTGCTCAACAGCTCCTTCACTTTTCCAAGATAGATAATAAGTTGAGGTCCCTGGGCCACAAACTCCTTCCGCACTTGGCAGACGACCATTTTGGAATCACAGAATATATCTGATGCCTTTATTCCGAATTCCTTAGCAAGTTTCAGCCCGGCAATCAGGGCTTCATATTCAGAGTTATTATTGGTCGCTGAAAATTCTAGTCGCAGAGCATAATATAACGATCGTCCTTCAGGAGTAACTAAGACGACTCCAGCTCCGGACCTTCGGTCGTTCTTGGCTCCGTCTGTGTATAACTTCCATGGATCTAATTTTAATTCCTACTCTGATTTGACCACCTTATCATCGACTGTCTCTTCCTCCGGAATTGTGAACTCTGCTATAAAGTCAGCCAGAGCTTTCCCCCTGATCGATCTCCGTGGCTGAAAGCTTAAATCAAACTGACTTAATTCAATATTCCACTTGATCAACCATCCTGATGCTTCGGGTCTTTGCAACACTTGTCTCAGAGGCTGATCAGTGTATATGATTATTGGGTGAGCTTGAAAATAATGGCGAAGTTTTCGGGAGGCGATCAGAAGGATGTAAGTAAGCTTCTCAATCCTTGTGTAGTTACGTTCTGCAGCTGCCAATTTCTTACTTACGTAATATACCGGCCTTTGCACCTTCTCTTCTTCTCGGACCAAGGCGGTTCTAACGGCGTGGGCCGATACTGCTAGATAAACAAATAGCTCTTCATGATCCACCGGCTTCGACAAAATCGGTGGTCTCTCAAGTAAGTCCAATAGATTTCGAAAGGCCTCAACACAGTCCGGAGTCCATTCAAAATTTTTCTTTCCCCTTTTTATCAAGTCAAAAAAGGGGACACATTTGTCTGCTGGTTTGGAGACAAATCTACTCAACGCAGCCACTTTCCCCGCAAGACTTTGGACAACTTTGATTCTTCATGGTTCCTGAATGTTCCTTATCACTGCTATTTGACTGGGATTAATTTCAATTCCTCGTGAGCTCACGATGAAACCTAGAAACTTTCTAGATGCCACCCCAAATGAGCACTTCAAAGGATTAAGCTTCATCCGGTAGTTTCGCGGGATACCGAACAACTCTGCCAAGTCTTGCGTATGGCTAGAGGACTGTCTCAATTTGACAAGCATATCGTCCACATAAACCTCCATAGTCTTCCCTATTTGGTTATAAAACATCATGTTCACGAAGCGTTGGTAGGTAGCTCCAGCATTTTTCAATCCGAAAGGCATGACCACATAGTAGTACAACACCAAATTTGTAATGAAGCTCGTGTGCTCTTGATCGGGCACATGCATGGGAATCTGGTTGTATCCGGAATATGCGTCCATAAAAGAAATAAGTTCATGTCCCGCCATCGAATCCACAAGCTGGTCTATTCTGGGGAGTGGGAAGCTATCTTTCGGGAAGGCTTTGTTCAAGTCTGAAAAATCAACACATGTCCGCCACTTTCCGTTTGACTTCTTTACCAAAACAGGATTCGATATCCAGTCCGGATATGTCGAATCTCTAATAAATCCGTTCTCTTTCAACTTCTCCACTTCTTCTTTCAGAGCGGCCGACCTCTCTGGGCCCAACATACGTCTCTTTTGCTTTACAGGCGGGTGTTTTAGGTTTATACTCAGCGAATGACTCATGATGGATGGTGATATCCCACACATGTCAGCTTGGGTCCAGGCAAACACATCCAAGTTTGCCTTCAGAAAGTTAGCCAGTTCTTTGGCTCGGTGCAGATCCAATTGGGATCCAATCTTCAAAACTTTTGCTGGATCAGCTTAATCAATGGGTATATCCACTGTCATTTCGTTAGGAGTTGCCTTTCTATCCTCAGGTTCCTCATCTTCTCTGGGTTCTAGGTCCTCAGGCATTCCCTTGGGCAAGTCCTTTGGGGCTGATGCCTCTAATTGCTACGCCGAACTCTCCTTTGGAGGAGGTGAAGTACTTTTAGTATTGATGTTGAGTCCCTTCATCAGCATCTTTAATTCAGCAATATAACAAGCTCGCCCGGAGACTTGGTCTCCCCTCATTACTCCTGTTCCGGCTTCAGTTGGGAACTTTAGCAATAAGCACCATGGTGCGATACAAGCCCTGAACTCTGCAAGGGCAGGCCTTCCTAAAAAGGCGTTGTAGGGCGAATCGATATCTAGCACTACGAACCAAAGCATTCTTACTCTTCGACGGTCCCCTTGTCCCAATGTCACGGGTAGTTCTATATACCCCATTGGAGCTTTTGATGCCCCATTGAAGCCACAGATCCAACCTTCACAGGGCTTCAAATCTCCAGGCTCGAGTCTCATCTGATTAAATGACTTCTTAAACAGAATGTTGATAGAGCTTTCATTGTCTACTAGTACCTTATGAACCAGTGCTGGCCCAATAGTAGTGGTAATAACCAACGGATATTCGGTAGCTGATTGGATTCCGATATCGTCTCTGCTACAGAACACCACATCATCGAACATTGTCCTCTGTTGTTTCACAGGGGTGATATCTTCCAAATCATTGCAGTCGTCCACATCTATGTGCTTAACCGCATTAACGTATTGGTCCATTGCTCTGAAACTGTGGATAGCTGGATGGAGTCCACCTACTATGGTGTTAATGACAATCCCTTTGCCCTTTTGTTGCGCTGTAGGCTCGGGAGCAGACTGGTTCTGGTTTAGGGCTTGTCCTCCTTGCCCCTTGTCCCATGGGCAGCCTTATACTCATCCAACTTCCCTTCACGCAACAACTTCTCAACCATATCTCTCAAGTGTCGACATTCGTTCGTTGAATGTCCGTGGGTTCCGTGAAATAAACAAAATTTTCCGGTAGCAATTTCTTTCTCTATCGAATCTCGTGGCGGTGGTTTTTTGTATTGCAAAACATTATACGTGTTCAAATAAATGTTTTCTAACATATCATTCAATGGTGAATAATTTTCAAAAGTCTGGAACCGGGGTCTTTTGTCAGAATTACTTCCTTGGTTCCTGTTTCTCCTATTACCATTCCCATTACGGTTTTTGTTGCCCCCGTTTCCATTATTATTGTTTCCATTCTTGTTTCCAACATTCACTTCGACTTTCCTAGAGCTTTCTCCAGACTTCTTTACATCAACATTACTCTGAACAACTTCTTTTGAGGCCGCTCCAGACTTCCTCTTTCTGTTTGCCCTTGCTTCCTTTCGTCTTAACTGAATATTGGCCTTCTCATAAAACAACTCTCTTGTGGGAGGCGGCTTCCCAGAAAGATAATCTCCAAACTCTGAATCAGGATCAACTCCCTCCATTAAGGCCATCAAAGTGGTAGGCTCATGAGGGTCGCTGACTTCTGTTACACCTAAATTGAAACGGTCTAGATACGACTTCAAGGACTCACCCGACGCTTGCTTAATTCTCGATAATTCGATAACAGTCTTAGACTTTCGGGTGTGAAGTCGTATTTGATTCATAAAACGTACACTTAATTCTTTGAAATTCGATATCGATCGAGGAGGTAGTCGGGTAAACCATAGTAATGCTACATCTTCTAAGTAAATCGGGAAAGCCTTACACTTCACAGCGTCAAGAGCAGCTGCAGCATTCATAAACCATGCGTATCGCATCAGATGTTGTCCCGGGTGAGTTCTCCCGTTATATCCATCCATCTGCGGCAAATTAAATCGTCGGGGGAACTGAAAGTCAAGAATGTCATCAGTAAAGGGAGTATGGCTTCGCTCTATACCATAATCTTCATTGGTGCAGTTTCGACTCTTAGACATGATCTGGCGCACCATAGCCCATAAATCAGCATTGGTCAAGGGCCATTCAGGCTTCATGGCCCTGATGTTCGGGTTTCCTCTGGGCTCCTGATCAGGGGACACCCTCCTTCTTCTACCGGCTTCTGCTTTGCTCCCTACGTTCCCGGCCGATCTCGGGAGGAAGGGGCTGAAGCATTTGTCCAGGAGTAGGGTTGGTAAGGTTAGGATCTCTAGGCAGAATATGAGATCCTCGCATTGGTAACAGCATAGGCTCTCTCAAGCTCGGGTCATCGGTTCCTAACATACGAGCAGCGTCTTCACGGGATCCCAGAGATCCGAAAGCCATTTTTTCCAAATTCTGAGTTCGTTCAAGCGGCCTTCTTTCACGAGGCCGTTCTTCCTCAGAAGAAGAAGACTGATCCGTTGTAGTGTGATGAACTGGGGAAGGGGTCCTCTGCCTGCAAAGCTCGCCAATTTCCCTACTCATGATTCTCATATTCTCTTGCATCATAAGGTTGGTGCTCTCGTGGATTCTCATAGCCTCCCTAGTGCTCTCAAGCATGTCAAGAAGGCGTGAAAAATCTCCTTGGATGATAGGCGCAGACGGATTGATCTGATCATTGGTCCTAGTGGCTGGAGTCGGAGCATTTGGAGGGGCTCGAGTAGAGGTTCCAGCATCACCTAGAGTCGGATTGGATCGGAGCAAAGTGACCTGGCCGGATCGGTTCGGGTTGGGGGAGCGCACCTCTTCAACATCTTCTACTCGGGTCGGATCGGAGCTTTCCCTCTGCGACCGGTTCGGATTTCCTGAGCCAGTCTGATCCACTCCGGAGCTTTTCCCACGAGACCTCGTCACGACTGCGTTTTCTTGATCTTCACCAACTTCATTCCCTCGACTGGTTTGAACTTCCTTGCCTTTTCCTTTGGCCATAATTCTTCAACAATCAACCAACAAGTACTTAAAAGAGTCGGAAATTGGGGATTAACTTCTTTGAACTCAACGGTCCAAAAAGTAGAACGATAATCCAGAAAAACAGAGAATTCAAATGTTTCTCAGTGAAAGCACCAAAAATGTTAGACCAAAAAATGGTTCTAACACCCAAATTGACTAAAATTACGATAAAATGAGATCAAAAACGGAAAAGATACACAAGATTTATAGTGGTTCGGCGTTAAAGAGCTTACGTCCAATTTATATCACTTTGTTTGATGATGTAGATGGAAATACAACAAGATATTCACTCAATCTCACTCATTTTTCATATACATTCACTCAATTATACTCAAAATACGCTTTTTATGATGATTTGGATTGTTTGGGAGTGCTGGAATTCGGTTCTCAAAGATACTCAAACTCTCAGAGTGCCAAAAAAAGTCCCTTCTAAATGCCTCTTGGTGGGGTATTTATAGGTGAAAATCCTTCATGAATTCGGGTCGGATCGGGCACACGTGTCCTCCATTCCATGACTTTTGGGATCAGATGAGTTCTGGTGTCGCCAACACATCAAGGTAGTGGCCATCGTGGGTAGAAAGTGGGTGTAACTGTCCCGAATATCCAGGAGATCGTGCAGCGAAGTAGCAGGATGCACTAGATTCGGATCGGATGGTCTAACAGATAGGATATAGATCGGCCCTACTACTTCCGATCCGATCCGAATACTTTCCTTCCTCCTTTGTCTCGTTTTTGTTCCTACTTCTGTAATTCCGATCTGAACCGGATGCGTAACAGAGTGTCTTTTTCTACGTGATCTTCTAACTTCTTGACTTTGCGTAGCCTAGTTTACAAAGTAGGCTAACATAAATAAAAGAACAAGATTAAAGCTATCATTTTATTGTCATTTTAGTGACAATAAAAAAGAACAGATTTTAATATTACATTTTTATTGTCATTTTAGAGGCAATAAAAAGAATTGATTTAAAATGTCATATTTTTATATGCAATAAAAATAGTAGGATTAAAAATCATGTTGTTATTATCATTTGGTTTCAACAAAAAGATTTATCATTAGGAAAATATACTTCTAATGTAATTTAATTACCATTGGAAATAACTAGTCATTAAAACATGATTTATTTCAAATCATCATTTTTATCATGTTGGTTGAATTAAGAAAATCATATATAAATCTCTAACATGCATATAGGCTGTGTTCGGCTTGCTTGTGATTGTTTGAAAAGTAGTTGAAACCGCAAACGAATAATATATATATATATATATATATATATATATATATATATATATATTAAAATTAAATGAAGCGGGCGCGGTAGTTCGCTTTTCGGCAATCGTAACTTCAAACGATTATACCGTAAGATCTGACCGTCGGATTTCACCAAAACTAGAACCTTAGGACTGTTTTGGGAAGATCGTTCCATTGATATGAATTTTGTTACAATCCAACGGTTAGATTTTAAGATATGTGTAAATCAAATTTTGGTAAAAACAGTGCTAGGGCTACCCATCGACCCGAAGCATCGTTAATTAAATTTGGCTATTTTTATATAAATAAAAATAGAAATCAATCATTATTAAATACCACTAACGATACGAAATGATATTTAAAATGTATATATGCGAGGATCATTTGAAAAGACCGAGTTAATTCTCATTTCAAATGGTCATATGACGATCTAAATTGAAGATCTTAAAGACGGCGATTGAAGACCGGCGATCTTCACAACGAAAGGATAACTACTGATGCCTGACATTGGCTAGCTACCAATAAGGGGTTAAAGTGGTAGTTGTTCGGACGTACTTGTTGATCGTTCGGATATGCGAGCACCTAGGTGACTCCGGATTCGTTCAGACTCAGAATGGACTTGTAAATGGATGTGTGTCCGACATTGAATTTCTTGCTGTATAATTAAATTGATATCTATTAATATATTTCTGAGGTGGCGGGAAATTTATTCCTTTCTAAAACACCCTTCTTTGAGACGCACGAGCTCGAAGGTTATATATTGGTAGTTATCGATCGCATGTTATGGACTATCAATGTGACATGCCAAGATGCAATTGATTGAGGCTTTTGTTGAAAGGCAGAGCCTTGTGGATGATAATCAAAGCATAGCCTATTTAGGCATAGCTTTGTGTATTACGTTACCTTGCGAGCCTCACACCCCGGTAGGGTCAAAAACGGGACAAGGGAATGCAAGGAGTGCACACATTTCTTTCTAGCTAGAAGTGGTGTTTGGGTGTTTACAAGGCCCGGCATTTTTACTTATGTGGTTGATGGAATGAGGCACCTCGGATTTTTATTGGTCGCCAATGGCCAATTTATAGGTCCAATAGGATCGGGGAGCGTGTGTTCAGGCATAACCAATCCACTAGCGTTATTTATGGACCGACCCTGCAGGATCCAAGGGTTCACTGCGGGGAATCCTGAGAATTTGCTAGAGTGTCTCGAATCGGTAAGTAGATTGTTCCTAGCCTTGACTCATGATGGAAACCAATCTCCAATATGACATTACGGTCTTGATTGTAAACTTATATATGGCAACATAGTAGGATTGATACTATGCCGTCTAGGATTGATACATTTACTTTGATGTATTTTTGAAACATATTAGACACTAATAATATTAAAATTATTATTTTCTACATATCAAGCATTTTTTATCATTATAAGGTAAAACTCTCTCCTCCGTTTGCGTTGCATTGTGTGATGGGACTTGAGTCTTATAATGATTTCATTTTCTAAAAAGCATTACGTTATTTTTGACTTAAAATTTATAAAACTTATGCACTGGCAATCCAATGGGGCAGACCCGTTCCGCGTTTGCGGCGTGGTCCAGTGATTGGCCATATTATTAGTTTAGTAAAATTTCTCATACCAGTCCCATGACTGACTCGTAGTTTGTTTCACTTTGCGAACTCGGGTGCCCTCTTTCCACACTGGCAGCCAATTGACAAATTTTAGGTAGGGATGTTTTCTGGACTAGAGCTTGCTGATGAAGATGATGGAGAATCTTTTCTTTTTATCTTTTTTATTTACTTCTTGAGTCATTGAAATAGTATTGAATATTGATGTATTTTGGGAGATTTAGACTTTATTTCTTTCCCTGTTTTAGACATCTATTTTGCTAAGTGTATCATGTACTACGTACTCTGATATTTTGTGATGATGTTTGTGATGACATTTTCTTTCCGCTGCAATGATTTACATGTTCTACTATATATCTGAGATCTGTTATTGTTTTAATTATGTTACGCTCCGGCGATTATGCTTACTTTCTTTCCACGGATGTTTGGGTCGTCACACTCATAGATACCTCAAAATCCACTTGATAGCTTCCCAATGTTCTTTCCCCAGATTTGACATGAACATGCTAACAACTCCCACTGCATGATCAATGTCTCGTCTCGTACAGACCAGGCATACAGCAAACTTCCAATAGTCGAGGAATAAGGAATATCAATCGTGTAATTTCTTTCTTCATCCGTTTGAGGGGACTAATCCTTGGATAAGCGAAAGTGATTGGCTATTGGAATGTTGATTGGCTTAGCATCGTCCGTGTTGAATCTTTGCAAAACACGGTTGATGTAATCTTCCTGAGGTAGATGTAAGAACCCTCTCTACTCATCTCTAGTGATTTGCATTACAAGAATCTTCTTTGTTGGACCTAAGTCTTTCATGCCAAACTCCTTTGACAATTACTGCTTCAACCTTCTGATATCATCCATAGTTGATCCTTCTACTAACATGTCATCAACATAAAGCAGTAAAATGATATAACTAGACCCATATCGCTTGAAGTAGCAACAATGATCAGCATTGCACTTCTGGAAGTCTTCCTTATGCATGAATCCATCAAAATTTTTGTACCATTGTCTTGGGGCTTGTTTCAAACTATACAAACTATTATTCAGTCTACACGCCATGTTCTTCTTCTCTTTCTCAAAGAAACCTTCTGATTGGTGCATGTATATCTCCTCATCCAAGCCTCAATGAAGAAATACGATATTCACATCTAACTGTTCAAGATGAAGGTTTTCAATAGCAACAATACTTAATACTGACTTGATAGTATTGAGCTTTACAACGGGAGAAAAAATATCAGTGTAGTCCACTCCTTCCTTATGTTGGAATCCTTTGGCAACTAGTCGAGCTCTGTATCTCTTGGAACCATCATGCTCCTCTTTCACCTGGTGCACCCATTTATTATGAAGTGCCTTTTATCATATGGGTAACTCAGCTAGCTCCCATGTCTAGTTGGAGATAAGAGACTTCATCTCATCTTTCATGGCAAGCTCCTACTTGCTAGCTTCTTCAGTCTAAGAAGCTTCACCATAGCTTTTAGGTTCCCCTGCATCAATCAGCAACAAATAGTTCATGTATCTTTTGTTACGTACATAAGGTCGAGTAGACCTTCTCAATATAGGAGCTTGAGTAGGATGTTGTAGTGTGTCAGACTGGTCCACACTACTCAAATCAATGATTTCATTAGGTTATGGATTTGCTATAGTCGGTTCTGTTATGAGACTATATGGAATGTCATTTGAAACTGCAAATACATGCTCACTCTACATTGAGTCATTGACTTCTGTTTTATGTTTGTCTTTATAAATTACTCTTTCATTAAAAATCACATCTCGACTATGGATCACCTTCTTGTTTTCATCATCCCAAATGCGGTAACCAAACTCATTTTCACCATAGCCGATGAGAGTGCATTTCTTGGATTTTGGATCAAGTTTATTCCTGCCTTAATCACTAATTTGCACATATGCTATACAACCGAAAATTTTATATTTTATAGTTTTACCTCTTTTCCATTCCATAACTCCTCTGGTATTTTGTGCTCTACTGGAACTGAAGGACCTCTGTTTATCAAATAAGCTGTTGTGTTGACTGTTTCTACCCAGAACTACTTTGGTAGACCTGATTGTATACGAATGCTTATGGCTCTTTCTGTCAACGTTCGATCATACTCTCAGCTACACCATTGTGTTAAGGCGTACCCGACATAGTTCTCTGCATTTGGATTCCGTGCTCATGGCAGAACTGCTTGAATATGGTATCTTCATATTCACTTCCATTGTCAATTCTAAGCTTATTGGTCTTTAGACTTGTCTAATTTTCAACCATTGCTTTCCATATCCTGAAAGCTTTAAACACTTCGGATTTATGGCTCAGAAAATAAATCCATACCTTCCGCGAGTGACCATCGATAAAAGTAACAAAGTAATGCTTTCCATTGATGGATCAGATGCTCATTGGCCCCCAAACATCAGAATGAACAAGCTCCATTCTTTCCTTCTTTGGGTTTTACCATTTATTTGAAAGCTGACTCTCTTCTGCTTTCAAAATACGCAATTTTCACACATGCTTGTTTTCACTGACTGTAGACCTGAAAGTTTTCCTTTTGAGTGCATAATCTTCATTCCCTTTTCACTCATATGCCTAGCCTCTAGTGCCACATGTTGGAATTTTCATTGCAAGCCGCAACAGTAATCAAATTTCATGCTCCTGCTGTCATGTAAAGAGTACCACTTTTTTTCCTTGAGAAATCATCATTGCAATCTTCGAAATTTTCCAATCATCACCATGGAAAGTCATAGTGTAGCCTTCAATAGCCAGATTTTCTACTGAGATCAATCAAGTCAGGTATGTGCTTGACATCCTTTAGCTCTCATACTGATGCATTTAGCTTAATCTTCACAGCACCTTTACCAATGATATCACAAGGTTGATCGTCACCAAGATATACCTTTCCAAGATTTCCATAGGTGTACCTTTCGAAGAACTGTTTATGTAAAGTGGCATGAAAATGCTCCAGACTCTAGCACCCAAGACTCTTCCTTGCTATCCAATGAGCATATCAACGCTTCATCTCCTCCTGAGGTAGAAGTAACATTTTCCTCTGCCTTCGCCTTCTAGTCCTTTAGTGCACTTCTGCATTGATTTTTATAGTGCTTGGTCTTTCCACAATTCCAAAACTCAACGGTCTTTGAGCTGTGGAATTGTCGGGATTTTTGGATTTAGATCTCCAGTACTTCGGCCTACCTCGGTAGTTCGATTTGCTTTGTCCATTTCCTCGTGTTGAATTTCTTCCTCTTGATTGTGTATGCAAAACTGAAAAATTTGACGACTCACCCGAATCTCTTCGTTGGATCTATTCACTGGGAACCATATCATGGATATCATCAAATTTTAACTTATTGCTTCCCGATGACCTACTCACTGCTGTGATAGTAGCATTCCAACTTTCTGGCAGGGAAGAAAAAAGTATAAATGCTCGTACTTCTTCATCAAATTCAATTCAACTAAACTTAGCTGAGAAGTAACTGTATTCAGCTCATTGAGATGTTGAGCTACTGATGCACCTTCTATCATCCGCAAGTTGAACAATCACCTCATCAAATGAACTTTGTTAGAGGCCGACGGCTTCTCATACATACTGGAAAGAGCCGCCATAAGAACTGTTGTGGTCTGTTCCTTTGCTATGTTGAAAGCAACATTGTGAGATAACGTCAATCGAATAACTCTAAGAGCTTGTCCATCAAGAAGAGCCCAATCTTCATCGTTCATATTCTCTGGCTTCTTTATTGAGAGAGGTTGATAAAGATTTTTCTGATATAGGCAATCTTCAATTTGCATTTTCCAAAAGCCAAAGTATGCTCCATCAAACTTCTCGATTTTTATCCTTCCTTCGTCTGCCGCCATTGCTCCTACTCGAATTTGATTTCTTTTCTAACAAATTATGGCTCTGATACAGTTGTTGGGAAATTACGCAAACTTCCTTTAATTTTATTTGTGGAGAAAAGAAATAAAATGCAGAATGGTAAGAGACAAACAAACTTGATAATGGAGTTCGGCCAATTATGCCTACGTCTCCGGGCTGCTGCAAATCTTTTATTTAAGAGAATATTACAATGTGATTACACAAAACACTTTTCACTCAACACTCGATCTCACTCTTAAGCTTGTTTCCTTTCTTCTTGTTGGATTTGAGATGGGATAAGTATTGTGAAGAAGGAGGATGTATTTATAGGGTGGGAAGATGGTTGGTGGGGGTTGGTGGTTTGGTTGATAGCTAGGTAGGTGGCATGGTTGGTGCCACCTCATGTTAAACAAATGGGTGGCTTGGATGCCTACTGCACATGCAGCATTCTAATAGTTGCTAGTTGAATTGATAGGATGTTTGGATCAAAGTGATTCATTGCAATAATGTTTGGATCTGATGTTCTCATGTGTTATATGCTTGGAAACTAGTTAACTTATCGTAAAAAATGTCTTGACTGGATGGCCGAGCCTGACTTTGAATATTTTTACTTTCTCTATCACTTTAGAGATACAAGTGATAAATTTGATTGTTATACTTCTACTGAAATTGTTGTCAATTCTTTGGTTACTCATAGTAACTTGCACAAAACTTTATTTTTGCACAGTGTATTTCCCCTTTGACTACGCGGTAATACCTATTCCAAACAAGTATTCAATTGAAAGTAGTGTAATTTTTTGTACTTTTGGAAATATAAGTAATTATAATATGTTATTTCCTTTGCAGAAAACTCATTTGTTTCAAATATTATGATGGCCACCTCTATTAGTTGTACAATAGATAAATCTCTCTTAAAAATATCAATGATAGAAACAGTTGCAACTTTAAGGAGAAGAATAACATATTCTTCTCTGTTGAGGGGTTAACTTCACACTTTGTAAGAAAACTTTACTCTTTTCGAAATTTTCCAATTCATAGATGCTTTGGTTTTACATAGTATGTTTTGATTCTAATATAGAGAAATAATATATTGAATTTAGTCTCAATAATTTTCTAAAGATAAGCATTGTTTTTTGCATTTCACTATTGAAGCCCAATGTTTCTATCTTTTGAAATATAATATATAATAATTGTGACACCCCACGTCCATTAATGTCACTCACTAAGGGAATGCATTAACTTTCATGGAGCGTTATAAGAGTATAGAACAGAACATCACAAGATAAATATATAAAATGTTACTTAAAAATTCAAAATTTATTCATTGCAGCGGAAAAGCAAAACATGTCTGGTTACAACATCAAAACCACATACTAAAGCCAAGTACACAAATATCCATCTTGAACAAAATTATTATCAGAATACATAAAAGCAAACCCATGATCCCATTACAAAATGCCATATAAAAGAGAAACAAAGCTGAGCATTACTTTTAGCACTTCCAAGCACTTCTATTAGAGACAAAGAAATCCAAATCAAGCCTCACTAGTCCCACCCTGAGAACCTGGGGGGAAGGAAAGAAAAGAGGCGAAACAAAAAGGGTTAGACATAAAGCCTGGAAAGTCCAGTGACTTTAACAACATAATTAGCAAAGTATCAAGATAACAACATAAACTGGATATAAGAGATGACTGTAACTTAAGCAGGTATGACAAGGTAAACAAGATGAACAAGATATAACAACAAATGCTCTTTGAACCACACAAAATGTTTCCTGCACCGCACCAATACTAGTTTCATACTAAAAGGCGATCCCTCCCTATTCGTCATGATAATGATAGCATCGTGTACTCCTAGCTACTCTCGTAGGTGCCCACTTGCTCCTACCCCTACTAGTTGTACCCACTACCCTCCCCATTCAATCGGCTCCCTAACTCGTAAATACCCGTGCTGGCCCCATAGTATGGTGTATCACTCCCTAAAGTGGCAACCCGATACTACAAAAATGCAAAACTTATAACTATACGATGCAACAATGCCTTACCTACCAGCCCGGACCCACACACGCACATGACTCTGTTGCACTTTTGTTGCCATCGCTCTTTACTCTTTTGACCTCTTACAATCGACCCCAGTAATCGTGTCTCGTCCTCGACCTAGTTCGAGCTCATATAGATACTAAAAATGGGTTACTGGTTGAAAAGGGTCCCCATACTTTACACAAGCTTCCCTCCTACGCTTGGTCCCCACTAGGATTTCCCATTTAACCCCTTTTATTACTTCCATGTCTTACCAATATCTCATTATGGTTAAGTGCTCTTATTTATGTTTCACATGCTACCCATATCACCCATTTAACCCCTTTACTATTCCCATGTCTTACCTTTGGTTAAGTGCTCATTAATTCATTATTCCCGTAATCGTGTGAGACCTCCCACATTAGATTGCCGTTTGCGGTTGCTGGATGTGCTGGGCGGTTCTAGGTAGACTTCTACCGCAATCTGAATCTAACCTCGTGCCTTAGCACAATTACGCATCTAATTTCTGCCTTTGACCTCTCATATTAGATTGCATTTGCGGTTGCTGGATATGTCAGGCGGTTGTGGACAGACTTCTACCGCAACCCAATCTAACCTCATGTCTTAGGTGTCCATTATCTTTTCCTTTTTATTCATGCCCAATTTCAAACCTTTAATTAATGTATTCAAATTGCGCATAATTTCGAATTATTCTTATAATGCTAATTCAAGTTATGCCTATAATTCCATGTATACAATTTGTACCAAAATATGCCCAAATTAATTTCATAATTATCAACAATTTATGCTAAATCTGATTTTATCACATATTTCCTAAACTTTTCACAATCATCCCAACGTTATTCGTACATAAATCTCAACGTAATATGCTTAGGCTCGAAGTTAGCCTAATCTCAAAAGGAAAAAGGAAAAGAAGAAGGGAAGAGAATCAAACATCAAAATTGGCATAAACATATAAATAGGAATGTGAAATGAATAACGATTAGATAGATCAGATAGGCATATGATAATAGGAATTGGGTATGAATCTGAAGGTTAACAAATTACCAAACTTGATATGATTCATCTTATTTACAGACATATACATTAGATCCAATTTACAATCCTATCACAATTACTTTTTAATTTAATTATATGCGAAAGTAACATAAACTCACAGCGATAGGATTCTTATCAAAGAGAATTAGTCGTTGTTGTAGCAATTCTGATCTTGAATAACCTCTTCTTTGATTGTTGAAGAAGAAAAGCTAAATTAATTTGAGTTGGAGTAGCAGCATGGAGGCGCCATGGATTAGGGTTGAAGATATTAGGGTTAGGTTTAGGTGTTTATTTATAGATGTATTAGGTGAATTAGGACCTTTAGATTTGATTAGGAACCATCCGAACCACTCAAATTAGAAAAACACATCATCAGGAAACTACCCAGAATCAACCAGTCGACCGGCCAATTTCAATTGGTCGACTGTTTTCACTTCTGCTTAAAAACGGTCGACTGGTGATAAATGGGCGGTCGACTTGTAAACGGTCGAATGGTGAAAATTGGGCGGTCGACTTCGAGCTTCATAACTTCTTCATACGATGTCTGTTTTACGCAAACTCGGACTCTATCTCAAGCAGAATTCCGAGACGAACGCAATGCGGTAACCCGTTTCGCTTAATTCTTCTTCTAAAAATTAAGTATTCTTAAATTTGTCAATTCTAATATTTTAAAATTATGGGATGTTACAATAAGTGTTAAAATATGCTTGCTTTGTCAAAGTCTTTTTGCCGTCCTTTGAAGACTTTGTGTTTGTCTTAAGCACTTTCTCTGACGTTTGAACTGACAAATGTTAATTGAGATTCATTTTCCTTTTTGCTGCAAATCGAATAATTTTGTAATGAAGGCTTTTAATAAATGAATGATTGATGCTTCTAGATTCATTATTACATAGGATGCATTTTGTGCTTCATTTTTGTTAAATTTTGTATATCTATGTCTTGTTGGAAGTGTTAATTGTTGCAAAGTATGCATAGTGAGCCACTTTAGGATAGTTTGCATTGTTCCAAATTATGTTGTAGTTGTCCGCTTCATTCCCTTCACCGCTCATAAAATCCCACGACTTTTTAAAATAAGTTTCCTTCTAAAGTGATTTTCCAATCCTAATTATCTTCTTTAATGCTAGAAATAGTTTCCAATTTACTTATCGTTATATTAAATATACTTGCCAATGGTTAAAGTTGAGTATTCCAATTCGAATTTTGAAAAATACTTTCAACATTTGCGTTAGCTCCCCAAATTAGTAAAGGTTGATCTGGCCTATTAAGTTAATTAATTATTTAACATTGATCCAACGATCAAACCATAGGCTTCTTTGCTTCGCAGTTGTATAAACTTTACTCCTCATTTTGGTGTAAACTAACATGTGCATGTAGTGTTGTGCAGTGCCACGCTAATACAGTTCATAATTTAGAAACACAGGACACAATGATGAGAAGGTCCCAGAGACTATAATCTTCGCCATAGTCAACTGACATTACTAGATTCACGTTGAGTCACAATTACATTACGATTAGAGTTGAAGAGATCACGCCAAACAGTTTGAGGCCAAAGTCACGGTCCAAATGTATATGCTCTATTCCTATGTGTTGGGCCGAATCGCCAATTCAATTATGATCAAATTAAACTTCGACCCAGTCGTTTAATGTCACAAAAGCACCGCAAAACCAGGGGCAAGTTGTGTAGAGTTCAGGCCCCGAACAAGGAAACCAAAGTGTGGCTAAGGTGGGCTCAAAATACCAAAGACAGAAAAGACCCCGTTCCCCCTTTAGAGGGACGAAATTTCGTATCCCCTATAGGGGCTACGACATTACGTATCCCCTCTAAGGGGTACAAACTTCCATCACTTTGGCCTCTTGTTTCGAATCTCCAACACGTCGCATTCCCTCTTGTCCACCACTCTGAGTCCAACTCCCATTATTTCTCTCGTCTCTAATCTGTTTCCCATAAAGCCACGCATCAGATTCAAGCTCAAGAACACCATCTAATGCCCCACTCTCGAGCCTCGTTCCTGGATTTGAATCAAAGTTCACATTCGGCCTTCTCGACCATTTGCTAAGTTCAACAGGCTTGACTGAGCATGTTCGACGGAGGAAATTCTACTGATTAGAAAATTGTCGCGAACTGTATAAAACCGCAAGCTCAAAGCGTACACTTGTAGTACGTTAGCGAATACGAGTCGGTCCACGACGAAAGAAATAATTTTAATTATATCCAATCAAATTAAACCAAAGTCGAGTGAAGATTTAACTAAATAACTACAACTACACTAAACTAACAAACTAAGCTAAATAAGAATATGAGAGTTAAATAACAACTTGGGAATAAATTCACTCTCTAGATCACATGAATCAACTTAAATGAAACCATGATCTCTTTTTATGGTCATTTGTGAATTTAGTTGATATGATTATTATAAGTATAGCTTATTCATGTTATTAATTAGTACAAAATAAACTATCAAACTATAACATACCCATTAAATCACCACACTAGTTCAAATGACAAATGAACAAGTTGAAATTGAAATATACTTTAAGTATGGCATATGAATTATTAATTAGAACTATAGACCATCAAATTTTTATTTCAACCTCCACTTAATCACCATCATAATATGTAGATGAAAAGGTAATTAGTGAACACATGACTAAGCATAGCCAGCCTATTTGGTGTCAACAATATAGGCTGTCAAATTCAATAATGAACACAAAAACAATAACATCAACATGACATGAAGCACAAAAAGAGAGCATAAATAAACATATTATGTTGCATCTACATAATCAAGAGATCTTCATTCCCCCTATGTTGAAAGGGATTAGCCTCTAATATATGTAATCATGACAATAAAAGTAGATTGCATAAAATAAATCTAGACTACTTGCATAAAATAAATCTAAGATACTTGCATAAAAGAGAAGAATATGTAAACAAAAAACAACTAATTAAAATTGCATTAACATGAAAATTACATAAGAAGAAAATGGCTAAGTAGCCATGGAAATCAAAAGAGATCTTTGCTCCTCTCTACTAAACTAAGAAGGGGATAAAAGAGAAGAGAGAACTTACATCACATAACGGGGGTATTTATTCATGTTCCAAACTCTAATCACTTTTGTTGGGGACTACCAAAAATACCCCTTCATGAAGCTTCTAATCTTGTTTTAGACACCAATAAGTCATGTAGAATGCATGAAGCCTTTGTCTCATCCAATTAGTCTCTAATTGTACCATTAAGGAAAGAGATATAATGGGTAGGTGGGGTCCTCCACTAAGTAGTGAATGAATTAATTCCATCTCCAATTCTTTGTATCCACTTTGTGCATGTATAACTCCATATAAACTTCATGTGCATACTTCATTTTTGCTCCTAAATTTCTATATGACACATGAAAGTAAACAAGTAAATTTTATCATAAAATAATACATGCATAAATGACTGTTTTTCCCCAAATATGAAGATGAAAGATTTATAATTTAAGAATTTTGGGTTTTTGATTAAAACATGTAAAAATAGACCACTTATGTTTTTTATTTGATTAAAACAAGAATAAATGTGTGAATATAAATGTGCATATTTACATGCACATCAGAGCATAAACTCCGTTCGAACCACAGTTGCAGACATCGAGGTGAGGATCCATCACAATGCTCAAGCCCAATCCTTATGTATATAAAAACTCGAATTTCTATGACTTACCTGCTTTCAAATCGGGTTCTCGAGTGATTCAGTTTCTAGGATTGTGACTCCTTAAGTCAGCGGCGGCGAAAACAGAAGAGAAGAAGAGAAAAGGGAGGGACTATCGGAATTTATAGGGGAAGAAAAGATTAGGCTTACCCAATCGACGTTCCGTATCCCATATAAGGATACAAATTCTCGTATCCCACCGGGACATGAAATTCCATATCCTTACATGGGGTACGAAAATCTCGTGCTCCAGGCATGGGATGCGAAGTTCATTCTCTCTCTATATATATACACATGGATATATACATATATATAATATACGTGCTATTGGATGCAATATTATGTGTGCATATATTTACATGTGAATGTGGATAGCTTCTCACGCACATTTCTCCGTGTCTCAAAAGATCAAACATTCGTAAACATGCATTTCTATGTGTTCTCATTCGCTTCTGCATATGTTACTTTTCATTTCTTACTTCCCGTAGCATCGCGCAAAATTATGTGAAAAACATGTAAGCATATACACAATGTCACATCGACAATAACTCATATACGTTACAACGTAAATGAGATTCGACAACTAATATCTACTTTCATAAGTCAACAGGAAAACAAGCAACTCCATCAACTCAAAACACATCATGTCAAGACAAGACATTCTTTGGGGGCAAATGTTAACCGACCTTTTGGTTCGGTTCCCAAAAGTACACCAGAAACGCTCGACTCAGCACAACACGTGACGTTAAAGCCTGAAGTGTCGCTAAAACACCAGGGATTCAAAACCAAGGGAGGTCGCGCAAGCACAAGCCTCACAGCCCCACAAAGCAGTGCTATGGATCATCTTTGTACCAAGTATTTTCTTGTCCAAAAAGCAACTTGATGTATGATCTTGATCTACAAGTCTTCATAACTGCGGGGGAGAAAAAAAAGAAAAAGAAACAAATGTAAAGTTCGAAAGGAAATGAAATTAGAAAGAAATTGAAAAAAAATTGAAAGTTATTTTTTTATTGAAAAAGATCAAGATATGCTACAGGATGATCGATTAGGAATAAATATAAGCAAGGGAAGCATGGAAAGAGTAAAAAGGAAACAAAAGTTTATTTTTACTTTTATATGGAAGTGTTGAAAAGGAGAAAAAAGATTTAAAGGGGAAGAAATAGAAAAAGAAAGAAACAGATGAAAAAAATATTGGAAGAAAAGGTGGCAAGAATTTTTTTCTTCATTTAGATATTATATTATCAAACTGTAATACCAAATCAACTAAACAAGAATTTTTTTCTATGTATAAAAGAAAACAAAAACAAGAAAAATATAAACTAACACAAATCAGAAATTAAATAAATAATAAAATTTAATTATTAACCCCTCGGCAACGGCGCTAAAAACCATTTTTCAAATTGCATGTGGCTTTGTCAGCATATCTGTAAAAGTGACAAAATAATACCCAAGAAATATTTATTTATATACAAAAGATAAGATATAAGAGCATAAAATAAACACATTTTCATGTTAATCAGAGAGCCTCACACGGACTCCCTACAAATCAGGACCGACCAACCCCTCACTGGATTGTACCGAATATTTCACCACCTTGGTTGTGATCAACAACCAAACCTCCTTATACAAAAATCAAAAGGATCATCTGATCTAGATAGGGCGGTGACAATATCCTAATGGGTGCGACCCACATGGCCCTAAAGCATATCCTGTGTTTTAGTCAGTACTTATTGATGAGATAGAGGTTACGATTTTACCCATCATATATGGCACGCGTCCTTCTTTGGATGCCACATCACCTTTTTGTTGATCACTAATTGACATCCAGAAAAATAAAGCCTCTGAACTCTTACGCCACAGAGAAGGGTTTTAAGCTAAGAGAAGTTCTCTTCTCCGCCAATAAACGGATGTACATTTGTAAATATCAATGTACTTGATCTAAGAAATACCATCTCAAATATCTATCCATACAAATTGTCCAGGAACAGCACAAACCGAGGGTACTCTTTTACCATATCCTGTAGGGCGTAATCCCTAGGATTTTAAATAAGAAGTCCTTGGATCATGCAGAACCACAAAATGTAGGGACTACTACTCCAATTATAATCCTGGTAGCTAACCAAAGACATGAACAAGTAGTCCTTCGCCTTCAAATGTAACACCCCATAATTTTGTTAACATTAAAGAGGATAAATTAAATAATAATTAATTTAATATTCAGAATTAAGGAAAACGGAATGCGCCATTGCCTCCATCTTGAAATTCTAGTCAAGATAGACATTTGGTTTGCATTAAACAGACACTGTATGGAGAAGTAATGAGGGTTTTAAGTTTGTATACGTGTAGAAAGAATATATATATTCATATGAATCATATAGGAGTCAGATATGAGTCAGTCCCTTATCCAGAATAGTTCGAACTTGAAAAAGAAAAAGTGGCAGCAAATTTCTCGCTCTAGGGGGTCGACCACCTAGAGGGGTGTCGACACCGGGGTCGACCCCCCTTAAGGGGTGTCGACACCGGGGTCGAATCACCTACAGGGGTGTCGACACCCCTAAGGCTGAGGTAGCAGTGGGTTTCAGAGGGTTTGGCAGCTATATATATGTGGTCATTTCTCTTGTTTTCTTCATTAAGAATTCATGGTGGCCAAACTCTGCCGGTGTCTGAACTAAATCCATAATGTTCTACAACTATCAGTTTTACAAATCAAAAATCTAGATTCTAGATCCATTCTTTCTTTATTTCCTAATCCTAACACTGTGAGTTTCTAGTTGCTTTTAGATTTGAATATCTAGAAGTAGATATGACAGACTATGACTTGAATTTTTAATATGCCTAAATTATATCAGATCTTTATAAATCATGAATATATGACATTCTAAATTGGTTAGGATTTGGATCAAAATCTCTATCTTGTTGGATCTATTGTAACCTTTGTGGCATTCTATGATTTGTGCTAGATTTATTTTAACTATTGATCTAAATCTGTCTCTTGTTAGATCTATGGTAACTTCTATGACATGACATGATGCAAACCTTAAACCTTATTTGTTTAGATCCACATTTAAACCATTGGATCTAAATTATGTGGACATTTGAATTGTTAATCGGATCTAGTTTATCACCTTGTTCCTATCATATTAGAAATAAACCAGTTGGACATCAAATTTGTTAATTTAGATCTAATTATGCTTATTGTGACATCATAGTTATGTTAAGAATCAATTGACTACTACAAGTTCATCAGTTTTATGCCTATATGTCCACCTTATCGCCATGCTAGTTTATGTTTATGCCAAGTTATGTTAAAACATTCACTTTTTTCATATTCCTATTATTTTTCCCTTTTATCGTTTAGGACTAGGCTATTATCTAGCATAGGCATGCCACCAATTTTATGAGTGTGCTAGTTAGGGAACGGGGGGAAAAAGGGTTAATATGGACATAATTTGAATATAAACATCGTTGGGCATATAAATCAAATTATTGGGAAAAAGGGACATAATCAATTATAAAGACATAGGTAAGGATTGGATAAGAACGAAATGTCTAGTAGTTACAATTTGGAATTGTAATTGCACTTATGACATGAGGTTAGGTTCATTAGTGGTGAAAGTCTGCCCGGACCCGACCGACATATCCAGCAACCACTAATGTTTAACCTAATGTGGGAGGTCTAAGTGCGCAAATATGAATCGGGCTATGACACGAGGTTAGGCCCAACTTGTGGAAGAAGTCTACCAAGACCCATCCAGCATCCACAAGTTGTAGGCCTAATGTGGGAGGTCTAGCCCATTATGAACCATAAATGGACATGGTAATGAATTGTACTACTTAACCTAATTTAATCCATAGGGATTGTATGATTACGAACTAAAGTTAGGGTTAAGTAAAAATTGGTTGGACAATGGGTGGGTTAAGTAAATTTGAGCAGGTGGGTAATATTTACATATAGGCCCACGAACTTAACCTGATAAGGTTGTGTAATTAAAGACAACTAGTGGTATACATAACCGGTGGAAAATATAAAAGATATGTAATTAAAGACACCCTTTAGGGTAAGCATAACTAGTGGAAACGAATAGGGCTATGTAATAAAAGATACATAGTGGTATACATAGTCAGTGAAAACCTAGAGGGGGATACAGGACAAAGGGGAGAGCTTGTATCATAATGTGTGGGACCCATTTCAGTCAGTAATCCGGAGTAGGTATCAAGCAAAGTACTCTGTAATAGGCAGAGAAGGGGCACGCTTACTGACTGATTGTAAGAGATCCAAAAGTGGAGGACGGTGTGGGCAGTGTAAACGAACCGGACCATATGCATGCATGAGCCGGGCAGAAGGGGATAAGATGATCGTGATAGCTGTAGATATGGGGCTGTGCATATCAGTGAGGGGTTGTCACTTTAGGACGTGATACATCATTGATGTAAGCCCGGCACAGAGTATATACGGAGTAGGGAGCCGATCGGTTAGGGTATATTTGGACTCATGCTCAAGTCTACGATCTTGAAGTCTAAGGGATCACCTCATTCTAGTTATACTAGTAATAGTGCAGAGTAATCATTAGGGACGCATATACACCTTATCCTGTCTACCTTGTCATACCTGTCATTTATGTAGTGATCTCTCTTATCCACTTTATATGCCTGTCATGCTACTTTTATTTATTTACTTGGTAAAAGTCACTAGACTCGCCAGAATTTATGTCTGACCCTTTTTGTTACTCCTTCTTTCTTCCATTCCCCCTCCCCCCCCCCCCCCCCCGCTTTAGTTCTCAGGAAGGAAACACTCAGGCTTGACTGTGATTCTGCTTATTTTGCTAGAGCTGCTTATATGTATGGCTCAAACTCCTATCCTTTTTGCTATGGCTATATTTTGTTCTTGGGGAATTTTACTTCTTTTATGTACTCTGATATTTTTTAACTACAAGACAATAGCTTTTATGTTGTAATGATCTTTTATGTTTCAGACATATGATGCTTTTGGACCACGGTACCTTATAATAAATAAAGTTTTTATTCTGTTGTTATTCTATATATCTGTCTTGTAATATTCTGTGTATGTTTACCTATAACGCTTTACGAAACTTAATGCATTCCCTTTATGAGTGACATTAACGGACATGGGGAGCCACACTTGGTATCAGAGCTGAAGGTTACCAGATTGGATAAAGTTTTTGAAAATTATTTTCAAAAAGGTTTTTAAAGAAATCATTTTCAACAAGAAAAGTTTGTTTTTAGAAAAATATATTTACCCAAAGCCATATGTAACATCCTTCGGCCCCTTGTCAAAATCTCTTCCTTTTTCTTTTCAGCATGTTTGGGGAACAAAACATTCCTAACATCCCAGAGGGCGTTACGATACCCGGATGGTTCCGTAGGTATCTAAAGGCCACGGCGCCTGCTGAAGGCCAAGAAAACGTTCCTCCTCCAGCTGCACCAGTCATTCCTCCTCCTCCGCCTCCAAGATCATATAACTTCGCCAAGGTTTGCAAAGACTTCCGTGCTATGAGAGGGAATTCATTCCATGGGAACGAGGCATTTATAGAAGCGCTGAATCAGCTCAAGGAGACCGAGGAGTTGTTCGTAATCTTTAAAGTGGAGGATAGAAGGAAGATTCAGTTAGCCGCATGGCTACTGAAAGATGAAGACTCATTTTGGAAGGAAGTTACCCAAGTTGGACGTCCGGTGGAAACCTGGAAGGATTTTAGAGATAGGTTCGAAATGAAATTTATTTCCCAAGCTCAAAGAAGCATGCATATGGAGAGATTCTTAGCACTCAAACAAGGAAACTTGACGGTGAAAGAGTATGTGAACAAATTCATACAACTAGCAAGGTTCGGGTTAAAATTGGTGGATACGCCGCATAAAAGGACTTTGCAGTTTGCTAAAGGGCTGAATGAACCTCAGCACGGGTTAGCCATGTCCTATATTCCAATAGGGGCCACTTTACAAAAGCTTGTCGATATGCCCTTAATGCATGAGGAAGACAAGGAAGAAAAGAAGGAAGAAAAGGCTGAGGAGACATTGCAAAATAGGAAGGTGTGGCCCAAGAAGGGGCAACAGCAACAACAACAAAAACAACAGCAGAAGAAAGGAAGGAAGAATAACAAAGGCAAGGATAATAGAAAATGTCACAATTGTGGGAAGGAAGGTCACTTGATCAAAGACTGTAAGAGAAGGAATAACACTTGCTTCAATTATGGAGAGGTCGGACACTTCGCTAGAGAGTGCCCGAAGAAACAGGGATCACAGTGATATGGTCAAAGGACAAGAACTTCTGGGGGGCAGGTGCAGGCTCTCGTGATTAGTGCTCCTAATAGAGGTAGAAAAATTTGTGGAAGGTTTAATTTCTCTTTCAAACCACCCTACTAGAACACTTTTTGATTTTGGTACTTCACATTCATTTATATCAAGTTCTATAGTTGAATCTCTGCACTTAATTACTAGTATGATAGTGGATCCCGTAGTTGTTACAAATCCTATTGGTGGTTCGACCCATTTATCTATGTTTTGTCGAGCTTTGAAAATATCTGTGTTAGGCGTCGAGTTTGAATGCGATGTGTATGTGCTTGGGTTTATGGGATATGGGTTGATTCTAGGAATGGATTGGCTTACCACGTACAGGGACATTCTCGATTGTGAGAAGAGGATTTTTAGGCTTCTGACTGGTCATTGTAGGACCCTCGAGATTTCTTATGACCCACAAGGGTCGGTTATGCTTAGTTTCTGGAGCCTCTTGATGCATCTATCAATGACTTGCAATCTGTTCCAGTAGTCCGAGATTATTTCGATGTTTTTGATGAGGTTCGGGGTTTACCTTCGAGGCACGAGATCGACTTTCGTATATATTTGGTGACAATGCAAACCCAGTTGCATTGCCGGTGCGCCACATGGCTCCGAGGGAAAGGAGGGAACTGAGTAAGAAAGTAGGGGAGCTACTTGAAAAAGGATTTATCAGACGAAGCATATCTAAATGGGGTGCTCCAGTAGTATTCGCGACTAAGGCGGATGGTTCGCTTCGTTTGTGTGTTGACTATAGAGAGTTGAATAAACTCAATAAGAAGAATAGGCACCCGCTTCCGAGGATTGATGATTTATTTGATCAGCTTGTTGGTACCTCGGTATTTTCTCAGTTAGGCTTGGCCACTGGGTTCCATCAGTTGAGGGTGGCTGAGGACAGCATAGATAAGACTGCTTTTAGAACTCTGGACAGTTTCTTTGAATGGCTAGTGATGCCTTTTGGGCTGACGAATGCACCTGCCTATTTTGTCAAGCTGATGAGTAGGGTGTTTCGGGAGTTCCTAAATAAATTTGTTGTAGTCTTTATTGATGATATTCTGATCCTCTCCTAAAGTGAAGAAGAGCATGTCCAACATTTGAGAGATGTTTTGAAAACTCTCTGTGACCATCAGCTTAAGGCGATGTTCTCCTAATGCCATTTTTGGAGAAAAGAGGTGATATTCTTATGGCATGTGGTCTCTAAAGAAGGGATAGCTGTAGATCCCGCCAAGGTGGTTGCGATGCAAGATTGGCAGATTCCTAAAAATGCAACCGAGGGGAGAATTGTAACATCCCACGTCCATTAATGTCACTCACAAAGGGAATGCATTAACTTCTATGGAGCGTTTTAAGTGTGTATAGTACAGAAACTTAACAACAAGACAGATATAAACAGTACTTAAAACTTTAAAATTTTATTAATTGTAGCGGTAAACACATAGGTTTGATTACATCATCAAAAACCAGAGTCAAAGTACATAATATCCATCTTGACTAAATCAGAGTACATAAAATGAAAGACATAACCCCAATACAAAATAGCCATAAATAAGATAGGCTGAACTTTTACTTCAGCGATCTAAGAAACTTCTAAAAGCAAGAGATACAGCTGTCCAAAATCAAGCTCTACTGGTGCTAGTTCCACCCTGAGCACCGGGGGGGAGGAAGAAAAGAGGTGGAAACAAAAGAGGGTCAGACATAAAGTCTGGCGAGTGCGATAACTTTAACAATATAATTATCAAAATAACCAGGCTAAGGCATAAGTTGGAAAATAAGGAAATGACTGTGAACAATTGAGTATGGAAGAGTAAACAAGGAAATAAGATGAACAAAGATAACGTTAAAGGCGCACCTAAACCACTATAAGATAATTACTACACTGCACCACCACTAGTCACCCTAAGGTTGATCCCGCCTACAGAACTTAATAATGATAATGGTAGTTTCGTGCACCCCTAGTTGCCTTCATAGGTACTGCATGCCCCTATCTCCACTAGGTGTACCCACATCCCCCATGCGATCGGCTCCCTAACTCGTAGATACATGTGCTGGCCCCACAGTGGGGTGTATCCCTCCCCAAAGTGGCAACCTGATACCACCAATAATGCACGGCTTATACCTACACGATGCAACAACGTCTTACCTACCAGCCCGGGCCCATACAAGCACATGAACACGTTGGACTTGCGTTGCCACCTCTAACCCGTTTTGGCCTCTTACAGTCAAGCCCAGTACGCGTGTCCCATCCTCGACTTGGGTCGAGCCCACAAAGTAACTTATGGGTTACTGATTGAAATGAGCCCCCATTATTTGACACATGCTATCCACCTAAGCTTGGTCCCTTCTAGTACATCCCACTTAACCCTTTTCTTATTCATGTTCACTTACATGTTTCAATTTTGGTTAAGTGTTTCTAATCGTATTTCAAATGCCACCCAAGGCACCCACTTAATTCCACATGCCACCTAAGGCACCCACTTAACCCCCTCATGTCCCACTAAATGTTTATCTGGTTAAGTGTTTCTATATTCATTAAGAACGTAACCTCGTAAAGACCTCCCACATTAGACTGGCATTTGTGGCAGCTGGATTTGCTGGGCGGGTCCGGGAAGTCTTACACCACAAAAGAGCCTAACCTCGTGTCTTTACAACTGTTACACATTTAATTTATGCTTAAGACCTCCCACATTAGATTGGCATTTGTGGCAGCTGGATTTGCCAGGCGGGTCCGAGCAGTCTTACACCACAAAAGAGCCTAACCTCGTGTCTTAGGCGATTAATTACACAAAATTAATTATTCCTCAATTTGAATTAATTTCCCTATTCGAATTATCAATCAATTCCAAATTTAACTATGGCCATAATTGACTCAATTATGTCCATCTATTTATGGTATGCGAAATCATACCAATTTCATCACAAATTTATTTTATGCCATTTAAGGCATTTATGCCAATTCTCAATATTAAATCTTTTAATATTATCCCATTGCCCCATGTTGTACGTTCATCCGTTTAACGTAAAATATACGTTAGACTCGAATAGTCTAACTTATGGAATAAAGAGAAAACATCACAACATACATATAGATAAAACTAGATCTAAACATAAGGGGTGAACTTGCATGTGTGAATGAGGTTCTACAACTAAAACTTGCATAGGCCAATGTCACACTTGCATAAAACTACATATGTCATAGATCGAAATCTGAAGATGTAAACTTGTTTAGTTAATAGTCACAAACTTGCATAAGCCATGTATGTCATGGATCTAACCATAAGGGGTAAACTTGCATAGGCATGATTCATACTCCAAACATATGTATATATACTTGCATATGTGATTTATGCAACATAACGATGGTGTAAACTTACATCTAAACATGTAAACTAGCATGTAGAAATTTTGTATACTAGCATATAACTCACACATGTTATAGCCTAATCTTAGATCCAATTTACACATAAAATAGAGGTCATGAAACATGTAAGGTTCTATGTAATTTTCACTAATTTGCATATGATCCATGCCTCAATTAACATCCTAACTTGCATACATACATATGATTTATCATATGAATTAGCTCCAACAACATAACCAAACTAGCATACGAAACATCATTATGAATTGATTATACATAAGCCAATCATAGAATTACAGCATAGATGATAACATCACAACTTTACAACATAGATGATAACATCATAGAATTTACAACATAAATGGTAACATCACAATTTTACAACATAGATGATAACATACAGTCAATGATTCACAACATAACCATATAATCCACATCTTAGCTTAATCCAATTAAATTTTTAATTATTTTATTCAAGAAATCGAACTCACAACCCAAAGAAGGTCTTGAGTTCTGAAATCTGAGTTCTGAAGTTGAATTAGCTTTCCTTCGGAGAAGACAATTTGTTGCGGTTTAGATTAGAATTGAATTTGATTAGCTTTTCTTCCTCTCTAATTGGTGGCGGCTATTCTAGGTTGCAAGGTGATGGCATAGAGGACATAATTTTAATTTTAATTTGATTTTAGGTTTTGAGTCTACATGTGTTTTTGTAGAGTTTAGGATTAATTTAGGTCGTCCGATCAACCCAGAATTTACCCCAGCCATTCAGACTAGATCAGAAACCCTAATGACTCAGCATACTATCATAAACAGGTCATCAATCAAATCTGCCCAGGGGGGAGGGAGGGGGGCAGGTCGACCCTATGGTCGACCTGGTGAGGGTAGGTCGACCCGCTGGTCGACCTGGCCCTGGGGGGAAATTTTCTGCCTAGCCCATTCCGACTCTGAAATTTGAAACTTCGAAATTTGTTTAAAATTTTCTGAAACTTCCGATGGCCATAACTTCTTTATATGAAGTCCAATTCACATAAACTCGGACTCTATCTCAACCAGAATTCCAAGACGAACACAATGGCGCAACCCATTTCCCTTAATTCTCAAATATGAGATTAGTTATTCTTTAGTTTGTGAACATTAATATTGAAAATTGCAGGGTGTTACATTCTCCCCTCAAAGGATTTCGCCCCCAAAATCTCCAAGGTTAAGGAGATTGCATATCCTAACATCCAAACAACCATCTACTCAACCATCAAACACAGGCATCCATTGTCCCAATAAAATTCCTAATGCTGTATGAACATATGCAAGAAGTGTGTGTATATGTTCTTTATCTGATGCAAAATCAGGCGGTCTACTAATTCAGTTGACCTCCTTAATGCAAACCACGATAGTGCCATGCGTCCATTATGTATGTGAAAGAATCCTATCGATACATATTATTTCTACATGTGTGCACAACCATTCACCAAAATGCAACATCCATATGATAGTACAACCATTATACATCCATTAACTTAAATATGTACACACATTTATATGCAATATGAAGTGACTGAGCCGATCTAGTGCCTAAAGTGTGTGTATATGCATCCACGAGCAACCACTAACAACCGCTTGCATCCACGTGCATCCATCATACATAACATGTCTCAAACACATGTTTCAAGCATAGGATTACCCTATCTAAAGGTCCAAGATACTAGCAAGAGGACACACTAAAGATAAAACAAGTATAAGCTAAGCGATAAAGGAGAAATTAAAAGACATACCTGCGAAAAGAAAAGAGTACAATGAACGCATCTTCTCTTTCGTCTCCCAAGTATCGTTGCTCTCATAATCTCCCCATTGCACTTTGACTAGCCTGACCTCTCGATTCCTCAACTTCTTAATCTCCGACCCAAGAATGCATGTATGAGCTCATCGAATCGTAAAATCGCTCTCTATCTCCACCTCTCGAAGCAAGCTCGGCTCCACCACTTTCACGGTCTCATGCAAGCACTTCCTCAAATGAGATACATGGAATACATCGTGTACACCACTAAGTCTTTCGGGCAACTCCACTCTATACGCCATCTGCCCAATTCTCTCCTTAATAGGAAACGACCCTACGAACCTTGGTGCTAACTTCCCAACGGACCCAAAGCGAACAACATTTCGTAATGGAGACACCTTAACAAAACCATGTCCCCAATATCAAACTCAAGATCTGTCTTCCTCTTGTCTGCATAAGATTTCTGCCTATCTTTTGCAGTCTTCATCCTCCTTCGAATCAAATCGATCTTTTCTGAAGTCTCTCTAATCATATCGGGCCCAAGCAAGATCTTATCTGTAGATTCCCACCAACATGTAGGCGAACGACACGGTCATCCATAAAGAGCCTCGAACGGTGCCATGCCAATGCTAGACTGAAAGCTATTATTATATGCAAACTCCACCAATGGAAGATGTTCCTCCCATGTACCTCCGAAGTCTAAGACACACAACCTCAATAAGTCCTCTAGAATATGATTCACCCTCTTGGTCTGGCCGTCCGTCTGAGGATGATATGTGGTGCTCAAACATAACTGAGTCCCTACCGCCTCTTGCAAGCTCTTCCAAAACTCGCTAGTGAAGATAGGATCGTGGTCGCTCACTATGCTAGAAGGAACACCGTGCAAATGAACTATTTCTCGAATATATACGGAGGATAACCATGGAGCAGTCCTCTTACTCTTCACGAGAATGAAATGGGCGCTCTTAGTAAGTCTGTTAACCACGACCCAAATCCCCGTATTACCCTTCCTCGATCTCGGTAACCCATCAATAAAGTCCATCGAGACACTTTCCCACTTCCATTGTGGGACGTCCAATGGGTGAAGCAACCCACCGGGCTTCTTTTGCTCTGCTTTTACTTGTTGGTACACCAAGCATCTAGCAACAAACTCAGCCACATCCCTCTTCATACTGGCCCAAAAGCAAACTCGTCTTATGTCTATGTACATCTTGTCCCCGCCGGGATGGATGGTCATCTTCGAACGATGTGCATCATCA
This sequence comes from Allium sativum, assembly GCA_030737875.1. Lineage (NCBI taxonomy): Eukaryota > Viridiplantae > Streptophyta > Magnoliopsida > Asparagales > Amaryllidaceae > Allium > Allium sativum. The sequence continues at coordinate 194,104,602 of CM060920.1, forward strand.
AGAATGGTCTTCCTCAAATTCTCATCCCGTGGTACACAAAGTCTACCGTCCCTACGTAACCAACCCTTATCATCTAGGGCATACCTACTGAGATGGCTCTATGACTCCCCCCTTTTGAGCTTCTTTACTAATTCAACCAACTGTGGGTCATCTCGCTTTGCCTCACCAATCCATCCCAAAAGCGTAGGTCTGACCTCTAAGGATGCTAGCAAACCAGGTAGAAAGTCAATGGAAGGTCTAAAGTCAAACATAGAGATGAACTCTAAGCTTCGCCGCTCAACAAACAACGGACTCAAGGGTAACATTTTCCTACTTAAGGCATTTGCCACCACGTTACCCTTGCCAGGGGTATATGCTATCTCAACTTCGTAGGACGCTAAGAATTCCATCCACCTTTGCTGCCTTAAGTTCACGTCCTTCTGAGAGAACAAGTATTTTAGCGATTTGTAGTCAGTGAACAATTCGAATTTCTCGCCAAGATGATAATGGCGCCAAGACTTAAGGGCGAAAGCAATAGTGGCCAACTCTAGGTCATGTGTAGGGTAATTTCTCTCATGCACTCTCAACTACCTTCCACCATAGGCTATTTCCCTTCCCTCTTGCATTAAGACTGCGCTTAGTCCTGTCCCACAAGCATCGCTATAAACGGTAAATGGCTTACTCCCATCTGGCAACACTAAGACCGGGGCTGTGGTCAAAGCTCTCTTTGAACGTTGGAACGCATCATCACAATCTACGTCCCATGTGAAAACTAGGTTCTTCCTCATCAAGCGTGTTAATGGGGCTGATATTTTTGCGAAGTCTTTGATAAACTTTGTATAGTAGCCAGCCAACCCTAAGAAACTCCTCACCTCGGTAGCATTTTTAGGGACCTTCCAATCTTGGATGGCCACTACCTTCGCGGGATCCACAGCTATCCCTTCTTTGGAAACCACATGCCCTAAGAATCGCACTTCCTTCCTCCAAAAGTAACATTTAGAAAATTTAGCTTTAAGGATATGCGCTCGAAGGGTCTCCAACACTTCCCTAAGATGTAGGGCATGCTCTTCCTCGTTTCTAAAAAAATCAAGATGTCGTCCACAAAGACTACCACGAATTTATTAAGGTACTCCTTAAACACCCTACTCATCAAGTCAACAAAGTATGCGGGGGCGTTTGTCAAACCGAAGGGCATCACAAGCCACTCGAAGAAGCCGTCTGGAGTCCTAAAGGCAGTCTTGTCTATGCTATCCTCAACCACTCTCAACTAATGGAAACCTGTGGCTAAGTCCGACTGCGAAAACACTGAGGCGCCAACTAACTGATCGAGGAGATCGTCAATCCTTGGCAGTGGGTGCCTATTCTTCTTTGTAAGTTTATTAAGTTCTCTATAGTCCACACAAAGTCTAAGGAACCCATCTGCCTTCTTGGCCAATACTATTGGAGCACCCCACTCCGATATACTACGTCTGATGAACCCCTTCTCAAGCAATTCTTTCACTTTCTTACTGAGTTCTCTTCTCTTTCTTGGATCCATATGGTGCACTGGCAATGCAACTGGCTTTGCATTATCTACTAGATATATTCAAAAGTCTATCTCACGTTTTGGGGGTTAACCCCTCACCTCTTCGAAACATCAACATATCCACGGACTATACGAACAGAATGTAAATCATCATCGAATACGTCAAGGGATTCTAGGTAGCAAAGCATTACAGGACCTCTAGGGTCACAATAAATATCAACGGTCTTTCCACAACGAGTGAAAAATCTAACTACCCTTCTTTCACAATCTAGGATGGCCCCATATCTAGTTAGACAATCCATACCTAGAATCAAGCCATAGCCCATGAAGCCAAGAACAAAGGCATTGCATTCAAACCCAACACCCAAGATAGACACCCTCAAATCCCGACAAATCATAGAAAGATGAGCTGAACCACCAATAGGATTTGAGACTACTAAGGGATCTGTAACTAAACTGGTATTTAGGTGCAGTGTCTCAACTAATGACGTAGAGATAAACGAATGTGATGCGCCAGAATCGAATAAAGTACGGACAAGATGATCAAACAGAAAAACTAAACTTTCAACGGAAATTGCTCTGCCTCGTTCTTTCAGCGGTGGGACCACGAGAGCCAGAACTTGGCCCCTTGCCTACCCTGGTGCCATAAGAGCCTGCAACTGTCCTCCTGAGGTAGACCCTGCCCTCTGCCCTTTCCTTGGGCAGTCCTTAATCAGATGTCCCGCTTCGCCACAGTGGAAACAACCAGTCTTCTTTTTCTTCCTACAATCTTTGTTTAGATGGCCTGGTGTCCCACAGTTAAAGCATCTCTTCTTTCCCTTACCATTGTTGCCTTTACCACCTTTCTTGTTCTTTTGCCATTGCGGTTTCTTTGGATCCCCTTTCTTTTCAGGTGCCTTATTAGTATTGGCGCCCTTCTCCTCTTCATGCATAAGCGCCATGTCAACTAGTCTCTCAAACATAGCCCCCATGGGGATGTGGGTCATAGCTAACCCATGAAGCGGCTCGCTCAAACCCTTAACAAATCTTAGGGCCTTCTTTTCTGGTGTATTCACCAAGTCCAAGCCAAATCTCGCCAACTGATTGAATTTGTTGACGTATTCTTTCACTGATAGATTCCCTTGCTTCAACGCCAAAAACCTTTCCATGTATAAATTCTCTTCAGCCCGTGAGAGAAACTTTGCCTCAAACCTCCGCCTGAAATTTAGCCATATATCAACTGGACGCTCTCCATTAGTGACCTCCCACCAAAACGAGGCCTCATCCTTCATTAGCCAGGCAGCTAACTGGACCTTTCTTCCATCTTCCACTTCAAAGATCCCAAACAATTCTCCCACCTCCTTTAGCTAATTTTGAGATTGTTTCCGTCCTGTGAAAAGGTTTTCCACCCATTGCCCGAAAATCCTTACATATCTTTGCAAAATTATCGACATGAGGAGGAGGAGGAGGAGCAAGAGCATTTGCTTGACCTGCGGTGGTGGCCCTAGTCTCCAAATACCTCCTAAACCATCCTGGTATCAGTATTCCCTCGGGTATCTCGGGAATTCCAGACATGCTGAAACGAAAAAAGGAAAGATTCAATACAAAAGGACCGTAGGAAAGATATATGGCTCTTGGGGTTATGCTTTCTAAAATAAGCTTTTCTCTTGAAAATACTTTCTTTAAAACATACTTTTGAAGGTACTTCTTTATAAAAGTGTTTTTTAGAAACAGTTTTTTCAAAATTCATATCTGTTCTGGTAACCTTCAGCTCTGATACCACGTGTAACACCCCACATCCATTAATGTCACTCACAAAGGGAATGCATTTAATTCTATGGAGCGTTTTAAGTGTGTATAGAACAGAAACTTAACAACAAGACAGATATAAACAGTACTAAAAACTTTAAAATTTTATTCATTGCAGCGGTAAACAAATAGGTTTGATTACATCATCAAAAACTAGAGTCAAAGTACATAATATCCATCTTGACTAAGTTAGAGTACATTAATTGAAAGACATAACCCCAATACAAAATAGCCATAAATAAGATAGGCTAAACTTTTACTTCAGCAATCCAAGCAACTTCAAAAAGCAAGATATACAGCTGTCCAAAATCAAGCTCCACTGGTGCTAGTTCCACCCTGAGCACCTGGGGGAAGGAAGAAAAGAGGTGGAAACAAAAGGGGGTCAGACATAAAGTTTGGCGAGTGCGATAACTTTAGCAATATAATTATCAAAATAACTAGGTTAAGGCATAAGTTGGAAAATAAGGAAATGACTGTGATCAATTGAGTATGGCAGAGTAAACGAGGAAATAAGATGAACAAAGATAACGTTAAAGGCGCACCTAAACCACTATAAGATAATTACTACACTGCACCACCACTAGTCACCCAAAGGTTGATCCCGCCTATAGAACTTAATAATGATAATGGTAGTTTCGTGCACCCCTAGTTGCCTTCATAGGTGCCGCCTGCCCCTATCTCCACTAGGTGTACCCACTACCCCCTTGCGATCGGCTCCATATCTCATAGATACCCGTGCTGGCGCCACAGTGGGATGTATCGCTCCACAAAGTGGCAACCCGATACCACCAACAATGCACGACTTATACCTACACGATGCAATAACGTCTTACCTACCAGCCCGGGCCCACACATGCACATGAACCCGTTGGACTTGCTTTGCCACCGCTAACCCGTTTTGGCCTCTTACAGTCAAGCCCAGTACGCGTGTCCCGTCCTCGACTTGGGTCGAGCCCACAAAGATACTTATGGGTTACTGATTGAAACGAGCCCTCATTAATTGACACAAGCTATCCACCTAAGCTTGGTCCCCTCTAGTACATCCCACTTAACCCTTCTCTTATTCATGTTCACTTACATGTTTCAATTTTGGTTAAGTGTTTCTAATCGTATTTCAAATGCCACCCCAGGCACCTACTTAATTCCACATGCCACCAAAGGCACCCACTTAACCCCCTCATGTCCCACTACATGTTTATCTAGTTAACTGTTTCTTAATTCATTAAGACCATAACCTCGTAAAGACCTCCCACATTAGACTGGCATTTGTGGCAGCTGGATTTGCCGGGCGGGTCTGGGCAGTCTTACGCCACAAAAGAGCCTAACCTCGTATCTTTACAACTGTTATGCATTTAATTTACGCCTAAGACCTCCCACATTAGACTGGCATTTGTGGCAGCTGAATTTGTTGGGTGGGTCCGGGCATTCTTACACCACAAAAGAGCCTAACCTCATGTCTTAGGCGATTAATTACACAAAATTAATTATTCCCCAGTTTGAATTAATTTCCCTATTCAAATTATCAATTAATTCCAAATTTAACTATGGCCATAATTGACTCAATTATGTCCATCTATTTATGGTATGCAAAATCATACTAATTTCATCACAAATTTATTTTATGCCATTTAAGGCATTTATGCCAATTCTCAATATTAAATCTTTCAATATTATCCCATTGCCCCACGTTGTACGTTCGTTAGTTTAACGTAAAATATACATTAGACTCGAATAGTCTAACTTATGGAATAAAGAGAAAACATCACAACATACATATAGATAAAACTAGATCTAAACATAAGGGGTGAACTTTCGTATGTGAATGAGGTTCTACATCCAAAACTTGCATAGGCCAGAGTCACAACTTGCATAAAACAACATATGTCATAGATCTAAATCTAAAGGTATAAACTTGTTTAGGTAATAGTCACAAACTTGCATAAGCCATGTATGTCATGGATCTAACCATAAGGGGTAAACCTGCATAGGCATGATTCATACTCCAAACATATGTATATATACTTGCATATGTGATTTATGCAACATAATGATGGTGTAAACTTACATCTAAACATGTAAACTAGCATGTAGAAATTTTGTACACTAGCATATAACTCACACATGTCATAGCCTAATCTTAGATCCAATTTACACATAAAATAGAGGTCATGAAACATGTAAGGTTGTATGTAATTTTCACTAATTTGCATATGATCCATGCCTCAATTAACATCCTAACTTGCATGCATACATATGATTTATCATATGAATTAGCTCCAACAACATAACCAAACTAGCATATGAAACATCATTATGAATTGATTATACATAAGCCAATCATAAAATTACAACATAGATGATAACATCACAACTTTACAACATAGATGATAACATCATAGAATTTACAACATAAATGGAAACGTCACAATTTTACAACATAGATGATAACATACGGTCAATGATTCACAACATAACCATATAATCCACATCATAGCTTATTCCAATTAAATTGTTAATTATTTTATTAAAGAAATTGAACTCACAACCCAAAGAAGGTCTTGAGTTCTGAAATCTGTGTTCTGAAGTTGAATTAGCTTTCCTTTGGAGAAGACAATTTGTTGCGGTTTAGATTAGAATTGAATTTGATTAGCTTTTCTTCCTCTCTAATTGGTGGCGGCTATTCTAGGTTGCAAGGTGACAGCATAGAGGCCATGATTCTAATTTTAATTTTATTTTAGGTTTGAGTCTACATGTGTTTTTATAGAGTTTAGGATTAATTTAGGCCGTTCGATTAACCCAGAATTAACCTCAGCCATTCAGACCAGATCAGAAACCCTAACGACTCAGCATACAGTCATAAACAGGTCATCAATCAAATCTGCCCCCGGGGGGAGGAGGGGGTGGAGGCAGGTCGACCCTATGGTCGACCTGATGAGGGTAGGTCGACCCCTAGGTCGATTTCCTGGTCGACCTGGCCCTGGCGGGAAATTTCCCACATAGCCTATTCTGACTCTGAAATTCGTTGAAATCTGTTTTGAATTTTCTGAAACTTCCGATGGCCGTAACTTCTTCATACGAAGTCCAATTTATGCAAACTCCTACTCTATCTCAACTAGAATTCCAAGACGAACACAATGGCGCAACCCGTTTCCCTTAATTCTCACATCTGTGATTAGTTATTCTTTAATTTGTGAACATTAATATTGAAAATTACGGGGTGTTACAAGAAGCTTTCTTGGGTTGGCAGGTTACTATAGGAAGTTCACTAAGGACTTCGCAAAGATATCAGCGCCACTCACCGGGCTCATGAAGAAGAACTTTGCATTTTCATGGGATATAGATTATGACGTTACATTCCAACGACTAAAGAGGGCTCTGACAAATGCCCCAGTCTTGACCTTGCCTGATGGAAGTAAGGTGTTTACCGTTTACACTGATACATCTGATACAGGGCTTGGTTCGGTTCTAATGCAAGAAGGGAAAGTAGTATGTTATGGAGGTAGATAATTGAGAGTTCATGAAAATAACTACCCCACCCATGATCTTGAGCTAGCTGCCATACTATTCGCATTAAAGACGTGGCGTCATTATTTACTTGGACAGAAGTGTTGGATCTAGAATAACCCTAGAGGGGGGGTGAATAGGGTTTTTCACAGTTTTTAACTGAATTAAAAACTTAACGAGATATATAATAATAAACTGATCACAGAAAATAGCAGAAACTGAAATGCAGAAAATAAATCACACACAAATATACCCAGCTTCGGCAAAACCCTGCCTACTGCTGCATTTCTAAGGTTTCTACTAGGTGATAGAACAGTTCCCGCATACAAGACCATGTACACTCGCAAACCCCTGCTCCTATTCTAACCCTACGCTCAAAACCCTAGACTGAACGATGTCCTCTCGATCAGATTCCCCAAATTACAAACCCTGTAACTCGTAACCCAGATTTTACAGACTCTAGTGGACTGCCAGTCAACACCCTGACTGGAACCCTAGAAATTTTGCAGACTTCTAGAAAAACTGTTCAGACGGTTCTTAAAACAAATACAATAAAATAAACAAGAGAAAATAAAATAGAAAAGCCCTTGGAATTAAATAAAAAAGGGTCATCCCCTTTTAATATGAACTAGACTTGAATAGGCCGGCCATTTGTATTTTGTGTGCACCCTTTTATTTCCCTGTCCCTTTCTCTTTGGAAATTGATAATGGCGGCGGCACTCTCAAGACGAACTAGGGTTTCTCTGAAATCCTCCCTAAATCGATCGTTGGCTTGAATGATGGAGATTGATTCTTTGGTGCTCTAAAGTCTTGCGTGGTTTGCTCAATTGATTTGGAGATTGATCGAATCCCTCTGAAAAACTTTGTGAGTTTCTCTGAATTTATTTTATGCTTCAAATTGATGTTGTGTGGGATCGATTGTTTGCTGTGATTTTTCCATACACCTGCCAATGATGAAAATGGTGTATAATATAGGATTATAAAATCCTAATTAAGGCTCTGATTTCGTGATGACTTGAATTTTGTTTGTGCTTGTTTCCCCCTTTGTGTTTTAATCACCTCGGCTTGATTTCCTCAAATCAAATACTGATTTTGCATGTTATTCTTTTGCCTCTTGACTGAATTGCTTGATGAATTTAGGCATGTCCACGACTTTGATAACATTTGATGATTTTTGAATTTCCTGTACATTCTTGGAAAGGATTAAAAACGTGAATCCCCTTTTGTTCACTGCGTGATTGCTCCATTGATTTTTTGCCTTGAATAACTTGATATTATTCTGCCTTGAATCCTCTAAGATATGAATGCCGTGAATGAATATTTGCCTTGATAAAAAAAACTGTCTTGAATGAATTTGGATTTCCTGTAATTTCTGGAAACAAATTAATTTGCTACATATGAAGATTGATGAGCAAATCTTTTCTATGATAAAATCTTTCCAAAAAAAAACTTTCCTATCTATGTCTGTTTTATTTGACAAAATAAAAACTTGCCAAAAAAATGCTATCTTCATTTCTGAAAATCTTTTAGTACATTGTTGGCGAGTTGAATTGTTTGATTGATCCCATATATAATTGTTGCCAAACATTGTATTGCCAAGGTTGATATAGTCTAAAAACAAAACTGTTAAAATGAATTTAATAAAAGGAATTTGGAAACCCATTTATTGCCTTTGCACATTTCTGGAAAATGTGAATTTTCTGGCCCATGTGAATTTTGATAACTTGCCCGATTTAAAATGCTGATTTGTAAGCTGATTTTCTTGGCCTTGTTTGTACATATTTCCTCTTTTAGCTTGCCTTGAATTTCCAGATAGTTTGCTCGGCATGGATTGATAAATTTAGTGAATGCCAAAAACTGAATATCCTGAAAAAGTAGATGAAAAACTGGAAATTCTCATTTGCTCCTGAACTGACTTTGTCATGCCTTGTTTGAGTTCAATGTTGTGTTTGAGGTTGTGAATCTATGCACATATGTGCTTGCTTTGGTTTGTGATGTCTCCATGTTGCACTTTGAAAAATGACTTGTTTGGACTTGAAATTGCTGTACCAACCATTCATGTTACTCGACCCATTTGTGCATGTTCATTTCTGACTTGCTCCATTTGTTTGAGCTGCTTTTGAATTGTTTTGTTTACTCCCACTTGCGATGACACTTCCATGACCATTGTAATATGCTATGTATGCTGGAAAAGCAGCTGTGCAAGTTGACTCGACCATTTGCTTGCTTGTATTGGTACTTGGTCTTGTGCACATTGACTGGCCTAAGTATATTTGCACTCAAAACTTTGACATGCTGAACTTTTATCTGCTTTATATATGACATGCTACTTCGACTTGCACTATGCATGCTTGTGTTGGTCCTTTGCTACTTAGTTGAGACCCTATTTTTGCTGTCATGATGTACATGACCTTGCTTTTGAACATCTAAAATACTGTTTTGAAATGAGTCATTTGCTTGATCTTGTCATGTTGTATTTGCTGTTGCCATGAGCCTTGCTTGCAAATCATGCATTGCTTCACCCAGTCTTGAACTTGCTGATATGTTGCCACTTGTGCATGTTTGTACACTTCAGCTTGTATTAGCTTGACTTTGCTCGACATGAAATGCATTGATATTTAAGTGTTGCACTGAGTCGAGATGGTCCATGTGGCTACTCCTCAGTTGCTCGCTGATTGGCGAGGCAGTGCACACGTGTATATTTATGCACGTGTGTATATGCAGCCATCAGTCAAGTTTTCCTGTCCCTGCATTGTATATACATACTGTCTATCTTGTGGTATTTACAGTGTATCACTGTGAATATCACAAGCTGTCTAGACACAAATTGATGGTTTTTATAAATCAGATTAGATCATGAAAAATGATGAGAAACACACCAGAAATCTGAGGCAAATAAAATTCTAAAAAAAAATTATATTTGCATATATTCAGTATTATTTCTATTGCAGTATACTATGTGTTTCTGTTTCATGTGTGACAGGTAAGCGGGGATGACTGGACTGACAATGACTGGACTGAAAGCTGAGGATAAGAAGACAGTGTGTGGTGTCAATGAATGTATGAGTCTGTATATACAAGTGAAAATGGATATAAATGAAATGTAACTGTGTATATGTATGACTGAGTGACAATGAATAAACTGTACTGAGGAGCTGTGAGAGAATTGTACAGATATATGTAATAAACAAATTTGATTGAAATAAAATATCATTTTATTGTCAAACGAACTTGTCTATTATATTCTGTTTATATACAAGTACAATATACAGTGAATGTTTAAATAGTGGAGTTATACAGAGTTGTACTGTTTGAATGTTAGAAATATAATATTCAATTCAAATATTATATTCCTATCTGTGTTGTATATATAAACATTACAATAACAAACACATTTATAATAATATATATTTGTTTGTTATCATCAAACAAAAATCATATAATTGTGTATACAACTGCGTTATATACAACAATCTCCCCCTTTTGATGATGACAAACAAATAAAAGATTTTGATTACAATAAATGTGTTTGACAGTGAATTCTGAACTCCCCCTATTTATTAGCTCCCCCTACAACAGAAACTCCCCCTATAACTGTGCATGAGTGAAAAGAATGTAAAAGGATTCAGAATTTTAAAATATTTATTTATAAAATATTCACTCATAAATCAAAATCTAATCCATTCTCCCCCTTTTGTTATCATCAAAAGGATATAGAATTTAAAATATCGATGAAAGATGACTAAAAAATATAATTTCAACTTAAGAGGAGGAATGGTCATCATAAATCTCAATTAGTCAAACAAAAATCATAATATTCTAAGAACAGGTGGCACATTTCACATTTTAGAGAATGACGGATATACGATGAATTTTATAAAATGGAGAGAGTTTTAAAAACAATTCATTTCCAATTATTTTCAAAGGATTTTTATAAAATTGAAGCACAAAAAAAAACAGTGATGAATTTGGACTATAGTTAATAATTCAATTTAAGTGACAAAATCGAATAATCTCAAATCCCAATACCCATCAATCAACAAATCATAATACGTCATAAGATTTCAACACATTTCACAGATTAGAACATGGATTGATAGGCTGGTTTTTATAAACACCAAGGAGAATTTCAATTTTATTTCAGTTTTTTTAGCACATTTTTTTTTATTTATTTATTTAAGAGCACACTGACCACGCATAACCAGAGCTTGGATTTTTAAATGAGGTCAATCGCAGCTTAAATTATAAGTTGTCTCTTAACCATGCATGACCAGAGCTTGGATTTTTAAATGAGGTTAGAGACACACTTATATATTTATTATATATGTTTATCATTTCAGCTTTTTTTTTTAAAAAAAGAAAAACTCCTTGGTATAAAACCAATATATGGATGATAGAAAATGTGGTAGATACAGAAATGGACTGTGAAATAAATTTCTAAATTAATTATATTATGAGATATGACCAACTGTACCTGGATTATTGAAAATTTTCAATTATCACTAATTCTGAATAATAATATAACCACAATTCCATCACAAATATTTTCACTGTTTATTTAAAATGATTTTAAGAAAAATTAAACTCTCCACATTAATATAAAACATGATGGATGTCAGAAAGATGATAGATAAAGAAGATGGTCGTGAAATTATTGCCAATTCAAAGATATTATAATAAATGTTCAACCATCATGAAAATCTACATAAAAATCTCCTCTTGTTATGAAATATACTGCAGTCACAATTGATCACAATTTCAAAATCTAATAATGATTTTGATGAATTATAAATACAGATTTCAATTTCTGAATGAATAATCAATAAATAATTTTAAAATTGAAAAACAATTACAAGAGAAAATATGCTGATCTATACACGATAAGAGGGAAACAAATATACAGCAAAAAAATATGCAGCACTTCTAAACTGATACCACATGGTGTCTCTACAAAGTAAAAATTCAGAACAGATGGATGAAAAAAAATATAAGCACTTCTGATACCACTTGTTATCTCGCTCTCGAGAATTTTAAACACACCCCGGTGGCTAACATTGGTACCTCAGTCAACAGAAAAAAAACTTAATTTCAAAGCAAGCAACTCAAGCACACAAATTTCATTTATCAGAGCACGATAAGCCTTTGATACCAAATCAAGCAGTCCTCAAAAAAATATTTACAAATCAATTTCTTATAATCAGAGCAGCATGATTCCAAAACAAACATTTTTCAAAAACAGTATCAGAGCAGCACAGAGAAATCAGTATCACAACAGACTTGTCAAGATGTTGGTCACATAAGGTGGTTCATGATCCAAGATTTGCAAATATACTCTATTTTAAATCATTTGAAGAAATGTGAAAGTATTAGGATTTAATGAATCTATCACACCAGGTTATATTTCAGATTCAAGATATGTGTGAGATCCAATAAATCAATAATTTCAAATGATTTTAAACAAACATATATTCAAATCAATTAATCATGAAATATCAATGATTTTCAAAGACCATTTTCAAAAAGAACATTTTCAAGAATTTCTCAAAACTATTTCCGACAAGCCCAAGAGAAATTTCAGGTCATTTACATCAAATTTGAAAATATTCATGATCGGGATAATTTATTTGAAATCACATGAATCAATGTAAAGTTTTGGGATATAATGAATCAGTCACACGAGATTGACAATTTCAAAAATAAGAGGTGTGTGATATTCAAAATATCTAGAATTTCAGATGATTTCAAACAAACATATTTCAATATAATGATCATGAATAAAGATGAATTCCAAGATGTATCACTGATACAAGCCAATCTGAAAATCAATGAAATTATCACAACTGATAAATAACAGAGTGCTGTAATGAGTATAATATTTTGAGCTTTTCTAAAATGAATTAGAATAAACTCAGAACAGCAAAGGTGTGTGACATTTCATTAAATATTCAGATCTTCAAAAAATTTAGAATTCAAATTAACAATGTTCAAGATATGACATGAATTCTTCAGCACTGTTATGAATTCAAGAATAAAATAAACTTTTAAACAATTGCAGATAATTACAAGATTAAATTCAGAATCCGGAAATGATTATAAACAAGAGAGTTCTATTCAAATAAAATGAATTTCCAGAAAGTTATGAGACCTGCAATTGGAAGTTTAAGAAGCACAAAATAAACAAAGAGATATGGTAGTGACTAATCAAAGAAAAAAAAAACCAGAAGAAAAAAAAAATAGAAGGGGTAGAAGAAGGAGAAATAAACCAAAAAAAATATTTACAAGGATGAAGTTAGAAATCATACCTGACATATGATGAGAAACATAATTTCTAACTTATCGGACTTGGCTAAGAAACATTGAATGATTCAATGACATGAAGCAGTTTGAATCGTTTTCTCTTTTTAGCACAGTTGTTTCTCAGCCACTTCAGGTACCTAACAGTTTAGAGAATCGAGTGGTCTAACAAAAATTGTAAAACCACTCACAATTGAATTCATACGTTTTGGTACCCAAACTTGTTTATATAACAAACCATCCGAATTTACCTTTGTGCCTTTAGGAACCCAAATCGTTTTGAATTTAACAAAACCCGTTTTATTTCCATTTGAGATCTAGGAATGTTTAAATGGTTTGTTATAAAACAAAAACTCATCTCGATTGTGATTTACAAATCCTTTGAAGTTTTCAGAGTTAGAACTTTCAAAACAAACATTTCTAAAGTGATTTGAGGGATTTTTAAAACCGTTTGTATTCTGCTTTTCAAAATCATTCATTTTCCCAAATCCAAGTCCATTTTTATTTCCAGACGGAAATTGATTTTTCAACAACATATTCAACGATTTTTCTCCATTTGAAAATTTAACCAATGTTGATTCAAGTTGTTGAAGTTTAAATTTGAGATCATCATTTTCTTTCATTAAATCTGAACAATGATTTTTAGTGATCTTACAATTTTCAGAATCAACTTTCAAAACCAAATTTTCAATTTCAAGCAATTTGATTTTGGCTTGGGACTCAGAAATCTCAGCTTCAAAAAGTTTTTGTGTTTCCAATTCAAGTTTTTCAACATTCTTGAATTTTTCAATTTCAGATTCAAGCTTTTTCACAATCAAATCCGTTTTCACCAAATTTTCCTTTTCAAAAATTTCATGTTCTAAATTAATCTTATCCAACTCCTTCTGCAAAGCGTTATTTTTATGAGTCAACTCATCTTCGAGATTTTTCAAAAACAAAATTTTATTTTCGAGCTTTCCAGAATGTTCATCAAGTTGAGCTAAATCAGTTTTCACAACCATACAGTTTTTGCAGTCAGAGTTTTCAAATTTTAATTTCAACAAATTGTTATTGTGGGTCAACTCAGAATTTTCAGATTTCAAAGACTTGTTTTTCCGTTTGAGACGATCAACAGTTCTTGTTAAATTATTACACAGAGATACCAGATCGTCATATGATAAGTCCCCATCGTCTGAATCCACAAGAATAGTTCCAGTTAAGCACAGATCTGAATTTGAGTTGGCAGTTGAGGGTTTTGAGGAGTTGTCAGACTTTCCATACCGCGCGTTGAGAGTTTTCCAGATGTCCTGCGCAGTTAAACAATGAGAGATAAAGTCAAGCTGATTATTATCAAGATAAGAATATAAAATATGCATAGCTTGAGCATTTAAAACTTTATTCGTCTTATTTGACATATCTTCCATATTTTCAATAATATTCCAATAATCAAGATTAACAGATTTAAATATGATTCGAAATTTGATTTCCAAATTGAAAAATCTGTTCCCTTAAAAATAATTGGAATATTACTGGACTGACTCTCATAAGACTGACAACTAGGATCCATGTTTCTAGGGTTAATGAAATAACCTGCTCTGATACCACTTGTTGGATCTAGAATAACCCTAGAGGGGGGGTGAATAGGGTTTTTCACAGTTTTTAACTGAATTAAAAACTTAACGAGATATATAATAATAAACTGATCACAGAAAATAGCAGAAACTGAAATGCAGAAAATAAATCACACACAGATATACCCAGCTTCGGCAAAACCCTGCCTACTGCTGCATTTCTAAGGTTTCTACTAGGTGATAGAACAGTTCCCGCATACAAGACCATGTACACTCGCAAACCCCTGCTCCTATTCTAACCCTACGCTCAAAACCCTAGACTGAACGATGTCCTCTCGATCAGATTCCCCAAATTACAAACCCTGTAACTCGTAACCCAGATTTTACAGACTCTAGTGGACTGCCAGTCAACACCCTGACTGGAACCCTAGAAATTTTGCAGACTTCTAGAAAAACTGTTCAGACGGTTCTTAAAACAAATACAATAAAATAAACAAGAGAAAATAAAATAGAAAAGCCCTTGGAATTAAATAAAAAAGGGTCATCCCCTTTTAATATGAACTAGACTTGAATAGGCCGGCCATTTGTATTTTGTGTGCACCCTTTTATTTCCCTGTCCCTTTCTCTTTGGAAATTGATAATGGCGGCGGCACTCTCAAGACGAACTAGGGTTTCTCTGAAATCCTCCCTAAATCGATCGTTGGCTTGAATGATGGAGATTGATTCTTTGGTGCTCTAAAGTCTTGCGTGGTTTGCTCAATTGATTTGGAGATTGATCGAATCCCTCTGAAAAACTTTGTGAGTTTCTCTGAATTTATTTTATGCTTCAAATTGATGTTGTGTGGGATCGATTGTTTGCTGTGATTTTTCCATACACCTGCCAATGATGAAAATGGTGTATAATATAGGATTATAAAATCCTAATTAAGGCTCTGATTTCGTGATGACTTGAATTTTGTTTGTGCTTGTTTCCCCCTTTGTGTTTTAATCACCTCGGCTTGATTTCCTCAAATCAAATACTGATTTTGCATGTTATTCTTTTGCCTCTTGACTGAATTGCTTGATGAATTTAGGCATGTCCACGACTTTGATAACATTTGATGATTTTTGAATTTCCTGTACATTCTTGGAAAGGATTAAAAACGTGAATCCCCTTTTGTTCACTGCGTGATTGCTCCATTGATTTTTTGCCTTGAATAACTTGATATTATTCTGCCTTGAATCCTCTAAGATATGAATGCCGTGAATGAATATTTGCCTTGATAAAAAAAACTGTCTTGAATGAATTTGGATTTCCTGTAATTTCTGGAAACAAATTAATTTGCTACATATGAAGATTGATGAGCAAATCTTTTCTATGATAAAATCTTTCCAAAAAAAAACTTTCCTATCTATGTCTGTTTTATTTGACAAAATAAAAACTTGCCAAAAAAATGCTATCTTCATTTCTGAAAATCTTTTAGTACATTGTTGGCGAGTTGAATTGTTTGATTGATCCCATATATAATTGTTGCCAAACATTGTATTGCCAAGGTTGATATAGTCTAAAAACAAAACTGTTAAAATGAATTTAATAAAAGGAATTTGGAAACCCATTTATTGCCTTTGCACATTTCTGGAAAATGTGAATTTTCTGGCCCATGTGAATTTTGATAACTTGCCCGATTTAAAATGCTGATTTGTAAGCTGATTTTCTTGGCCTTGTTTGTACATATTTCCTCTTTTAGCTTGCCTTGAATTTCCAGATAGTTTGCTCGGCATGGATTGATAAATTTAGTGAATGCCAAAAACTGAATATCCTGAAAAAGTAGATGAAAAACTGGAAATTCTCATTTGCTCCTGAACTGACTTTGTCATGCCTTGTTTGAGTTCAATGTTGTGTTTGAGGTTGTGAATCTATGCACATATGTGCTTGCTTTGGTTTGTGATGTCTCCATGTTGCACTTTGAAAAATGACTTGTTTGGACTTGAAATTGCTGTACCAACCATTCATGTTACTCGACCCATTTGTGCATGTTCATTTCTGACTTGCTCCATTTGTTTGAGCTGCTTTTGAATTGTTTTGTTTACTCCCACTTGCGATGACACTTCCATGACCATTGTAATATGCTATGTATGCTGGAAAAGCAGCTGTGCAAGTTGACTCGACCATTTGCTTGCTTGTATTGGTACTTGGTCTTGTGCACATTGACTGGCCTAAGTATATTTGCACTCAAAACTTTGACATGCTGAACTTTTATCTGCTTTATATATGACATGCTACTTCGACTTGCACTATGCATGCTTGTGTTGGTCCTTTGCTACTTAGTTGAGACCCTATTTTTGCTGTCATGATGTACATGACCTTGCTTTTGAACATCTAAAATACTGTTTTGAAATGAGTCATTTGCTTGATCTTGTCATGTTGTATTTGCTGTTGCCATGAGCCTTGCTTGCAAATCATGCATTGCTTCACCCAGTCTTGAACTTGCTGATATGTTGCCACTTGTGCATGTTTGTACACTTCAGCTTGTATTAGCTTGACTTTGCTCGACATGAAATGCATTGATATTTAAGTGTTGCACTGAGTCGAGATGGTCCATGTGGCTACTCCTCAGTTGCTCGCTGATTGGCGAGGCAGTGCACACGTGTATATTTATGCACGTGTGTATATGCAGCCATCAGTCAAGTTTTCATGTCCCTGCATTGTATATACATACTGTCTATCTTGTGGTATTTACAGTGTATCACTGTGAATATCACAAGCTGTCTAGACACAGATTGATGGTTTTTATAAATCAGATTAGATCATGAAAAATGATGAGAAACACACCAGAAATCTGAGGCAAATAAAATTCTAAAAAAAATTTATATTTGCATATATTCAGTATTATTTCTATTGCAGTATACTGTGTGTTTCTGTTTCATGTGTGACAGGTAAGCGGGGATGACTGGACTGACAATGACTGGACTGAAAGCTGAGGATAAGAAGACAGTGTGTGGTGTCAATGAATGTATGAGTCTGTATATACAAGTGAAAATGGATATAAATGAAATGTAACTGTGTATATGTATGACTGAGTGACAATGAATAAACTGTACTGAGGAGCTGTGAGAGAATTGTACAGATATATGTAATAAACAAATTTGATTGAAATAAAATATCATTTTATTGTCAAACGAACTTGTCTATTATATTCTGTTTATATACAAGTACAATATACAGTGAATGTTTAAATAGTGGAGTTATACAGAGTTGTACTGTTTGAATGTTAGAAATATAATATTCAATTCAAATATTATATTCCTATCTGTGTTGTATATATAAACATTACAATAACAAACACATTTATAATAATATATATTTGTTTGTTATCATCAAACAAAAATCATATAATTGTGTATACAACTGCGTTATATGCAACAAGAAGTTCAAGTTATACACCGATCATAAGTCTCTCAAGTATCTGTTCTCATAGAAAGACCTCAATTTACGGCAACAACGGTGGAATGAGGTTCTAGCTTCTTATGATTTTGAGATTGATTATACCCTTGGCAAGGGTAATGTGGTGGCAGACGCACTAACTAGGCAGAGGATGGCCCTGAGTCCTTTGTTTGTGGTAAGAAAGAACTTGGAGTTCATATCAGCTTTTATTTTAAACCCTCCATTGAGATTTTTCCTGATTGGTTTGCGTCCTTGGAGATACGACCAACTCTTATGGATTAGATAGGATCTTCGCAGCAAGGTGACATACATATCATGTAAAGGCTCAGAAAAGGAGATACTTCTAGTCAGATATGCCATAGATGAAAAGGGATGGTTGCGACGAGATGGAAGGCTTTGTGTTCCTCAAACTGGAAGATTGATAAGGGCAGTTCTAGAAGATGCCCACCATTCTAAGATGACCATTCATCCAGGCAGTGATAATATGTACAGAGACATCTAGGGGTTATCTTTTGGGTTGGGATAAAGAAAGATGTGGCCGAATTTATTACCCAATGTTTAGTTTGCCAGTAAGTTAAATCTGAGAAAAAGAAGCCCAGTGGATTACTTCATCCTTCGGAAGTTCCTCAATGGAAATGGGAGAGCGTCTCTATGGATTTCATAAATGGTTTACCTAGATCGAAGAAAGGAAATACCTGTATCTGGGTTATGGTAGATAGACTCATTAAGATCGCTCACTTTATTCCAGTTAAGAATAAGAGGAAGGCATCATGGTTAGAAGCAATTCATGTTCGTGAGATAGTTCGTCTTCGTGGGGTGCCTTCCAGCATCGTAAGCGATCGTGTCCCCAACTTTACCAGCGAATTTTGGAGGAGCTTGCAAGTAACATTTGGTACATAGTAATGTTTGAGCACCGCTTATCATCCTCAGACCGATGAACGGACGGAGAGGGTGATCATGATTCTTGAAGATCTTTTGAGGTTGTGTATCCTAGACTTCGGAGGGACTTGGGAAGAGCACCTTCCTTTAGTAGAGTTTGCATATAACAACAACTATCAGTCCAGCATCGGCATGGCACCCTTCGAAGCATTGTACGGATAACCCTGTAGATCACCAACTTGTTGGTGGGAATCTACAGAAAGATTATTACTTGGACCAGATATGGTTAGAGAAACATCCAAAAATATTGATCTTATTCGACGGAGGATGAAGACAGCTCAAGATAGGCAGAAGTCCTGTGCTGACAAGAGAAGGTCTGGCATCGAATTTGAAGTGAGAGACATATTTTTTTATCAAGTATCACCTTTGAGGAATGTGGTTCGCTTCGGATCGGTAGGGAAGTTGGCACCTAGGTTTATGGGACCATTTCCCATAACCGAGAGGATTGGCCAAATGGCCTATAGAGTAAAGTTCCCAGAAAATCTATTCGGCGTTCATGATGTTTTCAACGTTTCCCATCTGCGGAAGTGCCTGCATGACACCATAGTAATTATTGAGCCGAGTGAGTTGGAAGAAGTAGAAATGGAACGAGAGGCGATAGTCAGGCGAGTCCCTACCCATATTCTTGGATCATAAGTTAAGAAGCTACGCAATAAAGAGATCAAGTTGTTGAAGGTTCAATGGGGAGATAACCCAAAGGATGCGACTTGGGAAACCGAAGACAAGATTCATGCTTCGTACCCTTTTCTTTTCGAGGGTATTTTCTTAACTCCTTTTTCAAAGATTATCTGTGCTTGTTTCTATCATTTGAGTATATCTTATCCATAGTATTTTTCGACCTTTGGATAGGAATCCTGTGGATGTAAACCTGTTTTTGAAACATGTTATGTTTGATGGATGCAAGTGAATGCAAGTGTTTGCTAGTGGTTTCCTGTTGAAGCATATAAACAGACATTGGGCACTAGATCGGCTCAATCACTCCCATACTACATATGGATGTGTGTGCATTTTCTTTTGTTTTATGGATGGAAATGGATGAGTTAGCATATGGATGTTGCACTTGGATGAATGAGTATGCACACATATAGAACTCGCATGTTATAATAGGATTATTTGCATACATATTGGATTCATGGCACTAACATACATTACATTAAGTGGGTGAACTGAATTAGTAGGCCGCCTGATTTTTGCATTAGTATTAAGACATATACACACACCTTTGCATATACTCATATAAGCATTAGAAATTTTTAAGGACAATGGATGCCAGTGATTGATGGATGAGTTGATGGATGATGGATGGTAGGATATGCCTTCTTCTCAACTTGGAGATTTCAGGGAAGAAATCCTTTAAGTAGGGGGAATGTAACATCGTGGGATTTTGTTAACATTAAAGAGGATAAATTAAATAATAATTAATTTTATATTCAAAATTAAGGAAAATGGACTACGCCATTGCAACCGTCTTGAAATTTTGGTCAAGACTGACATTTGATTTGCGTAGAACGGACAATATATGGAGAAGTTACGAGGGTTTTAAGTTTGTATACGCGCAGAAAATATATATATATATATCTTATGAGTCATATAGAAGTCAGATATGAGTCAGCACCTTATCCAGAATAATTCGAATTTGAAAAAGAGGCGGCAAATTTCCCGCTCTAGTGGGTCTACCCCCTAGAGTGGTGTCGACACCGGGGTCGACCCCCCTTAAGGGGTATCGACACCAGGGTCGACCCACCAACAGGGGTGTCGACACTCCTAGGGCTAAGGTGGAATTTGGTTTCAGAGGGTTCGGCAGCTATATATACGTGGTCATTACTCTTGTTTTCTTCATTAAGAATTCATGGTGGCCAAACTCTGCCGGTGTCTGAACTGAATCCGTTATCTTCTACAACTATCAGTTTTGAAAATCAAATCTAGAGATTCAAGATCCATTCTTTCTCTATTTTCTAATCTTAACACTGAGTTTCTAGTTGCTTTTAGATTTGAATATTTAAAAGTAAATATGACAGGACTATGACTTGGATTTGTTCATATACCTAAATTATATCAGATCCATTGTAAATCATGAACATATGACATTCTTAATTGGTTAGGATTTGGATCAAAATCTCTATCTTGTTGGATCTATGGTAACCTTTATGGTATTCTATGATTTGTTCTAGATCTATTTTAACTATTATCTAAATCTCTATCTTGTTAGATCTATGGTAACTTCTATGACATTCCATAATACGAACCTTAAACCTTATTTGTGTAGATCCACTTTTAAACCGTTGGATCTAAATTATGTGGACATTTGAATTGTTAATCAGATCTAGTTTATCACCTTGTTCCTATCATATTAGATCTAAACCAAATGGACATCTAATTTGTTAATTTAGATCTAATTATGCTTATTGTGACATCGTAGTTATGCTAAGAATCAATTGGCTGCCACAATTTCATCAGTTTTATGCCTATATGTACAAATTATCCCCATGCTAATTTATGTTTTTGCCAAGGTATATTTAAACATTCACTTTTGTCATATTCCTATTATTTTTCCCTTTTAACGTTTATGACAAGGCTATTATTTAGCCTAGGTATGCCGCCAATTTTATGAGTGCGCTAGTAAGGGAACAAGGGAAAAAGGGTTAACATAGACATAATTGAATAAAAACATCGTTGGGCATATAAATCAAATTATTGGGAAAAAGGGACATAATCGCCTATAAAGACATAGGTAAGAATTGGTTAAGAATGAAATGTGTAGTAATTACAATTAGGAATTGTAATTGCACTTATGACACAAGGTTAGGTTGCATTGGTGGTGGAAGTCTGCCTAGACCCGACCGCCATATCCAGCATCCACTAATGTTGAACCTAATGTGGGAAGTCTAAGTGCGCAAATACGAATCGGGCTATGACACGAGGTTATGCCCAACTTGTGGAAGAAGTCTGCACGGACCCGACCGGCATATCCAACATCCATAATTTGTAGACC
Source organism: Allium sativum (assembly GCA_030737875.1). Taxonomy (NCBI): domain Eukaryota; kingdom Viridiplantae; phylum Streptophyta; class Magnoliopsida; order Asparagales; family Amaryllidaceae; genus Allium; species Allium sativum. Next base: position 194,126,597 of record CM060920.1, read on the forward strand.
TAATGTGGGTGGTCTAGCCCATTATAAGCCATAAACGGACATGGTAATGAATTGGACTACTTAACCTAATTTAATCCATCATGATTGTATGATTATGAACTATAGTTAGGCTTAAGTAAAAATTGGTTGGACAATGGGTGGGTTAAGTAAATTTTAGGGGGTGGGTAATATTTACATATAGGCCCACGAACTTAGCCCAATAAGGTTATGTAATTACCTAGTGTTATACATAACCGGTGGAAAATATAAAGTAATTTAAGATACCTAGTGGTATACATAGTCAGTGAAAACCTAGTGGGGGATACAAGACAAAGGGGAGAGCTTGTATCATATTGTGTGGGACCCATTTCAATCAGTAACCCGGAGTAGGTATCAAGCAAAGTAGTCTGTACTAGGAAGAGAGGGGCACGCTTACTAATTGATTGTAAGAGATTCAAATGTGGAGGATGGTGTGGGCGACCCAAACCGACCAGGCCATATGTGCGCAAAAGCCGGGCAAAGGGGGATCAGGCTACCGCGACACCGGTAGATATGGGGCTGTGCATATCAGTGAGGGGTTGCCACTTTAGTATGTAATACATCTGACCATGGGGATGACATAGAGTATCTACGAAGTAAGGAGCCAATCGATTATGGTAGTAGTTAAGGTATATTTGGACGTATTCCCAAGTCTACCACCGTGAAGGGTTAGGGATCACCTCATTCGACTTATAGTGCAGAGTAATCATTAGTGAAGCATATACACCTTATCCTGTCTACCTTGTCAGACCTGTCATTTATGTAGTGATCTCTCTTATCCACTTTATATGCCTGTCATGCTACTTTTATTTATTTACATGCTAAAAGTGACTAGACTCGCCAGACTTTATGTCTGATACTTTTTGTTTCTCCTTCTTTCTTCCTTTTCCCCCTCTCCCCCAGGTTCTTAGGGAGGAAACACTCAGGCCTTACCGCGATTCTGCTTATTTTGCTGGAGCTGCTGATATGTATGACTCAAGCTCCTGTCCTTGTTGCTATGGTTATATTTTATTCTTAGGGAATTTTACTTCCTTTATGTACTCTGGTATTCCTTAAGTACAAGATAGTAACTTTTATGTTGTAATGGGATTTTATGTTTCAGACATGTGATGTTTTTGGACCACGGTTCTTATGATAAATAAAGTTTTTATTCCGCTGTTATTCTATATATCTTTCTTGTAATACTCTTTGTTTGTTTACCTATAACGCTTCACGAAACTTAATGCATTCCCTTTGTGAGTGACATTAATGGACGTGGGGTGTCACACCAAAGGTCTACGCCTTCAGCTTTAGTCTTCAAGTTGTCTTGCTTTCATCATCTTCAAAGTCTTTTATATTCGCTACCCAGCCAGATCGAAGTGGTTTCTGGATACTTGATCAGATCCCATTCTCTTCGAAACGACTATCGGAAGTTTCGGGTAAGGTCAACCTTGTTTCTTTAGAAAATAAAAAGATATGGGCAAGTAGAGAGTTCACTTCCTAACCACTAGTTGATGGATCTCATTATCCCTTGCCCTTAGGGAACTAAACGAGGTTTATACGCATAGTGAACAATTAAAATGGAGGAATGTGCCATATAACTCAACCGTTTCCCCAAGAAATTTCTAAATTAATATTTTTGGTCCAGATTTGATAGTCGGTTATTTTACTATCAAACAGTGCACTCACATACAACAACCAATCGTTTGTTTCCCATACTAATCACTACTAAGCCTCATTTAATTAATTTCTTATTAATCAAATTCAAAATTTCTTATCCTAAAATATTCTCATGTTTGATCCTCCGATATAAGTATTAAAACCAATTAATAAGGTTTTTATCATTCCTACGCATTGTTACTGGATTATTGGAACCCAAATCACTTAATTTAACTTCAAATACTTTGTATTTTAAGTAACAAATCACTTAAGAAAATAATGATTTAAATTCCAAAATCTGCTCTCAATCTCAAACTAACATTATTTGTTAGATAGCAATGTAGACGTTCAAGTTGGGGTACTTTATTACATCTTAGACCTTGACTCGACGTCACTTTCATCCTTTAAATAATAGAAGTTTACTATCTCAGGTTCTAAATATCCAACTTAAGTTGACTAAATTCAAAATATTCATTCCAAAATAATTTCTTTAAATTTAATCCATTTAATAACTTCTTTGATAAATATCTTAATCGTTTACCATTGCCCTTTTTAAGGAATGATTCAAAATACCTTTAAATAAACAAGTTACTTCTTTAAAAGAATCCTTCTTCCAAATTATCTTAAATTCTTACAATAATTATTGGTACTTATAATCATTAAAAGCATTACATTACTACATAATACCATTGATAAGATCATCACTTAAATATCTTTTTGCATATTATTTCAAAATTATAATAGCTCTTATAATTTTCAAAATAACCGGTTACTGATTTCAAAATCAAAGATGCTTAGAGACCAAAATGGCCCTTATCTAATTTGGTTAACCGAGTTATACTAATAGTAAAGGGTGAACTGTTTTGCTAAACACATTTTAAACATAACAATATAGCAGAATGGTTGAGTTTTTGTTTTACCAAAAGATGTCTAACTTAATTAACAACCAAGATATAGTAGAATGGGGATAAATTCTACTAATATATATACACATATATTTATAATCATATAACATATCAACAACCAAAATATAACGTGTCTACAATAATATTGTAATAGGAGGGAGATTTGTCATGTTAAACAGATATCCAAATTAAACTTAGTTTAATTTCTAGCAGAATGGTTTTTCTTCTGCTAACCACTACCCTTAACATTCAATTCATTTTCAACTAATAGTAGAATGGTTTTTGTTTCTACTAAAAAATGTCACCTAATACCTAATCCATGATGTTACTTAAATGTAATCGATAACGAAATACCTTTGACTAAAAGTAACTTTCTATATATCCTAGGAAAATTAGAGATTCAACTTAGAAGTGTTTATTTGACAATCATATATTATTAATCTCATTATTAAATAATAAATAAAATTCTAAACAAAATTATTAAATAATTTAATTATAGATAAATAATTCATTAAATAATTAATAACCTTTTAGATAAATAATTAAACATGTATTTAACCTTTTTAAATAATAATTCGTTATTAAGTATCCTTTTAAATCAATTATTAAATAATAAGCATTCCTTAATTCATAATTAAAACTCAATTTAATCTTTATTAAATAGATAAACAAATGTTAAACTTCCATTAGTAATTAAATAAACGCTAATTAAGTGCCTAAGTTAAAACATAACTTAATTTATATAATTATCAAGCTTTTTAAACCTCTATTGATTATATAATTAATTAAATTTAATATAAAAACACTATCAGTCATACTTAGCATTTAGTTAAAGTCATTAAATAATGACTAACTTGTATTATTATCAAATTATAATTACCATACATGAATTAAGAATTAATTACAAAATTCCTTAATTAACTGTTAATTAAGCACTAATTGTTTTATTGAATTAATTATATAATCATTAATTAATAATTGTTAATTAATTTTCTAAGCTTAAGTCAAGTTTTGAAAATATTTTCTAAACTTACATAAAGTAAAAACAAGTTATAATTTGAAAAACAGTTCGTTTTAGCGAACTACGCTTATAGCGACTATCGGTATAAAACTATAGTACTAAATTTTTTATATTTACACAACATTTTCCAAATTAATCCTCTTTATACTTTATACTTTAAACTTGTAGAAACTTATGTTGGATATAGATTAACCCTAGAGGGGGGGTGAATAGGGTTTATCACAGTTTATTGAATAATTAAAAATTAATTCCAGCACAGATAAAGCAGAGTAGTAAGTGCAGTAAGAAGATAACACACAGATGTACCCAGCTTCGGCAGACTCTGCCTACTGCTGCATTCACTAAGGTTTCTACTAGGTGTTAATAACAGATCCCGCATACAAGACCATGTACACTCGCAGCTCCTGCTCCTGTCCTAACCCTACGCTCAAATCCCTAGACTGACCGATATCCACTCGATCAGATTTTCCCTGATTACGACCCCGTAAACAGTAATCCAGATTTTACAGACTCTGTCAACTGTCAGTCAACACCCTGACTGAATCCTCTAGAATTTTACAGACTCTAGAAAATGTTTGTTTGTTTACAAAGAAAAACAGAATTAGAAAACAATACGAAATAAAAACAACACAAGTTAAAACCCTAGGAATTAAAAAAAAGATGGGTCATCCCCTTATTCATTGGAAACTTGGCCGGCCCCATTTGAACGTGGTGCACCCATACTTCTATGTCTCGATCCCTTTTTCTCTTGAGATAAAAATGGCGGCTGCTCTGAAAGTAATTCTAGGGTTTTCCTTGTTCTTCCCCAAATCCGAATCGATGTTTGATGAATTGAATTCGCTGATGCTCGAAATTGTTGCTATATGTCTCTTCGATTTGGGATTGCTGTCTATCTCTCTCGATTGCTCGAAAACGTGTGAGTAATTTCTGAATTGATTTCTGTTCTTCGAATTTTTGATTTTGTTTTCGATGGATGCTTGCCAATGATGAATGGTTGTGTTGTATATAGGATTACAAATCCTTTTAATTCCTCTGATTTCACGCCGAACTGATTTGGTCTGATTTTGTGATTTCCCTTTTTGCTTGCGAAAAAATTGTGAGATTTCCTGCTTTGAATCTTCGGCTTAAATTGAAATTTTCTGCCTTGATAAAAAATGCCGTGAATGATTTGTGAATGAACTTGCCCCTTTTGAATAAATCAGCTTGAGAAAATGTGTGTGTTTCCCCTTTTGATTTAATCACCTCGGCTTGATTTCCTTGTTTGTCTTGATTGATTAGTGACCCAAATACTGTTGCTTTGATCCCCTTGATTTGTAGCCGAATTGATGAATTAAATCTTTTATTGGGCCCTTGAATTAAACTGAAACATTGTGTTAACTTTGCTTTATATTGTTCATTTCTGGAAAGAAGTTTTGCTATACACGAATTTACAATTGTGTTGAATTTGACTTTGCCACAAATCACAATAGATTTGATCTTTCTGAGAAAGCTTTAAATGCTTGCCATACTATATCCATTGATTGAGTCTCTGATTCTTGTTTTCGCCATCCATGAATATGAACATAAATCAGGCCATTCCAGATTAAAGTTCCATTATATTTTGGGAAATAATTTCCAAGAATTACTTTCCAAATATACAAAAGTTTCTTGAATAGTTTTTCTTGGATGGACACTGCTGCAATGAAATTATACTGTGAAACCCCCTTTATGATTTCCTGGAATCAACACTTGCTAAATATGTTGATTTCTTAACATTCCTGCTTTGCCAAAAATGTATTTGGCACATGCCATATAATCTGAGCTTGTTTGTGTGATTGTTCCCATGCTAATAAAAAATGTTTTATTCCATACACTTGAACTGATTCCTGTCGTCATGCACATTGTTCACTTGAAAAACTGCTGTGTTGAGTTGAGTTGTTGGTGTAGCCTTGCTTTCACCATGCTGACCATTACTGTATTGAACCCAGTATGGTTTGTCTTTGACCTGATTGAAACTTGTAGCACCGTTCTGCCATTTCTTGTGTACTAGCACGACCATACACCTGAACATTTGCTGAGTATACATGCATGAAAGTTAGCACTTTAGCTCGGCCCCTTGCACTTGAATCACTTGAGTTTTGCTGTGTATGATCTGCTATTCACTTTCACCATGCTGTGTCACCTTGTTCTTGCTGGTTTGAGCTTGCATGTGTTTTTCATGCTATTTTGGTCCGTGAACATGCATTGGACTTCCATGTCATTGCTGTGTTTGATTTTGAGTGCTACTTCACCTTTGAACCATTCTGAAAATGCTTGTAGTTTCACCATTGATCATCCTATCACTTGTACATGCATTCAAGTTGCACTATGTATCCATTAGTTGAGCTCGGCCATTCCTGCTTGTTGTTGTGTTCACTGCACTTTAAGGTTCTGAAATTTGTGATCTTGTACCACTTTGCATTGTTTTGTCTCTTGGCTGCACTGATTTGCCACACTGCTTGAGCCACCTTACTGATACTACACCATGTTCATTGTATACCATGCCATGTTCACTTGTTTGTGCTGTTTCTTCATGTTTCGACCATGTTCCTTGCTAGTTGGATTTTGACTTGTACATTTTGTTTTGAGCTGTATCACGGCTCGACCATTTTGTATAGCTGCACCATCCATTCTCATATTTCTGCCATATTGACTTGTTTACATGCTCCATACTGTTTTGTGTTTGCTTATGTTGGCGCATACACTTGGATGTGATTTGATGTTGCCATCCCTTGTATTCCATCTTGACAATGACAGTTGACACATGAAAGTTGCCACTTGTGCTCGACCATGTTGTCCATATATTCATGGCTGTTAGAATGGTTTTCACTTTGGCTTATATGAGTGGTTATTTGGCTTGCCTATGAACTGTGCACTGAGTTGAGATGGTCCATGTGGCTACTCCTCAGTTGCTTGCTGATTGGCGAGGCGGTGCACACGTGTATATTTATACACGTGTGTATATGCAGCCATTCAGTGTATATTTTCTTGTCCCTGCATTGGTATACATATATATGTTGTCTGCCTTGTGGTATTTACAGTGTATCACTTTGAATATCACAAGCTGTCTAGACACAGTCGGTTGGATATGAAAAACAGATCGAGTCAGAAAAATGATGAGAAGCACACCGAAATTCTGAGGCAAATAAAATTTTAAAAATAAATTTATATTTGCATTTGTTCAGTTTTATTTGTGTTGCAGTGTACTGTGTGTTTCTGTTTTCATGTGACAGGTATGAAGACTGGACTGACTGTGAGGATGCTGTGAAGACAGGAGACTGAAGAAAATAACAGAGTTGGTGAAATATAAAAGTGTCAAAGTGTAAATGAAAGTATTAGTGAAACTGTATAACTGAGTGATGAGTGATATAGCTATGAAAACTGTGTATGAAATTGAAAGTGAAATGAAATGTATTTCAGTGAATTTACAGTGTGTTTTACAAATAGTGGAGTTGTAAATCTGTACTGTTTTGAATATTGAAATAAAATATTATATTTAAATAAAATACTGTGTTAATATTTGAATTTATATACAGTCGTATTTTATTTAAATATAAATATTATATTTCTGTATGTGATGAATCAGTACGATTACAAACACATTTAAAAGAATATATATTTGGTTGTTATCATCAAACAAAAATCATATAATTGTGTATACAACACCGTTATATACAACAATCTCCCCCTTTTGATGATAACAAACAAATGTTAAGATTTTGAATATAATAAATGTGTTTTACAGTGAACAACAGAAACTCCCCCTATTTGAATGCTCCCCCTACAACTAAACTCCCCCTATAACTGTGCATGAGTGAAATGTATGAATAATAATAAATTTTCAAAATTAAAAATATTTATAAAATATTCACTCATAAATCAAAATCTAACCCATTCTCCCCCTTTTGTTATCATCAAAAGGATACAGATTTTAAAATACAGATGAAAAATTGACTAAAAATATAATTTCATCTTAAGAGGAAGAACGGTCATCATAAATTTCAATCAGTCAAACAAAAATCATAATAGATTAAGAACTGGTGACATATCTCACATTGTAGAGAATGACGAATTTACGATGAATTTTATATAAAATGGGGAGAGTTTTATAAAATTCATCATTTCCAATTATTTTCAAAAAAAATTTAAAAGTAAAGCACAAAAAACAGTGATGGACTTGGACTATAATTAATAATCCAATTTAAGTGACAAAGTAGTATAATCTCAACTCCCAATAGCTATCAATCAACAAATCATAATATTTCATAAGATTTCAACACATTTCACAGATTAGAAAGATGGATTGATAGGCTGGTTTTTATAAACACCAAGGAGAATTTCAAATTAATTTCAATTTATAGCACACTTTCCCTTTTTCTTTTTATTTTATTTAAGAGCACACTGACCACGCATAACCAGAGCTTGGATTTTTAAATGAAGTCAGTCGCAGCTTAAATTATAAGTTGTCTCTTAACCATTCATGACCAGAGCTTGGATTTTTAAATGAGGTTAGAGACACACTTATATATTAATTATATTTTCATCATTTTCAGCTTTTAAAAAGGAAAAAACTCCTCGATATATAAAACCATTATGGATGATAGAAATGTGGTAAGTACAGAGATGGACTGTGAAATAAATTTCTAAATTAATTATATTATGAGATATGCATGAACTGTACCGGGATTCTTGAAAATTTTCAATTGTCACTAATTCTGAAAAAAAATAATGCAGTCACATTTCCATCACAACTATTTTCACTGTTTTAAGATTATTTTAAAAATATAAACTCTCCACATTAATATAAACTCATAATGGATGACAGAATGATGAGAGGCAAAGTAGATGATCGTGAAATAATTGCCAGTTCAAAGATATTATAATAAATATTCAACCATCATAAAATCTCCTCTTATTATGAAATATATTGCAATCATAATTCATCACAACTTCAAAAACTGATAATAATTTTGATGAATTATAAATACAGTTCAATTGGATATTGATTTCAATTTCTAAATGAATAATCAACAAATAATTTTAAAGTTGAAAATCAATTACAAGAGGAAATGTGAGAAAGCTATACAGGATAAGAAGAAAAAAAATCAGCACTTCTGATACCAATTGTTCTCTCTTCTCGAGGATTTAAAATTGACACTTGAGACGAACAAGGATATCAAAGAGTTTCAAACACAGAGCCCACGCAGACAAGATTTACAAATTTGGCAAGCAACAGACAAATCAAAACAGGCAGTTATTTGAAAACAGTATCAGAGCAGCACAAAAATAGTTTCAGAAACAAACTTGTCAGAATGATGGTCACATAAGATGGTTCATGATCCAAGATTAAAAATACCATTTATTTTAAATCATTTGATGAATATGAAATACTCTAGATTCAATGAATCGATTACACCTAATTATTAATGTCAGATTCAAGATATGTGTGTGATTCAATAAATCAATAATTTCAAATGATTTTAAACAAATAAATATTTAAATCAATTAATCATGAAATATCAATGATTTTCAAAGACCATTTTCAAAAAGAACTTTTCAAGAATTTCTCAAAAACTATTTCTTACAAGCCCAATAGAAACACCAGATCATTTACATCAAATCTGAGAGGTATTCATGATACAAGAAATTAAAAAATAATTTATTAGAAATCACTTGAATCAATGTTAAGTTTGAGATATAATGAATCAGTCACACAAGGTTGATTATTTCAAATTTTAAGAGGTGTGTGATATTCAAAATATCAAGAATTTCAGATGATTTCAAACAAACTAATTTCAATCATAATAATCATGAGTAAAGATGAAATTCTAGATGTATCACTGATTCAAACCAAATATTTTTCAAGTCAGAAATAATCAAGCCAATCTAAAAATTAATGAGATTATCACAACTGAGAAGTAACAGTGCTGTAATGAGTATAATACTTTAAGTGTTTCCAAAATGAATTGGAAGGGACTCAAAACAGTATAAGTGTGTGAAGTTTCATTAATTATTCAGATCTTCAAAATTTTTGAATTTATACTAACAGTGTTCAAGATATGATATGAATGCTTCAGCACTATTAGAATTTCAAAAAAAACTCCAAAACAATTGCAGATATATACAAGTTTAAATTCAGATTCTGGAAGAATTAAAACATGACAGTTTTATATAGATTAAACGAATTTCCAGAAAATCATAAGTACTGCAATCGGAAGTTAATGAAGCGTAGAATAAGAAGAATATGGCAGTGTCAAATCAACTCAGGACAAACAAAAAAGAAAGAGAAAAAAAAGGAAAGGGGTAGAAGAAGAAATAAACAAAAAATATTTACAAAGACAAGTTCAGAGATCATACCTGAAATCAGTGTAAACCAGAATCTCTGACTCAGTAAATCTTGGCCAAGGAACTGTAAAGAATACAGAAATATAGAACAGCTTGAAATCAATCTCTTTTTAGCATAGCAGTTCCTCAACCTTCACTGGTACCTAGCAGTTAAGTGGATCAAGTGGTCTAACAAAATTTGTAAAACCACTCTGAAATTTGTTTACCACTTTTGGTACCCAAACCTGTTTGTATAACATCCCATTCGAATCTATCTTTGTGCCTTTAGGAACCCAAACTTGTTTAGTTTTTCCAAAAATCATTTTATTTCCTTTTGGGGTCCACATCTGTTCAACTGGATTGTTATCAAACCAATTCTTGTCTCGTTTGTGATTTAAAAACCTTTTGGAATTGTCAAAATTCAAATTTTCAGAAAGACCCTTTTTAAAGCAATTTAAAGGTTTTTTAAAATCACAAGAATTCAATTTTTCAAAAACACTTGTTTTTCCAAAACCAATACCTTGTTTATGACCAACCGAAAATTGGTTTTGTAACAGCATATTCAACGATTTTTCTCCATTCGAAAATTTATTCAAAGTTGATTCTAATCGTTGAATTTTGGATTTAAGATCAGAGTTTTCTTTTATCAGATTTGAACAACGATTAATGTTGATCTTTCTCCTTTCAGTATCATTTTGTTTCAAAGACAAATTTTCGTTTTCAAGAAGTTTGATTTTGGTCTTGGACTCAAAGATTTCAGATTCAAATTTAACTTGTTTTTCAAATTCAAGTTTCTTGAAATTCTCAATCTATTTTTCAAGCTCGTTTAAAATTAAATCACTTTTCAACAAGCTTTCTTTCTCAGCAATTTCATGTTAGGAACTTTTGATGGCCTTAAAATTATTAAATTCTTTTTGCAAAGAATTGTTTGAATCTTTTAGTTCAGCCTCGTTATCTTTTAAAATCAAAATTTCCTCTTTAAGTCTTTGAATATTTTTATTGAGATGAACGAGGTCAGTTTTCAATTTCAAACAACTTTCACAGTCAGAATTTTCTAATTTCATGACATTTGTAGATTCTGATTCCAAACAGTTAATTTTGCTATTTAACTCGTGATTTTTAGATTTCAAGTATTTGTTTTTACGATGGAGTTTATCAACGATTTTTGTTAAATCAGTACACATATAAACCAACTCTTCATAAGAGAAGCTTTCAGTCTCATTGTCTGTTGAGTCTCCATCGTCTGATCTACTTGAATTTTCATTTGTTTCTTCTCCTGAGCATAGATCTGAATCTGAGTTGACCATTTTGGGTTTTAAGCTGCTGTTGTCGATCTTTCCATACTTTGTATTGAGAAAATCCCATATTTCCTGCGCAGTCAAGCAATGAGAAATGAGGTTATATTGGACATCATCAATATAAGAATACAAAGTGTGAATAGCACGAGAATTAAATCCAATATCGTTCCTATTGACCATATCATAACCATTAATAACAGTATCCCAACATTTAATATCAATAGATTTTAAATATAATTCCATTTCTAATTTCCAATTTGAAAAATATGTACCATTAAAAATAAATGGAGTACGACTGGACTGATTCTCAGAAGACTGACAACTAGAATTCACCATTTCTCTAGAGTTAAAAAAATACCTGCTCTGATACCACTTGTTGGATCTAGATTAACCCTAGAGGGGGGGTGAATAGGGTTTATCATAGTTTATTGAATAATTAAAAATTAATTCCAGCACAGATAAAGCAGAGTAGTAAGTGCAGTAAGAAGATAACACACAGATGTACCCAGCTTCGGCAGACTCTGCCTACTGCTGCATTCACTAAGGTTTCTACTAGGTGTTAATAACAGATCCCGCATACAAGACCATGTACACTCGCAGCTCCTGCTCCTGTCCTAACCCTACGCTCAAATCCCTAGACTGACCGATATCCACTCGATCAGATTTTCCCTGATTACGACCCCGTAAACAGTAATCCAGATTTTACAGACTCTGTCAACTGTCAGTCAACACCCTGACTGAATCCTCTAGAATTTTACAGACTCTAGAAAATGTTTGTTTGTTTACAAAGAAAAACAGAATTAGAAAACAATACGAAATAAAAACAACACAAGTTAAAACTCTAGGAATTAAAAAAAAGATGGGTCATCCCCTTATTCATTGGAAACTTGGCCGGCCCCATTTGAACGTGGTGCACCCATACTTCTATGTCTCGATCCCTTTTTCTCTTGAGATAAAAATGGCGGCTGCTCTGAAAGTAATTCTAGGGTTTTCCTTGTTCTTCCCCAAATCTGAATAGATGTTTGATGAATTGAATTCGCTGATGCTCGAAATTGTTGCTATATGTCTCTTCGATTTGGGATTGCTGTCTATCTCTCTCGATTGCTCGAAAACGTGTAAGTAATTTCTGAATTGATTTCTGCTCTTCGAATTTTTGATTTTGTTTTCGATGGATGCTTGCCAGTGATGAATGGTTGTGTTGTATATAGGATTACAAATCCTTTTAATTCCTCTGATTTCACACCGAACTGATTTGGTCTGATTTTGTGATTTCCCTTTTTGCTTGCGAAAAAATTGTGAGATTTCCTGCTTTGAATCTTCGGCTTAAATTGAAATTTTCTGCCTTGATAAAAAATGCCGTGAATGATTTGTGAATGAACTTTCCCCTTTTGAATAAATCAGCTTGAGAAAATGTGTGTGTTTCCCCTTTTGATTTAATCACCTCGGCTTGATTTCCTTGTTTGTCTTGATTGATTAGTGACCCAAATACTGTTGCTTTGATCCCCTTGATTTGTAGCCGAATTGATGAATTAAATCTTTTATTGGGCCCTTGAATTAAACTGAAACATTGTGTGAACTTTGCTTTATATTGTTCATTTCTGGAAAGAAGTTTTGCTGTACATGAATTTACAATTGTGTTGAATTTGACTTTGCCACAAATCACAATAGATTTGATCTTTCTGAGAAAGCTTTAAATGCTTGCCATACTATATCCATTGATTGAATCCCTGATTCTTGTTTTCGCCATCCATGAATATGAACATAAATCAGGCCATTCCAGATTAAAGTTCCATTATATTTTGGGAAATAATTTCCAAGAATTACTTTCCAAATATACAAAAGTTTCTTGAATAGTTTTTCTTGGATGGACACTGCTGCAATGAAATTATACTGTGAAACCCCCTTTATGATTTCCTGCAATCAACACTTGTTAAATATGCTGATTTCTTAACATTCCTGCTTTGCCAAAAATGTATTTGGCACATGCCATATAATCTGAGCTTGTTTGTGTGATTGTTCCCATGCTAATAAAAAATGTTTTATTCCATACACTTGAACTGATTCCTGTCGTCATGCACATTGTTCACTTGAAAAACTGCTGTGTTGAGTTGAGTTGTTGGTGTAGCCTTGCTTTCACCATGCTGACCATTACTGTATTGAACCCAGTATGGTTTGTCTTTGACCTGATTGAAACTTGTAGCACCGTTCTGCCATTTCTTGTGTACTAGCACGACCATACACCTGAACATTTGCTGAGTATACATGCATGAAAGTTAGCACTTTAGCTCGGCCCCTTGCACTTGAATCACTTGAGTTTTGCTGTGTATGATCTGCTATTCACTTTCACCATGCTGTGTCACCTTGTTCTTGCTGGTTTGAGCTTGCATGTGTTTTTCATGCTATTTTGGTCCGTGAACATGCATTGGACTTCCATGTCATTGCTGTGTTTGATTTTGAGTGCTACTTCACCTTTGAACCATTCTGAAAATGATTGTAGTTTCACCATTGATCATCCTATCACTTGTACATGCATTCAAGTTGCACTATGTATCCATTAGTTGAGCTCGGCCATTCCTGCTTGCTGTTGTGTTCACTGCACTTTAAGGTTCTGAAATTTGTGATCTTGTACCACTTTGCATTGTTTTGTCTCTTGGCTGCACTGATTTGCCACACTGCTTGAGCCACCTTACTGATACTACACCATGTTCATTGTATACCATGCCATGTTCACTTGTTTGTGCTGTTTCTTCATGTTTCGACCATGTTCCTTGCTAGTTGGATTTTGACTTGTACATTTTGTTTTGAGCTGTATCACGGCTCGACCATTTTGTATAGCTGCACCATCCATTCTCATATTTCTGCCATATTGACTTGTTTACATGCTCCATACTGTTTTGTGTTTGCTTATGTTGGCGCATACACTTGGATGTGATTTGCTGTTGCCATCCCTTGTATTCCATCTTGACAATGACAGTTGACACATGAAAGTTGCCACTTGTGCTCGACCATGTTGTCCATATATTCATGGCTGTTAGAATGGTTTTCACTTTGGCTTATATGAGTGGTTATTTGGCTTGCCTATGAACTGTGCACTGAGTTGAGATGGTCCATGTGGCAACTCCTCAGTTGCTTGCTGATTGGCGAGGCGGTGCACACGTGTATATTTATACACGTGTGTATATGCAGCCATTCAGTGTATATTTTCTTGTCCCTGCATTGGTATACATATATATGTTGTCTGCCTTGTGGTATTTACAGTGTATCACTGTGAATATCACAAGCTGTCTAGACACAGTCGGTTGGATATGAAAAACAGATCGAGTCAGAAAAATGATGAGAAGCACACCGAAATTCTGAGGCAAATAAAATTTTAAAAATAAATTTATATTTGCATTTGTTCAGTTTTATTTGTGTTGCAGTGTACTGTGTGTTTCTGTTTTCATGTGACAGGTATGAAGACTGGACTGACTGTGAGGATGCTGTGAAGACAGGAGACTGAAGAAAATAACAGAGTTGGTGAAATATAAAAGTGTCAAAGTGTAAATGAAAGTATTAGTGAAACTGTATAACTGAGTGATGAGTGATATAGCTATGAAAACTGTGTATGAAATTGAAAGTGAAATGAAATGTATTTCAGTGAATTTACAGTGTGTTTTACAAATAGTGGAGTTGTAAATCTGTATTGTTTTGAATATTGAAATAAAATATTATATTTAAATAAAATACTGTGTTAATATTTGAATTTATATACAGTCGTATTTTATTTAAATATAAATATTATATTTCTATATGTGATGAATCAGTACGATTACAAACACATTTAAAAGAATATATATTTGGTTGTTATCATCAAACAAAAATCATATAATTGTGTATACAACACCGTTATATACAACAACTTACCAATATGTTTTGAGACCAAAGTTGAAGTTTTTGAAAATATAAATAATTTATGGCATGAAAATATTTAATTTTTAGACAAAATCAGTAAAGTATCAATCTTTCTTTCCAAGAAATATCAAAATCATATTTCAAGTCAGACTGTAACAACCTGAAATTTTGGAACCAATCTAAAATCATGAAAACATGAGCTTTTGAGAATTTAAAATAACTGCACACAATTCTGGATACATACGACAATTCGAGTATTTTATCTTTTGGGATTGGACCTGTGTGGTTTACGGTCAATTCGAAAGGCAGATATTTTCATGTCCTTACAAATGGTATTAGAGCTTTGGTTAATTCAAAAGCTTGGGGTGCACCTCAATAGAATGGGATGAAAGAATCTATCAAGATAGGATTTGTAATATTCTATAAGAATAACTCATTAGAGATTGGATTAGTAGTATCGTAGAATGAGTTAAGAGTATTACATCTCCTTCCTTTTCGGGGATGAAAAGTTATTAAGTGGGGAGATTGTAACAACCTGAAATTTTGGAACCAATTTAAAATTTTGGAAATACGAGTTTTTTAAAATTTAAAATAATTCTGCACAAATCTGGATAAATACACAAATTTTTAAATGCGATTTCAAAGAGTTAACAGATTGAGGAACTTTTTTATTTTGGGATCGAACCTATGTGGTTTACGGTCAATTCGAAAGTCGGGGATTTTCTGGTCATTACACAAACTAAGGTCTTACATATCATAATATGGTTTCTAACTAAGTATATGATATTAACAATAAATTTTAGTAAGAAATCAACATCTAAATCCAAATAAGCAAACTTAGCTTACTAATTTTTCATAAACACACAATTTGCTTACTAACTTTTTCCAACTTCCAAATCAAACAACATTCAAGAATATATGAATTAATAACATCTCAAGAAACATAATAACATAAGAATATAACACAAATAAAAAAATAATTTAAAGTTTAAAATGTGAGCTTTCTTACCTTAAATATGTCAAAACTCTCACAAACTCACAAACAAGCAAAGATATCAACATTTTCATAAGTAAAAAATGTGATTTTGATCATCCTTGGATCAATATGGGTTTTTCTACGGCTGTCTTGGGTGTATCCAAGCATTTTGGAAGTGGTGAAAGCACTTGAAAATGAAGAAGGAAGTGAAGGAATGGAAGGAGAAGGGTTTAAAGATGCATTTTCAAGGTTTAAGATAACAAAGATATGATTTTTAAAATTTTCAAAGGCTTGGAAGCCATTAAAATTCTTTACAAAAGTTTAAGGAAGAAGATACGGTTTAGAAAAATTAAGAAAAATCAAATGGAACAGAAGAGAGAGAGAGAGAATAAAAATTAGTTTTATATAAAAAAGAAAGCTTGGAAATTACCTAAATACCCTCCACCAATGTTATGCCACCTCATCACAAACCTTCTCCTCCTTTCCCTCCTTCCTTTCCACATCATCTAGGTCCTCTCTGCTCACTTTCCTCTCCATGTAACATAATGATGGCTTAAAATACATTATATGTTCAAATTTCCTTAATATAAGAGTACCTTCGTACTTTATTTATCCATTTCTTTAATTAGTTTTACTAAATTTAGTTTAACATCACATCACCACCATATTAACTTAATTAACACCAATACTAACTAAGTTTATCTTTAACTAATATAAGCATATTTTATTTATTTATATATATTCAACAACATTTTACACAACTTTTATAGGCTCAAAAATCTGCTTTTTCGAAAAATGCTTTCGTTCACATTTTTAGTTTTTTAACTATATATTTTTGAAAACTAAATATTAAAATGATTTTCACATCATTTATTTTAATTAAAAGAAAGTGATTTAGTTATCAAAAGCATAATTTTTTGAATATTTAAAATTAATTAAATATTCTCAAGAAAAACGATAAATTTCGGGTTGTTTCACATAGTGAACCATTAATAGGGATGACTATGTCTTATAACTCTAGTGTTTCCCTATGATATTTTCAAAGTAGATATGGTCTACATTTGATAGTCAGTTTTTTAACCATCAAAGAACACACATAAAATAATCAATTATTTATTTCCTAAAGTGATCACAAATCCTCTTTTTCGTTAATTTCTTGTTGATTAAATTTCAAATCTCAAGTCCCATAACATTCACATACTTAATGTTACTGTATAAGTATGTATTCCAAAACCAGTATAATTGGTTTCCCCTTTATAATTCATTCTTAGTGGGTTACTAGATCCCGAATCACTTTATATTATCTAAAAGACTTTGTCTTTTAAATAACAAATCTTTCATGAAAATGATTTAAATTCCAATTTCAACTCTCGATCTCAAACTTATATTATTCCTCAGATAAGAATGAATTCGTTCAAGTTGGGTTATATATTTACCTCCCCAACCATTACTCGATGTCTTTCGTCTTCGGAATAATAGAAGTTAACTATCTCGAGTTATAAACATCAAACTCAAGTTGGCAAATTTCCAAATGAAATTTCATTCCGAAATAAGTTCTAAATGACCCATTTTATTTTTAAATTCACTTTCCAAAATATAACTCATTTACTTAATTTCGCTCATAAGAAATTCTTTTAATATAATCGACTCATTAGCTTTAAATCCAGTACTGATTTAAGCTTATTCTTAAGCTAATTGAATTAACTTATCTCTTACTAGTTAATAAACTAATTAACTATAAAAACTACCGATCTAGAATACATTTAGTAAAATGATTCATTTAGTCCAAACCTCATTATTGAATAAACTGATTATCTTTTAATCATAAAAAAGTAATTAACAATTCTAAACCTCACCTTTAAAACAATTAATTTCTTTAAATACCTTATTTTAAAATAAATAATTAACTTCAGACATCCATAATTAATCTTAAAAAAATCATTTATAAAAATGAAATAAATTAATCACCTTTTAAATTGTTATAAAAATCTTAAACATTTATTAGTTAAAATTAACTATTAGCAAATAATTAAACACTTAATTAGCCTAAGAGTAAATAATTAATATTTATTTAACCTTTAAATAGATAATTAAATAATAGTTTATCTTTAAATAAATAATATAAAGATCCAATTATTCTTTATTTGATAATTAATCAATAATTTAACACCTTTATTAATAATTTAATAATTACTTAAAGAAAATTTTAATGAATAATTAATCTTAAACCTTAATTGAATATTTTATATTATACTTAATCTTTTTATAACTCATTAAGCAATAATTGAACATCAATTAATTAATACAATCATAAATAACTTCTTAATTAAACTTAAGTATAGATACTCTTAAATACACGATTACTAATTAATTAGTAAATCCAAATGTCATTAGTAAAATAATACTTAAGTTTAAACCCATTATTAGTCAATGATAAACAATATTGAAACTTAACTAATACGGTTAATCTTTATAATTAAATCGACCTAAATCATTTAATTAATAATCAATTAGCTGTTAAAATCTTCGATAAGAATTTTTAAACATTACCAAATGGAATATTTAGTTACTAAACCAATTCTGTTTAGGAATTTTAAACCACTAAAAAATAGTTTCAAATCTGAAGCTTAGCAATCTCAATGGTACTTACATATGTTACCATAAACTTCCCATCCAAATGGGTTCACGTATTTACGTCACATACAATATTACTAAGATACAAAGGTTCTAGCAATCCACAAATCACAATCAATAGTTAAATAACTCTTTCATTCATATCAATCAATATTTATAGCAATTTATCACATAATTTTTACTATAACCTAGCAGGTACAGAATGAGGTTTTATTCTTCTCAATAGGTGTCCACAATGCTCTATACTATTCAGATTAACTTAACAGTATTTTATTCGGCTCAAATAAGTAACATAAAATAAATTGCGAATTTTTTAAATGACATCGTTATTTCAAACAATGTTGTTTGCAACCTATTCATTTTAAAATACCATTAATTTTCGACTTAATCAACATAAAAATAAATAACATTATGACGTTGTGCTCGAGAATATGAATACAACTCAATAATCTGTTCATCGATCGGACTTAAAATGAAGGTGCCATGCATGTGTAAACTATGTACATACATTATGATATATGTAAAAATTGTCAAGTAATCTTACCCAAAACAAAATGAGCACAACCATCTTAAGAAACCCACCCCATTGCTGCAGTGCAACACCCAGATGTCCTTCTTCCCCGTAGAAGAAAATTTGTACTCCTATATGTACACGTGCGTTCCACAATCACTGATATCGCTCTCCTCTCACCTAAACAACGTTCCAAACCTGACATCAAGATCTCCCTTGCAACTTCTGCCAAGTTGCTCCACCACTCGATCGTCCACACTCGTTCCTCAATTTCTGACCCATTGCCCTTGCCATGCCCACCAAAACATGAGACAGCTTATGGCATGGAAGTCCACCAAAAGTTGCAACTAGCCTTCCCTTACAACTCTGACCAACGTTCGATGCATCGATATCCTCCTCGCCACTACTATAGGAGAGAAATATAAACTATAACTAATGTTGGAACTTCCTGGTTACTGTAACATCACCAAACCACTTAACTCAAACAAAATCACCACAGAAATAGACCTAAATGAGGACTATACAAACATTTAACTCAACCAACCATATTTTGCTAATTTACAGCAATCATCTAAGTCGAGATAAATTTTTTCTAGGTTATAGTCCTTTTCGTATTCATGGTATGTGTGAATATATTATTTGATCTTTACAGATTTTGATTTCTTCTTCTTCTTCTTCTTTATAGAACATTATCTGCCATGAATTTACTTGGAAGAGAATAAAGGGAGAAGATTATGTGAGAAAATGGATGGAAATGAAGTGTAAACATACTTATAAGAAGGATTTACATATCTTCCCTTCTAAGCTTATTCTTTCACTTTATTTTACATTAATATTTAGGGAACATCATCATAATTTGAATTCACATCAAACTTCTTTTACACACTAAGTAGTACAAAGCTTTAAATGTTATGTTGGAATAGTTTATCTTTATGTACGTTTTGTTCCAAATTTAGAATTTAAAAGTTTAATAATATTTTCATTCTTATATTTTAATATAGTCAATTTATCAAACATCAAATCATCCTTTTAAAATAAATATATATATACTTTTCTTAAGTTATAAGTAAACATCAAATCAATACTTTAAATGACTTAAATTTGAATTTATATTAAGCTAGTTAATTATTAAACATCAAATACACATTTTTTACATAAAATATAACATTTTATAATTTTATTTTATTAATATATACAAGTGTAAGTTTAAATTTTTTATCAAATATATACAAACATATACATATAAATATATTTATTTTCCAAAATCTTAACATACACATTTTAATTAATGAAATATTACGCTATAAATCTTAGAGCCTTTTTAATTTATTATATCTAATAATATATTTATTACAAAGTAAGTTCACAAAAAACTCTTTAATAGATCACATATCTATACTTATAATAAAATAAAACTAAGTTTCCATTTTTAATTTATAAAACTTGAAGAGGACAAAAACCCATTAAAACCATTATTTAAATGAATACAAAAATTCTTTATCCTTAACCAATCTTTTAAAAAGGAATTTAAAGGATTAAATCACAAATCGAATAGTTAAATAAATTAAATACTCATAAATATATTGACTAAATTCCGAGTTGTTACAAAAATGCGAACTCTCAAAAATAATGATAAAAAGCATTGAAATTGCTTTAAAAATATTGTTTGTAATTTTGTTAAGATAGCGTACTGATAAA
Organism: Allium sativum; assembly: GCA_030737875.1. Lineage (NCBI taxonomy): Eukaryota > Viridiplantae > Streptophyta > Magnoliopsida > Asparagales > Amaryllidaceae > Allium > Allium sativum. The sequence goes on from CM060920.1 coordinate 194,147,529, forward strand.
GTGGAAAATTAGTAGAAGAAATAATGTAAATATGTGCTAACTACGTAAAAATAGGTTTAAACTAGTGTTAATTGGCCTAATCACATACTAATTAGCCTATACTCAATATTGGGCCTAGTTATTCATTTGGAATACTAATCGTCGATTAAGGAGAGAAGAGTCTAAAAAAACACTTATTATGTGTAGTTTTCTCTAGAGATGTCCTTTTCCCTCATTTTGCACAATGCAGTAAAGTAAAACTTAGAGAAATCCATAGCAAAATAAACCCTCAAAAATTCTCAAATTAGTAAATTTAAGTTGCTGCCATCATCTACTACTGGTAATTTCTTCAAAAATGTGATATAATTCCATATAATTCTCTGATTTTGTTGAAATATTACGGTATCTTGAAGTATGTTCTTCACATGTTGTTGTAGCCTTCTCTATACGAGAAAAAGCTACCTCACTCAAGCAATAAAGTCTCAAATTGCTCCAAGTTCCTATAAAACTTGTTGTAACTAGCAAGCAAGGTGAGTGGAATCTCAAACTTCTGATTTATAGTGATTTTCTGTCTTTTGGTTGGAATTAGTGTACAGTTTGTTGCAATTCGTTTGATTTCCATTTATGTTGTGTGTATGTTGTATAAACAGATCAAAGGTGCTACTTTGAGTTGCTATATCTTATTTAATCATTTATGAAATTGTGTTGTCTTCGTTACATTAAAGAGACGAGTTTCTTGTCTTTGTGGTTGTAAAATTTCAAGTTATTCCAACAATGTTTATTGGCTGATATTCATTGTTCAAATTGCAATCGAGCTGAAACACCCCACCTCCATTAAGGTCACTCACAAAGGGAATGCCTTAACTTTGGTGGAGCATTATAGGTAAAAGACACAGATAATTTACAAGACAGATATATGTAAGCAGCGAAAAAAAAACTAACTTTATTTCAAACGTGGTTCATAACAAAACATTACAGCAAACTGTTTCAAACCAACTTCCAAATCATTACATCAAAATCTCTGTCTTGATTATTACATAAAGCAGCATAAAACAAAATAAAACTATATAAATCCCCAAGTAGTAGTGTGTCCAAAGCCATAGCCAAAGGTAAGAGATTCCAAGCTATACATGACAGAGTCTTCAAGCTTGGAAAGATGAACAGTCTAAATTAAGCTGAGCTATTCCATCCCTGGGTACCTGGGGGGAACGGATGAAAAGAGGGCAAAAGAAAATGGGTCAGACATAAGTCTGGTAAGTCCAGTGATTAATCAGCATGTAAAGTGATAAGAGAACCATGACTTGAATAAGCTGGACACATGACAATAACAAGGAAATAAGGTAACATAGGATAAGGTAAGGTAGACAAGGCAAGATAAACAAGGCAAGATAAACTAATCATACTATCGCACTCACGTCCATATTCTCTGCACCTACTAGATATTTCAACCATTATCATGAGTTCAAACCCAGTGATCCGTTTTCATTGATCGGCTCCTACTCGCTCGCATTTACTACTTGTGTCCTACGGCCCCGCTCGATCGTATATACCTGTGCTGATCCCACTATGAGGTGTATCAAATCCTATAGTGGCAACCCGACACGATTCAAGATGCATAGTATATAACTACTGATGCCCTGTGCCTGCTTTTTCCACTTCGGAGTACGTGCACGCCCGTACTCCGTCGGAACCTACACTGACGCGCTAACCACCGTTGTTTTGACCGCTTATAATCAGCCCAGTAATCATGCCCCACTCTGCCTAGTTCAGGGTACCATGATACATCTATGTGGGTTACTGCTGAAATGGGTCCCCATTACTAGGGTTTCCTAGTCAACATGTTAAATTGGTTAAGTGTCCAAGTTAACCTAACCCCTCCCATCAGTTTAGTTAACATGTTGCATTGGTTAAGTGTTGCCTTAATTAACTTTACCCTACCATTCCTAACTTAGATTTAATTCATTTATTAAAGCACCAACCACTCACATTAGACAGGTATTATTGCGGTTATTGGATGTGCCAGTCGGGTCCGGGCATTTTTACACCGCAACTCAGTCTAACCTCGGGTTCCTTTAGGCTCGTTGCACTAACCTCCCACATTAGATATATATTGTTACGGTTGCTGGATGTGTCGGGCGGTTCCGGGTAGTCTTACACCGTAACTGAATCTAACCTCGGGTTAGGCATATTCGTCTTTTCTAAATTTACATATTTATCTCTTTATATTTATATGTAAATTATTGTCATTCAAGTCAAGCCCCACTTTCCTTTTAAATCAAGTTCAGAATTTTAGGTAAAAAAATTTATACCGCTTTATGCCATAAAACATTTACAAGTTTATGAGCCAAATATGCCAATTATATGTAATTTCATATTTTTTTCCCTAACGTTACCCCCGTTAAACGTTCGCAAAATCACATAAAATGTTAGGCTCGATACATAGCCTAACTTATACACAAAAAGGGGAAAAGAGGAACATGTAATAATTCCGACATCATAAAAATATAGATCAAACTACACATGCATCATATGAACTTGGCATAGAACAATATACATGAATTTGCAAATTTAGATCTACTCAACATGAATCATGAAATAGGGGTTTTACATAGAACTACATAAGCTTAAAATTAGGCATGTAGTTGTGAGCTTTACAGATTAGTTGGATCGAATCTAGCATGAACCTAACCATATTAGCATGTAGTTTTTGGTCATATATGTGAACATGGTTGAACTTACATAAACATAGAAAAATTCCCAAATTGTCATAAAACATATAGGTGTCATTACCAAATCATGCGACATGAAATGTCATCGCCAAATTATGCACAATATGATATCCATCGCCAAATTAAACAATATGGTATGTCATCGCCATATACAATATGATATCCATCGCCAAAATTATAATATGTCATCGCCAATTTATGTCATCACTAAGTATACAACATAATATGTCATCTCCAATTTATTCAACATGATATGTCTTTGCCAAAGTATAATATGTCATCGCTAAATTACAACATATATGTCATTGGCAAATTATGCAACACATGGATCCAAAGCATTTAGCTTTTACCATTAAACTACATACAACAAGATCACGACTTAGCATGATAAGAATCATAGTCTCAACCAATTCAGTTTTAACAAAAAGGATAGGCATAGATTTACATTAGGCGATGTTCTACATCTAGTTATTTAGTCACAATTCTAACATCATTTAGGTCTAAATGATATATGGACTTACAAAAAGAAGGCTAGTCTTGAGTTCAGGGATCTGTATTCCGAATTTGAATAGCGCTCCTTTGTTGTAGACGTTGAATTCTATTAGCTGAATTAGATTTGATTCGCAATTCCTACATTATTTCTACTTAAAGGAGAATGGCGGCTATTCTAGGCTATGTACTGATAGCATGACGGTCTTAGGAATATTTTTGTGTGGCTTTAGGGTTTGGATTTAGGTTTCTTATATAGAAGTTTGATTTAATAGGAGCTGCCAGATTTACCTAGAGTAAATCAAAGCCATTCAATCCTAAGAGAACCAACTAGAACTTGCCACGCAAGCCCTAATGACATAGCAATTTGTCACAGGAGTAAACACGTTAGATTTCAGATCTGACCCGAAGGGGAGGTCGACCCTCAGGTCGACCTGTATGGGGAGAGGTCGACCCCCTGGTCGACCTCCTTATTAACCTGTCCTTGGGTGGGAAATTTCCCGCCTGGCCCGCTTCTGCTTCTGACTTTGAATTTTGAATTTTCTGGACTTTATTCTGAGCTATTTATTTAAATTCTCGAATCTTCTAAAGGTCATAACTCCTTCATACGCAGTCCGTTTTACGCAAACTCAGACTCTATCTCAAGTAGAATTCCAAGACAAACGCAATGGCATAAACCATTTCCCTTAATTCTTACATTTGTAATTAATTATTCTTTAATTCGTAACTTTAATGTTTATAGAAAATACAGGGTGTTACACGAGCCTCACTAAGAGCATGTGGAATTCCCATAGTTTGGGTCAAACCTAGGTTGACCCATGCCATAAGGTCGACACAAGCTGAAAAGGGATCAACCCATGGGTCGACCCACATAGTGTAAATTTGTGCATGTACTTCTTTTACCTTTCGCATATGTTGCTTCTTGGTTTTATCTGCTTTTGGATCTTTCTCTGTTTAATTTCCTAAAGCCTATTCACTTTGATTTGCTATGGCATAATCCTAGCAACATAAAACTATATCCTGAGAAATATGTATTAAGGATTGGCAGATTTTGGTGACATATATGATGTGTTATCTTGATGGATTTTCACACATGTGCAGGGTTTAGAAATCATGCTCTTACCTAGCCATATACATTTTGATTCCTCTATAACTTTGGGGCAAAATAATTTCATTGTTTTGGTTTCCAAATTAAAAATAGTCTCAATGCAATAGTATAATTATATTTTGAGAGTATAAAAGGTTTAAGGAATAAATTCAATGGGTTTTCAAAATCGTTTTATAATATCATTTTAGCAAGAATCTCGCATTCTATATGTATTAAAAATACACATTTTTACACTTTCAAGATGCAAAAACATGATTTAAATGAGATTACCAATCACGTGATATGGGACACATAGATTAACTACATCGGTTAATTCCTTACTCATTAATTAAAGTATACTTTAGTGTGAAATAAGGTGACTAGAAGTAAAACAATTAGTGAAACGTGCAGTACATAATGTGCTTCTTTCACTTTTCATGTTACTTAGATAAGTCTATAACACATTATTTAGTTTTAGTTTTTGTGTCAATAAGCTTTCGGATGAAGCTAGACTTGGGCAGGGTCTCATGCACGTATTTACATGATGGGGTAGGGCCAGCTAGACATGGTCAGGGGTCATTTTGTTACCCATGGAGGGGGGTCATTTTGTTAAAATTACACTCGATGGGGGATAGCAATGTTATGAGCTTAAATTAAAATACATAGATAGTACTTGGCAAAGCTCGAGGGAGCTTAAAAGCTCAAGGGGACTTATTTGCATATGGAATATTAGGTTGTTTTGGATTCGTATTGTTGTTTAATGAATTGTTTTCTTGGTGAATTTGTTACTTTGATGATTTTGACCTTAGGGTAATATATATTGGTGTGTCAATGGGGTTTACTCAAATATTATTATAGACCTAATTCTTTGTTTTGGCGATTTTGATCTCATTATCACATTTTGGTGGTTGGTTGGTGTTGATACGCCTTTTATCAAGGCCGTCACAAGTCGAATTCTCTCAAGGGAACTACTCAGGACGTGAGTATAAACTTCTGCTTATCGTCATTCACTTGGATGAAATGACAAACTGTTGGAAAACTTGGACTATGAAGGCTTGCACACTCCGGGTCGGGTCAAACTCTTTGGGTCGATTGGGAATATCTCCAACTGTTTTACAACATCTTCGGGTCGAGCTTGACCTGCTGCGTGCAAACCGACTTCTCCTCAAGTCGAACAAGGCTAATCCGACCCCACTCAGGTTGTTGCCAAACATGAAGGTGGCCTTATTCTTGTTTCAACAAACTTGCTCCACTCTCCTACAAACCTAGTTCAGGTTCCACCTGCCATGCATACCCAGGAGAGAACTTCTCCACGTTCTCCACTTATTTTCCATGCTTCATCGAATGCCCGCCACATGTCTATTTGACTGACCTTATACTTTGCTTATAAGTACATGAAGACACGACATTTCAAAGGGGATGAGATCTTTTGGCACAAAAAAATTCGGCCATGTCCATTGCTGAAGTACAAGGATTTTATGCTCCGATTCCACTGCTTAACACGATGATTTCATGTGTAAATTCACATACTTAACACAAGGATATTGTGTATAAATTATCTCTTTTCTCCTCTTTCTCCCACCCAATGTACTAATTAATGTAATCTTCCAGTATAAACAAGAGACTATAAAGTGGACGTAGGCTTGGATTGAGCCGATCCACTATAAAAATATTATGTGTCCCTTGTTATTTATTGTTTTCTGCATTCTGTAATTTATGTTTGTGAGGATTTCACACGATTTTGGGCATTAGTACCAATTTTCGGTCTAACATTTTGGCATGCCATGTAGGGGAAACACGTTACCACTTCGGCTTCTAGTTTGAAAGGAAGAATATTGCTTGGAATTTTGGATAGATGGTTAAAAGGAAGAAAGATGGAACCTTCTCCCATGATGAGGATGTTGGCACTGAAGGCACTAGGAATGAGAGGAGCCAGGCGGCTTACCCTCGTGGTGATTTCTTGATATACTTAAGTAGAAAGGAAATGGATAGTGTTCTTGCTGAACTAAGAAACCAGATGGCACGACAGGATGATCTTCTCCGGAAGCAGCAGGAAATAATGAATAAATTCTTTACTCGGATGGATGGAGGCCGAGCAAAAACGATTATCTCACTAGAATAAGCGCGGTTAGGATTCAAACATCACCAAACATAGCTCAATTGGTTCTTGCCCTTCAGGTCTGGTGGCATGGGATCTGGGTCGGATGGATATCAACATTGCAGCTAGGGGCAACTACCCTACCTCTGAAAATGTGCAGCTTGATGCTAAACACACAACATTTTGGATGAGAACGTTGGCACTGATGGAATCTAGGGCTCAGCTCGACCTACTTCTACCCCAGTTTGAATGGATAATAGAGCATCAGGATTAACACAACTCCAGGATGAAGCACCCCTAGTCAAAAATTTTGAAACGACTAAGGTTGAACAACTTGAACTGCAACCCAAGACCAATTTCAACCCGACTTAGCAAACTCGAACAGAACTCCCTCACTCTTTTGCCTCAACGTTGGCGACACTAAAGCAGGATTGGACGACTGGCGATAGTTGCTAACTGATGGAAACTACATTGCTAACATAATTCAATGCTTCAAGAAAGGAAGCACTTCTCAAGATGACGTAGGTAACTTCAATCGAAGTCCGTTCTAATGGGAAATTAGGAATTCCCGCAACCATCCATACTTTAAGCTACCTTCCTTTGATCCATACAGTGGTAGGACGGATCCTATAGTGCATCTGATGCGCTATATGAACCATATGGAAGTTTTATCAACATCAGATAATGTCATGGCCAAATTCTTTCCCCTTACCTTAACAGACATAGTTACTATGTGGTTTTGGCAGTTGGAACCTGAATCTATCAACAGTTGGAATATGTTGGTCACCCGCTTCATTGAGTAGTTTTGGATTCACATTTCTCAACCCAATAATGTTATGTCACTTACTTCAATCAAAAGAGGCCTGGCGGGATCCCGCGTTCATTCCTGGAAAGATTGAACGGCATAGGAGTGTCAATAAGTCGACCCAAATCATTTATGGTATTGATGGAAGTTGTATCCGGTAATCTCGATAAGTCAGACTACAAGGTTTCTTTGCACCAAAATCCACCGTGAGATCTTGGCGAATTCTACTTTGAAGAAGATAGTTTTCTATGGGAGGAAGATTCAAATTCCATTAAGTACATTCTTGATGTCAACATGGTCAAGGATAGAGGACCATCCAACTCTAGAAAAAGGCATTAACAGGGGCAAAGGAAAGGTCGTCGCTAAGGATGACCGTAATGCACAACCCTAGAGAGGGCCCAAATACGATAAATACACTGAACTCGGTGCCACACCAATCAACATCTACCATGACACTAGTGATTCTACCTCCTACCGAAAGCCTCCCAGGAGGGAGCCAACGCTAAGAGAACACGATTCTGGAAAACATTACATATTTCATGAGATGGACGGTCATAATACCAATGACTACAGGCATTTGCAAGAATTGATTAAGGAACAGGTCAGACGTCGAAAGCTACCCAAGTATGTCTAACAACCAACTGCGTCTACACCGACGCTATCACCTCCTACCCCAGTAGAGGGAATGATCCTGGAATGAGTACTGGCGGGATTGTCATCAACTTACCTGGGTCACCATGTATTTTATGCATTTCTCGGGACATAAGATATGTTTCTATTTACTTTCAGTTTTCCGAATGACTAAGTTGAAGTACACACGTACTAGATTAGGATGTAATCCCTGGACGTGCTCTGGATTCAACGATAAACCAAACATGATTTGTTTTGATTTTATAATCATTTATGAATTGACTAAAATGTGCGTTTCAAGCATGGATTATGTCTTGCAAGCTTAAGTATCTTGTCAGGATGTGGCATGATTCTAAATCTCAACTTAAGTATGGATAATAGTTATCTGGAACCCAAGGTATGGATTATGACTAATGACATACTATCTTGTATGGATGTGGCAAGTACAGCTTTATATCGACTTTGAGTATGGTTTTACTCAGTTGAATTCCTAAGTATTGATTATACTACGGACAGTCAGATTGCGTTCTCAGGATTTGACAAAGGAACTCAATAAAACCCGAGTATGGATTATGCTCAGTTTGAACTCCCAAGTATGGATTATGCCTGGAAGTTTGGGTCCCCTTGCCAGGATATGGCAGGATTGTTCGAACGTCACTCGAGTATGGCTTATACTCAAAATTGACACCCAAGCATGATTGATGCACGAAAAGGTTAATCAGTATTATCTGGATTTGACACACCTGTTTGCCTCATTTTCTTTGTAGGTATGAACTATACTCGCTACTGGACGAGCACGACGAGACCCTGATATTCTTGGATTTCTTTTGACCATAATATGATCTGATACAATCGTTGGTTTTCTAGGCTTTTATAATATGGTTAGACGTAACCATAGTTCTCTGACTTTCTGTTATTATTTAATACAATCCGGCACGATCGTGGCTTTTTGGACTTCTATTCACGTTGGATTTCTGTGGATTATGGATTTCCTGAAATATCAAAAACATATCTTCCTTTATCAAGAAACATATGTTCTAAGGGGCAAAATGTTGAAACATCTTTTTGCAAGACCGCCATAACTCGAACTCTATCAAGGGAACTACTCAAGACTTGAGTATAAAATATTATTGATCGACATTCACTTGGACGAACTGAAAACTGTTGGAAAACTTGGACTATGAAGGCTTGCACATTCCAGGTCGAGTCAAACCATTTGCATCGAATGGGACTATCCCCAACTACTTTTCATCATCTTCGGGTAAAAGCTGACTTCCTTTCAAGCTTGACCGGCTTCACGCGAACGGACTTCCCCTCTGGTCGAACAGGGCCGATCTAACCACACTCAGGTTGTTGCCAAACATTAATGTGGCCCTATTCTTGTAGCAACCTACTCGCTCCACTCTCCTACAAACTCAGGTCGTGTTCCACCTGCCACGCATATCCAGGAGAGAAATTCTCTACATTCTCCACTTTGATTCCGCACTACATCGGATGCTCGCTACGTGTCATTTTTGATCTGACCTTGTACTTTTCCTATAAATACATGAAGACACGACATTTCAAAGGGGATGCGATCTTTTGGCACAAACAAAATTCGGCTTCCTCCATTGCTGAAGTACAAGGATTTTGGGCTACTCTACGGTTGATTCCACTGCTTAACATGAAGATTTCACGTATAAATTCACATACTTAACATAAGGATATTGTGTATAAATCATCTCTTTTCTCCTCTTTTTTCATACTATGTACTTATTTCTGTATTCTACCAGTATAAACAAGAGATTATAAAGTGGATGTAGGATTAGATTGAGCCGAACCACTATAAAAATATTGTGTGTCCCTGTTATTTATTGTTTTCTACATTATTTGATCTGTGTTTGTGAGGATTTCAAACAAATTTGGGTGTTAGTACCAATTTTCGGTCTAACAATTGGTATTTGACTTTTATCCATACCTATGATGATCCATGGTGTTTAATGTTGAGATCAATTAGAACCATTTAAGCTCATTTGAGTTTTATATGTGTTGACTTTCAACGGATTTGGTGTATTGAGCTTTGATATTTTTTGTGATGATACTTTGTACTTAGCTTATAGCTCAATACATACCCTAGATGTAAGCTTCTCGTTGATGTTAATTAAACTTATAAATTTACTTCATCCTTGGAGTTTACCTTACTTACTCTTCTCGATGAAGGGTTAACCACTTAAAACCTTATGCTATCATTGTATATTTATTCACGCTGTTAAACTAGAATTACCAGTGTGTGTTAATGCTTGGGTCATACTGAGCTTTTCAGGTTATATATCCAACTGATAGTTGTGATTCTACTTCTTCTTTGGATCTTGCTCTTCTTTTGGGCATCATAGTTGTTATCATTTATTGACAATATTTGATAAATCCATGTACTCTAACTTCTTTACCTTATTGTTTTGACTTAATATATAAATATTGTGGTTGTATACCACAATTTTATAACATTGTGGATTTGGTGACAGTTGTATCTATATATATATATATATTGTTGGGTTACTTGTTCTAATATATGTGATGGTTTAATTAATTACTTCTTGTTATGGATCATGTTTATAGACAACATAGTATTGTAATAGATAATTTAAGAGTGTTGAACCGCAGAATATAAAAAGAGCCCATATCGACACTCTTTATGTTTATTTGATACAAGACTTATGCTTGGTGGCTCCTAACTAGCCTTATTCTTTGCATTAGTAGATGCCATTACTAATTAATTATCTTTACTAATGTGGGTCTCGGGATAGGGCATTACAGCTTGTTATCAGACCTGACTGTAGAACAAAAATTTATTAATACAGAGCAGAACACGAGCATGTACGGTACATCCATACACAATATGAGTGTTGACATCTTTCCCCAGTGTCGCTTCCTTAAATTGAGATCATACTAAAATGTGTGTCCTTTAACTTCATCCTTGCTTTGGGGTAGATATATTTAAGGAAAACGTCTATGAATGTAATAGCTGTAAAGATCCGATGTATTCCTTACAAGTATAATGGATGTATAATTTCTTACCCTTGTTTATATGCCTATCTTCTCTTGATTTTCAATTGATGATTGGCCAAGGTATAAGTGGTACTTTGGGAGCTAGGCCATCTACTAACTCTCATCCTAAAGAGAGATTTGAGCCACCTCGTCGCTCTCGCTCTGAAGGGGTATTCATATCTACCATCCAGATCTTTGATATTATAAGTAGCAATCAACCTCCTATCTACCACGTTCTTCTCCGCCATGCTAGTCGGCATTTGCATGTATGTGTAGTGATTTTACACACCTTGGAGGTAAATCATTCACTGGTTCAGAGTCTGCTCTTGAGGTCTAAGGTTTGATCCGCACTCTTGAGCATATATTTTATAGCATGGATATCTCTATCCATAATTGCATTCTTGTTGCATCAAGTTTGTTGCAAGAACGTGCGTTAAATTGGTATGAGTTACTCGTAGAGAAAGTTGACGAGGCCTCTTTGGAATTGAAGCAATTCACGGAGAATTTTGAACTTACAGTTTGTCCTTGAATCTGATAAGTCTATTATGTCTCATCACTTCATTTGTTTAAAGTAAGGGAAGTAAATAGTTTCTAAGTATGTCGCATTTTTGGAGCCCTTATCTAAGTATGGAATTGAACAATTTAACACTTCATTTAAGAAGAATCTCAAGTTTGTTTCTAGTCTTAATAAGTATTTGAAGAAGTCCCTCATGTTGTAACTCAAATTATCTTTAAAAGATCTTGTTGATGTGGCTTATCATCTCGAGGCAGTCAATAATGAAAAGGAGAGTGGTGATGAAGCTGAGGTTCATAAGAACCTGACTAAAAATAGATTTCCTTTTCATAGGTCTAAGTTATTTCTGTAATGTCCTGGATTATTACAAACGTTGTTAATTGATAATTGTTGGTTTTATTAATGAATATTTTAAATTAAATTAATTAGAATTAATACTTGTAGTAATTCAAATTTATCTTGTTAATCCTATGTATATATATGTTTATTCATATGAATGTATGTATATATATATATGTTATATATATATATATGTTATATATATATATATATATATATGTTATATATATATATATTAGTTTGTTATAAAAATATTTAATATACGTATATAAGTAAAATAAGGTTATAAATATTGTTTAACTTTTGTTCTACATTTTTATTAAATCTTTAGCTAATGTAAATCAATATTATTTGTAAAACATTGCCATGCTTCATATATAAGGATCATGAGACATATGTAAGATTAATAACACCTTATATTTTAGACCATAAATCAATTTATGAAATCTTTTGATGTGTATACCAATATGTTGTCTAAATCAATGAGGTAACTAGACAATATATCTAAGGGAGCTTGAAATTTCAGTATGCCTTTAAAATCCAGTGCATATAGCCTGGGTACACAATAAACAACAGCTAGGCCTTAGTACCTTAAAACTGAAGAAACTAGGCAAATAAATCTAGAGATAAACATAGTTTGTTTACTTAAGGAACGAGCACGTTGTGTCAATGTGATAAAACAAAGAATGGTCGTAGCTTTTTGTCTATTTACACAAATAAAAGTTTGGCAATTCTTTTCAATCATTCATACAGCCAATACACCTATACACATAACCTATAACTAGGTTGATTTTACTTAAGATTTAAGTAGGATATTTGTACATAGCCCTTTGTATCTATTTATACTTCATTCTTTCTATACTGAGCATCATAAAACAACCATACTGGACTAGACTATAATAAAGAACAGGCTACATTTTTGAATTGAACAAATTAGCTAGTTTGCTTGGGAACCAAGCACTACTTTTAAAACTAATTCTTACTGTAACACCCCGTATTTTACGTATCATAAGATCTAAAATATTTTTATTTTATTCCGTGAGGTTTGGATCATTCTCAGCTTTTAATATGTTGCTTATTGGTATGTGAGACATGTCTATAATTTTTACCGATTTTGTTTTTGACCATTTTTCCCCTATTAGTCTAGTACAGGGTAAAACTTTTGACTCTTGTCGAATCAAAGGGTGAGACATGTGCCATTAGAAAGGAATTGATGATTGCCTTTCATAGAATGGTTACATTAAGGATTTGGCTCAGCGGTTTGGGAGAAATCGCTTTTTTAAGGTTTTTCAGTTAGTTGTTCAGGTTTGGAGAGCCTAGTGGGCTGAATTGGGGAGGCCCATTAGTGGTCTGGTGGAATCCTATAAATAGGGGGTGAAAGTGGAAGGAAAAGGTTTACTTTTCCATTCTCTCATTTGGAGGCATTGATCTCCTTCTTCCTCTAACACCTTTCCACCATTAAAAATCCAAATCTAAGGAGGCAAATCACAGATCTACACCATTGGAGGCTAGATCTACACCATTTCAAAGGTGAATCCATCGAACCGAGGAGTTTAGTTCGAATTACTTGCTGTCCGGATTCATAATTCTATCATTTTAGCTTGTATTGGAGAATCGGTGAATGGATTACATCTCTCACATGGATTCAATAAAGTGTATGGGTAGTAGATTATGTTTTCCATCAAATTCAAGTGTTTTTCCTTAGATCCATGCATTGGTAAGTACATTTTCATATAGTTCACCCTAGGATCTGATTTAGCAAGTTTAGATATGTAATTTCTATGATATTTCATACGAATGTGCATGTTAGATCCATGGTTTTTGTTCATATGCATATTTGTGGTGATTTTGGTGAATTTGACATTATATTCAGGTCGGTTTTATCAAATCAAGTTTTATTATCGACCTGTTATATTTAGGCGATTAAGTCATGAGTAGCCATGGACGAAGAGGTCAATCTAGTGGAACTACCACTACAAATAGACATGCCACCAACCAAATCAAGTAGAAACTGTGGAAGAAGTTATCCTAGTGCAACCAAAGTCAAATTTTGCGACTATTTGTAAGAACTATACCAGTCTAGGAGGAAAAGTTTTCAAGGGAACCGAACCTTTTATAGAAGTTCAAGCATAGTTAAGGTCTTGTGAGGGAATTTTTAAGAGGTTGAAATTGATCGACGAGGAGAAACGGCTGTTAGCATCATAGCAACTATAAGGAGTTGCAACAATCTGGTGGGTTACACATACCACGAATATGTCTGAAGGCGAGTTTACTTGGGAAAAGTTCAAAAAGGAGTTAAATTTATTAGGGTCATTCTTAGGATAAATTAAATAAGGTTGAATTAAATTAGGATGATATTTAATTATATTAGTATAAGAAATAATGTTAGAATTTTCAAATTGAATTAAAATTTGATTTCCACTAAATTGAAGTCCACATTTAACTGGGTGTGAACTCATGGAAATTAAACATGTTGGATTTTTGAAATATAAGATCAGATTTCTAATTTTTGGAATAGTGGTAACTAATTTAAGAATAAATTAGTTAATGGAGACTGTGAACGGAACTTAACATGGTTAAGTGAATTAGCTAGAAGAGCTGAATATGGAGTTGATTTTAAAAGAGAATTTGGGATATATATATATATATGTTTAAGAAGGAATAATTCGAATCAATGAAGTAAATAAGATTTGGAATTTATTTTCCACATATAATCAAGGATATTTTGTATTAATGTGGGTTAATATGGTATGTAGCACCCTGCATTTTTAGGATAATAAAATAAGAATAACTTAAATAAATATTCAGAATTAAGTAAAACGGACAGCGTCATTGCGTCTGTCTCGAAATTCTGGTCAAAATAGACACTTGGTTTGCGTAACTCGAACAACATATGAAGAAGTTATTAAGGTTCGAAGTTTGTATACGCACATGAAGAGTGTGTGTGTGTATATATATATATATTAGGTTCATAATTCAAAAATGGGTCCAGAAATTTGAAAATCGATTCAAAGTTCGAATTTTCGGAAGGCGGCACATTTCCTGCCGGGGGTGTCGACCCCCTTAAGGTGGTGTCGACCCTGTTGTCGACCCACTCAAAGGGGTATCGACCCCCTCAAAGGGGTGTTTACCCACCTACGGCATATTTTGGTAGATTAGGTTTTTGATATTTTGATGATTCAGATGGCTTTTAGGCAAATCAGAGGGTCCTGGTTGCTCCATACTCCTATAAATAAGACCCTGGACCTAACCCTGACCCTCATAATTTGGTGGCTACGCTGGAGCTCTGCCATTACTTTCCCTCTCTTTATTCTCAAATCTATTCTGAAAATTAAAATATTAGCCTAGGAAAATTATTAATTCAGATCTGGAAGAGGGAATCAACGTTAATAAAAAGAATATTGAATCATGAAAGCAAGGTAAACTTCTACGACCAATCTATTTAAATTATTTCTCCTCCCTTCTCTTTTCATGAAAATAATAAATCCATGGTCGTTGGGTTTCAAATCAAATAAAAAGGGAAAAACAATGGAAGAATAGATCTGCATCAGATTCAAGAATTGGAAGGCTTTTAGGTGAGTGGGTTTAAAATATACTTTTTGAATAATAGTATATTTATCGTTTGTCGTTCCCCATTAACGTACGCAATGAACATATTGGAAGATTTAATTTGATGAAATGTATTATTGCGCTAAAATGGATAATATGTTCAATTAGCTGACATGTTGAGATGTATATGAATACTATTGTAAAGATCTATTTTATGAACTTGTCAATTGGGATAATTGAGATTTTGGGTAAATGTTACATTATTGGAGAATTACACTTTATTTTAAATAAATTAATTACATGTAGAAAGACATGCGACACATATTGAGATTTAGGGCATAATATGTAATGGTATTTTGGAGCGTAACATATATTATGTTTTTAGGCTTTAATTTGGAAGCGCAATTTGATATGAACATAAATGATTGAATGAAGATGAATATGCCTAGGATTACAATTAGAAATTGTAACTGCACTTATGGCATGAGGTTAGGTTGCATTAGTGGTGGAAGTCCGCCCGTACCCGACCGGCATATCCAGCAGCCACTAATGTTGAACCTAATGTGAGAGGCCTAAGTGCAAAAATCAAAAAACATGTAATGGTGCTAAGACACGAGGTTAAGTCAACTTGTGGTAGAAGTCTGCGCGGACCTGCCTGGCAAATCCAGCGTCCCCAAGTGTAGGCTTAATGTAAGAGGTCTAATGCATATATATATATACACACACAACAAGATATGAATAAATGACAATAATGGTAATTAATTGTCCAACTCAGAAAATAAGAAAGGAAGGGATGTAATGAACTGAGTTAGTGTGATAAGAAGGAAAAGTGATATATTTCCCTAAATGACTTATTTCTGAAAACGTTGTTGCAAGTAAGCCACAGAAAAGTAAAGAAATTACTAGCTACCACGGATTTGGATTGGAATACGTTATGAAAATAAATCATTGATTCCTTCTACCAAACTGACAAGGGGCATGAAGTATTTTCCTTAGTATAATAAGGAATATATAAATATATATATTATAGTGAATGAGAAATAATGGTTTACAACAGTAAAAGAAAGTGGTTTAAAATAGGATTGATAATCACCTATTATAAATAAATAACATTAATGAAAATGTTGTATAATAGGTAGACTTGTCCTAGGGATAAGTTAGGATTATAACTTCGGCTATGATAAACTAATAGGGAAATTGGATAACTAGTGAAATGAGTTAAGGGGCACTTAATTGTAAATTAAGTAAGTAGTAAATGGGGAAAGCCGAAAGCCAGTTGAGAAAAGGAGGGAAAATATATGAAATAAAAGAAGTTGCACTTGATTATAAATTAAGTAATTTGTAAGCTTGGAAGTCCGAAACCCGTTGAAAAGAATGTTTAGGCTTACCCTAGGGACAAGAGGAAATTATAACATAAGTTATAATGAATGGATAGAGACACTTATTAATAGACCTTAGTTAATAGAACTAAGTTAATAAGTAAACAACGATAAGTTGTGTAAATAATGTAAAATGGAATTATGATTAAATAAGAAAGGATGAGGAAAACTTATGAAATGAAATAAGTTATATTTGATCATAAATGGTAAGCGACATGTTAATTAGAAAACATATGGATTGGATATACTTAATTACATATTATGTAAAACATGTTATTGTAACGATGAAATCAAACAAGAATATTAAAGAGATTGCGGATTACAGACCTTGGGCCACAATCTAGAGAATAACATGTCGTGGGCTTATTAGTAAACTTAAATGGATTAAGTTGTATGACCAAGTAAGAGAAACTTGGTAATTTGAATTCAATATGAATGGGAATAACCAAGTTAACTGGAAATAGGATGAGGTGAGGCAAGGGCGTAAAAGAACGATTAGACATAGGGTCTAACAACATATTAAATTGAGGCGCTTGAACCAATCCAAACGTTTAAGGGTGAATAACGCAATGGGGTAGACATTATGGTGTTATAAGGCACGAGAGGACCGCACATTCATCTGATTGTTCTGAAGGATCCAAAGGACTGGAAGAGGAAGCACACAGCTTCCTAAGGGATGTAGGGTGCTCCTAGTAGTCCTCTGTGTGGTGACAGATCTTTTAGGCTGTGCTCACAGAGGTTGGGTCTGCGCGTAACTACTGGGTGGGTGGGCCTTGATTGCAGATGTAGCTATGAAGTCAGAATGCTGTGACGCGCTGACACCAAAGTGATTCGACGGGTGGCTAACGGGCAGGCGGATGGTCTCGACCAACAAGGATAGTAGATCGTCGGATACCCGTCATCGACAGCCAGTGGGATGCGAAAAGACAAGAGCTAAACCCAAGATACCATTCACCCTTCACTACCGGGGTAAGGGGTTGAAGGGAGACGCCACATGGACGTTTAGATTGTTTGTGTAGGGGCAGTCGCTTAGCTCTTGTAGTCTTTAATAGTCGAGGGAGGGGCAGAGGTGGGCCCATAGCCACCATGAAAATAGACCCTAGGTATATCTGTATATAGAGGCTCTTTAAAGACGGGCCTGTACAAATGAAACGCCCAACCTCCGTTAAGGTCACTCACTAAGTGAATGCATTAACTTTGGTGAAGCATTTTAGGTAAAAGGCACAGATAATTTACAAGACAGACATATAAACAGTGGAAAACTGAAATCATTTCATAAATAGCATGGTTCAGTCAAAACATTAAAAGCATTTTCTCAAAACCCAACTTCTAAATTATTACAATAAAGCATCTGTCTTGCTTTAAAACTCCAAGTTTATAAAGAAGCATGAAACAGTAGTAAAGCAGCATAAATCCCCAATAAATGTGTAACCACAACCATAGCCCAATAAAAGAGAATCCAAGCAATACATCTACTCTATTCAAGCTGGAAAAGGTCTGTAGTAAGCTGAAGTATTCCCTCCCTATCGAACTGGGGGGAACGGAAGAAAAGAAGGAAAAAGAAAACAGGTCAGACATAAGCCTCGAAAGTCCAGTGATTATTCAGCATGTAAACAGATAAAAGGATCATGAATGAATAAACTGAATATAGACAATACCATAGAAATAAGATAACAAAAGATAAGGCAAGATAAACTGAATATACTATCGCGCTCATTTCCAATTCTCTTCACATACTAACGAATGTTTCAACTACCATCATGTGTTCATAACAAAGTGATCACTTTCCCGATCGGCTTCTACTCGCATGCATTTGTTACTTGTGTCATTTGGCCCCGCTTGATTGTAGATACCTGTGTTGGTCCCACCATAGGGTGTATCAATTCCTATGGTGGCAACCCGACACAAATTCTAGATGCATAGTGTATACTATTGATGCCTAGTGCCTGCTTTATCCACTCCGGAGGACGTGCACCCCCATACTCCGCCGAAATCTACACTGCTGCACCATCCACCACTATTTTGACTGCTTATAATCAACCCAGTAATCGTGCCCCACCCTGCCTAGTTCAGGGTACCATGATACATCTATGTGGGTTACTGCTGAAAAGGGTCCCCATTACTATGGTTTCCTAATCAACATGTTTTAACGGTTAAGTGTTTTCAAATTAACCTAACCCCGCCCATCCGTTTAATTAACATGTTGTATTGGTTAAGTGTTGCCTTAATTAACTTAACCCTACCATTTTTAGCATGTCTGTCCCTTAGCTTTAATTCATTCATTAAAGCACCAACCTCTCACATTAGATCTATATTGTTGTGGTTGCTGGATGTACCGGGCGGTTCCGGGTAGTCTTATACCACAACTCAATCTAATCTCGGGTTTTTGGGCTTAATGCGCTAATCTCACATTAGATCTATATTGCTGCGGTCGCTAGATGTGTCAGGCGGTTCTGGGTAGTCTTACATGCAACTCAATCTAACCTCGAGTTAGGCATGTTCATCTTTAGCCAATTTTATATATTTGTCATATATGTCCAAGTTTATGTCTTTTTATGTCAATATTTCCCAAGTGTAGTCAGTACAAGATATATGCCACATTCACATGCTATGCCCAAAATTTCCTCAATTAAATTATACCCAATTTTCCCATGTTATAATCGCACGTACAACGAGATTCAATCTAAGTTCCGAATGAACTTAGTATTCACAAAATAAAGTAAAAAGGAAAAAATAGAGAAGGAGCACAAGAATTGACATAAGGAAAAATAGGCACGTAAAGGTGTACCCAATTCAAGAATCATGTTTCAATAGGCATGTTGTACATTAATAAAAAGTGTGGGCAAGCTAAGAAATTTGCACCATAGTACAAAGATTAGATAGAATTGGACTTAAGAGAATCATTAGTTTTGATGTACAACATGATAAGTCCTATTACATCAATCACAATAGTCTCATAGGCATAGGATGTACAACATGATAACTTCCATCATATCAATCACAACAGTCTTATAGGCATGATAGATTCCATTATATCAATCACAGCAGTCTCACGGGCATGATAGGTTTCATTAGTTCAGTCACAACAGTCTCATAGGCATGATAGGTGTCATTACATTAATCACAATAGTCTCTTAGGCATAGGCAATTCAGATTTGACAAAAGGATAGGCATGAATTAGAATTAGGCATCATTCTAGATCCGATTATTACAGTCATGGTTTCTATTAGGTTTTTAGATCTAAATAATAACTAAACTTATAGAAAAAGGATGGATACTGTATTTCGGGATCTGATTTTTGAATTTGTTAAGCTATCCTTTGATGTAGACTTTTGATTCTCTAGTTTGGATTTTGTTTGGAGCTTTCTAACTTGATTTCTAATTTGGAGAAGATGGAGGTTATGCTAGCTTAGGGATGGATAGCATGACAGCTTCATAGAATGAGATTATGAGGCTTAGGGTTAAGGTTTGGGGTGTTTATATAGAAGTCTAGGATTAATTCTAGCCTTTAGATTAGTATAGGAGTAATCAGAGCCATCCAAACCAAAGAGATGGGTCATCTAGCCAACCACAGCATGACACATAAGCCTTGATACCTCAGATTTGGTCATCAGGCCAATCAGAGAAGGCTACATCGGCTCAAGGCTATAAAAATTCGTCAGATGAATTGGATCTCAAAGGGGTCGACTCCCTACGGGGGGATTGACACCAATGTCGACTCCCCTTGGGGGGGTCGACACCCCTGAGTGGGAAATTTCCCGCTCAGCTGTTTTGACTGAATTTCGAATTTCAAACTGTTTTCTGACTTTTAATTTAATTCCTGTTTATACTTGAAATCTTCTGAACTCCATAACTTCTTCTTACGGAGGCCGATTCATGCAAAGTCGGACTCTATCTCAAGCAAAATTCCTAGATGAATGCAATGGCGTAACCCGTTTCCCTTATTTCTTCTTCTAAAAATTAAGTGTTCTTAGATTTTGTTAATTTTAATATTCATAGAAAATACGGGGTGTTACATTCTTCCTTCCTTAAAGGATTTCATCCTCGAAATCTCTAATTAAGAAGAATTTATCCAAACATCCAACATCCATTTACTCAACCATCAATCACAGGCATCCATTGTCCTTAAAAAGATTTCTAATGCTTTCATGATTGTAGCACCCCATATTTTCTATGAATGTATAAGTAACAAATTAAAGTATACTTAATTTTTAGGAGAAGAACTATGGGAAACGGGTTCCGCCATTACGTTCGTCTCGAAATTCTGCTTGAGATAGAGTTCGAGTTTGCGTAAAATGGATAACATATGAAGAAGATATGGACGGACAAAGTTAGGCAGAAAAACCGGAAACAGGCCAGAATACACTGGCGCATTTGTGAAGTGCGCCAGTACAAAAATAAACTGGCACACCTGCCAAGTGCTCCATACCTATCCAGCACAGAATTTTGGAGTGTTCTGTGGTGACATGTCTTCTTCTTAGTGGCTGGATGACCTGTCTTTGAGCTGGATCATTCTGATGACTTTTGGACTGATTGAAGGCTCTAAATCACCCTATTGTCCTATAAAAACACCCCCCAAACCTCACTGTCTCTCCACACAATTTCATTCTGCCTATACTCTGCCTCTATTCTAATTAAAATAAAATAATGGCATCGCTACTCTGCAGAAATCTAAGCTAGAACTAGTGCAGCTTCTTCCATTCTAAATAGAATTAAAAGAGAACAATTATTTTCTAATCTAATCGATAGTCTATGCCAAAGGAGAGCTACTCAGTGTCAGAATACAGATTCCAGAATACAAGAATTTTCCCTTTTTGTGAGTACAGTTATTTTCGGATATGAACTTTAATTATGATCTTGACATGGTTATAAATCTGAATCTGAGGATATGCATATTCTTATCTATCAGATCAGTTTTTCTTTGACTATTCTCTTTTTTTTCTGTTCTTTAGCCAGGCTACTACGAGTGTGTGCCAAATCTCATAAGAGATTAACGGACGAACGCTAAATTTTTGGGTAAATAATGAATAACGCATAATTGGACATGACTGATCTGTGAATGATTTGAGAAAAGGACATGTGTTGTAAATTAGATATAGATCTGTGCATACTCTGTGATTTGGAAGAAGAGGAATCATTGAATGATAACATATGACTTGAAACTTGGGGACATAATGCATATAAAAATCAAGATCTGATTATGAGAGGATATAATTTAAAGATCTAGATTTTTGGGTATATTTTATATAACGATTCATGACTTGAAAAAGGAATATGAAACTTAGGCGTAAAGACCTATATTAAAATATGATAATTATTAATGTGAATGCGCCTAAATATGGATTTTTGGATATTGGCATTAAAGGCCATAATTTGGCATAATTCATATCATGATTTGGGGCTTTTAGAGAGTGTTTTGTACTGTGCAAAGTTTAACGAAAATTTGGGGGCATATATTGTATTATGAATTATGACCATGATTTAAGCATGTAAGTTTAGGCTTAATTTATGATTAGGCAAGATATGTAAATACAATTTTTAAGAAATGTTAGATCTGCTAATCTACTAAATTGATTAATCTGCTAAATCTGTTGAATTGCTTGTTCTGCTAATCTACTATATTTCCTAATCTGCTAGATCTGTTATCTGCTAAATCTGTTGAATTGCCGAATCCGTTGAAAGCTGAATAATTGTAATTTGGAGGCTCAATCTAAAATTGAGCAAAACATGTTAATAGAACTTTGGATAATCTACCGTAACTTGTAAAGAAGTTAAATCTGCTAAATGGACATAATTAGTCTGATATTTTCTATAATGGAATAAAGTGGCTATGACACGAGGTTAGACTCCGTTTGCGGTAGAAGCCTGCTCGGAACCAACCGGCTTAACCAATGACCGCAAACTATTGGTCTAATGTGAGAGGTCGTAGGCATAACTAAAATATGCTTAGACACGAGGTTAGGTCTGGCTTGTGGCAGAAGTCTGCCCAGAACTGCCTGGCATATCCAACGGCCACAAGCTACTGACCTAATGTGAGAGGTCTGTGCATTAATATTTAATTAATGCAAATCTTAGATAAATATGACGTCTAAAATGTGTTGGGTGGATAGGGTTAAACCAACTGGACTGATGAATTTAACAAACCCGTTTCATGAATCTGTAGGCCCAATACAAAGTTAAACAATCTTTAAGTCTGTTAAAACTGTACATCTGATCCGTTAGTCTGAAAATTTGTTAACTTGATTGTATGATCTATGAACTAGTAAATCTGAACTCTGTATGTCTGAAACTTGTAAACAAGTTAATCTGAAATCTGTTAGTCTTGGGACACAAGGTTAGGAGGGGGAATACTTGTGTCATCTGTTGTTTGAAACCCATATTAGTCAGTAACCCTTTCTGGTATCAAAAACTTTGACCCACGCTATTAGGGGTCCGAGCATGCTTACTGAACTAATTATAAGCGGTTCATTCTAATAATGGCGAGGGGTGTTAATGGTGCGTTCCAACCGGTTCATGTGCGTGCATGGATCCAGTCTGCTCTGAGGATGTAAGACACCATATGTAAATAGGTTTGTGCCAATAGGTTGCCACTTTAGGGAGTGATACACCCTACTGTGGGGCCGACATAGGGTATTTATGTATTAGGGAGCCGATCGCTTGGAGTAGGACTTAGTTACACTTAGTTCAGTCTATTTCTGTTGGTACCATCTGTTTATGCGTGGTACCGTCTGTTGGGGTGGAAAGGCCAATTACTAGTGTACACCTAATTCTAACATTTTGTTTCCGTAGGGATTATTCTATTTCCGTCTCTGATTCCGTTTCCGATTCTGTTTCCGTACCTTCTGTCTGTTGGGGTGGTAAAGGCCCATTAGTTAGATGGTAATGGCCCATTATTAGTATTCTATTTCCGTACCTTCTGTCTGTTGGGGTGGTAAAGGCCTATTATTAGTATTCTGCTTCTGTGCTTTCTGTCTGTTGGGGTGGTGAAGGCCCATTACTAGCATTCTGTTTTTGTATAGATTATTCTGTTTTGATTCTGTTTCAGTTTAGACATTATGGTAACACCTAATCCTGTTATACTAGTATTAGTGCAGAGAAGTAAGATGTAAGTAAGGAACATAACTTGGTTTACATCATTTTGCTTCTTCTGTTAACTTAAAGTATATCTGTTATTCCTGTTGATGTAATCTGTCATCTAGCTTTATTTACATGTCATGATAATATTATCTGTTTATATGCTGGAAGTCACTGGACTCGCCAGACTTTATGTCTGACCTCATTTGTTTTCGCCCCTTTTCTTTCTATCCCCCCCCCCACTCCCCCCAGGTGCTCAGGGTGGAAACATAGGAGCTTTATTCTGATTCTCTCTTCTTGAAGTGCTTGCAGTATTGCTTGGCTTTGACTCTATCTTTTCATGGCAGTTTATGTTGGGGATTATGGCTTTGAAACTTTACATTCTGAAGGATTTTGTATAAGACTGATAATTGTGTACTTGAGTTTTGGTATTGTGATTTAGAAAGATGTAACCAAGCTTATTTCTGCTTCTGCTATAATAAAGTTATAATTTATCAAGTACTACTTATCTGTCTTGTAATATTCTGTTCTTTCTACTAAAACGCTCCATCAAAGTTAAGGCATTCCCTTTGTGAGTGACCTTAACGGAGGTGGGGTGTTACACTTGGTATCAGAGCTGAAGATTACCAGATTTGATAAAAAGTTTTTGAAAACTATTTTCAAAAAGGTTTTAAAAAGGAAGTATTTTCAAAAGTAAAGTTTATTTTGAAAAACATAATCCCCAAAAGCCATATATCTATCCTTTCTCTGTTTTGAATCCCTTTTCTTTTTTCATTTCAGTATGTCTGGGGATCTTAACCTTCCAGACGGCGTACTGGTACTTGGATGGTTTAGAAGGTACCTAGAAGCTAGGGCTAATGATGCGGGCCCAGCAGACGTCCCTCCTCCTCCAGCTGCAGCGGTTCCTCCTCCTCTGCGCTTGAATATTTTCCCGAATATATGTAGAGACTTTCGGGCCATGGGTGGGAAGAACTTTAATGGAACTGAATCGTTCGTGGAGGCAAGGAACTGGCTCAAAGAAACTGAGTATTTGTTCATTATCTTCGAGGTGGACGATAGGCAGAAGATACATTTGGCGGTATGGTTGCTTAAGGACGAAGCTTCTTTTTGGTGGGAGGTCCCAAATGGAGAGTGTCCGATAGAGACATGGATGGATTTCATGCATAGGTTTGAGGCGGAAGAGAGTCTATACATAGAGAGGTTCTTGGAGTTGAAGCAGGGGGATTTATCAGTGAGAGAGTACGTCAACAAGTTTAATCAGTTGGCAAGATTCGGCTTAGATTTGGTAAATACACCGCATAAAAAGGCACTAAAGTTTGCTAAAGGTTTGAATGAGCCGCTACACGGATTGGCGATATCCCACATTCCTATGGGGGTAACCTTCAAGAAATTGGTGGACAGGGCATTAATGCATGAAGAGGAAGCCAAAAGTTAAAAGAAAGAGGAAAAGCTCGAAGGACCACAGAACAAGAAGGCGGGGCCCAAAAAGGAAACACAAAAGAAGGATGAAAAGTCTGAAGATAAGAAAGAGAAAAACTGCTTTACTTGTGGAAGCTCGACTCGTCTGAACAAGGATTGCAGAAATAGGAAGGGCACTTGCTTCAACTGTGGTGAGATGGGACACTTCACTAGGTACTGCTCGAAGAAACGAGGGCAAGGGCAGAGGACAGGTCCTACTTCGCTCTGATACCAAGTGAAAAACCCTACCTCCATTAAGGTCACTCACTAAGGGAATGCATTAACTTTGGTGAAGCATTTTAGGTAAAAGGCACAGATAATTTACAAGACAGACATATAAACAACGGAAAACTGAAATCATTTCATAAATAGCATGGTTCGGTCAAAACATTACAAGCATTGTCTCAAAACCCAACTTCTAAACAATTACAATAAAGCATCTGTCTTGATTTAAAACTCCAAGTACATAAAGAAGCATGAAATAGTAGTAAAGCTGCATAAATCCCTAATAAAAGTGTAACCACAGCCATATCCCAAGTAAAGAGAATCAACCAATACATCTACTCTCTTCAAGCTGGAAAAGGTCTATACTAAGCTGAAGTATTCCCTCCCTGCGGATCTTAGGGGGAAATGGAAGAAAAGAAGGCGAAAGAAAACGGGTCAGACATAAGCCTTGCAAGTCCAGTGATTATTCAACATGTAAACAGGTAAAAGGATCATGACATGAATAAACTGAATATAGGACAATACCATTGAAATAAGATAACATAAGATAAGGCAAGATAAACTGAACATACTATCGCACTCATTTCCATTTCTCTGCACCTACTAACAAATGTTTCAACTACCATCTTGTGTTCATAACAAAGTGATCCCATTTCCGATTAGCTTCTACTCGCATGCATTTATTACTTGTGTCATTCGGCCCCGCTTGATTGTAGTTACATGTGCTGGTCCCACCATAGGGTGTATCAATTCCTATGGTGGCAACCCGACACAAATTCTAGATGCACAGTGTAAACTACTGATGTTCAGTGCATGCTTTATCCACTTCGGAGTACGTGCACGCCCATACTCTGCCGGAATCTACACTGCTGCACCACCCGTCACTATTTTGACCGCTTATAATTAGCCCAGTAACCGTGCTCCCACCCTGCCTAGTTCAGGGTACCGTGATACATCTATGTGGGTTACTGCTGAAATGGGTCCTCTTTACTAGGGTTTCCTAATTAGCATGTTATAACGGTTAATTGTTTTCAAATTAACTTAACCCCACCCATATGTTTAATTAACATGTTGTATTGGTTAAGTGTTGCATTAATTAACTTAACCCTACCATTCTTAGTCTGTCTGTCCCTTAGCTTTAATTCATTTATTAAAGCACCAACCTCTCACATTAGATCTATATTGTTACGGTCGCTGGATGTGCCGGGCAGTTCCGGGCAGTCTTATACCGCTTCTCAATCTAGCCTCAGGTTGTTGGGCTTAATGCGCTAACCTCTCCATTAGATCTATATTACTGTGGTCGCTGGATGTGTCGGGCGGTTCCGGGCAATCTTACACCACAACTCAATCTAACCTCGGGTTAGGCATGTTCATCTTTAGCAAATTTTATATATTTGTCATATGTGTCCAAGTTTAGGTCTTTTTATGTCAAT
This sequence comes from Allium sativum, assembly GCA_030737875.1. Classification (NCBI taxonomy): domain Eukaryota; kingdom Viridiplantae; phylum Streptophyta; class Magnoliopsida; order Asparagales; family Amaryllidaceae; genus Allium; species Allium sativum. The sequence goes on from CM060920.1 coordinate 194,174,341, forward strand.
ATTTCCTAAGTATAGTCACTACAAGATTCATGCCACATTCACATGTTATACCCAAAATTCACTCAATTAAATTATACCCAATTTTCCCGCGTTATAATTGCATGTACAACGAGATTCAATCTAAGCTCCGAATGAACTTAGTATTCACAAAAGAAAGTAAAAAAAGGGAAAATAGAGAAGGAGCATAATAATTGAAATAAGGAAAAATAGGCATGTAAAGGTGTACCCAATTCAAGAATCATGTTTCAATACGCATGTTGTACATTAATAATAAGTGTGGGCAAGCTAAGAAATTTTCACCGTCGGTATAAAGATTAGATAGAATTGGACTTAAGAGAATCACTAATTTTGATGTACAACATGATAAGTCCCATTACGTCAATCACAATAGTTTCATAGGCATAGGATGTACAACATGACAAGTTCCATCATATCAATCACAACAGTCTTATAGGCATGATATATTCCATTATGTCAATCACAACGGTCTCATAGGCATGATAGGTTTCATTATGTCAGTCACAATAGTTTCATAGGCATGATAGGTGTCATTACATCAATCACAATAGTCTCATAGGCGTAGGCAATTCAGATTTTTCAAAAGGATAGGTATGAATCAGAATTAGGCATCATTCAAGATCCGATTATTACAGTCATGATTTCTATTAGATTTTTAGATCTAAATAATAACTGAACTTATAGAAAAAGGATGGATCTTGTATTCTGGGATCTGATTTCTGAATTTGTTAAGCTATCTTTTGATGTAGACGTTAGATTCTCTAGTTTGGATTTTGTTTGGAGCTTTCTAACTTGATTTCTAATTTAGAGAAGATGGGGGCTAGGCTAGATTAGGGATGGAAAGCATGACGGCTTCATAGAATTAGATTGTGAGGTTTAGGGTTAGGGTTTAGGGTGTTTATATAGAAGTCTAGGATTAATTCTAGCCTTTAGATTAGTCTAGTAGTTATCATGGCCATCCAAACCAAAGAGATGTATCATCCAGCCAACCACTGCATGACACGTAAGCCATAATATCTCAGAATTGGTCATCAGGCCAATCAGAGAAGGCCACATCAGCTCAGGGCTATAAAAATTCGTCACAGGACTTGGATCTCAAAGGGGTCGACTCCCTACGGGGGAGTCGACACCTATGTCGACACCCCTATAGGGGGTCGACACCTATGCCGACTCCCCCTGGGGGGAGGTGTCGACACCCCTGAGCGGGAAATTTCCCGCTCAGTTGTTTTGACTGAATTTCGAATTTCAAATTGTTTTCTGACTTCTAATTTAATTTTTGTTTATACTTGAAATCTTCTGAACTCCATAATTTCTTCATACGAAGTCCGATTCACGCAAACTCGGACTCTATCTCAAAGTAGAATTCCGAGACAAACGCAATGGCGTAACCCGTTTCCCTTAATTCTTCTTCTAAAAATTAAGTGTTCTTAAATTTGTTAATTTTAATATTCACATAAAATAAGGGGTGTTACAACAGATATGGAAAAGCTCCTGACCAATTTCCTTGTTTCTTGTATCGCCCTGCTATGGAACTCAGTGCACATTAGAGGATGTGCGATTGAGGCATCAAGCTACAATTAACAGTACATACGAGGGACTGTTTAGATACTTGAACATCTGCTCTGGGTGGTGTATCGTATATTTGAGGGCATTACTCTGGTATGAGATCTGATTCGGTCAAGGGTGGCAGTTCGTACGCTTACGTAGCATAGTGATGGAAGATATATGATAATCATAACATTGTTATATAGAGACCCGTACGTCACTCAGGCATGAGGGACTGCGAGCATTTCAGTGGCATTATGGTGGAGACCGTGCGAGTGGGGTACCGTAGGGTGTACCTCGATATTGGGGGTAGCTACACATATACTGTATTAGGTTAATCCACTGGGAAGTAAATGGGTATGACGTGTGTGTAAGCCTTAAGTGTTGCTGACGCAAGTAACCTAATAAATAAGAAAATATGATTGAACGGTATATGTAGGATAATCCAAAGTTTATAGTTTAAATCCAGTCACTAAAACTTGTGTTCTAACCCCCTCCTCATAACATACTCGCAGGTTAGATTTGTGGCAGGGACATGATAGCCTTGGATACTGTTTAGGCAATATTATTAATACGGTAAGGCTATATTTTTATTACATTATATTTTATCCATTCCGCTGTGAGATATTTTCTGAGTTCTGACATATTTTATGTCTCTGTCTTTTCTGCAGGATACCAAAGCAAACCAATCCGAGTTTCGATAGATTGGATTTTTTTTTGGAAATTCGGTCTGCCTGAATTTTGGTTGTCACATGGTATTACGATTTGGAGTTAAGAAATCAGAACCTAACTGGAGTTGGTGAAGTTGAGTAATTTTTTGGGTATCGATCTGATGTTGATTTTGGCCGTCAAGGTTGATACTTAAATGATTATTCACTTACTGATTTACGGTTAAGAACGGGTCGATGATGAGGAATAGAAGTGCAAAGTTGGAAATGTTTTCAAATCATAGTAATTGATATTTCTAGAAATGACTATAATAAATAACAAATTAATGATGTGTGTTATAACTTTATTTATAAATGGAATCTACTGTTAATTTGTAATTTCAGGGACGAAATTCTTTTAAGGGGGTAGATTGTAATATCCTAGATTATTACTAAAATATTTAATCGATAATTATTGGTTTTATTAATAATTAATCTAATTTAAACTAAATAAATTAGAATTAATACTTGTAGAAATTCAAATTGATCATTTTAATCCTATGTATATGTATATGTATTCATGTGAATCTATATACGTATGTTATATATGTATTAGTTTGTTATAAAAATATTTAATATATGTATATAGGTAAAATAAGGTAATAAATATTGTTTAACTTTTTTTTACATTTTTATTAAATCTTTATCTAATGTAAATCAATATTATATATAAAACATTGACTTGCGTCATATATAAGGAACATAGAGACATATGTAAGATTAAAACCACTTTATGTTTCAGACCGTAAATCAATTTGTCAAATCTTATGATGTGTATACCAATATGCTGTCTAAATCAATGAGGTAACTAGACAATATAGTTAAGGGAGCTTGAAATTTCAGTATTCCTTTTAATTCCAATGCATATATTTTGGGTACACATTAAACAACAGCTAGGCCATATTACCATAAAAATTGAAGAACCTAGGCATTTAAATCCAGAGATAAACATAGTTTGTTTACTTAAAGACCAAGCATGTTGTGTCAATGTGATAAAATAGAGACTGGTCGTAGCTTTTTGTCTAATTGCACAGATAAGTGTTTGGCAATTCTATTTAATCATTTATACAGCCAAAACACCAACACAAATAAACTATAACTAGTTAGATTTTACTTAAGATTTAAGTAGGAAAGTAGGATATTTGCTCATGGCCCTATGTATCTATTTATACTTCATTCTTTCTACACTAAGATTCATAAAACAATCATATCAGACTAGACTATAATGAAGAACATGCTACATTTTTGAATTGAATAGAGTAGATAGTTTGCTTGGGACCTCGGCACTACTTTCAAAACTAATTCTTACATAGGGTACACATTTTCTGGCCGTAGCCTTGCCACTCTGCACATCTAAATTGTCTAGGAAAAATCACTCAATCAAACACCTAGCATACTCCTTTACATATGCTAATAAATAGTGAAAGCCTACACTTTCAAATCAAAGGAGAAATAGACAGTTTTTTAAGATCAAAGCATGATTCTGTAAATGCCAATTCATGTATGTGCTGTGTACACATATTGTTGTACTTCTTTTGGACCTGGCCATATGTACCTGAAGAGTGAAATCAAAACCAGAAAAGCCTTTTCACAAATATGTATCAATCAGTTTGTACAGCTATTGAATAAAAAATAAAGATCTGTAGTAAGAGAACCATTTGCCTGTACTTTTCCCAATCAAAGCATTTAAAGCATACACTATATTTTAATCTTAAATCCACCTATAAATATAAACACAAACACACACAGTATTCACAAACCATTCGAGCTTAGATATTGGGTAGAAACTGAAGAGAGGAAACCAGGCATTAAGGAATAGAGAAGTATATGTGAGTGAACCTCACTCTGTTTTATCTTATTCTGTTTAATCTGACCTTGATGATGATGTAAGTTTTTTTTTGAATATTCTTGTTATGCATATGTGACACCCTTAACACGCTATATCTTACTTATGATCTGATCTGGAACATCATACACTCACAAACAGGACCGAGTAAGAACAATGGTTAAAGTTCACCTGTTGTAGCTTTAAAAAATCAATATGTTGATTTCCAATGGGATTTAGAACATGAACCTTGAATGAAAGTTGGTTGTTTATCACAACAGAATGCTGCAAAAATATTGTTGTGTTATAATATATCACATATACTAATATTTATATAAACCACAGGAAGAAGAAGTTAAACCATAAAAGTTGTGACCATCATATGTTGGAGTTCCGTTTATACAAACATCTTCGTGTATCAAAATCGTGAATTTAGGTAGTAATTTCAGAATTTTTAGCATACTGGTTAGAGAGATTTTTTGTGTTAATCTGAAAGTAAAAGAGGGACGTTTTCCGACCATTAGGGTGATCATAGGCGATGACTGTTGGCCTGAAGGGGCGTGAACACGTAGGGCACTAAGGGAAAAATGCTGATTGAATTTTCAAGTGGGTAGGTTAAGAGATTGAAACAATTTAAGTTGTCTTGAAGCGGTTTTTAACATCGAGCTTCGATGGTGAGCTACACCTTCTATGGTGCGACGAGTTAATCTGTACCAAGGGGAGTTGGTCAGCCTGCGAGTTGTCCTCAAGGTGGTAGAATCTGACGTTGATCGGAGGTTTGTAGTGGTTGCGGCAGACAAACAAGTGGTGATGGGTAATTTATGTTCTCTCGATGTAGATTGGCTTGAACCGTGATTTTCAATTCTAGATTTCTATAGGCCGACAAAAGGTGGGGAATGGACTCAAATGATAATAATGCTTTGTGGGATGGTCAGTTTTATCAAATCAAGTTTTACTATCGACCTGTTATATTCAGGCGATTAAGTCATGAGTAGCTATGGACGAAGAGGTCAATCTAGTGTAACTACCACTACAAATGGACATGCCACCAACCAGATCAAGTAGAAACTGTGGAAGAAGTTACCGTAGTGCAACCAAAGTCAAATTTTGTGACTATTTGTAAGAATTATACCAGTCTAGGAGGAAAAGTTTTCAAGGGAACCGAACCTTTTATAGAAGTTCAAGCGTAGTTAAGGTCTTGTGAGGGAATTTTTAAGAGGTTGAAATTGATCGACGAGGAGAAACGGCTGTTAGCATCATAGCAACTATAAGGAGTTGCAACAATCTGGTGGGTTACACATACCACAAATATTTCTGAAGGCGAGTTTACTTGGGAAAAGTTCAAAAAGGGTTAAATTTATTAGGGTCAATCTTAGGATAAATTAAATAAGGTTGAATTAAATTAGGATGATATTTAATTATATTAGTATAAAGAAATAAATTTAGAATTTTAAAATTGAATTAAAATTTGATTTCCACTAAATTGAAGTCCATATTTAACTGGGTGTGAACTCATGGAAATTGAACATGTTGGATTTTTGAAATATAAGATCAAATTTCTAATTTCTGGAATAAAGGTAACTAATTTAAGAATAAATTAGTTAAGGGAGACTGTGAACGGAACTTAACATGGTTAAGTGAATTGGCTTGATGAGCTGAATATGGAGTTGAGTTTAAAAGAGAATCTGGGATATATACATATATATATATTTATATATATATATATATATATATGTATATATCCCAAATAATTCGAATCAATGAAGTAAACAAGATTTGGAATTTATTTTCCAAATATAATCAAGGATATTTTGTAGTAATGTGGGTTAATATGGTATGTAGCACCCTGCATTTTAAGGATAATAAAATAAGAATAACTTAATTAAATATTCATAATTAAGTAAAATTAATAGCTTCATTGCGTCTGTCTCGAAATTCTAGTCAAAATAGACACTTGGTTTGCGTAACTCGAACAACATATGAAAAAGTTATTAAGGTTCGAAGTTTGCATACGCAAATGAAGAGTTTGTGTGTGTGTATATATTAGGTTCATAATTCAAAAATGGGCCCAGAAATTATAAAATCGATTCAAAATTCGAATTTTCGGATGGTGGCAGATTTCCTACCGGGACTGTCGACCCCCTTAAGGTGGGTCGACCCCGTTGTTGACCCACTCAAAGGGGTATCGACCCCCTCAAAGGGTGTTTACCCACTTACGGCATATTTTGGTAGATTAGGGTTTTTGATATTTTGATGATTCAGATGGCTTTTAGGAAAATCAGAGGGTCCTGGTTGCTCCATACCCCTATAAATAAGACCCTGGACCTAACCCTGACCCTCATAATTTGGCGGCTATGCTGGACCTCTGCCATTACTTTCCCTCTCTTTATTCTCAAATCAATTCTGAAATTAAATATTATCCTAGGAAAATTATTAATTCAGATCGGGAAGAGGGAATCAACGTTAATTAAAAGATTATTGAATCATGAAAGCAAGGAAAACTTCTAAGACCATTCTATTTAAATTATTTCTCTTCCCTTCTCTTTTCATGAAAATAATAAATCCATGGTCGTTGGGTTTCAAATCAAATAAAAAAGGAAAAACAATGGAAGAATAGATCTGTATCAGATTTAAGATTTGGAAGGCTTTTAGGTTAGTGGGTTTAAAATATACTTTTTGAATAATAGTATATTTATCGTTTGTTGTTCCCCATTAACATACGCAATGAACATATTGGAAGATTTAATTTGATGAAATGAATTATTGCGTTAAAATGGATAATATGTTCAATTAGTTGACATGTTGAGATGTATATGAATACTGTTGTAAAGATCTATTTTTTGAACTTGTCAATTGGGATAATTGAGATTTCGGGTAAATGTTACATTTTTGGAGAATTACACTTTATTTTAAATAAATTAATTACATGTAGAAAGACATGCGACACATATTGAGATTTAGGGCATAATATGTAATAGTATTTTGGAACATAACATATATTATGTTTTGAGACTTTAATTTGGAAGCGCAATTTGATATGAACATAAATGATTGAATGAAGATGAATATGCCTAGGATTACAATTAGAAATTGTAACTACACTTATGGCATGAGGTTAGGTTGCATTAGTGGCGGAAATCTGCCCGGTCCCGACCGGCATATCTAGCAGCCACTAATGTTGAACCTAATGTGAAAGGCCTAAGTGCAAAAATCGAAAAACATGTAATGGTGCTAAGACACGAGGTTAAGTCAACTTGTGGTAGAAGTCTGCGCGGACCCGCCCGACAAATCCAGCATCCACAAGTGTAGCCTTAATGTAAGAGGTCTAATGCATATATATATATACACACACAACAAGATATGAATAAATGACAATGATGGTAATTAATTGTCTAACTCAGAAAATAAGAAAGGAAGGGATGTATTGAACTGAGTTAGTGTGATAAGAAGGAAAAGTGATGTATTTCCCTAAATGACTTATTTCTGAAAACGTTGTTGCAAGTAAGCCATAGAAAATAAAAAAAGTAAAGAAATTACTTGCTACCATGGATTTGGATTGGAATACGTTATGAAAATAAATCATTGATTCCTTCTATCAAACTGACAAGGGGCATGAAGTGTTTTCCTTAGTATAATAATGAGGAATAATGGTTTACAACAGAAAAAGAAAGTGGTTTAAAAGGGGATTGATAATCACCTATTATAAATAAATAACATTAATGAAAATGTTGTATAATAGGAAGACTTGTCCTAGGGATGAGTTGGGATTATAACTTCGGCTATGATAAACTAATAGGGAAATTGGATAACTAGTGAAATAAGTTAAGGGACGCTTAATTGTAAATTAAGAAAGTAGTAAATGGGGAAAGCAGGAAACCAGTTGAGAAAAGGAGGGAAAATATATGAAATATAAGAAGTTGAACTTAATTATAAATTAAGTAATTTGTAAGCTTGGAAGTCTGAAACCCGTTGAAAAGAATGTTTAGGCTTGTCCTAGGGACGAGAGGAAATTATAACTTAAGTTATAATGAATGGGTAGAGACACTTATTAATAGACCTTAGTTGAACTAAATTAATAAGTAAACAACGATAAGTTGTGTTAACAATGTAAAATGGAATTATGATTAAATAAGAAAGGATGAGGAAAACTTATGAAATGAAATAAGTTATATTTAATCATAAATGGTAAGCGACATGTTAATTAGAAAACATATGGATTGGATATACTTAATTACATATTATGTAAAACATGTTATTGTAATGATGAAATCAAACAAGAATATTAAAGAGATTGCGGATTACAGACCTTGGCCACAATCTAGAGAATAACATGTTGTGGGCTTATTAATATACTTAAATGGATTAAGTTGTATGACCAAGTAAGAGAAACTTGGTAATTTGAATTCAATACGAATGGGAATAACCAAGTTAACTGGAAATAGGATGAGGTGAGGCAAGCACGTAAAAGAATGATTAGACATAGGGTCTAACAGCATATTAAATTGAGGCGCTTGAACCAGTCCAAACATTCAAGGGTGAATAACCCAATGGGGTAGACATTATGGTATTATAAGGCACAAGAGGACATCACATTCATCTGATTGTTCTGATGGATCCAAAGGACTGGAAGGGGAAGCACAAGGCTTCCTAAGGGATGTAGGGTGCTCCTAGTAGTCCTCTGTGTGGTGACAGAACTTTTAGGTTGTGCTCACAGAGGTTGGGTCTACTCGTAACTATTAGGTGGGTGGGCCTTGATTGCAGATGTAGCTATGCCGTCAGAATGCTGTGACGCGCTGACACCAAGGTGATTCGATGGGTGCCTAATGGGCAGCGGAGGGTCACGACCAACAAGGATAGTAGATCGTCGGATACCCGTCATCGACAGCCAATGGGATGCGAAAAGACAAGAGCTAAACCCAAGATACCATTCACCCTTCACTACTGGGTAAGGGGTTGAAGGGAGATGCCACATGGACGTTTAGATTGTTTGCGTAGGGGCAGTCGCTTAGCTCTTGTAGTCTTTAATAGTCGAGGGAGGGTCCGAGGTGGGTCCATAGCCACCATGAAAACAGACCCTAGTATATCTGTATATAGAGGCTCTTTAAAGATGGGCTTGCACAAATGAAACGCCCCACCTCCGTTAAGGTCACTCACTAAGGGAATTCATTAACTTTGATGAAGCATTTTTGGTAAAAGGCATAGATAATTTACAAGACAAACGTATAAACAGCGGAAAACTGAAATCATTTCATAAATAGTGTGGTTCAGTCAAAACATTACAAGCATTTTCTCAAAACGCAACTAATTTATTATAATAAAGCATTTATCTTGATTTAAAACTCCAAGTATATAAAGAAGCATGAAACAGTAGTAAAGCAGCATAAATCCCCAATAAATGTGTAACCACAACTACTTTATTCAAGGAGGAAAAGGCCTGTACTAAGCTGAAGTATTCCCTCCCTATGGACCTGGGGGGAACGGAAGAAAAGAAGGCGAAAGAAAACAGGTCAGACATAAGCCTGGTAAGTCCAGTGATTATTCAGCATGTAAACAGATAAAAGGATCATGAATGAATAAACTGAATATAGGACAATACCATAGAAATAAGATAACAAAAGATAAGGAAAGATAAACTGAATATACTAACGCGCTCATTTCCAATTCTCTGCACATACTAACGAATGTTTCAACTACCATCATGTGTTCATAACAAGTGATCCCTTTCCTGATCGGCTTCTGCTCGCATGCATTTGTTACTTGTGTCATTCGGGCCCGCTTGATTGTAGATACCTGTGTTGGTCCCACCAAAGGGTGTATCAATTCCTATGGTGGCAACCCGACACAAATTCTAGATGCATAGTGTATACTATTGATGCCTAGTGCCTGCTTTGTCCACTCCGGAGGACGTGCACGCCCATACCCCACCGAAATCTACACTGCTGCACCACCCACCGCTATTTTGACTGTAATGCCCTCATATCTACGATACACTGCTGAATTTAACAGGTCGATCGAATCAGATTCCAAACCAGTGTAATGCCCTCATGTCTACGATACACTACCCAAAGCAGACATGCATGTATCTAGACTCTCTCACATACGTATTGTCAATTGTAGCTCGATGCCTTAACCGCATGTCCTCTAATGTGCACAGAGTTCCATGGCAGGGCGATACAAGACACATGAAGCTCGGTTGGGAGCTTTTCCATATCTGTATAGGCCTGTCTTTAAGAGCCTCGATATACAGATATTCCTAGGGTCTGTTTTTCATGGTGGCTATGACCCCACCTTGGCACCTCCCTCAACTAGAAAAGACTACACGAGCTAAAACACTGGCCCCTAACAAACAATCTAAACATCCAGTTGGCGTCTTCCCTCAAACACTGCACCTTGATAGTGAAAGATGAATGGTCTATTGGTTTTGGCTCTAGTCTTTTCGCATCCCACTAGCTACCGATGACGGGTATCCGACGATCTGCTTTCCTTGTTGGTCGTGACCCTACGACCCCGTTGGGGTGACCGCCGAATCACCCTGGTGTCATCACGTTACAACATTCTGACTGTAAAGCTAGTTTTGCAGACAAGGCTCACCCACCTAGTAGTTATGCGCAGACCCAACCTCTGCAAGCACAGCCTATACATATGCCACCGCACGGAGGAATACTAGGAGCACCTTACGTGTCTCAGGAAGCCGGGTGCTTCCCCTTCTAGTCCTTCAGAGCCAAAGGAATAATCATATGAATGTGCGATCTCCTCGTGCCTTATAACACCACGATGTTCTACACCTGTTTATCCCTTATACATATGCGGGTCTATTAAATCCAAGTAAGAACTATGGGTTAAGTGTCATTGGGGTCGGTCATGCATAGCCCACTTCAATCCGGTATGCTTAGACGGTTCGTGAAGGGTAAGGAACGACCACACAGAACAAAGTTCAAGCGCTAACTTATGATTAAGCACGACAAGGAAGGTCACATACATCAAAACAAGTTGGGTCGTCCGCTCAATACAGTCAAATCGGTCATACAACAAAGTGATCACGTGCACGAAGCCAGCTCAAGAATAATACTGCCCAAGGACGGTGAGGTCCATACATCCTGTAAAGATTGCCCATATTAAGGAAGTCGTACATTCTTGCACCAAACAAATCTGTAGCATAAGGCAGAGAGAAGAATTTGTTCCGGTCGCATGTAATATTCTGCAGTCGTTCGTCCACGCTATCCCGATCGATCGTACATAGCAGGGAACACAAGGATGCAAGAAGTCCCACAGGCATCCCATGACCGCTCATGGATTGCAACCTCAGTCGCTCACTCATTTCTCAATCAGTCACTAATGATACAACATATGCTACCTACTGAACCAACAGATATCAATTCCAAATGTGTAATAACCCAGAAATCCGAGCCAATTTAAAATTTTTATTTTGGCAATTTTAGCGAATTTTAATTATTTAAAATGAATTATTTCAAATAATAACGATGAGAAATTTATTTTGAATAGAAATAGAACGTATATATTTATTTGAATATTCGTTAGAATATAAATTTTTATTTTAATTATAAAAGGAATCGAAAATGGCGTGGTAGTTCGATAATTCGATTTCAAATTTCAAATGAATGTACAGGATTCAAAATAAACCGGATTTTAGTGAAACCAAAAATATTAGAATCTAACTGAGAATATCCTTACAACGAATCCGAAAAATTGAAATTTCACAGCGGGGATAAAAAGTTATGTTCAGTTGAAAATTCAGAATAGTCGCTATGGAATTCTGGCCCTTAAAAATGGAAATTTTGCAAATGACCTCGATTTTCGACGAAACCACTTTTGTTGGATCCGTGATGTCAAATTATTGCTAGGTTTCAAAATTCATAATTTTTTGAAACAATATGTGAGCATGGTAAAGGAAAACGCGTTTGACCAGTTTTAGTTGATTTTGATCGACTAGAAAATGGCCATTTTTCAAACGGTCTCAGAATTAGACGTAACAAGTTTTGTTAGGACCGTATCATTAATACGAAGTTAGAAAATATTTTTCGGGAATTTTTAGACTTCGTATGTGGCCCCGGTAAATTGAAACGCGCGTTCAAATTCATTATATAGAGTTATATTTTAATTTTGATGAAAACTGATCGAAATGATAGAATCAGCTTACGATACATATCCCATTGTGTTCAGAATGGGGGTAATACGCTGGGGACGACAGCAGTTGGGTTCGAATCGGGGTTCGGATGAAAAGTCAGCTTTAACAGAGAAATAAATTGAAATAATTCAATTATATATTAATACACTCACCTCTCTCTCATAACCACCATTAAAAAAAATGAAAGGAGCGCCATCAATTGTAGCCCGTCGTGCCTCCGGAGATGTGCCACCGCCACCGCTGCCTCATCGCCTCCCTCCTCCGTCCTTCCGCTCTGCTTCCACCCTTCACCCTTCATCGCAGGAAACCCCACAGCGACAGAACCCCAAACCGGCCGCCATCGACTAACCCTAGCCCCCCCCCTTCTGAAACCCATAACCCCCCACCTACGCTGACGCACTATTGTGGCTCCGCCACGCCTGCCGCAGCCTCCCACCACTAAGGCAATCACCTGCGCCGACCTCCCAATGCCCCGTCCGACGATCAGCACCCCTTACCACTCCTGATTCAAACTGTAAGCCTTCGTATTTCGTTAACCTTCATTTATTTAATTTTTTTAGATTATAAAACACTTGATTTTTAATATAGAAAACAAAGGATTTTCAGGATAGAAAGATTTGATTTTTAATCTGAAAAGCTATGATTTTTAATAAGGAAAGACGTGATTTTTAATCATAGAAAAGAAAGGTCGTATTTTTATATTTGAAAATAGAAAATAAATGTCGGATTTTTATATTTGTAAATAGAGAAGAAAGGTCGGATTTTTATATGGTAAATCAAATAGAAAATTTCGGATTTTTATATAGTAATCGAATAGAAAAGGTCGGATTTTTATATAGTTAATCGAAAAGAAAAGGTCGGATTTTTATATTGTAAATCAAATAGAAAAGGTCAGATTTTTATATAGTAAAGCGAATAGAAAAGGTAGGATTTTTTTATAGTGAGAAGAATAAAAATAGAATTTTTATCTATATAGTAGCGGTGTAAAAATAGAATTTTTATCTATATAGTGGCAGTATAAAAATGTGATTTTTATCCATATAGAGCGATTACAAAAATGTGATTTTTATATACATAGCAACAATATAAAAATGTGATTTTTATATGTGTAGTGGCTACGGACGATGAAAATGACGAAAGGCGAGTACGACGAAGATTTTACATATGAAGAATCGTGGCGTTTGGTTAAGCTGGTCGGAAAGAACTCCTCACCTTTAATTTATTTCTAGTTGAAATATATACTAGGATGCAGACGGTGCTTAGCAGCACCCGACACCCGTCGTCCACAGACCATGGATGACTTGTTTGTTTGGTTGCTGTGTTGTGAAATTTGATTGTGTGATGTGGAATGAAATAAAATATTTTATAGTGGAAAATATTTTATAGTTAAAAATATGATTTTTAACGTGTATATAAAATAAATATTTATAAACAAATCGGACGATTTGTTTATATACACTGATTTGACTGATATTGATTAGAACGATAAATTTTACACATCGCCCAACCGCACAAATAAAATATGTGTTTGTTGATTTGAAACCCCACACGGGTATTGGGATGATATTTGACGTACACTAATCCCAATTATCTAGTTGTATGTCAATCGATGGGTTGACAGACTGTGTAAGCGTTAATTATTTATATTTAATGCTTATGCAGTTGAGTGGTGCACTTTGGATGATGGTTGATTATTTATCGTTGCTGTTATGTTCCTGTGTTGTAGAAAAGTGATATAATTAATATTATATGGTAATTGACTGGGCCAGATTCCAATATAGAAAATAAATTCATGTGTTGAATTAAAAATAAATTCATGTGTTTAATCGAATAAACATTCATGTGTTGAATGGAAAATGTAAATTCATGTGTTGAATAGAAGATAAATTCATGTGCTGAATTGAATAAAAATATATATTTATGTGTTTAATAAAATATATATTCATGTGTTGAAGAAAATATTCATTTGTTGAATAGGATAACGAAGTTATTGAAATATATAAAGCCGTGTTGATTAGATTGACGCCATTTTTACGTGAATGATATATATATCGATTTTATTCATTTTTATAATGAATATAGAAAAGAAAGTGATTTCAAAATACAACGTTTTGAAAATATTATCATTTGTATATCGATGATGTGGAATATTCAATTTTGATTTGAAATTGAATATGAAGTTGAAATCATTTTGAAAACGAATTTAAAACGATTTATATATTACGTTTTAAAAGGAAATCGACGAAATATATATAACATATATTATATATAAATAGAATGGCCTGAATAGAACGTGTCGCGCCGCGTCGCGGTTGTTCACGAATTTCGACCATTGACTTCGAATGGACATTGCGGGAGATTCGACCGTCGGATTCTCCTAAAACCGGAACTGTTGGGTTCGTATCGAAAAGAGCTTTCTAATGAATATTAGAGATTTGAAATCTAACAGTTGGATTTGAAATTATGTCCAAATCAAATTTGGAAAAGGTCGCTGTAAGTGCAGTTCGATTGCCGTTGATGGAAACCGACTGTACGGGCCTTGATAAAATTATTAAAAATAGTAATAATTTGTGTAAAATCATAAGAAATGATTTGGGAAGAGTTGGGAGGAAAAACTCCATATTTGAAAAGATAAAAATAGATTTTTATCGAAATGAACTAGTTTTGAACTAGAATAATAATTTATTTATTTTTAAAATAAATAAATTGGATTTGAAATGGTTTTGAAAATAACCAGAATTTCCAATAATTGAATTGGAATGGATTTGAATCGAAATCATCCTCGGAATAGTTCGATGTTGGATTTCGTGATTATACAGATGTTGTTATGGAAATTTGAAAGATATATTTATATCATTATTTCCAATACGATATTTGTTGGTTTCAGAATTTGATGTTGAATATAAGCCGATATATTTTCTATTCAGAGCCTTGTGTTTAATATCAAATGGTATTTTGGGTTGTCGTGAACGGTATCTTTAATAATACTATTCTTAAACCCAAATGGAGTTAAGAAAATTAAGAACTAACTGTGGATCAGTTAAGTTGGATGGTTTCTTGGATATTGATCTGATGCTGGTTTCAGCCTTCGGGGTTAATATTTAGGGAACTGTCCTCTTACTAATTTACGGTTAGGGACTGATTGAAATGTGATGTGATTTTGGGGTTTATCGTGAACCGTGTTTTAAATGACATTGGTTCTTTAACCCGGTTGAAGAATAAAATCATGTGGAGTTTTAATGAATCTTTAATTAGATCGAAATGATCTAGAATGGAGTATCACCAGTTTTGCTCCAGGCGATAGTTAAGTCTTTACTTAGATTTAAACGTGAAATGGTAATTGAATTTACCGATAACACCGTAGTGTTAGATATGAAGTATGACCAGTTTTACTTCATGGGATGAATAGGTTGGGACTGGGAAATAAAATAAATAAGTACTTCGGTGTGGTTCGCTAATCCCGACTAGTTTGAATTGATATTCAAAGAAGATTAAAGAATAAATTTAACAGAATTTGTCTTTGATAAAATTAGTGGGGACCTTTCCCTAAGAATGTGAAATTTAGAAACTAACTGTAGGTTAGCTAAGAAGAATGGTCTCCTGGGTATTGATCTGATGTTGGTTTCGGCCTTCGGGGTTAATGTTTGGGGAATTATTCTCTTGCTAATTTACGGTTAGTGACTGATGACTTGGAATGAGGCATATATTGTGTTTATGTAACACTTGTTTATTATATATGCGAGTTATTCAGAAAGACCAGGTTTATCCCATTCTGAATAACTGATTCGATGAAATGTCGAGGATGAAGACGGTGATCGAAGATCGGAGGTCTTCACATCGTTTGGATAATTGCTGATGATCTTGATTGGGTTGTACACCCAAGAGGAGGGAATCAGTTGGTGATCGTCCAGACGTACTTGGAGATCAATGGATATGCGAGGAATAAGGTTCCTCCGGTTTCGTTCATACCCAGAATGGACTTGTAAATGGATGTATGTCTGACATCGGATTTCATTCTGTGTGATTGATATCTATTGCAGAGCGTGAATTTCCTGTGTGGCATGTTGAGATGCAAATGATCAAGGCTCCTGTTGAAAAGCAGAGTCTTGTGGTTGATGATCAAAGCACGGCCTATGTGGCATAGCTTTGTGTAGCGCTGATTCGCGAGCCTCACACCCCGGTTGTGAACTAGAAACGGAAGAGGACTTCAGGGAGAGCATGCGTTTCTTTCTAGCTAGGAGTGGTGTCAGTGCTTGAACTGGCTGATATTTTACTTATGTGGATGATGGATAGAGAGGCGCCTCGGTTTGATCGGACGATCCGGGTCCGATGGAGTCATTCGTTGGCTCATTTACGCCCCATAGGGCGGGGGAAGCGCAGTGTTCTGGCATTTTAATCCACCTAGGTGGACTGGCCCCGACGATCCAAGGCTTGACTGAGTACTTGCCTGAGACATGGTAGGCTAGATTGTCTCGAAGCGGTAGAGGATGATCCTTTGCCTCGGTTCACAGATGGAAACCCAACTTCCAATACGTGACATTTGCGGTTTTGATTGTAGAGCCTAGTATGGCGACATAGTGGTATAGGGCACTTATGCCGTCTATGATTGATACTTATGATTGAAATTGTTTTATACACTATGCACTTACAATACTATCAAAATAATCTGTTTTAAACGTATCAAGCATTCTTTGGCTATTGTAAGGTAAAAACCCTATCCTCCGGCTTGTGTTGCATTGTGTGATGGGACCTGGGTCTTATAATAGCTTCATCGTTCTTTATTTAGCATTGCGCTGTTGTTTTATGCACTGATGTTCTTGGGAGGAAACCCATTCCGTGTTATACGGCATGGTCCCTTGATTTATCTAACTTTAAAATAAAGATTAATAACTGTTTTAGT
Organism: Allium sativum; assembly: GCA_030737875.1. Taxonomy (NCBI): domain Eukaryota; kingdom Viridiplantae; phylum Streptophyta; class Magnoliopsida; order Asparagales; family Amaryllidaceae; genus Allium; species Allium sativum. The sequence continues at coordinate 194,191,482 of CM060920.1, forward strand.
TCTCACACCAGTCACATGACTGACTTGGAGTTTATTGTTTTAACCTAAACTCTGGGTGCCCTTATTTTGACACGGGTAGCTAGTAGTTTTGGTTTTGCTGATTTGAATTCAAAGGATCCTGATTTACAGCTGGAACGATACTCGGAAAGCTTTGTATCCGTGTATCACTTCTAGTTGTGTATTGTATTATTTTCCGCTGCTATGTAATGTATTGTAATCTCTGATATTTCATAATGTGTGACAACCGGAATTTTAATAACATGTTAAAACCATAAATCAAGGCAGAATTAATTTTTAAAATAAGAATCAAGGGAAACGGGTTATGCCATTGCGTTTGTCTCGGAATTCTGCTTGAAATAGAGTCCGAGTTTGCGTAAAACTGATACCGTACGAAGAAGATATGGACGAACGAAGTTAGGCAGAAAAACCAGAAACGAGCCAGAATGCACTGGCGCACTTGGGAAGTGCGCCAGAACAAAATTGCACTGGCGCATTTGGGAAGTGCGCCCATGCAATTTTGCATTGGCGCACTTGGCAGGTGCGCCCAGGCCGAGCAGAAACCTGCTTGGTCAGGCCCTGGCTGGCATGGTCGGGTTCTGGTCGAATTTCTGAGATCTGGTGTGTCATTGGGGCTAACTTGTCACTTTCTGATTGGCTTCTCTTGAGATGGATAGCCTTGATTAACTCTAGCTTCATCGACGGCTCTAATTAGTTTGAAATTCTATATAAACAGCCTCCTAGCCTCATTCTCTTTACACCATTCTTCTCTAACCTTATGTTGCTCAAACTCTTGATGATCATGGCTTCTTCTTCTTCCTCTAAAACAATTAAATTAAAATAAATCGTGAAGATTATTTCTTGAAGACTACGGCTAGGAATTTCTTAATGGGGATTTGCTTCTACAATCAAAGCAAGATTCAACGATTCAATAATTCAACGACTAATTTCTAGACTTGACTTCTGCATCTAAATTTCTTAGACCACGATCTGTAAGTTCCGGTTACTTTTAGATAAAAACTATAAATCTAATATGGGCATGTTAAATTGGAATTTATTTATGTATGATTCATATCTATTCTTGTTTTCTCCATAGATCTTGACTATTGGGAATATTGTCTACGACGTTGAAACTATTGTTAATGGCCTAGGATTATGATGGTGAACATAAGACTATGCCTATGAATATGACGGTGAACATAAGACTATGCGTATGACTATGACGGTCAACATAAGACTGTGCCTATGACTATGATGGTGAACATAAGACTATGCCTATGACTATGACGGTGAACATAAGACTGCCTATGACTATGAACATAATACTATTGCCTATGACTATGACAAGGACAATTGTGACTAATGACCATGAGGTTATTGCGTAGGATTATAACTTTGAAATTGGATCTATGCTTGATTTCCTATTTAGACCTTTTCTTTATTTGTCCTTGGACCTTGATTTTGGGGAATTTTCTATTTAAATTAGATCTATCCTTGTTCTTGAAACTAGATTATTATTCAAACCTTTTCATGTTCATAATGTTATCAGATCTATATGCCTGCAATGTTTTAATCAATTTATTCAGTTATGTCATGCCTTGGAAATAAATGAATAATAGGACAATGTTTATTATGTTATATGTGGAATTGAATGATATTGATTTGTGCATGTGGTTTTATTATCATGTTGAATTGGGAATTAATGAATAAGTCTATTCATATGTATATGAACTTGGAATATAACCTGTAATGACAAGTTGAGTAGTTTATCATGTTATGAAATGTTTTAGGTTGTGAAATCATATCAACATATGTGACCAAATGTTAGATCTACATGTTTATGTGTATATGTTAAACCTATGTCATATTTCAAGTTCACACTTATTCATATGTTCGTGATTGATTTGCAAGTTCACATATATGTATGTTGATTTAGTCTATGTTGCAAGTTCACACCTATGATATTCATGTTGACTACTTTGCAAGTTCACACCTATGATGTTCATATTGACTATGCCAAAAATGCCAAGTTTACCCCTACGTCGTTTTTATGTTAATGAATTTGTTTATGCTAGTTTTGTGTACGTTAAATTAGGCTAGGTTTTAGCCTAACATTATATGCCAAAAATCATGCGAACGAAAAATTAGGCTAAGATTGTTAGCCTAATATTTAGACGGGGTAACGTCGGGAAAAATTGGAAATTATAGGAGACTTGGCATGAAACTTGCCTTGAAAACTTGACACGAACTTGACATGAAAACTTGAACATGGACATGACACTATAATGAACTTGAAAATGGCCAACTCAAGGTTGGGTTGAGTTTGCAGCGTAAATCTGCCCGGAACCGCCCGGCAAATCCAGTGACTGCAAACAATGGGATCCAATGTGAGTAGTTGGTCATATCGCGCTTGAAACCCGAGGTTAGACTGAGTTGTGGTGTAAATCTGCCCGGAACCGCCTGGCATATCCAGTGACCACAACAACAGGTCTAATGTGAGAGGTTGCGGTGCATTAATGAATTAATGCCACATGATAGGGTTAAGTCATGAACATGAAAGACAACACTTAACCAACTTGAGACATGATTGGTAGGGTTAGGTCATGAACTTGAACGACAACACCTAACCAATTTGACACGTGAATTGTAGGGCTAAGTCACGAACTTAAATGACAACACTTAGCAAATTTGACATGCTAGGCTGATAAGGGTTAAGTCTCGAATTTAAATGACAACACTTAACCTGCTGGACGGAAACCCTAGTTACGCAGTCCATTTCAGCAGTAACCCACTAGATGTATCATGGTACCCTGAAACTAGGCAGGGTGGGGCATGATTACTGGGCTGATTGTAAATGACTAGAACGACGGCTGTGTTGGTGTGCCAGTGTTGGTTCAAGCGGGCTATGGCCGTTACGTGGTCCGAAGTTGAAAAAGCAGGCATTAGGTATCAGTAGGTTTATCTGTGCATGCTTGATTCGTGTCGGTGGTTGGCACCCTAGGGCTTGATACACCCAATGGTGGACCTAGCACAGGTGACTACATCGGTGATAGAGTCGTATGACACTGATACACAACGAGCTAGAACTTGTAGGGAGCCGATCGACTAGTGGATCGTTTTGTTGGACCTAGAAATGGGTCATTTCATGATATTGGGCCAAGGGATTATTTCATGATTTATATAAGACATGGGTTTGGGATTCTAGTATAATTGATGCAGCGAACCTTGAATATGTGATGCTATAGTTGATTTATACTTGATTTATCATGTTATCTTAGTCTATCTTGCCCATCTTGACAGCATCCTTATGTTTACTTTCAGTTTATACATGTCATGTTACCTTTATCTGTTTTTATGCTGAAAGTCACTTGGACTTACCAGTCTTTATGACTGACCCGTTTTCTTTCGCCTCTTTTTCTTCCGTTCCCCCCCCCCCTCTCCAGCTTCTATAGGAGGAAACTCTAGCACTTAGCTTGGATTTCGCTTGCTTTCGGTTCAGCTCATGTACGGTTTGATCTTGAGCTATGCTATGGCTGCATTTCTGCTACCTTTGGGGAATTAAGCTACTTTTGATGTTTTAAGTTTATGCTTCTTTATTTGTGCAAGACAGAATTTGTTGTAATGGAAAATAATGACCTTGGCTATTTGATGTGAAAGGTTCTAACTCTTTTTGAAATTAATGAAATTTATCTTTTGATTCTTCCATTGTTTTACCTATGTTCTGTATTGTAATATTTCTGTGTTTGTTTACCGTGATAAAGCTCCTCCAAAACTAGTGCATTCCCTTTGTGAGTGATCCTAGCGGAGGTGGGGTGTTACTTTTGGTATCAGAGCAGAAGGTTACCAGACTGGGCAAAAGTTTTTAAAAACCTTCTGAAATTATTTTCAAAACCGTTTACAAAGAAGCATTTTTCAAGAAAAGTCTTGTTTTACTTAAAGGCTATTCCCCAAAAGCCATTAGCACTATCCTTTGTTTCCTCGTTTGAATCACTTTTCCTTTCTTTTCTCCATCTGTAGTCGCAGTAGTTTTTACCTGGGCTAATCTTCTTTCTAGCTTCGTAGAGGGTTTTCCGTACGATGGAGATAGTTTCCGTGAGGCTTGTTAACGTGTTGCATAGGGAAGGTATGAGTGATAAGTTAAGACGGATGAGTCTCAGAACGAGAAGAAATACTTCCAGAAGGGAGGCGAGAACAACGATAATAATAACAACAAGTCACGTGATAAGAGGAAGTGCAACTTCTGTGTTATAGTTGGACATGTTATCAAGGAATGTAAAAGAAGAAAGAACAAGATGAAGATGGGAGCATGCTTTCAGTGTGGTCATATTGGACATATCAGCAAGAACTGCCCTAAGAAGCAAGGGCAAGCCCCACAGGCAGGACCTTCTAGGGGTACATCTTTAATTTCTTCTCCTAGATGCTTTGTTTTATCTTGCTTATCTCCTAAATTCTATCTTGAGAACCATAGGTAGAACCCTTTTGGATGTAAACATGTGCTTGAAAACATGTTATGGTTGATGTTTGCAAATGGTTGCAAGTGGTTGCTCGTGGTTGCATAACACACATTAGGCACTAGATCGGCTCAGACACATTTTCATATTGCATATGCATGAGTGTTTATACTTGTTTATGGATGAAATTGAATGCGTTATCATATGAATGTTGCATATGGATGAATGTTTGTGCACACATATAGCGTTTATGTGACTAGGACTATTTGCATACATGTTGGATTCATGACACTAAACATATTTTGCATTAGGAAGATCAATCAGGCCTGATCATTTGCATTAGATAAGGAACATATACACACACTTTCTTCATATGTTCATATAGCATTAGAAATCTTTTTAGGACAATGGTTGCTTGTGGATGATGGTTGAGTAGATGGTTGATTGGATGATAGGATGCATTCTTCTTAACTTGAAGATTTCGGGGATGAAATCCTTTAAGGAGGAGAGAATGTAACAACCCGAAATTTAATAACATGTTAAAAACATAAATCAAGGAAAAATTAATCTTTAAATTAAGAATCAAGAGAAACGGGTTACGCCATTGCGTTCGTCTCGGAATTCTGCTTGAAATAGAGTCCGTGTTTGCGTGAAAACGGATACCGTACGAAGAAGATATGGACGAACGAAGTTAGGCAGAAAAACCAGAAACGGGCCAGAATGCACTGGCGCACTTGGGAAGTGCGCCAGAACAAAATTGCACTGGCGCACTTGGGAAGTGTGCCCATGCAATTTTGCATTGGCGCACTTGGCAGGTGCACCCAGGCCGAGTAGAAACCTGCTTGGTCAGGCCCTGGCTGGTCGGGTTTTGGTCGAATTTCTGAGCTCTGGTGACTTTCTGATTGGCTTCTCTTGAGATGGATGGCCTTGAATAAATCTAGCTTCATCGACGGCTCTAATTAGTTTGAAATTCTATATAAACAACCTCCTAGCCTCATTCTCTTTACACCATTCTTCTCTAACCTTATGCTGCTCAAACTCTTGATGATCATGGCTTCTTCTTCTTTTTCCTCTAAAATAAATTAAATTAAATTAAATTGTGAAGATTATTTCTTGAAGACTACGGCTAGAATTTATTATTTGGGATTTTCTTCTATAATCAAAGTAAGATTCAGCGATTCAACAATTCAACGACTAAATTCTAGACTTGACTTCTGCATCTAAATTTCTTAGACCACGATCTGTAAATTCCGGTTACTTTTAGATAAAAACTATAAATCTAATATGGGCATGTTAAATTGGAATTGATTTATGTATGATTCATATCTATTCTTGTTTTCTCCTTGGATCTTGACTATTGGGAATATTGTCTACGACGTTGAAACTATTGTTAATGGCCTAAGATTATGATGGTGAACATAAGACTATGCCTATGACTATGACGGTGAACATAAGACTATGCCTATGACTATAACGGTGAACATAAGACTATGCCTATGACTATGATGGTGAACATAAGACTATGCCTATGACTATGACGGTGAACATAAGACTGCCTATGACTATGAACATGATACTATTGCCTATGACTATGACAAGGACAATTGTGACTAATGACCATGAGGTTATTGCCTAGGATTATAACTTTGAAATCGGAACTATGCTTGATTTTCTATACAGTCTTTTCTTTATTTGTCCTTGGATCTTGATTTTGGGGATTTTTCTATTTAAATTAGATCTATCCTTGTTCTTGAAACGAGATTATTATTCAAACCTTTTCATGTTCATAATGTTATCAGAGCTATATGCCTGCGATGTTTTAATCAATTTATTCAGTTATGTCATGCCTTGGAAATAAATGGATAATAGGACAATGTTTATTATGTTATATGTGGAATTGAATGATATTGATTTGTGCCTGTAGTTTTATTATCATGTTGAATTGGGAATTAATGTATAAGTCTATTCATATGTATATGAACTTGGAATATAACATGTTATGACAAGTTGAGTAGTTTATCATGTTATGCAAGTTTTAGGTTGTGAAATCATATCAACATATGTGAAGAAATGATAGATCTACATGTTTATGTGTATATGTTAAACCTATGTCATATTTCAAGTTCACACTTATTCATATGTTCGTGATTGATTTGCAAGTTCACATATATGTATGTTGATTTAGTCTATGTTGCAAGTTCACACCTATGATATTCATGTTGACTACTTTGCAAGTTCACACCTATGATGTTCATATTGACTATGCAAAAAATGCCAAGTTTACCCCTATGTCGTGTTTATGTTAATGAATTTTTTATGCCAGTTTTGTGTACGTTAAATTAGGCTAGGTATTAGCCTAACATTATATGCCAAAAATTATGCGAACGAAAAATTAGGCTAAGATTGTTAGCCTAATATTTAGACGGGGTAACGTCGGGAAAAATTGGAAATTATAGGAGACTTGGCATGAAACTTGCCTTGAAAACTTGACACGAACTTGACATGAAAACTTGAACATGGACATGACACTAGAAAGAACTTGAAAATGGCCAACTCGAGGTTGGGTTGAGTTTGCAGTGTAAATCTGCCCAGAACCGCCCGGCAAATCCAGTGACTGCAAACAATAGGATCCAATGTGAGTAGTTGGTCATATCGCGCTTGAAACCCGAGGTTAGACTGAGTTGTGGTGTAAATCTGCCCGGAACCGCCCGGCATATCCAGTGACCACAACAACATGTCTAATGTGAAAGGTTGGGGTGCACTAATGAATTAATGCCACATATTAGGGTTAAGTGATGAACATTAAAGACAACACTTAACCAACTTGAGACATGATTGGTAGGGTTAGGTCATGAACTTGAACGACAACACCTAACCAACTTGACACATGAATTGTAGGGCTAAGTCACGAACTTAAATGACAACACTTAGCAAATTTGACATGCTGGACTGATAAGGGTTAAGTCTCATATTTAAATGACAACACTTAACCTGCTGGACGGAAACCCTAGTTACGCAGTCCATTTCAGTAGTAACCCACTAGATGTATCATGGTACCCTGGAACTAGGCAGGGTGGGGCACGATTACTGGGCTGATTGTAAGCGACTAGAACGACGGCTGTGTTGGTGTGCCAGTGTAGGTTCAGGCGGGCTATGGTCGTGCACGTGGTCCAGAGTCGAAAAAGCAAGCATTGGGCATCAGTAGGTTTATCTGTGCATGCTTGATTCGTGTCGGTGGTTGGCACCCTAGGGCTTGATACACCCTATGGTGGACCTAGCACAGGTGACTACATTCGTGATAGGGCTGTATGACACAAATACACTACCAGCTAGAACTTGTAGGGAGCCGATCGACTAGTGGATCGTTTCGTTGGACCTAGAAATGGGTCATTTCATGATATTGGGCCAAGGGATCATTTCATGATTTATATAGGGCATGGGTTTGGGATTCTAGTACAGTTGATGCAGCGAACCTTGAATATGTGATACTATCTTGATTTATACTTGATTTATCATGTTATCTTAGTCTATCTTGCCCATCTTGACAGCATCCTTTTGTTTACTTTCAGTTTATACATGTCATGTTACCTTTATCTGTTTTTATGCTGAAAGTTACTTGGACTTACCAGTCTCTATGACTGACCCGTTTTCTTTCGCCTCTTTTTCTTCCGTCGCCCCCCCCCTCCCAGGTTCTCAGGGAGGAAACTCTAGCTCTTAGCTTGGATTTCGCTTGCTTTCGGTTCAGCTCATGTACGATTTGATCTTGAGCTATGCTATGGCTGCATTTCTGCTACCTTTGGGGAATTAAGCTACTTTTGATGTTTTAAGTTTATGATTCTTTATTTGTGCAAGACAGAAATTGTTGTAATGGAAAATAATGACCTTGGCTATTTGATGTAAAAGGTTTTGACTCTTTTTGAAAGTAATGAAATTTATCTTTTGATTCTTCCGCTGTTTTACCTATGTTCTGTCTTGTAATATTTCTGTGTTTGTTTACCGCGATAATGCTCCTCCAAAACTAGTGCATTCCCTTTGTGAGTGACCCTAGCGGAGGTGTGGTGTTACATAATGTATATTATTTGTTAATACTCTGTATATTCTTGTAATATGATGGAATTGTTGAAATATACAATGAAATGTTCTTCTGTTTGCGTCCCGATGTGGCTTGTTCTCAACTCAATCCGTGATTTCCCGTATGGGGGATTTCGGGTCGTCTCATCGTGGTATCAGAGCTTTGGTTTACAGAGCTTGGAGAACAAGGCACGTTAGAACCAAACGAAAGAATTCATCAGAGATTGGATTAGTAATATCCAATGGGAATGACTCGTTAGAGATGGGATCAGTAGTATCTTAGAACGAGTGTGAAGAGTACATTTTTAAAATTGAAACAAGTTTTGTTTTGAAATTTAAATCGTTTTATACGTATTTGAATATTTATATTAAATTAATTTGGACAATCCAACATATAAAGATTTTGCATATACGCCTTGCAAACGTGTATTCGAAGTTTTAATGTATTGGATAGTTATAGAATCACACTCTAGTTGCCCGGGGATAATTCTGGTGACGGGGCTCCATCGCCAGTATTTATTTTCGAGTTTCGAAAGCGAGATTTCTATATATTTCCAATTGACTGGTGTAAGAACCGAAACTAGATAGGGCTTATTGTTGTGAATTGGCATAAAAATGTGATTTTTGACTATACATCAAAATTATGAATTTGAAACGTTAAATTCACTAATTGATTGATGGTTGTGTTGTATGATTATCCCTTTAAACCATTATATGAAAGAACGGTGAATTTATGCAAATTGAACCAAATTTTGAACTGTATTGAAAATTATTTGCAATTGCATGCATGTACATGTATATGTGTGAACATGTCATAGCAAGGAGGCTAGAGCAGAGGAATAAAATTGTTTTGCCCGACAAATAGGTACATGTTTATTGTGTTTCTTGGGCTTTGGATGATTTTATGAGCCGATTGGCTAGCCGCTTGGCTTTTTCTTTTGGGTTGAAGGAGGCCATGGGAGGCTATATGAAATATCCCGAAGACCCGGTGCAGGGGAGGTTATGAAGAAATTTTTCGAAAATTTAGGGTGTTAGCCAAATTTTTGAAAATTTTGAAAAGTTCTTAGAAACTGAAAAGTTGAAGAACTTAAGCCGTAATGAAAATTATGGAAGTTGAGTTGATTAGTTAAACAACTTTCGGCTTCGTTCCTTTTCGGGGACGAAAAGTTTTAAGTTGGGGAGATTGTAATAACCCGGAAATCCGACCCAATTCAAAAATTTTATTTTGGCAATTTTAGCGAATTTTGATTATTTAAAATGAATTATTTTAAATAACAACGGCGAGAAATTTATTTTGAATAGAAATAGAATGTATATATTTATTTGAATCGTCATTAGAATATAAATATTTTATTTTAATTATAAAAGGAATTGAAAATGGCGTAGTAGTTCGATAATTCGATTTCAAATTTAAAATTTCAAATGAATGTATAGGATTCAAAATAAACCGGATTTTAGTGAAACCAAATATATTAGAATCTAATTGAGAATATCCTTCCAATGAATCCGAAAAATTGAAATTTCATAGCGGGGATAAAAAGTTATGTCCAGTTGAAAATTCAGAATAGTCGTTATGGAATTCTGGCCCTTAAAAATGGAAATTTTGCAAACGACCTCGGATTTCAACGAAACCACTTTTGTTGGATCCGTGATGTCAAATTATAGCTAGTTTTCAAAATTCATAATTTTTTGAATCAATATGTGAGCGTGGAAAAGGAAAAGGCGTTTGACCAGTTTTAGTTGATTTTAATCGACTGGAAAATGGCCATTTTTCAAACATCTCAGAATTCGACGAAACAAGTTTTGTTAGGACCGTATCATTAATACGAAGTTAGAAAATATTTTTCGGGAATTTTTAGAGTCCGTATGTGACCCCGGTAAATTGAAATGCGTGTTCAAATTCAATATATAGAGTTATATTTTGATTTTGATGAAAACTAATCGAAACGATCGAATCAGCTTACGATACATATCCCATTGTGTTCGGAATGGGGGTAATACGCTAAGGACGACAGTAGTTGGGCTCGAATGAAAAGTCAACTTTAAAGGAGAAATAAATTAAAATAATTAAATTATATATTAATACACTCACCTCTCTCTCTCACACATAACCACCATAAAAAAATGAAAGGAGCGCCGTTGATTCGAGCCCATCGCGCCTGCGGAGCTGTGCCACCGCTGCCTCATCGCCTCCCTCCTCCGTCCTTCCGCTCTGCCTCCCACCCTCCATCGCAGAAAACCCCACCGCGATAGAACCCCAAACCGGCCGCCATCGACTAACCCTAGCCCCCCCCCCCCTCTTCTGAAACCCGTTACCCCCCACACACGCTGACGCACCATCGTGGCTCCGCCATGCCTGCCGCAGCCTCCCACCATTAAGGCAATAACCTTCGCCGACCTCCCAATGCCCCGTACGACGATCAGCAGCCCCTACTACTCCTGATTCAAACTGTAAGCCTTCATATTTTGTTAATCTTCATTTATTTAATGTTTTTAGATTATAAAACACTTGATTTTTAATATAAAAAACATAGGATTTTCAGTATAGAAAGATTTGATTGTTAATCTGAAAAGCTATGATTTTTAATAAGGAAAGACATGATTTTTAACCATAGAAAAGAAAGGTCGGATTTTTATATTTGAAAATAGAAAAGAAATGTCGGATTTTTATATTTGAAAATAGAAAAGAAAGGTCAGGTTTTTATATAGTAAATCAAATAGAAAAGGTCAGATTTTTATATAGTTAATCGAATAGAAAAGGTCGGATTTTTATATAGTTAATCGAATAGAAAAGTTCGGATTTTTATATAGTTTATCGAATAGAAAAGGTCGGATTTTTATATAGTAAATCAAAGAGAAAAGGTCAGATTTTTATATATTAAATCGAATAGAAAAGGTCGGATTTTTATATAGTGAGAAGAATAAAAATAGAATTTTTATCTACATAGTAGCGGTGTAAAAATAAAATTTTTATCTATATAGTGGCGGTATAAAAATGTGATTTTTATATACATAGCAACAATATAAAAATGTGATTTTTATATATGTAGTGGCTACGGACGGTGAAAGTGACGAAAGGCGAGCACGACGAAGATTTTACATATGAAGAATCATGGCATTTGGTTTAGCTAGTCGGTGAGAACTCCTCACCTTTAACTTATTTCTAGTTGAAATATATACTAGGATGCAGACGGTGCTTAGCAACACCCGACACCCGTCGTCCACAGACCATGTATGACTTGTTTGTTTGGTTGCTGTGTTGTGAACTTTGATTGTGATGTGAAATGAAATAAAATATTTTATAGTGGAAAATATTTTATAGTTGAAAATATGATTTTTAATGTGTATATAAAATAAATATTTATAAACAAATTGGACGATTTGTTTATATACACTGATTTGACTAATATCGATTAGGACGATAAATTTTACACATCGCCCAACCGCGCAAATAAAATATGTGTTTGTTGATTTGAAACCCCACACGGGTATTAGGATGATATTTGACGTACACTAATCCCGATTGTTTAGTTGTATGTCAATCGATGGGTTGACAGACTGTGTAAGCGTTAATTATTTATATTTAATGCTTATGCAGTTGTGTGGTGCACTTTGGATGATGGTTGATTATTTATCGTTGCTGTTATGTACATGTGTTGTAGAAAATCCATATAATTAACAGTATATGGTAATTGATTGGGCCTGATTCCAATATAGAAAATAAATTCATGTGTTGAATTGAAAATAAATTCATGTGCTGAATAGAATAAACATTCATGTGTTGAATGGAAAATGTAAATTCATGTGTTGAATAGAAGATAAATTCATGTGTTGAATTGAATAAAAATATATATATTTATGTGTTGAATAAAATATATATTCATGTGTTGAAGAAAATATTCATTTGCTTAATAGGATAACGAAGTTATTGAAATATATAAAGTCGTGTTGATTAGATTGACGCCATTTTGACGTGAACGATATTTATATCGATTTTATTCATTTTTATAATGAATATAGAAAAGAAAGTGATTTCAAAATATAACGTTTTGAAAATATTATCATTTGTATATCGATGATGTGGAATATTCAATTTTGATTTGAAATTGAATATAAAGTTGAAATCGTTTTGAAAACAAATTTAAGACTATTTATATAATACGTTTTAAAAGGAAATCGATGAAATATATATAATATATATATTATATATATAGAATGGCCTGAATAGAACGCGCCGCGCCGTGGCAGTTCGCGAATTTCGACCATTGACTTCGAATGGACATTGCGGGTGATCCGACTGTCGGATTCTCCTAAAACCGGAACCCTTGGGTTCGTATCGAAAAGAGCTTTCTAATGAATATTAGAGATTTGAAATCTAATCATTGGATTTGGAATTATGTCCAAATCAAATTTGGAAAATGTCGTTGTAAGTGCAGTTCGATGGCCGTTGATGGAAATCAACTGTACAGGCCTTGATAAAATTATTAAAAATAGTAATAATTTGTATAAAATCATAAGAAATGATTTGGGAAGAATTGGGAGGAAAAACTCCATATTTGAAAAGATAAAAATAGATTTTTATCGAAATGAATTAGTTTTGAACTAGAATAATAATTTATTTACTTTTAAAATAAATAAATTGGATTTGAAATGGTTTTGAAAATAAACAGAATTTCCAATAATTGGAATGGATTTGAATCGAAATCATCCTCAGAATAGTTCGATGTTGGATTTCGTGATTATGCAGATGTTGTTATGGAAATTTGAAAGATATATTTATATCGTTATTTCCCATACGATATTTGTTGGTTTCAGAATTTGATATTGAATATAAGCCGATATATTTTCTATTCAGAGCCTTGTGTTTAATATCAAATGGGATTTTGGGTTGTCGTGAACAGTATCTTTAATAATACTGTTTTTAACCCCAAATGGAGTTAAGAAAATTAAGAACTAACTAGGGATCAGTTAAGTTAGATGGTTTCTTGGATATTGATCTGATGTTGGTTTCGGCCTTCAGGGTTAATATTTAGGGAACTGTCCTCTTACTAATTTAAGGTTATGGAGTGTTTGAAATGTGATGTGATTTTGGGGTTTATCGTGAACGGTGTTTTAAATGACATCAGTTCTTTAACCCAGTTGAAGATTAAAACCATATGGAGTTTTAATGAATCTTTAATTAGACTGAAATGATCGAGAATGGAGTATCACTAGTTTTGCTCCAGGTGATAGTTAAATCTTTAATTAGATTTGAACGTGAAATGGTAATTGAATTTACCGATAACACCGTGGTGTTAGATATGAAGTATGACCAGTTTTACTTCATGGGATAAATAGGTTGGGATTGGGAAATAAAATAAATAATTACTTCGGTGTGGTTCGCTAATCCCAACTAGTTTGAATTGATATTCAAAGAAGATTAAAGAATAAATTTAAAAGAATTTATCTTTGATAAAATTAATGGGAACCTTTCCATAAGAATGTGAAATTTAGAAACTAACTATAGGTTAGCTAAGAAGAATGGTTTCCTGGGTATTGATCTGATGTTGGTTTCGGCCTTCGGGGTTAATGTTTGGGGAATTTTTCTCTTGCTAATTTACAGTTAGTGACTGATGAATTGGAATGAGGCGTATGTTGTGTTTATGTAACACTTGTTTATTATATACGCGAGTTATTCAGAAAGACCGAGTTTATCCCATTCTGAATAACTGATTCGACGAGGTGTCGAGGATGAAGACGGTGGTCGAAGACCGGAGGTTTTCATATCGTTTGGATAATTACTGATGATCTTGATTGGGCTGTACACCCAAGAGGAGGGAATCAGTTGGTGATCGTCCACACGTATTTGGAGATCGATGGATATGCGAGGAATATGTTTCCTCCATTTCGTTCAGACCCAGAACGGACTTGTAAATGGATGTGTGTCTGACATCGGATTTCATTCTGTGTGATTGATATCGGTTGCATAGCGTGAACTTGCTGTGTGGCATGCTGAGATGCAAATATCAAGGCTCCTGTTGAAAAGCAGAGTCTTGTGGTTGATGATCAAAGCACAGCCTGTGTGGCATAGCTTTGTGTAGCGCTGATTCGCGAGCCTCACGCCCCGGTTGTGAACCAGAAACGGGAGAGGACTTCAGGGAGAGCATGCGTTTTTTTCTAGCTAGGAGTGGTTTCAGTGCTTGAATTGGCTGATATTTTACTTATGTAGATGATGGATAGCAAGGCGCCTCGGTTTGATCGGACGATCCGGGTCTGCTGGAGTCACTCGTTGGCTCATTTACGCCCCATAGGGCGGGGGAAGCGCAGTGTTCAGGCATTTTAATCCACATCGGTGGACCGACCTTGACGATCCAAGGCTTGACTGAGTACTTGCCTGAGACATGGTAGGCTAGATTATCTCGAAGCGGTAGAGGACGATCCCTTGCCTCGGTTCACAGATGGAAACCCAACTTCTAATACGTGATATTTGCGGTTTTGATTGTAGAGCCCAGTATGGCGACATAGTGGTATGGGGCACTTATGCCGTCTATGATTGATACTTATGATTGAAATTGATTTATACACTACGCACTTACAATACTATCAAAATAATCTGTTTTAAACGTATCAAGCATTCTTTGGCTATTATAAGGTAAAAACCCTATCCTCCGGCTTATGTTGCGTTGTGTGATGGGACCTGGGTCTTATAATAGCTTCACTGTTCTTTATTAAGCATTGCGCTGTTGTTTTGTGCACTGGTGTTCTTGGGAGGAAACTCGTTCCATGTTATATGGCATGGTCCCTTGATTTACCTAACTTTAAAATAAAGATTAATAACTGTTTTAGTTCTCACACCAGTCACATCACTAACCTGGAGTTTATTGTTTTAACCTAAACTCTGGGTGCCCTTATTTTGACATGGGAAGATAGTAGTTTTGGTTTTGCAGATTTATATTCACAGGATCTTGATTTATAGCTGGAACGATACTCGGAAAGCTCTGTATCCGTGTATTACTTCTAGTTCTGTATTGTATTATTTTCCGGTACTATGTAATGTATTGTAATCTCTGATATTTCATAATGTATATTATTTGTTAATACTCTTTATATTCTTGTAATATGATGGAATTAATGTAATATACAATGAAATGTTCTTCTGTTTGCGTCCCAATGTGGCTTGTTCTCAACTCATTCCGTGATTTTCCATAAGGGGGATTTCGGGTCGTCTCAAAAAGCGATCTCACATATGTCTACTCTAAAAGCTTTGATCGGTCGCCCATCTACCGTCAGATACAGATGCTCCAACTAGATGATGTATGCCAGTCAATTCCGAAAGGCTTAACATAATTACCCGGTGGGTTGTTCTTATACTGACCAATATGCTTTGACAAGTCATTTATGCGCTCATCGACTGTCCACCCATTCAATATATTCAAACCTATGCAGTCACTCGCTCCTATGCAACCGCTCGCTCCCGTGAAGTCACTCGTACTGGAAAGCTGAATATAACTATTGACAGATTGGCTATAGTTAGGCGGTGGCATTTTCGTAATAAATAAGATGAATGACTCCCAACCTACATATATGGATTTCAGTTCATTTCTTCAGGGGGTCCGCCTACAAATAGGCCATGGCTTCCACCATAAAGGGATCGAGACCTTGCAACCACGAAGTGCTACTAAATATATCCCTCCACCATTCCTTGGACAATCCTAACCTTCATCTTTATCTCCATTTGAAGGATCTTCATCTATTTGGCCATGGCATCCATTAAGATCTTATAAGTGAAAAAAGGTCAAAGACATCCTCCTTGTCCATTGCTCATCCGTCCTTCTCCTCCACAGCATCCACCATTCCTCCGTTGAATTCCGTGAATTTAAGCGAGATTTGTGAGTAAGAGCAAGAATATGTCAAGAGTTGAGAGAATGAGAAAATGTATGAACAAAGAGAATTTACATGCTTTGTAATCATCATGATAATGCAAACTATCTTCATAGTGAACATAGGCCTAGCTTAGGGCTGAACTACTCTAAAACCTTGTCTCCATTTTACTCTCCTCACATTTTTACTTTCAACTTTTGTTGAGTGCGGTCTTATTTACTTTCTAACCATATTTGTGAAGTACGTTTCTCGTACCCATGGTGTTTGAGCCATTTTTTAGTGAAAACATTTGGCGCCCACTGTGGGGCTGTGTTCGTATTTCCTTCCTTCACACTTTTCTCCAATTCCAACAGCTACCCTTGAAATCCTAAGCCGCCGCTTCCTCTAAGCCATGGTCAGCTCGAAGAAAAATAACAAGTCCATTAGAGCTACTCTGATTGTTGAAGATATACATGGTGATAAAGCTACACCTTAGACTTTGAATCGAGAAGTTGAGGAGACCTCTAGGCCATCTGTAACGAGAGATGAATTGAACGTGTCAATAACCGGCTTGAACGAAAAAATGGATGCTACAACAAAAATAATGATGAAAAGGCTTGATGGCCTGATTAATGCTCAAGCCAATCTTCCGCCACTGAATGTTGTAAATAATGTTGATGAAAAAGAGGACTCTTTAGCCTCAGACCCTGGTCGATCTAATTCTTACTGGAAGACAAGGGAGGGGCCGGTGTTGAGGACTCTAAGGTCAATCCCCATAGCACGAGGAGAAACTTGCAACTTAGAGCATCGGGAGTCCCACCAATAGGATACCTCCCAAAAGAGGTGCAAGGCATCTGAGCTTGAATCGCAACCGCACCAACCAAAGCATCGATGTCAATCATGTGGAACGAGCGAGCGATGATAAACGCATTGCAAATATGATCTAGCGAATAATGAAAGAAAAAACGATCCGAGAAGATGAAGAGAAAGAATGGGAATTTTCACTGAGTAAAAACCTGTTTATAGAAAGAATCCGTCAAGCAAAGTTTCACTAGAAATTCACACACCAGACAATAGCACCTTATGGTGGAACTGGAGACCAAAACATCTTCCTATTCAAGTATGATCAACATATAAACGGAGCTAGGGCAACTGAAGAGATGAAATGCTTGTACTTTCCCATATGCCTAGAGGGTGTGGCTTCACTGTGGTTCACTAGACTTCCACCTAAATGCATTGATCAATTTGCCGATTTGGCAAGAAGATTACACGACCAGTTCCGTCTTCAAACAACCAAAGCAAGGGACGTGATATCACTCAGACATGGAACAAATGCCTGGAGAGACATCAAAGCTTTTCTTACACGATTCCATGCTGCGGCGGCAGAAGTCATCAAACCGGAACCATGGTACTTATTGGCAGCACTGAAGGGGGTATTGATAAGAAATCGGAACATGGGAGATGGCTCAAGAAGAAGAAACCCAAAACTCTAAAGAAGTTCTATAAAAAAAGCCGAAGAATATATGGGAGTGGAAGATGATGCGCCGAATGTTCAGAAGGTCATAGAAAGTAGCACTGTCAAAGAAGGGAAAGGCAACGAGTTCCGAATCGTGCAGAAGAATGATTCTGGGCAGAAGAGGGGAAGTGATGAGAAGGATAACAAAGCCTATAAGAAAACGCTGCTTTACAAGCATTCATAATTGACCCTCTTAGATGAAACCCTAGAGAAGATAAACTCCGCCACAAAGGATTCGGGCATCTTTCGTCAAATGAAGGCTCAAAATATTACTGAGAAACAAGCCAACTCCGGTAAATTCTGCCAGTTTCATAACCAACCAGGGCATAGCACTAATGAATGTTGGCACCTAAAAAGTTTGATCGAAGAACACATCAGAAAGAACCAACTTCAACAGTATGTAAAGAATCCTCAAAATGCTTGAGACACCCCACGTCCGTGAATGACATTCACTAAGGGAATGCATTAAATTTCGTGAAGCGTTATAGGTAAATAGACACAAAATAATTACAAGACAAATATAAACAAGGCAGCAGTGGAAAATTTAAACTTTTATTTCAAACATAAGTCATAATACCATGGTCCACAATTTCATAAGTCACAGAAACCATAACAGTAAAATAACCTTTGTCTTGCACCATCAGAGTACATAAGTAAATAAAAAGCATCATTCCCCTAATAAAAAGAGTTAAGCCATAGTAGAGAAAAGAACTTGAGCCATACTTCAGAAGTAACTCTTAGCAAGATGATATCTGATTCCTGATTAAGTCTGAGTGTTTCCTCCCTAAGAATCTGGGGGAAAACGGAAGAAAGAAGGAGAAACAACAGGGTCAGACATAAAGTCTAGTGAGTATAGTTACTTTAAGCCAGTAGATAAATAAAAGAAACATGATAGGAATATAAATTGGATAAGAGAGATCACTACGTAAATGGCAGGTGTGACAAGGTAAGAAAGTTAAGGTGTATATGCCTCACTAATGAATACTCTTCATTATTACTAGTATAACTGAAATGAGATGATCCATTCCACTATCAGTTGGTAGGCTTAGGTCATACGTCCAAGTATACCCTAACCACTACCCTAATCGATCGGTTCCCTACCCTGTAGATATCCTGTGCTGGCCCTACAGTAGAAGGTATCACTTCTTAAAGTGGCAACCCATGGCGTGCACAACCATATCTACTAGTGTCACGGTCGTCTCTGCCTGGTCCATGCACACATATGTCCCCGGTTAGTTTGCACCACCCATACCATCTGCCTCGTTTGGATCTCTTATAATCAATTAGTAAGTGTGCCCCTTCTCGCCTAGTACGGAGGTCTTTACTTGATACCAACTCCGGGTTACTGACTGAAATGGGTTCCACACAATATGATACAAGCTCTCCCCCTTGTCTTGTATCCCCACTAGGTTTTCCACTAACTATGTATACCCTTAGGTGTCTTTAATTACATAGCCCTATACTAGTAATGCTTAACCTAAAGGGTGTCTTTAATCACATAACTTCATTAAATTATCTACCAGTTATGCATACAACGAGGTGTCTTTAATTACATAACCTTCTTACATTATCTAACGGTAATGTATACCCCTAGGTGTCTTTAATTACATAACTTTATTGGGTTAAGTTCGTGGGCCTATATGTAAATATTACCCACCCCCTCTTAACCTACCTACTACCCATCCAATTTTACTTAACCCTAACTTAAGTTCATAGTTATATTAAATTAGGTTAAATATTCCATTTCATGGCCAAGTCCAATTATGGTTATAATGGGCTAGACCTCCCACATTAGGCCTACAAAGTTTGGATGCTGGATATGTCGGTCGGGTCCGGGCAGTCTTATTCCACAGTTGGACCTAACCTCGTGTCTTAGCCTGATTCATATTTGCATACATGCGCCTCCCACATTAGGTTCAACATTAGTAGCTGTTGGATATGTCGGTCGGGTCCGGGCAGACTTCAACCACTAATGTAACCTAACCTCGTGTCATAAGTACAATTTACAATTCCTAATTGTAAATTACTAAACATTCCAAATTAATCCAAATCTACATAGTCATTATAGGTAACTATTTCTATGTTTTCCCCATTTGAATTACATGTCCCATATCATATAAACATTACATAAATCATGCCAATTATAATCCCTTTTTCCCCATTTCCTCTCTAACGTATTTGTACGTATTTTGGCGACATCTAGGTTATAGGTCCCGAAATTTCAGTACCATTTGATCTGACCAAATAACACAAGTCCAACCCAGATTGCACTGAAACCAGAAAACTAATAGAAAGAAAACAAAGGGTGAGAATAGATAAGATAGAAATTTAGAATAGAAGAAGAAGAAGAACATATAACATCAGAGTAAACACGAATCTCACAGTGGAACGAACAATATATAATAGATACATTACTTTAAAATAAAATCAGTATATGTATATAGTAATGTTATCAGAGTATAACACTTAAAACACAGCGGAAATAAACTATAGCTATATGATCCTTAAGCCTCATCTCCAAGCTTTCCAAGTATATCTTTAAAATCCTGACTACTTGACTGTGCGTAAAAATTTGGGCACCCAAGAGTTTAGGGGAAACAAAACAAAATAAACTCTGGGTCAGTCATGGGACTGGTGTGAGTAACACAGTTTAAAACAGTTTGAGCAAATAAACGATATCTCATAAGATCACGCCGTATAACGGAACGGGTTTTCCCTCATGAGAATCCAAAATAGTCTTTATATCAAAATTATTTTGATATTATAATAGTGTCTATCAACCACAATATAATAATCGTCTAGCAGAAACGCTTTCATCTCACGTTCTACATATATACTATACAATCAAAATCGCCAGCACTTATTGGATAATGAATTTCCAACTATGACAAGGTATGGAACCACGTTCCGATAGTGTACCTCTAGAGAGGAATGCACTGGGCTCAACAAGAACATCTTGCAACCCGGTCACACATGACCGACCACTCATTTCGCTTGAGTGTATCGAATGTATATCACCAATAGCAGGGATCAGCAACCATTTCCGAATGGGACAGCATTGAATAGATTAAAGAATGAAATGAATATCTCTAGGTAGGTGATAATATACCCTAATGGAAGCAACCCACATATTCATGCTACCTGCCCGATTTTTGTCATTTCCCGGTTGTGAGGCTCGAGGCCACGCTTATCTCTAACCGATCACACATTTATTCACTTTGAATGTCACATCGTCATACCCGCCAAACCACAAATTGATTTCCCTAAAAATACAACGGGTATACAGCTAAGAGAAACGAATTCCTCTGCCACCAAACGTAAATACGTTTGAAGAGATCAACTTACGTGATATATTAAATATACTCTGTCAGACATTCTTCCATACGGGTCATCTTGGGACTGGACAAACCGAAGGCACTATTCTGTAATCAGGATAGCCCTTGCATAACTCCGTCTTCAATTATCTTCATCATATTTGATTGCAACGCTAACGCCTGTACAGAGTGGTTTCCAGATAATGAATCTGATCCCGGTCTCTCTGTATTGACGACTGAAAAATGGTCAAAAGCTTTGATAGTCGGTGAGTTAACTATCAAAGAAAAACACATGTGCAAACAACAATATTATTTCCAGATGGAAATTATATCGATCAATCATCATTTAACATTTATCTCTTTATATTAGATTTATTTGTATCCTGTTTCCATATATCCAACATTGCTTATTATCTAAATTTAGAAAATATACGCTATTAATCATTGGAAAACATTTCCATCTCTTTTTCACATATCACTGTCATTCCAGTATTCTTTATTATCAAACATTTCATTTTCTATGATTAGAAAATATCTCTGATTATATTTGGAAAATGTTTCCAAAACTCATTCCTTGGATTTAAACAAATGTTTAAATAAAACATCATTATGCCAACTCAAACCATTTCCTTCATCAACTAAATTCACTTAACCAACCTTTACTATCGAACCTTAACCATTCCTTAGTTAAGAACGAAGTCAATCAAGTTGGGGTATAATTACCTCTCAGACCTTAACTGAACAACATTTCTAACTTCGAAAAAGACAAATTTCACCATGTAATCTTCAACAACTTCCTTACATAACTCTCGGATTCTATTTACGAATCCACTTCTTTATTGAAAACAATAATTATAACTATAGCTTTATAATCCCTACTTTTGAAATATCTAACTTCAAAATGTATCTTTTATTCCTTAATTTAACTAAATAACTAAATAGGCAATTTATAATTAAATCATTAAATCTTGATTAAAACGGAAAATGTACTTTCCCGAATTCGATATAATCGAATTTCAGCATATAACTCTCTTTCGAATAATCTCTATTTGATAGCTCCTTTTCG
Source organism: Allium sativum (assembly GCA_030737875.1). NCBI lineage: Eukaryota > Viridiplantae > Streptophyta > Magnoliopsida > Asparagales > Amaryllidaceae > Allium > Allium sativum. Next base: position 194,213,736 of record CM060920.1, read on the forward strand.
AATAAACTATATTCGATAACTCGTTTCGAATAAACTATATTTGATTCACTCCTTTCGAATAAATTATATTCGATAACTCCTTTTGAATAAACTATATTCGATTAACTCCTTTTGAATAAACTATATTCGATTAAATCCTTACGAATAAACTATATTCGATTAACTCCTTTCGAATAAACTATATTTAATTAACTCCTTTCGAATAAACTATATTCAATTAACTCCTTTCGAATAAACTATATTCGATTAACTCCTTTCGAATAAACTATATTCGATTAACTCCTTTTGATTAACTCTAACTCGATTAACTCTAATCGATTAACTCTAATTCGATTAACTCTAATCGATTAATTCTAATTCAATTAAATCTAATCGATTAATTCCAATTCGACTAACTCTAATTCAATTAACTCTATCTCGGTTAAGTCTAATCGATTAATTCTTATTCAATTAACTCTAATCGATTAACTCCAACTCGATTAACTCCTTTCAATTAACTCTAACTCAATTAACTCTACTCGATTAATTCTAACTCGATTAGCGCTAATCGATTTAATTCTATTCAAATAACTATATTCGATTAACTCCATTAAGTTTGACTTCGTACTTCAAAATAGTATCCCATTCCCAAATTCTATTTATACTTCTATTAATAGAATTATTCATACGAAATCTCCTTTTTATTTCTAACACTTAAATCTCATTTAAAATTCCCTTTTATAACTCTATTTATTTCATAAATAAATATTTCCTTTTATAACTCTATTTATTTTCTAAATAAATATTTCCTTTTCAATTTTATTTATTTAAAAAATAAATATTTCCTCTTATAATCTATTTATTTAACAATTAAATATTTCCTTTTCAATTCTTATTTATTTAACAATTAAATATTTCTTTTCAATTCTGTTTATTTAACAAATAAATATTTCTTTTCGATTCTATTTATTTCTCCAATTATTTCCTTTTATAAAATCCATTGTTCTTATAATTATTTCTTTTATCATATTTCTTTGATTTTATAATTAATCATTTTCCTTTTATATATAAAATCCATTGATTTTATGTGAATAATCTATTTTCAAAATACACTTTGAAAATCCCCATTATAAATTCCAGTATTTCTTATGGTATTTAAAATACCAAATAACCATGATCAATATCATCCAAACGCATATAATCAACAACAGATTATACATCACATCATATATCACAATATATGAAAATAATAGTATTATAAGTATTGAGGAATCCAGTTGGATCCCTCCGACCTATTTCCCTGCATCACAGATGTTAAACAATATAATTAACATCAACTTCATTTCAATATGAAATATTCTGATAAACAGAATCAATATTTGATTAACGATATATATATATATATATCGTTATCTATAATTTCAACCAATACATAAGCAATTCAACCAAATAGTCAACACACAACAATTAATCATCATTTAGCAGTTCTAAAAATACGTTATAAAAATTTGAACAGGTAGAGTTGGTGAGTTTTACTCACATTGGATGGCCATTGTTAAATAACGATAATTGTCGTTGATTCAGACCAGACAATTTATTTTGCTAAAAAATGTAATGAGCTCCAATTCACTCCCAGTCAGTTCCATTGTGTAGCCCTCCTCCGTAAGATCCCAACGGATCTTGTTTTGTCAGATTCTGATTTCGTATGACGATGTTATGAATTTTAGAAGTTATAGGTTAAATAATTTAAAGTTTAACTTAAACTTTTAAATAATCGGGCCTTACATTTCAAAAGAACCGGCCCATCTCAACTCCTTACCTAACCCGACCCTCTCTTCTTCCTCCTCTTCTAAAACCGGTGCTCCTTTAAGAGCCATCTCTGTAATTTCTTAAATCCCCTTCCTCCATTCTACCACGAATTCGAAAATTAAATACACAAATCAACTCCTCAACCCAAGCTCCACCTACCTGGCACCTTCCCTTCCAACTCGCCATAGACATTGGCATCGTGTTCGACAGCTGCTCACGATGTCTCAGGTGAGATTCGCAACATAAAGAAGTACAAAATCCCTTTAAACTCCACTATTAGATGTTATTCTTCATGCTATATCCAATTCTAACCTTCACTTCTTCCATCCAGCACACCTTTTGCTCAACTCGATCTTCCTTTCTTCAATGCGGCTTCAAACCGAAACTCCATGGCATAGTATGATCGACAGTTATTGTCACTGTAAACCCCCAAATTCTGCCAACAAAACCCACTCGATCCAAATATAAACTCAACTACACATATCGATGCTTAAATACCCTGACAACAGCAGCCTTAGTCCTACGCTTCACCATTTCCAGCAAGTAACAGCAAAATCAAACCCAATAATATGTGTACAGAAATGAAGAGGAAGCTGTGAGGATTTCAAATCTATTTTTCTAGTGATTTATGGATTTTCGTATGATTTTATCTTGAATTTTCAAATACCCGATTTCTTTTCTGTGTGAAGAAATGAGACGGCGGATTTTTTCATGTTGACCAAGAAGAAAGAGGAATTAGGTTTAGGTAACGGTATGGGTGTATTTATAGGGTCAGTTGGCTTGCTTAAGAAGCTTGGTCTATTTATGTATTAATTTATATTATCATTGCTATTTGCATTTGTCTTCAAAAAATCCCTACGATCACACATGATGTCCAAAAATCACGAAAATAGACATGCACCTTCAGTTCGACATTACGAACCCAAAGAAACTCGTTTCGTTGAATTCCGACTGCGTTTGCTCAAGCAGCGTATTTTTAACCATCGAAATACTGACTGTTTTTCACATTAAAAATCCGTACGGCCACATACTGACTCCAAAAATCACAAAACTTAGGATCTAACAATAATTTAATATTACGGATCCAACAAAATTAGTTTCGTCTAAAATGGAGGTCGTTTGCAAAACTGGCTATTTTTAAAGCTCTAAATAACCCGTTTTAAATATATAAATATATTTATAATAATTAAATTAAATATTTATAAATAAATATTATCGTATATATTCACACTAGAATATCATACAGCTCCAGAATATTCCTATATGAATTTCTAGCTGGATGTTTCAAATCCCAATTAAATCGATATTCGATTTATAATGAAATTCCTTTTATATGTCGTTATAAATTATATATGAATTCCATAGCGACTTTTCTAAAATTTGGTTTGGACATAAATCAAAATCTGCCCGACGAAATCCTGATTTTTCCCTTCCATCAGAAAGATATACTACACTAGCTCCAAACGTTTCTTGTTTCACAGAGATCCGATTTAAAACGAACCTTGTATATTCAGTTGAGGTTCAAATCGCCAAATAACGAACTACCGCGCCATTTCGAGCTCGATTATATTTGTAATATAATTCATACGCTCAACCATCATTAATTAAATATATTCATTATCGTAATTCAAATTTTAAACAGGAATACATATTTTGAATTGTCCAGTTCACATTATATCATCAATTCACTATTTCTGACTATTTCGAAATTAAATATATTATTCTGTTATTTAATTTAATTAAATATTCACTATTATTTAATTAAATGCCATTTTATTCTCTAAATCACTATTTAAATAATTAAATAAATTAGTTATTATACCGAAAAATATGGGTCGTTACATTCTTCCCCCTTAAAATAATTTCGTCCTCGAAATTGCTAAGGTAGAAAACAAACTCCACCAACTAGTTTAAAAATTATTTATTTACTTCTTAACTCTAGTTTCACCGAACCAGTTTATTCCAATTAAAATAGTAATTAATTCTTATCAACGAAAAGTTTCAAAAATCCTGAAAATTTTCTAACACCCGAAATTTTCGAAAAATTTCGCCATCACCTCCTTTGTAATGGTCAATCAGTACAACTACAACTCGCCTCTCTAGGCCTTCTCCAACCCAAAATAAAATCAAACAGCCAAGCGGCTTGCCAAATCGGCTCATAAATCTCATTTCCAATTAGAATATGTAACATCCCACCTCCGCTAGGGTGACTCTTGCAAGCACTCTGACTTTGGAGGGGCGTTTGAATCAGGTAAACATGCATAATGATATATCAAGGTAGAACAAGAACATATGTATATATGTAAACAGAGTAAATAGGATAAGTAAAACAGCGGAAGATTTCAAACTATTTCAAAAACAAGTCTGGTACAACATAATGTCAACTTTCCAAATACACAAGTCTAGATAAAACAACATTACTGAAAAACTGAAATACATAAGTACTATCCCCAAAATAGTGATAACCATAGCTAGCTTCATGTAAAGACCGTACATGAGCTAAATCCCACAAGCAAGCGATCAGAAATCCAGCTAAGCTCCAATATTCCCACCCTGAGAACCTGAGGGGGGAAACGGAAGAAAAGAGGCGAAAGGAAATAGGTCAGTCAAAAAGACTGAGTAAGCCCTACTACAATCAATGTAAACTGATAAAGTTAACTGTCATGAGCAGCAGGGATGAACATAAGGATAACAACATACTAGCATGATGATTAACTAACAAGGTAGATAAAGGTGACATCGCATAATCAGGTTTAAGGTTTTGCACCACAGGTGTACTAGCAAACTAACATGACTGGAATAAACAAGTATTGATCCCTTGGCCCAAGCTTTGGCCCAATAACATGAAGTGACCCTCATACGAGGTCCAATAACATGAAATGACCCTAACACAAGGTACAACCAAACGGTCTAGTCGATCGGCTCCCTAAAAGCCTAACTCGTCACGTGTTGGTGTCCATACGGCCCAAACATAATTGTAGTCAGACTATGCCGGGTCTCCCGTCGGGTGTATCAAGCCCTAGGGTGGCAACCCCTGGACACCATAAACATGCGTGCACAGTCTCGATCTACTGGTACCCGTGCATGATTTCCCCAGCTCCGGACTACGTGCACGACCATAGTCCGTCCGGAACTACACCGGCGTACCACTCCGCCGTCGCTTTTGGTCGCTTACCTCCAGTTCAGTAATCGTGCCCCCACCCTAGCCTAGTCCCTAGGGTCATGATGATACAAACTAGGGATTACTGCTGGAGTGGACCCCCATTGCTAGGATTTTTCTAGTGGGTTAAGTATGGTTTAACCCCTTTACAAATCATGGATTAACTTGGTTAAGTGTAACGATGAGTTCACGACTTAACCCCGATTAATCTACCAGGCCCAAATTGGTTAAGTATTAAATGGTCCATGACTTAACCCTAATCATGAGGCATTAATTAATTAATGCGCCTTAACCTCTCACATTAGACTTTGTTGTGGTTACTAGTTAAGCCGGGCGGGTCCGGGTAGCTTTACACCACAACTTGGTCTAACCTCGGGTCCAAGGTACAACATGGCCAACTTCTCACATTGGGTCCTATTGTTTGTAGCAACTAGTTAAGCCGGTCGGTTCCGGGTAGGCTTACGCTACAAACTCAACCCAACCTCGAGTTGGTCACACTTATCTTTTCTAAGAGTCAAGTCCATCATATTTCCAAAACATATTACAAGTTTTCAAGCAATTGGGTAGACCTAACTTAATAGGTAAATTCCCAATGGGTAGACCTAACTTAATAGGTAAATTCCCAAGCTCATGTTTTTATGTCTTTTAAGTTTACCCAACCCCAAACGCAATCCCATCGCTTACATATCGCAATTGCGCATAAAGGATAGAAAGAGGGAACTTGGCATAATCATGACATAAAAGTGTTGAAGCCACAAGTTTAACATGGTGGCATATGAAATGTTCATGTGTTCATATACTTGCATTAGGCCTCAAAAGCATGCATAAAACCAAACTTATCATATTGGTGATACATGGTGATAAATGACATGTAGAAATAGCCATAAGTTCGCATTTAGCCTCACATGCAAGTTATCATAAGGGATATGATAACTTACATGTTGCCAAAATGCAACCTTTAGCATAAAGCTTGAAGCTTTATGTTCACATACTCAAGATAAGCTTGCATAACATGATAACATGGACCAAATGATCCTCCCAAACTTGCATAACATACTTGCATATCATATGACAAACTTGCATATCAAACTTGCATAACATAGCATGATGAACTTGCATATCATAACATGGCATACTTGCATATAAACTTGCATATCACAACATGATAAACTTGCATATCATAGCATATAAACTTGCATATCATAACATAGCAAACTTGCATAACATAACTTGATGAACTTGCATATCACATCATAGTAAACTTGCATAACACATCATAGTAAACTTGCATAACACATCATAGTAAACTTGCATAACACATCATAGCAAACTTGCATATCATACATTTAACTTTAGAGTTTAAGTATGAAAGGAATAGGGCTTACAATGCTTATGCGGACTCAAATGAGTATAGCAAATATAAGAAAGCCCTTATGCAACCAATTAAACCCAAAATGCAAGCAAAACCCTTGAGCCAAAATGATCAAAACTCTTTCTTTATGATGCAAATATAGAAACTTGACTTGAATGCAAGCTAATGATGATCATACAAGTTTAAAAACACTTGTATGCATGGAAAATCACTTAAAAAATTATTTAGGAATTTTATGAAGAGAGTGGAGGCCATGAGAGAATTGATTTTGCCATAGTTTAGTTACTAGAATGAATAATGATGATTTAGGGTTAGGTTAGGGCCTTATTTATAGAGATTAGGACTAGTTCTAGCCTTAGGATTAAACCCTAGTTCCAATCTCAGCCCTTAAAACCGAATCTGGCCCCCAAGCTCAACACAAACCCAAGATGGTGCACCAGGCTAAACAGCCCGGCTGGACCAAGTCGACAGCCAAGTCGACAGGGCTGTCGATTTGGGTCCAACCAAGTCGACTCCCAAGTCGACAGGGCTGTCGACTTGGGTGCTCTGGCGGGAATTTTCCCGCCTGGCCCAAACTGGCCCAAATTTTCCAAATTCAAACTTGAATTTGAAATCTGTTTTTACTTTGAAATTTCCTAAAAACTTCGTTGGGCCTTAATCGGGTCATACGGACTCCGATTTTCGAAAACTCTGACTCTATTTCGCGTATTTTTCCGAGACGAACGCAATGGCATAGCCCGTTTCCCTTGATTCAGATTTATAAATTAAATTCTGCCTCGATTTACGTTATAACAGGTTATTGAAAATACGGGTTGTTACATTCTCCCCTCCTTAAAGGATTTCGTCCCCGAAATCTTCAAGTTAGGAAGAACGTATCCTACCATCCAACATCCATCTACTCAAAACATCATCCATGAGCAATCATTGTCCTTACAAGATTCTAAATGTTGTATGAACATATGCAAAGGTGTGTGTATATGTACTTATCTAATGCAAATATCATCAATGCAAATTATGTTAGTGAAATGAATCCATATGTATGCAATTCCTAACATAATGTATAACATCTATATGTGTGCACATAACATACATCCATATGCAACATCCATGTGATAACACAAAAATTTTCATCCATGAATAAGCGTAAACACTCATGCATATGAAATATGAGGAGTGTGTGAGCCGATCTAGTGCCTAACGTGTATAATGCATCCACGAGTAACCACTTGCAAACACTTGCAACCACTTGCAAACATCAAGCATAACATGTTTCAAACACATGTTTCATCCAAAGGGTTTCTACCTAAGGTTCTCATGACAAGATTAACACGATATAGATAGCAAAAGAAAGATATGCTACAAAGAGATCGGGAAGATAAGCAAGATATACTCCTTTCGGATTACAAGAAATCCCTTCCTAACCCAACCCATATTCTATAAAAGCCCAAAAGGTTTAGTCAACCTAACGGACCCCTTCAAACCCTGACATGTATTACTAACCGATGAGTCATACCCCCTTATGGAGTTTACAACAGAAATGGGATCGAGAATGGGACCGAGAGGATATATGTAAAAGATAACATGCAAGTAAGTTCCACAGGAAAACAAGGATCAAGAATATGCTCTTAAAAAGAGATATGATGCGCGTATCTAGCCTTCAATCTTCTAAGTCACGTTTCCTTGAGCTTAACTCCACTGTGCTTTGACCGTCTTTTACCTCATGATTTCTTGACTTCTTAATTCTTATTTCCAAATATGAGTTGGAACCCATTTCATTGTCGCCTCTCGTCTTCCTCTTTCACTTACTCTTCTATCATTCTTGGCTAAAACATAACTATGACCTCATGGTTTCATGCAAGCTCTCCAAAATTCACTAGTGAATCATGGATCGCGTTTACTTACTATAAAGTATTCCACGCAGCAGAACTTTTCTTGAAAATACCAATCCACGTTGCCAATTGCTCTTACTAACGTGATTTTCTATAACTCATGCTTGAACAAAATGAACCATCCGCCTGCGAATGATAGGCCGTACTTAGATTCAGTCGTTTACCCATGACTTCCCGTAGACTATCCCAAAACTGGCTAGTGAAGATTAAGTCATGGTTACTAATTATACTTTAGGGAACCTCGTGCAACTGCTTTATTTCTTGAAAGTAAACTGTCGCTAGCTATGATGCAGTCCTTTCGCTCTTTACCGGAGTGAAATGAGCACTCTTCGTGAGTCTACCTACTATGCCCCACATGCTCGTATTCCCTTTCCTTGATCTAGGCAGTCCATCCACGAAATCCTTCGTGACGCTTTACTACTTCCATTGCGGGGACTTCCAATGGATATGATAGCCCACCGGGCTTCTACGACTCGGCCTTTAACCTGTTGGCACATCATGCACCTTGGGACAAACTCGGTCACCTCCTCAGGTGATGTGCATCTTCAAGAACCTTCTTTCTCTCATCGCGTCTTAGCCATCCCTTGTCATCTATAGCGAGGTGACTTGTCATCTCGCCTCGAGTCAACTTGTCCATGATCTCGACTAACTGCGGGTCTTCTTTCTGTGAAGTCCCTGCTTGATCCAGAAGGGTAGGTCTAAACTCAAGGGACGCTAACTGACTAATTAAACTGAGAGAACTTCTTACTTCGGTTGCATTCCTTGGAGTCTTCCAATCCTGAACTGCAACTACCTTAGCGGGATCCACCGCTAAGCCTTGCTTAGAAACTATGTGCCCAAGAAATCTAACTTTCCTTCTCCAAAAATGACACTTGGAGAACTTAGCCTTCAACTGATGCGCTCTAAGCGTATCCATCACTTCCACGAGATGCCTTGCGTGCTCTTCATCATCCTTAGAGAAGATCAGAATATCATCTACGAAGACTACCACAAACTCGTTCAGGAACTCCCTAGACACCCTACTTATCAAGTCCACGAAGTAGGCGGGTGCATTAGTCAAGCCGAACGGCATGACAAGCCATTCGAAGAATCCATCTGGAGTTCTGAACGCAATCTTGTCTATACTATCCTCAGCTACCCTGAGCTGATGGAATCCAGTAGCAGGATCAAGAGAAAACAGATGTTCCTACAAGCTGATCAACCAAATCATCGATCCTTGGTAATGGTTGTCTATTCTTCTTGTTCTACCCACGATAATCAACACACGGGCGAAGCGAACTGTCCACATTAGTAGCGAATACTACTAGAGCATCTTCCTCGGAAATGCTTCATCGAATGAAGTTCTTCTCAAGCAACTCCTTCACTTGCTTACTTAGCTCCCGTCTTACGGGACCATGTGCCTTACCGGCCACATAACTGGCTTGGCATTATCAACCAGATAAATGCGGAAATCTATCTCTCGTTTAGGGGTAACCCCCTTCACTTCACCCAAGATATCAGAATATTCTCGGACCACCCTCACCGATTGCAAACTATCGATAGACGAGTTGAGGGATTCAAGATAACACAACATGACGGGACTCGTAGGGTTACTAGAAATTTTTAGGGTATTACCGAGGCGAATCATGAGCCTCACAACCCTATGCCCAAAAATCAAGGATGGTTCCAAAACTGGACAACCAATCCATGCCCAAAACCAACCCATACCCCATGTAACCGAGAATATAAGCATCACACGAGAACTCTACACCAAAGATAGAGATTTTTAAATCCACGTAGATAATAGACAAATGGGTGGAACCCTCAATTGGATTTGAAACACACACGGGATCATTAACTAGACTAGTACTTAGGTGCAAACTTCCAACTAGATCAGATGAAATAAACTATGCGATGCACCAAAATCAAACAAGGTACGAACAGGAAAATCAGAAATGTATACAAGGCTCTCAACAAAAATACTACCTCGATCGGGAACTGGAGCGGCATTGAGAGCATGAACTTGCCCTCCTGAAGGTCTAGCACGCTGAGTCTGACCCTGGCCTTGCCCTTGCTTCTTCGGGCAATCCCTAGTGAAGTGCCCCAATTCTCCACAGTTAAAGCAAGTGCCCTTCCTTTTCCTGCAATCCTTGTTTAGATGAGTCGAGCTTCCACAAGTAAAGCACTTCTTCTTGTCGTTATTGCCCTTGTTGTTGTTCCCCTTGTTGCCTTGACTCTTTTTCTTGTTCTTACTGCCTTGACTGCTCTGACCGCTTGGATCACCTTGATTTCCTTTCCACTGGGAATCTGTCTTCTTGGCTTGAGTATCATTCATCTTGATCTCTTTCTTGTCACTCCTAATCTCTTCATTGAGTAGGGCCATATTCACCAAACTTTCGAAAGTTGCCCCCAAGGGTATATGAGTCATGGCTAAACCATGTAATGGCTCGTTTAATCCTAGAGCAAAGTATAGGGCCTTCTTCTGAGCTGTGTTAACCAAGTCTAAACCGACCTGAGCCAGTTGATTAAATTTATCTATGTATTCCCTAATAGTCATGTCCCCTTGCTTCAGTGATAGGAACCTTAGTCCAAACTTTCCCCGAAAGTCATCCCAAGTCTCAATTGGCCTAGTAGCGGTGGTGACCACCCACCAACGTGCAGCTTCTTCCTTTAGCAACCACACTGCTAATAAAACCTTCCTACGGTCATCTATATCAAAGAAGGTAAAAAAGATCTTCGGTTTCTTTCAACCAATTCCTTGCCTCTACATAAGTCTCGGTTCCAATGAAATTCTTGCAACCCACCGCCTTAAAGTCCTTGCAAATCTCTGCGAAGTCAGCTTGAGGATGCTGAGGGGGAGGAGGAAGAGGAACCTCAGCGACAGGAGGAGGAGGAACATCAATTACCGCAGGAGGAGTAATATTTGCGGGCCCGGCTTCGGTCGCCCTAGCCTCCAAAAGTCTCCTATACCAAACAGGTACGTGTACTCCCTCCGGAATGGCATAGTTATCAGCCATACTGAAAACGAAGAAAAGGACAGATTCAGAATAGAGAAAAACGAAGGAATTTTGCTAATGGCTTTTTGGGGAATAGCCTTTAAAATAAACTAGACTTTTCTTTGGAAAATACTTTATACTTGGTTTTGAAAATAGTTTTCCAAAAGTTTTCTAAAAACCTTTTTGTTCCTTCTCGTAAACCATATGCTCTGATACCAAATGTAACACCCCACCTCCGCTAGGGTGACTCTTGCAAGCACTCTGACTTTGGAGGGGCGTTTGAATTAGGTAAACATGCATAATGATATATCAAGGCAGAACAAGAACATATGTATATATGTAAACAGAGTAAATAGGATAAGTAAAACAGCGGAAGGTTTCAAACTATTTCAAAAACAAGTCTGGTACAACATAATGTCAACTTTCCAAATACACAAGTCTAGATAAAACAGCATTACTGAAAAACTGAAATACATAAGTACTATCCCCAAAATAGTGATAACCATAGCTAGCTTCATGTCAAGACCGTACATGAGCTAAATCCCACAAGCAAGCGATCAGAAATCCAGCTAAGCTCCAATATTCCCACCCTGAGAACCTGAGGGGGGGGAACGGAAGAAAAGAGGCGAAAGGAAACAGGTCAGTCAAAAAGACTGAGTAAGCCCTACTACAATCAATGTAAACTGATAAAGTTAACTGTCATGAGCAGCAGGGATGAACATAAGGATAACAACATACTAGCATGATGATTAACTAACAAGGTAGATAAAGGTGTCATCGCATAATCAGGTTTAAGGTTTTGCACCACAGGTGTACTAGCAAACTAACATGACTGGAATAAACAAGTATTGATCCCTTGGCCCAAGCTTTGGCCCAATAACATGAAGTGACCCTCATACGAGGTCCAATAACATGAAATGACCCTAACACAAGGTCCAACCAAACGGTCTAGTCGATCGGCTCCCTATAAGCCTAACTCGTCACGTGTTGGTGTCCATACGGCCCAAACATAATTGTAGTCAGACTGTGCCGGGTCTCCCGTCGGGTGTATCAAGCCCTAGGGTGGCAACCCCTGGACACCATAAACATGTGTGCACAGTCTCGATCTACTGGTACCCTTGCATGATTTCCCCGGCTCCGGAATACGTGCACGACCATAGTCCGTCCGGAACTACACCGGCGTACCACTCTGCCGTCGCTTTTGGTCGCTTACCTCCAGTTCAGTAATCGTGCCCCCACCCTAGCCTAGTCCCTAGGGTCATGATGATACAAACTAGGGATTACTGCTGGAGTGGACCCCCATTGCTAGGATTTTTCTAGTGGGTTAAGTATGGTTTAACCCCTTTACTAATCATGGATTAACTTGGTTAAGTGTAACGATGAGTTCACGACTTAACCCCGATTAATCTACCAGGCCCAAATTGGTTAAGTATTAAATGGTCCATGACTTAACCCTAATCACGAGGCATTAATTAATTAATGCGCCTTAACCTCTCACATTAGACTTTGTTGTGGTTACTAGTTAAGCCGGGCGGGTCCGGGTAGCTTTACACCACAACTTGGTCTAACCTCGGGTCCAAGGTACAACATGGCCAACTTCTCACATTGGGTCCTATTGTTTGTAGCAACTAGTTAAGCCGGTCGGTTCCGGGTAGGCTTACGCTACAAACTCAACCCAACCTCGAGTTGGTCACACTTATCTTTTCTAAGTGTCAAGTCCATCATATTTCCAAAACATATTACAAGTTTTCAAGCAATTGGGTAGACCTAACTTAATAGGTAAATTCCCAATGGGTAGACCTAACTTAATAGGTAAATTCCCAAGCTCATGTTTTTATGTCTTTTAAGTTTACCCAACCCCAAACGCAATCCCATCGCTTACATATCGCAATTGCGCATAAAGGATAGAAAGAGGGAACTTGGCATAATCATGACATAAAAGTGTTGAAGCCACAAGTTTAACATGGTGGCATATGAAATGTTCATGTGTTCATATACTTGCATTAGGCCTCAAAAGCATGCATAAAACCAAACTTATCATATTGGTGATACATGGTGATAAATGACATGTAGAAATAGCCATAAGTTCGCATTTAGCCTCACATGCAAGTTATCATAAGGGATATGATAACTTACATGTTGCCAAAATGCAACCTTTAGCATAAAGCTTGAAGCTTTATGTTCACATACTCAAGATAAGCTTGCATAACATGATAACATGGACCAAATGATCCTCCCAAACTTGCATAACATACTTGCATATCATATGACAAACTTGCATATCAAACTTGCATAACATAGCATGATGAACTTGCATATCATAACATGGCATACTTGCATATAAACTTGCATATCACAACATGATAAACTTGCATATCATAGCATATAAACTTGCATATCATAACATAGCAAACTTGCATAACATAACTTGATGAACTTGCATATCACATCATAGTAAACTTGCATAACACATCATAGTAAACTTGCATAACACATCATAGTAAACTTGCATAACACATCATAGCAAACTTGCATATCATACATTTAACTTTAGAGTTTAAGTATGAAAGGAATAGGGCTTACAATGCTTATGCAGACTCAAATGAGTATAGCAAATATAAGAAAGCCCTTATGCAACCAATTAAACCCAAAATGCAAGCAAAACCCTTGAGCCAAAATGATCAAAACTCTTTCTTTATGATGCAAATATAGAAACTTGACTTGAATGCAAGCTAATGATGATCATACAAGTTTAAAAACACTTGTATGCATGGAAAATCACTTAAAAATTTATTTAGGAATTTTATGAAGAGAGTGGAGGCCATGAGAGAATTGATTTTGCCATAGTTTAGTTACTAGAATGAATAATGATGATTTAGGGTTAGGTTAGGGCCTTATTTATAGAGATTAGGACTAGTTCTAGCCTTAGGATTAAACCCTAGTTCCAATCTCAGCCCTTAAAACCGAATCTGGCCCCCAAGCTCAACACAAACCCAAGATGGTGCACCAGGCTAAACAGCCCGGCTGGACCAAGTCGACAGCCAAGTCGACAGGGCTGTCGACTTGGGTCCAACCAAGTCGACTCCCAAGTCGACAGGGCTGTCGACTTGGGTGCTCTGGCGGGAATTTTCCCGCCTGGCCCAAACTGGACCAAATTTTCCAAATTCAAACTTGAATTTGAAATCTGTTTTTACTTTGAAATTTCCTAAAAACTTCGTTGGGCCTTAATCGGGTCATACGGACTCCGATTTTCGAAAACTCGGACTCTATTTCGCGTATTTTTCCGAGACGAACGCAATGGCATAGCCCGTTTCCCTTGATTCAGATGTATAAATTAAATTCTGCCTCGATTTACGTTATAACAGGTTATTGAAAATACGGGTTGTTACAGAATATAAATGTGTACCTCTTTGTCGGGCATATCGTTATATCATTTCCATCTGCTGCCAATTCAGCATATACCAATGTCATCCTAATCAAACTGCAATCAGTTCATCCTCAACACAATTATTTTTTAAAACCAAAGTCAAATTCCATTCAAACTCCAATCTCAAATTCCAAACTCTTAACTTATTAACTCAATTCCATTCCAAATTACTCTCTAACCAAATTCAGTTTTATTTAACTTGGTTCAAGTTAAATTCTAATTTACTTATTTATCTTTACCATCTCGATTTATTTAACTTAACAAGTTAAATTTAAATTCTAGAATTTAAATCCATGGGTTTTTATTTCAATTCCATTTTGAAATCATAATAAAAATTCAAAACATTTGAATTCCTTGAATAACTTGTTTTCTCAAAACACTTTAAAAACAAAATCTTTGGTAGTAATTCGTCACTTAGAAACTCGAAAATGAACACTGATGATGCAGCTGTCATCATCGGAATCTATTTTCTAGCGATCGAAGTGAGTTCAATACTGTATTACTTTCAAAACCATTTCAAAACAATTCCACTTTGAAATATATTTCAAAATACCATCCACAATGTCTGGTAAAACAATTTAAAATCTCCCAGGATTTTATCTATTTACAGACACCTTTCCAAACCCCAGAGTTTTAAATTTCAATTCTGGTTTTATATTCAAACTTAATTTATTGGATTTCATATGTTTCCCTTATATGATTTCTGATTGGTTACTTATATAACCATTTCAATTTATAATCTTACTAGATTATAATAACAACAAATATATCCAATATATTATAATTCCAATATATATATATATTTTCTCTATATCAAAACATACTTTGGGAAAATTTATTTTTGTTTACCATCTTTTCAAAACATATCGTGTCAACATATCGTATTCGAGTGTTCAGAAACTTATACCGATACAGTGGATCAAACTGATCGACCAGAACCCATAATTAACTCAACCAATAAATCTCCACAATATAAAACAAATTTTATATCAAATAACAAATACGCGCTCATATATATACACTCAAACTCAATCTAGGGTATTACTAACCCTCTCTCTACTGATTTACGCCACAGAGTCAAGGTAATAACTTAACCTTCAACTCTGATACCAACTGTAGTGTCTCGAAATTTCGATACCATTTGAGCTGACCAAATAACACAAGTTCAACCCAAATTGCACTGGAAACCAGAAAACTAATAGAAATAAAGTAGAGGGTGAGAATAGATAAGATAGAAACTTAGAATAGAAGAAGAAGAAGAACAAACAACATCAGAGTAAACACGAATCTCACAACGGAACGAACAATATATAATAGATACATAACTTTGAAATAAAATCAGTATATGTATACAGTAACGTTATCAGAGTATAACACTTACAACACAGTAGAAATAAACAATAGCTATATGATCCTGAAGCCTCCTGCTCCAAGCTCTCCAAGTATATCTATAAAATCCTAACTACTTGACTGCCCGTACAAATTTGGGCACCCAAGAGTTTAGGGGAAATGTAACAACCCGTATTTTTGAATAACATGTTATAACATAAATGGAGGCAGAATTAAACTGTAAAATCTGAATCAAGGGAAACGGGCTGTGCCATTGCGTTCGTCTTGGACAAATACGCGAAATAGAGTCCGAGTTTTCGAAAATCGGAGTCCGTATGACCAAGATATGGCCTCGCGAAGTTTCACGAAAAATTCACAAATTAAAGTATACTTAATTAAGTGAAATGGGTTGCGCAGAGAAATATATATATATATATTGATATATATATGTATATATAATTGAAAATTAAATAAATAAATATGCAAAAATGTTCAAAACAGCGAATTGGCAGAGGGGAATAACCGAACCGGCCGATTTTTGAGGTCGACCCAAGCCCGCTGGGTCGACTAGGGGTTAATCCAGGGTGTTTGGCTGTCAACCCGTGGGCCGATTCGCTCAAATGCAGATTTTGCATTTGAATGGTTCTCATGGTTCAGCTTTAATCTAAAGGCCCTAGATGGTTCCTACACTTGACTTCTTCCCCAAGACATGCTTTGATGGCTTGGATTGAATCTAGGGTTAATCCTATGGCTAATACTATCCTAATCCTCTATAAAAAGACCCCTAAACCTAGCCTAAATCACCATTATTCAATCCTACAACTAAACTATGCCAAATTTGTTCCTCTCATGGCCTCCACTCTCATGCTAAAATTTCTAAGTTAATTTCTATGAGATATTTTGAGTTCATACAAGTGTTTTCAAACTTGTATGAGTGTTCTTAGCTTGCATTCAAGTCAAGTTGCAACATTTCTATTTCAAAGCAAGGGTTTTTATTGAATTGGCTCAAGGGTTTTCATTTGGAGCTTGCATATTTGGGTTTTTGGTGCTTGCATAAGGGCTTCGTCTCAATCTTTATAATAAATATTTATTTGTGTCTTCATAGCATTGTAAGCCCTTTTCTACTTTCTTTCTTTGAACTCTAAAGTTAAATGAATGATGCAAGTTTGGGGTTGATCATTATATGCAAGTTTGGTTGATCATTATATGCAAGTTTGGTTGGTCATTATATGCAAGTTTGGTTGATCATTATATGCAAGTTTGGTTGGTCATTATATGCAAGTTTGGTTGGTCATTATATGCAAGTTTGGTTGATCATTATATGCAAGTTTGGTTGATCATTATATGCAAGTTTGTTTGATCATTGTATGCAAGTTTGGATGATCATTATGCAAGTTGGTTTAATCATTATGTATGACACATGTTGCTATGTTATGCAAGTTTGGGTTGATCATGTTATCATGTTATGCAAGTTAAACTTGAGGTTTTGAGCATAAAGCTCCAAGCTTTATATTAAAGGTTGCATTTTGGCAACATGAAAGTTATCATATCCCTTATGATAACTTGCATGTGAGGCAAAATGCGAACTTCTAGCAACTTCTACATGTCATTTATCACCATGTATCACTCATATGCTAAGTTTGGTTTTATGCATGCTTTTGAAGCCTAATAATGCAATATGCAAGTATATGAACATATGTACATTTCATATGCCACCATGTTAAACTTGTGGCTTCAACACCTTTATGTCATGGTTATGCCAAGTTCCCTATTTTATCCTTTATGCGTTGTTGCGATTATGTAAACGATGGGATTACGTTGGGGTTGGGTAACATAATGACATGAACATGATTTTTGTAACATGACGTGATATGTTAACTTGTAATTATGTTTTGGAAACATAATGGACATGACACTTAGAAAATATGAGTGTGGCCAACTCGAGGTTGGGTTGAGTTTGTAGCATAAATCTACCCGGATCCGCCCGGCTTAACTAGTGGCTACAAACAATAGGACCCAATGTGAGAAGTTGGTCATGTTGTGCTCGAACCCGAGGTTAGACCTAGTTGTGGTGTAAAGCTACCCGGACCCGCCCGGCTTAACTAGTAACCACAACAAAGTCTAATGTGAGAGGTTAAAGCGCATTAAGTTAATTAATGCCTCCTGATTAGGGTTAAGTCATGGTCCACTTAATACTTAACCAATTTGGACTTGATGGGTTAATCGAGGTTAAGTCAGGAGCCTTGGGTACTCTTAACCGATTTAATCCACGTTTGGATCGGGTTAACCACATTTAACCCATTAAGAAACCCTAGTTGCGTGGTCCTTTTCAGCAGTAACCTTCTAGGTAGTATCATAAGACCCTAGGACTAGGCTAGGGTGGGGCACGATTACTGGGCTGATTGTAAGAGACCAAAAGAGACGGCTGAATGATGCCCCGGTTGTTCAGGCGGACCATGGTCGTGCACATCCAGTCCGGAGTTGAACACGGGCAACGGTAGGTTTGGACTGTGCATCATGGTATGGTGTCAGAGGGTTACACCATAGGGCCTGATACACCCTATGGTGGACCCTGCACAGTCAACTACATTACATGATTAAGCCGCATGACACCGACACTTGACGAGTTAGGCTTATAGGGAGCCGATCGACTAGACCGAGTAGTTGGACCTTGATTTAGGTCATCTCATGATGTTGGGCCAAGCTTGGGCCAAGGGATCAATTCTTGTTTTTACTTGACATGTTAGAATGCTAGTACACCCGTGGTGCAAAACTTAACCTTAATTATGCGATGACACCTTTATCTATCTCGTTAGTTAATCATCATGCCAGTATGTTGTTATCCTTATGTTCATCTCAGCTTCTCATGCCAGTTAACTTTACTAGTTCATAGACAGATAGTAGTAGGGCTTACCAGTCTTTTTGACTGACCTGTTTTCTTTCGCCTCTTGTCTTCCGTTCCCCCCCCCTCAGGTCCTCAGGGTGGGAACATTGAAGCTTAGCTTGGATCTTTCTAGCTTGCTTACTGGATTCGCTCATGTACGGGTTTGGACATTGAGCTAGCTATGGTTTATCACTTCATTTTGGGGATAGTACTTTATGTATTTCAGTTTTTCAGTTTATGCTTTTATCTAGACATTGTTGTTGGAAAATAATGATCAAGTACTTTGTTGTAACTTAACTATGGTTTTGAAATGCTAGTTTTATCCGCTGCTTTACTACTCTGTTTTACTCATATATTCTGTCTTGTGATATCTGCATGCATGTTTACCTTGTTTAACGCCCCTCCAAAGCTAATGTCCTTGCAAGAGTGGCATTGGCGGAGGTGGGGTGTTACATTTGGTATCAGAGCATAAGGTTTACAAGATTTGAGCAAAAGTGTTTTTAAAACTTACCTTTTGAAAAACTATTTTCAAAACCAATCAAGTATTTTCCAAGAAAGGTCTAGTTATTTAAAAAAAAAGGGTTATTCCCCAAAAGCCATAGCACTTTCCTTCGTTTCTTCATTCTGAATCTATCTTTTTCCTTTTTCAGTATGGCCGATAATTTTTCCATCCTGGAGGGCGTACCAGTACCTATTTGGTTTAGAAGGTACGTGGAGGCAAGGGAGAACGAAGCCGGCCCCGCGAACATTCCTCCTCCTTTCCCCGTCACTAACATTTCTCCCCCTCCCGTAGTTGAGGTTCCTCCTCCCCCTCAGCATCCGCAAGAGGATTTCGCAAAGCTTTGCCAAGATTTTAAAGCGATGGGTTGCAAGAATTTTGTCGGAACGGAGACTCCCGTGGAGGCAAGAAACTGGTTAAAGGAAACTGAAGACCTCTTTGCTATCTTTGATGTGGAAGATCGTAGGAAAGTTCTGTTGGCGGTATGGCTATTGAAAGGGGAAGCTGCTTATTGGTGGGTAGTCACCACCACTACTAGACCCATTGAGACTTGGGCCGACTTTAGGACGAGATTTGGGCTTAAGTTTCTATCATCAACAGAAGAGAACCTTCAGCTAGAGAGGTTCCTATCACTAAAGCAAGGGGATATGACCGTTAGAGAATACGTGGATAAGTTTAATCAACTTGCTCAGTTCGGTCTAGAATGGGTTAACACCGCTCGGAAGAAGGCCCTACGCTTTGCTCTAGGATTAAATGAGCCATTGCGCGGTTTGGCCATATCTCATATACCCCTGGGGGCGACCTTCGAGAGTTTAGTGAATATGACCCTACTTCAAGAAGAAGATAAGAGTTTCAAGAAGGAGGTCAAGGTAAATGAGTCCCAAGGCAAGAAGGAAGATACCGAGAAAAGAGATAAGAACAACAACAATAGCAAGGACAACAAGTCAAGAGAAAGAAGGAAGTGCAACTTCTGTGGGATTACTGGGCACATAGCCAAAGACTGTAGGAAGAAGAAGAGGAAGTTGGGCGAATGCTTTCACTGTGGAGAGCCAGGACATCTTAGCAAGGATTGCCCCAAGAAGCAAGGACAAGGGCAAGGGCAAAATCAGCGTGCAGGACCTTCTCGAGGGCTAGTGCATACTCTCAACATCGCTCCAGTTCTTGATCGAGGTAGTATTTCTGTAGAAAACCTTGTTTACATTTCTGATTTCCCTGTTCATACCTTGTTTGATTCTGGCGCATCACATAGTTTTATTTCTGATTTTGTTGAAAGTTTGCACCTAAGTACTAGTCTAGTTGAGATCCCGTTGGTGTTTCAAATCCAATTGGGGGTTCCACCCATCTATCTGTGATTTGTGTGGATTTGAAAATCTCTATCTTGAGCATAGAATTCATGTGTAATGCTTAGGTTCTCGAGTTTATGGGATACGGGTTGATTTGGGTGTGGATTGGTTGTGAACATAGGGTGGTGAGGCTCATGATTCGCCTCGGTAATACCCTAGAAATTTCTTGTAACCCTAGAGGTCCCGTCATGTTATGTTATCTTGAATCTCTTGACTCGTCCATCGATGATCTGCAATCTGTAAGGGTGGTCCGAGACTATCCTGATGTCTTTGAAGAAGTAAGGGGGCTACCCCCTAAGCGGGAGATAGATTTCCGCATTTATCTGGTTGATAATGCTGAGCCAGTTACATTGCCCGTTAGGCACATGGCTCCGCGAGAAAGGAGAGAGCTTGATAAGCAAATCAAGGAATAGCTTGGGAAAAATTTCATTAGGCGAAGCATTTCTGTAACACCCCGTGAATTCTATAACTGTGAAATTCACAAATTAAGGTATAATTGATTACAGATCAAAGAACTAAGGGAAACGGGATACGCCATTGCGTTCGTCTCGGAAAAATACGCGAAATAGAGTCCGAGTTTTCGAAAAACGGAGTCCGTATGAAGAAGATATGGCCTCCGGAAGTTTCTGAATTTAAGTTTAAAATTCGAACATAAGAAAGACAGCTCAGAAAACAATTCAAAATTCAAAATCGGGCCCAATTGGCCAGGGCGGGAAAAATCCCGCCTAAGGCACCCAGGTCGACTGGGCTGTCGACCTGGGTAAGCCATGTCGACAGGCCTGTCGACCTGGTCCAGAGCCAGGTCGAACCCAGC
Source organism: Allium sativum (assembly GCA_030737875.1). Classification (NCBI taxonomy): domain Eukaryota; kingdom Viridiplantae; phylum Streptophyta; class Magnoliopsida; order Asparagales; family Amaryllidaceae; genus Allium; species Allium sativum. The sequence continues at coordinate 194,235,216 of CM060920.1, forward strand.
CCATCTTGGCTGGCCAGGTCTGTGTTTGGCCGATTTCCAGAAGCTTGCTTTGTCATTAGGGCTAGGTGGCAGGCTCTAATTGGTCTCTCTTTCGAATGAATGGCTACGATCAATCCAAGCAACATCGATGGTCCTAATCAGTTCATAAACTCTATAAAAATGACCCTAGACTCTACCTAATCTATTCATTCAAAAATAAGAACGAGGCCATCATGCTGCAGAGGAGCGACTAGGAGTAGCCACCAATTTGAGAGAAGATTAGGAGGCAAATTCTAAAGCATAAAGCAACTTAAACAAATCAAATCAACAAGGAGTCGCATCTCCAAATTCCTGAATTGGAGAATTGGCCACACGGTTGTAAGTAGAGTATTATTTTGGTATGAAGAAATAACTGTGTTGGTTTGTATACTTGATTTGTGGTGATAAGTAATTCATATTTGTGCGTTACTATGATTCTTATCGATTTGGAACATTGTATAATGATTGGATATTCACAAAATATGTTATTCATTATAAAAACAACATGTTTGCGGTAGTTTTATGCAAGTATACGTTTGGATATTCGCAAAGTATGTTATTCATTATAAAAACTACATGTTTGCGGTAGTTTTATGCAAGTATACGTTTGGATATTCGCAAAGTTTGTAATTCATGTTGAAGCTACATGTATGTAGTTCTTTAATTGAAATTCATGCAAGTTTGTGGTTTTGCTACTATGCCATCATAATGTGTATTTTTGTACAAAAATCATTTTGTGTGTAATTGGAACAAATTTGGGTTATTATAATTCATATGAAAATTATGTTGAAAATTTGGCATCATGATCTATGTATTAAGCCATACTTTTGTACTAGAAAACCTCTTTGCGAACTTATGAATATAACTAGGCTATGTGGATATTTTGCATAATTGAAAAACATGTTAGGCCTATATTGTTCACAAGAATTATATGATAATATATGTGACACATAGCTAGGCTAAATTTTCAATCCCCTTTGCAAGTTTGTATGAACAAAGTAAAAAGCATGATTTCGTTTTTAGGAATATTTATGCCGTAAGTATATTTGTGCCATGGTCATGTGAATAGGTTTAAAACCATGATTTAGTTGGAATAATTCTAGTGGAATTATACTTTTGTATTAGTAACAAAAGTAAGCACCTTTCTAAACATGTAGTAATCTTATAAACATGATTTGCTTATGTTTGACATTATGCCTAAATGAAAATATAGGTTTATGTTGTAGTTAAGCCTATGTGTCAATAGTGATATTCTTAACTTAACTACAAGTTTACATGGTTTGATTCATGTCACTTATGCTTTATGACCAAAGTATACGTTACTACTACGCAAGTACACCCGTTTCTATTTTGTAGTTCCAAACGTTATGTTGCAAGTTCATGCGTTCACATTCCCCTTTTTGTGAATGTAATCACGCTTTAAGCCTCCCCTCTTTCGCATGGCTAAGTTGGGCTTAAAAAAAAAAGGCTAAGCCCAACATATATATATAATAAACAAACGTATTAAACGGGGGAAAATAACGTTGGGCTAAATTTATTAATAAATGAAAAGATAAAGTAAAGGGGCCCAAATTCAAGAATGGGTTGGGCCCATGATTGGTGTAACCTTTACACCATTGATTTTTAATAATGGGCCGCAAATATTTACATATAAGAAAGTAAAGAAGAAAGACAAAATATGTAAATGTAGAAAATACGATATGTTTAACCCGAGGTTGGATTGAGTTGTGATGTAAACCTGCTCGGAACCGCCCGGCTGTCCAGTAGTCACAACAATACCTATCCAATGTGGGTGGTTAAACATGGAGCCCAATAAGGACCCGAGGTTAGACTGAGTTGTGGCGTAGGACTGCCCGGAACCAACCGGCAACAGGCAGCCACAACAATACCTGTCTAATGTGGGAGGTCAAGGCTTTAATAAGACAATTAAGGCTGAGTCAGGATTGTTAGGATTAAGTGAACTAAAGACTTAATCAAAATGGAACATGCTAAACTAAACAGACTGATTTGGGGGTTAGGTTTATAAAACACTTAACCAACTTAGCATGTTGGCTAGAAATAGAAAACCTAGTAGCGGGGGACCCTTTTCAGCAGTAACCCTATAAGGTGTATCATGATACCCTGAAACTAGGCAGGGTGGGGCACGATTACTGGGCTGATTGTAAGAGGTCAAATCGACGGCGGTGGTGCAGCAGTGTAGGTTCTAACGGGGTGTGGGCGTGCACTCACTCCGGCGCAGAAAAATAAGGCACTGGGCACTAGTAGAATACCTGTGCATTCTAGGGTTGTGTCGGGCAGCCGCCATGGGACTTGATACACCCCATGGTGGGACCAGCATAGGTAACTACAACATCGGGGGCCGTAAGACACATGTAACTATGCGAGTAGGAGCCGATCATCATGAAATGGATCACTTCACCCAGATTATGGGGTGCCAGTTGGGAACTAGTTTATATGGGTTCAGGGATTCATATGGGGTACGATAGTATATTCGTCCCTAGACAACTTAACTAAGTTTATAGTACTTTCCCATTTCGAGTTTATACTTATCATACCCAGTTCTTTATTCATAGACTGAATAGTCCTAGACTTACTCAGGCTTTATGTCTGAATCTACTTTTCTTTCGTCTTCTTTTCTTCCGTTCCCCCCCCCCCCAGGTACTCAGGGAGGGAACACCGCAGCTTGACCAGCCTTCACATCCAGCTTGAAGAGAAAGAATGTATTGCTTGGATCTTTTCGTTTTGGACTATGGCTTTGGACAACAACTATGGGGCTTTTGCAGTTTATTTATGTTTTCCTTATGCTTCTTTAATGATGTAATCAAGACAGTTATGAAGTTGTTATGTTTTGAAGTATTGTAAGACAATTATGGCATGTTGTTGAAACACGTATTTACTTTTATGAAACAAAAGTTGTTGTTTTTCAGCTATTTAAAAATATGTGTTCTTATATCTGTCTTGTATATCTGTGACTTATACTTATAAACCTCCACCAAAATTAGGGCATTCCCTTTTGAGAGTGACCCTAACGTAGGTGGGGTGTTTCACTTGGTATCAGAGCATAGGTTTGCCAGATAAGATAAAAAGTTTTGAAAATTTATTTTTCAAAAAAGAAATTTAAAGAAGCATTTTTAAAAGAAAAATATTATTTTATTTTAAAAAGGCAAAGTCCCCCCAAAGCCATAGGTACTATCTCTTATCCTTCGTTTTGAATCTATCCTTTTTGTTTCAGCATGTCCGAAGAACTTAACTTGCCAGAAGGGGTACCAATACCTGGTTGGTTTAGACGGTTCTTAGAAGCAAGGGCCACTCAGCCAGGCCCTACCGTTCCTCCTCCCCCAGCTGCAGGAAATCATCCAGCTGCAGCGGCACCTCTTCCTCCACCTCCTCCACGGGGAAACACGTTTGCTAAGATATGTAAAGATTTTAAAGCTATGGGAGGAAAGGATTTCCATGGAACTGAGTCCTTCGTGGCAGCTAGAAATTGGCTGAAAGAAACTGAGGACCTATTCATCATCTTTGAGGTAGAAGATAGACAAAAAGTGCAACTGGCAGTATGGCTACTAAAGGGCGAGGCTTCCTACTGGTGGGAAGTCACTAATGCTGAAAGACCAGTGGAGACATGGGAGGACTTTAGGGCAAGGTTTGAGACTAAATTTCTCTCAGATGCGGAAAGGAGTTTGCAGTTGGAAAAATTCTTATTTCTTAAGCAAGGGAACAAGACAGTCAGAGAGTATGTTAATCAGTTCGATGAGCTGGCTAGGTTTGGGCTGGACCTAGTCAACACCCCGCACAAGAAGGCTCTCCGTTTTGTCAAAGGGTTGAATGAGCCATTACACAGTTTGGCCATGACCCATATACCCATGGGAGCCACGTATGAAAGGTTGGTACAAATGGCATTGCTGAACGAAGAGGATAAGGGCAAGAAGGAGGCAAAGGCTGAAAGCTCTCAAGGGAAGAAAGAGGGTTTGCAGCCTAAGAAGACAAACTTTAAGAAAGGCGGGAAAGGCAACAAAGAGAAGAGGAAGTGTAATTTCTGTGGCAAAGTGGGGCACTTAGTGAAGGATTGCAGGAAAAAGAAGGCCAAAGAGAATGGTGGGTGCTTTTCTTGCGGTGAGACGGGCCACAGGGCTAAGGACTGCACGAAGAAACGAGGACAGGGGCAGAGGGCTGGATCCACCTCAGGGGCACAAGTTCATGTGCTAGAAGCGCCACCTCTGCAACAGCGAGGTATAAATACTTCTGTAGAAAGTGTAGTTTATCTTTATGATCACCCCGTTCGCACTTTATTTGATTCTGGCGCATCACACTCCTTTATCTCGTCTGCTTTAGTAGAATCTCTGCACCTAAAAACTAGTATGGTAGAGGACCCCTTAATTGTTTCAAACCCAATTGGGGGCCCAGCTCATTTGTCTATGATCTGTTTGGGATTGAAAATTTCTATTCTAAGCGTAGAATTTCAATGTAGTGCCTTTGTTTTGGGCTTTTCGGGATATGGTTTGATTTTGGGCATGGATTGGCTATCCAGTAATGGGGCCATCCTTGATTGTGAGAAAAGGGTTGTTAGGCTCCTAACCCAGCTCGGTAATACTTTGGAAATTTCTTGTAATCCCTCGTATGCGGTTATGCTTAGTTATCTTGAATCGCTAGATGCCTCTGTTGAAAATTTGCAATCAGTTAGAGTGGTCCGAGAATATCCGGATGTCTTCGAAGAGGTGAAGGGCTTGCCTCCGAAGCGGGAAATAGACTTCCGCATATATCTTGTAGATAATGCAAAGCCCGTTGCGTTGCCCGTTAGACACATGGCTCCACGGGAAAGGAAAGAGCTCAGTAAACATATTAAAGAGCTTCTAGAAAAGGGGTTCATTAGGAGGAGAATTTCAGAATGGGGCGCTCCAGTGGTGTTCGCTACAAAGGCGGATGGTTCACTCCGTCTATGTGTTGACTATAGGGAGCTCAACAAGCTAACGAAAAAGAATAGGAACCCTCTCCCCAGAATTGACGATTTGTTTGATCAGCTTGTAGGAGCGTCTGTTTTCTCCCAACTCGATTTAGCGACCGGTTTTCATCAGCTAAGGGTGGCTGAAGATAGTATCGATAAAACGGCATTCAGAACCCCAGACGGCTTCTATGAATGGCTTGTCATGCCTTTCGGCTTGACAAATGCACCCGCTTACTTCGTGGACCTGATGAGTAGGGTATTTAGAGATTTCCTCAACAAGTTCGTAGTGGTCTTCGTAGATGATATCCTTATCTTCTCAAAGAGTGAAGAGGAACATGGTCAGCACTTAAGGGCAATCATGGAAACTCTGCGAGTCCATCAACTAAAAGCCAAATTCTCCAAATGCCACTTTTGGAGAGAAGAAGTAAGGTTCCTTGGGCACATAGTATCCAAACAAGGGTTAGTAGTGGACCCTGCTAAGGTAGTGGCGGTGCAGGATTGGAAGACGCCAAGGAATGCAACTGAGGTCCGAAGTTTTCTAGGACTAGCAGGTTTCTATCGAAAGTTCATAAGGGATTTTGCGAAAATCTCAGCTCCGCTCACGAAATTGACCAAGAAGAATCTAGTGTTCAATTGGGACTTGGATTGCGAGTTTGCTTTCCAACGACTGAAAAGGGCTCTTACAACAGCCCCAGTTTTGACGCTGCCAGATGGGAGCAAGATGTTCACTGTTTATACAGATGCATGTGGGACAGGGCTAGGCGCCGTTTTAATGCAAGAAGGAAGGGTAGTAGCTTACGGCGGGAGGCAGTTGAAAGTGCACTAAAAGAACTATCCAACCCACGATCTTGAGTTAGCCGCCATCGTCTTTGCACTCAAGTCTTGGCGACACTATCTCCTAGGTGAGAAGTTCGAACTTTACACTGACCATAAATCGTTGAAATATCTTTTCTCACAGAAAGACCTTAACTTGAGGCAACAGAGATGGATGGAGTTTCTTGCCTCGTACGATTTCGAAATCTCCTACACTCCGGGCAAAGGCAACGTAGTGGCAGACGCGTTGAGCCGAAATAAATTGACCCTAAGCCCGCTGTTTGTTGAAAGACAAAGCCTAGAGTTTATAGCCAGCTTCGACTTTAGGCCCTCCTCCGATTTTGTACCAGGCCTGCTAGCATCTCTCGAAGTGCGCCCAACTTTAGTGGATTCAGTAGGGACAGCACAACGCGAAGACCCTCAGCTTGTGGAAATGATTGATAGGCTAATTAGGGGTGAGACTTCAAGTCACCTCAACAGATACTCCATCGACGATAAGGGTTTACTAAGGCGAGACGGAAGACTATGCGTCCCACAGGCAAAAGATTTAGTAAAGAAGGTTCTCGAGGAAGCACATCACTCCAAGATGACGATACACCCAGGCGGAGATAAAATGTACAAAGACATAAAAAGGGCTTTCTTCTGGAACGGCATGAAAAAGGACGTGGCAGAATTCGTTTCTAAGTGTATGGTGTGCCAACAGGTTAAGGCGGAACAAAAAAAGCATGGCGGACTGCTACATCCTCTGGAGGTCCCGCAGTGGAAGTGGGATAGCATCTCAATGGACTTCATAGATGGGCTGCCTAGGTCTAGGAGAGGCAACACTAGCATTTGGGTAATAGTGGATAGGCTTACTAAAAGCGCCCACTTTTTACCTGTCAAAAGTAAAAGAACTGCCTCATCCCTAGCATCACTTTACCTCAAAGAAATCGTTCGACTCCATGGAATACCATCCAGCATTGTTAGTGACCGAGACCCCATCTTCACCAGTGAGTTTTGGCGGAGTCTGCAAGAAGCGGTAGGAACGCAGTTATGCTTGAGCACAGCCTATCATCCCCAAACCGACGGCCAAACGGAAAGAGTGAACAGAGTTTTGGAGGACCTTTTAAGACTGTGCGTCCTTGACTTCGGAGGGACATGGGAAGACCACCTTCCTTTGGTGGAATTTGCCTACAACAACAGCTATCAAGCAACCATCGGAATGGCGCCCTTCGAAGCTTTATATGGAAGACCGTGCCGATCGCCCACTTGTTGGTGGGAGTCTACTGATAAGCTCATACTTGGACCAGATATGATCCGAGAGACTTCAGAGAAAGTAGACTTAATACGAAGAAGGATGAAGACGGCCCAAGACAGACAAAAGTCCTACGCCGACAAGAGGAGAACCGACCTTGAATTTGAGGTTGGGAACAGAGTTTTTCTTAAGGTATCTCCACTAAGGAACGTTGTTCGTTTTGGAACCACAGGAAAACTGGCACCAAGGTTCGTAGGGCCATTCCCTATCATCGAAAAAATTGGGAAAATGGCCTATAGATTAGAGCTACCCGAGAAGCTGGCTGGAGTTCACAACGTTTTTCACGTTTCACATCTCCGAAAATGTCTACATGAGTCTGCTGAAGTGGTAGAGCCAAATATCCTCGAAGAGGCCGAAGTGGAACGCGAAGCAACCATAAGAAAAGTTCCAACCCGCATACTAGGAACGGAAGTGAAAAAGCTACGCAACCGCGAAGTCAAACTCGTCAAAGTTCAGTGGAGCGACGCCGAGGGAGACGCGACTTGGGAAACTGAAGCTAGAATACGCACTGCCTACCCTTTTCTTTTCGAGGGTACATCCTTGATCTTTCTTTTTCCTTAAGTTGCGCTTTTATCTATCTTTTTTTTTTTAGATATATCTCCTCGACCTTATCTTTTAGGTAGAAACTCTTTTGATGAAAACATGTAATTGAAACATGTTATGGATGATGGTTGCAAGTGGTTGCAAGTGATTGCTAGTGGTTGCTCGTGGTTGCATATACACACACAATCTAGGTTTTAGATCGGCTCAGTCACTTCATATTGCATATGCATATATGTTCGCATTCGTATATGGTTGAACTTTAATGTGTTGTCATATGGAAGTTGCATTTGTATTGAATGATTGTGCACTCATGTAGAATCATGAATAGGAAAATTTGCATACATAATGGATTCATGGCACTTACATAATTCACATTAAGGAGGTCAACTGAATCAGTAGACCGCCTGATTTTGCATTAGATAAGTACATGTACACACACACTTCGCATATGATCATGAAGCATTAGAAGTCTTTTAAGGACAATGCATGCTCGTGTTTGATGGATGAGTAGATGGATGTTTGGATGTTAGGATATACATTCCTCCTAACTTGAAGATTTCGGGGACGAAATCCTTTTAAGTGGGGGAGAATGTAACACCCCGTGAATTCTATAACTGTGAAATTCACAAATTAAGGTATAATTAATTACAGATCAAAGAACTAAGGGAAACGAGATACGCCATTGCGTTCGTCTCGGAAAAATACGCGAAATAGAGTCCGAGTTTTCGAAAAACGGAGTCCGTATGAAGAAGATATGGCCTCCGGAAGTTTCTGAATTTAAGTTTAAAATTCGAACATAAGAAAGACAGCTCAGAAAACAATTCAAAATTCAAAATCGGGCCCAATTGGCCAGGGCGGGAAAAATCCCGCCTAAGGCACCCAGGTCGACTGGGCTGTCGACCTGGGTAAGCCATGTCGACAGGGCTGTCGACAGGCCTGTCGACCTGGTCCAGAGCCAGGTCGAACCCAGCCCATCTTGGCTGGCCAGGTCTGTGTTTGGCCGATTTCCAGAAGCTTGCTTTGTCATTAGGGCTAGGTGGCAGGCTCTAATTGGTCTCTCTTTCGAATGAATGGCTACGATCAATCCAAGCAACATCGATGGTCCTAATCAGTTCATAAACTCTATAAAAATGACCCTAGACTCTACCTAATCTATTCATTCAAAAATAAGAACGAGGCCATCATGCTGCAGAGGAGCGACTAGGAGTAGCCACCAATTTGAGAGAAGATTAGGAGGCAAATTCTAAAGCATAAAGCAACTTAAACAAATCAAATCAACAAGGAGTCGCATCTCCAAATTCCTGAATTGGAGAATTGGCCACACGATTGTAAGTAGAGTATTATTTTGGTATGAAGAAATAACTGTGTTGGTTTGTATACTTGATTTGTGGTGATAAGTAATTCATATTTGTGTGTTACTATGATTCTTATCGATTTGGAACATTGTATAATGATTGGATATTCACAAAATATGTTATTCATTATAAAAACAACATGTTTGCGGTAGTTTTATGCAAGTATACGTTTGGATATTCGCAAAGTATGGTATTCATTATAAAAACTACATGTTTGCGATAGTTTTATGCAAGTATACGTTTGGATATTCGCAAAGTTTGTAATTCATGTTGAAGCTACATGTATGTAGTTCTTTAATTGAAATTCATGCAAGTTTGTGGTTTTGCTACTATGCCATCATAATGTGTATTTTTGTACAAAAATCATTTTGTGTGTAATTGGAACAAATTTGGGTTATTATAATTCATATGAAAATTATGTTGAAAATTTGGCATCATGATCTATGTATTAAGCCATACTTTTGTACTAGAAAACCTCTTTGCGAACTTATGAATATAACTAGGCTATGTGGATATTTTGCATAATTGAAAAACATGTTAGGCCTATATTGTTCACAAGAATTATATGATAATATATGTAACACATAGCTAGGCTAAATTTACAATCCTCTTTGCAAGTTTGTATGAACAAAGTAAAAAGCATGATTTCGTTTTTAGGAATATTTATGCCGTAAGTATATTTGTGCCATGGTCATGTGAATAGGTTTAAAACCATGATTTAGTTGGAATAATTCTAGTGGAATTATACTTTTGTATTAGTAACAAAAGTAAGCACCTTTGTAAACATGTAGTAATCTTATAAACATGATTTGCTTATGTTTGACATTATGCCTAAATGAAAATATAGGTTTATGTTGTAGTTAAGCCTATGTGTCAATAGTGATATTCTTAACTTAACTACAAGTTTACATGGTTTGATTCATGTCACTTATGCTTTATGACCAAAGTATACGTTACTACTATGCAAGTACACCAGTTTCTATTTTGTAGTTCCAAACGTTATGTTGCAAGTTCATGCGTTCACATTCCCCTTTTTGTGTATGTAATCACGCTTTAAGCCTCCCCTCTTTCGCATGGCTAAGTTGGGCTTAAAAAAAAGGCTAAGCCCAACATATATATATAATAAACAAACGTATTAAATGGGGGAAAATAACGTTGGGCTAAATTTATTAATAAATGAAAAGATAAAGTAAAGGGGCCCAAATTCAAGAATGGGTTGGGCCCATGATTGGTGTAACCTTTACACCATTGATTTTTAATAATGGGCCGCAAATATTTACATATAAGAAAGTAAAGAAGAAAGACAAAATATGTAAATGTAGAAAATACGATATGTTTAACCCGAGGTTGGATTGAGTTGTGATGTAAACCTGCCCGGAACCGCCCGGCTGTCCAGTAGTCACAACAATACCTATCCAATGTGGGTGGTTAAACATGGAGCCCAATAAGGACCCGAGGTTAGACTGAGTTGTGGCGTAAGACTGCCCGGAACCAACCGGCAACAGGCAGCCACAACAATACCTGTCTAATGTGGGAGGTCAAGGCTTTAATAAGACAATTAAGGCTGAGTCAGGATTGTTAGGATTAAGTGAACTAAAGACTTAATCAAAATGGAACATGCTAAACTAAACAGACTGATTTGGGGGTTAGGTTTATAAAACACTTAACCAACTTAGCATGTTGGCTAGAAATAGAAAACCTAGTAGCGGGGGACCCTTTTCAGCAGTAACCCTATAAGGTGTATCATGATACCCTGAAACTAGGCAGGGTGGGGCACGATTACTGGGCTGATTGTAAGAGGTCAAATCGACGGCGGTGGTGCAGCAGTGTAGGTTCTAACGGGGTGTGGGCGTGCACTCACTCCGGCGCAGAAAAATAAGGCACTGGGCACCAGTAGAATACCTTTGCATTCTAGGGTTGTGTCGGGCTGCCGCCATGGGACTTGATACACCCCATGGTGGGACCAGCATAGGTAACTACAACATCGGGGGCCGTAAGACACATGTAACTATGCGAGTAGGAGCCGATCATCATGAAATGGATCACTTCACCCAGATTATGGGGTGCCAGTTGGGAACTAGTTTATATGGGTTCATGGATTCATATGGGGTACGATAGTATATTCGTCCCTAGACAACTTAACTAAGTTTATAGTACTTTCCCATTTCGAGTTTATACTTATCATACCCAGTTCTTTATTCATAGACTGAATAGTCCTAGACTTACTCAGGCTTTATGTCTGACTCTACTTTTCTTTCGTCTTCTTTTCTTCCGTTTCCCCCCCCCCCCCCCAGGTACTCAGGGAGGGAACACCGCAGCTTGACCAGCCTTCACATCCAGCTTGAAGAGAAAGAATGTATTGCTTGGATCTTTTCGTTTTGGACTATGGCTTTGGACAACAACTATGGGGCTTTTGCAGTTTATTTATGTTTTCCTTATGCTTCTTTACTGATGTAATCAAGACAGTTATGAAGTTGTTATGTTTTGAAGTATTGTAAGACAATTATGGCATGTTGTTGAAACACGTATTTACTTTTATGAAATAAAAGTTGTTGTTTTTCCGCTATTTAAAAATATGTGTTCTTATATCTGTCTTGTATATCTGTGACTTATACTTATAAACCTCCACCAAAATTAGGGGATTCCCTTTTGAGAGTGACCCTAACGTAGGTGGGGTGTTTCACTTGGTATCAGAGGATAGGTTTGCCAGATAAGATAAAAAGTTTTGAAAATTTATTTTTCAAAAAAGAAATTTAAAGAAGCATTTTTAAAAGAAAAATATTATTTTATTTTAAAAAGGCAAAGTCCCCCCAAAGCCATAGGTACTATCTCTTATCCTTCGTTTTGAATATATCCTTTTTGTTTCAGCATGTCCGAAGAACTTAACTTGCCAGAAGGGGTACCAATACCTGGTTGGTTTAGACGGTTCTTAGAAGCAAGGGCCACTCAGCCAGGCCCTACCGTTCCTCCTCCCCCAGCTGCAGGAAATCATCCAGCTGCAGCGGCACCTCTTCCTCCACCTCCTCCACGGGGAAACACGTTTGCTAAGATATGTAAAGATTTTAAAGCTATGGGAGGAAAGGATTTCCATGGAACTGAGTCCTTCGTGGCAGCTAGAAATTGGCTGAAAGAAACTGAGGACCTATTCATCATCTTTGAGGTAGAAGATAGACAAAAAGTGCAACTGGCAGTATGGCTACTAAAGGGCGAGGCTTCCTACTGGTGGGAAGTCACTAATGCTGAAAGACCAGTGGAGACATGGGAGGACTTTAGGGCAAGGTTTGAGACTAAATTTCTCTCAGATGTGGAAAGGAGTTTGCAGTTGGAAAAATTCTTATTTCTTAAGCAAGGGAACAAGACAGTCAGAGAGTATGTTAATCAGTTCGATGAGCTGGCTAGGTTTGGGCTGGACCTAGTCAACACCCCGCACAAGAAGGCTCTCCGTTTTGTCAAAGGGTTGAATGAGCCATTACACAGTTTGGCCATGACCCATATACCCATGGGAGCCACGTATGAAAGGTTGGTACAAATGGCATTGCTGAACGAAGAGGATAAGGGCAAGAAGGAGGCAAAGGCTGAAAGCTCTCAAGGGAAGAAAGAGGGTTTGCAGCCTAAGAAGATAGACTTTAAGAAAGGCGGGAAAGGCAACAAAGAGAAGAGGAAGTGTAATTTCTGTGGCAAAGTGGGGCACTTATTGAAGGATTGCAGGAAAAAGAAGGCCAAAGAGAATGGTGGGTGCTTTTCTTGCGGTGAGACGGGCCACAGGGCTAAGGACTGCCCGAAGAAACGAGGACAGGGGCAGAGGGCTGGATCCACCTCAGGGGCACAAGTTCATGTGCTAGAAGCGCCACCTCTGCAACAGCGAGGTATAAATACTTCTGTAGAAAGTGTAGTTTATCTTTATGATCACCCCGTTCGCACTTTATTTGATTCTGGCGCATCACACTCCTTTATCTCGTCTGCTTTAGTAGAATCTCTGCACCTAAAAACTAGTATGGTAGAGGACCCCTTAATTGTTTCAAACCCAATTGGGGGCCCAGCTCATTTGTCTATGATCTGTTTGGGATTGAAAATTTCTATTCTAAGCGTAGAATTTCAATGTAGTGCCTTTGTTTTGGGCTTTTCGGGATATGGTTTGATTTTGGGCATGGATTGGCTATCCAGTAATGGGGCCATCCTTGATTGTGAGAAAAGGGTTGTTAGGCTCCTAACCCAGCTCGGTAATACTTTGGAAATTTCTTGTAATCCCTCGTATGCGGTTATGCTTAGTTATCTTGAATCGCTAGATGCCTCTGTTGAAAATTTGCAATCAGTTAGAGTGGTCCAAGAATATCCGGATGTCTTCGAAGAGGTGAAGGGCTTGCCTCCGAAGCGGGAAATAGACTTCCGCATATATCTTGTAGATAATGCAAAGCCCGTTGCGTTGCCCGTTAGACACATGGCTCCACGGGAAAGGAAAGAGCTCAGTAAACATATTAAAGAGCTTCTAGAAAAGGGGTTCATTAGGAGGAGCATTTCAGAATGGGGCGCTCCAGTGGTGTTCGCTACAAAGGCGGATGGTTCACTCCGTCTATGTGTTGACTATAGGGAGCTCAACAAGCTAACGAAAAAGAATAGGAACCCTCTCCCCAGAATTGACGATTTGTTTGATCAGCTTGTAGGAGCGTCTGTTTTCTCCCAACTCGATTTAGCGACCGGTTTTCATCAGCTAAGGGTGGCTGAAGATAGTATCGATAAAACGGCATTCAGAACCCCAGACGGCTTCTATGAATGGCTTGTCATGCCTTTCGGCTTGACAAATGCACCCGCTTACTTCGTGGACCTGATGAGTAGGGTATTTAGAGATTTCCTCAACAAGTTCGTAGTGGTCTTCGTAGATGATATCCTTATCTTCTCAAAGAGTGAAGAGGAACATGGTCAGCACTTAAGGGCAATCATGGAAACTCTGCGAGTCCATCAACTAAAAGCCAAATTCTCCAAATGCAACTTTTGGAGAGAAGAAGTAAGGTTCCTTGGGCACATAGTATCCAAACAAGGGTTAGTAGTGGACCCTGCTAAGGTAGTGGCGGTGCAGGATTGGAAGACGCCAAGGAATGCAACTGAGGTCCGAAGTTTTCTAGGACTAGCAGGTTTCTATCGAAAGTTCATAAGGGATTTTGCGAAAATCTCAGCTCCGCTCACGAAATTGACCAAGAAGAATCTAGTGTTCAATTGGGACTTGGATTGCGAGTTTGCTTTCCAACGACTGAAAAGGGCTCTTACAACAGCCTCAGTTTTGACGCTGCCAGATGGGAGCAAGATGTTCACTGTTTATACAGATGCATGTGGGACAGGGCTAGGCGTCGTTTTAATGCAAGAAGGAAGGGTAGTAGCTTACGGCGGGAGGCAGTTGAAAGTGCACGAAAAGAACTATCCAACCCACGATCTTGAGTTAGCCGCCATCGTCTTTGCACTCAAGTCTTGGCGACACTATCTCCTAGGTGAGAAGTTCGAACTTTACACTGACCATAAATCGTTGAAATATCTTTTCTCACAGAAAGACCTTAACTTGAGGCAACAGAGATGGATGGAGTTTCTTGCCTCGTACGATTTCGAAATCTCCTACACTCCGGGCAAAGGCAACGTAGTGGCAGACGCGTTGAGCCGAAATAAATTGACCCTAAGCCCGCTGTTTGTTGAAAGACAAAGCCTAGAGTTTATAGCCAGCTTCGACTTTAGGCCCTCCTCCGATTTTGTACCAGGCCTGCTAGCATCTCTCGAAGTGCGCCCAACTTTAGTGGATTCAGTAGGGACAGCACAACGCGAAGACCCTCAACTTGTGGAAATGATTGATAGGCTAATTAGGGGTGAGACTTCAAGTCACCTCAACAGATACTCCATCGACGATAAGGGTTTGCTAAGGCGAGACGGAAGACTATGCGTCCCACAGGCAAAAGATTTAGTAAAGAAGGTTCTCGAGGAAGCACATCACTCCAAGATGACGATACACCCAGGCGGAGATAAAATGTACAAAGACATAAAAAGGGCTTTCTTCTGGAACGGCATGAAAAAGGACGTGGCAGAATTCGTTTCTAAGTGTATGGTGTGCCAACAGGTTAAGGCGGAACAAAAAAAGCATGGCGGACTGCTACATCCTCTGGAGGTCCCGCAGTGGAAGTGGGATAGCATCTCAATGGACTTCATAGATGGGCTGCCTAGGTCTAGGAGAGGCAACACTAGCATTTGGGTAATAGTGGATAGGCTTACTAAAAGCGCCCACTTTTTACCTGTGAAAAGTAAAAGAACTGCCTCATCCCTAGCATCACTTTACCTCAAAGAAATCGTTCGACTCCATGGAATACCATCCAGCATTGTTAGTGACCGAGACCCCATCTTCACCAGTGAGTTTTGGCGGAGTCTGCAAGAAGCGGTAGGAACGCAGTTATGCTTGAGCACAGCCTATCATCCCCAAACCGACGGCCAAACGGAAAGAGTGAACAGAGTTTTGGAGGACCTTTTAAGACTGTGCGTCCTTGACTTCGGAGGGACATGGGAAGACCACCTTCCTTTGGTGGAATTTGCTTACAACAACAGCTATCAAGCAACCATCGGAATGGCGCCCTTCGAAGCTTTATATGAAAGACCGTGCCGATCGCCCACTTGTTGGTGGGAGTCTACTGATAAGCTCATACTTGGACCAGATATGATCCGAGAGACTTCAGAGAAAGTAGACTTAATACGAAGAAGGATGAAGACGGCCCAAGACAGACAAAAGTCCTACGCCGACAAGAGGAGAACCGATCTTGAATTTGAGGTTGGGAACAGAGTTTTTCTTAAGGTATCTCCACTAAGGAACGTTGTTCGTTTTGGAACCACAGGAAAACTGGCACCAAGGTTCGTAGGGCCATTCCCTATCATCGAAAAAATTGGGAAAATGGCCTATAGATTAGAGCTACCCGAGAAGCTGGCTGGAGTTCACAACGTTTTTCACGTTTCACATCTCCGAAAATGTCTACATGAGTCTGCTGAAGTGGTAGAGCCAAATATCCTCGAAGAGGCCGAAGTGGAACGCGAAGCAACCATAAGAAAAGTTCCAACCCGCATACTAGGAACGGAAGTGAAAAAGCTACGCAACCGCGAAGTCAAACTCGTCAAAGTTCAGTGGAGCGACGCCGAGGGAGACGCGACTTGGGAAACTGAAGCTAGAATACGCACTGCCTACCCTTTTCTTTTCGAGGGTACATCCTTGATCTTTCTTTTTCCTTAAGTTGCGCTTTTATCTATCTTTTTTTTTTTTTAGATATATCTCCTCGACCTTATCTTTTAGGTAGAAACTCTTTTGATGAAAACATGTAATTGAAACATGTTATGGATGATGGTTGCAAGTGGTTGCAAGTGATTGCTAGTGGTTGCTCGTGGTTGCATATACACACACAATCTAGGTTTTAGATCGGCTCAGTCACTTCATATTGCATATGCATATATGTTCGCATTCGTATATGGTTGAACTTTAATGTGTTGTCATATGGAAGTTGCATTTGTATTGAATGATTGTGCACTCATGTAGAATCATGAATAGGAAAATTTGCATACATAATGGATTCATGGCACTTACATAATTCACATTAAGGAGGTCAACTGAATCAGTAGACCGCCTGATTTTGCATTAGATAAGTACATGTACACACACACTTCGCATATGATCATGAAGCATTAGAAGTCTTTTAAGGACAATGCATGCTCGTGTTTGATGGATGAGTAGATGGATGTTTGGATGTTAGGATATACATTCCTCCTAACTTGAAGATTTCGGGGACGAAATCCTTTTAAGTGGGGGAGAATGTAACACCCCGTGAATTCTATAACTGTGAAATTCACAAATTAAGGTATAATTAATTACAGATCAAAGAACTAAGGGAAACGGGATACGCCATTGCGTTCGTCTCGGAAAAATACGCGAAATAGAGTCCGAGTTTTCGAAAAACGGAGTCCGTATGAAGAAGATATGGCCTCCGGAAGTTTCTGAATTTAAGTTTAAAATTCGAACATAAGAAAGACAGCTCAGAAAACAATTCAAAATTCAAAATCGGGCCCAATTGGCTAGGGCGGGAAAAATCCCGCCTAAGGCACCCAGGTCGACTGGGCTGTCGACCTGGGTAAGCCATGTCGACAGGGCTGTCGACAGGCCTGTCGACCTGGTCCAGAGCCAGGTCGAACCCAGCCCATCTTGGCTGGCCAGGTCTGTGTTTGGCCGATTTCCAGAAGCTTGCTTTGTCATTAGGGCTAGGTGGCAGGCTCTAATTGGTCTCTCTTTCGAATGAATGGCTACGATCAATCCAAGCAACATCGATGGTCCTAATCAGTTCATAAACTCTATAAAAATGACCCTAGACTCTACCTAATCTATTCATTCAAAAATAAGAACGAGGCCATCATGCTGCAGAGGAGCGACTAGGAGTAGCCACCAATTTGAGAGAAGATTAGGAGGCAAATTCTAAAGCATAAAGCAACTTAAACAAATCAAATCAACAAGGAGTCGCATCTCCAAATTCCTGAATTGGAGAATTGGCCACACGATTGTAAGTAGAGTATTATTTTGGTATGAAGAAATAACTGTGTTGGTTTGTATACTTGATTTGTGGTGATAAGTAATTCATATTTGTGCGTTACTATGATTCTTATCGATTTGGAACATTGTATAATGATTGGATATTCACAAAATATGTTATTCGTTATAAAAACAACATGTTTGCGGTAGTTTTATGCAAGTATACGTTTGGATATTCGCAAAGTATGGTATTCATTATAAAAACTACATGTTTGCGGTAGTTTTATGCAAGTATACGTTTGGATATTCGCAAAGTTTGTAATTCATGTTGAAGCTACATGTATGTAGTTCTTTAATTGAAATTCATGCAAGTTTGTGGTTTTGCTACTATGCCATCATAATGTGTATTTTTGTACAAAAATCATTTTGTGTGTAATTGGAACAAATTTGGGTTATTATAATTCATATGAAAATTATGTTGAAAATTTGGCATCATGATCTATGTATTAAGCCATACTTTTGTACTAGAAAACCTCTTTGCGAACTTATGAATATAACTAGGCTATGTGGATATTTTGCATAATTGAAAAACATGTTAGGCCTATATTGTTCACAAGAATTATATGATAATATATGTGACACATAGCTAGGCTAAATTTACAATCCCCTTTGCAAGTTTGTATGAACAAAGTAAAAAGCATGATTTCGTTTTTAGGAATATTTATGCCGTAAGTATATTTGTGCCATGGTCATGTGAATAGGTTTAAAACCATGATTTAGTTGGAATAATTCTAGTGGAATTATACTTTTGTATTAGTAACAAAAGTAAGCACCTTTGTAAACATGTAGTAATCTTATAAACATGATTTGCTTATGTTTGACATTATGCCTAAATGAAAATATAGGTTTATGTTGTAGTTAAGCCTATGTGTCAATAGTGATATTCTTAACTTAACTACAAGTTTACATGGTTTGATTCATGTCACTTATGCTTTATGACCAAAGTATACGTTACTACTATGCAAGTACACCAGTTTCTATTTTGTAGTTCCAAACGTTATGTTGCAAGTTCATGCGTTCACATTCCCCTTTTTGTGTATGTAATCACGCTTTAAGCCTCCCCTCTTTCGCATGGCTAAGTTGGGCTTAAAAAAAAGGCTAAGCCCAACATATATATATAATAAACAAACGTATTAAACGGGGGAAAATAACGTTGGGCTAAATTTATTAATAAATGAAAAGATAAAGTAAAGGGGCCCAAATTCAAGAATGGGTTGGGCCCATGATTGGTGTAACCTTTACACCATTGATTTTTAATAATGGGCCGCAAATATTTACATATAAGAAAGTAAAGAAGAAAGACAAAATATGTAAATGTAGAAAATACGATATGTTTAACCCGAGGTTGGATTGAGTTGTGATGTAAACCTGCCCGGAACCGCCCGGCTGTCCAGTAGTCACAACAATACCTATCCAATGTGGGTGGTTAAACATGGAGCCCAATAAGGACCCGAGGTTAGACTGAGTTGTGGCGTAAGACTGCCCGGAACCAACCGGCAACAGGCAGCCACAACAATACCTGTCTAATGTGGGAGGTCAAGGCTTTAATAAGACAATTAAGGCTGAGTCAGGATTGTTAGGATTAAGTGAACTAAAGACTTAATCAAAATGGAACATGCTAAACTAAACAGACTGATTTGGGGGTTAGGTTTATAAAACACTTAACCAACTTAGCATGTTGGCTAGAAATAGAAAACCTAGTAGCGGGGGACCCTTTTCAGCAGTAACCCTATAAGGTGTATCATGATACCCTGAAACTAGGCAGGGTGGGGCACGATTACTGGGCTGATTGTAAGAGGTCAAATCGACGGCGGTGGTGCAGCAGTGTAGGTTCTAACGGGGTGTGGGCGTGCACTCACTCCGGCGCAGAAAAATAAGGCACTGGGCACCAGTAGAATACCTTTGCATTCTAGGGTTGTGTCGGGCTGCCGCCATGGGACTTGATACACCCCATGGTGGGACCAGCATAGGTAACTACAACATCGGGGGCCGTAAGACACATGTAACTATGCGAGTAGGAGCCGATCATCATGAAATGGATCACTTCACCCAGATTATGGGGTGCCAGTTGGGAACTAGTTTATATGGGTTCATGGATTCATATGGGGTACGATAGTATATTCGTCCCTAGACAACTTAACTAAGTTTATAGTACTTTCCCATTTCGAGTTTATACTTATCATACCCAGTTCTTTATTCATAGACTGAATAGTCCTAGACTTACTCAGGCTTTATGTCTGACTCTACTTTTCTTTCGTCTTCTTTTCTTCCGTTTCCCCCCCCCCCCCCCCCAGGTACTCAGGGAGGGAACACCGCAGCTTGACCAGCCTTCACATCCAGCTTGAAGAGAAAGAATGTATTGCTTGGATCTTTTCGTTTTGGACTATGGCTTTGGACAACAACTATGGGGCTTTTGCAGTTTATTTATGTTTTCCTTATGCTTCTTTACTGATGTAATCAAGACAGTTATGAAGTTGTTATGTTTTGAAGTATTGTAAGACAATTATGGCATGTTGTTGAAACACGTATTTACTTTTATGAAATAAAAGTTGTTGTTTTTCCGCTATTTAAAAATATGTGTTCTTATATCTGTCTTGTATATCTGTGACTTATACTTATAAACCTCCACCAAAATTAGGGGATTCCCTTTTGAGAGTGACCCTAACGTAGGTGGGGTGTTTCAATTTCAGAATGGGGTGCTCCGGCGGTATTCGCTATTAAGGCGGATAGTCCATTTTACTTAATCATGGGTTAGAGAAATCACCCTAGTAAGTACATTTGGTAACGTGGATTGGCACATGTTTTCAAGAGATAGTTTTCTGCGTGGGATACCGCATAGTATGTAAACGAGATCCAAAATTCACTAACGAATCTTGGAAAGCTTGCATGAAACCATGAGTACGCAGTTGGGTGAAAGCCAAGTATTTTAGGCAAAGAATAAGTGGAAGTGGAATGAGAGGCAACGGTGAAATGAGTTCTAACTCATATTTTGGAAATAAGAATTAAGAACTACGGAATTGTGAAGTTAAAAGACGGTCAAGGCACGATGGGATTAAGCACAAGAAAATGCGGCTTAGGAGACTGAAGACTAGATACGCGCGTTATATCTCTTTCTAAGAGTATATCCTTGATCCCTATTGTTCCGTAGAGCTTACTCGCATGCTATCTTTTAAGTATATCCTCTCGGTCCTATCCTCAATCTTAGTTCTGTTACAAACCCCCTAAGGAGTATGGCTAGCCTATTTGTGGTATATGGTTGGGGTGAAGAAGTTCGCCACCAAACTATTTGGGCTTTATGGGATATGGGTAATAATTGATAGATATATAAAGAGAGCCCATTTTATTCCGGTGAAAAGCAAGAGGACCGTATCACGGCTAGCATCTGTTTATCTTCAAAAGATAGTGCGGCTGCATGGAGTTCCTTCTAGCATAGTTAGCGATCGTGACCCAATTTTCACTAGCCAGTTCTGGAACAGTTTGCAAGAAGCAATGGGTACGCGATTGAATCTGAGTACAGCCTATCACCCCCGGACGGATGGCCAAACCGAAAGGGTGAATAGAGTGCTAGAAGATCTTTTGAGGTTTTGTGTTCTCGACTTCGGTGGTACTTGGGAAGACCACCTTCCTCTTGTAGAGTTTGCTTATAATAATAACTATCAAGCCAGCATAGGGATGGCACCATTTGAAGCTTCGTATGGGAGGCCGTGCAAGCCACCAACATGTTGGTGGGAAGACGACGGATAAGCTTATAATTGAGCCCGACATGATAAGGGACACATCCGAGAGGGTTGAATTGATTCGAAGACGGATAAGAACGGCCCAAGACAGACAGAAATCCTATGCAGACAAGCGAAGGACAGACTTGGAATTTAAAATTGGAGATATGGTCTTTGTGAAGATTTCTCCTTTGCGAAATATGGTTCGCTGACGCCAAGGATCGTAGGACCCTTCCCTACTATAGAAAGAGTCGGGAAGATGACTTATAAGGTGGAATTGCCGAGAAGCTGGCCGGAGTGTATAATGTCTTTCATGTCTCGCATCTCCGGAAGTGTTTGCACAGACCCGCCAAAGTGGTTGAACCAAGTATTCTTGAAGACATGGAGGTAGAGGATGAAGCAACCCTGAGACGAGCTCCGATTTGTATCATGGAAATGAAGACAAAGAAGCTAAGAAGCAAAGAAGTTAAGCTTGTTAAGGCGCAATGGAGTGAAACAGAGGGAGACGCAACTTGGGAAACCAAGGAGAAGAGGCGCGTGCTTTATCCATTTCTCTTGGAGGATACATTTTCAATCTCTTTTCCTAGATTGGTATATCTTCCCTTTGTTATCCATGCTTATCTAGTTTATCTTGTTTCGTAAATCTTGTCATGAGAACCTTAGGTAGAAACCCTTGGTTGAAACATGTTATGTTTGATGTTTGCAAGTGTTTGCAAGTGGATACTCGTGGATGCATAATACACGTTAGGCACTAAGATCGGCTCACACACTTTAATACCGCATATGCATGAGTGTTTATGCTTATTCATGGATGAAAACTTGTTATGCTATCATGTGGATGTTGCATATGGATGAATGTTATGTGCACTCATGTAGAGATTATAAATTATGTTAGGAATTTGCATACATATGGACTCATTTCACTAACATATTTTGCATTAAGGGGGTTTACTGAATCAGTAACCTCCTGATTTTCGCATTAGATAAGTACATATACACACACCTTTGCATATGATCATACAGCATTTAGAACCTTTTAAGGACAATGATTGCTCGTGGATGATGTTTTGAGTAGATGGATGATGGATGGTAGGATACGTTCTTCCTAACTTGGAGATTTCGGGGACGAAATCCTTTAAGGAGGGGAGAATGTAACAACCCGTATTTTTGAATAACATGTTATAACATAAATGGAGGCAGAATTAAACTGTAAAATCTGAATCAAGGGAAACGGGCTGTGCCATTGCGTTCGTCTCGGAAAAATACGCGAAATAGAGTCCGAGTTTTCGAAAATCGGAGTCCGTATGACCAAGATATGGCCTCGCGAAGTTTCACGAAAAATTCACAAATTAAAGTATACTTAATTAAGTGAAATGGGTTGCGCAGAGAAATATATATATATTGATATATATATATATATATATATACATATATAATTGAAAATTAAATAAATAAATATGCAAAAATGTTCAAAACAGCGAATTGGGAGAGGGGAATAACCGAACCGGCCGATTTTTGAGGTCGACCCAAGCCCGCTGGGTCGACTAGGGGTTAATCCAGGGTGTTTGGCTGTCAACCCGTGGGCCGATTCGCTCAAATGCAGATTTTGCATTTGAATGGTTCTCATGGTTCAGCTTTAATCTAAAGGCCCTAGATGGTTCCTACACTTGACTTCTTCCCCAAGACATGCTTTGATGGCTTGGATTGAATCTAGGGTTAATCCTATGGCTAATACTATCCTAATCCTCTATAAAAAGACCCCTAAACCTAGCCTAAATCACCATTATTCAATCCTACAACTAAACTATGCCAAATTTGTTCCTCTCATGGCCTCCACTCTCATGCTAAAATTTCTAAGTTAATTTCTATGAGAGATTTTGAGTTCATACAAGTGTTTTCAAACTTGTATGAGTGTTCTTAGCTTGCATTCAAGTCAAGTTGCAACATTTCTATTTCAAAGCAAGGGTTTTTATTGAATTGGCTCAAGGGTTTTCATTTGGAGCTTGCATATTTGGGTTTTTGGTGCTTGCATAAGGGCTTCGTCTCAATCTTTATAATAAATATTTATTTGTGTCTTCATAGCATTGTAAGCCCTTTTCTACTTTCTTTCTTTGAACTCTAAAGTTAAATGAATGATGCAAGTTTGGTGTTGATCATTATATGCAAGTTTGGTTGGTCATTATATGCAAGTTTGGTTGATCATTATATGCAAGTTTGGTTGATCATTATATGCAAGTTTGGTTGGTCATTATATGCAAGTTTGGTTGATCATTATATGCAAGTTTGGTTGATCATTATATGCAAGTTTGGTTGGTCATTATATGCAAGTTTGGTTGATCATTATATGCAAGTTTGGTTGATCATTGTATGCAAGTTTGGATGATCATTATGCAAGTTGGTTTAATCATTATGTATGACACATGTTGCTATGTTATGCAAGTTTGGGTTGATCATGTTATCATGTTATGCAAGTTAAACTTGAGGTTTTGAGCATAAAGCTCTAAGCTTTATATTAAAGGTTGCATTTTGGCAACATGAAAGTTATCATATCCCTTATGATAACTTGCATGTGAGGCAAAATGCGAACTTCTAGCAACTTCTACATGTCATTTATCACCATGTATCACTCATATGCTAAGTTTGGTTTTATGCATGCTTTTGAAGCCTAATAATGCAATATGCAAGTATATGAACATATGTACATTTCATATGCCACCATGTTAAACTTGTGGCTTCAACACCTTTATGTCATGGTTATGCCAAGTTCCCTATTTTATCCTTTATGCGTTGTTGCGATTATGTAAACGATGGGATTACGTTGGGGTTGGGTAACATAATGACATGAACATGATTTTTGTAACATGACGTGATATGTTAACTTGTAATTATGTTTTGGAAACATAATGGACATGACACTTAGAAAATATGAGTGTGGCCAACTCGAGGTTGGGTTGAGTTTGTAGCATTAATCTACCCGGACCCGCCCGGCTTAACTAGTGGCTACAAACAATAAGACCTAATGTGAGAAGTTGGTCATGTTGTGCTCGAACCCGAGGTTAGACCTAGTTGTGGTGTAAAGCTACCCGGACCCGCCCGGCTTAACTAGTAACCACAACAAAGTCTAATGTGAGAGGTTAAAGCGCATTAAGTTAATTAATGCCTCCTGATTAGGGTTAAGTCATGGTCCACTTAATACTTAACCAATTTGGGCTTGATGGGTTAATCGAGGTTAAGTCAGGAGCCTTGGGTACTCTTAACCGATTTAATCCACGTTTGGATCGGGTTAACCACATTTAACCCGTTAAGAAACCCTAGTTGCGTGGTCCTTTTCAGCAGTAACCTTCTAGGTAGTATCATAAGACCCTAGGACTAGGCTAGGGTGGGGCACGATTACTAGGCTGATTGTAAGTGACCAAAAGAGACGACTGAATGATGCCCCGGTTGTTCTGGCGGACCATGGTCGTGCACATCAAGTCCAGAGTTGAACACGGGCAACGGTAGGTTTGGACTGTGCATCATGGTATGGTGTCAGAGGGTTACACCATAGGGCCTGATACACCCTAGGGTGGACCCTGCACAATCAACTACATTACATGATTAAGCCGCATGACACCGACACTTGACGAGTTAGGCTTATAGGGAGCCGATCGACTAGACCGAGTAGTTGGACCTTGATTTGGGTCATCTCATGATGTTGGGCCAAGCTTGGGCCAAGGGATCAATTCTTGTTTTTACTTGACATGTTAGAATGCTAGTACACCCGTGGTGCAAAACTTAACCTTAATTATGCGATGACACCTTTATCTATCTCGTTAGTTAATCATCATGCCAGTATGTTGTTATCCTTATGTTCATCTCAGCTTCTCATGCCAGTTAACTTTACTAGTTCATAGACAGATAGTAGTAGGGCTTACCAGTCTTTTTGACTGACCTGTTTTCTTTCGCCTCTTGTCTTTCGTTTCCCCCCCCCCCCCTCAGGTCCTCACGGTGGGAACATTGGAGCTTAGCTTGGATCTTTCTAGCTTGCTTACTGGATTCGCTCATGTACGGGTTTGGACATTGAGCTAGCTATGGTTTATCACTTCATTTTGGGGATAGTACTTTATGTATTTCAGTTTTTCAGTTTATGCTTTTATCTAGACATTGTTGTTGGAAAATAATGATCAAGTACTTTGTTGTAACTTAACTATGGTTTTGAAATGCTAGTTTTATCCGCTGCTTTACTACTCTGTTTTACTTATATATTCTGTCTTGTGATATCTGCATGCATGTTTACCTTGTTTAACGCCCCTCCAAAGCTAATGTCCTTGCAAGAGTGGCATTGGCGGAGGTGGGGTGTTACAGGAAACAAAACAAAACAAACACCGGGTCAGTCATGAGACTGGTGTGAGTAACACAGTTTAAAATAGTTTGAGCAAATAAACGATATCTCATAAGACCACGTCGTATAATGGAACGGGTTTGTGAAAACCCGTAACTTCCCCGTAAAGGAAAGCATCGGATAGTTCGAGAACAAACCACAACAGAACGCATACAGAAGAACATTTCACTATATATAACAACAGTGCATCAGATTACAAGAATATACAGAGTATAAATGAATATTACACAGAAATATCAGAGATTTAAATTACATTTAAATACATAGCAGCGGAAAATAATACAATACACAACTAGAAGGAGATATACGGATACAAAGCTTTCCGGATATCGTTCCAGCTGTAAACCAGGATCCTGTGAATATAAATCTGCAAAACCAAAACTACTAGCTGCCCGTGTCGAAATAGGGGCACCCAGAGTTTAGGTTAAAACAATAAACTCCAGGTCAGTCATGGGACTGGTGTGAGAACTAAAACAGTTATTAATCTTTATTTTTAAAGTTAGGTAAATCAAGGGACCACGCCGTATAACACGGAACGGGTTTCCTCCCAAGAATACCAGTGCATAAAACAACAGCGCAATGCTAAATAAAGAAAAATGCAGCTGTTATAAGACCCAGGTCCCATCACACAATGAAACGCAGTCGAGGATAGGGTTTTCCCTTATAACAGCCAAAGAATGCTTGATACGTTTAAAACAAATCATTTGATACTATTATAAGTGCATAGTGTATAAAACACTTCAAATCATAAGTATCAATCATAGGCGGCATGAATGCCCCATACCACTATGTCGCCATATATAGGTTATACAATCAAAATCGCAAAGTCACGTATTTGGAAATTGGGTTTCCATCTATGAACCGAGGCTAGGGGCAAGATCCTCAACCGATTCGAGACGCTCTAGCCCGCCCCTCAGGAACAGCCGCAACTGCCCCTTGGATCGTCAGGGCCGGTCCACACGGAGTGGATTATTATGCCTGAACAATACGTCTCCCCACCCTATGGGGTGTAAGTCTGGTCCGTCAGCCGACCAGAATGCATTCGGCCGAAACCGATATAACCGAGGCGCCTCGCAACCGCAACAACCACATAAGTCAAACTCGTCAGGGCGTGAAAAACCACTGACGCCACTTCTAGCTAGAAAGAAACGCAAGTCCTCCCTGAGGTCCGTCTCCCGTTTTTGGTTCATACCGGGTGTGAAACACGCGAGGTAAACGTTACACAAAGCTACGCCACAAAGGCCGTGCTTTGATCATCACCACAAGACTTTGCTTTTCAACAGAAGCCTTGATCATTTGCATCTTAGCATGCCACACAGGCAAACCATCCTATGCAACCGATATCAGTCACACAGAATGAAATCCGATGTCAGACACACAGTCCATTTACAAGTCCGTCCTGGGTCTGAACGAAACCGGAGGCACCTAGTACCCCGCCTATCCATCGATCTCCAAGTACGTCTGGACGATCACTAACTGTTTCCATCTTCTTGGGTGTACAGCCCAATCAAGATCATCAGTAATTACCCAAACGACGTGAAGACCTCCGGTCTTCGACCATCGTCTTCATCTTCGACTTATCGTCGTATCAGTTATTCAGAATGGGATAAACCCGGTCTTTCCGAATAACTCGCGTATATATTATAAAAGTGTTACACAAACACAACATACGCCTCATTCCAACTCATTAGTCATTAACCGTAAATTAATCAAGAGAATAATTCCCCAAATATTAATCCCGAAGGCCGAAACCAACATCAGATCAATATCCAGAAAACCATTCTACTTAGCTAACCGACGGTTAGTTTCTAAATTTCACGTTCAAATCTAATTAAAGATTCATTAAAACTCCACTTAGTTTTAATCTGTGACTGGGTTAAAGAATCAGTGTCATTTAAAACACGGTTCACGATAAACCCAAAGTCACATCCCATTAATTATCGGGTTAAAGAACAAGTGTTATTTAAAACACTGTTCACGATAAACCCAAAAATCAATATCCATTCAATCCCAATTAAATATTATTTAATTGGTACACTTCATTAAATCTAAATCAAAAGATTTAATCTTTTCTCAGCTGGGTTCAAGAACGGTGTTAGTGAAGACACCATTCACGACAAACCCAAATCACATTCATTAATTATCGGGTTAAAGAACAAGTGTTATTTAAAACACTGTTCACGATAAACCCAAAAATCAATATCAATTCAATTCCAATTAAATATCATTTAATTGGTACTCTTCATTAAATCTAAATCAAAAGATTTAATCTTTTCTCAGCTGGGTTCAAGAACGGTGTTAGTGAAGACACCATTCACGACAAACCCAAATCACATTCATTAATTATCGGGTTAAAGAACAAGTGTTATTTAAAACACTGTTCACGATAAACCCAAAAATCAATATCAATTCAATTCCAATTAAATATCATTTAATTGGTACACTTCATTAAATCTAAATAAAAAGATTTAATCTTTTCTCAGCTGGGTTCAAGAACAGTGTTAGTGAAGACACCATTCACGACAAACCCAAATCACATTTGATATTCAATATAAGGCTCTGAATAGAAAATATATCGGCTTATATTCAACATCAAATTCTACGATTAACAAATGTCGTATTGGAAATAACGATATAAATATATATCTTTCAAATTTCCGTAACAACATCCGTATAATCACAAATTCCAACATCGAAATATTCCGAAGACAATTTCGATTCAAATCCACTCCAATGCAATCATTGGAAATTTTGGTTATTTTCAAAACCCTTTTCAAATTCAATTTATTTATTTAAAAATAAATAGAATTATAATTCTAGTTCAAAACTAGTTCAATTCGATAAAAATCTATTTTTATCTTTTCAAATATGGAGTTTTTCATCCCAATCCCTTCTAAATCATTTCTTATGATTTTACATAAATTATTACTATTTTTAATAATTTTATCAAGGCCCGTACAGTCGATTTCCATCAATGGCCATCGAACTGCACTTACAGCGACCTTTTTCGAATTTGATTTGGACATAATTCCAAATCCAACCGTTAGATTTCTAATTTCTAATATTCGTTAGAAAGCTCTTTTCGATACGAACCCAACGGTTCCGGTTTTAGGAGAATCCGACGGTCGGATCTCCCGTAATGTCCGTTAGAAATAAATGGTCGAAATTCACGAACTGCCGCGGCGCGGCGCGTTCTATTTAGGCCATTATATTATATATATAATATATATAATATATATTTCGTCGATTTCTATTCAAAACGAATTATATAAATAGTTTTAAAATCGTTTCAAAACCTATTTCAACTTCCATTTCAATTCAAAGCAAAATTGAATTCTTCTTTATAAATTCGTTTCAAAATTCATTTCTATTCAATTCAAATTTCAATTCAATTTGAATTCATTTCAATTCAATTCATTTCGAAATCGTTTTCAATTCAATTCATTTCGAAATCGTTTTCAATTCAATTCACTTCGAAATCGTTTTCAATTCAATTCATTTCGAAATCGTTTTCAATTCAATTCATTTCGAAATCGTTTTCAATTCAATTCACTTCGAAATCGTTTTCAATTCAATTCATTTCGAAATCGTTTTCAATTCAATTCACTTCGAAATCGTTTTCAATTCAATTCATTTCGAAATCGTTTTCAATTCAATTCACTTCGAAATCGTTTTCAATTCAATTCATTTCGAAATCGTTTTCAATTCAATTCATTTCGAAATCGTTTTCAATTCAATTCACTTCGAAATCGTTTTCAATTCAATTCATTTCGAAATCGTTTTCAATTCAATTCATTTCGAAATCGTTTTTAAAATCGATATAAATATCGTTCACGTCAAAATGGCGTCAATCTAATCAACACGGCTTCATATATTCCTTTATTTTCAAATATTCTATTTCAAATATTTCTTTTTCAAATATTTCTTTTTCAAAACTGGAATGAGGCCCAATCAATTACCATATAAAATTATATGGATTTTCATACAACACATGTATATCATAGCATTGAAAAATAATCAACCATCAACCAAAGTGCACTACACTGTATAAGCATCAAATATAGATATTCAACGCTTATAACAGCCTGTCAATCTATCGATCGACATATTTAATCAATCAGGATGAGTGAACTTCAAATTTCATCCTAACACCCGTGTGGGGTTTCAAACAATCAAACACATATTTTATTTGTGCAGTTAGGCGATGTGTAAAATTTATCGACCCAATCAACGTCATTCAAATAGGTGTACATAAACAAACCGTCTGGTTTGTAAATGAATATTTATTTATTCACATTCACGTTAAAAATTATATTTTTAACGATAACACATTTTATTTTAACATATGAATTTCTATTCAGTTCATTCTTTAAATAAAATGCTATTTTTATTTTTCTAACTTATTTTAGAAAATTTCGGCGGCATAACGGCACGATACTAGAAACGGGACAAGGCCTAGCCTTATCCCCGGTCTAGTGAA
The DNA here is from genome assembly GCA_030737875.1 of Allium sativum. Taxonomy (NCBI): domain Eukaryota; kingdom Viridiplantae; phylum Streptophyta; class Magnoliopsida; order Asparagales; family Amaryllidaceae; genus Allium; species Allium sativum. The sequence goes on from CM060920.1 coordinate 194,265,345, forward strand.
GGCCCACGCCATTCACACATCAATCAAATTCACTTTCGTTATGCAAACCACAAAATTTGGAGTAAGGGTCTAACCTAGCCTTACTCCTTCGCCTTATAACGGCGCCCGTCTAATCCTAACCAATTTATCGATTCGGTTTTTCACACCACAAACCACATTCAAACCAATATCACAATCAATAACCAAACAGCCAAACAAACAAGTCCATGGTCTGTGGACGATTGTGTCGGGTGCTACTAAGCACCGTCTGCATCCTAGTATATACATATATAACTAGAAAAATAAATTGAAAGGTGAGAAATTCTCACATATAGCTATCCTAGCTCCACGGCACTTCCTAATAGAAATCTTCCTCGTTATCGCCTCTTCGTCATCTTCGTTGCCCGTAGCCACTATATATATAAAAATCGAATTTTTACTTCAAAGTTCAATATATAAAAATCGAATTTTTATTTCAAAGTTCAATATATAAAAATCGAATTTTTATTTCAAAGTTCAATATATAAAAATCGAATTTTTAGTTCGAAGTTCAATATATAAAAATCGAATTTTCAGTTCGAAGTTCAATATATAAAAATCGAATTTTTATTTCAAAGTTCAATATATAAAAATCGAATTTTTAGTTCAAAGTTCAATATATAAAAATCGAATTTTTAGTTCAAAGTTCAATATATAAAAATCGAATTTTTAGTTCAAAGTTCAATATATAAAAATCGAATTTTTATTTCAAAGTTCAATATATAAAAATCGAATTTTTATTTCAAAGTTCAATATATAAAAATCGAATTTTTATTTCAAAGTTCAATATATAAAAATCGAATTTTTATTTCGAAGTTCAATAAATAAAAATCGAATTTTTAGTTCGAAGTTCAATAAATAAAAATCGAATTTTTAGTTCGAAGTTCAATAAATAAAAATCGAATTTTTAGTTCGAAGTTCAATAAATAAAAATCGAATTTTTAGTTCGAAGTTCAATAAATAAAAATCGAATTTTTAGTTCGAAGTTCAATAAATAAAAATCGAATTTTTAGTTCGAAGTTCAATAAATAAAAATCGAATTTTTAGTTCGAAGTTCAATATATAAAAATTCTATTTTTCTATCGAAGTTCAGTATATAAAAATAATCTGATTTTCTTTTCTTTTTAAAAACAGTTTTATAATGTTTTTCAAATCACTTTTTTTCTTTTATAAAATCAGGCTTTATACTTAAAAAAAAAAATCATTTCAGTTTTAAAATACTTTAAAATTCAGTTTTAAAATACTTTATAAAATTTCAGTTTTTAACATTAAACTAAAATCAGATTCAGTTTAAACAAAAATCAAATTCAGTTTTTACTTAACTTAAAAAAACAGTTTTTACTTAACTTAAAAAAACAGTTTTTACTTAACTTAAAAAAAACAGTTTTTACTTAACTTTAAAAAAAACAGTTTTTACTTAACTTAAAAAAACAGTTTTTTACTTAACTAAAAAAAACAGTCTTAAAGTAAAAAAAAAAAAAAAAAAAAAAAAAAAAAAAAAAAACAATTTTACTCACCGAGGGGGGGGGCTGACGTCGGGTCCTCGGTGGTGGGAGGAGCTGCTCGATGGGGAGAGCTCGGGGTTCGAACGGGGAGGCGGGAGGTCATCTGCGGCGGGCGGCTGCGTTTTGGGGCGTCGCGTTCGTGGAGGAGGTGAGAGGGAGGAAGAGGGATCGGGGAAGAGGCGGAGGCGGGTTGGGGAACCGGAGCGGTGGTGGATGGAGGTCGGGCGCCCTGCCCTGAGCGGCGGCGGCGGCTGCGTTCCTCCGTCCTGCTCTTTTTTTTTTTTTTTTTTTTTATCTTTGGTAAAATCGATTTGAAAATAAAAAGAAAAAGGGGGAGGGGCCAGAACGAAATAAAGGGGAAGGGTTTAGTTTTTTTTTTTTTTTTTTTATTTAGTTTAATTATTTTATTCAAAAAGTTGACTTTCTCATACGACCTCTAAACGAGGCCCACCGCCTGTCGTCCATAGCGTTTTACCCCCATTCCGAACACAATGGGACATGTTTCGTATGTTGATTTAATAGTTACAATCAGTTTCCGTTGAATTTACATTTAAATCATTATATTGAATTTTAAACGTACATTTCAAATTACCGGGGTCGCATACGAACTTTAAAAATTCCAGAAAAATATTTTCTAGCTTCGTATTGACGATACGATCCTAACAAAACTAGTTTCGTCAAATTCTGAGACCGTTTGAAAAATGGCCAATTTCCAGTCGATTAAAATCAACTGAAACCGGTCAAACGCGTTTTCCTTTGCCACGCTCACATATTGATTCGAAGAATCATGAAATTTGGAATCTAGCAATAACTTAACATCACGGACCCAACAAAACTGGTTTCGTTGAAATCCGAGGTCGTTTGCAAAATGTCCATTTTTTTAAGGGCCTGAATTCTATAGCGACTATTCAGAATTTTCAACTGGACATACCTTTTGATTCCCGCTACGAACTTTTGATTTTTCGGATTCGTTGGAAAGATATTCACTATTAGATTCCATTATTTTTGGTTTCACTAAAATCCGGATTGTTTTGCACCCGGTACATTCAATTGAAGTTTGAAATCGAATTATCGAACTACCGCGCCATTTTCAATTCTATTTATAATTATATATAAATATTTATATTCTAACGACGACGCGTATCATATATACGTTCGAATTCTATTCAAAATAAATTTCTCGTCGATATTATTTAAAATAATTCATTTTAAATAATCAAAATTCGCTAAAATGGCCAAAATAAAAATTTCAAACTGGCTCGCATTTTACGGGTTGTTACAATCTCCCCCACTTAAAACTTTTCGTCCCCGAAAAGGAACAAAGTCGAAAGTGGTTTGATTAATCAACCCTACGTTCGATCTGGCTTTCATTCTCCAACCTTTCAGTTTCTGAGAATTTTCAAAATTTCAAAAATTTGGCTAACACCCTAAATTTTTGAAAAATTTCGCCATAACCTCCCCTGCACCGGGAGCATCGGGGAATTTCAAATAGCTTCCCCGGTCCTTCAGATCTCAAAAAGAAAAAGAAAAAGCCAAGCGGCTAGCCAATAAGCTCACAAAATCATCATCACCCAAACAAAACAGGAAATTATGTAGTAAACATGTACCTATTTGTCGGGCAAACAAATTTTATTCTCTGCTCTAGCCTCCTTGCTATGACCTGTTCAAAGATATATATGCATATGCAAGCAAATGCGACTAAATTTCAATACAAGTCAATATTTGATTCAGTTAGGCATAATGGTTCAAAATTATCAAACAATTAAACAAACAACACAAACATCAATCAATTAGTGGATTAACGTTTCAAATTCATAATTTTGATACATATACAAAAATCATGTTTTTGATGCCAAATCACTACAATAGGCCCTATCTAATTTTGGTTCTCACACCAGTCAATAGGAAATATATAGAAAGCCCACTTTTGTCACTCGAACATAAATTCTAATGATGGAGCTCCATCATCAAAATCATCTCCGGGCGATTAGAGTGTAATTCTATATCTATCCAGTATATTAAAATTTCGAATACACGCGGATCAGACGTATACGCAAAATCTATATATACTGGATTGTCCATATCAATATAAAATAAATAATCAAATACGAATAATTGATTTTTAATTTTCAAAACAAAAATTGATTTCATTTTCAAAAATATACTCTTCACACTCGTTCTAGGATACTACTGATCCTATCTCTAACGAGTCATTCCCATTGGATATTACTAATCCAATATCTGATGAATTCTTTCGTATGGTTCTAATGTGCCTTGTTCTCTGCTTTGTAAACCAAAGCTCTGATACCAACTGTGAAAACCCGTAACTTCCCCGTAAAGGAAAGCATCGGATAGTTCGAGAACAAACCACAACAGAACGCATACAGAAGAACATTTCACTATATATAACAACAGTGCATCAGATTACAAGAATATACAGAGTATAAATGAATATTACACAGAAATATCAGAGATTTAAATTACATTTAAATACATAGCAGCGGAAAATAATACAATACACAACTAGAAGGAGATATACGGATACAAAGCTTTCCGGATATCGTTCCAGCTGTAAACCAGGATCCTGTGAATATAAATCTGCAAAACCAAAACTACTAGCTGCCCGTGTCGAAATAGGGGCACCCAGAGTTTAGGTTAAAACAATAAACTCCAGGTCAGTCATGGGACTGGTGTGAGAACTAAAACAGTTATTAATCTTTATTTTTAAAGTTAGGTAAATCAAGGGACCACGCCGTATAACACGGAACGGGTTTCCTCCCAAGAATACCAGTGCATAAAACAACAGCGCAATGCTAAATAAAGAAAAATGCAGCTGTTATAAGACCCAGGTCCCATCACACAATGAAACGCAGTCGAGGATAGGGTTTTCCCTTATAACAGCCAAAGAATGCTTGATACGTTTAAAACAAATCATTTGATACTATTATAAGTGCATAGTGTATAAAACACTTCAAATCATAAGTATCAATCATAGGCGGCATGAATGCCCCATACCACTATGTCGCCATATATAGGTTATACAATCAAAATCGCAAAGTCACGTATTTGGAAATTGGGTTTCCATCTATGAACCGAGGCTAGGGGCAAGATCCTCAACCGATTCGAGACGCTCTAGCCCGCCCCTCAGGAACAGCCGCAACTGCCCCTTGGATCGTCAGGGCCGGTCCACACGGAGTGGATTATTATGCCTGAACAATACGTCTCCCCACCCTATGGGGTGTAAGTCTGGTCCGTCAGCCGACCAGAATGCATTCGGCCGAAACCGATATAACCGAGGCGCCTCGCAACCGCAACAACCACATAAGTCAAACTCGTCAGGGCGTGAAAAACCACTGACGCCACTTCTAGCTAGAAAGAAACGCAAGTCCTCCCTGAGGTCCGTCTCCCGTTTTTGGTTCATACCGGGTGTGAAACACGCGAGGTAAACGTTACACAAAGCTACGCCACAAAGGCCGTGCTTTGATCATCACCACAAGACTTTGCTTTTCAACAGAAGCCTTGATCATTTGCATCTTAGCATGCCACACAGGCAAACCATCCTATGCAACCGATATCAGTCACACAGAATGAAATCCGATGTCAGACACACAGTCCATTTACAAGTCCGTCCTGGGTCTGAACGAAACCGGAGGCACCTAGTACCCCGCCTATCCATCGATCTCCAAGTACGTCTGGACGATCACTAACTGTTTCCATCTTCTTGGGTGTACAGCCCAATCAAGATCATCAGTAATTACCCAAACGACGTGAAGACCTCCGGTCTTCGACCATCGTCTTCATCTTCGACTTATCGTCGTATCAGTTATTCAGAATGGGATAAACCCGGTCTTTCCGAATAACTCGCGTATATATTATAAAAGTGTTACACAAACACAACATACGCCTCATTCCAACTCATTAGTCATTAACCGTAAATTAATCAAGAGAATAATTCCCCAAATATTAATCCCGAAGGCCGAAACCAACATCAGATCAATATCCAGAAAACCATTCTACTTAGCTAACCGACGGTTAGTTTCTAAATTTCACGTTCAAATCTAATTAAAGATTCATTAAAACTCCACTTAGTTTTAATCTGTGACTGGGTTAAAGAATCAGTGTCATTTAAAACACGGTTCACGATAAACCCAAAGTCACATCCCATTAATTATCGGGTTAAAGAACAAGTGTTATTTAAAACACTGTTCACGATAAACCCAAAAATCAATATCCATTCAATCCCAATTAAATATTATTTAATTGGTACACTTCATTAAATCTAAATCAAAAGATTTAATCTTTTCTCAGCTGGGTTCAAGAACGGTGTTAGTGAAGACACCATTCACGACAAACCCAAATCACATTCATTAATTATCGGGTTAAAGAACAAGTGTTATTTAAAACACTGTTCACGATAAACCCAAAAATCAATATCAATTCAATTCCAATTAAATATCATTTAATTGGTACTCTTCATTAAATCTAAATCAAAAGATTTAATCTTTTCTCAGCTGGGTTCAAGAACGGTGTTAGTGAAGACACCATTCACGACAAACCCAAATCACATTCATTAATTATCGGGTTAAAGAACAAGTGTTATTTAAAACACTGTTCACGATAAACCCAAAAATCAATATCAATTCAATTCCAATTAAATATCATTTAATTGGTACACTTCATTAAATCTAAATAAAAAGATTTAATCTTTTCTCAGCTGGGTTCAAGAACAGTGTTAGTGAAGACACCATTCACGACAAACCCAAATCACATTTGATATTCAATATAAGGCTCTGAATAGAAAATATATCGGCTTATATTCAACATCAAATTCTACGATTAACAAATGTCGTATTGGAAATAACGATATAAATATATATCTTTCAAATTTCCGTAACAACATCCGTATAATCACAAATTCCAACATCGAAATATTCCGAAGACAATTTCGATTCAAATCCACTCCAATGCAATCATTGGAAATTTTGGTTATTTTCAAAACCCTTTTCAAATTCAATTTATTTATTTAAAAATAAATAGAATTATAATTCTAGTTCAAAACTAGTTCAATTCGATAAAAATCTATTTTTATCTTTTCAAATATGGAGTTTTTCATCCCAATCCCTTCTAAATCATTTCTTATGATTTTACATAAATTATTACTATTTTTAATAATTTTATCAAGGCCCGTACAGTCGATTTCCATCAATGGCCATCGAACTGCACTTACAGCGACCTTTTTCGAATTTGATTTGGACATAATTCCAAATCCAACCGTTAGATTTCTAATTTCTAATATTCGTTAGAAAGCTCTTTTCGATACGAACCCAACGGTTCCGGTTTTAGGAGAATCCGACGGTCGGATCTCCCGTAATGTCCGTTAGAAATAAATGGTCGAAATTCACGAACTGCCGCGGCGCGGCGCGTTCTATTTAGGCCATTATATTATATATATAATATATATAATATATATTTCGTCGATTTCTATTCAAAACGAATTATATAAATAGTTTTAAAATCGTTTCAAAACCTATTTCAACTTCCATTTCAATTCAAAGCAAAATTGAATTCTTCTTTATAAATTCGTTTCAAAATTCATTTCTATTCAATTCAAATTTCAATTCAATTTGAATTCATTTCAATTCAATTCATTTCGAAATCGTTTTCAATTCAATTCATTTCGAAATCGTTTTCAATTCAATTCACTTCGAAATCGTTTTCAATTCAATTCATTTCGAAATCGTTTTCAATTCAATTCATTTCGAAATCGTTTTCAATTCAATTCACTTCGAAATCGTTTTCAATTCAATTCATTTCGAAATCGTTTTCAATTCAATTCACTTCGAAATCGTTTTCAATTCAATTCATTTCGAAATCGTTTTCAATTCAATTCACTTCGAAATCGTTTTCAATTCAATTCATTTCGAAATCGTTTTCAATTCAATTCATTTCGAAATCGTTTTCAATTCAATTCACTTCGAAATCGTTTTCAATTCAATTCATTTCGAAATCGTTTTCAATTCAATTCATTTCGAAATCGTTTTTAAAATCGATATAAATATCGTTCACGTCAAAATGGCGTCAATCTAATCAACACGGCTTCATATATTCCTTTATTTTCAAATATTCTATTTCAAATATTTCTTTTTCAAATATTTCTTTTTCAAAACTGGAATGAGGCCCAATCAATTACCATATAAAATTATATGGATTTTCATACAACACATGTATATCATAGCATTGAAAAATAATCAACCATCAACCAAAGTGCACTACACTGTATAAGCATCAAATATAGATATTCAACGCTTATAACAGCCTGTCAATCTATCGATCGACATATTTAATCAATCAGGATGAGTGAACTTCAAATTTCATCCTAACACCCGTGTGGGGTTTCAAACAATCAAACACATATTTTATTTGTGCAGTTAGGCGATGTGTAAAATTTATCGACCCAATCAACGTCATTCAAATAGGTGTACATAAACAAACCGTCTGGTTTGTAAATGAATATTTATTTATTCACATTCACGTTAAAAATTATATTTTTAACGATAACACATTTTATTTTAACATATGAATTTCTATTCAGTTCATTCTTTAAATAAAATGCTATTTTTATTTTTCTAACTTATTTTAGAAAATTTCGGCGGCATAACGGCACGATACTAGAAACGGGACAAGGCCTAGCCTTATCCCCGGTCTAGTGAAGGCCCACGCCATTCACACATCAATCAAATTCACTTTCGTTATGCAAACCACAAAATTTGGAGTAAGGGTCTAACCTAGCCTTACTCCTTCGCCTTATAACGGCGCCCGTCTAATCCTAACCAATTTATCGATTCGGTTTTTCACACCACAAACCACATTCAAACCAATATCACAATCAATAACCAAACAGCCAAACAAACAAGTCCATGGTCTGTGGACGATTGTGTCGGGTGCTACTAAGCACCGTCTGCATCCTAGTATATACATATATAACTAGAAAAATAAATTGAAAGGTGAGAAATTCTCACATATAGCTATCCTAGCTCCACGGCACTTCCTAATAGAAATATTCCTCGTTATCGCCTCTTCGTCATCTTCGTTGCCCGTAGCCACTATATATATAAAAATCGAATTTTTACTTCAAAGTTCAATATATAAAAATCGAATTTTTATTTCAAAGTTCAATATATAAAAATCGAATTTTTATTTCAAAGTTCAATATATAAAAATCGAATTTTTAGTTCGAAGTTCAATATATAAAAATCGAATTTTCAGTTCGAAGTTCAATATATAAAAATCGAATTTTTATTTCAAAGTTCAATATATAAAAATCGAATTTTTAGTTCAAAGTTCAATATATAAAAATCGAATTTTTAGTTCAAAGTTCAATATATAAAAATCGAATTTTTAGTTCAAAGTTCAATATATAAAAATCGAATTTTTATTTCAAAGTTCAATATATAAAAATCGAATTTTTATTTCAAAGTTCAATATATAAAAATCGAATTTTTATTTCAAAGTTCAATATATAAAAATCGAATTTTTATTTCGAAGTTCAATAAATAAAAATCGAATTTTTAGTTCGAAGTTCAATAAATAAAAATCGAATTTTTAGTTCGAAGTTCAATAAATAAAAATCGAATTTTTAGTTCGAAGTTCAATAAATAAAAATCGAATTTTTAGTTCGAAGTTCAATAAATAAAAATCGAATTTTTAGTTCGAAGTTCAATAAATAAAAATCGAATTTTTAGTTCGAAGTTCAATAAATAAAAATCGAATTTTTAGTTCGAAGTTCAATATATAAAAATTCTATTTTTCTATCGAAGTTCAGTATATAAAAATAATCTGATTTTCTTTTCTTTTTAAAAACAGTTTTATAATGTTTTTCAAATCACTTTTTTTCTTTTATAAAATCAGGCTTTATACTTAAAAAAAAAAAATCATTTCAGTTTTAAAATACTTTAAAATTCAGTTTTAAAATACTTTATAAAATTTCAGTTTTTAACATTAAACTAAAATCAGATTCAGTTTAAACAAAAATCAAATTCAGTTTTTACTTAACTTAAAAAAACAGTTTTTACTTAACTTAAAAAAACAGTTTTTACTTAACTTAAAAAAAACAGTTTTTACTTAACTTTAAAAAAAACAGTTTTTACTTAACTTAAAAAAACAGTTTTTTACTTAACTAAAAAAAACAGTCTTAAAGTAAAATAAAAAAAAATAAAATAAAAAAAAAAAAAAAAAAAACAGTTTTACTCACCGAGGGGGGGGGCTGACGTCGGGTCCTCGGTGGTGGGAGGAGCTGCTCGATGGGGAGAGCTCGGGGTTCGAACGGGGAGGCGGGAGGTCATCTGCGGCGGGCGGCTGCGTTTTGGGGCGTCGCGTTCGTGGAGGAGGTGAGAGGGAGGAAGAGGGATCGGGGAAGAGGCGGAGGCGGGTTGGGGAACCGGAGCGGTGGTGGATGGAGGTCGGGCGCCCTGCCCTGAGCGGCGGCGGCGGCTGCGTTCCTCCGTCCTGCTCTTTTTTTTTTTTTTTTTTTATCTTTGGTAAAATCGATTTGAAAATAAAAAGAAAAAGGGGGAGGGGCCAGAACGAAATAAAGGGGAAGGGTTTAGTTTTTTTTTTTTTTTTTTTATTTAGTTTAATTATTTTATTCAAAAAGTTGACTTTCTCATACGACCTCTAAACGAGGCCCACCGCCTGTCGTCCATAGCGTTTTACCCCCATTCCGAACACAATGGGACATGTTTCGTATGTTGATTTAATAGTTACAATCAGTTTCCGTTGAATTTACATTTAAATCATTATATTGAATTTTAAACGTACATTTCAAATTACCGGGGTCGCATACGAACTTTAAAAATTCCAGAAAAATATTTTCTAGCTTCGTATTGACGATACGATCCTAACAAAACTAGTTTCGTCAAATTCTGAGACCGTTTGAAAAATGGCCAATTTCCAGTCGATTAAAATCAACTGAAACCGGTCAAACGCGTTTTCCTTTGCCACGCTCACATATTGATTCGAAGAATCATGAAATTTGGAATCTAGCAATAACTTAACATCACGGACCCAACAAAACTGGTTTCGTTGAAATCCGAGGTCGTTTGCAAAATGTCCATTTTTTTAAGGGCCTGAATTCTATAGCGACTATTCAGAATTTTCAACTGGACATACCTTTTGATTCCCGCTACGAACTTTTGATTTTTCGGATTCGTTGGAAAGATATTCACTATTAGATTCCATTATTTTTGGTTTCACTAAAATCCGGATTGTTTTGCACCCGGTACATTCAATTGAAGTTTGAAATCGAATTATCGAACTACCGCGCCATTTTCAATTCTATTTATAATTATATATAAATATTTATATTCTAACGACGACGCGTATCATATATACGTTCGAATTCTATTCAAAATAAATTTCTCGTCGATATTATTTAAAATAATTCATTTTAAATAATCAAAATTCGCTAAAATGGCCAAAATAAAAATTTCAAACTGGCTCGCATTTTACGGGTTGTTACAGGGTTTTTCCCTAATGAGAATCAAAAATAGTCTTTATATCAAAATTCTTTTGATATTATAATAGTGTCTAACAACCACGATATAATAATCATCTAGCTGAAATGCTTTCATCTCACGTTCTACATACATAGTATACAATCAAAATCGCCGGCACTTAATGGATAATGGATTTCCAACTATGACAAGGTATAGAACCACCTTCCGATAGTGTACCTCTAGAGAGGAATGCACTGGGTTCAATAAGAACATCTTACAACCCGACCACTCATTTCTCTTGAGTGTATTGAATGTATATCACCAACGGTTGGGATCAGCAACAGTTTCCCGAATAGGACATCATCGAATTGATTAAAGAATGAAATGAATATCTCTAGATAGGTGATAATACACCCTAATGGAAGCAACCCACAAAGCCATGCTGCCTGCCTGATTTTTTTCATTTCCCGGTTGTGAGGCTAGAGGCCACGCTTATCTCTGACCGATCACACATTTATTCACCCTGAATGTCACATTGTCATACCCGCCAAATCACAAATTGATTTCCCCAAAAATACAATAGGTATACAGCTAAGAGAAACGAATTCCTCCACCACCAAAACGTAAATACGTTTGAAGAGATCAACTTACGCGATCTATTAAATATACTCTATCAGACATTCTTCCATACGGGTCGTCCTGGGACTGGACAAACCGAAGGCACTATTCTGTAAACAGGACAGCCCTTGCATAACTCCATCTTCAATTATCTTCATCATATTTTATCGCAACGCTAACGCCTATGCAGAGTGGTTTTCAGATAATGAATCTGATCCCGGTCTCTCCGTAACGATGACAGAAAAATCGTCAAAAACATCGATAGTCAGTAAGTTAACTATCAAAGAAAAATACGTGTGCAAACAACGATATTATTTCCAGATGGAAATTATATCGATCAATCATCATTTAACATTTATCTCTTTATATTAGATTTATTTATTTCCTGTTTCCATATATCCAACATTCCTTATTTTCTAAATTTAGAAAATATACGTTATTAATCAATGGAAAACATTTCCATCTCTTTTTCACGTATCACTGTCATTCCAGTATTCTTTATCATCAAACATTTCATTTTCTATGATTAGAAAATATCTCTGATTATATTTGGAAAATGTTTCCAAAACTCATTCCTTAGATTTAAACAGATGTTTAAATAACACATCGCTATGCCAACTCAAACCATTTCCTTCATCAACTAAATTCACTTAACCAACCTTTACTATCGAACTTTAACCATTCCTTAGTTAAAAACGAAGTCAATCAAGTTGGGGTATACTCACCTCTCAGACCTTAACTGGACAACATTTCTAACTTCGAAATAGACAAAGTTCACCATCTAAATCTTTAACAACTTCCTTACATAACTCTCGAATTCTATTTACGAATCCACTTCTTTATTGAAAACACTGATTATAACTATAGCATTATAATCCCTACTTCTGAAATATCTAACTTCAAAATATAACTTTTATTCCTTAATTTAACTAAATAACTAAATAGGCAATTTATAAATAAATCATTAAATCTTGATTAAAAACGAAAGTGTACTTTCCCGAATTCGATATAACCGAATTTCAATGTATAACTCTCTTTCGAATCATCTCTATTCGATAACTCCTTTTCGACTAAACTATATTCGATAACTCCTTTCGAATAAACTATATTCGATTCACTCCTTTCGAATAAACTATATTCGATAGCTCCTTTCGAATAAACTATATTCAATTAACTCCTTTCGAATAAACTATATTCGATTAACTCCTTTCGAATAAACTATATTCGATTAACTCCTTTCAATTAACTCTAACTCGATTAACTCTAATCGATTAATTCTATTTCGATTAACTCTAATTGATTAACTCTGATTCGACTAACTCTAATTCAATTAACTCTATCTCGATTAACTCTAATCAATTAATTCTAATTCGATTAACTCTTATCGATTAACTCCACCTCGGTTAACTCCTTTCAGTTAAATCTAACTCGATTAACTCTAATCGATTAATTCTAACTCGATTAACTCTAATCGATTTAATTCTATTCGAATAACTATATTCGATTAACTCCATTAAGTTTGACTTCATATTTCAAAATAGTATCCCATTTCCAAATTCTATTTATACTTCTATTTATATAATTTTTCATACGAAATCTCCTTTTTATTTCTAACACTTAAATCTCAATTAAAATTCCCTTTTTTAACTCTATTTATTTCATAAATAAATATTTCCTTTTATAACTCTATTTATTTTCTAAATAAATATTTCCTTTTCAATTCTATTTATTTAACAAATAAATATTTCCTTTTATAATCTATTTATTTAACTAATAAATATTTCCTTTTCAACTATTATTTATTTAACAAATAAATATTTCTTTTCAATTCTATTTATTTCTCCAATTATTTCCTTTTATAAAATCCATTGGTCTTATAATTATTTCTTTTATTAAATTTCTTTGATTTTAAAATTATTTTCTTTTATAAAATCCTTTTCCTTTTATATATAGAATCCATTGATTTTATATAAATAATTTATTTTCAAAATACACTTTGAAAATCCCCATTATACATTCCAGTATTTCTTATGGTATTTAAAATACCAAATAACCATGATCAATATCATCCAAACAAACGTAATCAACAATAGATTATACATCACATCATATATCATAATATATGAAAACAACAGTATTATAAATATTGAGGAATCCAGTTGAATCCCTCCAACCTGTTTCCTTGCATCACAGATGTTAAACAATATAATTAACATCAACTTCATTTCAATATGAAATATTCTGATATATATATACACATATATATATATATATCATTATATATAATTTCAACCAATACATAAGCAATTCAACCAAACAGTCAACACACAACAATAAATCATCATTTAGCAGCTCTAAAAATATGTTATAAAAACATGAACAGGTAGAGTTGGTGAGTTTTACTCACATTGGACGACCATCGTTAAATAACGATAATTGTCGTTGATTCTGACCAGACAATTTATTTCGTTAAAAATTGTAACGAGCTACAATTCACTCCCAGTCAGTTCCATTGTGTAGCCCTCCTCCATAAGATCCCAACGGATCTTGTTTCGTCAGATTCTAATTTCGTTTTACGATGTTATGAATTTTAGAAGTTATAGGTTATATAATTTAAAGTTTTACTTAAACTTTTAAATAATCGGGCCTTACATTTCAAAAGAACTGGCCCATCTCAACTCCTTACCCAACCCGACCCTCTCTTCTTCCTCCTCTTCTAAAACCAGTGCTCCTTTAATAGCCATCTCCGCAATTTCTTAAATACCCTTCCTACATTCTACCATGAATTCGAAAATTAAATACACAAATCAACTCCTTAACCCAAACTCCATTTACCTGGCACCTTCCCTTCTAACTCACCATAGACATTGGCATCGCATTCTACAGCTGCGCACCATGTCTCAGGTGAGACTCGCGACATAAAGAAGTACCAAATCCCTTCAAACTCCACTATTAGATGTTATTCTTCACGCTGTATCCAATTCTAACCATCTTTCTTCCATCCAGTACACCTTTTGCTCAACTCGATCTTCCTTTCTTCGATGTGGCTTCAAACCAAAACTCCATGGCATAGTGATCAAGAGTTATTGTCACCGTAAACCCCAAAATTCTGCCAGCAAAACCCACTCGATCCAAATATCAACTCAACTACACATATCGATGCTTAAATCCCAAGACAACGGCAGCCCTAGGCCTACGCTTCACCATTTCTAGCAAGTAACAGTAAAATCGAACCCAATAATATGTGTATAGAAATGAAGAGGAAGCTGTGAGGATTTCAAATCTATTTTTCTAGTGATTTATGGATTTTCGTACGATTTTATCTTGAATTTTATAATACCCGATTTCTTTTCTGTGTGAAGAAATGAGACGGCGGATTTTTTTCCCGTTGACCAAGAAGAAAGAGGAATTAGGTTTAGGTAAGGGTGTGGGTGCATTTATAGGGTCAGTTGGCTTGCTTAAGAAGCTTGGTCTATTTTTATATTGATTTATATTATCATTTCTATTTGCATTTGTCTTTTAAAAATCCGTACGATCACACATGACGTCCAAAAATCACGAAAATGGACATGCACCTTCAGTTCGATATTACAGACCCAACGAAACTGGTTTCGTCGAATTCCGACTCCGTTTGCTCACACAGCGCATTTTTAACCACCGAAATACTGACTGTTTTTCACATTAAAAATCCGTACGGCCACATACTGACTCCAAAAATAACAAAACTTAGGATTTATCAATATTTAATATTACGAATCCAACAAAATTAGTTTCATCGAAAATGAAGGTCGTTTGCATAACTGGCTATTTTTAAAGCTCTAAATAACCCATTTTAAATATATAAATATATTTAAAATAATTAAATTAAATATTTATAAATAAATATTATCATATATATTCACACTAGAATATCATACAGCTCCAGAATATTCCTATATGAATTTCTTGCTCGATATTTCAAATCCCGATTAAATCGATATTCGATTTATAATGAAATTCCGTTTATATATCGTTATAAATTATATATGAATTCCATAGCGACTTTTCTAAAATTTGATTTGGACATAAATCAAAATCTACCCGACGAAATCTTAATTTTTCTCTTCCATCAGAAAGATATACTTCACCAGCTCCAAACGTTTCTTGTTTCACAGAAATCCGATTTAAAACGGACCTTGTATATTCAGTTAAAGTTCAAATCGCCAAAAAACGAACTGCCGTGCCATTTCAAGCTCGATTATATTTATAATATAATTTGTACGCTCAACCATCATTAATTAAATATATTCGTTATCGCAATTCAAATTTTAAACTGAAATACATATTTTGAATTGGCCAGTTCACATTATATCGTTAATTCACTATTTCCGACTATTTCGAAATCAAATATATTATTCTCTTATTTAATTTAATTAAATATTCACGATTATTTAATTAAACAGCCATTTAATTCTCTAAATCACTATTTAAATAATTAAATAAATTAATTATTATACCGAAAAATATGGGTTGTTACATAGGCTATAAAGTAGCCTAGCTATAACAATAAAAGGGGAATATGACAAGGAAGATAGTTTCAACATGTCTTGGCATATACATGAACATAAACTAGCATAGTAACAAAGTGAATGGACATGTGATTAACATCATAATAACGTGGACATCAAACTGGTAAGTTGTGGCAATTACTATGATGTTCAAGCAAGCATAATGAGATCTAGATTAAACATTAGGTGTCCAATTACTTAGATCTTAGCATAGTTAGGGTGACATAGTAACATGTTTAAATCTAAAGGTGGATTCACATGTCAAGTTTACAACATATATGTATCACAATATGACAGGTGAAAGATGATTAACATAAAGATCTAGATCCAAGAAATGTCACAATTGTCCAAATTAATAGATGTACATCCATCATAACATGGATACGAGTCAAGATCCACATAAGCAACATAATCGAATCACCACAATTTTATTAGATCTAGGAAAATAGATCTGTCATGAAATAGTATAGAATTTCACATTAACACAGAATCATACTTTACAACATATCCAATTCATAGTCTTTCAAAGCATAATTTTATTTATCTAAACCTAAAAGTATTCTAGAAACTCATAGCACTTGGTTTAGATAATTTAGGAAGAACGGATCTAGAATTTCTAAATTGGATTTGTAGAATATGTTGTTGTAGAAAACAGTTCAGTTCGCACTCCAGCAGCATATGACCTCTATGACTCCCAATGAAGAAAATATGAGAAATAGGACACGTATATATAGCTGACAGACCCCCTGAAACCGAGTTCCACCTCAGCCCTAGGGGTGTCAACACAGGTCGACCCCTAGGTCGACACCCGTCTAGGGGGTTGACCCCCTAGAGCGGGAATTTTGCCGCTCAGAGGAATTTTTCGAATTTGAATCCTATAGATAGGATTTTGACTCATCTCTGACTCACCTATGACTGATGCGTATATATAAAATATTTTTGTGCGTATACAAGATTAAAACCTTCATAGATTCTTCATACGGTGGTCGTTTTACACAAACAAAATGCCTTTCTTGACCAAAATTTCGAGACGGATGCAATGGTGCAGCCCGTTTCCTCTAATTATTAATATTAAATTAATTATTATGTAATTTATTCTCTTTAATGTCATTAAAAATTTGGAGTGTTACATTCTCCCCAGCTCAAAGGATTTCGTCCCGAAATCTCTAAGTCGAGAAGAATGCATATCCTACCATCCATCATCCATCTACTCATCCACCAATCACTAGCATCCATTGTCCTTAAAGATTTCTAATGCTTATACGAATATATGCAAAGGTGTGTGTATATGTCCCAACACTAATGCAAAGATCAGGCGGTTTACTGATTCAGTTGACCTCCTTAATGCAATGTATGTCAGTGCCATGAATCCAATATGTATGCAAATAAACGTATTGTATCATATAAGTTCTATATGTGTGCACACCCATTCGTCCAATGCGACATCGATATGCTAGTTCATCCATTTCGATCCATAAAAGAAAAGAAAATGCACACACATCCATATGCAATATAAAAGTGATTGAGCCAATTTTAGTGCCTAATGTTTGTGTATTTGCGTCCACAGGCAACCACTAGCAAACACATGCATCCACTTGCATCCATCAAACATAACATGTTTCAAACACATGTTTACATCTATAGGATTCCTATCTAAAGGTCGAGAATACGATAGATAAGATATATTCTATTGACAGAAACAAGCACTGATAAAACTTAGGAAAGGAGTTAAGAACATGCCCTCGAAAAGAAAAGGGTATGAAGCACGAATCTTGTCTTCGGTCCCCCAAGTCGCATCTTCTACGTTATCTCCCCACTGAACCCTTAGCAACTTGATTTCCTTATCGCGCAACTTCTTAACCTCTGACCCAAGAATATGGGTAGGGACTCGTCTGATTGTCGCCTCCCGTTCCACTTCGACTTCTTCCAACATGCTCGGCTTAACAACTTCCGCGGTGTCAAGCAGGCACTTCTGCAGATGAGAGACATGGAAAACGTCATGAACACCGAATAGATTTTCTGGGAGCTTTACTCTGTAGGCCATTTGGCCAATACTCTCGGTTATGGGAAATGGTCCCACAAACCTAGGTGCCAACTTCCCTACTGGTCCGAAGCGAATCACATTCCTCAGAAGTGATAGTTTGATAAAAACTAAGTCTCCCACTTCGAATTCGATGTTAGTCCTTCTCTTGTCTGCATAGAACTTCCGCCTATCTTGAGCTGTCTTCATCCACAGACGAATAAGGTTAATCTTTTCGGACGTTACCCAAACCATATCTGGTCCAAGTAATAATCTTTCTATAGATTCCCACCAACAAGTTGATAATCTACAGGGTCGTCCGTACAATGCTTTGACGGGTGACATGGCGATGCTAGCCTGATAACTGTTATTATTGGCAAACTCTACTAAAGGAAGATGCTCTTCCTATGTCCCTCCGAAGTCAAGGATACACAGCCTTAAAAGATCTTCTAGAATTCTGTTCACCCTCTCCGTCTGCCCATCGGTCTGAGGATGATAAGCGGTGCTCAAATACAATTGTGTATCTAATGCTTCTTGCAAGATCCTCCAAAATTCGCTGGTAAAGATGGGGTTACGATCGCTTACGATGCGAGAAGGAACTCTGTGGAGACGACCTATCTCACGAACATAAATTGATGCCAACCATGATGTCGTCCTCTTACTTTTAACTGGAATAAAGTAGTGCTCTAAGTGAGTTTGTCCACTATCACCCAAATACTGGTATTACCTTTCTTCGATCTAGAAAAACCATCTATAAAATTCATAGAGACGCTCTCCCATTCCACTGCGGAACCTCCAATGGATGAAGTAATCCACCAGGCTTCTTTTGCTCAACTTCGACATGCTAGCAAACTAAACATTGAGAAAGTAATTCGGCCACATCCTTCTTCATCCCAGCCCAAAAGAAAACCCTCTTCATGTCCCTGTACATTTTATCACCTCATGGATGAATGGTCATCATAGAATGTGGGGCTTCTTCTAGGACTGCCTTTATCAAGCTTCCAGTTTGAGGAACACAAAGCCTTCCATCTCGTCGCAACCATCCCTTTTCATCTATGGCATGCCTACTGAGGTGAATAGAAGTCACCCTCTTCTGAGCTCATCCATGATGTCTAGTATATGTGAGTCACCTTGTTGCGAAGCTCCTATCTAATCCACAAGAGTCAGTCGTATCTCCAAGGATGCAAATAAATCAAGGAAAACCTCGATGGAGGGTCTAAAATCAAAAGCTGAAATGAACTCCAAGTTATTTCTTTCCACAAATAGAGTACTCGGAGCCACTGTAACACCCCACCTCCGCTAGGGTCACTCACAAAGGGAATGTACTAGTTTTGGAGGAGCGTTATCGAGGTAAACAAACACAGAAATGTTACAAGATAGAACATAAATAAAACAGCGGAAGAATCAAAAGCTAAATTTCATTACTTTCAAAAAGAGTCAAAACCTTTTACATCCAAAGTACCAACTATCATTTTCCATTACAACAAGTTCTGCCTTGAATAAATAAAGAAGCATAAAACTTAAAACAACAAAAGTAGCTTAATTCCCCAAAGGTAGCAGAAATGCAGCCATAGCATAGCTCAAGATCAAACTGTACATGAGCTGAACCGAAAGCAAGCGAAATCCAAGCTAAGTGCTAGAGTTTCCTCCCTGAGAACCGGGGGGGAAACGAAAGAAAAAGAGGCAAAAGAAAACGGGTCAGTCATAAAGACTGGTAATTCCTAGTGACTTTCAGCATAAAAACAGGTAAAGGTAACATGACATGTATAAACTGAAAGTAAACATAAGGATGATGACAAGATGGGCAAGATAGACTAAGATAACATGATAAATCAAGTATAGCATCGCATGTTCAAGATTCGCTGCACCAACTGTACTAGTATCCCAAACCCATATCATATATTAACCACGAAATGATCCCTTGGCCCAATATCATGAAATGACTCATTTCGGTGTCCTACGGAACGATCCATTAATTGGTCGGCTACCTACAAATTCTAGCTCGTCGTGTGTCTGTCTCATACGGACCTATCACGAATGTAGTCACCTGTGCTAGGTCCACCATAGGGTGTATCAAGCCCTAAGGTGCCAACCACCGACACGAATCAAGCATGCACGGTGTAAACCTACTGTTGCCCAATGCCTGCTTTTTCAACTCCGGACTGCGTGCACGACCATAGTCCGCCTGAACCTACACTGGCGCACTAACTCAGCCGTCGCTCTGGTCGCTTATAATCAGCCCAGTAATCGTGCCCCACCCTGCCTAGTTCCATGGTACCATGATACATCTAAGTGGGTTACTGCTGAAATGGACCGTGTAACTAGGGTTTCCGTCCAGCAAGTTAAGTGTTGTCATTTAAATTCATGACTTAACCCGCGTACGTGTCATGTCAAATTGGCTAAGTGTTGTCATTCAAGTTCATGACTTAGCCCTAAGAATCGTGTGTCAAGTTGGTTAAGTATATTCAATCGGTTCATGACTTAACCCTACCAAATAATTGTGTCAAATTGGTTAAGTATATTCAAGCGGTTCATGACTTAACACCACTAACCATGTGTCAAGTTGGTTAAATGTTGTCTTTCATGTTCATGACTTAACCCTATCATGTGGCATTAATTCATTAATGCACCCCAACCTCTCACATCAGACCTGTTGTTGTGGTCACTAGATATGTCGGGCGGTTACGGGCAGATTTACACCACAACTCAGTCTGAACTCGGGTTTCAAGCGCGATATGACCAACTACCCACATTGGATCCTATTGTTTGGAGTCACTGGATTTGCCGGGCGGTTCCGGGCAGAATTACACTGCAAACTCAACCCAACCTTGAGTTGGCCATTTTCAAGTTCATTCTAGTGTCATGTCCATGTTCAAGTTTCAAGTCAAGTTCGTGTCAAGTTTCATGGAAAGTTTCATGTCAAGTTTCATGTCAAGTTTCAACTTATGTCTACTATCAAGTTCATGATTCATGTTCATAACCAATTCATGTTTTTCCTAATCTACTCAAATCATATTCCCATCGCACGGAAACGTGAATCGATCTAAATTACAAGTAAATCCAAATTCAGAATTAAAGGGAATAACATCAAAACTATGATAGGCAAAAAGGACGAGCATAAAGTGATAAAAGGGATAACAAGACTAGCATGACATAACTTGAGATAATTGGTTACAACATCACTGGCATATAGAAAATAATAGGATTTCAAATCTAGCATAGTAAGGTGATAGTCAGGGCATAAGGTGATATTCCCAAACTTGTAAATAATAAACTGATTCAACATCACAGGTATGATAACGTTATAGACATGAAAGAGTTTGATTTACAACATGTATAGGTCCAAACTGATTTCATGGCAATATTCCCAAATATCAAGATCCAAGATGGAAACTAGAATAGATGTGTATCGATTATCATACTTAAGTCCAATTTCACTTTATCTCATGTCCAAATCACAATTAACAAGTTTAAATCTCAAAGTAACTAGAACTTACAGATCGTGGACTAAGAAATTGAGATGCAGAAGTTGAATCTAGAAACTAAGCGTCGAATTGTTGAATCGTTGAATCTCGATTTGATTGTAGAAGAAAATCCCCAATATGGAATTCCTAGCCGTAGTCTTCAAGAAATAGTCTTCGTGTTTTATTTTAATTCAATTTTGAAGAAGAAGCCATGTCGATCAAGAATTTGTGCAGCATAAGGTTAGAGAAGAATGGTGTAAAGAAAATGGGGCTAGGGGGCTGTTTATATAAGATTAGACGAATGAACCTAGACTGAAAACGAGACCAGAAACATCAAAAGGAACCCAGACTCAAAACTGGGTTTGAGCAACAGGTCGACCCCCAGGTCAACCATAGGGTCGACCTGGTCCGTGGGAGGTCGACCATAGTGTCGACCCCCAGGTCGACATTGTCCAGGACGGGAAAATTCCCACCCAGTCTGTGCTGGGGTTTGAATTTGAATTTCGAATTTGAATTCGAGCTGTTTTTCTGTTCTGAAAATCCTTGAAACTTCAGAGGGTCATATCTTACGGACTCCGTTTCTCGAAAACTCAGACTCATTTCCTAGCAGAATTCCGAGATGAACGTGATGGCGCAACCCATTTCCCTTGATTCTTATTTTAAAAATTAATTCTGCCTTGATTTATTGTTTTAACATGTTATTAAAATACGAGTTTTTACAACCACCCTCTGCCTACTTAATGCGTCTGCCACCACATTACCCTTGCCAGGGGTATAAGCAATTTCAAAATCATATGAAGCTCAGAACTCCATCCACCGTTGTTGCCTTAAGTTGAGATCCTTTTGTGAGAATAGATACTTGAGAGATTTATGATCAATGTATAATTCGAACTTTTCTCCAAGTAAATAATGATGCCACGTCTTTAATGCGAATACTATGGCAGCTAGCTCTAGATCATGGGAAGTGTAGTTCTTCTCATGTACTCTCAACTGTCTACCCCTATAACATATTACTTTCCCTTCTTGCATCAGAACCGCACCAAGTCCTGTACCGCACGCATTAGTGTAAACTGTAAACACTTTACTCCCATCGGGAAAGGTCAAGACTGGGGATGTTGCCAGAGCCCTTTTTAGTCGTTGGAAAGCAACGTCATAGTCTATGTCCTATGAAAATGTCAAATTATTCTTTGTCAGCCTGGTGAGAGGGGCTGATATCTTTGCGAAGTCCGTAACGAACTTCCTATAATAACCTGCCAACCCAATAAAGCTTCTCACCTCAGTTACATTTTTAGGAATCTGCCAATCTTGTACTACAACCACTTTGGCGGGATCTACAGCTATCCCTTCTTTGGAAACTACATGCCCCAAGAATCTCACCTCCTTTCTCCAGAAATGACATTTGGAGAACTTTGCTTTTAGCTGATGGTCACGGAGAGTTTTCAAAACTTCTCCCAAATACTGGGCATGCTCTTCTTCACTCTTGGAGAAGATCAAAATATCATCAATGAAGGCTACGAAAAATTTGTTTAGGAACTCCCGAAACACCCTACTCATCAAATCAACAAAATAGGTGGGTGCATTTGTCAACAAAAAGCATAACTAGCCATTCAAAGAAACCATTTGGAGTTCTAAAAGCAGTCTTATATATGCTGTCCTCAGCCACCCTCAACTGATGGAACCCTGTAGCCAAGTCCAATTGAGAAAATACCGAGGCACCAACAAGCTGATCAAATAAATCATCAATCCTTGGAAGCGGGTGCATATTCTTCTTGGTGAGCTTATTTAACTCTCTATGGTGAACACACAAATGAAGTGAATCATCCGCTTTAGTTTTGAATACTACTTGAGTACCCCACTCAGATATGCTTCGTCTAATAAACCCTTTTTCAAATAGCTCCCCTACTTGCTTACTCAGCTCCCTCCTTTTTCTTGGAGACATGTAGTGCACTGGTAATGCAACTGGCTTTGCATTGTCCACCAGATATATGCGGAAGTCGATCTCACGCCTTGGAGGTAAAACCCGTACCTCATCAAAAACATTGGGATAATCTTGAACCACTGGAACATATTGCAAATCATCTATGGATGCATCTAGAGACTCTAGGAAGCTAAGCATAACAGAACCTTGGGGGTCACAAGAAACTTCGAGGGTCTTTCCATGACAAGTCAGGAGTCTAACAACCCTCCTCTCACAATCCAGAATGGCCCCATATGTGGTATGCCAATCCATTCCTAGAATCAACCCATAGACCATAAACCCGAGCACATACGCATCGCATTCAAACTCGACGCCTAACACAGATATTTTCAAACCCCGACAAATCATCGATAAATGAGCTGAACCACCAATGGGGTTTGAAACAACTATGGGATACAATACCATACTAGTAATTAAATGTAGAGATTCAACCACATAACTAGATATAAACGAATGTGAAGCACCATAATCAAAAAGTGTTCTAGCTTGATAGTTTGAAAGAGAAACTAAACTTTCTATGGAAATTTTTCTACCTCTTTCAGGAGCACTGATCGCGAGGGCTTGCACCTGCCCTCTAGAAGTCCCTGCTCTTTGCCCTTTGCCCTGCGATCCATGTTTCTTCAGGCACTCTTTAGAGAAGTGTCCGACCTCTCCACAATTAAAGCAACTGGCCTTCCTTCTTTTACATTATTTAATCAAGTGACCCTCCTTTCCATAATTGTGACATTTTCTCTTATCCTTGCCTTTGCCATCTTTTTCCCCTTTCATCTGTTGTTGCTGTTGTTGTTGCTATTGCTGCACCTTCTTGGGCCACACCTTCTTATTCTGCGATGTCCCCTCAGTCTTTGTTTCCTTCTTCTCTCCCTTGTCCTACTTGTGCATTAGGTCCATGTCTACAATATTTTCAAAAGTGGCCCCCATTGGAATATGGGACATGGGTAAACCATGCAGAGGCTCATTCAGCCCTTTAGCAAACCGCGAAGCCCTTTTTTGCGATTTGTCCACCAACTCTAACCCGAACCTTGCCTGCTGGTTGAACTTGTTCACATACTCCTTCACCGTCAAATTTCCTTGTTTGAGAGTTAAGAACCGCTCCATCTGTATGCTTCTCTCTGCTTCGGAAAGAAATTTCTTTTCGAACCTCTGTCTAAAGTCTTCCCAAGTTTCTACTGGACGTCCAGCTTGGGTGATTTCCCACCAAAATGAGGCTTCGTCCTTTAACAGCCAAGCAGCTAACTGAATTTTCCTTCGGTCCTCCACTTCAAAGATTACGAATAAGTCCTCTGTCTCCTTAAGCCAATTCCTAGCTTCTACAAATGTCTCATTCCCATGGAATGGACTTCCTCCCATAGCCCGGAAGCCTTTGCAGATCTTGTCAAAGTTATCGACTCTTGGAGGGGAGGAGGAGGAGGAATGACTGGTGCAGTTGGGGGAGGAACGTTTTCTTGGCCTTCGGTAGGCGCCATGGCCTCCAAATACCTACGGAACCATCCCGGTATTGTGACGCCCTCCAGGATATTAGGGATGTTTTGTTCCCCAGACATGCTGAAAAGGGAAAAGGAAGAAATTTAGATAAAGGAACGAAGGATACTACATATGGCTTTTTGGGAAATGTTTTTCAAAATAGACCTTTCTTTTGAAAACTTTTTGAAAATAATTTCCAAAACCTTTTATCTAATCTGGTAACCTTCAGCTCTGATACCAAGTTAGACACCCTATGTCCGTTAATGTCACTCACTAAGGGAATGCATTAAATTTCGTGAAGCGCTATAGGTAAACAGACACAGAATAATTAGAAGACAGATATACATAAGGAAGCAGCGGAAAATTTAAACTTTTATTTCAAACATAAGCCATAATACGCAAGATGATATCAGATTCCTGAATAAGTCTGAGTGTTTCCTCCTTGAGAACCTGGTGGTAATGGAAGAAAGAAGGAGAAATAACAGGGTCAGACATAAAGTCTGGCTAATCTAGTTACTTTTAGCCAGTTGATAAATAAAAGCAACATGATAGGCATATAAAGTGGATAAGAGAGATCACTACATAAATGGCAGGTGTGACAAGGTAAGCAAGTTAAGGTGTATATGCCTCACTAATGATTACTCCGCATTATTACTAGTATAACTGAAATGAGATGATCCCTTCCACTATTAGTTGGTAGGCTTAGGTCATACGTCCAAGTATACCCTAATCACTACCCAAATCGATCGGCTCCCTACCCTGTAGATATCCTGTGATGGCCCTATAGTAGAAGGTATCACTTCCTAAAGTGGAAACCCATGGTGTGCACAACCATATCTACTGGTGTCATGGTCGTCTTAGCCCCCTCTTCCCAGCCTATGCACACACAAGTCCCCGGTCGGTTCGCGCCGCCCACACCATCTGCCTCATTCGGATCTCTTATAATCAATCAGTAAGCGTGCCCCTTCTTCGCCTAGTACAGAGGTCTTTACTTGATACCAACTCCGGGTTACTGACTGAAATGGGTCCCCAACAATATGTTTCAAGCACTCCCCCTTGTCTTGTATCCCCGCTAGGTTTTCCATTGACTATGTATACCCTTAGGGGTATTTAATTACATAGCCCTATACTAATTATGCTTACTCTAAAGGGTGTCTTTAATTACATAACTTCATTACATTATATACCGGTTATGTATACCACTAGGTGTCTTTAATTACATAACCATATTACATTATATACCAGTTATGTATACCCCTAGGTGTCTTTAATTACATAACCTTATTGGGTTAAGTTTGTGGGCCTATATGTATATATTACACACCCTCTCTTAACCTACCCACTACCCATTCAATTTTACTTAACACTAACTTAAGTTCATAGTCATATTAAATTAGGTTAAGCAGTCCATTTCATTACCATGTCCAATAATGGTTATAATGGGCTAGACCTCCTACATTAGGCTTACAACGTGTGGATGCTGGATATGTCGGACGGATCCGGGCAGTCTTATTCCACAGTTGGGCCTAACCTCGTATCTTAGCCCGATTCGTATTTTCGTAATTAGAACTCCCACATTAGGTTCAACGTTAGTGCGAATTGATGAAATAGGACTTAGCTTACAACAGTTGGGCCTAACCTCGTGTCTTAGCTCGATTCATATTTTCGTACTCATCAATGTGACAACCTGCCCCGCACCAACCGACATTTACTCCAAAAGTGCACTGTAAACATGTCCAGTTAGCACGGAACGGTCGTTAGAAGGAAAGAAAGAAGACAAAGAATCAACAATGAACCTGTAGAATGTCTCACGGCGCATAAAACAAAATATAATAACAACATATACTTGACATAAAACAGGTGAGACAGTGCATAAGCTGAAAACAAACTATCATAGCAGCGGAAAATCCAAATACAGCTTATGTTCCACATCATCATTATTACACCTTTTCAACTGTCTCTAAAGGTAAAAGCAAGATAAGGGAGGTACACTACTAATGCCCAAGTAGTGACCACCAACGACACAGGGAGAATATCTATATATATTATACGTGGTAGCCTCCTGCTCGCCTCCAAATCAGCTACTCATGCATCACCAGCTATCCTGTCTCTAGTCTACTCGTGGGAGCACCCAGAGTAATAAGAAGAGACATAAAACTCTGGGTTAGACAAAAAGTCTGGTATGAGCGATAAGCAACAAAACAGAACAATAACAGGTATAATCCAATCATACTTGAACCTGGACCTGCAACCAAAGAGTTAGTATTACATATTGTACAACACTCCAAGGTGCCACTAACATATGGTGTACATGCATACGGGGTTGGGGATGTACATGTCATAGTGATGGCAAACAATCAAGCATAGCAACCATCCTCACATCTCTCACTCAGTGCGTAAAGCATACGATATCCGCTACCTTAGTCACCTATCCATTGGGCCATGACGGAATCCAATCCCGTACGACTATCATTACAAGCCCACTATCCGTCTCTCAGTGGTGAACCAAAGTTATGAATACCGACAACCCCTTCGCACATGTCCCACAGCAAAGCCCAATCATGAAGTGAACTCATTGGTTCCCAACTGGATCCAGAGCTCTAACTTCCATTTGGACTACCTTTGCATCTCGGGTTATTGGTCAGCACTGGATCGGTTCGGATCTCCTCACAACCATCGGTCCGGTTCGGTCTTCAGTGTCCCCCATCAATTCATGCCAAGCTTCTTCGGATCGGGTCGGATGACATTCCCCCATCGGTTCGGATCGGATGTCTTCCTTCCATCGGTTCGGATCCTTCTCCCCAAGCACTCCGGATCGGGTCGGGTCTCTCAAGCCTCTCCATGGTGCATCGGTTCGGGTCGGAGTAGCTCCATGCCCACGAGGGCGGATCGGGTCAGATGTGAGCAGCTCTCGTGGAAGGTGGTTCGGATCGGGCTCCTTCCTCCGATCCGATCTTGATCGGCCAAAATCCTGCAACTTCTTCCTGCGACTGTTTATGCCATTCGACGGCATTTTCGACCAATCTAACAATTCTAATCAATCACAAAACATAACATACAGTCATAGCAACATAGAGAATCAACCATAAACATCAAAACAACAACCATAGCATGTAAAATTGGATCAAACCTACCTAAAATCCCATATATTCCCTTAAGTATGTTTAAGCAAAACTAATCGTAGGATTAACATAACTTAACCAAATCAACCCAATTTTCTAACAGAGGTATAAAACATTATTTTCGAATTTATAAATATTTTTCCAGAATTTATTAGTGCATAAATTCGTTAATCTTCACTAATTACCCTTAATCAAACGTAACTAGTGCAAAACTATGCAAATCACTCACCTTAGCCACAAATAAACCTTAGATCTGAAATAAATCTATGTTTGGGCGCGAATAACAATGCAAATCAGCAGCTCTAATCTTGATTTGGTGCTTTCTCTCCTCGATTTGATGTTGTTAACCCTAATCTTCAATTAGAAAGTGGTTTAGAGGTGTTTTAGAGGTTGGAGCCATTTTTAGGGTTTCTAAGAGGTAAGTGGAGGCTAGAAAACTGAAATGGAATGAAACCCTAACTCTTTTCAGCCTCCCCATAACCCTAATCCCGAAATGGGTTATGGGCCCATTCACTAATCACCCTATTTGGCTCGGTTAAGCAGTTTTTCACCTTTCAAACCTTATTTCAGCCATATCTCCAAAACGGTAAGCCCGTTTAACTATTATGACCACTCTACGGAAAGGTAAATGATCAAATGAATCTAATGGAAGTGGTTTCAGGTCAAAATTCCTTTCCAGTCAAAAGTTATGGCCAAAACAGTATCAGCTAGGGGTAAAACGGTCATAAAAAAATCAGCAAAAAACATGAATATGGGAAATGACCCCAATGGTCGTTTTCCAAAGCCACATGACCATACAACTTCATATAAGAAAGAAATAAATATTCTACGATCCTCCGATGCGTAGAATGCGGGTTGTTACACCTCGTGTCTTAGCCCGATTTGTATTTTCGTACTTAGAACTCCCACATCAGGTTCAACATTAGTGGTTGCTGGATATGCCGGTCGGGTCCAGGCAGACTCCCACCACTAATGTAACATAACCTCGTGTTATGAGTACAATTTACAATTCCTAATTGTAAATTACTAAAAACTCCAAATTAATCCAAATCTTACTATGTCATTATATGTAACTATTTCTATGCTTTCCCCATTTGAATTACATGTCCCATTTCATATAAACATTACGTAAATCATGCCAATTTTAATCCCTTTTTCCCCGTTTCCTCTCTAACATATTCTTATGTATTTTGGCGACATCTAGGCTATAAAGTAGCCTAGCTATAACAATAAAAAGGGAATATGACAAGGGTGATAGTTTCAACATGTCTTGGCATAAACATGAACATAAACTGGCATAATAACAAAGTGAATGGACATGTGATTAACATTATAATAAAGTGGACATCAAACTGGTAACTTGTGGCAATTACTATGATGTTCAAGCAAGCATAATGAGATCTAGACTAAACATTAAGTGTCCAATTACTTAGATCATAGCATAGTTAGGGTGATATAGTAACATGTTTAGGCCTAAAGGTGGATTCACATGTCAAGTTTACAACATATCTCAATGTATTACAATATGACAGGTGAATGTTGATTAACATAAAGATCTAGATCCAAGTAATGTCATAATTGTTCAAATTAATAGATGTACATCCACCATAACATGGTTACAAGTCAAGATCCACATAAGCAACATAATCGAATCACCACAATTTTATTAGCTATAGGAAAAAAGATTTATCATGACACAGTATAGAATTTCACATTAACATAGAATCATACTTTACAACATATCGAATTCATAGTCTTTCAAAGTATACTTTTATTTATCTAAAACCAAAAGTAATCTAGAAACTCACAGTATTAGGTTTAGATAATTTAGGAAGAACGGATCTAGAATTTTTGGATTGGATTTGTAGAATATTTTGTTGTAGAAAACGGTTCAGTTCACACTCCAGCAGTATATAGCCTCCATGACACCAAATGAAGAAAATATGAGAAATAGGACACGTATATATAGCTGCCAGACCCCCTGAAACCGAGTGCCACCTCAGCTCTAGCGGTGTCGACACCCATGTGGGTAGGTCGACCCCTATGTCGACACCCCTTCAGGAGGTCGACCCCTTGGTCAACAGCCCTCTAGGGGGGTCGCCCCCTAGAGCGGGAATTTTGCTGCTCAAAGGAATTTTTCGAATTTGAATCCTCTGGATAGGATTCTGACTCATGCGTATATATAAAATATTTCTATGCATATACAAACTTAAAGCCTTCATAACTTCTTCATATGGTGTCCGTTTTATGCAAACAAAACATCTATCTTGACCAGAAATTAGAGACGGACGCAATGGTGCAGTCGGTTTCCTCTAATTTTGAATATTAAATTAATTATTATACAATTTATTCTCTTTGATGCCATTAAAAATTCGGTGTGTTACAATGCTCCAACTACCCAGAGACAGAATAATACCACCAATCAACCCGGTTTAGGAGAGAAAGCTCAGGCACCCGTTGATTCAAGCCCAGTGATCAACATGATCTTCGGCGGGCCCCACCTAACCAGAAGTAGCTGGGTAGATATCGAAAGGTACGATAACGAGCTGGAGGTTGTCTCGAAAGAAGAAAGGTGCATGATCCTGAGTAATGAGCTTCCAATGAAGATACACAGAACTTCGACCGATGATGTAGTATTCAAAGATAGAGATGCTGACGGGTTACTGGCACCAACTGTTGATTCCATGGTAGTCACAATTGGTCTTGGCCCTGTAATTGTGAAAAGAGTCCTAGTTGGCACAGGGGCATCCGTTAATGTAATCTTCATAAATACGTTCCAGAAAATGAACCTTTCTATGACAGAAGTGTGAGCCTATCCAAACAAATCCATGGATTTACCAGACAACCCACGCAACCTATTAGTACAATTGACTTGCTCGTCGAACTAGCAGATGGGGAACGCAAGGTCTTTATGATGCAAACCTTTGTTTTGGTAGACGAGCTCTCCTCTTACAACGAGTTCCTCGGGCGACCGACCCTGGCAGGCATTAAAATTGCGCTAGCTTCATGGTGTTTAACTATAAAGTTTCCAACTGATAATGGAATTGGTGTAATAAAGGGAGACCGGGCTACTACAAGGGATTGCTATGTGACAGAGCTGCGTTAGGCAAAGAAGAAAGACTTAGGGAAGAATGCGGAGGCTCTGGCCCGCATTCGCGAACTCCCCTTATAGCAATTATGGAACGGTCCCAGCACTGGCGAACATAGTGGAGCGTAAAAGGAAATCGATCCCAGAAAAGCGAGTGCAGAGGACGAAAGAACGGTCTCGGCTGAGATCACAATTCCTATAGCTGCTAATCCAAAGGATCCAAACCGTGTGCTAAATATAGGGTCTCAGTTGAGCCCCGAATTGAAGAGTCAACTAGTTATCTTTCTAAAAGATAATTTGGATGTGTTTGAATGGAACCATTCTAACATGAGCGACATATCTCCAGATATTGCAGTTCATAAGCTTAATGTTAATCCACATGTTCCATTTATCAAATAGAAAAGAAGGACCAAGGGGCATGAAAGATCAAAGGCCTTGAAGGAGGAAGTTGATAGGCTTATGGAGAACAACTTCATCAGGGAATCCACCAACCCAAACTGGGTTTCCAATCCTGTAGTTTTAAAGAAAGAAAACGGCAAATGGCGAGTCTACGTAGACTATTCGGATCTTAATAAATCTTATCCAAAGGGCAATTTCCCTCTTTCCAGAATAAATCAATTGGTAGATTCCACGGCTTGGCATGAGTTGCTGTCTTTTATGGATGTGTATTCTGGCTACAATCAAATCATGATGTACGGACCAGATCAAGAGGACACGAGTTTTATCACTGATCTTGGCCTGTATTTCTACAAAGTGATGCCATTTGGCCAAAAGAATGCAGGTTCGACTTACCAGCGATTGGTAAATGCTATGTTCAAAAAATAAATTGGCAGGACCAAGGAAGTCTATGTCAACGTTATGTTGGTAAAATCAAGAAGGGCAATTGATCATTTGGAGGACTTAGCCCAGATGTCCGATATTATACGTCGATATGGTATGAAGCTACATCCTTTGAAATGTTCCTTCGGGGTCCGTTCGGGCAAGTTCCTAGGATTTATGGTTAATGCTAGGGGCATAGAAGCCAATCCAGTAAAAATAGCGGCCATGAGGGGAATGCACGCACTCGGAACCAAGAAAGAGCTTCAACGTTTAAATGGAAAAATTGCAGTTTTGTATAGCTTCATATCCAGGGCAACAGACAGATGTCTTCCCTTCTTCGGTGCCCTTAGGAGAGGAAAGAAAGAGATACAATGGACCACTAAATGCCAGAAAACTTTCGAAGAACTAATCCAACACATGGCGACACCTCCAATGTTGTCGAAGCCTAGTGATGGAGAAGATTTGTTTGTATATCTGGCAGCATCTGCCCATGCTCTAAGCGCAGCATTCGTAAGGGAGGATTCGAAGGTTCAGAAACTGGTTTATTACATCAGTAAGGGATTATCCTGGGCAGAACTGAACTACCCAAAACTCGAGAAGCTTGCTTATTGTCTACTTATCGCATCAAAGAAGCTTCGACCCTAATTCTAGGCTCATCCTATTAAGATCCTCACGGATCAACCTTTGAGGCAGGTGCCGTTTCGACCAGAGAATTCTGGAAGGTTATTAAAATGGAACATTGAGCTTAGTCCGTATGACATTACATACCATCCTTGTAAAGCAACTAACGGACAAGCACATGCAAATTTCATCGCAGAATTTACCGACCGAGGAGATATAAAAGGGGAGCCTGACACTGAAACCAATATCCACTGAAAATTATTCGTTGATGGAGCATCAAACGATTACTGTTCTGGGGCAGGGGTAGTCCTGGAAACCCCTGAAGGAAGATCTATACGCTATGCGCTAAGTCTAGAATTTCCTTCAACAAATAACGAAGCTGAATATGAAGCCCTCATTGCAGGAATAAGACTAGCAAGAGAATTGTAGCTAAAGACCATACAAATCTTCAGTGATTCTCAACTAGTGGTGTGTCAGATCCGGGGAGAGTTCCAAGCCAAAATGGGTAACTTACCGACTTATCTATCTATGGCATTGGAACTACTAGAGAACTTCGAGCATTATACTATATTTCGCATTCCAAGAGAAGAAAATACGAAGGCAGACTCACTACCAAAATATGCAAGCACAGGAGATGCATAGCTTATAGGATTATTCCCAGTGAAGGTCCTTTCCAACCCCAGCACGGAACAAATTCAGATGGATTGGGTCATGGAGGTGGTTAATGAGCCAGACTCGTGGATGACACTAATCAAAGAGTATCTCACGACTGGTGCACTCCCAACAGAAGTCAAGAAGCGAAGGAAAATCTTACGAAATGCCCCTGTGTATCTCATTTAGGATGGACGGCTATTTAGACGAGGATTTTCTATGCCCTTACTTCGTTGTATTACCAAAAAGAAGTCAAAAGCAATCATGACAGAATTACATGAGGGTGAAGGCGGAAGTCATACTGGTGGCCAAACATTGGCCAAGAAAATTTTGCGATATGGTTATTTCTGGCCAGACATAAATAAGGACTCCGTAACATGTACTAAAAGATGCGAAAGATGCCAAAGGTTTGCAAAAATTCCAAGGATGCCATCAACAGTTATAACCCAGATGGCCAGCCCATGGTCGTTCGCCATCTGGGGCATCGACCTTATAGGAGCACTTCCCACCGTGAAATTTGGTTTTAAATATGTCGTTGTTGCAGTTGATTATTTTACAAAATGGGCTGAAGTAGAACCATTGGCAACTATAACCTCAAAGAAAGTTATTAACTTTGTCTTGAAAAATATCATTTGTAAGTTTGGAGTGCTACAAAAAATAATCATAGACAATGGAACCCAATTTGAAAAAATTTCCGTATTTGCCCATCCGCAAGCAAACGAGCAAGTGGAATTAGTAAACAAGATCATTAAATCGTCCATCAAGAAGCGATTGGAGAAATCCAAACTTGGTTAGGTAGATGAGCTTCCATTAGCGCTATGGGCATACCTACCACTCATAAAACTGTGACTGGACACACTCCCTTTTCCTTAGCCTTCGGCTCTAAAGCCATGGTCCATGTAGAACTGGAAGTTCCCACCTATAAGAGGATTCACTTCAACCAGGAAGAAAATGAGAGGCTACAACTTGAGGCTCTCGAACAACTCCAGGAAAAACGAAAGGAAGCAGAACTCAGGTTGGTTGCACATCAGAGAAGGGTGGCTAGGCATTTCAATTCAAAATTCAGACACAGGACTTTCAAGATCGGAGACCTTGTGCTAAAGAAAGTAATGACCGAAACCGGGGTATTTGGACCAAATTGGGAAGGGCCCTATGTTATAAACCAAAAACTTCGAGATGGTACTTTCAAAATAACCACCATAGATGGAGTCCAGAATCCTCGAGCTTGGAATAGCGAAAACATCCGTCGTTACTTTCTATAATGCATTGTTCAAATGTATTATAAAAACTGTGAATACATGCAAGAAACTTCGCATTCAAACTATGTACAAATAAAGAAACATGAGTGAGAAACTCCATTTGCTTACACGAATCGTATATTTGCGAACTTCTGCTAAAGGTTGAGTTATTTATGTAGGCAAACAAGAACAGTAACTCTCTCAAAATCCAACCATACTTGGAGACTTCCCAAGCATATCCGGGCCAGAACAATTCAAAAACATTGAGTGTCGGAGCATCATTCAAACTAAGCAATGAGTGGTTGACAAATCAAAAAGCTGCATCTTTCATCACAAAGACACCAAATCCTCAGTAAGCATCTAGCAAAAGAATTGGTGCCAAACTGCGAAAATAATGCAAAGATGGAAACAGCCAAATTTGTCCCACGGATAAAAGATTCCAGTCCCAAAAGAGGCACCTTGTTAGGTGCAAGACATGAGTTCTTCAAACCGAACTAAAACTCGATAAGATGAACTAGTGTCCACCTCCCGAGATGAAGCATAAAGTCGGTAGGACCGACTAAACCTAGACTGGAAGTACCAGTCCTAGTGCTGGAAGGACTTGCAAAAATGCTTGAAGGACTAACGCAAACAGAAATCCTAGCCGAAAAGTGGTAACAGAAATCCTATCCGAAAGAGGGTAACAGGAATCCTAGCCGAAAGGGGGTAACAGAAATCCTAGCCAAAAGGGGGTATCTAATTTAGGTCTTTTTGATTCCAAAATAACCAGATCAAACAGGCCCAAAATTTGATCAAAACTTAAAACTCAAGTCCTCCCCTGGGGCACGTACTAAAAACCAGTCTCCGAAGGGCTTTGGTCACCGAGTTAGTGAGACATGGGGTTCAGTAATTTCTAATAAACAACAAAAATATGTGTGTGTGTGTGTATATGCACACGTATATGTGTTTAACGAAGTCTCTGAAGGACTCGGATCACTGAGTCAGCAAGAAATATGGTTAAATACATCAGAAACCAGAAAAGTGCATTTAAACTAAATCTTCGAAGAATTTGGATCACCAAAAAGAAAGAAAAGTGGCGTGTAATCAGTTAACTAAATTCTAAGAAGCTGATCGTTTCCAATCTAATGAAGCTATAACAAACTACTATAACATCGAAAAGCTAGTCGGTGGCATTAATGTTACACACCGTAAACGCGATACTAATGCACTATCGTCAAAGAAAATTGTAACGCAAGCTACAAATAGAAGATAATGCGAAGCAGGATGAAAGAACACAACATAACAAACAAGAGCATCATCTTATACTAACAAAATAGGGCACAGAAGCATCACAGTGTCCCAAACCAGTCACAGAGGCACCAAAATAAGCACAAGTCGCAACACAGACTAACATAAAGTTAAATGCGAGGATCGGCACTCGCTTATACAACCGATCTAAAAGTATAGTTTCCAAAAGAAACAAATAAAGGCAAGATAGAAAAGCTACAGATCCATGTTCTTCCTGGGCCTGCCAACCTTCCTCTTAACCTTAGTAGAGCTGGATGGAGGTTCATCTACTAAGGACTCTTTGCGCTTTAGAAATACAAACTCGACATCTCCCAGAGCAAAAGAAGCAACCACAATATCCTTGGACCTAAGGGCTTGAATCAACTTCACCTTGTCACCCTCTAAGGAAGAAATACGCACAAGATTGTCCCTATGAAGGTTTTGGAGATCGCATGCCAGTGTTTGCCAACCGCTCATTTGTTTTGCAGAATGATACTTGAGAATATCCATCTGCTTCCTAAAATGGTACATAGAAGTCTCAAAACAGGCAAGCATCTGACCCTTCGCAGCAATCATGTCACAAGAAAAAGTTTGATGATCAGACGGAGATATGTCCACATTAAAAGATACTCCTTGCCAGCTCCAGCCTTTGAGTCGTTTAGCAAGCCTGGGATTGCATGGTCTAGGAGCATAACGTGGCTTATCAATGATCATTTGGAGTTCTGCATGAGAGGGACTGAGGGGAGAGTTCACCGGCCGTTGACCAGTCAATTGAACGTCGGTTATCTGAACGTCCAAGTCAAAGAACCTTTCCAACCGACGTCACTTCGGAGACGAATCCATCCAGTACGAGTAAACTAATAAATGGCTGTGTAATTCAAGGATTTAATGACTCAGTCATGGTTAAAACCGCAAAAGACCGACCCCTCCAACTTTTTTCGCACAAAACAATTTCATGTTATCCTGGCATGCTTCACTCAAAAAAGGGCGCTCATATTTAACCAAATCAGGACCATTCAGGATTAAATAAAAATGATAAAAAAGGAGGGGAACGACCTTCTGTCAAAAGCACTTGGGTGACCATGGGAGTCAAACTAGAATTATGGATCATAATAACAAAATCAAAACCACATGGTTCAAGCATTCCGTCGAACATCATATGGGAAAAACAGACAACTGGGGACAATTTATTGGCACATGGTTACCAACACAGATGTGGCTTCTTATTCAACGGAAGTCGCAGCCTAACAACGAGGGCCCCAGGTGACCAACAGGAGGAAGCAGGGGAATCTTCTACTGAGGGTCTTCTTCCCGCGCAAGGAGTGAACTCATCTTAAGCATTTCAGTGAGCATATCATGTGTACGAAGTTTCGAACTAGAAGAAAACGATACATTGGAGTTAAAAGTTCTCAGACCATTGCATGCACAGAACAAAAATGCAATCCAAAAATTCCAACTATTGTCATAATAAAAGATCAACAACAACCCAAATCGCATCTAATGATCATAAGGGTTTCGAAAAGCATAAAAAGAACTTATTTCCTATTAAAGCATATGTTATCAATTCAGAAGAAGAACAAGCATAAGCAAAAATGACAAACCTGCGCCTCACAGACTGATGATTGGAAGGAGTACGGGGTTTTCGACTGAAAGAATCTAATCGAAAGGAAGTCGAAGTAAAAAAATAGGTTTTTAAGAAAATAAAATAGCTGTTACCGATGTGTTTTATCTGGGAAATATAAGTGGATTAAAGAGAAAATAAAGAAAACGACACGGAAGATTAAAAGACACACATCTAGGTCATTCTCTCCACGTCAGCTCGATACTCGATTGTGCAAGTATAAGCGGCCCGTCAGGTCCAGTTGGCTTTCCCACATCCCCATGATTTGACCAATCATAATGATACTTCGACTCAAAGGAAATAGTGTGAGTGACTCAAGCGTTTCACTCACGAGAAGGAACGATCCCATATATCTTTACCTTAACAATCCTAAGCTCTACACGATCATTCCTTGGTAAACCGGATTTGACCTACCAAACTATGCTATTGTTAGTTATTTCGAAGCCTGTAATTTTTTGAAAAATAAAAATTACTAACTTCGAGGGGAAAATGTTTATCCGTCATACATATGCGAGTCTACTAAATCCGGGTAAGAACTACGGGTCAAGCGTCATTGGGGTCGGTCGTGCATAGCCCACTTCAATTCGGTGTACCCAGACAATTCGTGAAGGGTAAGGAACGACTACACAGAACAAAGTTTAAGCACCAGCTTAAGATTAAGCACGACAACGAATGTCGCATACATTAGAACAAGTTGGATCGTCTGCTCAACACAGTCAAGATCGGTCATACAGCAAAGGGATTGCATGCACGAAGCCAGCTCAAGAATAATACTGCCCAAGGACGGTGAGGCTCGTACATCCTGTAAAGATCTCCCATATTAAGGAAGTCGTACATTCTTATAACAAAGAAATCGGTCGCACAAGGCGGAGAGAAGAATCGGTTCCGATCGCATGTTACATTCTACAGTCGTTCATCCACACTATCCTGATCGATTGTACACCGCAGGGAACACAAGGATGCAAGAATTCGCACATGCATCCCATGACCGCTCATGGATTGCAACCTCAGTCGCTCTCTCATTCCTCAATCAGTCACTAGTGCTACAATCATATGCTACCTACCGATCCATCAGATATCAATTCCAGAAGCGATCACACATATGTCTACTCTACAAGCTTTGATTGGTCGCCAATCTACCATCAGATACAGATGCTCCAACCAAATGGTGTATGCCAGTCAATTACAAAAGTCTTAACATAATGATCCGGTCGGTTGTTCTTATACTAACCAAGAAGCTTTGACAAGTCGCCTATACACTCATCGACTATCCACCCATTCAGTATATTCAAACCTATGCAGTCACACGCTCCTATGTAACCGCTCGCTCTCGTGAAGTCGCTTATAAATAAGATGAATACAACTATTGATAGATTGGCTATTGATAGGCGGTGGCATTTTCGTAATAAATATGATGAATGACTCCCAACCTGCATATATGGATTTCAGTTCATTTCTTCAGGGGCGGTCCTCCTATAAATAGCCCTTGGCTTCCATCATAAAGAGGATCGAGACCTTGCAACCATGAAGTGCTGCTAAATTCATTCCTCAACCATTCCTTGGACATACCCAACCATCATCGTCATCTCCACTTGAAGGATCTTCATCTATTTGGCCATGTCATCCATTAAGATCTTATAAGTGAAAAAAGTTCAAAGATATCCTCCTTCTTCGTTGCTCATCCATCCTTCTCCTCCATAGCTTTCACCATTCCTCCATTGAATTCCGTGAATTTAAGCGAGATTTGTGTGTAAGAGCAAGAATATGTCGAGAGTTGAGAGAATGAGAAAACCACTCTAAAACCACTCTAAAACCTTGTCTCCATTTTACTTTCCTCGCATTTTTTACTTTCAACTTTTGTTGAGTTCAGCCTCGTTTAATTTCTAACCATATTGGTGAAGTACGTTTCTCATACCCTTGGTGTTTGAGCCATTTCTTGGTGAAAACAACCCCGTTGGATTATTCACCATCAAACGTGCTAGTCCAAGCGCCTCACTTTAATATGTTGTTAGATCCTATGTCTGAACATTCTTTTATGCACTTGCCTTACCTCATCAGGTTTCCATTTAACTTGGTTATCCACATTGAATTTTTAATCAAGTTCCTCTTGCTTATTAATTTCAGTTATATAACTTAACACATTTAAGTTTATTAATAAGCCCACAACACGTTATTCTCTAGATTGTGGTCCAAGGTATGCAATCCACAATCTGTTTTATATTCTTGTTTGATTTCATCATTACAATAACATGTTATACTTGATATGTAA
The DNA here is from genome assembly GCA_030737875.1 of Allium sativum. Taxonomy (NCBI): domain Eukaryota; kingdom Viridiplantae; phylum Streptophyta; class Magnoliopsida; order Asparagales; family Amaryllidaceae; genus Allium; species Allium sativum. The sequence goes on from CM060920.1 coordinate 194,305,148, forward strand.
TTAAGTATATCCCAATTCACATGTTTTATGTTTAACATGTCAGTCATTATTTATGATTAAATATAACTAAAGTTTTCCTCATTTTTTCTCATTTAATCATAATACGCTTTTACACTGTTACTACAACTTATCGTTACTTACTTATTAACTTAGTTCTTCTAGCTAAGGTCCATTAATAAGTTTCTTTACCCATTTATTATAACCTATGTTATAATTTCCACTTTTCACTAGGACAAGTATAAACATGCAATTCTTATCAGCGGGTTTCGAACTTTCAAGTTTACATATTACTTAATTTATAATTAAGTACAACTTCTTGTATTTCATAAACTTTCCCCCTTTTCTCTTTTTATTACAAACAACTAGTTTCAGTTTTCCCCATTTACTGATTAATTAATTTAAAATTAAGTGTCACTTATTTCATTTCACCAGTTATTGCATTTCCTTACTAGTTTAATATAACCTAAGTTATAATCTTCACTTGTCCCTAGGACAAGTCTACCTATTATATAACATTCTCATAAATGTTATTTATTTATAATAGGTCATTATCATTCCCCATTTAAACCATTTACTGTTGTAACCAATTATTCTTCATTCACTATAATATATGTTCCTTATTTTATTAAGGAAAACACTTCATGCACCTTATCAGTTTGATAGAAGGAATCAGTGGTTTATTTTCATAATGTATTCCCATCTAAATCCGTGTTTGTAAGTAATTTATTTACTTTCCTTACTTTATTTACTATGGCTTACTTGCAATAACGTTCTAAGAAATAGGTCATTTAGGGAAATACATCACTTTTTCTTCGCATCACACTAACTCAGTCCATCACATCCCTTCCTTTCTTATTTTCTGAGTCAGCCATGTAATTATCATCATTGCCATTTATTCATATATTGTTACATACATATATATATATATATATATATGCGCAAGACCTCTCATATTAAGCCTACACTTGTGGATGCTGGATTTGTCGGGCAGGCCAGGGCAGACTTCTACCACAACTTGACTTAACCTCGTGTCTTAGTATCATTACATGTTTATTCATGCATTTAGACCCCTCACATTAGATTTACCACTTGTGGATGCTGGATATGTCGGGAGGTTCCGGGCATACTTCTACCACAAGTGTAATCTAACCTCGTGTCTAAGCGCATTGCAGTTTCTTATTTACTGTAAATTTTAGGCATATTATCCCTTTTACAATAATCTAATTTACACGTCATCAAATTATGCCTATATTATGGCGTGTGTCCTTTTTAGCATGTGTTTAACTCTATTTTGACATGTAAACAATCAATTTGGTAATTATTCAGATCTAACAGGTTAACATGTCATTTACTCAATAATTTGTCACAAGTGAATCATGTAATTATAACAACAGTAGTCATTACCCATATTCTAACAAGTTTGTTTTTCAACATGTAATCGTTCCAACACTTTAACTGATTTAACATATGAATTATTCATATTAATGTCTCAACTTGTTATAACAGAAGTTCTTAATTATTCTAGCAAATTCACATATAATAACGGGGATTGTTTGAATGATAATATATCATTGTCTAAAATGATATTGCTTAAATCAACTCACCTCGTAAGCTTTCCAAATCCTGGATCTAGTCCAGATCTATCTTTCTATGGTTTTCCCCTAATTGGATTCAGAACCTAACAACCATGGATTTATATTTTTTAGCAAAAGTAAAAGGGACGAAAAGAGAAGGGAATTGAAAAATATATCAGATCTGGGAATTACTTCACTTTGATAAGAGATCTAAAATTAATGTAGATTCGCTGTGATAGAAGAAGGATTGCAGATCTCTAAACTTGAATAACTTGATTGCAGAAGAAGAAAAGACTTGATTTAATCTGGGGAGAGGCAGCATCTAGTTCTCCATTATTTTTGGTGTGGAGAAACAAGTGAAATGAGGCCATATATATAGCCAAACTCCCCAAACCATAATCTTTCAAAATCTTCCGTAGGGGGGTCGAGCCCCCCTTGAGGGGTCGACCCAGTGGTCGACACCCCCTTGAGGTAGGTGTCGACACCCCCTTGGGGGGTCGACACCTTTGAGTGGGAAATCTGCAACATCCCCAAATTTTGAATTTTGAACCGATTTTTGAATTTCTGAACCTATTATATATATAATTCTACCTGCGTGTATAGAAACTTCAAACCTTAATAACTTCTTCGTACGGTATCCGACTTACGCAAACCAGGTGGTTATATTGACCAGAATTCCGAGATAAACGCAATGGTGTAGTCCGTTTCACTTAATTCTGAATATATAATTAAGTTATACTTATTTTATTATCTTAAGTTAAAAATGTGGGGTGTTACATTCTCCTATCCTTAGGAAATTTCGTCCTTGAAATTTGATAAGGGTAAAATCAATTAACCTCTCGCATCATATACATCCATCATGTGTGCATCCAATTTTTGTAAACATCGTGCACTTGTGTGAAATGAAATACAACATAATAATGCATGTATGCCTAAGCAGTACTTCCTATGTGTATGCAAATTTTTCAAAAATCCTTTTAAAATATGATGCTCACATCCTAAATATACTTACAGTTCTACATGAATGCAATATTTTGAAAATCAAAATAAATTTTCGTCCAAATTTTTCCACATTCCTACTGAGTTAAAGCGTAGTTCATCCAATTGTTGCATCCAAAATCCTACCAACCAACTTTATTTTTCGAATTTCAGAAATCAAATTTTCTAAATTCGATTTCTTATGTTACGACAAGGTGGAAAATGGAAAAATTCGCATCCTCCGTTTTCCTTTTTTAACCTTTCTCCAACCGTACTTGGATTTGATGTAATTGCTCTATAAAGATCCCCTATTTTCATATCCAAGCACAGCCCACATAAGAAAATTTTCTTCTATTACTAATTTTCTTTTCCATCTTATCTTGGAAATTTTTATCTTTATCCATCTTTTCTCATAACTTATCTTGTTTGTTGCTTTACTGAATTCGTTGTTTCCTTTTTAGTTGTGCTATTTCTCTTTTCTTACCTTACTTAATCACCTGATCTATGTTTAAATTTAAATAAGCCTTCTAGTCTTTCAACTAAAACAGGAGAATAAACACCCTACACAACTACTACAAACGGCCAAGAATCTCGGGACTATGTCCCCCATAGACAGAAAAGTCCAAACCATGGGATCCACGACAGGTTTAGGTGTTACATTAACTACCAAACAAGCACAAAATAATGGAACGATCCCAACAGAAATGTAGTAATGGGCTTTATCCCTAACATGAAAATTGGCAACAGGATCTAAACTCTCACTTTCCCTTTAGTATCTGGTAGTCACTACTAATTCTAGGTGTGTACCAACAATCATTTCAAGCAACATCCTAGGCTTTTCAATGCTTACGCATTCTATGGGAACTTGCCATTTTTCCAAGATAATTCTCGCTATTTACTTCATAGCCTCAAAACTCTTCCCGTCTTCCCTAGGCTCTAATCCTTACCTACTCCATCCTTTTTAAAACAAGGTTTGGCCTTTTTATTTAAATTTTCTTCTAGAAATTTAAAAGTGTCAAAACTTTACTTTCCTCATCAAAACATGATTTTGCTAAACCATAAAAAAACTCGTCATTTTAAAGAAATGAAAATCATCAAAAAAAAATTCAAACCATAAAAACTAGAGTAGATACAAACAACTATTTCTAAGTCAGGTTTATAACTTGTTCTTACCTACATAAGGTCGGTTCAGTCTCTTACTACGAGGTGCAAACATCCATTTTATTCTTAATTTCTACAACTTATTTTGTCCAACCAACAAAAGTTTCTCTTTTAAAACAATTTATCAAAAATGATTGTCAAAAGAATAGAGACTTCAAAACTTTCTTTACTAAAAATTCTTGTATGAAATATAACAAGAAAACTAGTGAGCTATACATGGGCAATTATATGCACCTTCTATTGAGAGAATTTTATTTTAGACAAAGTTTTCGAAAGAAATCACTATTTACAAAATATACGCCATTTTACTTCAAAATCCAATATGTACTTATTTACATATTTTTGAAACTATAACTTTTAAGATTAAAACTTGAAAACACCACAAACCATTTTCCAAAAACTTTTATAATTTCAAGTTCTTAAAAGTTAACAATCGGGTAGGACTCAAAGCGGGTTTCCAATTTTTCTAGGCTTTCCTAGACACTCCCACAAAGTCAATTCTCTCAACTATATATAATCCTAATCCACTTTTCAATTTTTAACCTTTTCCAATTTATAAGGTTTTACTGCAAAGCCCACTAATCCGAAGCACAAACATATGGGATCCTCCTCTCTTTATTTATACATTTTCCCACCTAAATTTCTTAAGGTCTCAATTTTCCACATTCATTCCTTTAGTGTACAAAACTGTCATCCCAATTCTTACCATATTATACTTTTTCTATTTGGTGGGTCCCTCTATTTATCTAGGTATATATATAATATTTATATTTTAAAAAAGTACAAATACGTTCACTCACTATTTATACATGAATCCTAAAACTAAGCTCTGATACCAGATGTAACAACCCGAATTCCGATAGACAGATTTTTTTTATTTATAACTCTAATCTATCGAAAGTCGTGTAGGTTTGCTACGGTATGTTGCAGAAAAGACAAAGACATAAAATATGTCAGAGCTCAGAAAATATCTCAAAGCAGAAAGGATAAAATATAATATACTCAATGTATAGCCTTACCGTTTTAATAATACTACCTAACCAATATCCAAAGATATCATGTCTCTGCCACAAATCTAACCTACGAGTATGTAATGAGGAGGGGGTGTAACATCCCGTATTTTTAACGGGATAATAATTAATTAATTTAATTATTTAAATATAGAGATTTAAATGGTTGTTTAATTAAATAATATTGAATATTTAATTAATATAAATAATAGAATAATATATATATTTCCGAAATAGGCGGAAATAGCTGCATTCACAATATTGTGTGAATTGGATTATTTATAAGATATAATTCTGTTTAGAATTGAATATAATAACGAATTTATTATTTAAACGATGTTTGAACGTATAATTATAATATAATTTAAATTAAGCTCGTAATGGCACGGTAGTACGTAATATGTAGTTTTGAACTTCAATTGAAAATACATAATCCGTTTTAAATCGGATTTCTGTAAAACAAGAAATGTTCGAATCTGTTGAACGATGTTTTTCTAATCGAAGAGAAAAATGGGGATTTCATCGTGTAGATTTTGGATTATGTCCAAATCAAATTTTCAGAAAGTCGCTATTGAATCATTTATAAACCATAACAATAATTCAATTATTATAAATTATTTATTTCGAATTTGGATGAGATATTTGAGCCGTAGTTATAATTTAATTTTTATAATTTTACTGTAATTTTTATTTTGGAAAATAAACACTTTTTTTGAAGTATTTTACACCCTAAACCAGCATTTTGGGGTTTCGTAGCATAAGTTAACCGGTCTATATTATTATAATTTTGTGATTGTGGCACCTTTCTTGTCACGATTATATTTTTAATTTTGTCCATGGCAGTTGAGAATTAAAATAAGTTCTTTATTACGGATACCACAATAATGTTAAATATATATTTCTACCTTACCCCCTAAGCCAAGTACTATGCTGTGACCTACATGACTAACGCCACACTAAATGAAAATACAAAGGACACTCTACGCTAAATTAGAAAGAAACTATGTAAAATATGGGCTAGGTACATAAACTTGTTTATATTAAGTTTGAATACACATGTACATACTTGGTCCTCGGCTGTTCTTCTTTCACGTTCATATAGTATAGAAGTTTGTACCCAGTTTGTAAGGGCATGATTCCTTTTAATTATAAATTTAATTCCGTTTAAATAACATTAATAACGAAATGTAATGCCTTTGCCCCTAAGCTTCATACTTCCTATAACCATACGTGTGCAGAGTAGAAAATGAAAACTTATGGCAGCTATCATACATTATACTCAGCTATTTATATGTCTAACCTCCCATCACCTGTCGTGTACAATCTAATCTCCCCAGCTACCCGGTAGACGCCTACAACTCTATGCCTTGGCCATGAACATTTTTTTAACAGATGTGAACATAACACCACTAACGGTGTTAGTGGTAAGGGGCTATGATTGACCCCTGAATTCCACCTTTTAATCTCAGCTGCACAAATCTAACACCGTTAGTGGTGTGAACATAACATCAGTTAAATAAGTGTGAACAAACTAGCTCTCGGCCATGAAGGCTCTTGAATCTATAAATATCTAAACATACGGAAGTTCATTCATTTTCCAGAAATACAAATGAGAAAAAAGATCGTTCCTTCATAAATATGTGTGTATATATATATATATATATATATATATATATATTCTCAATCCTCTATCCTTCCCGAAGTTGGAAATTAGGAGAACGGGGTGGTTTCTATTTGTGGAAGCATAAAGCGTCGAAGGTGTCTCCCTTGCATATTGTAATCAGTAGTTGTTGTACCATGTTGACGACTGAAGGAGACGTGTTCTTGGGTGGAAGAAGATTTCAGAAGGGAGCGGAAGTTATCAATAGCAAGAAAGGGGAGTTCACGCAAAAGAAAGGTTGGCAACCGCAGCCTGTATGGTTCCGAAATGTCTATAATTGTGTTCAAAATGGTTGTATGGGAGAAACTAGGGATGTGCTGTATACTCTAGTATAAAGAGATAGGATGTGTTTTGCGGAAATATCATGTGAAGTAAAATGTTGGAGAGTTCGACGAAGAAATGACCATGGTTTTCGGACGTTATGATGCAGAAGGAAGCGGTTTTAAATTTCGAGAATTAAGCAGAAAGCTAGTACTGGTGGGGCGGTTTTGGGTTTCCACGTGGAGGATGGGCCGAGGAAAATAAAAAGAGAAATTAAGTGAAGCCCAAATGTTTGTTAAAAGAAAAAAGGGGATACAAGAGATAACGTGATGGGTATGGACTATGGAAGGATATGGCTAATAGGATTGAAGGGTGGAAACGGTTCATGCAATTCAAATGGGGTATGGGCTGAGAAATTGAGGCAAAGCCCAACTATATTAATTAATATAAGATTAGATTTAATTTATTTAAATAAAAGTATCAACTTGTTGATATAATATCTCGTACGTACGAATTCAGATTGAAGAACGGTCTGATCCATTGGAATTGTAGGATCGCAGGCTACGCTAAGAAGTTGGGTTGGAATCATTTGGAAGTCGTTTGAATTTATGGCATAATATAACAAGTGACTGGATTAATCAACCGTTAATCGTTATTCAACGATTAACGACAAAGTAAATCTTACTAACTATGCACACTTTATATTTTTATAATGTATTTTTAAAATTGATAAATAATGGTTGATTGATGTGTGTTGATTGTCTGAATGAATTGCTAATTAACTAGTTGAAAATATAATTATAGTTATATATATACATCATGAATCAAATGTTGATTCTATTTATCAGAATATTTCATATTGAAATAAAATCGATGTTATTTATGTTGTTTAACATCTATGAATGCAAGGGAATATGTTGGGGGGATCCAACAGGATCCCTCAATATTTATAATACTGTTCGTTTTCATATACTATGATATATGATGTGATATATAATCTGTGACTAATTATGATGACACTGGTCTTACTATTTGGTATCTTAAATACCATAAGAAATACTGGAATGTAAAAAGGGAATTTTCAAAGTGTATATTGAAAATAATGCATTTATAAAATCAAAGGATTTTATAAAAGAAATTATTTATGAAATCAAAGGATTTTATAAAAGGAATATTTATTTAGAAAATAAATAGAATTATAAAAGGAATGTTTATTTAGCAAATAAATAGAATTACGAAAGGAATTATTTGGAAAATAAGTAGAATTTATAAATAGAAATATTTGGAAAATAAATAGAATCATAAAAGGAATTATCTGGAAAACAAATAGAATTTACAAATAGAAATATTTGGAAAATGAATTAGAAATGGAAATCTGTTTTTAACGGATAAATGTAAAAGATTTATTTAAAGTAGATTTTAAATAGAATCTGTTTTATCAGATAAATTGGGAAGATTAATTTATAAATAATGTTTTTATAAATTAAATAAAATATTTATCATGTGATAAATGGAATATATAAGTCTGAACTTATATAGAGAAGTAAAACCGGTTTTAACGCCGATATTTTTAATAGAATGTGAACTTAGCATTTATAAAGGGAATTATAAATGAGATTTAAGTGTTAGAAATAAAAAGGAGATTTCGTATGAATAATTCTATAAATAGAAGTATAAATAGAATTTGGAAATGGGATATTATTTTAAATACGAAATTAAACTTAATGGATTATATAAAAGAAATATTTTTCATAATCAATGTGAATAATGGATTAAAAAAAATATTTTATAAATTAAAACATTTATAAGGAAAATTGGGTTTTGAAATAGGAACTCAAATGGGAATTTGAATGAGATAGGAAATAGAGTTAATCGAATATAAGTTATTCGGATAGAGTTAAATCGAATATTAGTTATTTGAATAGAGTTAAATCGAACTTTAGTTATTCATATAGAGTTAATCCGATTAGTGTTAATCGAATATTAGTTATTAGAATAGAGTTAATCAAATATTAGTTAATCGAACAATAGTTAATCAAATAGAGTTAATCGAAAATTAGTTATTCGAATAAAGTTAAATCGAATATTAGCTATTCGAATAGAGTTAGGCGAATATTAGTTATTCGAATAGAGTTAATCGAATATAGTTATTCAAAGAGAGATTTCAAATATTGTTTATTCGAAGAAAAGAGTTATCGAGTTTAGTTATTCGAAGAAAGATTATAGAATATAGTTTATTCGAAAGAGAGATTATCGAATACAGTTTATTCAAAGAAAGGAGTAATCGAATATAGTTATTCGAAGAAAGATTATCGAATATAGTTTATTCGAAAGAGAGATTATCGAATATAGTTTATTCGAAGAAAAGAGTTACCGAATAGAGTTTATTCGAAAGAGAGTTATCGAATAGAGATTATTCGAAAGAGAGTTATACGTTGAAATTCGATTATATCGAATTCGGGAAAGTGCTATTCACTTTCCGTTTTTAATCAGATTTATTTATTTATTAATAAATTAGTTGTTTGTTTATTTATCCAAATTAATAAATAAAAGTTATATTTAAGTTATTATATTTCAAAGAAAGCATGGGATTATAACACTATTATTATAATCAAATGATTTCTGTAAAAGAAGTGGATTCGTAAATAGAATCTGAGAGTTATGTAAGGAAGTTTGTTAAAGACTTGAAAGGTGAACTTTGTCTATTTCGAGGTTAGAAATGTTGTTCAGTTAAGGTCTGAGAGATAGTTATACCCCAATTTGATTGACTTCTTTTTTAACTAAGGAATGGTTAAGGTTCGATAGTGTAGGTTGCTTAAGTGAATTAAGTTAATGAGTGTAATGGTTTGAGTTGGCATTGCAATGTTTTATTTAAACATCTGTTTAAGTCCAATGAAGGAGTTTTGGAAATGTTTTCCAAATAAGAATCAGAAATGTTTCTAATGTAGAAAATAAGAAATGAGAGTAAATACGGGAATGTTTTCCATTGATTAATAATGTATATTTTCTATATTTAGAAAATAAGAATTTACGAATATATGTAAACAAGAATGGGGAAACGGATAATTGAATGACAAATTAAATTAAAAGGGATCAGTGGTGAATGATGATTTGCTTGGTAAGATTTCCATTAGGAAATATGACTGTTGTTTGTACACATGTTTTCTTTTGATAGTTAAATAACTGACTATCAAAGTTTTTGACCATTTCCGTTGTCAATACGGAGAGACCGGGACTAGATTTATTATCTGAAAACCACTCTGTATGGTCATTTGCATCGCGAATCAAATATGATGAAGATAATTGAAGACGGAGTTTATGCAAGGGTTGTTCTGGCAAATCCTTGGTAGAAATTGTCTAAGATGGCTTTATAGAATAGTGCCTTCGGTTTATCCAGTCCCAGGATAGCCCGTATAGAAGAATGTCTGATAGAATATATTTAACAGATCGCGTAAGTTGATCTCTTCAAACGTATTTATGTTTGATGGAGAAGAAATTCGTTTCTCTTAGCCGTATACCCGTGGTATTTTCGGAGAAATCAATTTGTGGTTTGGTGGGTATGACGATGTGGCATTCAAAGTGAATAAATGTGTGATCTGTACGATATGGCCTCTAGCCTCAACAACAAGGAAATGACAAAAATCTAGTAGGGAGCATGGCTAAGTGGGTAGCTACCAATTAGGGTGTATTATCAACTATCTATAGAAATTCATTTCATTTTTTATTCTATTTGAAGTTGTCCCATTCGGGAAAACGGTTGCTGATCCCAACCGTTGGTGATATACATTCGATACACTCAGACGAAATGGTTGGGTTACAAGATGTTCTTGTTGAACCCAGTGTATTCTCCTCTTGAGATACACTATCGTAAGGTGGTTCTATACCTTGTCATAGTTGGTAATTCATTACCCAATAAGTGCTCGCGGTTTTGATTATATATTATATACAAGTGTGTGGCCCGTGCTATGCATACAGGCATGGTGTAATTATAGAAATGTTGATGGCGTAATTGTCGATGTTGTAGGTTATGATAGTATTTAATTCGCCGGAAAATACAACATAGTTCAGGAGTGTTTCGATATAGCTGACGTGTGAAGTTTACTGTGTTTGAGAATATGTTGTGCAAGTCAAATTGGTATCAAAGGGCTTGGATTATCCAATTAGTGCGTGTAATTTTGTAGGGAACATATTTTTGTTCTGGCAAAAAGGGAAGCAAACATAGGTCCAACGTAGATAGCATACCGCGAAAGAAAGATTATAAAAAAAGAAAGTGGCAAAAAAATGTACTCAAGTTTCTGCATCATAGCAGACGTATTTATATGAATTTATTTTCTTCAAATGGCTTTATCTCAAACATTCAGCAATAATTAACTCATACCGGAAAGGTTGATTTCACAGGTGATGTTAAAGCATGCACATATGCAACTGCATGAAACAGTAGATTATAATTGGACTACATTTTGTAGAGCCACTGCAGGCATAACTTAAGGGTGTTTTCATTATACCCTTTTTAATTTTGGATTTTCGTACATACAATAGCGCGAAAGACGGACATTCATTATGAAAAACAACTATTTTAAAAAACGGCATTAACACATAAAAAAGAAAACAACATTTTGTTATTTTTGTGTTTTAAGAAATGATTAAAGAATGATAGTCAATTCATCCGTCCACAATTCCTTCATCCACTCCTTCGTTTACTCACTCTCCGACATTATTTCTTAACTCTACATACCTTTTATATTTAATTTTGAAAACTCAAAGCACAAAATAAACCAAACGCACCCTAAGTTTTTGAAAAATGGAGAATGGTTTTGTCATAGAATAGTGTCATATAGTGGAACTTACAAAGGCATACAAAAAAAAAATTATGGAACAGATACAGACTAAGAAGTTTCATATACATTAAAATTGATTAATGGACACCAATGGAAACTATGGTTACATAGATAATCACGGGGGGGGGGATAGGTTAAAAGTACACTGTGCAGCGGAAATAAGAAGAGCGAGGAAACATGTTGGTAGCACAATGTAAACAGATAAACTTCTACTTTTTATTTCTATTATGCGACAACTGATGACGCTTCTTTGTTTTACCTTGATTCTGTGTCAGCTCAACTTGAAAAGGAAAGCATAATCATTTAAAGTTGAAAAGAGAAGCATGTTGTACTCAACTAAACAATTTGATGGTATGCTAAGTTGTGTTATAAAATAGAGGAAGAACATTACTCCCACTCAATTTACCATGCGTAGATCTAAGTTACATGCGCAGAATTGGTAATCATGTTAGAATATTAGTTGTTGTTTATAGTACACCAATTATAATAAACATTACATAAAAAATTGATTATGAAAATAATAAGTGAAATGGCCAAGTTTAAGATATGTACCCCTAGTGGTTATGTCACTGAACTCATAACAATTGGGTAAAGTAAGTTTAAGATTTGGTTATGAATTATTTATTCCAATTTATTGCACATTAGATGTTTCTGTTAATTTGACCAGTCAATAAGTGATAAATTATGAGTGTTATCTATGTGTATATACCATAGTATTGTATGAGTAAAAGCACGTAGGTTAAGTATTCAGTTTCAATCCATACTCGTTTTAGGAGTTGTATAAATGTCATTGTCAAATATTGTAGAATTACGTGGTATCAGACCTATTAAGGCAATATTAGAGTATGGTGTCAAAGTTTTCAACGTGTCCACCCACTGTTGAGTAATTAGGAGGATGATGTTCCATAGTGAAAAAAAGCAAGAATTAATAATATGCAATTAGGAACAATTCATACAATTTGGCGAACTGCAAGTAACTCCAAATAAGCAATGTGCCAAATAATTTATGTTATGTGGCGTTTTTACTCTCCATGCTGCAAGTTTTAAATATCTTTTCCAATTTTTATGTCATAGCATGTCCTCTAAACTATTGCTTTAAACTGAAAAGCCATTTAATTGAAAATCATCTAATCCAAATATCTATCAATTTCGAAACGCACAAAAAAGCTAAATAAAATTTAGCTAAAGCAAGTTGTTGGATAGAAATTTAAGAGGCAAAATAAACACCTAGGTAACATAGAAAGTACATATAAATCAATACGACATCTATAACCATTTTTCATAATCAAAGTATATGAAGTACTTATCGTGTGATTATACATGAGAGTTGATTTTTATTTAGTAGGAGCGAAATTCTATAAACGTTTCATTGCAATAGTCTTAACATTTTAGTTTACAGCCTTCCCAACTGCATAAGATATAACTTGTGTTAATTGCGTTGTATGAGATGTCTATCATCTCATTTCCTATTAGGTAACTGTTGACCCGCTTTTTAGTCAAAGCAGTCACACATGGAATCTCTTCTCAACAATACACTCAAGCGTTGGGAATATCGTCAGAAGATAGGCAGCGATTTGGTCAAAGTCGCATCACAAACAAAGAAAGGCCCGAAACTCCTACCAGATGACCTTTTTTGGGCCTGAAAACAGCGATTACAGAGCTAAGCTCTGTAATTCTTGTAGATCTCTGAATTAGCTTCAGTTTGAGCTTTGGTTTGGCTCAATCGGACTTACGGTTTGAAAGTTACGCCCGTTTCCGTGAACGCATGCAGAACCGGAAACCTGGAATTTAGCATTGAATAAATCCTCGGATCGGATCGGGTAAATCGGTTCGGATCGGAATGAGGCATCCTGCCTTCACCAACTCATCATCCTCCCTCAACACTTAGATTTCAGCTCGGATCGGAGACTCCGGTACGGATCGGATGGAATGGAGCAATCCGACCCGCTTCGCATCGGATCCTCACAAGAGCACAAAGTCTTCGGGTTGAAGACACCAACTCGGTTCGGATCGGATAACCGAACCGACCCGCCTTACACACTGCAATGAAGTGCTTCCACTCTTCGGATCGAAGACACCAACTCGGTTCGGATCGGAAGTCCGAACCGACCCGCCTTGCACCAGATGTATAGCAACACGTCTCGCCTTCGGTTGGAATGCTCCGGATCGGTTCGGAAGGAAGAGGACCCGAACCGAACCGCTTCGACCTGCTGCTATACCTCAACTTTGACCTATTCTCAAGGAGTAACCGCCTCTACATTCATGGATCTGGCTCCACTTGGCAAAACCCGAACAGAGGACTTCTTCCACTGCTTCTCGAGATCAACTCCGGTCGTGACACGTGGCATATCCGAACCGGGTCACCCAGAGGCTCTTCCACGCCTATAAATACACCACAGCATGGCTATTTCAAGGGACTTTTGAACTCTAACTCTCCATGGCTTCAACTATGGTTCTTCGCAAGGCTATTGCATAACCTAGAAGTCGAATTCCACATTACAACACGAGGATTTCGTGTATAATCTCCCCTTTAATCTCCTCTTCTTCATTGTAAACACGAGAATTTCGTGTATAAACTGCAAACAAACAACATTGTAATAGCTTCTTAGGATTTAAGAAACTATAAAGTGGACGTAGGCTTGGATTGAGCTGAACCACTATAAAAATCCCGTGTGTTCCCTGTTTTTACTGCTTTTTATCTGTAATCTGTGATTTGTGAGGATTTCACATAGAGTTTGTGAGGATTTCACCAGAGATGAAATGGATGGCGTTCTCGATGAATTGAGAACCCATATGGCTAGGCAAGATGATCTCCTCCGCAAACAACAGGAGATGATCGACCAATTCTTCGCTCGGATGGAAGGTAGGCTGAGTGGCAACACACAACTCGCTGGAAATAGCACGGAAATAGCCCCAGCAGCAGCTGCAAACCGGATCGGTTCGGATCCGATCCGAACCGAGGGCCAAAATCTGAATTCAACGCAGATGGAAATGGGAGACATTCCCCACCGGATCGGATCGGACCCGATCCGAACCACCACCTTACATGAGCCTGGGGGCAGCAGCCTCCCCTCTGGAAATCAAGACTTCGCTCCAGCACGACCTACCTCCGCACCGGTTCGGATCGGTAATCCCACACAACTTCAGCATCAAGCTCCCCGGTTCGGAACAGGCGATCCTGATCGGATCGGTACATCCGACCCGAACCGTGCACCCCTCCATAACCCACCTCGCTTCTCCGAGCCGCAGCAAGGGGGCACCTCCGAACCGAACCGGATGGTCTTCCAAGCTCCCTATACCTCTCTGAACTCTTCTGGGCTCAACGCTGGGGGCACCAGCTCCGAACTAGGCAACTTGCAACAGCTCTTTGAAGGCGACCGGCTCGCCAATCTCATTGAACGCCTTTCGAGAGGCCGCACCTATCAAAACGACATGGATGATGTCAATCACAATCTATTCACACAGGAAATCAGGAATTCCCGCAATCCTCCAGATTTCAAACTTCCACAACTGGAACCCTACAACGGCAGAACGGATCCTACCGTGCATCTCATGCGCTATAAACGGCATATGGAAGTTCAATCGGCGTCGGAAAACGTCATGGCAAAGTGCTTCCCTCTCTTTTTGACTGATATTGCTGCTATGTGGTTTCGGCAGCTAGAATCTGAATCGATCAACAGCTGGAACATGTTGGTCGCCCGCTTCATTGAACAGTTTCGGGTCCACATCGCTCGACCCAAAAATGTCATGTCACTCACTACAATCAAGCAGAGACCCAAAGAAACTCTGCGATCATTTCTGGAAAGATTCAACATTGCAGCAGCATCAGTTGATCGGCCTGAGCCATCTATGGTATTGATGGCGGCAGTATCCGGCGTTCTAGACAACTCGGAGTTCAAGAAATCCTTGTACCGAGACCCACCAAGGAATCTCAGTGAATTCTATCTTGAATCGGATGGGTTTTTGCGTGAAGAAGACGCAACCTCCGAGAAGAAAGTTCTCGATGTTAACATGCTCAAAGACGGAGAACCGTCTGATTCTGACAAAGGCAAAGGAAAAGCTGCCGTCAAGAATGACCGCAACGCTCAGCCCCGGAGAGGGCCCAGATATGAAAAGTACACTGAACTCAATGCCCCACTCTCAGACATCTATCTGGACACAAACGGTGACGTCTCCTATCCAAAGCCTCCCAGGAGGGAGCCATCACAAAGAGAACGCGATTCTGGGAAATATTGCGTATTTCACGATATGGACGGTCATGACACAAATGACTGTAGACACTTGCGAGATCTGATTGAGGAACGGGTTAGACGTGGAGAGCTACTCGAGTATGTGAAACAACCAACACCTGTACCTGTGCTGCCACCACCTGCTCCCCGGAGAGGGAATGACCCTGGAACGAGCTCCCATCGGCTCGTCATCAAATGATCTGGATTGGATCACTCTGTGTTTTCGGCATTTCTTAGGATTTAAGATATGTCTCTTTGCTTTCTTTAGGTTTTCCGATTGGCTAAATCGGAGTACACACGTTCGGGGTTAGGATTTAGCTCCAAATCGTGCTCTGCACTCGATGACAAACCAATCAGGATTTGCTTTGGTTTTTGTACTTTGAATTGAATAAGGAAGGACTTTCCGAGCATGGATTATGTTTGGCAATTTAAGTATCTTGTCAGGTTGTGGCAGGATTCTCAATCTCAACTAAAGTATGGCTTATACTTATCTCGAACCCCTAGGCATGGATTATGCTTAGGGACGGACTATCTTGTCAGGCTTTGGCAAGTATAGCTCCATCTCGGTATGAGTATGGGTTGTACTCCACTACATTTCTAAGTATGGATTATACTCTGGAATGACTTATTGTCTTGCCAGGATTTGGCAAAGGAACTCAATAAAACTCGAGTATGGCTTATGCTCAGTTTAAACTTCCTGGTATGGCTTATACCCGGAAGGTTAGGTCCCTCGTCAGGTTTTGGCAGGATGATTCGATCGTCCCTTGAGTATGGTTTATGCTCAAGCAAACGCCCAAGCATGGTTTATGCTCGAAAGTGTAATCGGTTTTGTTAGGTTTCGACACACCTGTTTGCTTTCTCTTCTTCGCAGGTATGGATTATACTTGTAGCTGGCAGGCCCGGCGTGGCCTTGGATTATCCAGAACACATCTTCCTTCAACCAGCAAGATATGTTCTGGGGGGCAAAATGTTGACCCGCTTTTTAGTCAAAGCAGTCACACATGGAATCTCTTCTCAACAATACACTCAAGCGTTGGGAATATCGTCAGAAGACAGGCAGCGATTTGGTCAAAGTCGCATCACAAACAAAGAAAGGCCCGAAACTCCTACCAGATGACCTTTTTTGGGCCTGAAAACAGCGATTACGGAGCTGAGCTCTGTAACTCTTGTAGATCTCTGAATTAGCTTCAGTTTTAGCTTTGGTTTGGCTCAATCGGACTTACGGTTTGAAAGTTACGCCCGTTTCCGTGAACGCATGCAGAACCGGAAACCTGGAATTTAGCATTGAATAAATCCTCGGATCGGATCGGGTAAATCGGTTCGGATCGGAATGAGGCATCCTGCCTTCACCAACTCATCATCCTCCCTCAACACTTAGATTTCGGCTCGGATCGGAGACTCCGCTACGGATCGGATGGAATGGAGCAATCCGACCCGCTTCGCATCGGATCCTCACAAGAGCACAAAGTCTTCGGGTTGAAGACACCAACTCGGTTCGGATCGGATAACCGAACCGACCCGCCTTACACACTGCAATGAAGTGCTTCCACTCTTCGGATCGAAGACACCAACTCGGTTCGGATCGGAAGTCCGAACCGACCCGCCTTGCACCAGATGTATAGCAACACGTCTCGCCTTCGGTTGGAATGCTCCGGATCGGTTCGGAAGGAAGAGGACCCGAACCGAACCGCTTCGACCTGCTGCTATACCTCAACTTTGACCTATTCTCAAGGAGTAACCGCCTCTACATTCATGGATCTGGCTCCACTTGGCAAAACCCGAACAGAGGACTTCTTCCACTGCTTCTCGAGATCAACTCCGGTCGTGACACGTGGCATATCCGAACCGGGTCACCCAGAGGCTCTTCCACGCCTATAAATACACCACAACATGGCTATTTCAAGGGACTTTTGAACTCTAACTCTCCATGGCTTCAACTATGGTTCTTCGCAAGGCTATTGCATAACCTAGAAGTCGAATTCCACATTACAACACGAGGATTTCGTGTATAATCTCCCCTTTAATCTCTTCTTCATTGTAAACACGAGAATTTCGTGTATAAACTGCAAACAAACAACATTGTAATAGCTTCTTAGGATTTTAAGAAACTATAAAGTGGACGTAGGCTTGGATTGAGCTGAACCACTATAAAAATCCCGTGTGTTCCCTGTTTTTACTGCTTTTTATCTGTAATCTGTGATTTGTGAGGATTTCACATAGAGTTTGGGTGTTAGGCCCAAATTTCGGTCTAACAGTAACCTAAAATATATCATTACATTGTTATGCAATTGTCACAAATGAGTTGTTGCATGGATAAAACTTGGTCGAAAGGTTATTGGTATATTGTTTTATAAAATTATATATTTGATATATCATTATTTTGTGAATACAAATAGAAAAGAGTTGTTTGTATGTTTAGTATACATAAACATGGATTGTAACACTTATGCATTAGACCCGTGTCAAGCATCACTCGTTAAAATAAATAAATAACCATTAGTAACATGGTTTGCGTTGTCATATGGGAAAGATTATTATTTTATAGCTTAAACGATAAAGCCTGATCACACATTGTACAACAACCATGTTCCGTACCTAATAATACAGTATTAGTTGAAGAGATGCACAATAAAGAAAGGATGGTCAATTGTAAAATGATGTCATCATGTCATCAGGATGAATATTATCATATGATAAATGCCCTCACCGCCCATTAACCGAAAATTGAGTTTCTCATAAATGGACTTTGAGCTAATAGAGATGCTTCTGCTCTATCGAACTGGATAATGCGGGTGATCAAGCTTCCGATCTAGTCCTATCTTGCTACGTTGTCCATCGTGGTGCTTCCGAACCCTCTACCTCTGGCATTATCTCTCACTACAGTGGATCATGCTTATGCTTCTGTTGTTAGCCTGTTAAGTTGTTGATCCTACTTATGCACTGTGTGCACATCTACCTTTGCCAATCCATTCAGTGGCTCTTTCAGTTTGTGATTCTGCTTTTGTCTCACCACCGGAGCCAGCCCAAGTTAAACTGCATAGAACTGCAGACTGCCGGCAGGGAACTCAGAATGCACATGAACCGTTTAGCTGCATAAACTATTCAAAATCCACAGAAGCCATTCAAAACCGCTAGTCCAATAATCAAAAGATATTTCAAACTAATTACCAGTGAACTTCTGTATAGACTTTTAATTGTGACTAATAAAATATGAGTGTTGTCATCTAAAAGGACCCACTCCAGGAATAAAAAATAAGCTAGATGATAGAAAGCACATGATTCAGTCATGAACATGATCCTGAAAAAAGAATAAAAGGACAACAAAGACATGCTCCATTAAATTTAAATAAAATAGAAGCAAAATCCATAAATTTAGTGGGCTTTAATAATAAACCCTATAAATTATGGTTTTTTTATGTGCTTATACCATTTTGGAAATGCAATAGCCAGATTTGCATATATACGTACCTCCATCCAAAAAGGTTGAAAATGTCTTATATCCATAATAGACCTGACCAATTCAATCAAAACGAACTTCACTTTTGCAGAAGCAACCAAGTAGAAGTAGCCAACCCTAAATGCCAAAACAGAAGGAAATCAAAAGATTGAACATGAGACAAAGAGAAACCTTACATTAAAAATTATGATACTGTTTCTTCTTCTAAACTAAAGATATAAACGATTATATTAAAGTAACTCATGCTACAAATTAAAACTAAGGTTTAAAAAATTGATCAGAACCTCCAATAGTGTAGCAAATATATCTAACTTATGACCTGACAGTTATCATAATGCTGTTAAAACCTCTTGTTCTAAATGGGTATCCATGTGGGGTCAAGCGAATCACTTGCAAGAATATATTATAAAAATAGATTAGTAGATCAACTTGACCTACCTAGATGTTATTAGCAAAGCCATTCAATCTGAAATAACCTCTTCATTGGATTTCTTATCTCCATTGACTTGAAGGCGTCGAGGAGATGATTATAAAAAAAACTGATAAAACAATTAGATAGAATTTAAGCAATCTTCATAAGGCAAAAAGGGAGTATTAGGTAGACTTTAAGCTGAAAATATACTTTGTTATAAATATAGTTGTCTCAAGTTGATTTTTCCAGGGTTCCAATTCAATACTCCATGATTCTAACATTCATTTATTAAAATCAGATTTGTAATAAAAATAATACCCCAAAAGCACGTTTAGATAGAATACTAAGGTCCATGCCGTAGTGCTTTGATTTTTCCGAATCTACTCACCTCCACCATGTTTCACAACATTAACTAGACTATGAGTGCTTTGACACTTAATATTAGAATGTTTAAACCAAGTTACTATCATGTCATAGCAACACCAGATCTAGTGCATTTACCATATGTCATAGTACCATGGTAATTATTTTATCAATGCTTATTTGACATTTATAATGTCATTTAATGATGAGAATTTTAATTATACATTCAATATTCATAAATGCACTTCAATATAACTACAAATTGAAAGGAATAAATGCAGATGACAAATTACAAATATCCACTAAGACGAATATCAGACTTTTAACTCTTGATCAAGAAGGTGCATGTAACCAATTTTTGGAACCTCACTGAACAGTAGGCACAAAATTAAATGAAAACTTTACCTCCATTAGCTTTAAATGATTAATGAACGTTTTTTACACGTTTTCCTGCTTATTTTGCATTGATCTAAAATATTCAATAAAAAAATATGTTCGTTGAGGGCCTCACATACCATATAATGTCTACTTACCCAAAATTACATTTAGTAAATATACTTCGGTTCTAAATTTAAGTTTATTGCTTAGTACTCGTTTTGAAAATAGATGAACTATGCAGGAGCAAACGATTTAGATAAATGGGAAAATAGAACCGGGTACTTGTAATTTCATATATTGTCAACTTTAATTGCTAATATAAAATTAAAGAATAATGAAATGTGAAAAATATTTAATGTAGAAAGTTAATAAATTCATTAGAGTAGGCAAAACAATATACGGATAGTGCATTGAATGCACATGCAACTTAAAATTCCTCCTTTATGCAGAAAAGTATATACCGCAATTACCTATATAACGGAGAATAGAATCCCTATATACCTCAATTGTTGCGTATATACAACCAAAATTACCTAGTCAGTATGAATTCCCTTGTTTCAACTCATATGTTTGTTTTAAAGAAAGAAGCGGTCATTGAAAATACCAATGTATGTCAATTAGAAACTTGCAAAATATGATAGTTTAAAATAAAGTTTAACAGCATGTTCCACCTAATAATAAAAAACATCATTCTAACGTACTTGCATTGTTTCCATTGTCTAATTAGTTTTGTATTGTCATATATACAAAGAATCGGTGTTGGGAAAAAAATAGCTATCATATATCGATCAGACCAAGATGAGTACACAAATTTTGTTATGTAGAATTTGATTCAACTTTAACCAGTAGTAAAAAGTTAGAATTCAAATGGGGTCGGCTGCAAACTGATATTTTAATGCAAATGTGTTTAAAAAAGTGCTATCATGTTATGTATTATACTATGATTTAAGGTCAACATAATTAACTGAATAAAAATTGTTGGTTTTAAAATACAAATTACAACTGGAAAAGAATATCAAAATTTATCAAGCGTTTTTCCAGGTATAAAAAAAGTAAACATAAACTAACTCATCGTTAATACAAAATGTTATTGATGAGATAAAAAATTAGAGGAAGCGAAGACAATAATTTAGGAAGAAAAAAAATCAATCGAGATGAATATCCTAGCAAAAGAAATAGAAACTAATGGAACATAATATATAAATAAAATTAAATGTAATACAACAATTTCAATGCAACCATATTTGACATAATAAAACTTGATGCAATTGGTATGAATAGCCAATTTAAAGGTGATGATAAAGGATGTATGTCAATAGAATAAAGATGGTGCGTGAATCGTTGAAATACAATTTACATAATAATCAAGTAAAGTACGGTCACTCTACATGATTGATGATTATAATTTATGGTATCTTAAACTGAAATAATTTAAGTAAATATAACAAATTTAAGTCTTCAGCTGAATTTCTTATTATTACAATATCACCATTGATGAACCATATTGACGTGATTACGGATTTCAAATCGTGGTTAAGGAACCATTAACAAATCATATTTTTTAAACACAAATGATATAACAAAAGTACAAACAAAATGTTTTTCTCCAAATTAGATATATATCATAAGACTGTCATCAAATTGAAATGAAATTAAAATTTAAAAAACATGGATTCACAGAAATAATTTTGGTAACAATTACAAAGAACAATTGTTCCAAATATCCATATTGCCTATGGACTTTTCTCCGTACTTCAGTCGTAAATGAAAAAAGAAAGATAAACACAAAGGAAAAGAGTATTTTTACCAAATGTAAAGCACAATTAAAATTGAGAAGAGCTTTTAAATGGATATAATGAAACAGAAGGAAAATGTTACAAAATTGAAGTGATCACACACAAAGTAATGTGAATACAATACAGTAAAAAAGAATAATTAGTAATAGAAACATGCCTACGAAAAGAGAAAGTATTTAGTGTTAAATTATAGCCTAAAAACTAACATGATATAAGTCGGCCATAACATAGTCTAAACAGAAGTATAAGAAAAAATACTTCGCCATAACGATTTAAACATGAAAACCACTGTACAAAATAATTATGGTAACAATTACAAACAACAATTGTTTCAAATATCCATCATTGACAATGGACTTTTCTCCATGCTTTAGCAGTAAACGAAAAGAGAAAGATAAACACAAAGGAAAAGAGTCTTTTCAACAAATGTGAAGCACAGTTAAAATTTAGAAGTGTTTTTAAATGGATATAATGAAACAGAAGGAAAACATTACAAAATTGAAGTGATGACATACAAACTAATGTGAATGCAATACAGTAAAAAGAATAATTAGTGAAGTGCGAAATTATAGCCTAAAAAATTAACGTGATATAAGCAGGCCACAACATAGTCTAAACAGAAGTATAACAAAAAATACGTCGCCATATTGATTTAAAAGTGAAAACCACATAGTATAACAATGCTTTATTTCATGCTAATTCCGGTCTGATCTGAAAATGATCTTCCCAGAAATAATCATCCAGCCTAACCCAGTTTAAAACTACATTTTACAACTGTCGTGGTCATTTCACAAAATTATAATTCATGTTGATGCATGGACCACATTTCATTGCAAATTCAGATGTTAATATTATCCATTGAAAGAAGCAAAATGTTGACAGTTTTGATTGCAATAGAGCCACCCAACTTTGCCACCAACACAGCGATGTAAGATAAAATAATTTTCATTTTGTGGCTGTATGCAAAGCAGTGAATGTCATTGTGTTGAATAGCAAGTATGGTTAAACAACATCAACTAAATTGCGGTTACCAAATTGATAAAAGAAATTTGCATGGAAAATTAAATCAGTTTCACATCCGATCAGTTCATGGCAAATTAGCATTTTATGACGCGGTGGACAAATTAAGGCAGATGGTAAAAGTAGGTAAATGGTACAAAAGGCAATAACTATGAAATCATAAATTGAGGAAAATAGGGAGAACGAAAATATCACCTGAAACTGGTTAATCGGCCGCAGAGTATGAAAAGTGAAGCGAGCACGAAGACAAAGAGGATTAATCTGGTAGAGTGCCATACCAGCGGTGATAATATCAGTAATTGCTCATCGGGGTACGTGGGTAGAATCAGAGTGTGGTGAAAGGCGTAGGAATGGTTGAGGGGAAGCAGCGGGTCGTCGGAGATAGGGTGATGGCGAGAAGGGATAATTAATGCTGGTAAGGGAAATATTCCATTGGATTAGCGTGAGGGGATATCGTGATTGTGGAAGAATTCATTGGGAAGACTCCGAAAGATTGGAAAAGAGGGTCGAGTAAGCGGTGGTTAGAAGAAATGGACCGGAAGAGCAAAGGGTAAAATGCGTGTGCTAGAAAAAGGACATACGTCACGGCCTAAACGATTTGTTTCTGCTTTCCAGTATAAGTAATAGATTTTCGTTAACTATTCTTGAGCCAAAGCCAAACAACACGAATGGTAAAATTCGGAACACAGACTAAAAAGATACAACATATTCTATGCAAAAACCAAACAACGTGAATAGTAAAATTGCTTTTACCACCACGATATACGTTGAAATCGCAACCAGTTCATCCACGACCACCCACTGGAGCTGTAGTTTGCCTTCCATCTGGCACGTTTTCCACCAAGGGACCTTTCTTTATTTCAAACGCTTAGCTTCTGTAACAACAGTTACATGATTGTCTCAGCAAAAAACTTTTTCCCTGCAAAATTTACAACACAATTAATGGTTAACTCAAAGATGATGCTTTCACGATACTGTACATATATCATTTACGTACTTCTGGTTGAGCTCAGTTAAATAAAATAAAAAAAATCAGACGGATCAATACCAATATAGACACATAGCATTAAATGATAACCTCGACAACTTTAGCAAATTCATGAACACCTGTGATTTTATAGCGATTAAAATTAGTGTTCCCTTGCTATGCTATACATCTCGGATCACACCAACTAAACATGATCCGAATAAATGGAAATTTTCTACAAAATAACGGTCATTTGTGAAAAATGGAACAAAGTATAGTAAATAGTGGCACAAATACCAAACCATAAATCTGTATGCACAAAAACTATGGGTTTGTTTGTTTATCAAAAATGATAGACAGTTCTATCAACTAATGAGGTTATAAAAAAGTGACTTTTTTTATTATTTCAACGGTTATATATCTACTATAACATCATCGTAGGAAGGAATAAACCTAATGAATGGAATTATTTTCTCATAGAGATTACATTAACACCAAAATGCCAAACTAAAATATGTACATATACAAAAGGATATAATGTCACAACATTTACATACGTTGCTATTGGATAAAGAATGGAATGTACAAAAGATAGCAGAATAATTAACTTCCACAGGTAACAAAGTTAGAGATAGTAGATAGTTTGATTGAACAATGAACAACCAGCAAATGAAGAGTACATGAATCATCAAAAGTTCGCAGTCCATCCATGGCTATTATCCTGGTTTAAAAATAGATGTCCAAATGTGAACAATCGCAAAAATATTATCATCTATTCTATGTTTTTTATAGTTATATTAAATGAATATGTGATTTACTGTGCTATTCAAGATCCAACTTTCTAAAGATAAAAATTGATCAAATATTTTGCTAATCTTCTATTCAAATGAATACAACTTATAATTTATCTATTACCTAGTTAGTTCCAATCTGATTGAACTTTTATGCAAGCATGGATTATTATTAAAAAAAAAATAAGAGAGTTGGTGTACTGTTCTGCTTATGTCAAGTTCTAAAAGACATTTTTTGTGACATGCATAAAAAATGAATGATTGGAAACAAAGTCAAATGGGTTTTATAGTTAGCTAGCAAAATATTCCAAATAATGAAGTATTTACATAATTAGTATGTATATATGTATGTATATATAAATAAGTACACACCAAAAACACAAAAATATGTATGTATAAATATGTAAATTTTATATATGAATATATGTGTGTGCATACATGAAAAATGTGTGTTGCAATATGTAAATATTATATATGCATATATGTATGTGTATGCATACATGAAAAATGTGTGCGCAACAAAAATTAATATGGTTAAGTGTCAATATTGGATGAAATGAATTTTCAATTTCTACAGCCCTAGCTCTCTTTTTGGACATCAATAATGATACGCAAATTATAATTTCATCAAAAAAATGAAAAATTAGATTGCCACAACAAAATAAGCTATAATCTGGGTATTAAAAGCAGTATTATATTCAGAAATTGGTTCCGTTTTGCATCATTTAACAACCTCACCGAAGAACAAAAACAGAACCATAGGCTCTCCAACAAATTCGAAACAAAGAAAAGAATTAGCCATTCAATTCAAATTAGTACATTGCTGTGACGGCAAGGAATTTCGCTCGGTCCGAACCAGTCGCTAAACCGACCCAGACCGTTCGAAACGCCCTATCGTTTGAGAACACGACAAATCAGAATGCATACAGAAGAACATTTCATTGTATATCACAACAATGCATCAGATTACAAGAATATACAGAGTATAAATGAATATCACACAGAAATATCAGAGATTTAAATTACATTTAAATACCTCGCAGCGGAAAATAATACAATACACAACTAGAAGAGATATACGGATACAAAGCTTTCCGGATATCGTTCCAGCTGTAAACCAGGATTCTGTGAATATAAATCTGCAAAACCAAAACTACTAGCTGCCCGTGTCAAAATAGGGGCACCCAGAGTTTAGGTTAAAACAATAAACTCCAGGTCAGTCATATGACTGGTGTGAGAACTAAAACAGTTATTAATCTTTATTTTTAAAGCTAGGTAAATCAAGGGACCACGCCGTATAACACGGAACGGGTTTTCTCCCAAGAATACCAGTGCATAAAACCAACAGCGCAATGCTAAGTAAAGAAAAATGAAGCTGTTATAAGACCCAGGTCCTATCACACAATGCAACGCAAGCCGGGGGATAGGGTTTTCCCTTATAACAACCAAAGAATGCTTGATACGTTTAAAACAAATCATTTGATACTATTATAAGTGCATAGTGTATAAAACAACTTCAAATCATAAATATCAATCATAGGCGGCATGAGCGTCCCATGCCACTATGTCGCCATAAATAGGTTTACAATCAAAATCGCAAAGTCACGTATTTGGAAATTGGATTTCCATCTATGAACCGAGGCAAAAGATAGTCCTCAACCGATTCGAGACAATCTAGCCCATGTCTCAGGATCAGAGCTCGAGTGACCCTTGGAGCGACAGGGCTGGTCCACCGATGTGGATTAAAATGCCTGAACACTATGTTTCCCCGCCCTTTGGGACGTAAATGAGCCAACTAAATGACTCTACCGGTTCGAGAACGACCGATCAATCCGAGGCGCCTCGCAACAGCAACAACCACATAAGTCAAACTCGTCAGGGCGTGTAAAACCACTGACGCCACTTTTTAGCTAGAAGGAAACGCATGCCCTCCCTGAGGTCCGTCTCCCGTTTTTGGTTCATACCGGGTGTGAAACACGCGAAGTAAACGTTACACAAAGCTACGCCACAAAGGCCGTGCTTTGATCATCACCACAAGACTTTGCTTTTCAACAGAAGCCTTGATCAATTGCCACTTAGGCATGCCACACAGGCAATTCACTCCATGCGTTTGATATCCATCAATATATAACCCCTGAGCTCGTACGTCTCAGAGAAGGGCGTTAAGCAAGAGAATAAATTCTCCGCCGCCAAACAGATATATATTTAATAGAGATCAATCACACGGACTAAAATCCAATGTCAGACACACAGTCCATTTACAAGTCCGTTCTGGGGCTGAACGAAACCGGAGGCACCTAGTACCCCGCATATCCATCGATCTCCAAGTACGTCTGGACGATCACCAACTGTTTCCATCTTCTTGGGTGTACAGCCCAATCAAGATCATCAGTTATCACCCAAACGACTTGAAGACTTCCGGTCTTCGACCATCGTCTTCGTCTTCGACTTATCGTCGTATCAGTTATTCAGAATGGGATCAACCCGGTCTTTCCGAATAACTCGCGTATATTTTAAATAAGTGTTACACAAACACAACATACGCCTCATTCCAATCCAATAGTCACTAACCGTAAATTAATCAAGAGAATAATTCCCCAAATATTAACCCCGAAGGTCGAAACCAACATCAGATCAATATCCAGAAAACCATCCTGCTTGGCTAACCGACAGTTAGTTTCTAAATTTCACATTCATAGGGAAAGATTCCCATTAATTTTATCCAAGATAAATTCCTTGAATTTATTCTTCAATCTTCTTTTTGAATTTCAATTCAAACTAGTCGGGATTAGCGAACCTTACCGAAGTAATCATTTGTTTTAATTTCCCAATCCCAACCTATTCATCCCATGAAGTAAAACTGGTTATACTTCATATCTAACACCACGGTGTTATCGGTAAATTCAATTACCATTTCACGTTCAAATCTAATTAAAGATTTAACTATCGCCTGGAGCAAAACTGGTGATACTCCATTTCGATTATTTCAATCTAATTAAAGATTCATTAAAACTTCACTTAGTTTTAATCTTTAAATGGGTTAAAGAATCAGTGTCATTTAAAACACAGTTCACGATAAACCCAAAATCACATCCATTAATTATCGGGTTAAAGAACAGGTGTTATTTAAAACACTGTCCACGATAAACCCAAAAATCAATATCAATTCAATTCCAATTAAATATTATTTAATTGGTACACTTCATTAAATCTAAATAAAAAGATTTAATCTTTTCTCAACTGGGTTCAAGAACAGCGTTAGTGAAGACACCATTCACGACAAACCCAAATCACATTTGATATTCAATACAAGGCACTGAATAGAAAATATATCGGCTTATATTCAATATCAAATTCTACGATTAACAAATGTCGTATTGGAAATAACGATATAAATATATATCTTTCAAATTTCCATAACAACATCTGTATAATCACGAATTCCAACATCGAAATATTCCGAAGACAATTTCGATTCAAATCCATTCCAATGCAATCATTGGAAATTTTGGTTATTTTTTAAAACCCTTTTCGAATTCAATTTATTTATTCAAAAATAAATAGAATTATAATTCTAGTTCAAAACTAGTTCATTTCGATAAAAATCTATTTTTATCTTTTCAAATATGGAGTTTTTCATCCCAATTCTTCTCAAATCATTTCTTATGATTTTACACAAATTATTACTATTTTTAATAATTTTATCAAGGCCCGTACAGTCGATTTCCATCAACGGCCATCGAACTGCACTTACAGCGACCTTTTTCGAATTTGATTTGGACGTATCTCCACATCCAACCGTTAGATTTCAAATTTCTAACATTCGTTAGAAAGCTCTTTTCGATACGAACCCAAAGGTTCCGGTTTTAGGAGGATCCGACGGTCGGATCTCCCGTAATGTCCGTTTGAAATAAATGGTCGAAATTCACGAACTGCCGCGGCGCGGCGCGTTCTATTCAGGCCATTATATTATATATATAATATATATAATATATATTTCGTCGATTTCTATTTAAAACGAGTTCTATAAATAGTTTTAAAATCGTTTCAAAAGCTATTTCAACTTTCTTTTCAATTCAAATCAAAATTGAATTCTTCTTTATAAATTCGTTTTAAAATTCATTTCTATTCAATTCAAATTTCAATTCAATTCGAATTCATTTCAATTCACTTTCAATTCAATTTGAAATCGTTTTCAATTCAATTCATTTCGAAATCGTTTTCAATTCAATTCATTTCGAAATCGTTTTCAATTCAATTCATTTCGAAATCGAATAAAATCGATATAAATATCGTTCACGTCGAAATGGCGTCAATCCAATCAACACGGCTTCATATATTCCTTTATTTTCAAATATTCTATTTCAAATATTTCTTTTTCAAAATAGTTGTTATTATCAAAATATTTCGTTCAACACATGACCAATCTCAATGGATGAGTACTGTCAACACATGAACCTTTATTTTATATTATTCTTTATTTTCTAAATTGGAATGAGGCCCAATCAATTACCATATAAAGTTAATTATATGGATTTTCACACAACACATGCATATCATAGCATTGAAAAATAATCAACCATCAACCAAAGTGCACTACACTGTATAAGCATCAAATATAGATATCTAACGCTTATAACAGCCTGTCAATCAATCGATCGACATATTCAATCAATCAGGATGAGTGAACTTCAAATTTCATCCCAACACCCGTGTGGGGTTTCAAACTATCAAACACAGATTTTATTTGTGCAGTTGGGCGATGTGTAAAATTTATCGACCCAATCAATGTCCTTCAAATAGGTGTACATAAACAAACCGTCCGGTTTGTAAATGAATATTTTATCTTATTCACTTCACGTTAAAAATTATATTTTTAACGATAAAACATTTTATTTTAACATATGAATTTCTATTCAGTTCATTTATTCAATAAAATGATATTTTTATTTTTCCAACATATTTTAGAAAATTTCGGCGGCATAACGGCACGATACTAGAAACGGGACGAGGCCTAGCCTTATCCCCGGTCTAGTGAAGGCCCACGCCATTCACACATCAATCAAATCAATTCATTACACCACACAATTCAATTTCAATCAAATAATCTAACTAATTTTTGCAATCAAACAAACAAGTCCATGGTCTGTGGACGATTGTGTCGGGTGCTACTAAGCACCGTCTGCATCCTAATATATATATATAGCTAGAAAATGAAATTGAAAGGTGAGAAATTCTCACCAAAGGGGTTCCACTCCGCCATTTCATTTCTGAATTTATGAACCGTTTGAATTCCCTTTTGATTTTAATCCGTTCCATCGCCCTCTGTTTCACGTTGTTCATATTAAAAATCATGTCTTTATATTTTTATAAACAACGCTATTATATTTTTATAAACAACGCTTTTATATTTTTATAAACACTATTATATTTTTATCCTTCTAAGAATATTTTGATTCATACGATAATCTAATTTTTTTTATAAACAACGAAATCAAAGAAAATTCTTACTTTTATAATCAATGAAAAACTCATTTGAAAATCTCATTTTAAATCACTTATAAATCTCATTTCCAATCACCAAAAAAAATATCGTTTTCGGATCTCATAAAAACACATTTTTAGTTTTAATAAAAATAATTTCAGATTTTAAATAACCATATTTTAAGTTTTATTTACTAATAAAAATCAGTTTTATTAGCTAACTAACATCAAAATTAATAACTAACTAAAATTAGAATTCAATGAACAAATAAAATCAGGATAAAACTTACCGAAGAAAGAAAACTAGGGTTTCTCATCGTCGGATCTGCGGAGCGTCGAAGTTGGAGGCTGTTGCTCGGCTTCGGTTGGAGGAAAAGGGGAAAATGGCTCGCTGTTTGAACTGAGGGGGTTATGGGGTGCGTTGGTGAAGGAAAGGGGGCGGGGTCTGTGTGGGTCTGAGGGGTTTCGACGCAGGAGGAGGCCGGAGTTTGAGGGAGGCGGCGGAAGCAGATGGTGGTGCAGCGGGTGTTTAGGCGATGAGTCTTCTTCGATTTGGGGGCAAGTCTAGGGTTCCATGCGAGAGAGGAAGGAGGAGCGAAGGGAGGGGAGGCGCTCGCCAGTCAGCGAGGTGGAGGGGGCCCGACGACGTCGACGGCGGTCTGGAGGCAGGGGCGGGGGCGCGATTTGGTTTAGCAGATTTTTTTTTATTTCAAAATGAATCGGGTTTGTCCGATGGAAAGGGGAAAGAGAAAGTGAAGAGGGGGGTTAGTGTAAAGGGTTTGACCATTTATTTATTTAATTAATTAATTTCCCCACAAAGGTAAGTTTTTATTTCAAACTCCAATCCAACCTCACCGACTGTCGTCCCTAGCTAATTGCCCCCATTCCGAACACAATGGGATATGTTTTATTAGCCAATTCTATCGTTTCAATCAGTTTTCGTTTAAATCAATATATATATATATATATATATATTCAATTCAAACGTACATTTCAAATTACCGGGGCCACATACAGTCTCTTAAAATTCCCGAAAAATATTTTCTATCTTCGTATTGACGATACGGTCCTAACAAAACTAATTTCGTCGAATTCTGAGACCGTATGAAAAATGGCCAATTTCCAGTCGATTATAATTAACTGAAACTGGTCAAACGCGTTTTCCTTTGCCACGCTCACATATTGATTCGAAAAATTATGAAATTTGGAACCTAGCAATAATTTGACACTGCGGATCCAACAAAACTGGTTTCGTCGAAATCCGAGGTCATTTGCAAAATGTCCATTTATAAGGGCCTGAATTCCATAGCGACTATTCAGAATTTTCAACTGGACATATCTTTTGATCCCCGCTATGAAAATTTGATTATTCGGATTCGTTGGAAAGATATTACCAATTAGATCCTAAGGTTTTTGGTTTAACTAAAATCCGGATTGTTTTGCACCCGGTACATTCAATTGAAGTTTGAAATCGAATTATCGAACTACCGCGCCATTTTCAATTCTATTTATAATTATATATATATATTTATATTCTAACGACGACGCGTATAATATATACGTTCTAAATATATTCAAAATAAAATTTCTCGTCGATATTATTTAAAATAATCTAATTTAAATATCAAAATTCGCTAGAATTGCCAAAATAAAAATTTTAAACTGGCCCAGATTTTCGGGTTGTTACAATCTCCCCCACTTAAAACTTTTCGTCCCCGAAAAGGAACAAAGTCGAAAGTGGTTTGATTAATCAACTCTACGATCGATCAGGCTTCCATTCTCCAACTCTTTAGTTTCTGAGAATTTTCAAAAATTTCAAAAATTTGGCTAACACCCTAAATTTTCGAAAAATTTCGCCATAACCTCCCCTGCACCGGGAGCATCGGGGAATTTCAAATAGCTTCCCCGGTCCTTCAGATCTCAAAAACAAAAAGAAAAAGCCAAGCGGCTAGCCAATAGGCTCATAAAATCATCATCACCCAAACAAAACAGTAAATTATGTAGTAAACATGTACCTATTTGTCGGGCAAACAAATTTTATTCTCTGCTCTAGCCTCCTTGCTATGACCTGTTCAAGGTAAGTATATGTATATGCAAGCAAATGCGTCCAATTTTCAGTACAGTTCAATATTTGGTTCAATTAGGCATAATGGTTCAAAATTATCAAACAAATAAACAAACAACACAAACATCAATCAATTAGTGGATTAACGTTTCAAATTCATAATTTTGATATATATAAAGAAAATCATGTTTTGATGCCAAATCACAACAATAAGCCCTATCTAATTTCGGTTCTCACACCAGTCTAATGGAAATATAGAAATCTCACTTTCGTTACTCGAAAATAGATACTGGCGACAGTGCCCCATCACCAGAATTATCCCCGGGCAACTAGAGTATGATCCTATAACCATCCAGTATATTAAAACTTCGAATACACGTTTGCAAGACGCATATGCAAAATCTTTATATATCGGATTGTCCAAATCAATTTAAATAAATAATCAAATACGAATAATTGATTTTAAATTTTCAAAGCAAAATTTGTTTTCATTTGAAAAATATACTCTTCACACTCGTTCTAGGATACTACTGATCCCATCTCTAACGAGTCATTCCCGTTGGATATTACTAATCCAATATCTGATGAATTCTTTCGTATGGTTCTAATGTGCCTTGTTCTCTGCTTTGTAAACCAAAGCTCTGATACCAACTGTGACGGCAAGGAATTTCGCTCGGTCCGAACCAGTCGCTAAACCGACCCAGACCGTTCGAAACGCCCTATCGTTTGAGAACACGACAAATCAGAATGCATACAGAAGAACATTTCATTGTATATCACAACAATGCATCAGATTACAAGAATATACAGAGTATAAATGAATATCACACAGAAATATCAGAGATTTAAATTACATTTAAATACCTCGCAGCGGAAAATAATACAATACACAACTAGAAGAGATATACGGATACAAAGCTTTCCGGATATCGTTCCAGCTGTAAACCAGGATTCTGTGAATATAAATCTGCAAAACCAAAACTACTAGCTGCCCGTGTCAAAATAGGGGCACCCAGAGTTTAGGTTAAAACAATAAACTCCAGGTCAGTCATATGACTGGTGTGAGAACTAAAACAGTTATTAATCTTTATTTTTAAAGCTAGGTAAATCAAGGGACCACGCCGTATAACACGGAACGGGTTTTCTCCCAAGAATACCAGTGCATAAAACCAACAGCGCAATGCTAAGTAAAGAAAAATGAAGCTGTTATAAGACCCAGGTCCTATCACACAATGCAACGCAAGCCGGGGGATAGGGTTTTCCCTTATAACAACCAAAGAATGCTTGATACGTTTAAAACAAATCATTTGATACTATTATAAGTGCATAGTGTATAAAACAACTTCAAATCATAAATATCAATCATAGGCGGCATGAGCGTCCCATGCCACTATGTCGCCATAAATAGGTTTACAATCAAAATCGCAAAGTCACGTATTTGGAAATTGGATTTCCATCTATGAACCGAGGCAAAAGATAGTCCTCAACCGATTCGAGACAATCTAGCCCATGTCTCAGGATCAGAGCTCGAGTGACCCTTGGAGCGACAGGGCCGGTCCACCGATGTGGATTAAAATGCCTGAACACTACGTTTCCCCGCCCTTTGGGGCGTAAATGAGCCAACTAAATGACTCTACCGGTTCGAGAACGACCGATCAATCCGAGGCGCCTCGCAACAGCAACAACCACATAAGTCAAACTCGTCAGGGCGTGTAAAACCACTGACGCCACTTTTTAGCTAGAAGGAAACGCATGCCCTCCCTGAGGTCCGTCTCCCGTTTTTGGTTCATACCGGGTGTGAAACACGCGAAGTAAACGTTACACAAAGCTACGCCACAAAGGCCGTGCTTTGATCATCACCACAAGACTTTGCTTTTCAACAGAAGCCTTGATTAATTGCCACTTAGGCATGCCACACAGGCAATTCACTCCATGCGTTTGATATCCATCAATATATAACCCCTGAGCTCGTACGTCTCAGAGAAGGGCGTTAAGCAAGAGAATAAATTCTCCGCCGCCAAACAGATATATATTTAATAGAGATCAATCACACGGACTAAAATCCAATGTCAGACACACAGTCCATTTACAAGTCCGTTCTGGGGCTGAACGAAACCGGAGGCACCTAGTACCCCGCATATCCATCGATCTCCAAGTACGTCTGGACGATCACCAACTGTTTCCATCTTCTTGGGTGTACAGCCCAATCAAGATCATCAGTTATCACCCAAACGACTTGAAGACTTCCGGTCTTCGACCATCGTCTTCATCTTCGACTTATCGTCGTATCAGTTATTCAGAATGGGATAAACCCGGTCTTTCCGAATAACTCGCGTATATTTTAAATAAGTGTTACACAAACACAACATACGCCTCATTCCAATCCATTAGTCACTAACCGTAAATTAATCAAGAGAATAATTCCCCAAATATTAACCCCGAAGGCCGAAACCAACATCAGATCAATATCCAGAAAACCATCCTGCTTGGCTAACCGACAGTTAGTTTCTAAATTTCACATTCATAGGGAAAGGTTCCCATTAATTTTATCCAAGATAAATTCCTTGAATTTATTCTTCAATCTTCTTTTTGAATTTCAATTCAAACTAGTCGGGATTAGCGAACCTTACCGAAGTAATCATTTGTTTTAATTTCCCAATCCCAACCTATTCATCCCATGAAGTAAAACTGGTTATACTTCATATCTAACACCACGGTGTTATCGGTAAATTCAATTACCATTTCACGTTCAAATCTAATTAAAGATTTAACTATCGCCTGGATCAAAACTGGTGATACTCCATTTCGATTATTTCAATCTAATTAAAGATTCATTAAAACTTCACTTAGTTTTAATCTTTAAATGGGTTAAAGAATCAGTGTCATTTAAAACACAGTTCACGATAAACCCAAAATCACATCCATTAATTATCGGGTTAAAGAACAGGTGTTATTTAAAACACTGTCCACGATAAACCCAAAAATCAATATCAATTCAATTCCAATTAAATATTATTTAATTGGTACACTTCATTAAATCTAAATAAAAAGATTTAATCTTTTCTCAACTGGGTTCAAGAACAGCGTTAGTGAAGACACCATTCACGACAAACCCAAATCACATTTGATATTCAATACAAGGCACTGAATAGAAAATATATCGGCTTATATTCAATATCAAATTCTACGATTAACAAATGTCGTATTGGAAATAACGATATAAATATATATCTTTCAAATTTCCATAACAACATCTGTATAATCACGAATTCCAACATCGAAATATTCCGAAGACAATTTCGATTCAAATCCATTCCAATGCAATCATTGGAAATTTTGGTTATTTTTTAAAACCCTTTTCGAATTCAATTTATTTATTCAAAAATAAATAGAATTATAATTCTAGTTCAAAACTAGTTCATTTCGATAAAAATCTATTTTTATCTTTTCAAATATGGAGTTTTTCATCCCAATTCTTCTCAAATCATTTCTTATGATTTTACACAAATTATTACTATTTTTAATAATTTTATCAAGGCCCGTACAGTCGATTTCCATCAACGGCCATCGAACTGCACTTACAGCGACCTTTTTCGAATTTGATTTGGACGTATCTCCAAATCCAACCGTTAGATTTCAAATTTCTAACATTCGTTAGAAAGCTCTTTTCGATACGAACCCAACGGTTCCGGTTTTAGGAGGATCCGACGGTCGGATCTCCCGTAATGTCCGTTTGAAATAAATGGTCGAAATTCACGAACTGCCGCGGCGCGGCGCGTTCTATTCAGGCCATTATATTATATATATAATATATACAATATATATTTCGTCGATTTCTATTTAAAACGAGTTCTATAAATAGTTTTAAAATCGTTTCAAAAGCTATTTCAACTTTCTTTTCAATTCAAATCAAAATTGAATTCTTCTTTATAAATTCGTTTTAAAATTCATTTCTATTCAATTCAAATTTCAATTCAATTCGAATTCATTTCAATTCACTTTCAATTCAATTTGAAATCGTTTTCAATTCAATTCATTTCGAAATCGTTTTCAATTCAATTCATTTCGAAATCGTTTTCAATTCAATTCATTTCGAAATCGAATAAAATCAATATAAATATCGTTCACGTCGAAATGGCGTCAATCCAATCAACACGGCTTCATATATTCCTTTATTTTCAAATATTCTATTTCAAATATTTCTTTTTCAAAATAGTTGTTATTATCAAAATATTTCGTTCAACACATGACCAATCTCAATGGATGAGTACTGTCAACACATGAACCTTTATTTTATATTATTCTTTATTTTCTAAATTGGAATGAGGCCCAATCAATTACCATATAAAGTTAATTATATGGATTTTCACACAACACATGCATATCATAGCATTGAAAAATAATCAACCATCAACCAAAGTGCACTACACTGTATAAGCATCAAATATAGATATCTAACGCTTATAACAGCTTGTCAATCAATCGATCGACATATTCAATCAATCAGGATGAGTGAACTTCAAATTTCATCCCAACACCCGTGTGGGGTTTCAAACAATCAAACACAGATTTTATTTGTGCAGTTGGGCGATGTGTAAAATTTATCGACCCAATCAATGTCCTTCAAATAGGTGTACATAAACAAACCGTCCGGTTTGTAAATGAATATTTTATCTTATTCACTTCACGTTAAAAATTATATTTTTAACGATAAAACATTTTATTTTAACATATGAATTTCTATTCAGTTCATTTATTCAATAAAATGATATTTTTATTTTTCCAACATATTTTAGAAAATTTCGGCGGCATAACGGCACGATACTAGAAACGGGACGAGGCCTAGCCTTATCCCCGGTCTAGTGAAGGCCCACGCCATTCACACATCAATCAAATCAATTCATTACACCACACAATTCAATTTCAATCAAATAATCTAACTAATTTTTGCAATCAAACAAACAAGTCCATGGTCTGTGGACGATTGTGTCGGGTGCTACTAAGCACCGTCTGCATCCTAATATATATATATAGCTAGAAAATGAAATTAAAAGGTGAGAAATTCTCACCAAAGGGGTTCCACTCCGCCATTTCATTTCTGAATTTCTGAACCGTTTGAATTCCCTTTTGATTTCAATCCGTTCCATCGCCCTCTGTTTCACGCTGTTCATATTAAAAATCATGTCTTTATATTTTTATAAACAACGCTATTATATTTTTATAAACAACGCTTTTATATTTTTATAAACACTATTATATTTTTATCCTTCTAAGAATATTTTGATTCATACGATAATCTAATTTTTTTTATAAACAACGAAATCAAAGAAAATTCTTACTTTTATAATCAATGAAAAACTCATTTGAAAATCTCATTTTAAATCACTTATAAATCTCATTTCCAATCACCAAAAAAAATATCGTTTTCGGATCTCATAAAAACACATTTTTAGTTTTAATAAAAATAATTTCAGATTTTAAATAACCATATTTTAAGTTTTATTTACTAATAAAAATCAGTTTTATTAGCTAACTAACATCAAAATTAATAACTAACTAAAATTAGAATTCAATGAACAAATAAAATCAGGATAAAACTTACCGAAGAAAGAAAACTAGGGTTTCTCATCGTCGGATCTGCGGAGCGTCGAAGTTGGAGGCTGTTGCTCGGCTTCGGTTGGAGGAAAAGGGGAAAATGGCTCGCTGTTTGAACTGAGGGGGTTATGGGGTGCGTTGGTGAAGGAAAGGGGGCAGGGTCTGTGTGGGTCTGAGGGGTTTCGACGCAGGAGGAGGCCGGAGTTTGAGGGAGGCGGCGGAAGCAGATGGTGGTGCAGCGGGTGTTTAGGCGATGAGTCTTCTTCGATTTGGGGGCAAGTCTAGGGTTCCACGCGAGAGAGGAAGGAGGAGCGAAGGGAGGGGAGGCGCTCGCCAGTCAGCGAGGTGGAGGGGGCCCGGCGACGTCGACGGCGGTCTGGAGGCAGGGGCGGGGGCGCGATTTGGTTGAGCAGATTTTTTTTTATTTCAAAATGAATCGGGTTTGTCCGATGGAAAGGGGAAAGAGAAAGTGAAGAGGGGGGTTAGTGTAAAGGGTTTGACCATTTATTTATTTAATTAATTAATTTCCCCACAAAGGTAAGTTTTTATTTCAAACTCCAATCCAACCTCACCGACTGTCGTCCCTAGCTAATTGCCCCCATTCCGAACACAATGGGATATGTTTCATTAGCCAATTCTATCGTTTCAATCAGTTTTCATTTAAATCAAAATATAAATATATATATATTTATATATTCAATTCAAACGTACATTTCAAATTACCGGGGCCACATACAGTCTCTTAAAATTCCCGAAAAATATTTTCTATCTTCGTATTGACGATACGGTCCTAACAAAACTAATTTCGTCGAATTCTGAGACCGTATGAAAAATGGCCAATTTCCAGTCGATTAAAATTAACTGAAACTGGTCAAACGCGTTTTCCTTTGCCACGCTCACATATTGATTCGAAAAATTATGAAATTTGAAACCTAGCAATAATTTGACACTGCGGATCCAACAAAACTGGTTTCGTCGAAATCCGAGGTCATTTGCAAAATGTCCATTTATAAGGGCCTGAATTCCATAGCGACTATTCAGAATTTTCAACTGGACATATCTTTTGATCCCCGCTATGAAAATTTGATTATTCGGATTCGTTGGAAAGATATTACCAATTAGATCCTAAGGTTTTTGGTTTAACTAAAATCCGGATTGTTTTGCACCCGGTACATTCAATTGAAGTTTGAAATCGAATTATCGAACTACCGCGCCATTTTCAATTCTATTTATAATTATATATAAATATTTATATTCTAACGACGACGCGTATAATATATACGTTCTAAATATATTCAAAATAAAATTTCTCGTCGATATTATTTAAAATAATCTAATTTAAATATCAAAATTCGCTAGAATTGCCAAAATAAAAATTTTAAACTGGCCCAGATTTTCGGGTTGTTACAATCTCCCCCACTTAAAACTTTTCGTCCCCGAAAAGGAACAAAGTCGAAAGTGGTTTGATTAATCAACTCTACGATCGATCAGGCTTCCATTCTCCAACTCTTTAGTTTCTGAGAATTTTCAAAAATTTCAAAAATTTGGCTAACACCCTAAATTTTCGAAAAATTTCGCCATAACCTCCCCTGCACCGGGAGCATCGGGGAATTTCAAATAGCTTCCCCGGTCCTTCAGATCTCAAAAACAAAAAGAAAAAGCCAAGCGGCTAGCCAATAGGCTCATAAAATCATCATCACCCAAACAAAACAGTAAATTATGTAGTAAACATGTACCTATTTGTCGGGCAAACAAATTTTATTCTCTGCTCTAGCCTCCTTGCTATGACCTGTTCAAGGTAAGTATATGTATATGCAAGCAAATGCGTCCAATTTTCAGTACAGTTCAATATTTGGTTCAATTAGGCATAATGGTTCAAAATTATCAAACAAACAACACAAACATCAATCAATTAGTGGATTAACGTTTCAAATTCATAATTTTGATATATATAAAGAAAATCATGTTTTGATGCCAAATCACAACAATAAGCCCTATCTAATTTCGGTTCACACACCAGTCTAATGGAAATATAGAAATCTCACTTTCGTTACTCGAAAATAGATACTGGCGACAATGCCCCATCACCAGAATTATCCCCGGGCAACTAGAGTATGATCCTATAACCATCCAGTATATTAAAACTTCGAATACACGTTTGCAAGACGCATATGCAAAATCTTTATATATCGGATTGTCCAAATCAATTTAAATAAATAATCAAATACGAATAATTGATTTTAAATTTTCAAAGCAAAATTTGTTTTCATTTGAAAAATATACTCTTCACACTCGTTCTAGGATACTACTGATCCCATCTCTAACGAGTCATTCCCGTTGGATATTACTAATCCAATATCTGATGAATTCTTTCGTATGGTTCTAATGTGCCTTGTTCTCTGCTTTGTAAACCAAAGCTCTGATACCAACTGTGACGGCAAGGAATTTCGCTCGGTCCGAACCAGTCGCTAAACCGACCCAGACCGTTCGAAACGCCCTATCGTTTGAGAACACGACAAATCAGAATGCATACAGAAGAACATTTCATTGTATATCACAACAATGCATCAGATTACAAGAATATACATAGTATAAATGAATATCACACAGAAATATCAGAGATTTAAATTACATTTAAATACCTCGCAGCGGAAAATAATACAATACACAACTAGAAGAGATATACGGATACAAAGCTTTCCGGATATCGTTCCAGCTGTAAACCAGGATTCTGTGAATATAAATCTGCAAAACCAAAACTACTAGCTGCCCGTGTCAAAATAGGGGCACCCAGAGTTTAGGTTAAAACAATAAACTCCAGGTCAGTCATATGACTGGTGTGAGAACTAAAACAGTTATTAATCTTTATTTTTAAAGCTAGGTAAATCAAGGGACCACGCCGTATAACACGGAACGGGTTTTCTCCCAAGAATACCAGTGCATAAAACCAACAGCGCAATGCTAAGTAAAGAAAAATGAAGCTGTTATAAGACCCAGGTCCTATCACACAATGCAACGCAAGCCGGGGGATAGGGTTTTCCCTTATAACAACCAAAGAATGCTTGATACGTTTAAAACAAATCATTTGATACTATTATAAGTGCATAGTGTATAAAACAACTTCAAATCATAAATATCAATCATAGGCGGCATGAGCGTCCCATGCCACTATGTCGCCATAAATAGGTTTACAATCAAAATCGCAAAGTCACGTATTTGGAAATTGGATTTCCATCTATGAACCGAGGCAAAAGATAGTCCTCAACCGATTCGAGACAATCTAGCCCATGTCTCAGGATCAGAGCTCGAGTGACCCTTGGAGCGACAGGGCCGGTCCACCGATGTGGATTAAAATGCCTGAACACTACGTTTCCCCGCCCTTTGGGGCGTAAATGAGCCAACTAAATGACTCTACCGGTTCGAGAACGACCGATCAATCCGAGGCGCCTCGCAACAGCAACAACCACATAAGTCAAACTCGTCAGGGCGTGTAAAACCACTGACGCCACTTTTTAGCTAGAAGGAAACGCATGCCCTCCCTGAGGTCCGTCTCCCGTTTTTGGTTCATACCGGGTGTGAAAC
The DNA here is from genome assembly GCA_030737875.1 of Allium sativum. Lineage (NCBI taxonomy): Eukaryota > Viridiplantae > Streptophyta > Magnoliopsida > Asparagales > Amaryllidaceae > Allium > Allium sativum. The sequence goes on from CM060920.1 coordinate 194,346,769, forward strand.
ACGCGAAGTAAACGTTACACAAAGCTACGCCACAAAGGCCGTGCTTTGATCATCACCACAAGACTTTGCTTTTCAACAGAAGCCTTGATCAATTGCCACTTAGGCATGCCACACAGGCAATTCACTCCATGCGTTTGATATCCATCAATATATAACCCCTGAGCTCGTACGTCTCAGAGAAGGGCGTTAAGCAAGAGAATAAATTCTCCGCCGCCAAACAGATATATATTTAATAGAGATCAATAACACGGACTAAAATCCAATGTCAGACACACAGTCCATTTACAAGTCCGTTCTGGGGCTGAATGAAACCGGAGGCACCTAGTACCCCGCATATCCATCGATCTCCAAGTACGTCTGGACGATCACCAACTGTTTCCATCTTCTTGGGTGTACAGCCCAATCAAGATCATCAGTTATCACCCAAACGACTTGAAGACTTCCGGTCTTCGACCATCGTCTTCATCTTCGACTTATCGTCGTATCAGTAATTCAGAATGGGATAAACCCGGTCTTTCCGAATAACTCGCGTATATTTTAAATAAGTGTTACACAAACACAACATACGCCTCATTCCAGTCCATTAGTCACTAACCGTAAATTAATCAAGAGAATAATTCCCCAAATATTAACCCCGAAGGCCGAAACCAACATCAGATCAATATCCAGAAAACCATCCTGCTTGGCTAACCGACAGTTAGTTTCTAAATTTCACATTCATAGGGAAAGGTTCCCATTAATTTTATCCAAGATAAATTCCTTGAATTTATTCTTCAATCTTCTTTTTGAATTTCAATTCAAACTAGTCGGGATTAGCGAACCTTACCGAAGTAATCATTTGTTTTAATTTCCCAATCCCAACCTATTCATCCCATGAAGTAAAACTGGTTATACTTCATATCTAACACCACGGTGTTATCGGTAAATTCAATTACCATTTCACGTTCAAATCTAATTAAAGATTTAACTATCGCCTGGAGCAAAACTGGTGATACTCCATTTCGATTATTTCAATCTAATTAAAGATTCATTAAAACTTCACTTAGTTTTAATCTTTAAATGGGTTAAAGAATCAGTGTCATTTAAAACACAGTTCACGATAAACCCAAAATCACATCCATTAATTATCTGGTTAAAGAACAGGTGTTATTTAAAACACTGTCCACGATAAACCCAAAAATCAATATCAATTCAATTCCAATTAAATATTATTTAATTGGTACACTTCATTAAATCTAAATAAAAAGATTTAATCTTTTCTCAACTAGGTTCAAGAACAGCGTTAGTGAAGACACCATTCACGACAAACCCAAATCACATTTGATATTCAATACAAGGCACTGAATAGAAAATATATCGGCTTATATTCAATATCAAATTCTACGATTAACAAATGTCGTATTGGAAATAACGATATAAATATATATCTTTCAAATTTCCATAACAACATATGTATAATCACGAATTCCAACATCGAAATATTCCGAAGACAATTTCAATTCAAATCCATTCCAATGCAATCATTGGAAATTTTGGTTATTTTTTAAAACCCTTTTCGAATTCAATTTATTTATTCAAAAATAAATAGAATTATAATTCTAGTTCAAAACTAGTTCATTTCGATAAAAATCTATTTTTATCTTTTCAAATATGGAGTTTTTCATCCCAATTCTTCTCAAATCATTTCTTATGATTTTACACAAATTATTACTATTTTTAATAATTTTATCAAGGCCCGTACAGTCGATTTCCATCAACGGCCATCGAACTGCACTTACAGCGACCTTTTTCGAATTTGATTTGGACGTATCTCCAAATCCAACTGTTAGATTTCGAATTTCTAACATTCGTTAGAAAGCTCTTTTCGATACGAACCCAACGGTTCCGGTTTTAGGAGTATCCGACGGTCGGATCTCCCGTAATGTCCGTTTGAAATAAATGGTCGAAATTCACGAACTGTCGCGGCGCGGCGCGTTCTATTCAGGCCATTATATTATATATATAATATATATAATATATATTTCGTCGATTTCTATTTAAAACGAGTTCTATAAATAGTTTTAAAATCGTTTCAAAAGCTATTTCAACTTTCTTTTCAATTCAAATCAAAATTGAATTCTTCTTTATAAATTCGTTTTAAAATTCATTTCTATTCAATTCAAATTTCAATTCAATTCGAATTCATTTCAATTCACTTTCAATTCAATTTGAAATCGTTTTCAATTCAATTCATTTCGAAATCGTTTTCAATTCAATTCATTTCGAAATCGTTTTCAATTCAATTCATTTCGAAATCGAATAAAATCGATATAAATATCGTTCACGTCGAAATGGCGTCAATCCAATCAACACGACTTCATATATTCCTTTATTTTCAAATATTATATTTCAAATATTTCTTTTTCAAAATAGTTGTTATTATCAAAATATTTCGTTCAACACATGACCAATCTCAATGGATGAGTACTGTCAACACATGAACCTTTATTTTATATTATTCTTTATTTTCTAAATTGGAATGAGGCCCAATCAATTACCATATAAAGTTAATTATATGGATTTTCACACAACACATGCATATCATAGCATTGAAAAATAATCAACCATCAACCAAAGTGCACTACACTGTATAAGCATCAAATATAGATATCTAACGCTTATAACAGCCTGTCAATCGATCGACATATTCAATCAATCAGGATGAGTGAACTTCAAATTTCATCCCAACACCCGTGTGGGGTTTCAAACAATCAAACACAGATTTTATTTGTGCAGTTGGGCGATGTGTAAAATTTATCGACCCAATCAATGTCCTTCAAATAGGTGTACATAAACAAACCGTCCGGTTTGTAAATGAATATTTTATCTTATTCACTTCACGTTAAAAATTATATTTTTAACGATAAAACATTTTATTTTAACATATGAATTTCTATTCAGTTCATTTATTCAATAAAATGATATTTTTATTTTTCCAACATATTTTAGAAAATTTCGGCGGCATAACGGCACGATACTAGAAACGAGACGAGGCCTAGCCTTATCCCCGGTCTAGTGAAGGCCCACGCCATTCACACATCAATCAAATCAATTCATTACACCACACAATTCAATTTCAATCAAATAATCTAACTAATTTTTGCAATCAAACAAACAAGTCCATGGTCTGTGGACGATTGTGTCGGGTGCTACTAAGCACCGTTTGCATCCTAATATATATATATAGCTAGAAAATGAAATTGAAAGGTGAGAAATTCTCACCAAAGGGGTTCCACTCCGCCATTTCATTTCTGAATTTCTGATCCGTTTGAATTCCCTTTTGATTTCAATCCGTTCCATCGCCCTCTGTTTCACGCTGTTCATATTAAAAATCATGTCTTTATATTTTTATAAACAACGCTATTATATTTTTTATAAACAACGCTTTTATATTTTTATAAACACTATTATATTTTTATCCTTCTAAGAATATTTTGATTCATACGATAATCTAATTTTTTTTATAAACAACGAAATCAAAGAAAATTCTTACTTTTATAATCAATGAAAAACTCATTTGAAAATCTCATTTTAAATCACTTATAAATCTCATTTCCAATCACCAAAAAAAATATCGTTTTCGGATCTCATAAAAACACATTTTTAGTTTTAATAAAAATAATTTCAGATTTTAAATAACCATATTTTAAGTTTTATTTACTAATAAAAATCAGTTTTATTAGCTAACTAACATCAAAATTAATAACTAACTAAAATTAGAATTCAATGAACAAATAAAATCAGGATAAAACTTACCGAAGAAAGAAAACTAGGGTTTCTCATCGTCGGATCTGCGGAGCGTCGAAGTTGGAGGCTGTTGCTCGGCTTCGGTTGGAGGAAAAGGGGAAAATGGCTCGCTGTTTGAACTGAGGGGGTTATGGGGTGCGTTGGTGAAGGAAAGGGGGCGGGGTCTGTGTGGGTCTGAGGGGTTTCGACGCAGGAGGAGGCCGGAGTTTGAGGGAGGCGGCGGAAGCAGATTGTGGTGCAGCGGGTGTTTAGGCGATGAGTCTTCTTCGATTTGGGGGCAAGTCTAGGGTTCCACGCGAGAGAGGAAGGAGGAGCGAAGGGAGGGGAGGCGCTCGCCAGTCAGCGAGGTGGAGGGGGCCCGGCGACGTCGACGGCGGTCTGGAGGCAGGGGCGGGGGCGCGATTTGGTTTAGCAGATTTTTTTTTTTATTTCAAAATGAATCGGGTTTGTCCGATGAAAAGGGGAAAGAGAAAGTGAAGAGGGGGGTTAGTGTAAAGGGTTTGACCATTTATTTATTTAATTAATTAATTTCCCCACAAAGGTAAGTTTTTATTTCAAACTCCAATCCAACCTCACCGACTGTCGTCCCTAGCTAATTGCCCCCATTCCGAACACAATGGGATATGTTTCATTAGCCAATTCTATCGTTTCAATCAGTTTTCGTTTAAATCAAAATATAAATATATATATATTTATATATTCAATTCAAACGTACATTTCAAATTACCGGGGCCACATACAGTCTCTTAAAATTCCCGAAAAATATTTTCTATCTTCGTATTGACGATACGGTCCTAACAAAACTAATTTCGTCGAATTCTGAGACCGTATGAAAAATGGCCAATTTCCAGTCGATTAAAATTAACTGAAACTGGTCAAACGCGTTTTCCTTTGCCACGCTCACATATTGATTCGAAAAATTATGAAATTTGAAACCTAGCAATAATTTGACACTGCGGATCCAACAAAACTGGTTTCGTCGAAATCCGAGGTCATTTGCAAAATGTCCATTTATAAGGGCCTGAATTCCATAGCGACTATTCAGAATTTTCAACTGGACATATCTTTTGATCCCCGCTATGAAAATTTGATTATTCGGATTCGTTGGAAAGATATTACCAATTAGATCATAAGGTTTTTGGTTTAACTAAAATCCGGATTGTTTTGCACCCGGTACATTCAATTGAAGTTTGAAATCGAATTATCGAACTACCGCGCCATTTTCAATTCTATTTATAATTATATATAAATATTTATATTCTAACGACGACGCGTATAATATATACGTTCTAAATATATTCAAAATAAAATTTCTCGTCGATATTATTTAAAATAATCTAATTTAAATATCAAAATTCGCTAGAATTGCCAAAATAAAAATTTTAAACTGGCCCAGATTTTCGGGTTGTTACAATTGCGTTATACATAAATCCATTTCTTCTGAATCGATTAAAGAGATAAGGCAATGAATGAGATAATACTTATACCGATCTCCTTTCGCTTTTATCTTATGTTTCTAACTTCCATAGTGTTGCCTATCGTGTATAGTTCTAACATTAAGCAACATGCATGTTTAACAATGTGATGTAGGCTATTGATTTTTATATCCAGTTGATTAGAATTTTTTTAAATTAAGTTTTTTTCAATGGGTTTAAACAATGCATATAATAATCCATGAAATAAATTGCACATTTATTTAATTTATTTAGTAGTAAAAATATATGGCACGTATGTGTGCACTGGTTGCAAGGCAAAATACACGGTTTCTGTATTTGTAGCAAATTTGGCCATACAATTATAATTTCACAAAGATAACATATTGAACCTCCTTTTCCATATTCAAGTGTAATTGCAATATTCATACATAACTACTGCTCAATACATTGGTAATGGATTTGTGTTTATTGATAATAAAAAATTTAGAGGAATATAAAATGTACAGTAAAATGGATCAAATATTTGGATGCTAAGCGGACATGAAGGGAAGGAAAATAATAATAATAATAATAATAAGAAGAAGAAGAAGAAGAAGCTATATAAATTGAGAAAAATAAATTTAATCGAGAAAATGATGTTACCACAATATGCAAGCAGTATAAGTTTAAGTAAATGTTTATTGCTAAGGCTTGTCGACCATATAGGAGGCTCTCCTCCCCTAACTTTGCGTTCAATCTATTTCCTGGTTGGTTATTCACTTATTCAACCTAATTTATAAAATAAAATCTAATTTGGAGATTCTCCATATAAAAAATGCATTGATGAAAAATAAATAATTTTATATCTACGGTCAATTTTAGATCACATTATTTTAGGCACACCGTAGTGAAGTTTTATCCAAATGAAAAGAGAATAGCGACTCAAGTAACGATATGTTCCGTTCTGAAAAAGTAATATAAATTATTTCATACAATAATGCTAAAATTTACATTTGGATCAGAATGGATGAAAAATACTTTAACTGTAAAAAAAGAATGTGGAAATATAGAAATTAAACACTAAAATTTTACAATGATCCAAAAACTTATCGAAAAGGATGATTAACAAATTCAGTTAACTTATTGTATTCAGAATCATTGACAAAACAAAGTCGGTTCATAGATAGAGCAACAGTAAGGTGAGGACTGAAACATCAAGATAAGTGCTAACCAAATGACAAAGCGAAGCTTCGGGGAACGAAAAGTCAAAAGAGCAATAGCAACATCAACGTTATGTATTTGTAGTTAATCAGGGGAAAAAAGATTGCTAATCCAATATAAAATTGATGTTAAATCCTACCAAAATTGTAGATAGCAATATACAATGGTATGCAACTTAACAATTTGCATATTGTCCTAGTAAACAATCATCGAATTATTTGAAAAAAATGTGATCGTCAAACAAAATACATACTTGTTTATACAGATTTTCATTTGTTTCTCCCTTTATCTTAAGATGAATAATATTATGAAATTACAAGAATCGAAATTCAGATACTTAACCATGGTCTTATATCCTGGTAGACATCTTGTTGGTGCCATTATGCAGCAACATAGAAAACTCATAGCTAACAAATGTTTCCTTGGTCTCAATCATCTAGACACAGCCCATAGACAAAGGCAACTTGATCTTTGTAAAAAATTATTTTTACCGCACAAAAATATATTGAGACATCAACTCCATCAGATGTAAAGTTGCATAGGTAACTACAAATCCATATTGAGTTTGGATTAAGTCAAAAGTTAAATAACCACCTCTCTGTCTTGCATGGAAGCCAATAGTTTGTTGTGAAATCAAATTAAGTATACATAGTATACAATTAGGGCTGAAGCATGATTTGGGAAAATTAGAGTTAGACATAAAACAATATTAACTGTGAAATTGATCCAGACATAAAACACAGAAAACAACCATCTGAGTTTTTTTTTTCAAAAAAAAAGGTAATACCTCGAGTAAATTCAGAATGGCGATGGGAGATGTGATAGAAGTTGATGGGCTAAGAAGCTGGCGACGGATAAAAAAGGGCGGAAATGAATATAACCGCCCTGGTTCTGACATACTCCTGAAAGCAGTGACTTAGCAATTTTGCTACTGACGAAGGATATGTTGTGGTTGTCTACTATCTGAGGTAGGGTTTTTAGGGGTGAATAGGGCGTCGAATTGGGGAAGGGGAAAATGGCATGAAATCGATAATCGAAGGATAATCGAAGAAGGAACCGTAGCGAGAATTAACTATACTCGTTAGGGTTATAAGTTCTGAAAATGGGAAAAAGAAGAAAGTGAATAAGAGGAGTGAAAGTGATGAAACGGAGAAAAGGCGTGAAATTGAAAGGCGGAAGCGGTTAGCAATTCGAAATTGTAGACGAAGAAACGGGAAAAAAGGCGTGAATTTGAAAAAAAAAGACAGATGACAGCATAAGAATGTTTTGTTTTCTGCTTAATAGATGTGGAACGTGAGATGAAAGCGTTCTACTAGATTGCTATTTATTTGATTTAGACATTATTATAATATCAGAAGAGTATGGAGTTTAATAGAATGTTTTGGGTTATCGTAAGGTAAAAATCATCTGTGTTTATGTGTGGATTGGTCTCAAGATTATTCGTTCTTTTAAAAGGATTTTGAAAGTTACACAAATGTTTGGAGTTTACTCACACTAGTCACATGACTGACCCAGAGTTTATTTTGTTTTGTTTTCCCTAAACTCTTGGGTGGCTAATTTTGTACGGGCAGTCAAGTAGACGGGATTTTACAGATTTACTGGAGAGCTAGAGTAGGAGGCTTCAGGATTATTTAGCTATTGTTTATTTCCACTGTAGTGTAAGTGTTGTACTCAAATGATGATTTGTATATGTATACAAATGACAGATTTTCATTTCTAAGTTATGTTGTATACTATATTTTATTCGTTATGTTGTGAGATTCGTGTTACTCTGAATTTGTTGTTATATTCTTCTTCTATTCTAATTTCCTATCTTATCTATTTCTCACCCCTAACTTCTTTCTATTAATGATCGGGAATGTTCGATGCCTGAATAATTGACATGGGTTTTATGTTGATTTTCTGGGTCGAAAAATCCTGTTCGTTACAGTGGTATCAGAGCTGAAGGTTAAGTAATTACCTTGGCTCTGTAGCATGACTCATTAGAGACAGGATTTTAACGCCCTAGATTGAGTTGAGTGTATATATACGAGAGAGCGTATTTGTAGATTTGTATAAAAATAATTTGATATTGTGCAGATTCATTGATTGAGTGGTTTATGAGTTCTGGTCGATCAGTTTGATCCACTGTATCGATAGGGGTTTCTAAACTCTTTAATACGATGAACCGACACAGTATGTTTTGAAAAGAGGGTAAATGAAATTATTTTACCCAAATTATATTTTGATATAAAGGATTTACATTGGGATGATTATAATATATTGGATATATTGGTTGTTATTATAATCGAGTAAGAATATAAAAAGTGAAATCGTTATTCATAACCAATCAGAATTTAGATAAGTGTTATGAAATGAATTAAATTTGAGTTTAAATCCGAATTGAAATTACAACTCTGGAAATTTGAAAAAGTGTTTGCAAATGGATTTGGATTTGATATATGAGAATTTTAAAATCCTGGGAGATTTTTAAATTGTTTTACAAGCATTTTGAATGTTATTTTGAAATAGATTTCAAAATGAAAGTGTTAAATATGAGTTTTGAAAAGTGATATAGTATTGAACTCACTTCGGCCATTGGGAAATTACCCTGATGATGTTGGCCACATCATCAGTGTTCATTTTCGAGTTCTAAGTGGCAGATTACTGCCAAAAATATGTTTTGGAAATGTTTTGACAAAACAAGTTGTATTGAATTCCAAAAAGGGATATTTGATTTTTGAAAGAGCTAAACTGTTTAAAAACTCCCCGGAAGAGATTGTTTATTTTTAAAACAAATTAAATTGAAATCTATGGAAGCAAATTGGAACTGAATTAAAACCCGTTAAGTGGGAATTGAATTGAAATAAAAAAAATTGGATTGTGGATAGAAATCTGAAATGGTATTGGATTGGTGAGTTAAGAGTTCGGAATTGAGGATGGAACTCGAGTTTGAAATGAGATTATTGTTTGGATATAAGCGAATTGCTGTGTTGAGGATAAATTGATTGGAGTTTGATTGTGATGACATTGGTTTATGCTAAATTGATAGCAGATGGAAATGACATAATGATATGCCCGACAAAAAGATACAAGTTTATTTTATATGAGTTTGGTGATTTATGAGCCTATTTGGCAAGCTGCTTGGCTATTTGATTTTCTTTTGTATTGGAGAAGTCTTAAAGAGGCGAGTTGTAGTTGTACCGATTGGGTTGTACAAAGGAGGTGCTGGCGAAATTTTCTGAAAATTTAGGATGCTAGAAAATTTTTAGGATTTTTGAAAATTCGTTAATAGAAATGAATTAATATTTTAATTGGAAATAATTGGTTCAGTTGAAACTGAAGAAGAGAAGTAAACAAACAATTTTTACCCATTTAATAGGGTTTGTTTTCTACATTAGCAATTTCAAGGACAAAATTATTTTAAGTGAGAAAGAATGTAACATCCCATATTTTTAAAGGGTTAATAATTAATTTACATAATTATTTAAATAGTGATCTAGAGACTTAAATGGTTGTTAAATTAAATAATATTGAATATTAAATTAATATAAATAATAGAATAATATATATATATATATTTCCGAAATAGATGGAAATAGCTGAATTCCCAATATTGTGTGAATGGGATTATTTATAAGATATAGTTCAGTTTAGAATTGAATTATAATAATGAATTTATTATTTAAACGTAGTTTGAATGTATAATTATAATATAATTTAAATTAAGATCGTAATGGCGCGGTAGTTCGTAATATGGAGTTTTGAAATTCAATGGAAAATACATAATCCGTTTTAAATTGGATTTCTGTGAAACAAGAACGTTCAAATCTATTGAACGATATTTCTCTAATGGAAGAGAAAAATGGGGATTTCATCGTGTAGATTTTGAGTTATGTCCAAATCAAATTTTCAGAAAGTCGTTATGGAATCCTTTATAAACCATAATGACAATTTAATTATTATAAATTATTTATTTCGAATTTGGACGAGATATTTGAGCCATAGTCATACACTATAGGAAGGTGGTTCCATACCTTGTCATAGTTGGAAATTCATTATGCAATAAGTGCTCGCAGTTTTGATTATATATTATATATGTGGAACGTGTGATGAAAGCGTTCTACTAGATTGCTATTTATTTGATTTAGACTTTATTACAATATCAGAAGAGTATGGAGTTTAAAAGAATGTTAACCGGCTTTTTGGTCTGGTTCCCAAGTGAGCATCAGACACGCTCAACTCAACGTACCTCGTGAAACTGAGGCCGAAAGGGAACACCCAGGAGTGAAGGAAACAGGATCAAGGAAGGATTACACCGCCTGTGGCTTCACGGCATGAAGAAGACGTCCACAAACCAAGGCCTCGGACCATGAAGGAACTACGAACCTCGACCACCTGATCCCGGACCCTCACGCACCTCGAAAGAACCGCACCCGGGCATGACGTGGAATTCGCACCCAGCCGGGTGCGAATTCTCGCACCCATGCCTGGGCTCGAAATTGAGAACCCACACCTAGGTTCGAAATTTCGAACCCAGTGGGTGGGGGGTCTCGAGCCCAGTGGGTGGGAAATCTCGCACCAACAGCTGGGCTCGAGATCCCGAGCCCAACGGGCGCAAAATCTCGCGCCCACGGTTGGGTTCGAGATCTCGAGCCCAGCGGAGCGAGATTTCGCACCCGCATCTGGGTTCGAAATTTCGAACCTAGAGGTCTCGAAATTTTGAACCTGTACCCAAGTTCGAAATTTCGAGGCACGAGGATGCGGGCTCGAATTTCCTGCATGTGTCCCCCTTTCTACCTAATCCTACCTACTCCTAGCTACTCCCACTCCTATAAATAGCCCATGGCCTCACACTTCAAAGGGGTTGGATTTTCTTCACTCAAGACCTCCCTAAAGCTTCATGAGCTCCATTAATGGCATCTCCTATTTGTGGAAGAAAGAGAATAAAATATTCTTTTTCTCAAATACCTTGCATATTTCAATTATGAAAGTGTATGTAATGAGCATGACTCCACCATGTAATCCTTGAGTGAGTAATAAATGTTCAACATCCTTCCAAAGTAGACATAGGCCTAATCCGCGGCCGAACCACTACAAATACTTGTGTTTTTCAGCGCTTTCTCTTACTTAGTCTTGCGACCATATTAACTATTCCTAGTAATAGGAATCTTTGGTGTTTACGACATTTTTTGCCATCAACATTTGGTGCTTTCATTGAGGGTCCGAATTCAAGATTTGCGTCTTTATTCCACATTATCATCTCGACTTCGACAAGCTTAGGGTTCCTTGCTCAACCCGCTGTCGGGTCTGCTTACGATGGTAAAGAAATCAAAGAACGCAATGGTCGGCTCTTCAGCCGTAGCCGAGGCTGGTACCTCCCTCAACCGGTAGATGTCCCGGCCCCTAATAAAACTGTCCCTCCTCTGGTGGACACCCAAGTGCCCATTACCCAAGCTAAAATTCGTGCGCTTAATGAAAGATATGAAAACAGCGCGGTCAAGCTAAACCAAGCACTAAGGAATAACATCGACCTTATGTGGCAACGTCAAAAAAGTCAGCGAGTTGTCGCCCAACTTCAACTAACTCGTAACAATGCTCGACCCTGACCAACTGCCTCGGTAACTTCCTCTTCCGAGTCAAGGGACCCATACTAAAGGAGAATATTCACCCTCATTAACCATGTCGCCACTCGTACCAATGCCCTCGACAACGGTAACGGTCATACCAACGGGCATGGGAACGACAACGGCGACCGGACCATGGTCACATACAGCGAGGGGGCGCAGTATCGGGACCGCTCTCGCTTAATTATCAATGACGGACTAGATACTACAAACCAACCTCCTCCTCGACACAACCCAATGGCCGCTAATCGGGATGAAGGGCCCGCTATTCCAACGGCCCGCGCTCCTGCAGAACAGGATCCACATCACCCTTCTCCGCCTCACCAACCACAAGAACCAATCATAGATGTCGAGGACATGGAGGAAGATGATCCGGACATCCATCTTAGAAGACGGCCTCGCAGCAAGACTCTGGAGCCACGTCAAAATCCATGGATCCGAATGGTGGATGCCCATCCAACTTACCATCCTGACCTGGTACGAAGGGTCATGAGGGAAATGCGAGGGGGCGGTCACGCTACATAGGAAGCGCACATCAGGTGTAACCCCTACACAAGAAGAGTGAATGAAGCCGAATAGCCAAGGTGTTTTAGCATGCCACAAATGCCACTCTATGATGGTATCACCGACCCTTATGCCTTCTTGAATCGCTATGAATGGCAAATGGACTCGAGCCGAGGCGACGATCCGGCCAAATGAAAATGCTTCCCGGTCTTCCTGTCTAGTACCGCTCTACTTTGGTTTTCCCTCCTCTCGCTCGATTCCATTAACAACTTCGGGGAAATGGCAACGGAGCTGGTCAAGCAATTCAGGGTGTATATCCTGACTCCGAAGAATGCCCTCACCTTATCTAACCTATACCAGGGGCCCACCGAGTCGCTAGAAGCTACCTTTCCCGGTTCAATACAGCTCTCGTCGAGGTCGAAGATCCAGATCCTTGCACCATACTCTTTTAGCTAGCAAAAGGGGTCCTCCCTACAAAATTCGGGGCCTTGATCGATCGAATACAGCCAAAGAGCCTCGACGCCTTCTATGAGAAGGCAGATCAATACCTGTGCCAAGAAGAAGCAAGGTGGAACCGGCTTTCCGCCGCAAGTCGCCCCAACGACCCACTAGCTGATGCCGCCAACAACCACTTCAGAGGTAGGCGAGGAGGGAAGCCCTTCGACAAAAACAGGGGGCAGGTCCCCAAAGGCAAAAACCAAACAATAGCAGGACGAATGGATGGAACAATGGGCAAGCCCCAGCAGAATTAAGAAAGCCCGGCCGTCGCCAAGCTTTCGAAACCTACACCCCGTTGAATGAAGACATAGAGATGATCTACTTGGAAACATGTAACACCCTGCCATACAAGAAGCCACACACCAGATAATCAACTAACCGTGAGAAGAACACAGGGAGGTACTATCGATACCAAGATGTATACGGGCACGACACCAACGAATGCCGCCAACTTAGGGATGCAATCGAGAAACTTATATGCGAGAAGCGGATCGAGCAATATGTCCGAAAGCCATTTTCCGCCGAAGCAAACTCGCAGCCTCCAGCGCCAGCTCCACTAGCAGCCCCTAATGGAGCTCCACGACCATCTAACCCGAGACGAGGAATTGTGATCAACACCATCTGTGGCGGACCTTACCCCACGCACAATAGCTTTCGAAAAATGGAGGAATATGTGAGTTCCTTTAAACGTGCTACTTACGAAGCCTGCTCCGCTCTCCCTGATTCCGTCCCCTCCAAGCTACAAAAAACCATGCGGGACGACATCGTCTTCCGAGAAAGGTAATCGACAAGGGTGGAAATACCGAACACCGATTCCCAAGTCATCACTGCCCAGATTGGTGCCGCTTCTGTGCGGAAGGTCTTAATCGACTCGGGAAGCTTGGTCAACATCATCTTTAAGGCCGCTTACGACTAGATGAATTTAGAAACAAATGACTTGAAGCCATGTCACGCCGCCATTCACGGCTTCAATGGGGCCTTTAGTTCCCCCATTGGGATGATCGACCTACCCATAGAATTGGGCGAGGGGGACCAAAGCCATATCAGGATTCTCACTTTCATGGTCATAGACATCGACTCCCCTACGACGCTTTCCTAGGACGCCCCTTCCTCACTGAATTTCGAGTTTAAATAGCACGATGGTCTCTCCTAATGAAATTTCCAACGGAAAATGAGATCGCAACCGTCAAGGGGGATCAAGTAAGCGTCAGGGAATATTATGCAATAGAATAGAAGAATGCGTGCAATAAGGATAAGGGCAAAGCTGTGCCCACTCCTTCTTGCGGCAAGAAAGTCTCGGCATAGCAATCAGCGGCATCTGGGACTTGGCTCAGACGCTACTCTTGTCTTTCCGATGTTCTCGACCCATGGAAGGATGAAGAACCCGAATAGGAGAGGGCTACCCCAGTCGAATCCACAGTGGACATTCTCGTCAAACTCGACGACCCAATGAGGGTGTTGAAGGTAGGGTCAAAACTCCACCCAACAGTTAAAGAAGACCTCATATGCTTCCTGAAAGCCAATTTAGATGTGTTTGCATGGACCCACTCCGACATGAAAGGCATCGATCCCGCAATTGCTTGTCATTCCCTTGGCTTAGATCCCAGAATACCTCCAGTTAAACAGAAGCGCCGCTTCATAGGGCCCGAGAGGTCCAAGGCACTCGAAGAAGAGGTAGACCGCCTGCTCAACAACAACTTCATCCACGGAGCCGATTATCCCGAATGGGTCTCCAATCCAGTTCTGGTTAAGAAGGCCAATGGTAAGTGGCAAACATGCATCGACTTCTCAAATCTAAACAAGGCATTCCCCAAGGACAGCTTCCCGCTCCCGAAGATCGATCGATTAGTCGACTCGACCGCCGGATACCAGTTATTATCCTTCATGGATGCCTACTCAGGCTACAACCAGATCCCGATGAGCCTCCGCGACCAAGATCATACCTCTTTCATAACCGACCTTGGGCTCTACTGCTACCGTGTTATGCCCTTCGGCTTTAAAATGTCGGCGCCACTTATCAGCGAATGGTTAATCAACTCTTTAAAAATCAGAATGGAAAGTCCATGGAGGTGTATGTGGACGCTATGCTAGTGAAATTTAAAATATCAAGCAATCACGTCAACGACCTCTCCGAAATGTTCGATGTCCTTTGCCAGTACGACATGAAACTCAACCCCCTGAAGTACTCCTTCGGAGTTGCCTCGGGCAAATTCTTGGGTTTCATTGTCAATTCTCAGGGCATCGAAGCTAACCCAGAAAAAATACAAGCTATTCGGGACATACGAATCCCCAAGAACATCAGGGACATCCAAAGTGTTAACGAAAATGTCGCCGCTTTAAGTCGGTTCATCTCTACGGCCACCGACAAATGTATCCTCTTCTTCGATTTACTCCAAAAGGGGAAACGCAATTTCGAATGGACCCCCGAGTGCGTCTCCACATTCAAGGAACTCCTGAGCCACTTAGAGCGACCACCTATCCTCTCCAAGCCTATAGACCATGAGGACTTATACATTTACATGGTTGTTTCTGCGCAGGCAATCAGCTCGGCACTAATACGCCTCGAGGATCGCACTCAATGGCCCGTCTACTATATCAGCAAGCGATCGACGGGGGAAGAGAAGAACTACCCTAATTTAGAAAAGCTGGCATTCTGCCTATTGATCTCCTCTAGAAAGCTTCGACCGTACTTCCAGTCGCATCCCATCAAAGTTTTCACTAACCAGCTGCTACGTCTGGTCCTACAACGAACCGAGGCGTCAGGCCGATTACTAAAGTGGAGCATAAAGTTAAGCTAGTTCGAGATAACCTACATCCCCGGACGAGCCATCCTCGGCCAAGCCCTCGCTGACTTCATCGTATAATTCACAGCCCCTGAGGAGGAACCCGCTGCAAACGCCGGAATTCCCAATGCCAAGTGGAAATTATTCATAGATGGCTCCTCTAATAGAAAGTGCTCTGGGGTCGGAGTCGTACTCATCACCCCTGAAGAACGCCCGATGTATTACGCGCTAAGGCTAAATTTCCCTACCACCAACAACGACGCGGAATACGAGGGCCAGGCTTAGAATCGCGATCGAACTCAAGCTTGAGTCTGTCCATATCTTCTCCGATTCATAGCTTATCGTCCGACAAGTACTGGGAGAAAATCAAGCGAAAGAGGGACGGCTTGCCCAATACCTGGCTCGAGTTCAGGGGCTACTTGTCTGCCTCGAGGATTTCACCGTCACCCATATCCCACGCGAGGAAAATGAAAAAGCAGATTCCCTAGCCAGAATGGCAAGCTCTGAAGACCCGCAACTTAACGGATTCTCCCCAGTTAAAGTCCACTACCCTCCAAGTATTAAGCAGGGGCAAAACGAGGCAGATATGAGCACCGAACCCGAGCCTGAGTCATGGATGACACCGATCAGAAATTACCTACAACACGGGATCCTGCCAAAGCACTACAAGGAAAGGCTGTGTGTTGATGTATTCTTTTCATTAGTAGGTTCATAGCTGGAGCCGCTGATACATTTGCAAGTGGATGTTACGTAATTTTGAAGGTATTTAGTGGAAATATAGTTTGTTAACGCGTGGATGTGTCCTCATTTAGCAAGCCCCCTATAGCTACGTGTTAATGTTAAAAAATGTGAGTTGAGTACGTACTATCAACACCATGTTACATTGATGTTCCTCTTATTAACAAGTACTGACAATTTAGTATCTGTTGTGAACAATTCTTCAAATTTCTTAAAAGAATATACCATAATTGGTACAAAAGTAGCATCATTTTATTGTCTACCTCCAAAAAAGCTAATTTATAAAAACCCTACTGCAGTTTGAAAGCCTCCTGCATCTGCATAATGAAAAAGGGAAGTAGTTGGTTGGGCAAAATAAAACGTTAATAGGAGTATTTAGGGTAGACAGAATTTATATATATATATACGTCATGTTTTAGGTAGACATGGGGCAGGCTGCGTGAATGAATTATCATTTCAATAGTCTGCTTTACATTTCTAGGATCTGCATACCTATATACAACTAGGCGGTTAATACATAGGGCTGCTTCATTTATGAGTCTGCAATATAGGTTAGCATTAGTTGTTCTATCACTAGAAAGAATGAAAAGATGGGTATCTAAATGGGTAGCTAAAGCAAATCAAAGTAGGCAAGGACTGTGATTTATATAAAGTGAAAAGTTTGTCTTCCATGCTTTCAAATGGTAGCTGGAGTGAATAGACTTTAGCTTTAAATATGAAGCCTACCTAAGAATTAAGGAGGAAGGAACTTCAGCCGCATTTACTATATAGGGTAAGCATGGAAAAATATGTAATATAGGCCTGCATTGGCTTGAAAACAAAACGCTGCATGATCCTTTTGTATGCCACTGAAGTAGTGGAAATATATGAAATTGGGTTTTAGGCTTACGGTTACACTTGGGAGGAAAGAAATAGGGTACGCAAGAAAATATAGGTAGAGTAGCTTTGTTTGATTAGAGTATAAGTTTCTATTTTTTTATATATGTTTAAATTTAATTTCTATCATTATTTAACATTACACGTAAAATATATACACTGTCACATACAATCTTTAAAAGCAACGATAATATACATACTGTTATATCTTGACATTCCGGATCCAACGAAATTAATTTCGTTGAAAACTGTCTCCATTTGCAAAAATAGTGCTATTTAAACCCCAATTTATCCATCGGTTCACTTCTAAATTTCATCTACTGATAAAACAACTCCGTTAAGCTCCACACTAGAAATTTAGCATTAATTAATTATGAGTATTCTAATAAAATTTGTTTCATCGAAAAAGGACGTTATTTGAAAAATAATTATTTCTACGGCTTATAGAATATCGTTAAAATATAATTAAATAATAAAATAGTTAAACTAAATGATAATAAATTTATTATTGTCATGTGTATATCTAGCAAAATAATACATCATTTCAAATTCAACCAATATGGATTTATAACCCAACATTACCATTTTTGAGTTGAACGATATTCAAATTATATTGAAATTTCTATCTAAATTACAAAATAAGTGTTGTCGTTAATAATGATTTCCATAGCGACTATTTTATATTTTGATTTGGACATAACTCACAATTTATAAACTAAAGTTTAGATTTTTCTCTTTTATTAGAAAATTACAATCTAATAGATCCTAACGTTTCTTGTTTCACGAAATTCCGACTTAAAAGGGATTTTGTATATTCAGTTGAAGTTCAAAACTCCATATTAATAACTACCATGCCGTGTCAAGTTCATTTATATTAAATATAAATATAAATGTTTAATCATCGTTTATTAATAATCCATCAGTATTCCAAATATAATATTTGAAACAATTTAAATATTCAAATTCAATTGATCGAAAAATCTGGGTCGTTACAAGTTCGAAACATTTTAAAATGAATTTATAAATATTTTTTAAAATACGTTTTAAATGGAAATTGATGAAATATATTATATATATTTATATGGCTTGAATAGAACGTGTCGCGCAGCAATCGTTCGCGAATTTCGACCATTAACTTCAAATTGATGTAACGGGAGATCCGACTGTCGGATTCTCCTAAAACCAGAACCGTTAGGTTCGTATTGAAAAGATCTTTCCAATGAATACAAGAGATTTAAATTTGAATGGTTGGGTTTCAAATTATGTCCAAATCAATTTCAGAAATGGTCGCTATGGACGCAGTTCGTTGGCCGTTATTGGAAACCAACTTTAAGGGCCCTTAATAAAATTGTTAAAATTAGTGGAAAATTATAACTAATGATTTGGAAAGGTTTTGGATGAAAAATTCCAAGTTTTGAAATGATAGAAGATATTTTTATCTAAAGGAACTATTTATTAACTAGAATAATAATCCAATATTTTTAAATAAATAGATTGGATTGAAAAAGGGTTTTTTAAATAAGCATAATTTTCCAATGAATAAATTAGAATGGACTTAAATGGAAATAATCTTCGGAATATTTTGATATTGGATTCTGTGATTATACGGATATTGTTGAGGAATTTGGAAGATACAGATATCTTTATTCCCAATACGATATCCATTGGTTTCAGAATTGTTATTGAATATAAACTGATATTATTTTTATTCAGAGCCTTGTATTTAATATCAAATTGTCGTGAATGGCGTCTTTAATAATGTTGTTCTTAAACCCCATTGAGAAAAGAATAAATCTTTTAATTTAGATTAATGATGTTTTCCAATTAATACATATAATTGGAATTTAATGGAAGATGATTTGGGTTTATCGTGAATTGTGTTTTAAATGACATTGGTTCTTTAACCCAGTTAAAGATAGGATTAATTTTCTTAAATTGGAATAATCATTAAGTAATGATTTTTGGATATTAAAACTAAATGGAGTTTTAACGAATCTTTAATTATATTGGAAAGTGAATGAGTTAATTAAATTTACCGAATTCATGAATTGATCGAGAATGGAGTACCACTAGTTTTACTCTAGGCTATAGTTAAATCTTTAATTAGATTTGAAACGTGAAATGGTAATTAATTTCACCGATAATACCGTGCGTGTTAGATATGGGGTACTACCAGTTTTGCTCCATGGGATAAACAGGTTGGGATTGGAATTATAAATAAATGATTACTTCGGTAAGGCTCGATAATCCCGACTAGTTTTATAAAGCTTAATTTGGTTTAGAATTGTTAAAGGATAAGATAAAATCTTTTTAAATTGATATCCAAAGGAAGATTAAAGAATAAGTTTAAAAGAATTTATTTTTTATAAAATTAATGGGAACCTTTCCCATAAGATGTGATTATTTGAATAAAATAATATTCTGAATTGGAATGAGGCATATGATGTGTTTTATAGCACTTGATTATTGACTATAAAATGCACGAATTATTTGGAAAGACCGGGTTTAACCTATTCTGGATAACTAATACGATGACTAAAAGTCGACAATGAAGACGGTGGTTGAAGACCAGAGATCTTCACATCGTTTAGATGATTACTGATGTCTTGTTTGGGCTATACACCCAAGACAAGGTAATAAGTGGTGATTGTCCAGACGTACTTGGAGATCGATCGGATATGCGAGGACCTCTCTCTTGTATTGGACATATGGGACAAGGAATAAGGTGCTTCCGATTTTGTTTAGACCCAAGACGGACTTGTAAATGGATGTGTATCCGACATTGGATTTCATTTTGTGTTGATTGATTTCTATTAAATATATATATCTGTTTGATGGCGGAGAATTTATTCTCTTGCTTAACACCCTTCTCTGAGACGTACGAGCTTAGAGGTTATATATTGATAGACATCAGTCGTATAGCGTGAATTATCAATGTGGCATGCTAAGGTGCAAATGATCAAGGCTTTTTTTGAAAAGCAGAGTCTTGTGGATGATGATCAAAGCACAGCTTTAATTAGCATAGCTTTGTGTATAGCTTTAATTCGCGAGCCTCACACCGCGGTATGAGTCAGAAACGGGATAAGGGACCCAAGGAGTGCACGACGTTTCTTTCTAGCTAGGAGCGGTGCCATGGTATGGAGCCCAGACATTTTTACTTATGTGGATGATGGAAAGAGGCGCTTCCGATATTGAGTCCCTAGTAGCTCTGAGATAGGTCCGATAGGACCAGAAACACATGGTTAGGAATAATTAATCCACTAAAGTAAGTATGGACCGACCTTGGAGGATCATAGGGCTCGCCCGCGTCCGAGCCCTAGGACATCATGCTAAAGGTGATCCGAATTGGTAAGGAGACCATCTCTTGCCATGACACATGATGGAAATCCAATTTCCAATATGACACATTTTCGGTTTTATTTGTAAACCTATGTATGGCATCATAATATATGGTTCCTATGTCGTATATGATTGATACATTTATATTTGAAGTTGATTTTGGCACTATGCACTTATAGCAATATCAAAATGATTCGTTTTAAATGTACCAAGCATGTTTGGCTATTATAAGGGAAAACTCTAACCTCCAGCTTGCGTAGCATTGTGTGACGGGACCTGAGTCTTATCATAGCTTCATTTTCCAAAAAACATTGTGTTGAATTATTTTAAACTGAGATTCATGTGGAGTAAACGTGTTTCGTGTTATACAGCGTGGCCCATGTTTTCCCAACTTTTAACGTAAAGATTTAATTACTATTTTAGTTCTCACACCAGTCCCATGACTGACTCGGAGTTTATTGTTTTAACCTAAACTCTGGGCGCCCATATTTTCCATACGATTGCTCGTAGATTTGGTTTTCGCGGATTTCTATCTACCAGGGTCCTGGATTACAGGTGGAGCTATATTCGGAAAGCTTTGTATTCGTGTATTTCTTTCAGTTGTGCTAGTTGATGTATTTTTCGCTGTACAATGTATTTATACATTTTATATTTGTGTATTTTAATCTCTGATATTTATTTTTCCGCTGTATATTATTTATTCATACTCTGATATTCTTGTACTCTGATGTAATTGTTGTAATAGCAATGAAAAGTTCTAGTGTTTGTGTTCTGATGAATCGTATTCTCAAAGCAATCTGGACTCCTCCGTCTCCTTAGGGATCGGGGAAGTTTGAGTCGTTTCATTTTGGTATCAGAGCTTTGGTTCACAAAGCTATAGAACAAGACACATTAGAATCAAACGAGAGAATTCATCAGAGATAGGATTAATAACATCCTATAAGAATGACTCGTTAGAGATAGGGTTAGCAATACCCTAGAATGAGTTTGAAGAGTATTATTTATAAAAATGAATTTAGTTTTGAAAATTATTTTCTTATTATATGTATTTAATTATTTTATTTTATATCGGTTTTGGACTATCGAGTATAAGAAGATTTTGTATATACATCATATGAAGTCTTAAGTATACTGGGTAGATGTAGAATCACACTCAAGTCGCCCGGAGATGATTCTGATGATTGAAGCTTCATCATCAGTGTTTATGTTCGAGTTTCGAAAGTGGGATATCTATATATTTCCAATTGACTGGTGTGAGAAACAAACTTGGTTAGACTTTATTGTTTGTGATTTGGCATAGAAAATATGATTTTTGGCTATATAAAAGTAATATATTTGAAAATCTAATCAATTAATTGATTGATGGTTGTGTTGCGTGATTATTAATTTAAGTAATAAAATATTGGAATGATTAAACCAATATGAGAATGAATGATGAATAAAACCAAACCCAATTTAATATTGAACTGAATTGAAAATTGATTGAAATTGGCATATATAAACATGTAGATATATATTGAGCAGGTTAATGGATTCGTTGTTGAGTAGAGAATCATATTACGTGCCCAACCAATAGGTCCACCTTAATGAGTTGGTTGCGCAATTTTATTTAATATATAAACTACTGTGAGTGTTTTTGGATGCGTTGTAATGGTTGTTCTGTGTGAGATTATAAACCATGCCATCAGATAGCAACAAATAAATTATGAACTACACCGCATGGCATACTACATGAAGACAGCATATCATATCATATTCCATATAAGTATTTGGTGCTTATATAACGAGGTACAGATTTCCACATAGGCAAGATGCTTGTATGGCGAAGACTGTATTACAGGTTGAATAGAAGACTAATTATGGACTTAATAAAGTACATGTAACGGTGGTCGGGGCAAGATTTAATAAAAACACTACACAGGTCTGGAGATGACAAAAATTCACGTCTCTCTTGTTTTTAATTAAGGCACATGGATTATTTTATTTTTTCCAACACTGGGGCAAGGTATGAGATTTCGACATTTTTACACGTCTCCCTTGGGCATAGATAGGTCCCAAAAATTGTGTATGCTTTTTATTGATTTATTGGGTGCCTAATATGGCCTAATAAAATTTTCAAATCCTCCCCGTACAAAGGAGGTTATGGCGAAATTTTTCGAAAATTTAGGGTGTTAGCCAAATTTTTGAGAAATTAGAAAATTCTTAGAAACTGAAAAGTATCAAAATGAAAGCCAGAATGAAAGTTGAGTTGGTTAGTTAAACAACTTTCAGCTCCGTTCCTTTTTTAGGATGAAAAGATTTTAAGTGGGGGAGATTGTAAGAACCCAGAATTTCTGAACCAATTCAAAAATTTTATTTTAGCTATTTTAACGGTTTTCAATATATTAAATGATTTACTTTAAATAATAACGACTAAAAATTTATTTATGTCGAAGTTAGAACATATAATTTTATTTTAATTATAAAAGGAGTTTGAAATGTCACGGTAGTTTGAAAATTCGATTATAAATTTCAATTGAATGCATAGAATTTAATATAAGTCAGAATTGAATAAAACAAGAAACGTTAGAATATTTTGAACTGTAATTTTCTAACAAATGAGAGAAACTGATATTTCAGTTTATAAATTGAAAGTTATGTCCAGTTTAAAATTTAGAATAATCGCTATAGAATTTATATATTTTTTAAATAATATATAGCCCTTAAAAATAGTCATTTTGCAAAACGATTTCCGTTTTCGATGAAACGACTTTTATTGGATCCGGAGTGTCAAATTATTGTTAGGTTTCAAATTTCACAATTTTTAGAATTAATATGTGAGTGTAGTAAATTTAAACATGTTTTGTCAATTCAGTTTAAATTTAATCAACCAGAAAAAGGCCATTTTTCAAACGGCCTCCAAATTCGATGAAATTAGTTTTGTTAGGACCGTATCGTCAAAATACAGCTAGATTTATTTTTTTTTGTAATTTTTGGATTCGGTATGTGGCCTCGGTAAAATAAAATGTACGTTCAAATGCAATATTGAACATTATATTAATTTATATTTTAAATTTTGATGAAAATCGATCGAAACAGTTGAATTGGCTTACGAAACATATCCCTTTTCGGAATGGGGGTATTTAGATAGAAACTACAGTCTTTAGGTTTGATTTGTAGTTCGACTGCAAAATCTCTATTTTTGAAATTAAAATAATTAAAAATATATATAAATAGAAAGTAAAAACCCTAATTTCATTTCTAAATTTCTGCGCCATCATTCAAGCCATCATACGACGGAAAAGGCTCAAATTTTCTTCCTCTAAATACGCCCAATCCACGCAAAATTAAACCCCGGTTCTTTAGAGAATTTTGTAGAGCTATTCAATCTCTTTAAATCCATACCCTCATGATCAAAAATGGTTGCGTGAATCTCTCGAATTTTGGGCTTAAAGAGGGCGATTTCGGCAGCGTTTCCAAGGAGGAAGCGGAGCCCGAGCACGACGCCTCTCAAGGCAGAGTTGGCTCTCACGGCGCCGCTCCGTGTGAGGTACTCGGATGGTCCACCGGAGACTGGAATCCGGTGCGACTGGGTGAAGATGGGTGGCCTGTTTTGGGTTCGGTTTAATCTGAAGCGGGAAGAGAGATTAAAGGGGTAATTAGTTTAAATTATTTTAATTATTTATTTAATTAATTATCCAATGTATTTAATAGCGTATCTTCTTCATACGAGTTCCAAATCCGACGATTTTAGTCGCATTAGAATTGTGTCGAGGAGTACTACGCAATGGAACTGACCAGAACGGAAATGGAGAAAAATGGATTTTCAGTCAAACTAAACGTGCATTTAATTTGGTTTGAAATTAAAATCATCAAATAAAGACAGACGGAGTGGAACCCAAAGTGAGAATTCTCTCACTAAAATATTTGTACAGCTATTTAATTTATTTTATAACTGTAAATATATAGAAATTGACGGTGTTAATTTTTATCTGTTGTATGTTACAATGCTTGAGTTCAACACATGAATTATTCATGACTCATCTGCACAAGATGCATTGTTTGAATATCCGATGCTCGTATTTCAAACAATGTGGATACACTTTGTGGTTGTTGAAATGTGATATAAATATCCATTTATAATTTGAATAGTGAAAATTTATTAAGTAGAAAAGTAATTCAAACCGAATTAGAATTGGTTAAATTTATTAACCAATAATTTAATTAAATAGACTGTAGTTGTTTGGAAACCCAATACGGGTATTGGGATGATATTTGACATACACTAATCCCAATATTTAGTTATATGTCGATCGATTGATTGACAGACTGTTGTAAGCGTTATTTATTTATTTTTATGCTTATACAGTTATTAAATGCGCTCTGGATGATGCTTGAATGTTGAATGATTATTTACCATTATTGTTCAATACATGTGATGTATGAAATCCATATAACTGAAATTATATGGTAATTGATTGAGTCGCATTCCGATTCAGAAATAACGAATATTTAAAAATACTATTCAATGAAAAACCAAAATATGATTTTGATGTCCGATTTTGGATGGACACAAAAATATTGAAAAATATGAAGCCGAGTAAGTAAAGATACGCCATTTTTTACTTGAATGGAATTTTCCGTCGATTTTATTCATTTTATAACGAATACGAAAAAGAAATGGATTTGAAAATCTGACTTTTGAAAATATTATCATTTTAATAATATAATGATATGGAATATTCAATCTTGGTTTAAAATTGAAATGGAAGTTGGAATCGTTTTAAAATGAGTTTATTAATATTTTATAAAATATGTTTTAAATGGAAATTGACGAGATATATTATATGTATTTATATGGCTTGAATAGAACGCATCGCGACCGTTCACGAATTTCGACCATTAACTTCAAATTGATGTAACGGGAGATCTGACTGTCGGATTCTCCTAAAACTGAAACCGTTAGGTTCGTATCGAAAATATCTTTCTAACGAATACAAGAGATTTAAATTTGGACAGTTGGATTTCAGATTATGTCCAAATCAATTTTAGAAAAGGTCGCTATGGACGCAGTTAGGTGGTCGTTATTGGAATCCGACTGTAAGGGCCTAAATAAAATTATTAAAAATATAGAAAAATAATGGAAAATAATAACTAATAATTTGGAAAGATTTTGGATGAAAAATTTCAAGTTTTGACAAAATAAAAGATATTTTTATCTATAAGAACTAGTTATTAACTAGAATAATAATCCAATGTTTTTAAATAAATAGATTGGACTGAAAAGGGGTTTTTTAAAATAACCATAATTTTCCAATGAATAAATTGAAATGGATTTGAATGGAAATAATCTTCCGAATATATCAATATTGGATTCCACGAATATACGGATATTGTTGACGAATTTGGAAGATACAGATATCGTTATTCCCAATACGATATTTGTTGGTTTCAGAATTTGATACTGTATATAAGCCGATATTATTTCTATTCAAAGCCTTGTGTTTAATGTCAATTTGGAATTTGGGGTTTGTCGTGAATGGCATCTTTAAGAACGTCGTTCTTAAACCTGTTGAGAAAAGAATAAATCTTTTAATTAAGGTTAATGAAGTTTTCCAATTAATACATATAATTAGAATTTAATGGAAGATGATTTGGGTTTATCGTGGACTGTGTTTCAAATGACATTGGTTCTTTAACCCAGTTAAAGACTGGATTAATTTTTTTAAAGTGGAATAATCATTAAGTAATGATTTTTGGAGATTAAAAATAATGGAGTTTTAGTGAATCTTTAATTAGATTAGAAAGTGAATGAGTCAATTAAATTTTAAGAATTCAAGAATTGATAGAGAATGGAGTACCGCCAGTTTTACTTCAGGCGATAGTTAAATCTTTAATTAGATTTGAAACGTGGAATGGTAATTAATTTTACCGATAACAACGTGAGTGTTAGATTTGGGGTACTACCAGTTTTGCTTCATGGGATGAATAACCTTAATTTGGTTTAGAATTGGTAAAGGAAAAAATAAAATATTTTGAAATTGATATCAAAAGGAAGATTAAAGAATAAGTTTAAAAGATTTTATCTTTGATAAAATTAATGGGAGCCTTCCCCATAAGATGTGAACATTTGAATAAAAGAATATTCTGAATTGGAATGAGGCGTATGATGTGTTTTATAGCACTTGATTATTGATTATAAAATACGTGAATTATTTGGAAAGACCGGGTTTAACCCATTCTGAATAACTAATACGATGACTAAAAGTCGACGATGAAGACGGTGGTTGAAGTCCGGAGATCTTCACATCGTTTGGATGATTACTGGTGTCTTGATTGGGCTGTACACCCAAGACAAGGTGATAATTGGTGATCGTCCAGAGGTACTTGGAGATCGACCGGATATGCGAAGACCTCTCTCCTGTATTGGACATATGGGACGAGGAATAAGGTGCCTTCGGTTTCGTTCAGACCCTGAATAGACTTGTAAATGGATGTGTGTCTGACATTGGATTTCATTCTGTGTTGATCGATTTCTGTTAAATATATATATGTTTGGTGGTGGGGAATTTATTCTCTTGCTTAACACCATTCTCTAAGACATACGAGCTTACAGGTTATATATTGATATAAACCTGTCGTATAGCGTGGATTGTCAATGTGGCATGCTAAGGTGCAAATGAGCCAGGCTTTTGTTGAAAAACAGAGTCTTGTGGATGATGATCAAAGCACAGCTTTAATTAGCATAGCTTTGTGTAAAATGTTAATTCACGAGCCCACACCCCGGTATGAGTCAGAAACGGGATAAGGGACCCAAGGAATGCACGACATTTCTTTTTAGCTAGGAGTGGTGTCGTGGTATGGATCTTAGACATTTTTACTTATCTGGATGATGGAATGAGGTGCCTCAGATATTGAGTCCTTAGTGGCTCTGTAATAACCCGGAAAATCTGGGCCAGTCTAAAAAATTTATTTTGGCAATTTTAACGAATTTTGAATATTTAAAATAGATTATTTTAAATAATATCGATGAGAAAATCTATTTTGAATATAATTCGAACGTATATTTTATATACGTCATCGTTAGAATATAAATAATTATATATAATTATAAATAGAATTGAAAATGGCGCGGTAGTTCGATAATTCGATTTCAAACTTCAATTGAATGTACCGGGTGCAAAACAATCTGGATTTTAGTGAAACCAAAAACATTAGGATCTATTTGAGAATATCTTTCCAACGAATCCGAAAAATCAAAATTTCATAGCGGGGATCAAAAGATATGTCCAGTTGAAAATTCTGAATAGTCGCTATGGAATTCAGGCCCTTAAAAATGGACATTTTGCAAACGACCTCGGATTTTGATGAAACGTGTTTGACCAATTATAGTTGATTTTAATCGACTGGAAAATGGCCATTTTTCCAACGGTCTCAGAATTCGACGAAACTAGTTTTGTTAGGACCGTATCGTCAATACGAAGGTAGAAAATATTTTTCCGCAATTTTTCAAGTTAGTATGTGACCCCGGTAAATTGAAATGCGCATTCAAATTCAATATATAGAGTTATATGTTGATTTTAACGGAAACTGATTGTAACGATCGAATCAGCTTGCGATACATATCCCATGTGTTCGGAATGGGGGTAATTAGCTATGGACGACAGGCGGTGGGCCTCGTTTAGAGGTCGTATGTAAAATTCAACATTTTGAAATTAAAATAATAAAAAAATAATAAAAGAAAAAAATTCTCTTTCCTCCCCCTATTACCTCTCTGCCCCCCCCCCCCCCTCCCCCGTTTATTTTCGCAGAATCGAATAAAAAAAAAAGGGAATCGGAGAGGGGCGCGAGCGGCCTCCTCCATGCCGCCGCCACTTCGACGAAACCGCCCCCCCCCCCCTCTTGTTCGATCGACGCGACGAAACCGCCCCCCTTCCATCGAAGACAGCCTCCGACCGACGCGAAGAGCCCCCCCTGTCTTCATCGACGAGCGCGACAGCCCCCCCTTGCAGACCATCAGTGATCGACTGACCGCCTCCCTTGCCTCCTGCAGCCCCTCCAGACCACAGCGATGCCAAACCCCTCCACCGATGGAAAATAAATGAGTTTTACCCTTTTTTATTTTTGCATTTATTTTAAATCGGGTTTTATTATATAACTGAGAATAAAAATAGGACCTTTCTTCGTGTTAAAATAGGATTTTTAATCGGGTAAAGATGGGATTTTTAATCGGGTAAAAATAGGATTTTTATCGTGTAAAGATAGGATTTTTAAACGTAAAAAGATCCGAGTTTTCATATGTACGTAGAAGTATAAAGTTGAGATTTTTTTTAAAAAGCGATAAAAATATGATTTTTATTCTGTGAATATCAAAGCAAAGTTGAATTTTTATATATAAAGATATCATTTTTAGTTATAGGAGAAGATATGAATTTTAGATATGAAAAGAAACGATTTTTGTTTATATAAGGGTTTTATAAATGAAAAGACTCGATTTTTAAAATTGAAAAGACAGGATTTTTATATATTGAATAACGAAGTAAAAATTCGATTTTTATATATTGAATAACGAAGTAAAGATTCGATTTTTATATATTGAATAGCATAGTAAAAATTCGTTTTTTATATATTGAATAGCATAGTAAAAATTCGATTTTTATATATTGAATAGCATAGTAAAAATTCGATTTTTATATATTGAATAGCATAGTAAAAATTCGATTTTTATATATTGAATAGCATAGTAAAAATTCGATTTTTATATATTGAATAGCGAAGTAAAAAATTCGATTTTTATATATTGAATAGCGAAGTAAAAATTCGATTTTTATATATTGAATAGCGAAGTGAAAAAGTGATTTTTATATATGTAGTGGCTACGGGCAACGAAAGTGACGGAAGGCGAGAACAGCGATGATTTCTCTAAATGAAGTGTCGTAGAGTTGGGATAGCTATCGGTGAGAACTTCTCACTATTCAATTTCTTTTTCTAGTTATATATATATATACTAGGATGCAGACGGTGTTTAGTAGCACCCGACACCCGTCATCCACAGACCATGGATGGCTTGTTTGTTTAATAGTTTGGTTGTGTAGTTGGTTAGATTATTTGGTTTGAATTGAATTGTTTGGTGAAATGGAATTGATTTGATTGATGTGTGAATGGCGTGGGCCTTCACTAGACCGGGGATAAGGCTAGGCCTTGTCCCGTTTCTAGTATCGTGCCGTTATGCCGCCGAAATTTCCTAAAATAAGTTGGAAAAATAAGATATCATTTTATTTGATAAATGAACCGAATTGAATATTCATAGGTTGAATAAAATAATTCGATCGTTAAAAATATAACTTTTAACGTGAACATGAATAAATAAATATTCATTCACAAACCGGACGGTTTGTTTATGTACACCTATTTGAATGACATTGATTGGGACGATAAATTTTACACATCGCCCAACTACACAAATAAAAATCTGTGTTTGTTGATTTGAAACCCCACACGGGTATTGGGATAAAATATGACATACACTAATCCCAATAATTAGTTGTATGTCGATCGATTGATTGACAGGCTGTTATAAGCGTTAGATATCTATATTTGATGCTTATACAGTGTGGTGCACTTTGGATGATGGTTGATTATTTATCGGTGTTATTATATACATGTGTTGTATGGAATCCATATAATTAACTTTATATGGTAATTGATTGGGCCTCATTCCAATTTAGAAAATAAAGAATATTAGAAAATAAAGGTTCATGTGTTGACTGTACTCATCCGTTGAGATTAGTCATGTGTTGAACGAAATATTTTAACAATAAAATTTACATCTTTATCATATTTGAAATTAGAAACTAACTGGAAAATAGATAAGATGAATGGTCTCCTGAATATGGATCTGATGTTGGTTTCGGCCTTCGGGGTTAATATTTAGGGAATCATTCTCTTACTAGTTTACGGTTGGGTCTGATTTGAAATCAAACGATAGATACCATAATTTTTGTAAAATATATTAAATAACAAAAATAGTCACACGTGGATAGTACTCATCCGTTGAGATTAGTCATGTGTTGACGAAAATATAGATTCACTTATTGAATGGAATAAATATTCAATTGTTGAATAGAATAACGGAATTATTGAAATTTATAAAGCCATGTTGATTAGAGATACGCCATTTTGACGCGAACGATATTTATATCGATTATATCCGTTTTTACAGTTTGAATTGAATCGAATAGAAAACCAATTTGAATTGAATCGAATAGAAAACCAATTTGAATTGAATCGAATAGAAAACCAATTTGAATTGAATCGAATAGAAAACCAATTTGAATTGAATCGAATAGAAAACCAATTTGAATTGAATCGAATAGAAAACCAATTTGAATTGAATCGAATAGAAAACCAATTTGAATTGAATCGAATAGAAAACCAATTTGATTTGAATTGAATATATATAACGAATTTGATTCGAATTGAATATAAAACAAATTTGAAATGAATTGAATATAAAACGAATTCGAATTGAATTGAAAACGAATTCGAATTGAATTGAAAACGAATTGAAATGAATTCAAATCGAATTATAATCGATTTGAATTGAAATCAAATGGAAATGAAAGTAAAAAGGATTTATAATAGAAAATTCAATTTTGATTTGAATTTGAAATAAAGGTTGAAATTGTTTTTGAAACGAATTCAAAACTATTTATAAAATTCGTTTTAAATAGAAATCGACGGAATATATATTATATATATAATATAATGGCCTGAATAGAACGCGCCGCGCCGCGGCAGTTCGTGAATTTCGACCATTTATTTCGAATGGACATTACGGGAGATCCGACCGTCGGATTCTCCTAAAACCGGAACCGTTGGGTTCGTATCGAAAAGAGCTTCCTAACGAATATTAGAAATTTGAAATCTAACGGTTGGATTTGGAGATATGTCCAAATCAATTTCAGAAAAGGTCGCTGTAAGTGCAGTTCGATGGCCGTTGATGGAAATCGACTGTACGGGCCTTGATAAAATTATTAAAAATAGTAATAATTTGTGTAAAATCATAAGGAATGATTTGGGAAAAATTAGGATGAAAAACTCCATATTTGAAAAGATAAAAATAGATTTTTATCGAAATGAACTAGTTTTAAATAGAATTGATTTGTGGGTTTGTCGTGAACAGTGTTTTAAATAACATTTGTTCTTTAACCCGATAATAAATAAAATGTGACTTGGGTTGTCGTGAACTGTGTTTTAAATGACACTAGTTCTTTAACCCAGTAAAAGGAGTTTTAATGAATCTGCAATTAAATTGAAATGTGAATTGATAATTTAAATTATCAAATTTAGAAAGTGAGCGAGGATGGAGTATCACCAGTTTTGCTCCAAAACGATAGTTAAATCTTTAATTAGATTTGAACGTGAAATGGTAATTAATTTTACCGATAACGCCATAGTATTAGATATGGAGTATTACCAGTTTTGCTTCATGGGATGAATAGATTGGGATTGGGAAATAAAATAAATAATTACTTCGGTGTGGTTCGCTAATCTCGACTAGTTTAGAAAACCATAATTTGGTTTGAAACGACATCCAAAGGAAGATTAAAGGATAAATTTTGAAGAATTTATCTTGGATAAAATTAATGGGAACCTTTCCCTAAGAATGTGGAATGAGGCGTATGTTGTGTTTATGTAACATTTGTTTTTAATATACGCGGGTTGTTCGGAAAATCCTGGTTTATACCCATTCTGAATAACCGATTCGACGATATGTCGAAGATGAAGACGGTGGTTGAAGACCGGAAGTCTTCACATCGTTTGGGTGATTACTGACGATCCTGATTGGGCTTTACACCCAAGAGGATGGAAATTGTTGGTGGTCGTCCAGACGTACTTGGAGATTGATGGATATGCGAGGAAAGTGCCTCCGGTTTCGTTCAGACCTAGAACGAACTTGTAAATGGATTGTGTGTCTGACATTGGATTTTATTCTGTGTTGATTGATTTCTGTTAAATATATATATCTGTTTGGCAGCGGAGAATTTATTCTCTTGCTTAACGCCCTTCTCTGAGACATACGAGCTTAGAGGTTATATATCGATAGATATCAATCGCATGGCATGAATTGCCTGTGTGGCACGCTGAGTTGCATGGATCAAGGCTTCTGTTGAAAGGCAAAGTCTTGTGGTTGATGATCAAAGCACGGCCTAGGTGGCGTAGCTTTGTGTATAACGTGAATTCGCGAGCCTCACACCTCGGTATGAGTTAAAAACGGTATACGGACCGTTGGGAGAACACGACGTTTCTTTCTAGCTTTGGTGGTGTCAGTGACTTACCAGCCCTGACATTTATATACTTTTCACCTTTGTGGTTGTTGGATGCGAGGCGCCTCGATTATAGGTCTGTAAGGACCGGGAAACGTGTGTTCAGGAATAAATAATCCTCTAACGTAAGTGAGGATCGGCCCAACCGATCCAGGATTGCCCAGAGTGTGTAGTCCTGAGACATTTGCTAGAGTGTCTCGAACGCGGAGAGGAGCTTGCCCCTTGCCTCGACTCATGACGGAAATCCAATTTCCAATACGTGTATTGCGGTTTTAATTGTAGAACTAGTATGGCGACATGATATATGGTACCCATGCCGTCTATGATTTATATTTATGATTAAAATTGTTTTGACACTATACACTTATTATAGTATCAAATGATTTGTTTTAAACGTACCAAGCATGTTTGGCTATTATAAGGGAAAACCCTATCCTCCGACTTGCGTTGCATTGTGTGATGGGACCTGGGTCTTATAATAGCTTCATTTTCCGAAAAAAGCATTGCGTTGTTTATTGATATGCACTGGTATTCTTGGGAGGAAACCCGTTCCGTGTTATACGGCATGGTCCCTTGATTTGCCAAACTTTAAAACCAATATTAACAACTGTTTTAGTTCTCACACCAGTCACATGACTGACCTAGAGTTTATTGTTTTAACCTAAACTCTGGGTGCCCCTATTTTCCGCACGGGCAGCTAGTAGTTTTGGTTTTGCAGATTTATATTCATAGGATCTTGATTTACAGCTGGAACGATGCTCGGAAAGCTCTGTATCCGTGCATTACTTTCAGTTGTGTTTTATATTATTTTTCCACTACTATGTAATTTATTGTAATCTCTGATATTTATCGAATGTAATTTATTCATTCATACTCTGTATATTCTTGTATTCTGATGGAATTGTTGTAATAACAATGAAATGTTCTTCCGTCTGCGTTCCGAATTGTCCTGTTCTCAAAACGATCAGGGGTTTCGAACGGTCTAGATCGGTTTAACGACTGATTCGGATCGAGCGAAATTCCCGGCTGTCACATTTGGTATCAGAGCTTTGGTTTACAGAGCTCGAGAACAAGGCACATTAGAACCATACGAAAGAATTCATCAGAAATTGGATTAGCAATATCCAATTAGAATGACTCGTTAGAGATTGGATCAGTAGTATCCTAGAACGAGTGTGAAGAGTATATTTTTCAATTGAAAACAATTTTATTTTGAAAATTTAAACCATTTTATACATATTTGAATATTTATTTATTTTGAATTTGGACAATCCAATATATAAAGATTTTGCATATACGCGTCATGAACGTATATTCAAAGTTTTAATATATTAGATAGATATAGAACCACATTCTAGTCACCTGGACATGATTCTGATGATGGCGCGCCATCACCAGTATTTATTTTCGTGTTTCGAAGGTGTGATATCTATATATTTCCATTAGACTGGTGTGAGAACCAAAACTAATATAGCTAGAACACATTGTTGTGAATTGGCATCAAAAACATGATTTTCTGTATATATATCAAAATTATGAATTTGAAACGATAATTCACTAATTGATTGATGTTTGTGTTGTTTGTTTAATTGCTTGATAAATTTTGAACCATTATGCCTAATTGCATCAAATATTGAATTATATTGAAAATTGGTCGCATTTGCTTGCATATACATGTGCTTACATTGAACAGGTCATAGCAAGGAGGCTAGAGCAGAGAATAAAATTTGTTTGCCCGACAAATAGGTACATGTTTACTACAATTTACTGTTTTGTTTGGGTGATGATGATTTTATGAGCCTATTGGCTAGCCGCTTGGCTTTTTATTTTTATTTTTGAGATCAGAAGGCCTATATGGCCATTTCGGGATTTTCCCGTGGCTCCCGGTGCAGGGGAGGTTATGGCGAATTTTTTCGAAAATTTAGGGTGTTAGCCAAATTTTTGAAGAATTTGAAAATTCTCAGAAACTGAAAAGTTGGAGAATGAAAGCCAGATCGAACGTAGAGTGGATTGATCAAACCACTTTCGACTTTGTTCCTTTTCGGGGACGAAAAGTTTTAAGTGGGGGAGATTGTAATAACCCGGAAAATCTGGGCCAGTTTAAATTTTTTATTTTGGAAATTTTAATGAATTTTGAATATTTAAAATAGATTATTTTAAATAATATCGACGAGAAAATCTATTTTGAATATAATTCGAACGTATATTTTATATACGTCATCGTTAGAATATAAATAATTATATATAATTATAAATAGAATTGAAAATGGCGCGGTAGTTCGATAATTCGATTTCAAACTTCAATTGAATGTACCGGGTGCAAAACAATCCGGATTTTAGTGAAACCAAAAACATTAGGATCTATTTGAGAATATCTTTCCAACGAATCCGAAAAATCAAAATTTCATAGCAGGGATCAAAAGATATATCCAGTTGAAAATTCTGAATAGTCGCTATGGAATTCAGGCCCTTAAAAATGGACATTTTGCAAACGACCTCGAATTTCGACGAAACCACTTTTGTTGGATCTGCGATGTCAAATTATCGCTAGATTCCAAATTTCATAATTTTTCGAATCAATATGCGAGCGTGGCAAAGGAAAACGTGTTTGACCAGTTTCAGTTGATTTTAATCGACTGGAAAATGGCCATTTTTCCAATGGTCTCAGAATTTGACGAAACTAGTTTTGTTAGGACCGTATCGTCAATACGAAGCTAGAAAATATTTTTCCGGAATTTTTCAAGTTAGTATGTGACCCCGGTAAATTGAAATGCGCGTTCAAATTCAATATATAGAGTTATATGTTGATTTTAACGGAAACTGATTGTAACGATCGAATCAGCTTGCGATACATATCCCATTGTGTTCGGAATGGGGGTAATTAGCTATGGACGACAGGCGGTGGGCCTCGTTTAGAGGTCGTATGTAAAAGTCAACATTTTGAAATTAAAATAATAATAAAAATAATAAAAGAAAAAAATTCTCTTTCCTCCCCCTATTACCTCTCTGCCCCCCCCCCCCCCCGTTTATTTTCTTAGAATCGAATCAGGAAAAAAAAAGGGAATCGGAGAGGGGCGCGAGCGGCCTCCTCCATGCCGCCGCCACTTCGATGAAACCCCCCCCCTGTTCGATCGACACAACGAAACCGCCCCCCTTCCATCGAAGACAGCCTCCGACCGACGCGAAGAGCCCCCCTGTCTTCATCGACGAGCGCGACAGCCCCCCCTTGTAGACCATCAGTGATCGACTGACCGCCTCCCTTTCCTCCTGCAGCCCCTCCAGACCACAGCGATGCCAAACCCCTCCACCGATGGAAAATAAGTGAGTTTTCCCCTTTTTTATTTTTGCAGTTATTTTAAATCGGGTTTTATTATATAACTGAGAATAAAAATAGGACCTTTCTTCGTGTAAAAATAGGATTTTTAATCGGGTAAAGATGGGATTTTTAATCGGGTAAAGATGGGATTTTTATCGTGTAAAGATAGGATTTTTAAACGTAAAAAGATCCGATTTTTCATATGTACGTAGAAGTATAAAGTTGAGATTTTTTTTAAAAAGCGATAAAAATACGATTTTTATTCTATGAATATCAAAGCAAAGTTGAATTTTTATATATAAAGATATCATTTTTAGTTATAGGTGAAGATATGAATTTTAGATATGAAAAGAAAAGATTTTTATTTATATAAGGGTTTTATAAATGAAAAGACTCGATTTTTAAAATTGAAAAGACAGGATTTTTATATATTGAATAACGAAGTAAAAATTCGATTTTTATATATTGAATAACGAAGTAAAGATTCGATTTTTATATATTGAATAGCATAGTAAAAATTCGATTTTTATATATTGAAT
Organism: Allium sativum; assembly: GCA_030737875.1. Classification (NCBI taxonomy): domain Eukaryota; kingdom Viridiplantae; phylum Streptophyta; class Magnoliopsida; order Asparagales; family Amaryllidaceae; genus Allium; species Allium sativum. Next base: position 194,383,698 of record CM060920.1, read on the forward strand.
AGCATAGTAAAAATTCGATTTTTATATATTGAATAGCATAGTAAAAATTCGATTTTTATATATTGAATAGCATAGTAAAAATTCGATTTTTATATATTGAATAGCGAAGTAAAGAAATTCGATTTTTATATATTGAATAGCGAAGTAAAAATTCGATTTTTATATATTGAATAGCGAAGTGAAAATGTGATTTTTATATATGTAGTGGCTACGGGCAACGAAAGTGACGGAAGGCGAGAACAGCGATGATTTCTCTAAATGAAGTGTCGTAGAGTTGGGATAGCTATCGATGAGAACTTCTCACTCTTCAATTTCTTTTTCTAGTTATATATATATATATATATATATATACTAGGATGCAAACGGTGTTTAGTAGCACCCGACACCCGTCATCCACAGACCATGGATGGCTTGTTTGTTTAATAGTTTGGTTGTGTAGTTGGTTAGATTATTTGGTTTGAATTGAATTGTTTGGTGAAATGGAATTGATTTGATTGATGTGTGAATGGCGTGGGCCTTCACTAGATCGGGGATAAGGCTAGGCCTTGTCCCGTTTCTAGTATCGTGCCGTTATGCCGCCGAAATTTCCTAAAATAAGTTGGAAAAATAAGATATCATTTTATTTGATAAATGAACCGAATAGAATATTCATAGGTTGAATAAAATAATTCGATCGTTAAAAATATAACTTTTAACGTGAACATGAATAAATAAATATTCATTCACAAACCGGACGGTTTGTTTATGTACACCTATTTGAATGACATTGATTGGGACGATAAATTTTACACATCGCCCAACTACACAAATAAAAATCTGTGTTTGTTGATTTGAAACCCCACACGGGTATTGGGATAAAATATGACATACACTAATCCCAATAATTAGTTGTATGTCGATCGATTGATTGACAGGCTGTTATAAGCGTTAGATATCTATATTTGATGCTTATACAGTGTAGTGCACTTTGGATGATGGTTGATTATTTATCGTTGCTATTATATACATGTGTTGTATGGAATCCATATAATTAACTTTATATGGTAATTGATTGGGCCTCATTCCAATTTAGAAAATAAAGAATATTAGAAAATAAAGGTTCATGTGTTGACTGTATTCATCCGTTGAGAATAGTCATGTGTTGAACGAAATATTTTAACAATAAAATTTACATCTTTATCATATTTGAAATTAGAAACTAACTGGAAAATAGATAAATGAATGGTCTCCTGAATATGGATCTGATGTTGGTTTCGGCCTTCGGGGTTAATATTTAGGGAATCATTCTCTTACTAGTTTACGGTTGGGGTCTGATTTGAATTCAAACGATAGATACCATAATTTTTGTAAAATATATTAAATAACAAAAATAGTCACACGTGGACAGTACTCATCCGTTGAGATTAGTCATGTGTTGACGAAAATATAGATTCACTTATTGAGTGGAATAAATATTCAATTGTTGAATAGAATAACGGAATTATTGAAATTTATAAAGCCGTGTTGATTAGAGATGCGCCATTTTGACGTGAACGATATTTATATCGATTATATCCGTTTTTACAGTTTGAATTGAATCGAATAGAAAACCAATTTGAATTGAATCGAATAGAAAACCAATTTGAATTGAATCGAATAGAAAACCAATTTGAATTGAATCGAATAGAAAACCAATTTGAATTGAATCGAATAGATAACCAATTTGAATTGAATTGAATAGAAAACGAATTTGATTTGAATTGAATATATATATAACGAATTTGATTCGAATTGAATATAAAACCAATTTGAAATGAATTGAATATAAAACGAATTCGAATTGAATTGAAAACGAATTCGAATTGAATTGAAAACGAATTGAAATGAATTCAAATCGATTTGAATTGAAATCAAATGGAAATGAAAGTAAAAAGGATTTATAATAGAAAATTCAATTTTGATTTGAATTTGAAATAAAGGTTGAAATTGTTTTTGAAACGAATTCAAAACTATTTATAAAATTCGTTTTAAATAGAAATCGACGAAATATATATTATATATATTATATATATAATATAATGGCCTGAATAGAACGCGCCACGCCGCGGCAGTTCGTGAATTTCGACCATTTATTTCGAACGGACATTATGGGAGATCTGACCGTCAGATTCTCCTAAAACCGGAACCGTTGGGTTCGTATCGAAAAGAGCTTTCTAACGAATATTAGAAATTTGAAATATAACGGTTGGATTTGGAGATATGTCCAAATCAATTTCAGAAAAGGTCGTTGTAAGTGTAGTTCGATGGTCGTTGATGGAAATCGACTGTACGGGCCTACATAAAATTATTAAAAATAGTAATAATTTGTGTAAAATCATAAGAAATGATTTGGGAAAAATTAGGATGAAAAACTCCATATTTGAAAAGATAAAAATAGATTTTTATCGAAATGAACTAGTTTTAAATAGAATTGATTTGTGGGTTTGTCGTGAACAGTGTTCTAAATAACATTTGTTCTTTAACCCGATAATAAATAAAATGTGATTTGGGTTGTCGTGAACTGTGTTTTAAATGACACTGGTTCTTTAACCCAGTAAAAGGAGTTTTAATGAATCTGCAATTAAATTGAAATGTGAATTGATAATTTAAATTATCAAACTTAGAAAGTGAGCGAGGATGGAGTATCACCAGTTTTGCTCCAAAACGATAGTTAAATCTTTAATTAGATTTGAACGCGAAATGGTAATTAATTTTACCGATAACGCCATAGTATTAGATATGGAGTATTACCAGTTTTGCTTCATGGGATGAATAGATTGGGATTGGGAAATAAAATAAATAATTACTTCGGTGTGGTTCGCTAATCTCGACTAGTTTAGAAAACCATAATTTGGTTTGAAACGACATCCAAAGGAAGATTAAAGGATAAATTTTAAAGAATTTATCTTGGATAAAATTAATGGGAACCTTTCCCTAAGAATGTAGAATGAGGCGTATGTTGTGTTTGTGTAACATTTGTTTTTAATATACGCGAGTTGTTCGGAAAATCCGGGTTTATACCCATTCTGAATAACCGATTCGACGATATGTCGAAGATGAAGACGGTGGTTGAAGACCGGAAGTCTTCACATCATTTGGGTGATTACTGACGATCCTGATTGGGCTGTACACCCAAGAGGATGGAAATAGTTGGTGGTCGTCCAGACGTACTTGGAGATTGATGGATATGCGAGGAAAGTGCCTCCGGTTTCGTTCAGACCTAGAACGAACTTGTAAATGGATTGTGTGTCTGACATTGGATTTTATTCTGTGTTGATTGATTTCTGTTAAATATATATCTGTTTGGCGGCGGAGAATTTATTCTCTTGCTTAACGCCCTTCTCTGAGACATACGAGCTTAGAGGTTATATATCGATAGATATCAATCGCATGGCATGAATTGCCTGTGTGGCACGCTGAGTTGCATGGATCAAGGCTTCTGTTGAAAAGCAAAGTCTTGTGGTTGATAATCAAAGCACGGCCTACGTGGCGTAGCTTTGTGTATAACGTGAATTCGCGAGCCTCACACCTCGGTATGAGTTAAAAATGGGATACGGACCGTTGGGAGAACACGACGTTTCTTTCTAGCTTTGGTGGTGTCAGTGACTTACCAGCCCTGACATTTATATACTTTTCACCTTTGTGGTTGTTGGATGCGAGGCGCCTCGATTATAGGTCTGTAAGGACCGGGAAACGTGTGTTCAGGAATAAATAATCCTCTAACGTAAGTGAGGACCGGCCCAACCAATCCAGGATTGCCCAGAGTGTGTAGTCCTGAGACATTTGCTAGAGTGTCTCGAACGCGGAGAGGAGCTTGCCCCTTGCCTCGACTCATGACGGAAATCCAATTTCCAATACGTGTATTGCGGTTTTAATTGTAGAACTAGTATGGCGACATGATATATGGTACCCATGCCGTCTATGATTTATATTTATGATTGAAATTGTTTTGACACTATACACTTATTATAGTATCAAATGATTTGTTTTAAACGTACCAAGCATGTTTGGCTATTATAAGGGAAAACCCTATCCTCCGGCTTTCGTTGCATTGTGTGGTGGGACCTGGGTCTTATAATAGCTTCATTTTCCGAAAAAAGCATTGCGTTGTTTATTGATATGCACTGGTATTCTTGGGAGGAAACCCGTTCCGTGTTATACGGCGTGGTCCCTTGATTTGCCAAACTTTAAAACCAATATTAATAACTGTTTTAGTTCTCTCACCAGTCATATGACTGACCTGGAGTTTATTGTTTTAACCTAAACTCTGGGTGCCCCTATTTTCCGCACGGGCAGCTAGTAGGTTTGGTTTTGCAGATTTATATTCACAGGATCCTGATTTACAGCTGGAACGATGCTCGGAAAGCTCTGTATCCGTGCATTACTTTCAGTTGTGTTTTATATTATTTTTCCGCTGCTATGTAATTTATTGTAATCTCTGATATTTATCGAATGTAATTTATTCATTCATACTCTGTATATTCTTGTATTCTGATGGAATTGTTGTAATAACAATGAAATTTTCTTCCGTCTGCGTTCTGAATTGTCCTGTTCTCAAAACGATCAGGGGTTTCGAACGGTCTAGATCGGTTTAACGACTGATTCGGATCGAGCGAAATTCCCGGTCGTCACAGGCTCAGAGATAGGTCTGATAGGACCGGGAAACGTGTGTTCAGGAATAATTAATCCACTAAAGAAAGTGTGGACGGGCCTTGGAGGATCCAAGGGCTCGCCAACGTCCGAGCCCTAGGTCATCTTGCTAGAGGTGATCCGAATCGGTAAGGAGACCATCCCTTGCCTTGACTTATGATGGAAATCCAATTTCTAATAGGACACATTTTCGGTTTTAGTTGTAAACCTATGTAGGGTGACATAATATGTGGTACCTATGTCGTCTATGGTTGATACATTTATATTTGAAGTTGATTTTGACACTATGCACTTATAGTAGTATCAAAATGATTTGTTTTAAATGTACCAAGCATGTTTGGCTATTATAAGGGAAAACTCTATCATTCATCTTGCGTTGCATTGTGTGATGGGACCTGAGTCTCATAATAGCTTCATTTTCCAAAAAACGTTGCGTTGTTTTATTTTAAACTGAAATTCATGTGGAGTAAACCCATTCCGTGTTATATGGCGTGGTCCCATGTTTTCCTATCTATTAAAGTAAAGATTTAATTACTATTTTAGTTCTCACGCCAGTCCCATGACTGACTTAGAGTTTTTTGTTTTAACCTAAACTCTGGGTGCCCATATTTTCCACAAGGGCAGTTAGTAATTTTGATTTTCGCAGATTTCTATTTAGCAGGGTCCTGGATTATGGCTGAAGTTATATTCAGAAAGCTTTATATCCGTGTATTTCTTTTAGTTGCCAGATGATGCATTTTCTGCTGTACATTGTATTATGCATTTTTTATTTATGTATTTTAATCTTTGATATTTATTTTTTTGTTGTATATTATTTATTCATACTCTGATATTCTTGTACTCTGATGTAATTGTTGTAATAGCAATGAAAAGTTCTAATGTTTGTGTTCCGATGTGTTGTGTTCTCAAAGAAATCTGGGCTCCTTCGTCTCCTTAGGGATCGGGGAAGTCTGGGTAGTTTCACTGAAAATCTAACACATCTCCACCTAATTTGTGAGTGGAATCTAGTTTTTCTTAAAGGCATATTCATGTTTTTAATAGTTTGCCATATGGATTGATATGCCTATGAAGATTTGGTTATTCGATAATATGAACATGAAAATCCCAAAATCTTTTATTTTGTAATTACGTATGAAATTGTCATGATGAATTGGGTTTGTATTGGATTAAGGGTAAATATGAGTATTGTACTATTATTTATAATTTATGCAATTCACCGTTACTATCATATGATTTAGCCTAGAAAGGTTTGCATTTGAATTGTTTCATAGTTGAATTGGGTTTGGATCCTATTTCAGGTGTAAATGCATTCATAAATTGTAATAAGGAAAATGTATACATTTTTGGGTGTATAAGCCCACAAAAAGGGTGAATTGGGTGAAATACGGATTGTAAACATGCATGTGCGAATGTATGAAATACTCTACTTTTAGTTTAAAATAAAATCATTTCCACATGCCTAGGATGTAAGTTTAAATTTTTATGCATATTTGTTTTTCTATCCGCTACTACTTTTTATGTTATCATATTTCTTTTATGCCAATGTTGTAGCGGTAAAAGTATGGAAACCCCAATTTGTATGCCTTAATTTGGATAAGATGACAATCGTCACCTCATTAGAACGTTTTCCCGTTTATACGAATGTTACGTTAATTAGGCATTATTATTATGTTACTTATATCAACATAATTAATGTTTTCTTAGTGTAATAAATGCTATTAGATTATAATTTGAATTTGAAATGTCCCCTTAACAAATATACATATATATTTATTTGCTTGTGTGTGCGTATATTTTGAATGGCTTAAACATATATACAAGTAAATGACACATGGACGCGAGGTTAGTTGCTATTTGTGGTAGAAGCCTGCCCGGAACCGACCGGCATATCCAGCAACCACAAGTAGGCCAACTAATGTGAGATGTCTAGGTGCCATGGGTCATTCATAAATTTAGTACACTAGACACGAGGTTAAACTGACTTGTAGTAGAAGCCTGCTTGGAACCGACTGGCATATCCAGCATCTACAAGTATATGGTTTAATGTGAGAGGTCTAGTTTGTATGTGTGTGTATGTGTGTGTATATATATAGTTATATATAAGTCTGATGTGTGAAAACAAATAGGTTTATTACGCCTTAAGAAGGTCTTAAGTGGCAGACTCATCTTTTTATCTAGTTTGGGTTTTAAGTGGTTAGGACTAGGATCCCTTCGAAGGTTTATTCCTTAGAGAGGAACCCAAGTCATGGGACCCACTCTTATTAGTATTAATGTAGGTTTTTGGGTCCTCTTTCTTTACAAGTGGTTAGGTATAAAACAGTAACGGAGTAGGGTAGTTCATGGGGATGTCCACTTCCTCTAGAATCTTGTAAGGACTTAACTAGGGACAGGTTGGTAATTGAAAGGATATGTGGCCATTGCATGCTCGCCAACCATCTAAGGGAAGTCTTAAGCGACATAGGTGTCCTACCGGGTAATGTCAGTTAAATAGTAACGTTCACAATACTACTTCTCATATTACAAATGAGAGAATACACTTAAGAAATTTGGCATACTAGGACGGGGTCTGAAAGAGCTAGGGGTCCGCCTCAGGGTTATAAGAGATCATAAGAATTCACCTTTAATATGGCCATAAATGACTGAGAATGCCACCTCATTGGGTCTTTACCCTAAAAGCACTAATGGGCGATTGACTTGGATATCCACCTCATTGGTTAGAAATTTGTTGTTTGTTGTGTGCTTCGTAGACATACCTTGACATATATAACCTGATAAAAATATAGGGTATGGACATTACGTAACACTATATTTCAGTCACATAGAATTTTATGTTCTGACCTCTTTCCATAACATCCAACAGGTCAGTAGATGGGGTGAAGTCGTGGATGAAGTCGTGATTGAAGCCGATGAAGAAGACAAAGTTATTATGATATTATTAGCAGTTATTGCTTTAATTCTTTTGGAATCTTGTGAGAATGAACTATTGGATGCACCTATTGAATAAATGTAACTACGACTGTGTATTTTTGTGATTTTGAACTAAATCGAACATCTTATTTTTTGTATTATATTTTTTTCTTTCCACTGTGTGAGATTTCCATTCGAAGTATTTGTAATATTATCTGTGCAAATGTAATCCTTACAGGAACCAACGACCCATTTAGGATGGCTCTAAGTTTTATTGGGCCTCTTCTGGGTCGAAATTTAGGAACATTCGAGGCGGTTGTTACATTTGGTATCAGAGCCTAGGTTACCCCCGATTATAAGGGAAATATACGTATAAGAGGCATATTTGTGATTTGAAAAAGATTTTTCAAACTATATATATGATATATATTTTCTCCAATAAGCATATACCTTTATACTAGGCACCTTTATCTTTTCTTCCCTTTTTTCAGCTTAAATGTTATCTCAGGAATATCCACTAAGGGTGTAACACCCCGTATGTTGAATAACTTGCTATAATATAAAACAGGGCAGAATTAAATTTTAAAATCTGAATCAGGGGAAACGGGCTATGCCATTGCGTTCGTCTCGGAAAAATACGCGAAATAGAGTCCGAGTTTTCGAAAATCGGAGTCCGTATGACCCAGTTAAGGCCCGAAGAAGTTTCAGAAAATTTAAAACAGATTTTAAATACAAAAATTTCAAATTTCAGAAGTGGCGGGAAAATTCCCGCCAGACTCAGGGATTCGACCTGGGGGTCGACAGGGGTGTCGGCTTGCCCACCAGGTCGACTAGGGTGTCGACCCTAGTGTCGACCTGGGGGTCGACCTCCCTGGTCGAGCCCAGGTGACCTGGGTGCACCAGTTTGGCTTTTGGGCTGTGTTTTGGTGGCTAGGACGAGATCTGACGGCTCTAATCTGATTTAGGGTTAATCTAATGGCCTAAAACACCTAACTACTCTATAAATACACCCTAAGACTACCCTAATTCATACTAAAAATAGATACAACACCGTTATGCCGTCAAATTGCAACTTGAAGGAGCCTCCATCAAATTAAAGAGGAAGATAGCTTCTCAAATCAATCTCTAATCAACTCTAGCAACTTAATCTTCTTCTTAGGAGTGCTAATCAACAAGTTGTGAGTTTTCTATAGCCTTAATAACCAATTGTTGAAATGATTATGATAGGATATAATGAGGTTATGGCTATGAATGTGGATCAATGCAAGATTATGTTATCATATGCTATGTGTTTGTGATGTTATGCAAGTTATGTGTTATGTGTTCATGATGTTATGCAAGTCATATGCTATGTGATCATGATGTTATGCAAGTTATGCAAGTTATATGCTACATGTTCATGATGTTATGCAAGTTATGCAAGTCATATGCTACATGTTCATGATGTTATGCAAGTTATGCAAGCTATATGCTATATGATCATGAATTTATGCAAGTTATGCAAGTGTTAGGCTATGTGTTCATGATGCTAGTTGCGATGATAAACATTGATCCATTATGACACCATGATTATGCAAGTTTGGTGTATGATTATATGCAAGTTCATATATGATATGTTATGCAAGTTTGGTGTTTGATTATATGCAAGTTCATATATGACATGTTATGCAAGTTTGGTGTTTGATTATATGCATGTAACAAGTGCAAGTTTACACCTTAGTATGATATGCATACATATGCAAGTTAACCCCTTTGTATGTCATACATACATATGCAAGTTTACCCCTTTGAATGACATAAGAAACTTATGCAAGTTAACCTCTTTATGACATATGTGATTCATGCAAGTTTGGGTTGATTATTTATGCTAGTTGGGTTTGATGCTATATGCATGTTGACACCTTTAAACCCATGTTGATGCTAATGTTATGCAAGTTGAACCCATTGTATTTGTGATGAATCTTCCCTTTTATGTCATGTTAGCGAATTACGTGGGGAACGATGGGGTTAATATACATGTTAATGAAATGGTATGAAGTTGGTATGATTATGCATACCATAAAATGGATGGACATAATTGAGTCAATTATGTACATCGTTAAAATTGGAATTAATTAGGGAAAATTAATTCGAAATATGGGGGTGATTAATTAGGTGTAATTAATCGACTAAGACACGAGGTTGGACCCTTTTGTAGCATAAGACTGCCCGGAACCGACCGGCAAATCCAGCGGCTACAAATGATTGGCCCAATGTGAGAGGTCTTAGGCACAAACTAAATACGTGACAAGTGTAAAGACACGAGGTTAGACTCGGTTATGGCGTAAGGCTGCCCGGACCCAACCAGCAAATCCAGCTGCCATAAAAGATAGTCTAATGTGAGAGGTCTTACAACGGTTACGTTCTTAATCAATTAAGAAACACTTAACCAGATAAGCATGTAGTGGGGCATGAGGGGTTAAGTGGGTGCCTTGGGTGGCATGTGGAAATCAAGTAAGTGCCTTGGGTGGCATGTGGAAATCAAGTAAGTGCCTTGGGTGGCATGTGGAAATCTAGTGGGTTGCCTTGGGTGGCAATAGAAAATACGAGTAGAATACTTAACCAAGTGGAAACTTGTAATTAAACATGATTAAAGGGTTAAGTGGGATGCAATAGATAAAGGGACAAGCTTAGGTGGGTAGCTTGTGGGGGCCCATTTCACCCAGTAACCCATATGTATCTTATTGGGCTCGACCCATGTCGAGGACGGGACATGCGTATTGGGCTTGACTATAAGAGGCCAAAACGGGTTAGCGGTGGCAACGCAAGTCCAACGGGTTTCATATGCGTGTGTGGACCCGGGCTGGTAGGTAAGACGTTGTTGCATCGTGTAGGTATAAGCCGTGCACCGTTGATTGTATCGGGTTGCCACTTTGGGGAGTGATACACCCCACTGTGGGGCCAGCACGGGTATCTACGGTAGGGAGCCGATCGCTTGGGGAGTAGTGGGTACACCTAGTGGAGATAGGGGCAGACGGCACCTATGTAGTCAGCTAGGGGTACACGAAACTACTGGGTAAATTTTCTAAGTCCTTGGGTGGGATCAACCTTTAAGTAGGAATGACTGGTGTGGTGCAGTTAGTAATTACCCTTGGGTGGGTAGATGCGTCTTTACCGTTATCTTAGTTCATCCTATGTCTAGTTGGCTACTTAGTGTAGTCATTTATCCCCAGTCATCCCGTACCAAGTTTATATCATACCCTAATTACTTTAATGATTTTGTTGTTAAAGTTATAGGGCTCACTCAGACTTATGTCTGACCCCGTTGTTTTTATCTTTTTCCCCCTCAGGTCCTCAGGTTGGGCCTAGCACTAGTGGGCTTTGATCAGATTTCTTTATCTATCTCTTGGAGCTTGGACCGTGATGTAAAGCCCAGCTTATCTTTTCTATTATGGCTATTGTTTATGTAGTGGGATTATGTACTTATGTTTTATCAGGATGGATATTTAGTACTTGACTCTTTATGGTGTTGTAACTAAACATGTTTACCTTCTGCTGCAATGAAATGATGTTTTAGATTTTCAAGTATTTATTTCTGTCTTGTTGTAATTTTTCTGTTCTATATTCACTTAAAATGCTCCACCGAAGTTAAGGCATTCCCTTAGTGAGTGACCTTAGCGGGTGTGGGGTGTTACACGTGGCATCAGAGCGAAGGTTACCAGGACAGATAAAAAATTTAGAAAACTATTTTTCTAAAAACATTTTTGGAAGAAGTATTTTCAAAAACATGTCTTTTAAGAGAAAAGTTTTTGAAAGAAAAGCATAATCCCCAATAGCCATATCTTTATCTTTCAAATTCTCCATTTTGAATCTTTCCTTTTTCGTTTCAGCATGGCTGAAGATCTTAACTTTCCGGAGGGTGTGACGATACCAGTATGGTATAGGAGATTGATGGAGGCTAGGGCCGCCACTGCGGGTCCAGCAAATGTTCCTCCACCAACAGTAGCACCCGATCTTCCTCCTCCCTCTCCTCCTCCTCGCACGGATACTTTTGCTAAGACTTGCAAGGAATTTAAGGCTATGGGAGGGAAACCTTTTCAAGGATCAGTAACTTTTGTGGAAGCTAGAGATTGGCTTAAGGAGGTGGAAGAGTTGATAGATATCTTTGAGATGGAAGAAGGAAAGAAAGTCAAGTTAGTTGCTTGGTTAATGAAGGGAGAGGCATCATTCTGGTGGGAGGTCACTAATGGAGAACGCCCTGTTGACTCTTGGGCGGATTTCAGGCAAAGATTTGTGGCAAAGTTTCTCTCAAGGGCGGAGGAAAACTTGTATATGGAAAGGTTCTTGACTCTAAAGCAAGGAAACCTCTCGGTGAAGGAATATGTCAACAAGTTTAATCAATTGGCAAGGTTTGGCATAGACATGGTGAATACACCGGAGAAGAAGGCTTTGAGGTTCGTAAAAGGCTTGAATGAACCAATGCATGGTTTGGCTATGACTCACATCCCTATGGGGGCCACCTTTGAGAAGCTAGTAGACATGGCACTCATGCATGAGGAAGAGAAGGGTCCCAATGCTAATAAGGCACCCGAGAAGAAAGGAGATCAAAAGAGACCTCAACGGCAACAAAACAAAGGTGGGAAAGGCAACGGTGGCAAGGGAAAGAAGAAGTGCTTCAATTGCGGGACACCAGGCCACCTAAGCAAAGATTGTCGTAAGAAGAAGAAGACTGGCTGCTTCCACTGTGGCGAAGCAGGGCATCTAGTGAAGGATTGCCCTAAGAAGGGGCAAAGGACGGGATCTACCTCAGGAGGACAGGTGCAAGCTCTTATGGCACCAGGTCAGGCAAGGGGGCAAGTTCAGGCTCTCGCGGTTCCACCGATTCAGGAAAGAGGTAGAAATATTTCCGTTGAAAGTCTGGTTTTTCTAGTTGATCATCCTGTCCGTACATTGTTTGACTCTGGCGCATCGCATTCGTTTATCTCATCATCATTAGTTGAGTCACTGCATTTAGACACCAGTCTAGTAGATGATCCCTTGGTTGTTTCAAACCCAATTGGGGGCTCCACTTATTTGTCCATGATATGTTTGGGTTTGAAGATTTCTATACTTAGCATTGAGTTTAGATGTGATGCTTTTGTTTTGGGCTTCACGGGCTATGGGTTGATTTTGGGCATGGACTGGTTATCCAGTAATGGTGTCGTTCTTGATTGCGAAAGGAGAGTTGTTAGGTTCATGACCCGCTTGGGTAACACTCTCGAGATCTCTTGTAATCCCATGGATTCTGTTATGCTAAATTATCTTGAATCGCTTGACGCTTCGGTCGAGAGTTTGCGATCTGTTAGAGTGGTCCGGGAATACTCGGATGTGTTTGAGGAGGTGAAGGGCTTACCTCCGAAGCGGGAGATTGACTTCCGAATATATCTGGTGGATAATGCTAAACCAGTATCTTTACCAGTGCGCCACATGGCTCTTCGTGAGAGGAGGGAACTCCATAAGCAAGTAGGGGAGTTGCTTGAGAAGGGGTTCATAAGACGAAGTATATCGGAGTGGGGTGCTCCAGTAGTTTTTGCCACAAAGGCGGATGGGTCCCTCAGACTTTGTGTAGACTATAGAGAACTCAACATGCTCACAAAGAAGAATAGACACCCATTGCCGAGGATTGATGATCTTTTTGATCAGTTGGTTGGCGCTTCAGTATTTTTACAGTTGGACTTGGCCACGGGGTTTCATCAGTTGAGAGTGGCTGAGGATAGCATAGACAAGACTGCCTTTAGGACTCCGGATGGTTTCTATGAGTGGCTGGTGATGCCATTTGGTTTGACGAATGCCCCAGCATACTTTGTTGATTTGATGAGTAGGGTGTTCAGGGAGTACCTTAATAAGTTCGTGGTGGTCTTTGTGGATGACATCTTAGTCTTTTCTAAGAGTGAAGAAGAGCATGCCCTACATCTTAGGGAAGTGTTGGAGACTCTTCGAGCGCATAGCCTTAAGGCTAAATTCTCTAAATGTCACTTCTGGAGGAAGGAAGTGCGGTTCTTGGGGCACGTGGTCTCCAAGGAAGGGATAGCTGTGGATCCCGCGAAGGTAGTATCAATTCAAGATTGGAAGGTTCCGAAGAATGCTACCGAGGTGAGAAGTTTCTTGGGGTTGGCTGGCTACTATAGGAAGTTTATCAAGGACTTCGCGAAGATATCAGCCCCATTAACTCGCTTGACGAAGAAGAATCTAGTCTTCGCATGGGACGTAGATTGTGATGATGCGTTCCGACGGTTAAAGAGAGCTTTAACCACAGCTCCAGTCTTAGTGTTGCCAGATGGGAGTAAGCCATTTGTTGTCTATACCGATGCTTGTGGGACAGGACTGGGCGCAGTCTTAATGCAAGAGGGAAGGGTAATAGCCTACGGTGGAAGGCAGTTGAGAAAGCATGAGAAAAATTACCCTACCCATGATCTAGAGTTGGCCGCTATTGTTTTTGCGCTTAAGATTTGGCGCCATTATCTTCTTGGTGAGAGATTCGAATTGTTCACTGACCACAAATCATTGAAGTACTTGTTTTCTCAAAAGGATCTGAACTTGAGACAACAAAGGTGGATGGAGTTCTTAGCATCCTTTGATTTCGAGATAGCGTATACCCCTGGCAAGGGTAACGTGGTGGCGGACGCCTTGAGTAGAAAAAGGTTGTCCTTGAGTCCATTGTTCGTGGAACGACGAAGCTTGGAATTTATCTCGATGTTTGATTTCAGACCTTCCGTTGACTATATACCCGGTTTGCTAGCATCCTTGGAGGTCAGACCTACTCTTTTGGGACGGATTGGCGAGGCACAGAGGGACGACCCACAATTGGTTGAGTTAGTAGAGAGGCTCATAAGGGGGGAGTCGTCCAGCCATTTGAGTAGGTACACCCTAGATGATAAGGGGTGCTTGCGTAGAGACGGTAGACTTTGTGTACCGCAAGACGAGGGTTTGAGGAAGGCTATTCTTGATGATGCACACCGTTCTAGGATGACCATTCATCCCGGTGGGGACAAGATGTACCAAGACATGAGGCGAGTTTTCTTTTGGGCCGGTATGAAGAAAGATGTGGCCGAGTATGTCGCTAGATGCTTGGTGTGCCAACAAGTGAAAGCGGAGCAAAAGAAACCAGGTGGGTTGCTTCACCCATTGGAAGTTCCGCAATGGAAGTGGGATAGCGTCTCGATGGATTTTATTGATGGATTACCAAGATCGAGAAAGGGTAATACGGGAATTTGGGTTGTGGTAGACAGACTTACTAAGAGTGCCCATTTCATACCCGTGAAGAGCAAGAGGACTGCTCCATGGCTAGCTTCAGTTTACCTTCGAGAGATAGTTCGATTGCATGGGGTACCCTCTATCATAGTGAGTGATCGAGATCCTATCTTCACTAGCGAGTTTTGGAGGAGTTTGCAAGAAGCAGTGGGGACTCAATTGTGTTTGAGCACCGCATATCATCCTCAGACGGACGGCCAGACCGAGAGGGTGAATCGTGTTCTGGAAGACCTTTTGAGGCTTTGTATCTTAGATTTTGGAGGTACATGGGAAGAGCATCTTCCATTGGTGGAGTTCGCGTATAATAACAGCTTTTAGTCCAGTATTGGTATGGCTCCTTTCGAAGCTCTTTATGGAAGGCCTTGTCGATCACCTACATGTTGGTGGGAATCTACGGATAAGATCTTGCTTGGGCCTGATATGGTTAGAGAGACTTCGGAAAAGATTGATTTGATTCGAAGAAGGATGAAAGCGGCGCAAGACAGACATAAATCTTACGCGGATAAGAGGAGGACGGATCTGGAGTTTGATGTTGGGGACATGGTCTTTGTCAAAGTATCTCCATTACGGAATGTTGTTCGCTTTGGGTCCGTTGGGAAGTTAGCTCCAAGATTTGTTGGGCCGTTTCCTATTAAGGAAAGGATTGGACGGATGGCATATAGAGTGGATTTACCCGAGAGACTTAGTGGGGTACATGACGTATTCCATGTGTCACATTTGAGGAAGTGCCTACATGAGACCACAGAGGTGGTAGAGCCGAGCTTGCTTAGAGAAGTGGAGGTAGAGCGTGATGCAACTATTCGTTGAGCTCCTACCCGCATCCTTGGGTCAGAGATTAGGAAGTTGAGGAACAGAGAGGTGCGACTAGTCAAAGTGCAATGGGGAGAGGATGAGAGCAATGCTACTTGGGAGACAGAAGCGAAGATGCGTTCACTGTACCCATTCCTTTTTGAGGGTATGTCTTTTAACTTCTCCTTTATCGTTTGTCTAGTACTTATCTTATCTTTAGTATGTCCTCTCATTAGTATCTTTGACCTTTAGATAGGGTAAACCTATGGTTGAAACATGTGTTTGAGACATGTTATGTTTGATGGATGCGTGTGGATGCAAGTGGTTGCTAGTGGTTGCTCGTGGATGCATATACACACACTCTAGGCACTAGATCGGCTCAGTCACTTCATATTGCATATTGCATATAATTGTGTGTAGGTAGCTATATTAATGGATGTATAATGGTTGTGCTATCATATGGATGATGCATTTTGGTGAATGATTGTGCACTCATGTAGAAATAGTATGTGTCGATAGGGTTCTTTCGCATACATATTGGATGCATGGCACTATCATGGTTTGCATTAAGGAGGTCAACCGAATCAGTAGACCGCCTGATTTTGCATTAGACAGGGAACATATACACACACTCTTTGCATATGTCCATACAGCATTAGAAACTCTAAGGACAATGGATGCCAGTGTTTGATGGTTTAGTAGATGGTTGTTTGGTTGGTAGGATACGTTCTTCTTGACTTAGAGATTTCGGGGACGAAATCCATTAAGTAGGGGAGAATGTAACACCCCGTATGTTGAATAACTTGCTATAATATAAAAAAGGGCAGAATTAAATTTTAAAATCTAAATCAGGGGAAACGGGCTATGCTATTGCGTTCGTCTCGGAAAAATACGCGAAATAGAGTCCGAGTTTTCGAAAATCGGAGTCCGTATGACCCAGTTAAGGCCCGAAGAAGTTTCAGAAAATTTAAAACAGATTTCAAATACAAAAATTTCAAATTTCAGAAGTGGCGGGAAAATTCCCGCCAGACTCAGGGAGTCGACCTGGGGGTCGACAGGGGTGTCGACCTACCCACCAGGTCGACTAGGGTGTCGACCCTAGTGTTGACCTGGGGGTCGACCTCCCTGGTCGAGCCCAGGTGACCTGGGTGCACCAGTTTGGCTTTTGGGCTGTGTTTTGGTGGCTAGGACGAGATCTGACGGCTCTAATCTGATTTAGGGTTAATCTAATGGCCTAAAACACCTAACTACTCTATAAATACACCCTAAGACTACCCTAATTCATACTAAAAATAGATACAACACCGTTATGCCGTCAAATTGCAACTTAAAGGAGCCTCCATCAAATTAAAGAGGAAGATAGCTTCTCAAATCAATCTCTAATCAACTCTAGCAACTTAATCTTCTTCTTAGGAGTGCTAATCAACAAGTTGTGAGTTTTCTATAGCCTTAATAACCAATTGTTGAAATGATTATGATAGGATATAATGAGGTTATGGCTATGAATGTGGATCAATGCAAGATTATGTTATCATATGCTATGTGTTTGTGATGTTATGCAAGTTATGTGTTATGTGTTCATGATGTTATGCAAGTTATGCAAGTCATATGCTATGTGATCATGATGTTATGCAAGTTATGCAAGTTATATGCTACATGTTCATGATGTTATGCAACATGTTCATGATGTTATGCAAGTTATGCAAGCTATATGCTATATGATCATGATGTTATGCAAGTGTTAGGCTATGTGTTCATGATGCTAGTTGCTATGATAAACATTGATCCATTATGACACCATGATTATGCAAGTTTGGTGTATGATTATATGCAAGTTCATATATGACATGTTATGCAAGTTTGGTGTTTGATTATATGCATGTAACATGTGCAAGTTTACACCTTAGTATGATATGCATACATATGCAAGTTAACCCCTTTGTATGTCATACATACATATGCAAGTTTACCCCTTTGAATGACATAAGAAACTTATGCAAGTTAACCTCTTTATGACATATGTGATTCATGCAAGTTTGGGTTGATTATTTATGCTAGTTGGGTTTGATGCTATATGCATGTTGACACCTTTAAACCCATGTTGATGCTAATGTTATGCAAGTTGAACCCATTGTATTTGTGATGAATCTTCCCTTTTATGTCATGTTAGCGAATTACGTGGGGAACGATGGGGTTAATATACATGTTAATGAAATGGTGTGAAGTTGGTATGATTATGCATACCATAAAATGGATGGACATAATTGAGTCAATTATGTACATCGTTAAAATTGGAATTAATTAGGGAAAATTAATTCGAAATATGGGGGTGATTAATTAGGTGTAATTAATCGACTAAGACAAGAGGTTGGACCCTTTTGTAGCATAAGACTGTCCGGAACCGACCGGCAAATCCAGCGGCTACAAATGATTGGCCCAATGTGAGAGGTCTTAGGCACAAACTAAATACGTGACAAGTGTAAAGACACGAGGTTAGACTCGGTTATGGCGTAAGGCTGCCCGGACCCAACCGGCAAATCCAGCTGCCATAAAAGATAGTCTAATGTGAGAGGTCTTACAACGGTTACGTTCTTAATCAATTAAGAAACACTTAACCAGATAAGCATGTAGTGGGGCATGGGGAGTTAAGTGGGTGCCTTGGGTGGCATGTGGAAATCAAGTAAGTGCCTTGGGTGGCATGTGGAAATCTAGTGGGTTGCCTTGGGTGGCATTAGAAAATACGAGTAGAATACTTAACCAAGTGGAAACATGTAATTAAACATGATTAAAGGGTTAAGTGGGATGCACTAGATAAAGGGACAAGCTTAGGTGGGTAGCTTGTGGGGGCCCATTTCACCCAGTAACCCATATGTATCTTATTGGGCTCGACCCATGTCGAGGACGGGACACGCGTACTGGACTTGACTATAAGAGGCCAAAACGGGTTAGCGGTGGCAACGCAAGTCCAACGGGTTTCATATGCGTGTGTGGACCCGGGCTGGTAGGTAAGACGTTGTTGCATCGTGTAGGTATAAGCCGTGCACCGTTGATTGTATCGGGTTGCCACTTTGGGGAGTGATACACCCCACTGTGGGGCCAGCACGGGTATCTACGATAGGGAGCCGATCGCTTGGGGAGTAGTGGGTACACCTAGTGGAGATAGGGGCAGACGGCGCCTATGTAGTCAGCTAGGGGTACACGAAACTACTGGGTAAATTTTCTAAGTCCTTGGGTGGGATCAACCTTTAAGTAGGAATGACTGGTGTGGTGCAGTTAGTAATTACCCTTGGGTGGGTAGATGCGTCTTTACCGTTATCTTAGTTCATCCTATGTCTAGTTGGCTACTTAGTGTAGTCATTTATCCCCAGTCATCCCGTACCAAGTTTATATCATACCCTAATTACTTTAATGATTGTGTTGTTAAAGTTATAGGGCTCACTCAGACTTATGTCTGACCCCGTTGTTTTTATCTTTTTCCCCCTCAGGTCCTCAGGTTGGGCCTAGCACTAGTGGGCTTTGATCAGATTTCTTTATCTATCTCTTGGAGCTTGGACCGTGATGTAAAGCCCAGCTTATCTTTTCTATTATGGCTATTGTTTATGTAGTGGGATTATGTACTTATGTTTTATCAGGATGGATATTTAGTACTTGACTCTTTATGGTGTTGTAACTAAACATGTTTACCTTCTGCTGCAATGAAATGATGTTTTAGATTTTCAAGTATTTATATCTGTCTTGTTGTAATTTTTCTGTTCTATATTCACTTAAAATGCTCCACCGAAGTTAAGGCATTCCCTTAGTGAGTGACCTTAGCGGGTGTGGGGTGTTACAAAGGGATTCATCCTTTGGTTTTCAGATAGTAGAATGGCTTAAAATTCTAATGAACAGGGGAACCAGGCAAGATCGTGCTACTTACCAGAACGGTTCCAGCAGTACCTCCATACTGTGGAGCAGGTCTCTATAGCTAATCCCTTCCCAGCGGCTCCCGCAGTTTCTGCCACTGATGTGGCCTTTGATTTTTCTCGCTTGTATAAGATCTTTATGAATTTTGGAGGGAAACCGTTTTCTAGAAAGGAAGGCTTTCCTAGTGCCCAATCTTGGGTTATGAACGGTGAAAGAATCTTTGAGGCTACTGCCTGGCCCAAATAAGTAAAAAGAAGGATAGCAGCCTTACTTTTGAAGGAAGAAGCCCTAGAGTGGTGGAACTTAATATCAATGGACAATGAGGGCCGGATCTCACATGGGCCGAATTCAAGACCTGTTTTGAAGCGAAATTTTTTCCAAGGGCAGAAATGACGATTCAACTAGAGAAATTCATCCATCTCAAGCAAGGAAGCTTGAGTCTGCAAGAATATGTATCCAAATTCACGGAGTTATGTAAGTTTGGTAGAGGATTGGTAGACACCCCCATGAACAAAGCCCTTAGGTTTGTGAAACGACTGAAATCCCTATTGAAGGAAACCTTATTAGCCCAAGTAGCATTTGGGGCAACTTTTGAGACTCTACTTGAGACAGCTACCCTTTGGACGGCTGAAACCTCCAAGGAGGATAAGGAGGGTGAGAAAGTAGAAAGCTCCAACAGAAATATGAAGAAGGAATGGTGGAAGAACAAGAAGAAGAAGAACTTCAAAAAGGGCGTACAGACTTGTACGAGGTGCAACCGCAATGGCCATAAGGCCAAGGATTATAGGACCTCGTTAGCGTAAAAGGAATTCAAGGGAAAATGCTCTAACTACCACGAAGAAGGACACATGTCCAAAGACTTCCCAAAGCCCAAAGTTGTCAAGAGTAGCCAAAACAATGCAATTGAAGCAACCCCAATTCAAAGACAACCCCTGAGAGATCAAGGGCATCCCGCACTTGAAGATATAATCACTGTTTTGGGAAATTTAGCATACAACTTTTTTGATTATGGAGCGACCCATTATTTTATCTCCAAGCGATTAGTAAATATGTTGAACCTTTCCATTTTTATCTCAGTCCAATAGAGGTGGCCAATCCTATCGGAGGATTTAAGTATCTAGAGTTGTTGTGTAAAGACCTAGAATTGGAGGTCGACAATGTCGAGTTCCATTGCGAAGCATATGCGTTGGATTTTATGGAGTATGGCCTTATCTTAGGCATGGATTGTATCGTTTTATAGGACCATCCTAGATTGTGATAAGAGACTCGTTGGTCTTAGGAGCCGAGGAGGACGTAACCTAAATACTTCTTGTAATGTTAGAAATAAGGATAAAGTCCTATTGTATTCCTTGTCTCCTAGTTCTGAAGGACCGTCTTCGGTCCCTATAGTTTGTGAGTTCTTGGACGTTTTTGAGGAGGTCATGGGACTTCCACCCCATAGAGAAATCTTTCGTATTGACCTAGAGAAGGACACCCTTGAGGCATACGGCACCCAAGGAAAGAAGGGAGTTAGATAAATAGATTTTAGAATTGTTAGAAGAAAAAAATTGTTCATCGAAGTACCTCAGAATGGGGAGTACCTATTGTATTTTCCACCAAAGAAGATGGATCTTTGAGACTTTGTGTGAACCATAGGAAATTTAATAAATTGACCAAAAAGAACAGGTACCCTTTACCAAGAATCAATGACCTTTTGACCACTTGGGAGGAGCCCGAGTATTTTTCCCAAGTAGACCTTGCTATTGGATTTCACCAATTAAGAATTTCTGAGGATAGCATGGACCAAATTGTGTTTAGGACGCTAGACGGGTTGTTCCAATGGGAAGTTATGCCCTTTGGATTAACGAATGCACCCGCCTTCTTTGTAGACCTCATGAATAGAGTGTTTAGGGGCATTCTAATTAAAATTGTGGAAGTCTTCATAGATGATATCCATATATTTTCAAAAGAGCATGAAGAGCATGAAAAACACTTGAGACAAGTGTTAGGGATATTAAGAAAGAACCAACTAAAAGAAAAAATTTCGAAGTGCCATTTCTGAAGGGAAGAAGTAAGATTTTTAGGACATATTATGTCGAGTAAAGGCTTAGTCGTAGACCCTGCATAGATCAAAGCAATCAAGGAATGGAGGATACATCGATATTCTACAGAAGTAAGAAGTTTCCTTGGATTAGCCGGATATTATAGGAAATTCATTAAAGACTTTGCAAAGATTGCTACTCCATTTACCCAACTAACAAGAAAGAATTTGGTATTCACTTGGAGTAATAAAAGTGATACAACCTTTATTAACCAGTCCTAATTATACCCGACGGTTCAAAATCATTTACCTTTTACACTGACGCATGTATGACCGGTTTAGGAGCAGTCCTTATGCAAGAAGAAAGATTAGTCGCCCGTACTAGTAGACAACTAAAGGATCTAGAGAAAATATATCCAGTACATGACCTTGAGTTAGCCGTAGTAGTGTTCGCCCCTAAGATGTGGAGGCATTATCTCTTATGGAAGAAAGTAGAATTGTTTACCGACCATAAATCCCTTAAGTATTTATTTTCTCAACGTGACTTAAACTTGAGACAACGAAGATGGATGGAATATATTGCCTCATTTGACTTTAAAATTTAGTATACCCCGGGCAAGGGGAATGTTGTGGTAGATGCTTTAAGTAGGAAATGTGCGACATTGAATGCGATGATAGAATGAAAACAGCTAGAGTTCCTCGCAAATTTTAATTTGCAACTCTCACTGACCACTTCCAATGCTTTTCTTAGGGATATGGTAATTAGACCTACCCTAAGAGAAAGAATCCAAAGTACACAGGACCTTGATGAAAAGTTAAAAGGCATAAAGGAGAAAGTGGTAAAGAGAGAGACCTTTTCTCATTCGGTTAGGTTTCCGATCCATGACAATGGGAGATTACTTTGGGATGGACGACTTTAAGTCCTTAAGGATGAAGGGTTGAGGAAAGAAATTCTAGAGGAGTGCCATAGGTCGATGTTTACACCAAAAATGGTCTAAACACCCAAGGTACTAAACTGTACTTCAACAATTTGGTAAGAAATAAATGGAACTGTGTTTAATCGGCAATTGAAAACGAAAAACGCGAGAAAAGGTAAAGTAGAGACGAGATTTATAGCGGTTCAGCCGTTAATTAGGCCTACGTCCACTGTGAAGGTGATTTCCAATCTTACAGTGAGAATTACAAAATACATCAATTTTCTCTTTCCACACATCTCCATATTCACTCAATATACACTCATTTATATATTTCAATCTTGGAATTATACAAGAGAATGGTAGAATTTGAGGAGAATAAGGATGGATGAATGATTGAGGAGGATGCCTTCGTTTCCCTTCATCACAAGATTGTTCTTGCCGCCATGGCCGAATTAGTAGTTGAGGGTAGAATTTAACAGCACTTCATGGTTTCAAAGATTGGATACCCTTTATGTTGGCATCCATGGTGTATTTATAGGTGAGCTTCCCCTTGGAAATGATTTGAAATCCGTTTATGCGGGCTACGGACCGCTCATTCCATTAATTACAATCATGCCATCGGCCAGCTGTAGCCAGCTATCCAGAGCTGTATTTTGTTGTCATGCGCGAGTGACTCAATTGAGCGATCATCTTAAGTAGTTGAGCGGGTTCATAGGAGAGGGCATCTTAATTAGTTAAGTGGGTCCATAGGAGCGGGCGTACTTGAACAGGAAGATGATTGGATCTCCAATGCTGCTATAAGGTGCTATTGTTGGGGGTATGAATTTCTTCGGGAATTTCGCTTGACGGATTTCCTCTATGAATGGATTTTTGCTGGGAGAAAACTCCCATTCTTTCTCCTCGTCTTCTCGGGTCGCCTTCTCCTTCATTATTCGTTGGATCATGTCCGTGATGCGCCTCTCGTCACCTGTTCGTTCATCAGGATCGGCAATGATGTCCTCATCAACACGACCACGGTTTGAGCTTCGGCGCCTTGCATCCTTCTTGAGGGATTTTATGTTAGTGGGACCTGCGACAGCCCGAGCCGTACATTCTTCTTTGCGCTGTGGAGATCTGGCCTTATGATCCTCAACGCCGGCCTCTCCCCTGCCTCCAACTAGGTTATGAGGTCGTCCAGGGTTTGAGGATGACGAGTCCTCTTTTTCACCAATATTAACCACAGTGTTTGGCGGTAACAAATTGGCTTGAACATTGGTCAGGACATCAAACCTTTCCATTATCATCTTCGTTGTATTATCCATTTTTCGTTCAGGCCGGTTACAACAACATTCAATTCATTTTGCATTATAGGTGGCCTAGGGGTGTCCCCTGCCCCTTGATTCAAGATTTGAGGCGTAGCTTCGTTAGCAATATCATCCTCACTAATCGTAGTAACTTTAGTGGATTTGGCGCTTTTCTTCGATCCGGCCATGTTTACAAAGGAGAAAGCATTTTTGGATATATATATATATATTAGATTACTGAACTATGAAAGGGAATTATGAACACGGCCCCACAGTGGGCGCCAAAATGTTTACACCAAAAATGGTCTAAACACCCAAGGTACTAAATTGTACTTCACCAATTTGGTAAGAAATAAATGGAACCGTATTTAATCAGCAATTGAAAATGAAAAACGCGAGAAAGGGTAAAGTAGAGATGAGATTTATAGTGGTTCAGCCGTTAATTAGGCCTAAGTCCACTGTGAAGGTGATTTCCAATGTTATAGTGAGGATTACAAAATACATCAATTCTCTCTTTCCATACATCTCTATATTCACTCAATATACACTCATTTATATATTTCAATCTTGGAATTATACAAGGCAATGGTAGAATTTGAGGAGAAGAAGGATGGATGAATGATTGAGAAGGATGATGCCTTCGTTTCCCTTCATCACAAGATTGTTCTTGACGCCATGGCCGAATAAGTAGTTGAGGGTAAAATTTAGCAGCAGTTTGTGGTTTCAAAGATTGGATCCCCTTTATGTTGGCAGCCATGGTGTATTTATAGGTGAGCTTCCCTTGGGAAATGATCTGAAATCCGTTTATGCGGGCTATAGACCGCTTATTCTATTAATTACAATCATGCCATCGGCCAGCTGTAGCCAGCTGTCCAGAGCTGTATTTGTTTGTCATGCGCGAGTGACTCAATGGAGCGAGCGTCTTAAGTAATTGAGCGAGTCCATAGGATCAGGCGTCTTAAGTAGTTGAGCGGGTCCATAGGAGCAGGCGTCCCTGTAAGAGTGAATGCTTTGGGAAACTTGGGAACTTTTATAAGAGCGGAACGCGGGACTGGAATCGACTCTCCTTTGTTCCTTGCGCGACCGACCATCTTGGTTCAAGGGCGCTCATTTTTTTGCTGCCTTTGTACGGCATTGTTTGTCCCTACGGCTACGCTATGAGGTCGCTTTCGCCTATGTTGAATGGGCGAATTGCTTCGTTTCGGTGTTTGAGCGGCTTTGTCCCAATATGAACGACTGACCTTGGCTTCCGCACCTGAATCACGATTCGTGTCTAACTTTGGTTGGAGACATATTCACATAAGATGTTGCAAGCGCTTGTATTGCAGCTCCATCTCAGGCTTGGTCTTTTGACGGGAAATCAGTGAGTGACTTTACAGGATATACGATATATATCCTTTTTGGGCCGCACTTCCCATTACATATCGTGCCATCATCCTCGGTCGTACAGGTTGACTTGACTTGTCTTGGATTTGATATTTGGCCTTTTAAGTGCCTCGGATAACATTGCGCACGATTGACGCTGATGATGCCCGTTCCGTATCCTTTACTCAATGTGCGTATGGATTTTTTAGGGATTAACACTTGCCCCTCGAAGTCCACGATTTCTTTTAGTAAGGAATTACTGGCTTCAACATATTTGATTGCACATTGTTTGGTAGATTTATCTTGACTTGCCGAGGGTCGTTCATGCAAAAGATTACGATTGCTTCATTGTAGTTGATTGATGTCTTCACCTATAAGTGAGTCGCTTGAACTATTTTTTCATTATTGCAAACAGCTAAATCATGGGGAAGTGAACACGCCAACTGGACTCTAATGGGAAACCCATTTCAGTACTTGAGTATTGAGCTGACGTGGCGAGGAATGCTTTCGATGTGTGTCCTTTAATCTCCTCCTTTAATTTTTTATTTCTTCATTCAATTTGCTCCCATTTCTATCCAATAGGGTTTCTCAACCGGGAAGAAAACTCTGTATTTCTTTCTATCGTTTATTCAGGTTTGTCAATTTCTTTTTATGCTCATTCTTCTTTTGGGTCTCATGGTTATTCCATGATCCGTCTGCAGGATGGTTCCATCTTTAGAACGGCGTTGATGGGAAACTTTCTTCGATTTGGATGTTCCAATAGACGATATTCAGTCGACTGGTCAACTGTCTATAAACTCTCCCTCCAGTCCCTCTTATACAGAGCTTCAAACTATCATTAACAGGTCGTGGCACGTTCTTGGGCCTTGCAGCCCTAGGCTAGCTAAGCAGTTTTGGGGGTGGAGTTTGCAGGGAGTACCTTCAAATGTGGATATATCTTTGTCTGATTCTCAAACTTTCTCTTATGATATAACTGCGGAAAATGGTCAGACGTTGGCCCACCTCGAGACTGTTGTGCATCAATTTGGGAAACAGGTGGATTTGCTAAGAAATCATTCTGCGAAGCGGATGAACGGCTGGCATACATTGGCCTGCGATCTCCAAAGACTTCACAAGGACAATCTTGAGCGCATATCTGTTCTAGAAAATGATAAGGCGAAGTTGATCTGAGCCAGGTCCAAAGCTAGCGTGGTTGTTGCTTTCGCCCAGGAGATGTTGAGTCTGTGGTGTCTAAACACACTGATGAACTTCCATCCTTTTCTCTTCAGGTTAAGAAGAAGGTAAGCAAGCCAAGGAAGGTCAGAGATCTGCAATCTCTTTTTCCTCTCTTTGGCTATTTTGCTTTTTGAACTTTTAAGACTGGTTGTGTAAGCGGGTGTCGGTCCTCGCTCATGACATTATGCTGGTTGTGACTTGTGTTTGATCTGTGACACTTCTACGATCTAATGAATGGTTGTTTAGCTGGTTTTACGATGCTCTTCATGTCTTTGTCACACCATGTCTCTTTGCCCTACTTAAGAATACACACAAATTTTTAAATAAATGCGGCAATCGTGCGTTAGTATCGCATCGCGGGGCGTTCGTTCGCATGTTGATATCGCATCGCGGGGCGTTCGCACGTTAAAATCGTATTACAGTTAGTCTTACAACGTTCTTATTAAGCTAGGATAATCTAGTTTTTAGTATTTGGCTTGACTGGTAAGTTTTTCGTTGTTTTAACTTTGGCAATTTAGCCATTTAGATTTTTTATTAAATATCATGTTTATTTGTTTGGTGTATTATCATGATGCATTTTTATGCGTGCCCCCATGGGAGGACTTTGGTTCTAATTTTGTAATCCAATCTTGTCTTCATCTGACTTCGTTAACAACAAAGAACAATAATGGATACCCCCATACGCCTAGGGTTCTTGATTACCCCCTTTTGGCTAGGATTCCTGATTTGCGCTGGTCCTTCCAGCATGTTTAATCCTTCCCTATTTTTATGCTTCATCCCGAGGAGCGGACACTAATTAATCTCATTGAGCTTTGACTCAAAAGGGATAAAATTCGTGTCCTTCACCTAACAAGGTGCCCCTCATTTTTTGTGGATTAGCAATTTTTCCGTTTCGGGACATGTCAGTTTTTCCGACTTTGTGCCTTGCCCTAGGAAACAGACACCAGTTCGCCTCTTTGATTATTATTTTTCAAGTTGAAGAACCCGTGTCCAGCACCTAAGAAGGTGTTTCTTTGGTGGGCTCAGCGATATTATCCGTGGGACTTTTTGAGTTGTTTTTACTCCAGCATTGACTCTTTTAATCTGGTACCAAGCTTTTTGTTGGTCCTATATTGAGAGATCCAGTGTTTCCTAATGAAAGTCAGAACTCCTTGAGTTGGCACCCCCTGGTCGCTCGTTTTCCTACACAAGGAAGTCTACTTTTAGTACGAGCCTGTGAATAAGCGAGTTGTACATGTAATTAGAATTCCATATTCAGTCATTTTATGTACATCATTCAAAATGCAAGAATTTCATAAATCTTTACAGCATTTTCTATGTATTTGAATAACATGTTATAAGAAATAACGACGAATATGCTCGCTGTTCCATGCTCGTGGAATCTGGTTCCCATCTGTGGTGGCCAATTTGAAAGTTCCGTCCTGGAGTTTCTGACTTATGACATAAGGTCCTTCCCAATTAGGTCCAGAAACTCCAGTACCGGTCATTATCTTTTTCAAAACGAGGTCTCCAATTTCAAAAGTTCTATGTTTGACTTTTGAATTGAAGTGCCTGGCCACCCTTCTTTGGTGTGAGGCTACTCTGATTTCTGCTTCTTTTCTTCTTTCCTCAAGTTGGTCGAGGGCTTCGAGCTGTAGCTTCTCGTTTTCTTTGGGGTCAATGTGTATCCTTCTATGGGTAGGGACTTCCAACTCCACTAGTATCATAGCTTCAGAGCCATAAGATAAAGAAAAGGGAGTATGCCCTATTTTAGTTTTGTTTGTGGTGTGATATGCCCATAATGCCAGTGGGAGCTCATCTACCCGTCCACCTTTAACCTTTTCTAGTCGTTTCTTAATGGTAGTCTTGATGATTTTATTTACCGCTTCCACCTGCCCGTTCACTTGTGAATGACCGACTGCTGAAAAGCTTTTCTAGATTTTGCACTTGGCGCAAAAGTTTTGGAACTCTTCACTTTCAAATTGGGTCCCGTTGTCTGTGATTATCTTTTGTGGCACCCCAAACCTGCATATGATATTTTTCAACAGAAAGTCAGCCCATTTTGTGAAGTAATCAACGGCAACAATTGCGTATTTAAAACCGAATTTTGCATTGGGAAGGGCTTCTACGAGGTCGATGCCCCAGATAGCAAATGGCCATGGGCTGACCATGTGGGTTATGGTTGTGGATGGCATCCTTGGGATCTTGGCAAATCTTTGGCACCTATCACATTTTTTAGTGTCGGCCGTGGAATCTATATTGATGTCTGGCCAGAAATAACCATATCATAGGATTTTCTTAGCCAAAATTTGTCCGCCGGTATGTCCTCCGCATTCCCCCTCATGCAATTCCGCCATGATTTCCTTAGACTCCTTCTCTGTAACACAACAAAGTAGCGGTGTAGAAAATCCCTGTCTATATAGTTGTCCATCCTGAATAAGGTATAAGGGAGCTTTTTGCAAAATCTTTCTTCGGAGTTTAGCTCCAACCGGGAGTGCCCCAGTTGCGAGGTATTCTTTAATTGGCGACATCCATGAATTTGACTCATCAGTTGTTTCCATGATCCACTCCATTTCAATCTGCCTTGTACTCGGGTTGGAAAGGACTTCCACTGGAACTAAACCCATTAGCTGTGAATCCCCTGTGCTTGCGTATTTGGCCAATGAATCAGCTTTAGTATTTTCCTCTCTAGGAATATGAGATATAGTGTAATGCTCGAAAGCTTCCAATAACTCCAAGGCTTTGGTAATATAATCTGGCAAGTTACCCATTTTGGCTTGGAATTCTTCTGGAATCTTGCATACTATGAGTTGAGAGTCGGTGAAGATTTGTATAGTTTTTATTTGCAACTCTTTTGTTAGCTTTATTCCTGCCATAAGGGCTTCATACTCAGCTTCGTTGTTGGTTGACGGAAATTCTAGCCTTAGCGCACAGCATAAGGATCTTCTCTTAGGGGTTTCGAGAACCACCCCTGCCCCAAAACAGCGGTCATTCGATGCCTCATCTACAAATAATTTCCACTGGATATTAGTTTCAATATCATCTTCCTCCTCAATCTCCCCTCGGTTGGTAAATTCTGCGATAAAGTCAACAAGCGCTTGTCCTTTGATTGCTTTCCGAGGGTGATACATAATGTCATACTGACTGAGCTCTATATTCCGTTTTAATAATCTTCTGGAGGTTTCTAGTCGGGACAGAACTTGCCTCAGAGGCTGGTATGTGAGAAACCCTAATGGGATGAGCCTGAAAGTAGGGCCGGAGTTTCTTTGATGCGCTGAGCAAACAATAAGCAAGTTTTTCAAGTTTTGGATAGTTAAGCTCTGCTCCGAATAGCCTCTTGCTGATGTAATAGACCGGATTTTATACCTTCAAATCTTCTCTGATCAATGTTGTGCTTAAGGCATTGGCGGAAACCACCAGGTACAGAAACAAGTCTTTTCCGTCACTAGACTTTTGATAGCATAGGTAGTGTTGCCAGGTGTTGGATCAACTCCTCGAAGGCTTTTTGGCATTCAGGGGTCCACTGTATCTCTTTCTTTCCTTTTCTAAGGGCATCGAAGAATGGAAGACATCTGTCTGTCGCTCTAGATATGAAGCAATTTAAGGCTGCGATCTTCCCATTCAAACACTGAAGTTCCTTCTTGGTTATTGGGGCACGCATTTCTCTCAAAGCTGATATTTTAGCTGGGTTAGCTTTAATACATCTAGCGTTGACCATGTACCCAAGGAACTTGCCTGAGCCGACTCCAAAAGAACATTTCAAGGATTCAACTTCATGACATATTGGCGTAAGATATTGAACATTCGGGCTAGGTCCTCCAAAAGGTCTATTTCTCTCTTTGACTTAGCCAACATGTCATCGACATAGACTTCCATTGTCCTACCGATTTGTTTTTGGAACATAGCATTTACCAGTCACTGATAAGTTGCCCCTGCGTTTTTTAGACCAAATGGCATCACCTTATAGCAGTATAGACCGAAATCAGTAATGAAACTTGTGTCTTCCTGGTCTGGACCATACATCATGATTTGATTATAGCCGGAATATGCATCCATGAAAGATAGCAATTCATGACCGGTAGTAGAATCCACCAATTGGTTGATTATGAGAAGAGGGAAACTATCTTTCGAACAAGCTTTATTCAGGTCTGAATAATCTATGCAGACCCGCCATTTGTCGTTTGACTTCTTCACGAGTACCAGGTTGGACACCCATTTCGGATAGGTCGATTCTCTAATAAAACCATTCTCAATTAATCTGTCGATTTCTTCCTTTAAGGCGCGTGACCACTCCGGCCCCTAGGTTCTTCTTTTTTGTTTGACGGCCGAAATGTGTGGGTCAACGTTTAGCTTATGGACCGCAATGTCCGGAGATATGCCGCACATGTCGGAATGGTTCCATGCGAACACATCTAAGTTAGCTCTTAGAAAAGCAATCAATTGATTTTTAATTCGAGGCTTAGCCGAGATCCTATGTCCAACACATGGTTTGGGTCCTTCGGATTTACAGCTATAGGGATTGTGTCTTCGGCTGATGTCGCCCTCTCGTCCTCTACACTGACTTCCCTAGGATTGATCTCTCTTTGCACTCCACTATGCTCGCCAGTGCATGGACCCTTCTTTAATTGCTATAATGGGGGGTTTTGGATGCGGGGAAGAGCCTCCGCATCTTTTCCCGAATCTTTTTTCTTAGCTTCTCTCAGTTCTGTCGCATAGCAGTCCCTTGCAGCGATTTGGTCTCCCTTGGTTACACCAATTCCCCTTTCAGTTGGAAACTTCATGGTCAAGCACCATGGAGCTAATTCAACCTTGAAACCCAAAAGAGTCGGCCTACCAAGGAATGCGTTGTAAGACAAAAACTCATCTATTAGAACAATGGTTTGTACCATGGAAGCCCTACGTTTCCCATCTGCCAATTCCACAGGTAAGTCTGTCGTTCCGATGGGTTGCGTAGGTTGACCTGTAAAACTATGGATCTTATTTGGGTATGCGCGCACCTTTTCCATAGGGAGATTCATCTTATGGAAAGTGTTTATAAAAATCACATTAACTGATGCCCCGGTGTCAACTAGGACCCTTTTTACCACCGTAGGTCCGAGACCAATTGTGATTACCATGGAATCGACATTTGGTGTAATTATGCCTTCCGGATCTTTATCTTTGAATATCACATCCTCGGTCGAGGTTTTGAGCATTTTCATCGGAAGCTCGTTGTTCAAGACCATGCATCCTTCCTCTTCCATGACACCCTTCAATTTGTTAGCGTATCTTTCCATATCTGCCCAACTGTTCCCAGCCGGGTGGGGACCTCCAAATATCATATTGATTACTGGCCTCGAGTCGATTGGCATTTGAGCTTCTTCACTCGAGTTAGGCTGGCTAGCTGCATTGTTATGTCCTTGCGCAGCTGGAGTACTTTGGGGATTTTTCACATACTACTGGAGTCGGTTCTTCCTGATGAGTTCTTCAATTAAACTCTTCAGGTTTCTGCATTCTTTGGTGTTGTGCCCAGATTGGCTATGAAACCGACAGAATTTTCCGGAATCTGCTTGCTGCTCAGTTACCTTCTGCGGCTTCATCTGAGGAAAAATGCCCGAGTCCTTTGCGGCTAGGTAAATTCTTTCTGGGGTTTCATTTAGGAGGATTAGCTCGGACGGTTTGTACAGCCGCGTCTTCTTATAAGCTTTGTTGTTCCTCTCATTATCTCCCCTTTTTTGTCCGAACTCGCTCTTCTGCTCGACCCTGGGCTCATTGCTTTTTCCGTCTCTGGCGGTGTTACTTTCTATAGTATTCTGGACACTTGAAGTTTCACCCTCTGCACCCATGTACTCCTCAGCTTTTTTGTAAAACTTTTTTCAGAGTTTTTGGCTTCTTCATCTTGAGCCACTTTCCAAATTCTGACTTCTTATCGATAGCTCTTTTCAGGGCTGCCAATAAGTACCAAGGCTCTGGTTCTATGGTCCCCGCTGCTGCAGCATGGAAGCGCGTAAGGAAAGCTATAATGTTTTCCCCATGCTTTTGTTCCATTTCGCATAATGACATTACATCCCTTGACTTGCTAGTTTGTAGTTGGAATTGATCTTGAAATCTCCTTGCCAGATCAGCAAACTGGTCGATACATTTAGATGGAAGTCTGGTGAACCATAGTGAGGCCACACCCTCCAGGCACACGAGAAAGTATAAGCACTTTATTTCATCAGTGGCCCTAGCTCCATTCATGTGCTGGTCGTACTTGAACAGGAAGATGATTGGATCTCCAACGCCGCTATAAGGTGCTATTGTTGGGGGTATGAATTTCTTCGGGAATTTCGCTTGACGGATTTCCTATATGAATGGATTTTTGCTGAGAGCAAACTCCCATTCTTTCTCCTCATCTTCTTGGGTCGCCTTCTCCTTCACTATTCGTTGGATCATGTTTGTGATGAGCCTCTCATCACCTGTTCGTTCATCAGGATCGGCAATGATGTATTCATCAACACGACCACGGTTTGAGCTTCGGCGCCTTGCATCCTTCTTGAGGGATGTTACGTTAGTGGGACCTGCGACGGCCAAAGCCGTACGTTCTTCTTTGCGTTGTGGAGATATGGCCTTAGTATCCTCAACGCCGACCTCTCCCCTGTCTCCCACAAGGGTATGAGGTCGTCCAGGGTTTGAGGAAGATGAGTCCTCTTTTTCACCAGTATTATCCACAGTGTTTGGCGGTAACAAATTGGCTTGAACATTGGTCAGGACATCAAACCTTTCCATTATTATCTTCTTTGTATTATCCATTTTTTCGTTCAGGCCGGTTACAACCACATTCAATTCATCTTGCGTTATAGGTGGCCTAGAGGTGTCCCTGCCCCTTGATTCAAGATTTGAGGCGTAGCTTCGTTAGCAATATCATCCTCACTGATCGTAGTAACTTTAGTGGATTTGGCGTTTTTCTTCGATCCAACCATGGTTTCAAGGGGGAAAGCATTTTTGGATATATATATATATATATATTAAATTGCTGAACTACAAAAAGGAATAATGAACACGGCCCCACAGTGGGCGCCAAAATGTTTACACCAAAATGGTCTAAACACCCAAGGTACTAAACTGTACTTCACCAATTTGGTAAGAAATAAATGGAACCTTGTTTAATCAGCAATTGAAAATGAAAAACGTGAGAAAAGGTAAAGTAGAGATGAGATTTATACTGATTCAGCCATTAATTAGGCCTAAGTCCACTTTGAAGGTGATTTCCAATCTTATAGTGAGGATTACAAAATACATCAATTCTCTCTTTCCATACATCTCTATATTCACTCAATATACACTCATTTATATATTTCAACCTTGGAATTATACAAGAGAATGGTCGAATTTGAGGAGAAGAAGGATGGATGAATGATTGAGAAGGATGATGCCTTCGTTTCCCTTCATCACAAGATTGTTCTTGACGCCATGGCCGAATCAGTAGTTGAGGGTAGAATTTAGCAGCACTTTGTGGTTTCAAAGATTGGATCCCCTTTATGTTGGCAGCCATGGTGTATTTATAGGTGAGCTTCCCTTGGGAAATGATCTGAAATCCATTTATGCAGGCTACAGGCCGCTCATTCTATCAATTAGAATCATGCCATCGGCCAGCTGTAGCCAGCTGTCCAAAGCTGTATTTGGTTGTCATGCGCGAGTGACTCAATGGAGCGAGCGTCTTAAGTAGTTGAGCGGGTCCATAGGAGCGGGCGTCTTAAGTAATTAAGCGGGTCCATAGAAGCGGGCGTCCCTGTAAGAGTGAATGCTTTGGGAAACTTGGAAACTTTTATAAGAGCGAAATGTGGGACTGGAATCGACTCTCCTTTGTTCCTTGCACGACCGACCATCTTGGTTCAATGGCGCTCATCTTTTTGCTGCCTTTATATGGCGTCGTTTGTCCCTACGGCTACGCTATGAGGTCGCTTCCGCCTATGTTGTATGGGCGACTTGCTTCGTTTCGGTGTTTGAGCAGCTTTGTCACAATATGAACGACCGATCTTGGATTCCGCACCTGAATCACGATTCGTGTCTAACTTTGGTTGGAAACATAGTCACATAAGATATTGCAAGCGCTTGTATTGCAGCTCCATCTCAGGCTTGGTCTTTTGATGGAAAATCAGTGATCGACTTTACAGGATATAAGATCTCTATCCTTTTGGGCTGCACTTCCCATTACATATCGTGACATCATCCTCGGTCGTACAGGTTGACTTGACTTGTCTTCGGTTTGATATTTGGTCGTTTAAGTGCCTCGGATAACATTGCGCACGATTGACCCTGATGATGTCTGTTCCATATCCTTTACTTAATGTGCATATGGATTTTTTAGGGATTAACAGTCGAGATTGACCATACACTCCGGTGGTGATAAAATGTACAAGGATATGAAGAGGAATATCCATTGGGAAGGAATGAAGAGAGACGTAGCCGAGTTTGTGGCCAAATATTTAAATACATGCCAAAAAATCAAGACAGAGCAAGGGAAGCCTGGAGGACTATTGTTAACTTTAGTGATCCCCACGTGGAAGTGGGATCAGATTTTCATGGACTTTATAGATGGACTTCCTAGAAGCCAAAAGGGTAATGGGGCCATTTGGGTTGTGGTAATCGTTTAACCAAAAGCGCCCAATTTATACCAGTAAAGAAGACAAGAACTGCAGCCTCGTTAGGCCAATTATATGTCAAAGAGATATTCATATTCCATGGTATTCTGTCAAGTATCATGGGTGATAGAGATCCCTTATTCACAAACGAATTTTGGAGAAGCCTACAAGCAGCTTTGGGGTTGACCCTTAACTTAAGCACATCTTATCATCTGTAGACCGACGGACAGACGTAGAGAGTAAACAGAATCTTAGAAGACTTGCTCAGAGCTTGTATCATCGACTTTGGAAGAATTTGGGAGCAATACCTACCGCTTGTGGAGTTCACGTATAATAATAGTTTTCAAGCGACGATTAGTATGGCCCCTTTTGTAGCGCTATACAGGAGGCCATGCAAATCGCCAACTTGTTGGTGTAAAACTACCAACAAGGTTATACTTGGACCAGACTTCGTCCGTGAATCCATGGAGAAGATAACTTTAATTAGACAAAGAATGAAGGCAGCCCAAGACCATCGTATGCCGATAAGCATAGGAGGGAACTAGAATTTTATGTTGGAGACTTAGCGTTAGTGAAAGTATCCCCTCTCAAGAAAACTTTTTGGTTTGGAAAGACTGGGAAGTTGGCTCCCATGTTTATTGGGACTTTTAGTGTCATCAAGGAGATAAGATCTTTGGCCTATCGAGTGGATCTCTCGGAGCGTCTCTCGGGAATCCATAATGTT
The DNA here is from genome assembly GCA_030737875.1 of Allium sativum. NCBI lineage: Eukaryota > Viridiplantae > Streptophyta > Magnoliopsida > Asparagales > Amaryllidaceae > Allium > Allium sativum. The sequence goes on from CM060920.1 coordinate 194,419,340, forward strand.
TTTCATGTATCTCATCTAAGGAAATGCCTTCATGATTCGACTATCTGACTCGAGCTTAACAAAATTGGGGACATGGAGAAACTCGAGTTGGAGTCCAGGGTGCCTCGTGCAACTGCAAGGATTGTAGAGCACGGGATCAAGGGACTCCGCAACAAAACCGTTCGCCTCGTCCGAGTACAATGGGGAAATGACCCTGCGGAAAGCTCATGGGAGACTGAGGATATGATGAGACAGACTCACCCCGAGCTTTTCATGGGTAACTTTTCCTCAAAATAACGTTTATGGATTAATCATGATTACTAGATTGGATGTTAGGAAATGGTTGCAACACCATTGCATAATGCACTCATATAGAAATATATGCATATTTAGGTTGTTTGCATACATGTTGCATCACTTATTACACCTACATGCTAGGGTAGAGCTCACTTTAGTGGGTTTATATTTCATAATCACTGTGAGTCACGGATTCTTACTGATGAATTATAAACAACATGGGTGCACAACATGGATGTTTTGAGCGAGTTGTATTTTTCGCCCCTTAAACAGATTTTGGGACGAAATCTATTTTAAGGGGGGAGAATGTAACGCCCCGTGAAATTCATAAGTATAAATAAATAAATAAATAAATAAATAAATAAAACAAGCAATTAAATGATATGGCTGGAAAATGAGATTTTGCAGCTTTAGGAATATGGCTACGAAACTCTTATTTGGATTCGTGGTGAAATTTTGAATCATTTTCATATATGATATGCTGAAAATGGTCAACATATGAAGAAGTTATGAACGGATGAATTTGGATAGTGTATGAAGAAATTATATATATATAATTATGCAAATATTATATATATTGTCCAAATTAAAAATAAATAACGGAAATTCAAGTTTTGAATTTTGAGATAAGATCTAGGGGACAACGTATATTGGATATTGTAACACCCCGAATTTCAGTTAACACTAATATTTACTAATTACAGAATAAATAATCTCAGGTGTGAGAATTGGGGGAAACGGGCTGCGTCATTGCGTTCGTCTCGGAAAAATACGCGAAATAGAGTCCGAGTTTTCGAGAATCAGAGTCCGTATGGCCCAGTTATGGCCTAATGAAGTTTACAGAAAATTCAAAGTTCAAAACAGATCTAAAATTCAGGTTTAAATTTCAAAATTGGGACCATTTGGGCCCAGGCGGGAAAAATCCCGCCGAGCTAACCAAGTCGACAGCCCTGTCGACTGGGCAGTCGACTTGGCTAGGACCAAGTCGACAGCCCTGTCGATTTGAGTGTCGACAAGGGGTGCTCGTCCAGTTTAACCTGGTGCACCATTTTAGGGTTTGGTTGTATTTTGGGCTATTCTCTAGAAGCTTCCGAGATCTGATGGCCCTAATCTAATTTAGGGTTAATCTAATGGCCTAAAACACTTGCCTAATCCTATAAATAAGACCCTAAGCTAGCCCTAAATGATCATAATCCTATCTCCTAACTAAACTATGCCAAAATTTTCTATGATCATGGCCTCCACTCAAAACCCTAGCCTCCATCATATTTCTAAACTATTTCTATGAAGGCTTTCATGTGCATACAAGCATCTTTGAGTTGTATGAGTGATCATTAGCTTGCATTCATCATCAAGTTGCAAGCTTTATGTTCAAGGCTAGAGTTTTTGGGTGATTTTTGGCAAGGTTTTGCTTAGGGAAGTTTAGTGGTGAGTTTCTATACTCTTAACAATCAATTGTTAAATTGATTATGATAGGATATGATAAGATATGGCTATGTTTGTGGATAAATGTGCTTATGCAAGTTTAGTATAGTGTATGTTGTGTGTTTTGCAAGTTTTATGCTATATGCAAGTTTAATGCTATGTTTTATGATGCTCACTATGCAAAACACTATGTTGAACATTGATACATATGTAACAAGTTATGCAAACTATATGTGAGATTATATGCAAGTTATATGTAACACGTTATGCAAACTATATGTGAGATTATATGCAAGTTATATGTAACATGATATGCAAGTTGTGTATTTGGTTTTATGCATGCTAAGTATTTGGTTTTGTGCATGCTAAGTATTTGGTTTTATGCATGCTAAGTGTTGGTTTTATGCAAGTTATGATGCAAGTTCATATGCAAGTTATGATGCAAGTTCATATGCAAGTTATGATGCAAGTTCATGTGCAAGTTTGTCTCTTTTTATGATATGCATAATATATGCATGTTTGCCTCTATGTATGACATAAGTACATGTGCAAGTTCATCCCTTTTAGACCTATGACATGTATGCAAGTTGACACCTTTATGATAGGTCTATGACATGAACATTTAAGCAAGTTACCATCTTTATGACATATGTGATTCATGCAAGTTGGGTTGGTTATTTATGCAAGTTGGGTTTATGGTCATATATACAAGTTGACACCTTTTAAACCCATGATAATGCTAAGGATATGCTAAGTTGAACCCATTGTGTGTATGATGAATCTTCTCTTTTGAAGTATGTCATGTTAACGTATTTACGTGGGGACGATGGGGTAAAAATTAATGAACACATAAAATTGTGTGAAGTGGGTATGATTAAACATACCATAAGGTGGATGAACATAATTGGGAATTTACCTATTAAGTTAGGTCTACCCATATTATGGAATTGGGAATTTACCTATTGAGTTAGGTCTACCCATATTCTTAAATATTTGTAATTAATTAGGGATAATTAATATAAATTATGAGGGTGATTAATTAGGTGTAATTAATCGACTAAGACACGAGGTTGGACTCAGTTGTAGCGTAAAACTGCCCGGACCCAACCGGCTTAACCAGTTGCTACAAATGTTAGCCCAATGTGAGAGGTCTTAGGCACAAACTAAATACGTGATTAATGTAAAGACACGAGGTTAGACTCGGTTATGACATAAGGCTGCCCGGACCCAACCGGCTTAACCAGCGGTCATAAAAGATAGTCTAATGTGAGAGGTCTTTATGAGGATCACGGTCTTAATTAATTAAGAAACACTTAACCAAATTAGCATGTAGTGAGGCATGAGGGGTTAAGTGGGTGCCTTGGGTGGCATGTAGTAACTAGTGGGGGTGCCTTGGGTGGCATAAGAAGACTAGTGGGTTGCCTTGAGTGGCAATAGAAAATACGATTAGAATACTTAACCAAAGTGGAACATGTAATTAAACATGATTAAAGGGTTAAGTAAGTGCCTTGGGTGGCATGTGGGAATCAAGTAAGTGCCTTGGGTGGCATGCGGAAATCTAGTGGGTGCCTTAAGTGGCGATTGAAATATAATTAAATGACAAGCTTAAGTAGTAGCTTGTGGGGGGCCTTAAGTGGCAATTGAAATATAATTAGATGACTTAACCAAACCTTAACATATAAGTGGGCATGATTATAAAAGGGGTTAAGTGGGGTGCACTAGATAAAATGGCAAGCTTAAGTAGTAGCTTGTGGGGGCCCATTTCAACCAATATCCCAAACGTATCTTTGTGGGCTCGACCCAAGTCGAGGACGGGACACGCATATTGGGCTTGACTATAAGAGGCCAAAACGGGGTAGCGGTGGCAACGCGAGTCCAACGGGTTTCATATGCGTGTGTGGATCCGGGCTGGTAGCTAAGACGTTGTTGCATCGTGTAGGTATAAGCCGTGCACCATTGATTATCGGGTTGCCACTTTGGGGAGTGATACACCCCACTGTGGGGCCAGCACGGGTATCTACGGTAGGGAGCCGATCGCTTGGGGGTAGCGGGTACACCTAGTGGATATAGGGGCAGACGGCACCTATGTAGTCAGCTAGGGGTACAAGAAACTACTGGGTCAAATTACTAAGTACACTTAGTGGGATCAACCTTTAAGTAGGAATTACCCTTGGGTGGGTAGAACTGGTGTGGTGCAGTGTAGGAATTACCCTTGGGTGGGTAGATCTGGGGTGGTGCAATCTAGTAATTATCCTTGGGCGGATAAATGCGTCTTTTCGGTTATCTTAGTACATCCTGCGTTTAAATTGGCTACTTAGTGTAGTCATTATCCCCAGAGGTACCATACCTTGTTTATATCATACCCTAATTACTTTGATGATTGTATTGTTAGGGTTATAGGACTCACTCAGACTTATGTCTGACCCCGTTGTTTCTTTGTCTTTTTCCCAACCCTCAGGTTTTCAGAGTGGGCCCAGTACGAGTGGGCTTTGATCAGACTGCTTTATCTATCTTTTGGAGCTTGGACCGTGGATGTAAAGCTCAGTTTATCTTTTCTATTATGGCTATTAGGTTATGTAGTGGGATTATGTACTTTTGTTTTTATCAGGATGGATATTATGTACTTGACTCTTATTTGTGGTTTTGGTGTAACCTAACATGTTCTACTTCCCGCTGAAATGAAATAATGTTTTAAATTCTCAAGTATTACTTATATCTGTCTTGTCGTAATTTTTCTGTTCTATATTCACTTAAAATACTCCACCGATGTTATGGCATTCCCTTAGTGAGTGACCGTAGCGGGTGTGGGGTGTTATACGTGGTATCAGAGCTTAAGGTTACCAGAACAGATAAAATTTTTAGAAAAACTATTTTCTAAGAATATTTTTGAAAGGAGTATTTTCAAAAACATGTCTTTTAAGAGAAAAGTTTTTGAAAGAAAAGCATAATCCCCGATAGCCATATCTTTATCTTTCGAATTCTCCGTTTTGAATCTCTTCCTCTCTCGTTTTGAGTTTCCCCTCCGTGTATAGATGATCTTTCTAAGATAGATAAGAATGGAAAACCACTTCAGGGGACTTAGACGTTAGTCGGATTAGAAGTTGGTTCAAGAAGGAGGAGGACCGGTAGGTACCTATTGGATAGACGGTGGGAGGAAGGCTCAAATAGTTGTTTGGTTAATGAAGGATGAAACCTCATTGGTGGGAGGTTATGAGTGGAGAATGGGAAGAAGAAGGCTAGTAGTTATCCTTTTGGGAGGAATAGGACACCTTATTAGGATTGTCCAAAGAGGCAAGGGCAAGGTACGGAATCTCCTGGAGGGTAGTTGTATTCCCTCACGGCTAGTGTACCAGATGGGGATAGGACCGTCTAGGTTGGAATTTGGATTTCTTTATTATCCGGTTCGAACTTTATTTGATTCTGACGCATCGAGTTCGTTTATCTCATCATTGTTAGTTGAGTCACTGCACTTAGACACCAGTTTAGTAGATGATCCCTTAGTTGTTTCAAACCCAATTGGGGCTCCATGATGTGTTTGGGTTTGAAAGTTTCTATACTTAGCATTGAGTTTAGATGTGATGCTTTTTGGGCTTCACGGGCTATGGGTTAGTTTTGGGCATGGACTGGTTATCCAGTAGGGGTGCCGTTCTTGATTTTGAAGGGAGAGTTGTTAGGCTTATGAGCCGCTTGGGTAACACTCTCGAGATCTCTTGTAATCCCATGGAATCTGTTATGCTAAGTTATCTAGAATCGCTTGACACGTCGGTCGAGAGTTTGCGATCTGTTAGAGTGGTCCGGGAATACTCGGATGTGTTTGAGGAGGTGAAGGGCTTACCTCCGGAGCAGGAGATTGACTTCCGAATATATCTAGTAGACAATGCCAAACCAGTATCTTGGCCAGTGTGCCACATGGCTCCTCGGGAGAGGAGGGAACTCCATAAGTAAGTAGGCGATTTGCTTGAGAAGGGGTTCATAAGACGAAGTATGTCGGAGTGGGGTGCTCCAGTAGTTTTTGCCATGAAGGCGGATGGGTCCCTCAGACTTTGTGTAGGCTAAAGAGAACTAAATAAACTCACAAAGAAGAATAGACACCCATTGCCGAGGATTGATGATCTCTTTGATCATATAGTTGGCGCCTCAGTATTTTCGCCATTGGAGTTAGCCACGGGGTTTTGTCAGTTGAGAGTGGCTGATGATAGTATAGAGAAGACTGCCTTTAGGACTCCGGATGGGTTTTTATGAGTGGCTGGTGATGCCATTTGGTTTGACGAACGCCCCCGCATACTTTATTGATTTGATGAGAAGGGTGTTCGGGGAGTACCTAAATAAGTTCGTGATGGTCTTTGTAAATGACACCTTGGTCTTTTCTGGGAGCGAAATAAGTTTTCGCGGGTGCTCAATAGGTTGAGCAAAGCCAGTTATGGAATAAACGGTGGTTTTGGAGCGAGACTGGCGAGGACATCCAAAGTTGGACAAGGGCTTAATTATTTAGCCGTTTTTACTAGTATCATCTCACGTAGGTCGTCTGAATTCGAAGGAGGTATCCCTTGGGTGTTTGTCTGATATTGGTTTAGGCCTTTGGGGCTTGCATTTGGGGGATGTCAAGTTCGACTAGGACGGTCTGCGTGAGAGATGGACAGTTGTGATGATTTTGGATGGGGTAATATCCTGGTTTTCTCTAAAAGTGGAGAAGAGCATGCCCTACATCTTAGGGAAGTGTTGGAGACTCTTCGAGCGCATAGTCTTAGGACAGCAAAAGTGGATGGAATTCTTAGCATCCTATGAGTTTGAGATAGCGTATACCCATGGCAAGGGTAACGTGGTAGCGGACACCTTAAGTAGAAAAAGGTTGTCCTTGAGTTCATTGTTCGTTGAACGACGAAGCTTGGGGTTTATCTCGATGTTTGACTTTAGACCTTCCGTTGACTTTGTACCCGGTTTGCTAGCATCCTTGGAGGCCAGACCTACTCTTTTGGGGCGGATTGGAGAAGCACAGAGGGACGACCCACAGTTGGTTGAGTTGGTAGAGAAGCTCATAAGGGGGGAGTCGTCCAGCCATTTGAGTAGGTACACCCTAGACGATAGGGGGTGCTTGCGTAGAGACGGTAGACTTTGTGTACCGCAAGACGAGGGTTTGAGGAAGGCTATACTTGATGATGCACACCGTTCTAGGATGACCATTCATCCCGATGGGGACAAGATGTACCAAGACATGAAGCGGGTTTTCTTCTGGGCCGGTATGAAGAAAGATGTGGCCGAGTATGTAGCTCGATGCTTGGTGTGCCAACAGGTGAAAGCGGAGCAAAAGAAACCAAGTGGGTTGCTTCACCCATTGGAAGTTCCGCTATGGAAGTGGGATAGTGTCTCGATGGATTTTGTCGATGGATTACCGAGATCGAGGAAGGGTAATACGGGAATTTGGGGTGTGGTAGACAGACTTACTAAAAGTGCCCATTTTATACCCATGAAGAGTAAGAGGACTGCTGCATGGCTAGCTTCAGTTTACGTTCGAGAGATTGTTAGATTACATGGTGTACCTTCCAGTATAGTGAGCGATCGAGATCCTATCTTCACTAGCGAGTTTTAGGAAGAGTTTGCAAGAGGCGGTAGGGACTCCGTTATGTTTGAGTACCGCATATCATCCTCAGAAGGACGGCCAGACCAAGAGGGTGAATCGTATTTTAGAAGACCTTTTGAGGCTATGTATCTTGAATTTTGGAGGTACAGGGGAAGAGTATCTTCCATTGGTGGAGTTCGCGTATAATAACAGCTTTCAGTCTAGTATTGGCATGGCTCCTTTCGAAGCTCTTTATGGAAGGCCTTGTCGATCACCTACATGTTGGTAGGAATTTACGGAATGTGGTTCGCTTTGGATCTGTGGAAAGTTAGCACCAAGGTTTGTTGGACCGTTTCCTATTAAGGAAAGGATTGGACAGATGGCATATAGAGTGGAGTTGCCCGACAGGCTTAGTGGTGTACATGATGTATTCCATGTGTCACATTTGAGGAAGTGCCTACATGAGACCGCTGAGGTGGTAGAGCCGAGCTTGCTTAAAGAAGTAGAGATAGAGCGTGATGAGACGATTCGACGAGCTCTTACTCGCATCCTTGGGTCCGAGACTAGGAAGTTGAGGAATCGAGAGGTTCAACTAGTCAAAGTGCAATGGGGAGAAGATGAGAGCAACGTTACTTTAGAGACGGAAGGGAAGATGCGTTCATTATACCCATTCCTTTTTAGGATATGCCTTTTAATTTCTCCTTTATCGTTTGACTAGTACTTATCTTATCTGTAGTACGTCCTCTCGTTAGTACCTTTGACCTTTAGATAGGGTAAACCTATGGTTGAAACATGTGTTTGAGACATGTTATGATTGATGGATGCATATGGATGCAAGTGTTTGCTAGTGGTTGCTCGTGGATGCATATACACACACTCTAGACACTAGATCGGCTCAGTCACTTCATATTGCATATTGCATATAATTGTGTGTAGGTAGCTAAATTGATGGATGTATAATGGTTGTGTTATCATATGGATGATGCATTTTGGTGAATGATTGTGCACTCATATAGATACAGTATGTGTCGATAGGGTTCTCTCGCATACATATTGGATGCATGGCACTATCATGGTTTGCATATGTTCATACATTAGATAGGGAACATATTCACACACTCTTTGCATATGCTCATACATCATTAGAAATTGTTTTAAGGACAATGGATGCCCGTGTTTGATGGATTGAGTAGATGGTTGTTTGGATGGTAGGATATGCATTCTCCTTAGCTTAGAGATTTCGGGGACGAAATCCTTTAAGGAGGGGAGAATGTAACACCCCGAATTTCAGTTAACACTAATATTTACTAATTACAGAATAAATAATCTCAGGTGTGAGAATTGGGGGAAACGGGCTGTGTCATTGCGTTCGTCTCGGAAAAATACGCGAAATAGAGTCCGAGTTTTCGAGAATCAGAGTCCGTATGGCCCAGTTATGGCCTAATGAAGTTTACAGAAAATTCAAAGTTCAAAACAGATCTAAAATTCAGGTTTAAATTTCAAAATTGGGACCATTTGGGCCCAGGCGGGAAAAATCCCGCCGAGCTAACCAAGTCGACAGCCCTGTCGACTGGGCAGTCGACTTGGCTAGGACCAAGTCGACAACCCTGTCGACTTGAGTGTCGAAAGGGGGTGCTCGTCCAGTTTAACCTGGTGCACCATTTTAGGGTTTGGTTGTATTTTGGGCTATTCTCTAGAAGCTTCCGAGATCTGATGGCCCTAATCTAATTTAGGGTTAATCTAATGGCCTAAAACACTTGCCTAATCCTATAAATAAGACCCTAAGCTAGCCCTAAATGATCATAATCCTATCTCCTAACTAAACTATGCCAAAATTTTCTATGATCATGGCCTCCACTCAAAACCCTAGCCTCCATCATATTTCTAAACTATTTCTATGAAGGCTTTCATGTGCATACAAGCATCTTTGAGTTGTATGAGTGATCATTAGCTTGCATTCATCATCAAGTTGCAAGCTTTATGTTCAAGGCTAAAGTTTTTGGGTGATTTTTGGCAAGGGTTTGCTTAGGGAAGTTTAGTGGTGAGTCTCTATACTCTTAACAATCAATTGTTAAATTGATTATGATAGGATATGATAAGATATGGCTATGTTTGTGGATAAATGTGCTTATGCAAGTTTAGTATAGTGTATGTTGTGTGTTTTGCAAGTTTTATGCTATATGCAAGTTTAATGCTATGTTTTATGATGCTCACTATGCAAAACACTATGTTGAACATTGATGCATATGTAACATGTTATGCAAACTATATGTGAGATTATATGCAAGTTATATGTAACATGTTATGCAAACTATATGTGAGATTATATGCAAGTTATATGTAACATGATATGCAAGTTGTGTATTTGGTTTTATGCATGCTAAGTATTTGGTTTTGTGCATGCTAAGTATTTGGTTTTATGCATGCTAAGTATTTGGTTTTATGCATGCTAAGTGTTGGTTTTATGCAAGTTATGATGCAAGTTCATATGCAAGTTATGATGCAAGTTCATGTGCAAGTTTGTCTCTTTTTATGATATGCATAATATATGCATGTTTGCCTCTATGTGTGACATAAGTACATGTGCAAGTTCATCCCTTTTAGACCTATGACATGTATGCAAGTTGACACCTTTATGATAGGTCTATGACATGAACATTTAAGCAAGTTACCATCTTTATGACATATGTGATTCATGCAAGTTGGGTTGGTTATTTATGCAAGTTGGGTTTATGGTCATATATACAAGTTGACACCTTTTAAACCCATGATAATGCTAAGGATATGCTAAGTTGAACCCATTGTGTGTATGATGAATCTTCTCTTTTGAAGTATGTCATGTTAACGTATTTACGTGGGGACGATGGGGTAAAAATTAATGAACACATAAAATTGTGTGAAGTGGGTATGATTAAACATACCATAAGGTGGATGGACATAATTGGGAATTTACCTATTAAGTTAGGTCTACCCATATTATGGAATTGGGAATTTACCTATTGAGTTAGGTCTACCCATATTCTTAAATATTTGTAATTAATTAGGGATAATTAATATAAATTATGAGGGTGATTAATTAGGTGTAATTAATCGACTAAGACACGAGGTTGGACTCAGTTGTAGCGTAAAACTGCCCGGACCCAACCGGCTTAACCAGTTGCTACAAATGTTAGCCCAATGTGAGAGGTCTTAGGCACAAACTAAATACGTGATTAATGTAAAGACACGAGGCTAGACTCGGTTATGACATAAGGCTGCCCGGACCCAACCGGCTTAACCAGCGGTCATAAAAGATAGTCTAATGTGAGAGGTCTTTATGAGGATCACGGTCTTAATTAATTAAGAAACACTTAACCAAATTAGCATGTAGTGAGGCATGAGGGGTTAAGTGGGTGCCTTGGGTGGCATGTAGTAACTAGTGGGGGTGCCTTGGGTGGCATAAGGAAACTAGTGGGTTGCCTTGAGTGGCAATAGAAAATACGATTAGAATACTTAACCAAAGTGGAACATGTAATTAAACATGATTAAAGGGTTAAGTAAGTGCCTTGGGTGGCATGTGGGAATCAAGTAAGTGCCTTGGGTGGCATGCGGAAATCTAGTGGGTGCCTTAAGTGGCGATTGAAATATAATTAAATGACAAGCTTAAGTAGTAGCTTGTGGGGGGCCTTAAGTGGCAATTGAAATATAATTAGATGACTTAACCAAACCTTAACATATAAGTGGGCATGATTATAAAAGGGGTTAAGTGGGGTGCACTAGATAAAATGGCAAGCTTAAGTAGTAGCTTGTGGGGGCCCATTTCAATCAATATCCCAAACGTATCTTTGTGGGCTCGACCCAAGTCGAGGACGGGACACGCATATTGGGCTTGACTATAAGAGGCCAAAACGGGGTAGCGGTGGAAACGCGAGTCCAACGGGTTTCATATGCGTGTGTGGATCTGGGCTGGTAGCTAAGACGTTGTTGCATCGTGTAGGTATAAGCCGTGCACCATTGATTATCGGGTTGCCACTTTGGGGGAGTGATACACCCCACTGTGGGGCCAGCACGGGTATCTACGGTAGGGAGCCGATCGCTTGGGGGTAGCGGGTACACCTAGTGGATATAGGGGCAGACGGCACCTATGTAGTCAGCTAGGGGTACAAGAAACTACTGGGTCAAATTACTAAGTACACTTAGTGGGATCAACCTTTAAGTAGGAATTACCCTTGGGTGGGTAGAACTGGTGTGGTGCAGTGTAGGAATTACCCTTGGGTGGGTAGATCTGGGGTGGTGCAATCTAGTAATTATCCTTGGGCGGATAAATGCGTCTTTTCGGTTATCTTAGTACATCTTGCGTTTAAATTGGCTACTTAGTGTAGTCATTATCCCCAGAGGTACCATACCTTGTTTATATCATACCCTAATTACTTTGATGATTGTATTGTTAGGGTTATAGGACTCACTCAGACTTATGTTTGACCCCGTTGTTTCTTTATCTTTTTCCCAACCCTCAGGTTTTCAGAGTGGGCCCAGTACGAGTGGGCTTTGATCAGACTGCTTTATCTATCTTTTGGAGCTTGGACCGTGGATGTAAAGCTCAGTTTATCTTTTCTATTATGGCTATTAGGTTATGTAGTGGGATTATGTACTTTTGTTTTTATCAGGATGGATATTATGTACTTGACTCTTATTTGTGGTTTTGGTGTAACCTAACATGTTCTACTTCCCGCTGAAATGAAATAATGTTTTAAATTCTCAAGTATTACTTATATCTGTCTTGTCGTAATTTTTCTGTTCTATATTCACTTAAAATACTCCACCGTTGTTATGGCATTCCCTTAGTGAGTGACCGTAGCGGGTGTGGGGTGTTATAGATATATGGAAAATAATGAAGCAATTAAGAACATAATTAATCAAATAAACAGCTCAGCAATGCAGCAGAATTGGGTGTTCCATTCCGAAAGGGGACGACCGCTCCCTTTTAAGAGGGGTCGACCGCTAGGCGGTTGGGAAACCCAATTCTGCCTACATGGATAAGGGTTTTCTAAGAGGTTATATTTATATGTAAGGCTCGGATTAAATTTTATTAATCCGATGGCTCATGCTCACACGAGCGAGTACAAATAACCCCTCAAACCCCACACTAGAAGCCCTAATCTTTTACCTCTCTGTCTCCGTGCTGCTAAATTCCATAGAAAAACAAAGAGAATAGGGTGAATGTTTCTTCTACTTTTCTATATCTCTCTATCTCAATCTATATAAGTTTAGGAATTTGGAATTTAGCATAACAAATATGTATAAGAATCTAATTATGTGTTTCTTATATGTATATTGTTAGGAGAAGAATAAGAGCTCACTTGAACATTAAGAACTGTTGTAGATCCTGAAATTCTGCTACATCTCCACCTAATTTGTGAGTGGAATCTAGTTTTCTTAAAGGCATATTCATGTTTTTAATAGTTTTCCATATGGATTGATATGCCTATGAAGATTTGGTTATTCGATAATATGAACATGAAAATCCCAAAATCTTCTATTTTGTAATAATGTATGGAAATTGTCATGATGAATTGGGTTTGTGGAATTGTGGTTTTTGTATTGGATTAAAGGTAAATATGAGTATTGTAATATTATTTGTATTTTATGCAATTCTCCGTTGTTATCATTTGATTTAGCCTAGAAAGGTTTACATTTGAATTGTTTCATTATTGGATTGGATTTGGATCATATTTTGGGTGTAAACGCATCATAAATTGGAATAAGTCAAATGTAAACATTTTTGGGTGTATAACACCACAAAAAGGGTGAATTGGGTGAAATATGGATTGCAAACATACATGTGTGAATTTATGAAATACTACACTTTTGATTTAATATCAAAATCATTTTCACATGCCTAGGATGTAAGTTTAACTTTTTATGTATAATTTTTTTTTTCATCCACTGCTACTTGTTATGTTATCATATTGTTATTATGCAATTGTTGTAGCGGTAAAAGTATGGAAAATCCAATTTGCATGCCTAAATTTGGATAAGATGACAATTGTCACCTCGTTAGAATGTTTCCACGTTTGTACGAATGTTACTTTAATTAGGTGCTATTATTATATTACATATATTTACGTAATTAACGTTGTCTTAGCGTAATAAATGCGATTGGGTTAGAGTTGGAATTTGAAATGCCCTCTTAACAAATATACATATTTTTTTTGCTTATATGTGCATACATTTAGTATGGCTTATATATATATATATAAATAAATGACACATAGACACGAGGTTAGTTGTTATTTGTGGTAGAAGTCTGCCCGGAACCGACCGGCATATCCAGTAACCATAAGTAGCCCTAACTAATGTGAGATGTCTAGATGCCATAGGCCATTCATAAACTTAGTAGACTAGACACGAGGTTAAACCGACTTGTAGTAGAAGCCTGCCCAAAACTGACCGGCATATCCAGAATCTACAAGTATATGGTTAATGTGAGAGGTCTAGTGTGTGTGTGTGTGTGTAAGTCTGATGTGTGAAAACAAATAGGTTTACTATGCCTTAAAAAGGTCTTAAGTGGTTATGACTAGGATCCCTCCGAAGGTTTACTCCTTGGAGAGGAACCCAAGTCATGGAACCCACCGCTTTTTAGTATTAAGGTAGGTTTTTGTGTCCTCCTTCTTTAAAAGTGGTTAAGCATAAAAAGTGACGGAGTAGTGTAGTTCACGGGGATGTCCACTTCATCTAGAAGCTTGTAAGGTCTTAACTAGGGACATGTTTGTAATTGAAAGGATATGTGGCTATTGCATGCTCACCAACCGTCTAAGGAAAGTCTTAAGCGACATAGGTGCCCTACCGGGTAATATCAGTTAAGTAGTAATGTTCGCAGTACTACTTCTCATATTACAAATGAGAGAATAGATTTAAAAACATTGACGTATTAGGACGGGGTCTGAAAGAGCTAGGGTCCGCCTCAGGGTCATAAGAGATCGTAAGAATCCACCTTTAATATGGCTATAAATGATCGAGAATACCATCTCGTTGGGTCTTTAACCTAAAAACACTAATGGGAGATTGACTTGGATATCCACCCCATTGGTTAGAAATAGTTTGTTTGTTGTGTGCTGTGTAGACATACCATGACATATGTAACCTGATGAAAATGTACCGTATGGACATTATGTAACACTATATTTCAGTCACACAGAACTTTATGTTCTGACTCCCTCTCCTTAACATCCAACAGGTCAATAGAAGGGGTAAAGCCATGGATGAAATCGAGATTGAAGCCAATGAAGAAGACGAAGTTATTATAATATTATTAGCAGATATTGCTTTACTTCTTTTGGAATCTTATGAGAATGAACTGTTGGATGTACCTATTGAATAAATGTAATTGCCACTGTGCATTTCTGTGATTTTGAAATAAATGGTACATCTTATTTTTGGTATTATATTTTCTATTTCGGCTATGTGAGATTTCCATTCGAAGTATATGTATTATTATCTGTGCAAATGTAATCCTTATAGGAACCAACGACCCGTTTAGGGTGGCTCTAAGTTTTGATTGGCCTTTTTGCCTTTTATAGGTCGAAATTTAGGCCCATTCCAGGCGGGTTGTTGCAGCAAGGGTCTCTCTCCTTTATTGGATGAGGAATAAGGTGCCTTCGGTTCCGTACAATCCCAAAAAGGACTTGTATGGTTGTGTGTCTGACATTGTATTTTATAGTGTATGATTGATTCTTACTAAACATATTTCTGATTGGTGGTGAAGAATTTATTCTCTTAGACTAACACCCTTCTTTGAGACGTACGAGCTCAAAAGTTATATGGTTAGTGATTATCAATTATATGTTATAGAATGACAGTGTGGCATACCAAGTGATGAGCTATTGATGATCAAAGCTTGGTTTAGATTAGCGCGTCTTTGTGTAACGAGACTTCGGCAAGCCTTACACCCCGGAAATGGCCAAAACGGGAAGAAATGCAGCAGGGATATGCGTGTGTTGTCTCCTTCTAGATAAAAAGTATAACATGGTATGGAGCCAAGGTATTACTTATGTGGCAACTTCTACTTTTGAGGATATTGATGATGCAGGATCCCGACTAAAGGTTGGTAACGACCGGGAGGTGACATACTCAAGCGTACTCTAAGTTATCAAGTTAAGGGATAACTCGGCCTTGTGTAGCATGAGGAGCATCATTGTTGATCCTCGGACATTCCTCTAGAGGTGTTCAAATTTGGTTCGATTTAAGGAAGTTTCTTTGCATGGTCATTTGTTGGAAATTCATTCTCCACCTGTACGATTTTAGTAGTATACTATACATCATCATAGTACCATACCTATGGTGGCTAGGATTGATATATTTACTTGCAAAAGGATTTTTCACATTATGCACTAACAATAATAAAAGTGTATTTTTACGCATCAAGCATTTTTTGTTATGATCATAAGGAGAAACCTCACCATTGTGTGTGTTTACATTGCGTGTGTGCTGCAAGACCTTATGGTAGCTTCATTTTCCAAAAGTCATCGTGAATACTTATGCACTGATATTCATAAGGAGTAAACCCATTCCGTGTTATACGGGTGGTCTTGTGATATACCTCACTTTAAAATAAACCTAAATAAAACTATTTTGAGTTCTTACGCCAGTGCCATGACTGATTTGGAGTTTATTGTTCCTTCCACCAAAACTTTGGGTGCCCATTGTTTTTTCACACGGGCAGCTAGTAGTTTGATTTGCAAATTTAGCCTTGGAGTTGGTTAGAGCAAGATTCTGGATCTTGGCAAGAGCTATGTTTTGGATCACTCTTCTTCCGTTGAGTTTAGTATTTTCCGATGTGTATTCGATGTACTCTGATATCTCTTGTACTCTGACGTATAAATTATTGTTAAGATAATAAAAGTTCATTTTATTTCTGTTCCAGTGTGTAAGTGCCCCAAGTAAGTACCCCAAACAATCTATTTTTATGAACGGGTTGAGTCGGTTTAATTACCGGTTTGAACCGCTCAAAAAGGCGGGTCGTTATATTATACATTTAGTACCATATTTTACAATTAATTACATAATATTAAAAAAATAGCAGATTATTATTCATTGATTCGCCAAATAAATCACATTAAGATTGACATATTTATATTATTCATTGATTCGCCTAATAAATCACATCAAGATTAATCATATTCATAATAACAAAAAGAAAAAGAAAAATCAGATATATAAACATGTCAATCACATAACATAAATTATACACATAAATAACTATCACAAGTTCAAAGTTGAACTCATTTATGTTAATATATTTACCGTGTATTACATTGTAATATTAATGTCAGACGCCTATATTTTAAAATTTATTTGGTTATTTACAAAACATTATACAATATCACTTAACATTGTACTTTGAGTCAATATATTTAGATTAATTATGTGAGTTTGAATTTAACAAAAATATTCAATCAATAAATTATTGTTAATTCATCTAATTAACGCCAAATGTGATGTTTTAAAATGTACACTATGTTCATATCAACAAAAATAGCAAAATTAGTTTTTCTTCCAAATATTAAGTTAAATAAGCCACATGGTTTAAATAATATACGTAAAAAATAATAAAAAAGTTAATACATTGTACAATTATCTCAATAAATTTACCATAAATTGAATAAAACAATTTTCGTTCTGAATACCTACATTTTTACAATTATTTATTGAACCTCCTTGACTCTTTCGTGGTATTTTATATTTCAATACATATGTTTGGACTACTGATAAAATCATAAATTTTATTTATTTAAATAATCTTAAAGAGTATTTAGTCTATTTTTCTAATAATTGTTAAAAATATACGCCAATTTTACTATGTATATTCATATTAAGAAAGGTAGCTTTAAATGCAACTATAAATCATGTAATATGAACTACGTATATCAACAATGATGACAAAGTTAATTTGTAAATTAGTTATGATTCATTTATGTCAAGAAATTATCATATATTATATCACAAAATTCTTTTTGAACATCAATAACTCCACAACAAATTTATACATTTTTGCAAATTTCTTTTTAATTTTTCCTGTTATGCTATACAGTTAAACTAGCTTCAACTTATTTAAACAAATTCTGTTAAATAATATTTGTTAATTCATCGAATAAATTACTAATATACTTTAATTTCAACGTATATATCTATAAACAAAAATGATTAAAAAAATTCTCAAATACACACATACATTTTGTTTTTTTAAGTTATAGAACATAAATTACACATAAATAATAATAATAATTTTAATTAATAATTTTATCGTACATTACATAACAAAGTTCTCAACTTAACATTAAACGGTAAATACTATCTTTAAAATTATTATCGTGTGCAAAGAACGGGTTACACACTGGTATCAATGATTTTAAATAATTACATACATTTCTGCAAGTTTTCCTGTGGGATATTGGTTTTCTTTTTCATCAACTTTGTTTTAAATTTTCTTACATAAATAGAAATATGCATATAAATTGAAACAAGTTTTAAAATTTGATAAGTTTTTAAGTTGTTTTTTTATTCTGTTTTCTTGAAACGGATGTTTTATGAAACTTAATATAGAACTTAGGGGAACTGTTCCTTTTTGAAACACGTACCAAACACTATAGTAGCTGCTAAGGGTGCGTTCTTGACGAAATGTAACGAGGTAACTGAGCGTGGAATTTGAGCGGAGAATTTGAGCGTGGTACTTTAGCGAATAGGGAATGTGTTTTTTGTTACGAACGGGGTATTTGAGCGTGGTATCTGAGCAAAGTATTTGAGCGGGGTATTTTTTAAAATAAGATATAAAAAGATAGGATTTGGCATGCTAAAACCTTCTTACAGATACAAATACAGTTACAAATACAAATATAGGTATAAATACAATTATAGGTACAGTTACAGATACAAAGATAAATTAGCGCAGCCCAGCAGCAACCAACTCATCTCTAATGGTATCTTGAAGTGATGACATTTCTTGGTATCCATTTTTGTTGTACCCGTTCAGTGCCTCTATTCGTCGTATTTCTCATAGCTTAATATTCCTCCAAGCACCGATCGAGGATTAGTTCAGGATCATCATCAAAATCCATAAAATCTGTGTAATAATCCGCACCTCCGTTCACGTAAGATATTGTCCCCCACTTAGCCACCGTATAGGTGTGGGGTTTTGTTCTTCAAAAGGCATCGGCGTTAGTAAAAGATGGGATCTACTATATAAGTACCCACTTCACACATGCTTCCACGATGTGGGACTTAGGGGTGTTACATGCTCTCCTCCTACAGAGCCCAACGTCCTTGTTGGCTCACAAACACCTCACCCAGGCGCTGTGGTCCTAGAAGCCACAATTCCGACTGGGTATTGGCTCTGATACCACTGTAACAGCCCGCACCTCTGTTCACAACTGTAACGACCCGGATTTCGCTCGATCCGATCGATCGCTAAATCGACTAAGACCGCTTAAAACCCGAATACGCTAACTTTGGGAATACAACACATCTAAACAAATAACAACACACTTTTATAAACATTATAATAATGTTACATCAGAGTACAGAATATATCAGAGTACATTGAATATAATAATACAGCGGAAGATTTAATTACAACAAAACTAATACAATGCAGCGGAATAATTAAATTAACACAGCGGAAGACCATCAATGCTTTGGACACGGCTCTAAGCTTCAATCCAGAATCATGCTCAATATATCTGCAAAATAAGCTACTCGACTGCCTATGTGGAAGAGAGGGCACCCGAGTTTGCAATTTTATATGATAAATTGCAAATGATCAAATGGAGTGTTCAGGGAAAAAATCTGACCTCCACAACAACTTAGATCACATCATCACCGTATGGAATTGTAGAGCAGGAAATCCTCTTCAATATTTGTTATGAATCATGTTTTAATTCGGAGTATTCAGGGAGAGATTAAGGGATTTCGAATTGAGGATTTGGGCCATTGGAAACAAAAGCGGCGGCTGGTTTCAATAGGGTTTGGGTTTGATAGACCTAGGGTTTTTATATTATTTTATTATTAACAAAAAATTTCACAAATAAACCCACTTCTTCTTAGCAACTCTAATTTCAACCCAACGCAAAATTGTTCCTAGGCAAATTCCCACGCTCCGGACGCAATGGGCTAGGTCCCGTCAGCCCAAACGGTTGTTTTCGCCCTCTTTTATTTTATTTAATATTTAAATCATTTATTTAATTAATTTCATCTTACATTTAAATTCACCAAGGCCACATACGAACTCAGAAAATTCCAAAAAAAATATTTTTAGTTATGTTTCGACGATACGGCCCTAACAAGACTAATTTCGTCGAATTTCGAGACCGTTTGAAATATGGCTAGTTCCTGGTCGATCGAATTTGACTGAAATTGACAGAACACATTTTCTTTTGCCACGCTCACATATTAATTCGAAAAATTATGAAAATTGAAACCCAACAATAATTTGACATTCCGGTTCCAACAAAAGTGGTTTCGTCGAAAATGGAGGTCATTTGAAAAATGGCTATTTTAATATTAAAATATATGTATATATATATATATATATTCTACAGCGACTATTCTGAAAATTAAACTGGGCATAACTTTTGATTCCCGCTATGAAATTTTGATTTTTCGGATTCGTTGGAAAGATATTTTTAAATAGATTCTAATATTTTTGGTTTCACTAAAATCCGATTTATTTTGCATCCTGAATATTCAGTCAAAGTTCAAATTCAAATTTTCAAACTACCGCGCTATTTCTAATTCCTTTTATAGTTAAAATAAATATACTCGTTCTAACTTCAATTAAAATAAATTTTTAGTCGTTATTATTTAATTTAAATCATTTTAACTATTTAAAATCCATTAAAATTTCTAAAATAAAAATTTTAAATTGGTTCAGAATTTCCGGGTCGTTACAGTCTGGGTCACCACTATTATATTTGCGTATGAAGTTGTGTAAGGCCGTTGTAGATATGACAATTTTGTTGATGACCATTCAAAATTATTTTGACAACGTTGTTGATGACCATTCAAAATGTCGTTGATCTAACCTAAGCCAATAAACTTTGAAGTATTGATCTGAGTTATATGATTTATCCTTGCATTCTGACTCAATGAAATCCCGTAGAGATCAATCAAATTATCGTAATCGGAGGATGAATCGGAGGCAGACATTATTTCATTGAAGAAGAAGTAGTAGAAGAAGGTAAGGAGATAGTTGTTTTATGGAGGAGAAAGAGGAACGTTAGAAAACCAGTCGTTGACGTCCGACGCCTCGGACGTGTCGGACGCCAATGGCTGGTTTTCTAACGTTCACAAATCATGATGTTTGCCCTGGTTAGATCGTTGCTGGAGTTCGACGCATCGGACACGAATGCAATGGCAACACGTCCAAAATTGGCTGCGAACGGGGCCTAAGTGTTTTTCTCCAAACCACTGAATTTACATAAGCATGTCCAATGTATCTAAAACTGAAAAGTTAGTTATGTGCAAGGACAAAGCTAGCATTTTGATTGGAGGGGGGAGGGGGGAGGGGGCCATTTGTCTAAAATATTACATGAAACCTTTGGTTTACAAGGTTGGTTTGTGCAGAATTTTGAATGTGTCGTTTTTTATTTTAGAATCCATTACTGGAACTGAAAAACTGAGAGTCTGGTTATGAGCTTGGGTTGATGAACAAAAACCGTAAAACATTAATTTATTCCAATAGGAATGTATATTGGACAAGATGTCGTTGTCCGGTTCGATCCAAAGCTATAAGGTGTTCGTATGATTTTCTTATAAGACAAGACTAAAATTTAAGACACACCATTCAGTCCAATTCAAAATGTTAGATGTTTTTCAGTTGTCCAAACATTGTTCATTTGTTGTTCAGCTTGTATGAATAATGTCTGAACTTAATATTTGTTTGATCCATATCCATCAAATCTCTTATAGGACAGGACTAAAACACAACTCCGTCTGATCCGACCCGATCGGTTTACAAGTGTACTTTTTAGAACTTATTTTTCTATACACCGTACACAAGCATGTTGCTTTTGCTCTACAAATAAAATATTGCCACGCTGCTCTGGCCAAGTCCAACCATTTAATAACCAAATTTAATCATGGATTCCTTTCTTAAAAAATAAAAATAAAAAGAAGAAAGCATATAAGGAATTTCTTTTTACTTGTCAAGTGGCTCAAATTTACTGTTTTCAGAAGGATTTGGAAGGACCAGCAAAGTCAAGTCTGGAATACTGTACTCAATTAGCATTGTTGGCACACATACTCAAGTCTGGTTTCTTTCTACCTCTTATATCGTGCTAAATAGCAACTAATTATTGTAAGCAAACCGATCGCAAATATCTCTTTTTATTAAAAAGAAAAGATCAAAGACCACACATTAGGATTTATCGTGAATATCAAAAAGACAAAACACGCTGTTCTAACACTCTGATCAACTTCCTAGCTTACGGATCAACGTGCACCACCATCAAGGAATTCTGCACACAAACAGCAAACGTCAAGAAACCCCGTTATCAGCAAGCCTACTCCATTAAATAATACGTAAATAAAAAGGAGAGGAATGACGTGGTTGGGTGGGGTGGGGTTTTTTTTTTTTTTTGGGGGTGGGGGGGGGGGGGTGTAAAATGAAAAGGAATACATACATGTAACAGTTAACCGAAGGATCAATGGGAAACCCAAGCGAGACCCCGCACAGACCAGGCAGTCGAGCAACGGCAGTAGCATTAGGATTGTACGTCGAAACCAACGCCATAACGCAGCTGCACGACGACCTCCTGTTATCCACCGAGTCCACCGTTATGTTGTACAGACTGAGGATGCCGTTGCAGCACGGCGACCCCAGGTCCGGAGCAGCCCCACCGTACTGCACGAAATCGGAGCAGCTCGACAGCAGTGTGATTATCGTGGCACAGTCGATGGCACCAGTGACCACTGTCAGATTCTTATTCTTACGCAGTAACAAAATCAGCGCAATCACTATCAGCCATCTTTTTATTTGCCTGACTTCCTCCATCATCTTTGGTTGTGCTTTGGCCAGCCTGCCTGTGTTTACTTGGTTTTGTAGTGGTGAGATTCGGTGGATCACGTTTGCTACATGTTTGTTCATTTAAATGGGATGGTTAAACTACCAAGAACTCTTATCATGTATACATGTGTAAAGAATGTTCAACGCTGTTATGGTATTATTACAATATTTACAATAGATTGAAATGATAATAGGTTACGTAATATAAACACAATATAAGAGGCCTAAAAGGAACATGCTTGATTGTAGTAGAGTGTTTTTTTCTTCTTCTTTTTTCAATTTCCACAGCTCCATTTCGAGGTTCTTACACAGCTGAGATACCGACACCAGTGACAACGATCGACGCCATTTTCGCCTCTGAACAGCATTATCAATCCAACAGTGAATCTGCAAATTGCATTTGGAACTTGTTTATTTCTATTATTTTTTTCAGTATACCATGTTTGAATGTGCTGTCTTTTAAATTTTGCGATAAGAAAATTAAGATCCATCTATGGATTGTTTTACAGATACAAACTCACTTCTACAGGCCAAAATACATGTAAAAGTGTGAGCTTAAAGTTTTAGAGTGCAGCGTAAATTCCTAAAAAGATACACTGGAAATGGAGTATACAGTATTGGGTCGGCCTGTTTACCGTTACCCATTATCTTTATGTACAAGGCTATATATAGGCACACTCATGTTTATGTAACTATCGAATTCATTTCTTAATAATACATTACACTTTCTTCTCCTCAAACATTCAGAAGACAAGATTTATACATTTTGTTAACATAACTACAAGCCAATTTTAGGAGTATATATTTTGTACAACTACAAGCAAAATCAAAACCAGCTTTATCATTATAAAAGAAAAGCAAACGATTAGGATCCTACACACATATAAGGTTCATCACTTCTTGTTTATAAATGATTATTTTCGACCGATAATTTGATACATCTCTGCTAAACTGAAAGAAAAGGTTCGAATTTATTATCCTCTGACAAATTTTATTTTATTATTTTGTGTTTCTTGTTTGTTTTGAAAAAGGACTAATCTCATTCAATTTCAGAAAAGAATGTTCTGGCAATTTTGTTCTAGATTCTGTAGACTTCAAAAACGATGCATATTCAGAATTGTATACATTTCAAACAATATAGACATATCCATAATAATTGATAGAAAATTGAGAAACAAAACTTTGTAGTTTTAAAAATAAAATCAAGATTACATTGTACATTTTTTTTAATGAAAGTTCGTCAAGTAATTACTTAATTTCAGCCCATTTTGTTGTTTTTAATTTTTGTCTACTTCATGCAATGATATGATATGATAACTTTTATCTAACCTTTTTCACGCCAAGAAAACATACTGTTTACATAACTACAGTAAGACTGGAAATAGTACCGATTCCCGCTACTATCTTTGAAATAAACATTACGCATCAGTTTTACTCGTAAACCCAAAAGGGCCAAAACGCACACCTTTACTGTTGCTACTATGATATTACCGGTATACAGAAGTGATGCATACCAATAAACTGATAATAATGATGCTGATAGTTGTGAATGACATTTTGTATGAAAAATCAACATGTTTGTTTCTTCTTTTTGAAACAGCAGCACCAGCAGCAAATAAAACTAACAAATATGTAAATTACTGTTATCTTTGATTGAAAAAAGAAAACATTACCGATGTTCTACCATTAGAATGGTAAGTTTGCTGCTACTGCAATAGTTGTGTTCATATACTAACTTAGCTCGAAAGTAGTAACCAACTGGTTGGTAATAGAATGAACAAAAAAAATGTATCGTTATCATAGCAGTGTTAAATTTATGTTCTGAAACTTGTATGTTTCAAAAGCCATAAATATATTTAAACTTCTATTTGTATGGAACAACATATTAATAGTGTAAATAACAAATATATTAATCCAAAAAAAAATTAAAAAAGAGATAAATGATAATGAAAACTAAAAGCAAGATAGTCATACAAAGCTGCGTAGCAACTAACTAATATACCAAATAAATTAACCATGTTGATACAGCTCACATTTGACAGCCTGCCAGCACACCGGATTGCTTGCATTGAAATATCAATGCATGGCTGGCACTGAAATGCAATTGAGTTCATTAATCAAACTCAACCGCTATCTAAATTAGGTGCAAATTTTAGTCATACAAGGATGGTTTGTTAAGGAAGCACGCATAAAAGATAGTTATGACTGGATTACCAGTTGGTATTTCAACTTTAAACTGGATGATAACAATGCCAAAATGAAAATAAGCAATTATTACTTATGGATAGTGTGATGATAACAATGCCAAAATGAAAATAAGCAATCATTACTTATGAATAGTGTGGTGATAACAACTCAAGGAATTATGGGAACAATGTTATCATCCCAAAGCCAAAAGAAAGAGACCCATAGTAGAGATTCAAGTGATATCGCAACCAAAAGTTAAGAGAGAGTGTAAACTTACCCGACTATAAGCAGCACCAGACTAAGCACGCATAAAATATATTGGTAAACCTTATGCTTGGATGTAACCTGGCTTGCAGGTGGGAGGTTGTGCCTTTCAATCCAACCAAACTGTGGTCTCATCAACATAACAAACCCTAACAAGAAACCGGTTAAAAATCCTCCAATATGGGCAAAATTATCGACGTGTGGAAGAATCCCAACTGCCAAATTTATCACAATGATCACTAAGAGAGTCAGCAGAGCTGCAGCCTGTTTAAGCAAAATATCAATTAGACCTTAAATCAACTAATTATTATCCAAAAAATAATGATAGGAAAATAAATTTGTACTTTGTTTGTATAAATAGTCCAATTTGTGAAAAGTTCAGATAACATCGCTCCAAGAAGTCCAAACAATGCACCGGATGCACCAACAGAAATGTTATTTCTAATAAACAAAGTCGAAAGGACACTGCCACCAAATCCAGCTATGAGATATATGATACCAATCCTAACTGCAATAACCATAATGAAAAAAAAAACTGAGCACGCTTATTTGGCAGTTAAAAAAATTGAAGACACACTATAAGATCAAGTTATTCTAAATGCTAGTTGCAGGTTGTTTGTCATTGCCACGCATATCCATTTAAACATTAAACTGCAATAATGCAATCTCCATATGGATGATCGATTGATGATGAAAAATCAACAATATTGAACTCAAAATGGTTAAATGATGATCTCAAGAGTGAAACGTTATATTACCTCAACGACATTAAAATATTACAAAGAACGAGAGATAGGTGATAAGGAAAACATACTAAATCCAAATTGTTGTTCAAGACGGATTCCAATGAAAACCAAGCTCAGCATGTTTGCCACTAAATGAACAACTCCAGCATGCAACCAGATACATGTAACAAGTCGCCATCCTTGATGCTGATGGACAACTTTCTCCCACTGCAGCGCTCCCAATTTTTCTAGCCTGACATGAATACATACCTCCATCATTTACAGCCAGCTTATAAGTGACAACAAAATAATGTGACATGATGGCAATGTAGTATGCAGATATTTTGGATCCTTCAATTTCATAAGCCTATATTCACTCATGAAATGTTATTTAGACTATAACATATGCAGTACTACTGAGGCAACGAAATTTCAAGAATCATCGTTTTAAAAGATATCGATATACTGTGCATATATATGATGAATTTATTAGGGCCTTATAGAGTTATTCTTCTTCCATGAATGTAAAATAAATTATTTTTTGTTATTTTCCTATACAATGGGAAGCCTCTAGACTTATTCATCGTGAAAGGAAACAAAGAACTCAGAACCTCTACTAGAAGCAAAGCGAGTTCAGCGTCTTCAAGAGTGAGCATAACTCTTGGCTAAGAGCATCTTTCGAGGAGAGAAAAAGGAAGTACAAAATTTCATGTTGTCTATATACTTGAATTTAAATAATCATTGATTTAAATTTTCTTTCCTAACTGAAGTACAAAATTTGTGTTATCTTCTTCGACTTATTTCTTCGTATCAAATTTGTACTACGTTGGGTGAAAAATACATTTTTCCAAACATAATATTAAATGATTGTTTCAGTTTGGTAAAGCTATGTCACGTCTGTGTAACAATACAATTATGAAATATATAAGAGTAACCCCACTGCCAAATATCACTCTGAGGTGGTAAAGTGAGTTAAACTTAGGTGGTAGTGTTTACTGTTGCAATATTCCCCAGTGCCAAATATCACTTGAACTTCTAATGTTGAGGTAAGCATATTTTGCTTTTAAATAAATAATAAAACAAACGTTGTGGTTGCCTGGTTGGTGCTATTTGACCATAACTTGTTGGAGATCTGATTGTTGCCATGTGGTTGTAAGATTTTGGTATATCGCCCAAAAGCGACTGTTACTGGGTAGCAAGTGAGAACTATGACCCACTCGATATCCCTGTTGGGATGCTCTAAGAGATATGAACTTAATAGGCATTAATGTTGGAAGATGCTACTTCTCTAAACTACAATCAGATGGGTTTGTAAGCGACTGAAATAAGACCGATGGCAACAAAAATTATAGAGAGCATCAACGAAGCTGATGCCTTGATCTAATTTGTCATATTTATCATTTGCTCCTACCGTAGCTGCTTGTACTACTTCACATCTACAGCAGTATTAGTTTCAAACAGTTGCTAATACAATTGAAGACACGTGGTATTGCACAATTACTACACAGCAGATAACAAAAGGCTATTTGAGGCTTATAGTTTATTAAGCAGAGTTATGATAAGTATCTTGCTACCAACGAAAGAATTGTGGAATACTCTAGCTGGTGCTTACTGAGATAAAAATTTACAAGGAAAGAAATATGACAGTGTGGTCCATCAAAAGAACAGCTAACTCCCCAATTTGTTGACACCAAACTATAATAAAGAAATCATAATGGCTAAATTTTAAGTTGGTTGAAACAAAATTTTCCAATATGTGATAATAGATAATAAGTGACATCCTTCTGCTAAAATTGGCAACCACCATATTCACTTTATTACCTTCAAACAACACCGGTCTCTGGTCCATGTGTGATATTTAAAACAGAAATATATAGTAGGTCCATACATTCAGAAGAGTTGGATTCCAACAAGGGACATGTTAGGATCCAGTCATTTCATAAAGCTGTCCATAGTCAAGGCATACAAGTTAAAAAGACCTGAAGGATGCCCAATCCATGGAATATCAGGTAGTGTTTGGTTTATTTTGTGTTTTGAGTTTTCAACGTTAATTTCAAAATATGCGAAGATTTGAAGGATAGCGGAGTTGATGGACCAAAAGCGGAGGGGATGATAGAGGGGACGGAGGGACGGTAGACAGATGAATGCTATCGTTTTTCCGTCGCTTTTTACAATATTGAAAATGATAAAAAATTGTTTTTTGTTTTTGGTGTTAACTTTGTTTTGTAAAACGATCGTTTTTTGTGTCGTTCGTACTTTTGTGAACAAAACGCACCCTTAATTTTTCTATACAGCCACCAGATGGTCACTGGATATTAATAGTAGTACAGTTCACGCAGCATGCAAAAGACACAAGCTAAAGAGTCATCAATATTAATTAGCACCATTGTCACATGCGGTCTGTTGTTTACTATATAAAACTGTAGTACTAAATCTACTACCATCTAAGTGCACAATTAAAAAAAAAAGACTATCTGTTAACTTTGTTTTGTAAAACAATCGTTTTTTGTGTTGTTCGTACTTTTATAAGTACGAAGATTAAAATTCTGAACAAAACGCACCCTTAGTTTTTCTATACAGCCACCAGATGGTCACTGGATATTAATGGTAGTACAGTTCACGCAGTATGCAAAAGACACAAGCTAAAGAGTCATCAATATTAATTAGCACCATTGTCTCAGTGGGTAGACCCTTAGACTTTTGTATGTGATGTCACATGATCGAAACTTGCATATTGTAATTCAAACTACTGTCAATATAACGGCATGCAGTATGTTGTTTACTATATAAAACTGTAGTACTAAATGTACTACCATCTAAGTGCACAATGTTTTTTAAAAAAAAAAAAGGGAAGAAGAAGAAGAAGACTGTGTATTAAATAGTGTGATTTCTTTCTTCAATTATCAAGCTATATTGTTCCTACTAAATGGTGCTTATATGCGAAGAATAAGAATACAACAAATATCTGGATTAGGAGAAACGTAAAACTTCCTTAGTTATGAAAACAAAATATAAATAGAGTTACAAAATTCACATGTTTCGCTACCACATGAATCTTATTACTAAGTATATAAGACAATGATTACAAGATCTTGAATCCTCATTCAAATCGGAACATTTCATTACCCATTTGATTTGTAGACTCCGATTCAAAATGCGATTAAATCGTATTTGGAAAACGAAAAAAAAAAACAGAATGATCCAAAGAAGAAAATGATATTTTTACCATTTATCTTATTGTTCAGATACCAGTATCTTAAAGAATTTTTTTGTCCAAGATCCTTGACAGACTTTAGATTATGGACAGAAGAAATAAAGAAAAGCAATTACGGAAATAAGACTAAATTTGCAGAATTTCTCTTTTTTCCAATTCACCAATAAAAACACAAATCATTCAGATGTTGCACAAAAACTCCCAAAAGAAATGGTATTTGTATCACAAAGCACAAGAAGCAAAATCAGTTTTAAATTTTAAACAAATTGTTATTGTAGAAAGAAATTTTCACGTTTTCACAGGTTTGAATTCATTTATAATGACATCATTGACACTTGTGTAGTGTGATTCAAACCGCTGTAAAATAATGGCATGCAATATGTTGTATACTATAAGACTTGTAGTACTAATACATACTACCGTCTATGTGTATAATTCCAAGAAAAAAAGGTCGTATGTATTAAATAGTATGATTTCTTTCTTCAATTATCAAGCTATATTGTTCCAACTTAATGGTGCTTATATATGACTAATAAGAATACAACAAATATTTGGATTAGGAGATACGTTAAACTTTCTTAGTGATGAAAAAAAAAATACAAATACAGTTAAAAAAATTCACATGTTTTGCTACCACATGAATTTTATTCATACCTTTATAAGACAATGATTACAAGATCTTGAATCCCCGTTCAAATCGGAATTTCATTTCCCATTTGATTTATAGATTCTCATTTAAAATGTGATTAAAACATATTAAAAAAATTTGATCTAAAGAAGAAAATGATATTTTTATCATTTATCTAATTGTTCCAATAAAAGTATTTTAAAGTGTTTTTTTTTTTTTTTTTTTTTTTTTTTTTTTTTTTTTGGTCCAGGATCCTTGACAGGCTTAGATTATGGATGGAAAAAAGAGAGAGAAAAGCAATTAAGGATATAACACAAATTTTCCACAGTTCCTCTTTATTCAATTCACCAATAAAAACACAAACCATTCAGATGTTGCACAAAAACCCACCAAAAGAAATGGTATCTGTATCACAAAGCACAAGAAGCAAAATCAGTTTTAAACAAATTATTATTATAGAAAGAAATTTTCACGTTTCCACAGGTTTGATTGCCATTTAATAGCCTGTATAGAATAAAATTCCAACAAAGTAGGAATGGAAGGGAGGTAGCGCTGTAAACGGATACTTTCGGATGCGGATAGTGCCATATCCGTATCCGGAACCATTTTCGGATATCGGATATCCGCATCCGCGGATACGGACGGATATCGGATAATTATCCGCTCCGCCAACGATCGATAAATCAATGAACATTATTGAATTTTTTTAGCTTAATATTAAGCTTTTTCAACCTAATTAATTACTGAAGTGCTAAAAATAAATAAATATGATTATAATATATAATTTTGAGCAATTAACATGCATTTAGTAGACATTTAATTTTGCAAAACAATAAATTATTATATTTAATTATGCTAAAATACACATAATTTAAGCTATAATCATGAAAAAAAGCGGACGGATAATTTTCGGATGCGGATATGCCTATATCCGCATCCGCATCCGCTTTTCCGAATATCGGATATTTATCCATTTTTCGGATGCGGATGCGGACGGATTTCGGATTTTTCGGATATCCATTGACAGCCCCAAAGGGAGGTAGGTAGGGAGGAGGGAAAGAGCCTTTCAATTTTCCAAGTTTCAATTTAATTTTTTAACTTTATGATTTACAATCTGAATCCATTTTGAAACCTTCCGTATAAGAATGTAACAAAATATAACATTTTTCTTTTCCACTTTATTACTAACCAATAAAGATTGGCAAAAATGTAAGCTACAATAGAAATGCTGCCAGCTACTGTTATTTTAATGTAGCACGAATCTAATGCTAAGAGAATTGAGAATAGAATCCCACTAATGCATAGAAAAAGTAACAAATTTATAAACTCCCCAAATTAAAAGCTTACTAAAGTTGGGCAGCTATCCACTATCCAATATTATGCTAACCATCTTGCTACAGAAGTCATTAACTTATGAATGCTTCAAAGAGACATGTTTGTTCTTCATACAAAGGTGAAATTCACTCACACACACACTAAGGATCAGTAACAAGTCAACTTTATCAAAATCCAGATCTAACAAAATTATGAAATTCATAAAAGAAAACTTACGTTGAAGAAGAAGGTCCAAACAAGGGATTCTCTCTCAAAGGTTGAAAAGAAAACCGCTTCAAAAACGGCGCAACGCAAGAACCAAATCTTCGAGTGTTCACATTAGTATTATTACGATGACGGTTGTTTGGGCAATCGTTAAAACCCATAACGACAATAAACATCGCCACGTTGGCTACGACGATCATGGGAACTATCCACGGCGTCCACTCCCTCTCTGCTCCCGTTTGCGGTTCGTAGTAGAACGGCGTTACCGGGTTGTTGGTCCTTGGCTTTCCGTTTCGTTCCAAATCCTCGTTAGTATTAGTTGACATAGTTGAAAAATAGGAAGTATGTTGGAATGTTGTGAGAAGTTGTGACGCCGAAAAGGGGAAGAAATGAGCTGTATGTTTAATAATGGCGGTGGCTCCCGGTGAGTTGGTTGTTGGAATTTTTAATGAAGGTTGTGACGAATTTGCCCTTGCAAGCTGGGTTTGAAGCGTAAAATATGAAGATTGTCGTTCAAGTTACCATCCATATCCTCTATGATAAAATAGTAAATATTATATTTCATGAATATTATTAAAAAAAAAATAGAAATTGCATATGTAGTATATGATAAATATCTTTGTGTTATGTTAAATCATATGTAAACTAATTGAAGGTGAATATATTAAACGTTAAATAATTGTATTTTTTACTATATGCATGCTTTATGAACATAGAACTCATACGTATTGTATTTTATATTTTAATAATGAATAAAATTATTTTATTTTCTCTTCTTTAATGGTTTATACAATACATATGTCTCGTCTATTTATACAATAAATATTTTTACTACATACAGTGTAATGTTCTGAAAATTTAAACGACTTCTAATAATGTGTTAACTGAATTTTACTTAAGACGCTAAAATTTAATTTAATTTGAATTATAAGAATTATGTATAATTTATTTCTGAATATAAAATAAAATACGTACGTATAATTTGAATAATAAAAATTAGACCGATCGTTATTTCAGAATTATTTGTTTTGAAACAAACGTGAAATCGATTAATAATGAAAAGTTGATATATTGATTTTTAAAATATAATATTTTTACACACAACCGATCCTGTAAATTTTATAATCAAAACGTCAAAAATTCCCTCGCTCCGTTTATATCGATTTATACGGTCAATTTATGGTAGCGACAACTGATATATCGCAATTAACGTAAGATACATACTAATATTAAATTTCAAAATTTTATATTTGAGATAGTTTAACTACATAGCATTGGAATAAATGTCGTAGTAAAATATGCAAGTTTGTTCTGTTCGCGTTGTTTTTGTTAAATTGAAAAAAAAACATTTTGAAATTAAATTGTTTTCAATTGAAGCATTTTCTCTCTAAAAATACTAGATTGTTTTCGATTGAAATATCAGAATTATAATTCTAGCTGTAAACTATTAATAATTTATACAAGTTGAATATAAGATTGATTTGAATGGAATTTGAAATATGATTTAAATGATAAATTGAATTTTTGAAATTTGGAAATTTGGTTCGGATGAGATTATTATATTTAAATTGTTTTAGATTATTATTTAAACCAAATATTTTACTTAAAAGATCGATGTTTTTCTATGAATTAGAAAAACGCAAATTATGTAATAATAACTGCAAGTGCACTGGTGTATAGTATTCAGGTCGAACACAGGGAGGAAATTAAATTTTTATTATTTATATATTTCGTGGGCGAGTTAGACAAAACTTGGAGATTGATTTTGAAAACAAAAAAATTGAAATTGCAAATAAAACTACTACTGAATTGAATCAGATCTAATCAAATCTACATTCAATCCAATATGACCTAGGAAAGCAGTTAAAAAGCAGATATCAAAATTGCATAAATCAAATAAAAAAAATTAGGATTACTGGTGAATCTAATCAGATGGTCAATCACTAATGAAAATAAGTGCAAAAGACAACTAGTACTCTACCAAACCTAGTTGTGTAGATGGCACTAGTTGCTAATAAAATAAAAACAAAGAAAAGTAAAAGAAAATTCTCAATTCATGGATAAAAGTTTACAATGAGAATACAAGGGTATTTATAGGATAGATAGCCAACCTAACCCTAATTCAATCTATGCATATATGAGCCTGTTTACACAAGAATTATTTTATCATATCTCATGCCCTTTTCTTGACTTTGTTTTGAGGAAACAACCCTGAGAATATCTTGTGAGTATCTTTGAGAATATCTGGGCCACTTGATTAGCATTTATTCCTCCCATATCTTCCTTGTTTGGCATGTGACTAATTGAAGGAAGATAAGATTTCAGGAGATTTTTTCTACCAAAGATGAACATATCTTAAACTCCAAAAGAAACACAATGCGAAGTCTTCATCTGCAGATCTTCATATGTATATACACAGCATTTTGATTTTTATTTTCTATTTTTCTGGCTGCACGTAGCTGAGATGGCATATCTGTAAAAGTGACAAAATAATACTCAAGTAATATTTTTTATGTACAAAAGATAAGATATAAGAGCATAAAATAAACACATTTCTATGTTAATCAAATACCCCCACACTTATCTTTTACTCGTCCTCGAGTAAAAAAAATGAAAAACTAAACTAGATATGTCACATATTCGTAGGAAACACGGTTGCATTGAGCGTATGCAACAAGCCGTTAAACCTCTAGGTGTCCCTAGTAGGACGAGTGGTATCTCGTGAGGGTTTTCAACGGATACTACCCACAAAATCCAAATGCAGTATGGTGTGGTTCTAATGCAACTACATAAATGCAATGGACATATGCAAATGAAAAAAAAATGAATACACGACTTGTTTCGGGAAAGTGATACAATAAACTAAGTTACAATTTCTAGTCAGTTGATTTTATTTTAGATACCTCAACTTGTCACAAATTTTCAGTATAATTCAAGTTTTCGAATGTTATGTTCTAATTTGGTTAGTTGGTTCGGTTGATAACATAGTGCAGCCATGAAATAAATTCTTAGTTTGCTTGTCACAGTTCGCAAAATGGTATTATTGTTTCCTTGTGTATGGCTAGTCAAATCAATAAGGTCAAGAAGTGTTTGGGCATCATTGCTTATTCTCTGTCTTTATAATTAAAATTTATAATTAATTACATACACCTAACTTAAAAGACCAAGGTATATCACTAATGCACTGCCTCGCGGACGGACGGAGAGTGGGGAAAGAGCTTGGCGGATTGTGCAGACCGACACTGACTTTGTCAACAACATGTCTGTAATCCTTAGGTATCCAACTCATAAAATCAGATTAAGATATACCGACGCTGACTTTGTCACCAACATGTCGGATAGAGCTTGGCGGGTTTGCAAACCAACGCTAGATTTACAAGTAATATTGGATACCCTTGGATTACCATTATTATTATTATTGAATATAGGAAGAAGAAAGAGTTACGCTAATTCAGCTTAACATAACTTAGTTTTAAAGATTCGAAAAGCCAATATAAGTATTTAAGTCCTCCACTCATTAACCAAAGACTACAATTTAGAATAGATTTCATGGCCATCACCTAAGAATCTCTCCTTATGCACCAGTTACATTATTATCGCTTATAATTCAACTTTTCATTATATTTCTTATTCGATCTTAGTTGAGAGAAAAAAATACTATCAACTGACTAATAATTGTTAACTTATTTTGTTGTATCAATCTAAAATGAGTCGTGTTTAAAAAAATATGGTATGTTACTACGATCTAAAATGTATGATGGTCTTATCTAAATGCATGAAAATGAAAAAGAAAAAAAATAAAGAAAAATAAAAAGGATGCAATGCAGACTCCCCCCCACACTAGATCTAAACAGTGTCCACACTATAATGTTTCCTAAATTTGAAAGATGGTACCCAAAGGTGAATGAGTTGCAAAATTATTTGTAAAATGGAATGAAGTTTAGCCATTATATGCGAATGAAAATGGTATGCAGAATGAAATCTATGATGATGATGATGGGTGTCATGTGAAAAATGAGATTTGTATAGTGAATATGTATAGTGAATATTCTCATCATTTAAAAGTTTGAGTTCGTCTTCAAAAAGCTCTTCAAAAGATGTAGTAGATATGTATAGTGAAGTGTGAGAGACTTTCTGAATTGGTAAATCTATCGTGTCATCAACAATGGCTTTTATCATGTAGACTTGTCCTGTTTTAGAATCATGGTCATTCGAAGAAGAAGGTGCTGACAAGGGAAGTGAAGGAGTTAAAGGTATAGAAGATGGGGTGTTGGGATTGCCAGCATTAGAGGAAGAGATATTGTCGGGGTTGCTGACATTAGAATAAGAGATGTTGGGATTGCCAATATTCGAAGAGAATGGAGATTTGAAGGATTCAGAGTAATTGGATTTGGTAGCCATCATAAGAGTGTCAAGCTTTTCGATTGGGGTCGAAATCGAATGATTGTCGGAATTGTCAACATTGTTGTCAATAGTTTTTCCAGACCTAAGGGTGGTGATTAACTTGAACAAATTATGGTTTTTGTCCTCACACTACAACAAAAACACTATATTACAACTTTAATTTTACAACGGTGGTAAAAGCACCGTTGTAATAAATGTTTTTTGCAACTTTTTCCAGAAAAGTTGTAATAAACTTATTTTTAACAACTGTGTTATTTTGATAGTTTTAATAAAAGCCTATCACAACTTTTGTTTTTTAACTGTTGTATATATGACTATATTTTAATATAATTAACAAATAATAATTAATATTTAATACATTTATATTGATTATTTATAATTAATAACTAATAATTTCTATTAATAATCAATTAGGAATAATAATCAATAATCGATCTGTAAATCAAAAAAAAAATCAATAATCAATCTGTAATATTTAATACTTAGCAATTAAGAAGAATAATTAAAAAAACATAGTTAATATACATAACTACTATTAAATAGTTAATAATTAAAATATAATAATTAATGCTAATCATGAATAATCAATGATTGCTATTAATAATTAAGAAGTAGAGATTAATAATTAAGAAGAAGAGATTAATAACTAAGATTATATTTAATAATTAATTTATAATAACGAACGATTAATAAGAAATCTTTAATAATTGTGCCATGGTTTAAATTGTGGAAAAATATACATGTCGATTTGTATATTATTCGTATGTTTAATTTGTAAGTAAAGATTCATGTTTATTATTTGGTTAAATATAGCATGAAAATTAGTTAAAGTGTTGTGGGAAAATGGCTTAACTATTATAACAGGCTAATACAAAAGCTAGGGGTAAAATTGGAATTAGCAAGGAATTAAAAACCCTAGCTGTATGGAATTAACCCAATAAAAAAATAGAGAGGCCATCGTTTCCAGATTTGTGTTCTCCTCGTTCAACATAAAAAGAAACAATATAATGGCTGAACCCTAGGAAATGGAAATTTGGGGCAAATCAAATTCAGATCGTCTCGTCAGCTCCAACCACTCGTAGCAAATGGGATTCATGGTTCTTGGGGAGATCTACAGCGGATTCAGAGGGATTGGTGGATCTCAAAGCCCAAAACCGAGGATCTGGAGTGGATTCATGACTAGTTTTATCAAGCCGTCCCTGTCGCCATTTGATCGATTCATGACTCCACAAATCCAAGGTTAGATCCAGCAAATTGTGTAAAAGCATGCTAATTCTCTATTTGACCAGTTTCTATTTGATAAAAATGAAATAATTAATTACTGAAAATAGAAATCCTTTGTCCTCTATTCTTCCCATTTTCTATCGGTAAAAAACCCTACGTTTCTAATTTATTTGTATTTGTTCACAGTCGCGCTGATAACTACATCTGAATCAGTTCTCCTTGATCGCTGCAGCAAATTTATACTTTGAAATTTCATGCACCAAACTGGTTTGGTTAGAGAGTAGTGGAAATTTGGATTTAATTGGGTAATTTACATCTCAATGACCATTAAATAATAACCATTAAATATTTTAACAGATCGATGAATAGTTTAGTCCATCTCTGTGTTTGTCATCTCTGATTTTTTCTTCATTTGACTTTTCATTTACAATGACCGTAAACCTTTGTACGACTGTGAGAGGCGTCCGTCATATTAGTTTGTTTTGTAGGTGGTGTCAACCCTATTAGCGAATGGGAAGTAATACATTATAATCTGATTAGTCCAAACTGATGGTGGAATCAGTCTGATTCTTCTAATTTTTGTTTTCCTACTGCATACTACTTTAATATCGTTATGATGATTACAATTATATTACCAAACGTCCTCTAATTGAGATGATATCAATGACTATCTGTTTCTGCACACATATCCAATCTTCTAACCTCTTATCTGGTATTCATTTCTTGCATGTTGTGTCCAAATAATCCTTTCCGATGAGGTACTATGATACGTGCTTCACTTGAAGTGCATGATATAAATTGAGTGGATGAGTAGTGTACTTAAGAGCATATTGTTCGGCAATATGTTTGGTACTTCTGTTTTTATGAATTATGTTAGGGATTTCTAGGTAAAGTTTTTTATGCATTGCTTTCTTATTTCAACGATTTGTATTGTGGAAATGAATATATCATTACATTAGACGTTATGTTATTTTAATTCAACTATTTCTGAGCTATCACAATGAATAATAATTCTGCTATTTTAATTCATCATTTTTTTTAACCGTAAAATAATGCTCGCGTCATGCATACATGTAATGATGTAATCCTGGTGTAATTTAGCATTTATTTGTTGTTGTGGGTGCTGTTTTTTTTCCTCAGCTAATAATAATTATAATAATTTGATTGCCAAATGGGATGTTTTTGGTGATGCTGAATTTTCGAGATGAATTGCCAGTTATGTTGAA
The DNA here is from genome assembly GCA_030737875.1 of Allium sativum. Lineage (NCBI taxonomy): Eukaryota > Viridiplantae > Streptophyta > Magnoliopsida > Asparagales > Amaryllidaceae > Allium > Allium sativum. The sequence continues at coordinate 194,457,046 of CM060920.1, forward strand.
CTCAGAAAACAGAAGGTCGACATGCTGAACAAGTTGATTTTAATAGTTTAGATCTTTTTGCTTATTAATAATGTATATCTTACATGCAAACTAAAACGGAAATACTTGTGAAATGGTTTTGAAATAAAATTTTATAAATAACTTTATAATGCTGTCAATTTTATTTATTTTAACAACTTTCTAAGGATGTCAATTTTATTTTGGTTATTGTCCTTTTAACTTGTTATTGTTCTTTATTTTCCCAAGCATTTAGTAAATATAGATGCAATGTCAACAGTTTTTTTATTGCAGCATGAAAATCTAGAACTTCAGTATGACATTCGTTGTCTCATCCTATTTTGGCACTTGTCGGTCATCCATCCTATTTTTGCATAATTTTATAAATTTTATGTCTAACGTGATTCTTATTATTGGTGATTGTTCAGTTTAAAAACAAGAATCCAAGCCTTTTTTTCCTTGGTATTAGAACTGTTTTTCTTCAATGTCGTATGTAATATTCTCACTTTTTGTGTACAGACTACAAAGTTAGAACTTCATGAAATCAAATTATTCTTATAGTAGTATTTAACTTCTACAAGGAAAAGGCATTAAAAGAAAAAGGGTCAATAAAAAAATGCAGCAAAGAATCAAGAGCAGCATTTATGTTATTAAATTAGAATCTTGTATTTAACCATTGTTTAATACATTTTGTATTTCAGATACTAGATACTGAGGTGAATGATCAGAGCGCTTCCGTAACTTTTGTCCCACAACTTTGGGACTGTTGTTTGGTTAGCGTTTCCCCCTTCTTTTTACATATATGTTTATATAACATACGACGAGTAACTTAGTTTGTTTAGACATTGCAGAAATAGCAGAGACTCCCATCTTAGGAAGTTTCAACTCCTCATCCAACTTGGAAGAAAAGTACATATCCACCATTTTATGTTTAAAACAAGCTAAAGGTTATGTTTATGTATATGTATGTTCTTTGATTGTGCAGGTGGTGTGTCTTGTGGTGGTGGGGATGTTGAAGAAGTGCAAAGATGAAACAGGCTGATAGTTGAAGCAGAGTTTTTGGATGGTACTGATTTGTAATCATTATTTGTAATGAAGAATTGATATATTACTGTGATGATGTATGATTCATTAGTTTTGTATTTCGAATAAAAAGTTGTAACGTTTTTTGTATGAATAGATCCGTTTCTTTGAATTTATATCAATTTGTTTTCTGTTTATTCAGCTTCTGTTGCATTTGCAAAATTTATTCAATTAAAGTTATAATAAAGTGTATTACAAATCAATAGAAATAGATGTAATAATAACGAAGTCACAATGGTGCATAAAAGTTGTAGTGGGTATTACTACAACGGTTCATAAAAGTTGTAATAAAGTTTATTACAACAGTGAATAACAGATGTAAAATATACAAAACTACAACGGTGCAAAAAAGATGTAAAGGATGTTTATGTATTACAACTTCTTAATACACGACGGTTGCATCACCGTTGTAAAAGGTATATTACAACGGTGTTCCACCGTTGTAATATGGTCAGTTTGTTGTAGTGTCACAAGAGTTCATAGTACAAGAATTATATTTTGGATTTACTTCCGGTTGACTAGGCAATTTCTCATTACTTTTCATTAGCTCCTCCATTATATTCATCATTTGTTCGATTTTTGCATTTTGATTGTTTATCTGTTTCTCAAGTCGAACAATTTCTTGGGAAGATTAAGGAGGCTGAGCTGATGATTGAAAGTTAGAATGCTTATATGGTTAACTTGAAGGCTCAAATTGAGGTGGAATTTGAGAATTTTGAGGACTAGAAGAAAATGGGGCTTTGTAATTCGAATTCAGTATCATGTGAGATGGATTCACGACATTATTGGGATTAGACCACAACAAATTTGGATGATTTCTCCAACTAGGGTTATATGAGGATGAGTACAGACAGTTTCGAGCTTTGGCATTGACTTGGTCTTGAGGGTAATACTGGGATTGTTCTTTGAATTGAGGAGCTTGAGTTTCTAAGGGAATATGAACTGGATCCTAGACATGCACTCCTCTAGTGGAAGTATGGATGGTAACGTGAATTGATTCCCATTGCATGTCCTTTTCAGAGTAATCTTCTAAAAATTCCCAAGCTTCATCGGTTGTTTTAGACATAAATTCTCCCTCGCACATTGATTCTAGTTGTGTTCGAGTTTGATAGTTTAGCCACTCATATGCAATTTGACATAAGTGATGTTTTGGGATTGCATGATGAGGACAACTATATAGAAGTTGGTTGAATCTTTCAAAGTATTTTGAAAAAGTTTCCCCTTCATTTTGAGAAAACTGATTTATTTCAGATCGGATTTTTAGAGTTTTATGGAAAGGGAAAAACTTCTTCAAGAATACAGTGACAAATTCATCCCAACTTCTTATGGATTATCTTGGAAGAGAATTTAGCCATCGTTTAGCACTTTCAAATAATGCAAATGGAATTAGCCTTAGCTTGATTGATTCATTAGACAATTGTTACATTTTAGTTATGGATGAATATAATTCAAATTCACTTAGAAATTCATAGGCATTTTCAGAACCAGTAAATTTTGACACCCCTTGAATAAAAGAATGTTTAAGCTCAAAATTTCCTTCAGCTGGTGGATATACGATGACAAAAGGCTGAACAGTCATAGTTGGGTAACATTGTTCTTGAAGTGATAAGGGCCTATCCATTCCGACATTGAGATTTGAAAAGTTTTGATTAATTTGAGAACCCCTAGGAGAGTTATGGTGGCTATGACTTTTCTCACTCATCGTTATCACAAGGAAAATCATAGACTGAAGGTTTACACAATCAGTTCATATTCAAAATACATAACGTACTCAAATATATCTTATTAGTTGATAACCTTGATTTGAAGGGGGAAGAGGGTCTTATGGTCGTTCACGTATAGTATAAATACTAAAGGATATGACAATGTTTTACGGGTAGTATGAAACCTCTTTTGCTAGAAGTTCGATAAATTGAACTAGTATATATTCGCGATCAAACCCTTGAGAGAATCAATTTCATAAAACACACTCTTGTAGTTAAATATTTTGCAAATCAAATCAAGTTTATAATTGAAAATGATGAGAGTGATGATTTTAATTATGGAATTTCATCCAACTACAATAATCATACAATAATAACTGCAGAAAATTAAAATATTGTACAAGCAAGCCATTGCCCCTGTAGAATTTTTTTACAAGCAATTTCTATATATTTTTTGTAGCTGCAGAATCTATATAGTACGAAATTTTTACAGTGGTTTATCGATGTCTGTTGAGACCAGTTGAGTAGCTACTGAATCAAAGTTTTCTGATTGTAGTTGACCATGATTCTTGGTTTGTTGCTTGACTGTATTCTTGCATTTTGGCCTTGGATAGGGTTTTGATTTTTTATTTTTTTTTGGAATTAATTCAAAAAAAAGCAAAAAAAAAAAACAAAAACAAAAAAAAAAAATAACACAAGAAAAAGAAACTTATAAAAAACAAAAAAAATAAATTAACTAAATTAAAAAAACACTAAATTCAAAGATAAGGAAACAAACAAAAATAAAAACTAAGCTTTATAATAACTCACGCACGTAAAAGGAACGCACACAACAAGTCAAGCCAAATACCCTCAGAAATGATTGAACACGCCGACCTTTTTTTCTATAAATTGCCACAAATGAGAAATGACTCCAAGAAAACCCAAACAAAACTCACGTTCTTAATGAGGCGAACCAAAAACAATCAAAGGGTCAAGCCCGTTCCCAGGTAAGGAATACACACAAGGTATATATGCAAACAAAAATTTAAAACAGAAGTTTCCCAATTTCAGATCAATTCCCAAAATACACTGTTAATTCACGCATTCACCAAATTATAAATGCCCCCAAAATCCAATACCCGGCTACCTAAGTCAAAATACAAGAGAAAAATAAAACAAAATTTCGAACTCAAAATACAATAATACCTAAGTCAAAATACAAGAGAAAAATAAATTAGGGTCTGGCTCGCGATGATGTTCAATTTGGGTTTTGGATCTGGAAGTTTTGGGTTTCGATCTTGGGGAATAAAGGGGGTTCGCGAGTGGTTTGTTGATGTTCACGCTGTCAAACAGAAGGTAAAATATAATGAATGGAGGACTGACGGTGGGGTTATGTAGTGGCTTAAACAGAACTGGGAATAACGTTGAGGTGTTCGGGTTTTTTTGTTTTAATTTAGGTGCAACTTGTGGTGAGATTCAAGAAGGAGGATTTTGACTCTGATTGTAGCGATGGGTTTTTCCGTGTTGATGGGGGGATTCCGATAGAACTGGGGATTGAATGATGTGGTTGCGGTTGTCAGCAGTGTAGTAGTGGGCAGCCTAGTAGTTTGGTTCGCAGATTTAGCCTTGGAGTTAGTTGGAGCAGGATTCTGGTTTAACTGGAGCTATTATGTTTGGAGCATTCACATTCTTCCGCTGAGTTTAGTATCTTTTCCGCTGTGTAACCGATGTACTCCGGTGTACCTCTTGTAACTCTGATGTAATATTATTTTAATGATAATGGAAAAGTTGCTTTTATTTTGTGCAAATGTGTAAGTGCCCCTAACAATCCGACTTTGTGAACAATTTAAGTTGGTTTAATTATTGGCGAAAACCAAGCAAAAAGCCGGGTCGTTACATAGTGTCTGGGGATTGTGGTCGTTCAATTGATGGTAAATCGGTTTCAGGAAGTTGTGCTATGGGTTGTTGAAGATGTGGTTGTGGGTAGTCTGATTGTGGATGAAAAGTGATGAAGGTTGACTTGTGATGAATAAAGGGGTGTGGTTGTATGGTTTTTGTGATAATGGTCTGAAAGTTGGTGGTTTGGGACGTTGATGTTGAACAGGAGAAGTGTTGTTTTTTTTGTAAGGAGCAGAAACAATTGTGTTGTGAGAAGAAAAAGGAATGTAAAAGATTGAAAAGGAAATTGTAAACGGGAAGGAAATTGAAAAGGGGAAAACAAGGGAATTATTTATTTTTATTTTTCCTTTTTTGTGAACCTTGTAGAAAAAGAAATGCAATGTATCAAAAACAAGGAATAAAATTAGAAGGGAAGAAATCAAAGAAAAATTGACAAGTTTTTTTTTCTTATTTAGAAGATTATAGAATCAATGTTTTAATACCAAATCTAACCAATTAAGAATTGTTTTTCTATATATACAAGAAAAACAAAAGTAAAAACTAACACGAATCGGAAATTAAATAAATAATAAAATTTAATCGTTATCTCCCCTGCGCCGCTGCCAAAAACTTGATCGACACTTTTCTACGAAATAGGAAAGCACAAATTATGTAATGATAACTACAAGCGCATAGGTGTGTAGTATGTAGGTCAAACACAAAGAGCAAAATTAAATTTTTATTATTTATATATTTCGTGGGCGAGTTAGACAAAACTTGGATATTGATCTTGAAAACAAAAAAATTGAAACTGCAAATAAAACTATTATTGAATTGAATCAGATCTGAATCTAGTCAAATCTATATTCAATCCAATATGACCTAGGAAAGCAATTAAAAAGCAGAAATCAAAATTGCAGAACAAACAAAAATAAAATTAGGATTACCGCTGAGTCTAATCAAACGGTCAATCACTAACGGAAATAAGTGCAAAAGACAAGTACTCTACCAGACGTAATTGTGTAGATGGCACTAGTTTCTAATAAAATAAAAATACAGAAAAGTAAAAGAAAATTTTCAATTCATGGATAAAAGTTTACAATGAGAATACAAGGGTATTTATAGGATAGATAGCCAACCTAAACCCTAATTCAATCTATGCATATATGGGCCTCTTTACACAAGAATTATTTTATCATATCTCATGCCCTTTTGTTGACTTTGTTTTGAGGAAACAGTCTTGAGAACATCTTGTGAGTATCATTGAGAATATCTAGGCCTCTTGGTTAGCATTTATTCCTCCCATATCTTCCTTATTTGGCATGTGACTAATTGAAGGAAGACAAGATTTCAGGAGATTTTTTCTAGCAAAGATGAACATATCTTAAACTCCAAAAGAAACATAATGCGAAGTCTTCATCTGCAGATCTTCATATGTATATACACAGCATCTTGATCTTTATTTTCTATTTTTCTGGTTGCATGTGGCTTAGTTGGCATATCTGTAAAAGTGACAAAATAATACCGTAGTAATATTTTTTATATACAAAAGATAAGTTATAAGAGCATAAAATAAACACATTTCTATGTTAATCATTAAACTAAATTTTTCTTACTAATTAAATTCATAACTATTGTTTTTATAACTATTTTATTAATTAAAATTTTATAAGTATTTTTATTAAGCTACCATACATAATTCTAACTATTATAACTTTTATTACTACTTTAATAAAACTCCTTTTAGAAAACTATTTATATTAATTTTAAATTTTATATACATTTTAACTATTTTAAATTTATATTATTTTATAAATATAATTTACTAGTTTAAATATATTCTATTTCCAATTCGAGCTATTAAATCCCAAATGTTTTACGATAATGATTTCAATCGATAATGATATTTGTGATGTAGAAATCCAAATTGAAATCTAAATTTGAAAATGAACCGTTCCATAATGTGAAATTGAAATAAATCCCATACTTAATTGTTCAAGTAAATGATTATTAAGAAATCAATGCTTAAAGCTGAATTGATTTATGACACCTGAATATGATTTTTAACTTAATAATCACGGTGTGAAATAAGAGTTTGGTTGCTAAAGAGACCGGTGCCAGATATTGGCATACTCTCTGCAATTACCGGAAACCACTTTAACAACTGTGCACATTGTGGAGAATCTAGAATGAAGTAGGAAGGATTTGGTGCACCTTTCTGGAATGAAGTAAGAGAAACAATGGATAGCCTTGACTTTCGAGTCATGATTGAAATAACTAAAATAGGAGCCGTGGCCGAACCCAGTGAGGTAGCTCCTCCTGTCAGACACATTTCTTCAAATCATAAATATTATTTTATGAATTGATTGGTGGTATCACTCTTGTTTATGGGAGAGTTGTTCAAGGTGCGCATTACAAGCTACTATGCATTACCACTAGCTTGGTCCCGCAATCTGGTAGAATCGTACCATGGTTATAGCCTCGTGTGCCTCGTCATATTATCCGGATTGCGCCTATTACGATTTTGATTTGTGTTTTACCTATGGAGCGCTCTTGGTAGCCCACTAGTTTGGTGGAGTTTACAATACTGTATAAACTGCAATTTTTATAAATGGTGTAAGGATAAAAATGTAATCCCACTTATGCTATTTTCAATAGTATATTTCCCGCAGACATTATTATAATAGCGTATTGTATTATATGAATCTAGTTTCAAGGGTCCTTAGAGGATGAGAATGCCAAACATCCTTTAAGTTACTAATGCAATTCATTTGAATAGTTCAATTGAGTCGATATATTTTCATGATAATGTTAATCCTGATCCATGTGTTTTGTTTTTGCGTTTTGCTCGAGTCAAACCGAGGATTGCAGTTTGAGATTTCACCTTTCAGAGCTGCAGATTTGCTGAATATCTATCTTTATTTATTTATCCATCTCATTTATTTCCCATGTTTCTATTACTGGTTTAGTTTAATCAGTTACTTATATATCACTGAAATCCTTTGTATTGAGACTTCAGCTGTATCTGATTCTGTAACTCTGATATTATGTACAATTTTGAGATTTTGTATAAAGTAGCTTTATGAACTACTATTGTATTTTATTTGTCCCACTACGAGATATTTTGTTTTTCTATGTTTGTGATTCTATGATGATTTTTATATTTAACTCACAGCAATAATAATCTTTTGTTTCAAACAGTTTGAGTTGGTTTTGTCATCGACTTGAAACGCCAGAAAAGGTGGTTTGTTACAGTTTGTATCAGAGGTAAGTTTTATACAAACCTTAGCTTATGGGTTAAAAGTTTGTTAGAGATAGGGTAGTGATACCCTAGAATGAGAAGAATCAATCACAGAATCATTCTTAAGAGAGCATACTCTGAAAAATATAGATGGTTTTAATTGATTTTCTGTAACGACCCAGCAGTTTCCGGCCCCGAAAATCGACATAAATACCTTTACCGTAACTCATGCCAATCCTCCAAGCACCGAAAACACTGGATAGTTATTAGAAAGAAATTAGTGGGTGAGATAAGAAAGAAAGAAATATTAGAATAGAAGAAGAAAAAGAACTAACACAACACAGAATCTCACATCGCAGCGGAACAAAATATAATATAGAAATAATCTTTATTGAGAGCTTTTGAAAATACTTACAATACCAGAGTACAACAAACATCTGGATAGTTTTGATAATCTGTCCTCATATATACATAATCACACAGTGGAATATCATTCGTATGAACATCTTCAGCTCGTCTCTGGACTTCGCAGTACCTGATGACCTGAACCTGTACACTCCGGGCTAACCCAAGCATTTACAAAACACCGGGTCAGTCTGGTGGACCAGAGTGAGAAAAAAACTCACACAGTATTAAGGTATCACACAACTTGATTTTAAAGTTAAAATCCTTTCGAAGAAAAGGATAATCGTAAGACCCATCCACACATAAACACGGACGGTTTTTACCTTACGATAACCCAAAACAGTTTTGAAATCAATATCCTTTCTGATATTATACTAGTGTCTAAATACAAGTAAATATCAATCCAGTGGAACGCTTGCATCTCACGCTCCACGTATATATATACAAACAAAACCGTAGGCACTTATTGGAAATTGGATTCCGACCATGACAAGGTATGGGACCACCTGTGTAACACCCCGTATTTCAGTTAATGCTAAAATTCACTAATTGCAGAATAAATAATCTCACATGTGAGAATTAGGGGAACCGGGCTGCGTCATTGCGTTCGTCTCGGAAAAATACGCAGAATAGAGTCCGAAATTTTGTAAATCGGAGTCCGTATGGCCCAGTTATGGCCCAATGAAGTTTGCAGAAAATTCAAAGTTAAAAACAGATTTAAAAATTAAAAAAATCAGATTTCGAAATTGGAGCCAGCAGGGGGCCAGGCGGGAAACGTCCCGCCCTACCCATGTCGACAGGGCTGTCGACAGGCCTGTCGACTGGGGAGTCGACTGCCCTGTCGACTTGCCTGTCGACACAGGGTGTCGAGCCAGTTGGCTTGGGTGCACCAGATCTGGTTTTCTGGCTAGGGCTGGGCTGTGTTCTAGAGACTTCCTAAATCTGACGGACCTAATCTAGCCTAGGGTTAATCCTATGGTCTAAAACACACCCAAATCCTATAAATATACCCTAATGCAAGCCTAATCCATACTAAAAATAGAAATGATGGCATCATGCCGCCAAAATCAAACTTAGGAGGAGCCTCCACTAGTTTATGAAGGAAGTTGCAAGCTAATCAACCTCTAATCATCATCTCCTTCAAATATTGCAACTAGTTTTACTTCATAAGTTTGTTAATCTTGGTTTTGGTGAGTTCCTATGCCTTTAGCAAGTAATTGCTAAACTAATTAGGATAGGATATTAGGAGGCTATGGATGTAAATGTGGATTATGCAAGTTGTGGTTGCCATATGTTATAAGTTCATATGTAAACTTGCCTCTTTTTATGATATGATGTGTCATGTAAGTTCATATGCAAGTTTTATGCAAGTTTATATGTAAGATCATGTGCAAGTTAGTCTCTTTTTATGATATGCATAACATATGCGAGTTTGCCTTTGTGATATGACATGATTCATGTGCAAGTTAGTCTCTTTTTATGATATGCATAACATATGCGAGTTTGCCTTTGTGATATGACATGATTCATGTGCAAGTTAGTCTCTTTTTATGATATGCATAACATATGCAAGTTTGCCTTTGCGATATGACATGATTCATGTGCAAGTTAGTCTCTTTTTATGATATGCATAACATATGCAAGTTTGCCTTTGTGATATGACATGATATGCAAGTTGATATGCAAGTTCATATGCAAGTTTTATGCAAGTTCATATGCAAGTTCATATGAAAGTTTTATGCAAGTTTATATGCAAGTTCATATGCAAGTTTGTCTCTTTTTATGATGTGCATAACATATGCAAGGGTGTCCCTATGTATGACATGTTATGTAAACGAATTACGTGGGAAACGATGGGGTTAATATGCATGATTATAAAAAGGTGTAAAGTTGTTATGATTAAGCATAACATAGAATGAATGGACATAATTGGGAATTTACCTATTAAGTTAGGTCTACCCACATTATGGAGTTGGGAATTTACCTATTAAGTTAGGTCTACCCACACTATGGAATTGGGAATTTACCTATTGAGTTAGGTCTACCCATATTCTTAAAAATGTGTAATTAATTAGGGATAATTAATTATGGGGGTGATTAATTAGGTGTAATTAATCAACTAAGACACGAGGTTGGACCCTTTTGTAGCGGAAGTCTGCCCGGAACCGACCGGCCATCCAGCGGCTACAAATGATTGGCCCAATGTGAGAGGTCTTAGTCATAAATAAAATACGTGATTAAAGTAAAGACACGAGGTTAGACCCTTTTAGATGACAGAAGTCTGCCCGGAACCAACCGGCATAACCAGCAGTCATAAAAGACGGTCTAATGTGAGAGGTCTTTATGAGGTCATGATCTTAATTAATTAATTAATTAAGAAACACTTAACCATATTAGCATGTAGAGGGACATGAGGGGTTAAGTGGGTGCCTTGGGTGGCATGTGGAAATCTAGTGGGTTGCCTTGGGTGGCAATAGAAAATACGATTAGAATACTTAACCAAGTGGAAACATGTAATTAAACATGATTAAAGGGTTAAGTGGGATGCACTAGAAAAAGGGACAAGCTTAAGTGGGTAGCTTGTGGGGGCCCATTTCAACCAGTAACCCATATGTATCTTATTGGGCTCGACCCATGTCGAGGACGGGACACGCGTACTGGGCTTGACTGTAAGAGGCCAAAACGGGTTAGCGGTGGCAACGCAAGTCCAACGGGTTTCACATGCGTGTGTGGACCCGGGCTGGTAGGTAAGACGTTGTTGCATCGTGTAGATATAAGCCATGCACCGTTAATTATATCGGGTTGCCACTTTGGGGAGTGATACACCCCACTGTGGGGCCAGCACGGGTATCTACGGTAGGGAGCCGATCGCTTGGGAGTAGTGGGTACACCTAGTGGAGATAGGGGCAGACGGCACCTGTGTAGTCAGCTAGGGGTACACGAAACTACTGGGTAAATTTTCTAAGTCCTTGGGAGGGATCAACCTTTAAGTAGGAATGACTGGTGTGGTGCAGTGTAGTAATTATCCTTGGGTGGGTAGATGCGTCCTTATCATTATCTTAGTTCATTCTAAGTCTGTTTGGTTACTGAGTGTAGTCACTTATCCCCAGTCACACCGTACCAAGTTATATCATATCCTTATTACTTTAATGATTACATTGTTAAAGTTATAGGACTCGCTCAGACTTATGTCTGACCCCGTTGTTTTTATCTTTTTTCCCAACCCTCAGGTTCTCAGAGTGGGCCCAGCACGAGTGGGCTTTGATCAGGCTGCTTTTATTACTCTCTTGGAGCTTGGACCCTAGATGTAGAGCTCAGCTTACCCTTTTCTTTTATGGCTATCAGTTCATGTATTGGGATTATGTATTTTTATTTATCATGATGGATATTTGTACTTGACTCCTATTATGGTTTTGTAACCAGACATGTTTTATTTTCCGCTGCAAGTGAAATGATGTTTTAAATTTTCAAGTATTACTTATATATGTCTTGCTATAATTACTCTGTTCTATATTCACTCAAAATACTCCACCGATCTTATGGCATTCCCTTAGAGAGTGACCATAGCGGGCGTGGGGTGTTACACGTGGTATCAGAGCGAGGTTACCGGAACAGATAAAATTTTTTAGAAAACTATTTTTCTAAAAACATTTTTGGAAGAGATATTTTCAAAAACATGTCTTTAAAGGGAAAAGTTTTTGAAAGAAAAGCATAATCCCCAATAGCCATATCTTTATCCTTCGAATTCTCCGTTTTGAATCTTTCCTTTTTCGTTTCAGCATGGCCGAGGATCTTAACTTTCCGGAGGGTGTGACGGTACCAGTATGGTGTAGGAGATTGATGGAGGCTAGGGCCACCACTGCGGGTCCAGCAAATGTTCCTCCACCAACCGTAGCACCCGATCTTCCTCCTCCCCCACCTCCTCGCACGGATACTTTTGCTAAGACTTGTAAGGAATTCAAAGCTATGGGAGGAAAACCTTTTCAAGGATCTGAAACTTTTGTGGAGGCTAGAGATTGGCTTAAGGAGGTGGAAGAGTTGATAGATATCTTCGAGATGGAAGAAGGAAAGAAAGTCAAGTTAGCTACTTGGTTAATGAAGGGAGAGGCCTCATTCTGGTGGGAGGTCACTAATGGAGAACGCCCCGTTGATTCTTGGGCGGATTTTAGGCAAAGATTTGTGGCAAAGTTTCTCTCAAGGGCGGAGGAAAACTTGTATATGGAAAGATTCTTGACTCTAAAGCAAGGAAATCTCTCAGTGAAAGAATATGTCAACAAGTTTAATCAATTGGCAAGGTTTGGCCTAGACATGGTGAATACACCGGAGAAGAAGGCTTTGAGGTTCGTGAAAGGCTTGAATGAACCGATGCATGGGTTGACTATGACTCATATCCCTATGGGGGCCACCTTTGAGAAGCTAGTTGACATGGCACTCATGCATGAAGAAGAGAAGGGTCCCAGTGCTAATAAGGCACCCGAGAAGAAGGGAGATCAAAAGAGACCTCAGCAACAACAGCAAAACAAAGGTGGGAAAGGCAACGGTGGCAAGGGGAAGAAGAAGTGCTTCAATTGTGGGATACCAGGCCACATAAGCAAAGATTGTAGAAAGAAGAAGAAGACTGGTTGCTTTCACTGTGGCGAAGCAGGGCATTTAGTGAAGGATTGCCCTAAGAAGGGACAAAGGACGGGATCTACCTCAGGAGGACAGGTGCAAGCTCTTATGGCACCGGGTCAGGCTAGGGGGCAAGTACAGGCTCTCGCGGTCCCACCGATTCAGGAAAGAGGTAGAACTATTTCCGTTGAAAGTCTGGTTTTTCTATTTGATCATCCTGTCCGTACATTGTTTGATTCAGGCGCATCGCATTCGTTTATCTCATCATCATTAGTTGAGTCACTGCACTTAGACACCAGTCTGGTAGATGATCCCTTGGTTGTTTCAAACCCAATTGGGGGCTCCACTTATTTGTCCATGATATGTTTGGGTTTGAAGATTTCTATACTTAGCATTGTGTTTAGATGTGATGCTTTTGTTTTGGGCTTTACGGGCTATGGGTTAATTTTGGGCATGGACTGGTTATCCAGTAATGGTGCCGTTCTTGATTGCGAAAGGAGAGTTGTTAGGCTCATGACCCGCTTGGGTAACACTCTCGAGATCTCTTGTAATCCCATGGATTCTGTTATGCTAAGTTATCTTGAATCGCTTGACGCTTCGGTCGAGAGTTTGCAATCTGTTAGAGTGGTCCGGGAATACTCGGATGTGTTTGAGGAGGTGAAGGGCTTACCTCCGAAGCAGGAAATTGACTTCCGAATATATCTGGTGGATAATGCTAAACCTGTATCTTTACCAGTGCGCCACATGGCTCCTCGTGAGAGGAGGGAACTCCATAAGCAAGTAGGGGAGTTGCTTGAGAAGGGGTTCATAAGACGAAGTATATCGGAGTGGGGTGCTCCAGTAGTTTTTGCTACGAAGGCGGATGGGTCCCTCAGACTTTGTGTAGACTATAGAGAACTCAATAAGCTCACAAAGAAGAATAGACACCCATTGCCGAGGATTGATGATCTTTTCGATCAGTTGGTTGGCGCTTCAGTATTTTCTCAGTTGGACTTAGCCACGGGGTTTCATCAGTTAAGGGTGGCTGAGGATAGCATAGACAAGACTGCCTTTAGGACTCCGGATGGTTTCTATGAGTGGCTGGTGATGCCATTTGGGTTGACGAACGCCCCTGCATACTTTGTTGATTTGATGAGTATGGTGTTCAGGGAGTTCCTTAATAAGTTCGTGGTAGTCTTTGTGGATGATATCTTAGTATTTTCTAAGAGTGAAGAAGAGCATGCCCTACATCTTGGGGAGGTGTTGAAGACTCTTCGAGCACATAGCCTTAAGGCTAAATTTTCTAAATGTCACTTCTGGAGGAAGGAAGTGCGGTTCTTGGGGCACGTGGTCTCCAAGGAGGGGATAGCTGTGGATCCCGCGAAGGTAGTATCAATTCAGGATTGGAAGGTTCCGAAGAATGCTACCGAAGTAAGAAGTTTCTTGGGGTTGGCGGGTTATTATAGGAAGTTTATCAAAGACTTCGCGAAGATATCAGCCCCATTAACCCGCTTAACGAAGAAGAATCTTGTTTTCACATGGGACGTAGATTGTGATGATGCGTTCCGACGATTAAAGAGAGCCTTAACCACTGCTCCAGTTTTAGTATTGCCAGATGGGAGTAAGCCATTTGTTGTCTATACCGATGCTTGTGGGACAGGACTAAGCGCAGTCTTAATGCAAGAGGGAAGGGTAATAGCCTATGGTGGAAGGCAGTTGAGAGTGCATGAGAAAAATTACCCTACCCATGATCTAGAGTTGGCCGCTATTGTTTTTGCGCTTAAGATTTGGCGCCATTATCTTCTTGGTGAGAGATTCGAATTGTTCACTGACCACAAATCATTGAAATACTTGTTTTCTCAGAAGGATTTGAATTTGAGACAGCAAAGGTGGATGGAGTTCTTAGAATCCTATGATTTCGAGATAGCGTATACCCCTGGCAAGGGTAACGTGGTGGCGGACGCCTTGAGCAGAAAAAGGTTGTCCTTGAGTCCATTGTTCGTGGAACAACGAAGCTTGGAATTTATCTCGATGTTTGATTTCAGACCTTCCATTGATTATGTACCCGGTTTGTTAGCATCCTTGGAGGTCAGACCTACTCTTTTGGGGCGGGTTGGAGAAGCACAGAGGGACGACCCACAGTTGGTTGAGTTGGTAGAGAAGCTCATAAGGGGGGAGTCGTCCAGCCATTTGAGTAGGTACACCCTAGACGATAAGGGGTGCTTGCGTAGAGACGGTAGACTTTGTGTACCGCAAGACGAGGGTTTGAGGAAGGCTATTCTTGATGATGCACACCGTTCTAGGATGACCATTCATCCCGGTGGGGACAAGATGTACCAAGACATGAAACGGGTTTTCTTCTGGGCCGGTATGAAGAAAGATGTGGCCGAATATGTCGCTCGATGCTTGGTCTGCCAACAAGTGAAGGCGGAGCAAAAGAAACCAGGTGGGTTGCTTCACCCATTGGAAGTTCCGCAATGGAAGTGGGATAGCGTCTCGATGGATTTTATTGACGGGTTACCCAGATCGAGAAAGGGTAATACGGAAATTTGGGTTGTGGTAGACAGACTTACTAAAAGCGCCCATTTCATACCTGTGAAGAGCAAGAGGACTGCTCCATGGCTAGCTTCAGTATATCTTCGAGAGATAGTTAGATTGCATGGGGTACCCTCTAGCATAGTGAGTGATCGAGATCCTATCTTCACTAGCGAGTTCTGAAGAAGCTTGCAAGAGGCAGTGGGGACTCAATTATGTCTGAGCACCGCATATCATCCTCAGACGGACGGCCAGACTGAGAGGGTGAATCGTGTCCTAGAAGACCTTTTGAGGCTTTGTATCTTGGATTCTGGAGGTACATGGGAAGAGCATCTTCCATTGGTGGAGTTCGCATATAATAACAGCTTTCAGTCCAGTATTGGTATGGCTCCTTTCGAAGCTCTCTATGGAAGGCCTTGTCGATCA
Source organism: Allium sativum (assembly GCA_030737875.1). NCBI lineage: Eukaryota > Viridiplantae > Streptophyta > Magnoliopsida > Asparagales > Amaryllidaceae > Allium > Allium sativum. The sequence goes on from CM060920.1 coordinate 194,472,886, forward strand.
CCTACATGTTGGTGGGAGTCTACGGACAAGATCTTGCTTGGGCCTGATATGGTTAGGGAGACTTCTGAGAAGATTGACTTGATTCGAAGAAGGATGAAAGCAGCGCAGGATAGGCAAAAATCTTATGCGGACAAGAGGAGGACGGACCTTGAGTTTGAAGTTGGGGACATGGTCTTTGTCAAAGTGTCGCCGTTACGAAATATGGTTCGCTTTGGATCTGTTGGGAAGGTAGCACCAAGGTTCGTAGGGCCATTTCCTATTAAGGAAAGGATTGGACGGATGGCATATAGAGTGGAGTTGCCCGACAGACTTAGTGGTGTACATGATGTATTCCATGTGTCCCATTTGAGGAAGTGCTTACATGAGACCGCAGAGGTGGTAGAGCCGAGCTTGCTTAAAGAAGTGGAAGTAGAGCGTGATGCGACTATTCGACGAGCTCCTACCCGCATCCTTGGGTCAGAGACTAGGAAATTGAGGAATCGAGAGGTTCAATTAGTCAAAGTACAATGGGGAGAAGACGAGAGCAACGCAACTTGGGAAACGGAAGCGAAGATGCGTTCATTTTACCCGTTCCTTTTTGAGGGTATGTCTTTTAACTTCTCCTTTATCGTTTGTCTAGTACTTATCTTATCTTTAGTATGTCCTCTCATTTGTACCTTTGACCTTTAGATAGGGTAAACCTATGGTTGAAACATGTGTTTGAGACATGTTTTGTTTGATGGATGCATGTGGATGCAAGTGGTTGCTAGTGGTTGCTCGTGGATGCATATATACACACTCTAGGCACTAGATCGGCTCAATCACTTCATATTGCATATTGCATAAAATTGTGTGTAGGAAGCTATATTTATGGATGTATAATGATTGTGTTATCATATGGATGATGCATTTTGGTGAATGATTGTGCACTCATGTAGATATTGTATGTGTCGATAGGGTTCTCTCGCATACATGTTGGATGCATGGCACTATCATGGTTTGCATATGTTCATACATTAGATAGGGAACATATACACACACTTTTTGCATATGCTCATACATCATTAGAAATTGTTTTAAGGACAATGGATGCCCGTGTTTGATGGATTGAGTAGATGGTTGTTTGGATGGTAGGATATGCATTCTCCTTAGCCTAGAGATTTCGGGGACGAAATCCTTTAAGGAGGGGAGAATGTAACACCCCGTATTTCAGTTAATGCTAAAATTCACTAATTGCAGAATAAATAATCTCAAATGTGAGAATTAGGGGAACCGGGCTGCGTCATTGCGTTCGTCTCGGAAAAATACGCAGAATAGAGTCCGAAATTTTGTAAATCGAAGTCCGTATGGCCCAGTTATGGCCCAATGAAGTTTGCAGAAAATTCAAAGTTAAAAACAGATTTAAAAATTAAAAAAATCAGATTTCGAAATTGGAGCCAGCAGGGGGCCAGGCGGGAAACGTCCCGCCCTACCCATGTCGACAGGGCTGTCGACAGGCCTGTCGACTGGGGAGTCGACTGCCGTGTCGACTTGCCTGTCGACACAGGGTGTCGAGCCAGTTGGCTTGGGTGCACCAGATCTGGTTTTCTGGCTAGGGTTGGGCTGTGTTCTAGAGACTTCCTAAATCTGACGGACCTAATCTAGCCTAGGGTTAATCCTATGGTCTAAAACACACCCAAATCCTATAAATATACCCTAATGCAAGCCTAATCCATACTAAAAATAGAAATGATGGCATCATGCCGCCAAAATCAAACTTAGGAGGAGCCTCCACTAGTTTATGAAGGAAGTTGCAAGCTAATCAACCTCTAATCATCATCTCCTTCAAATATTGCAACTAGTTTTACTTCATAAGTTTGCTAATCTTGGTTTTGGTGAGTTCCTATGCCTTTAGCAAGTAATTGCTAAACTAATTAGGATAGGATATTAGGAGGCTATGGATGTAAATGTGGATTATGCAAGTTGTGGTTGCCATATGTTATAAGTTCATATGTAAACTTGCCTCTTTTTATGATATGATGTGTCATGTAAGTTCATATGCAAGTTTTATGCAAGTTTATATGTAAGATCATGTGCAAGTTAGTCTCTTTTTATGATATGCATAACATATGCGAGTTTGCCTTTGTGATATGACATGATTCATGTGCAAGTTAGTCTCTTTTTATGATATGCATAACATATGCGAGTTTGCCTTTGTGATATGACATGATTCATGTGCAAGTTAGTCTCTTTTTATGATATGCATAACATATGCAAGTTTGCCTTTGCGATATGACATGATTCATGTGCAAGTTAGTCTCTTTTTATGATATGCATAACATATGCAAGTTTGCCTTTGTGATATGACATGATATGCAAGTTGATATGCAAGTTTTATGCAAGTTCATATGCAAGTTCATATGCAAGTTTTATGCAAGTTTATATGCAAGTTCATATGCAAGTTTGTCTCTTTTTATGATGTGCATAACATATGCAAGGGTGTCCCTATGTATGACATGTTATGTAAACGAATTACGTGGGAAACGATGGGGTTAATATGCATGATTATAAAAAGGTGTAAAGTTGTTATGATTAAGCATAACATAAAATGAATGGACATAATTGGGAATTTACCTATTAAGTTAGGTCTACCCACATTATGGAGTTGGGAATTTACCTATTAAGTTAGGTCTACCCACACTATGGAATTGGGAATTTACCTATTGAGTTAGGTCTACCCATATTCTTAAAAATGTGTAATTAATTAGGGATAATTAATTATGGGGGTGATTAATTAGGTGTAATTAATCAACTAAGACACGAGGTTGGACCCTTTTGTAGCGGAAGTCTGCCCGGAACCGACCGGCCATCCAGCGGCTACAAATGATTGGCCCAATGTGAGAGGTCTTAGTCATAAATAAAATACGTGATTAAAGTAAAGACACGAGGTTAGACCCTTTTAGATGACAGAAGTCTGCCCGGAACCAACCGGCATAACCAGCAGTCATAAAAGACGGTCTAATGTGAGAGGTCTTTATGAGGTCATGATCTTAATTAATTAATTAAGAAACACTTAACCATATTAGCATGTAGAGGGACATGAGGGGTTAAGTGGGTGCCTTGGGTGGCATGTGGAAATCTAGTGGGTTGCCTTGGGTGGCAATAGAAAATACGATTAGAATACTTAACCAAGTGGAAACATGTAATTAAACATGATTAAAGGGTTAAGTGGGATGCACTAGAAAAAGGGACAAGCTTAGGTGGGTAGCTTGTGGGGGCCCATTTCAACCAGTAACCCATATGTATCTTATTGGGCTCGACCCATGTCGAGGACGGGACACGCGTACTGGGCTTGACTGTAAGAGGCCAAAACGGGTTAGCGGTGGCAACGCAAGTCCAACGGGTTTCACATGCGTGTGTGGACCCGGGCTGGTAGGTAAGACGTTGTTGCATCGTGTAGATATAAGCCGTGCACCGTTAATTATATCGGGTTGCCACTTTGGGGAGTGATACACCCCACTGTGGGGCCGGCACGGGTATCTACGGTAGGGAGCCGATCGCTTGGGAGTAGTGGGTACACCTAGTGGAGATAGGGGCAGACGGCACCTGTGTAGTCAGCTAGGGGTACACGAAACTACTGGGTAAATTTTCTAAGTCCTTGGGAGGGATCAACCTTTAAGTAGGAATGACTGGTGTGGTGCAGTGTAGTAATTATCCTTGGGTGGGTAGATGCGTCCTTATCATTATCTTAGTTCATTCTAAGTCTGTTTGGTTACTGAGTGTAGTCACTTATCCCCAGTCACACCGTACCAAGTTATATCATATCCTTATTACTTTAATGATTACATTGTTAAAGTTATAGGACTCGCTCAGACTTATGTCTGACCCCGTTGTTTTTATCTTTTTTCCCAACCCTCAGGTTCTCAGAGTGGGCCCAGCACGAGTGGGCTTTGATCAGGCTGCTTTTATTACTCTCTTGGAGCTTGGACCCTAGATGTAGAGCTCAGCTTACCCTTTTCTTTTATGGCTATCAGTTCATGTATTGGGATTATGTATTTTTATTTATCATGATGGATATTTGTACTTGACTCCTATTATGGTTTTGTAACCAGACATGTTTAATTTTCCGCTGCAAGTGAAATGATGTTTTAAATTTTCAAGTATTACTTATATCTGTCTTGCTGTAATTACTCTGTTCTATATTCACTCAAAATACTCCACCGATCTTATGGCATTCCCTTAGAGAGTGACCATAGCGGGCGTGGGGTGTTACAACCTGCCGATCGTGTATCTCTAGAGGCGAATACACTGGGTTCAACAAGAACGTCTTGCAACCTGGCCCTCACATGACCGACCACTCATTTCGCTTGAGTGTATCGAATGTATATCACCAACGGTTGGACTCAAACCACCGTTTCCCGAATGCGCAGAATCAATAAAGTAAGAAACAAAAGGAATTTCTCTAGATAGGTGATTATACACCCTAATGGGAGCTACCCACATAGCCATGCTGCCTGCCCATTTTCTGTCATTTCCTGGTTGATGAGGCTTGAGGTTATAATCTTTCGAACACCTGGCCATCATTTACTTTGAATGCCACATCGTCAGATCTTCCAGGTATCACTGAATACTGATTTCCACAAAAATACTCTGAGCGTTAAGCTAAAGAAGGTGTCCAGTCTTCTCTTCCACCAACAGAGATACGTTTGTAGAAAATCAATATACGTAATCCCTTTAGAAATACTTTGTCAGACACTCGTCCATACAAGTCATCCAGGAACAGGATGAACCGAAGGTACTCTCCTACTGCATCCAATATAGGAATCACCCCATGGATCAGTAGCGATCGTCCTTGCAATCCACAGTTTCAACCACGACAGTACCCCAGTATATCTCCGGGTCGAATCACAGATTGTAAGTGGTTCTTCCGCTTTATGAAGATCTATGGTCTTCACATGCTCCATCTCGATCGTCTCTTGATCTCTTCTTTATATTCGTATTTGTTGGTCGGAATGGTTTTTCAAATATTCATTTGATCCCGGTCTTTCCATACCGACAATCGTAAATGTCAGACTTGATAGTCGGTTATTTTACTATTAAGTAAACATCCATGAAATCATAAAAATAGATTCACAGGTCTGGTACTCAGCATCACTTGGCCTTTAAAATTTATCGCCCAATTTCCTTATAATTCTATTACTAAGTAAATATCATCTCGTCTCATTCCTGTTACTTTGGAAGTCTTAACACACACTCTCGCCATTACCAACTAGTATCATCCTTGGATAGTCCCGAAGTCGTTCAAGTTGGGGTATTTTAATTACCTCTCAAACCTTGACCAACAACGTTCTTATCTTCAGATGAATACGAGTTGTAATTCAAGAATTAACACATCCCACTTGTTAAAATATAGTTATAATTAATGTCACTTAATTCAATAATTAAATAATTTCTTACTAAACATTTCTTTATTCACTCCCGATCTATTCAAATGACTTTGTTTCACAAATCGGATTATCACAAATCCAATTTCCAGCCTTGTTTATCAAGCTCAAATCAAACCCTTTTTCAATCCCCTTTCTTTCAGGACATTCCCATTTTGAATCCATTGATTTAACTAAATATCATTATTAAGTATTTCCCATTTAAAAATGACGTTTAAACTAATATTCATTTATCCTTGTTTATAAATTTAATATACACTCTTTCACCTCCCTTAACTCAAACGTTAAGTAAAACTTTTCATTTAAGCTATAAAAACCTCTTATTTGCTTTATTATAAAACTTGAGCTCAAATAATAAAACTCATCACTAGCCTCTTCCCAACACTCAACCATTTCATTTCAAACTTGATTGTTTAAATATGTCTCATTTGATTAACAACTCAACATTTATCATTTCAAAACAATTAACTCCTTTATTTACTATAATAAATAATAATTTCCTCTTTTAAAAAACTTACTAAGCTTAACCAATTAAGTTAATTCACCAATTTAAAATCTAGCTTAGTTTAAATGGTCGACACACCAAACATGGTTATTCTTTTAACCAGTTCTATTTAATTCCACTTTTAAATTAATTAAAATATAATTAATTTAAATAACTTTATTTAATCGCTCATGATTAATCAAACACTTAACTGCTAGGTTATTCCATTGTTTATAATTCTTATCGACATAAGAAATTTGTTTTCTAAAAACCATTTTATACTTTCTATATAAACCTTAAATAAATAAATAAATAAATAATTATTTCCCTTTTAAATAACCTTTCAATGTAATAACTTTCAAAATCTATTTTCGTTATAAAATATATTTATAACCCAAATATTATCGATTCATTGTCGATAAAATCCATATTTTATAAATCGATTGGTTTATAAGCCAGGTGATGCCGATTACCCAATCGCACTACCCATTGGTTACTATCAGAACGAATGTTGAAATAAGGTTCAACAATCAACAATAATCAACCATTCCTTTGACTGATAATTTATATAACGATCATCAATCAATCAACAGCCAATTCAAACAATTCAACCAATTAAACACGTTTATTTTATAAACGTGACCAATCAAGGGAAATTTCTTTATTCAGGTCAATCAAAATGGTCGGTGTTTTACTGAATTTAAACGACCGTTCAATTTCAGAATTTGAATCAACAATAAATATATAACTAGCAAACAGTCAACCACTAGCAATCAGAACACATAAAATAAAAACTCAATTTATATAAAATATAAATGGGAAAAGCCGATTGAGTTTAACTCACCTTGATTTGAATCTATTGATAAATGGTCTGTTTTAGTCAAATTAAACTGACGTTTAATTCGACTAAAATTTCTAGTTACTTCGGATCCAGACTAGACCTGCTCCATCTCGAAGTTATTGTCTCCACGGTCCCAACGAGACTGACCGCGCTAAAATCTAATATCGTATGGGCACAAAATTGTATTACAAAATTTTATAAAGCTAATTAAATTAAAAACCTAGGTTTCCTTTTTAAATAAAAACCTGGGCCTTTACCTTAATCAGCCGACCCACTCAAGAACCCAACCCGCTTCCTTTTAAACCCTCCCATTGTTCCTTCTTACTTCATTTCATATGGCCGCCACAAATTGATTAAAAAAAAACGAAAACCCTAATCCCCTTTCCACCCTTCAACTGCAAATCGGATTTTATGGTGTCGCAACCCCTCTGTACGCCACCACTTCCTCATCCTCCTCCTTCCTACAACCCACCGAACCCCTCAGGAACCTCTTCCAATGATTCACGATGAACACCACTTCCACGGTTTCGCCAGTCCACCCAAACTCCTCCAGAACGAAGTGGCTTCCACGAAAGCTAAGTTTTCCCTTACCCAATTTTTTTATTTCCGCATTATTTTGTTTTTGATTTTTTTCTGGTTTGAATTATTCTTGAAAATTGGTTGAGTGAATACATGTATTTATAGCTGCGGTTTGGATTGGGATAAGATAAACGTCATCCATGAATTGTTCTTTCAATCCATATTCGAACCTGTACTTGGATTTTGCGTTCGGATTTTGGTATACGATTTTCCCATACTTATTTACCTGTTCAAAATGGATTTTGGATCAAAATAGGGTAGGTTTATAGCTTAGATGATGAATTGTCTATTCAATCCAGAGATTGAACCTGTATTGCAGATTTTCTGTTTCCATTTTTAAATATATGAACAATGAATTTTTGGTATCTGAACTTCACTGTTTACACATGTGGGTTTGTTGTTCGATAAGGATTTGGTATACACATCAGTTCTTCTTAGCTGTACATGTACTGTTTCCGAGCTGTTCTTTAATTTCTATAGCTGTTTTCAGATTTTCTGTATAATATATACACAACCCTGTTTTGCTTTTGTGAATTGTCTATTGTTTTAGCTGCTTACTGGTGATGAAAACCTTGTATTGTCTAATCAGCCAAAGATATACATATTTTTGTTTAGTTGTGCATTGCACAGTTCTAGCTGTTTTAGCTGTTCACTTAGCCGTATGGATTTTTATTTGGTTTTCTTTTCCTTCCTTATGTATTGTCTTGTTCATGATCCTTTGTTTGGATTTGGTGATCTCATTTCCTGTTGATCATATGATCCCAGTCCAAGATTGCATTTTATTTCCTTACCTTAGCTGTTCATGTCTATTTTTTTTTTTCTCTTTTTCTTTTACTGTTCAAATGATGTCATAGAATCTCCCTTTTTTAATGGGTTTTCTTCTTGTTTCGCAGATCGAAGTTGATCGAGGCATGGATTCATTGGTTCGGCAAGAAAAAGAAAAAGTATGAAGAAGTTGATTGAAAAAGTATGTTGATTTCTTTCTTTGTGTTGTATACAAAAACATGAATACAATTTGTTTCTATTTTATATTTCCTTTGTAAAATAGTAATGTAGATGCTTTTCTGTGTATTTGCATTGTACAGTTAATTTATTTTGCATGTGTACAGCTAACTATAAAGGTGAATATATATTGCTTTTGTATTTAGTGTCGCGATTGGCACTATTGATTAAAGTAAGGTTGCAATTAATGGAGCTATCAAACAATAGCAATTTATGCTAACTTCAACAATTTTTCAAAGAAAATAAAATGAGTGACGATACACTTATTGTACTTTGCTATTAGAAAGAACATATTAAGTGGAATGACACAAAATATATGACACAACTCATGTTGCTATATAATTATGTTGTGAGCAACATAATTGTTACGTTATACGTTATAGGTTTTGCAAACCCGAAAAATTGTTGATGTAATTAAAATTTCAAACAGTTAAGAAAAACAAATAAATTAACAAACCACTTCATTTTCTATCCATACAGAATTCAAAATCCAACATTTAAACGTCCTGGTTTTAAATAATATTTCGTTTATATAAAAATCCTTTATTATAAATAAATAAATAAATCGTTTAAAATTTAAAAACGATTTCATAGCGACTATTTAGAAATTTGAATTGGACGTAACTTGAAATCTATAAGCTGGAATTTTGATTTTTATCTTTCATTAGAAAAATATAATCAAACCGGTTCCAATGTGTCTCGTTTTCCAGAAATCCGACTTATACTGGATCCTGTATATCCAATCAAAGTTCAAATCGAAAATTTCGAACTACCGCGATGTTTTCGAGCTCGTTTTAATTAATTTATAAATATATATATTCGAACTCTATTTAAATAAATAAATTAGATTAAAAATCCATTATATTTCAAATATAATATATAAAATGATTTAAATATTCGAATTTAAATGGCCGAAAAATCTTGGACGTTACATTCTTCCCCACTTAAAATAATTTCGTCCTCGAAATTGTAAAGTAAGAAGAATATTCTGAATCGAATTATTTTTAAAATCATTACTGTTGAATTAAATTCAAAATAAATTCAGATTCTAAAATTTTCTAAAATTTTGCCAGCACTTCCTCTGCCTGGCTCGATCGGGACGACTACGACTGCCACTCTGGGCCTCAACTCCTTCGAAAAGAAAATTCAAAATTCGAAGGGAAATTCACTTTATTTGAATCCCAATCTATTTATCCATTAAAATTTTAAATCCCAATTTATTTTAATTTGTTTTCAAATTAATTTTACTTAACCAGGTTCAGTTTCACTTCCATACCTGATTCACTTGACGAATTGATTTTCTAATCCATTCAACTTTATTTCAAAATTCAAATTTGATTTCAAATCAAATCAATCAGGACAAATCAACCCACATTAGTATAATATAGAAAATTATTTCCTTTTTCTATATGAAATATAAGTTGGGTAAAATTATTTCATTTACCCTCTTTATAAAACAATATCGTATTTACTCGCTAGCTCAAAGCTTCTCAACACTTGAACCAGTCAAATAACACAATACAAAACATTTGTATATAAAATCTTACAAATACGCTCTCATATATATACACTCAAACTCAATCTAGGGTGTTACTAACCCCATCTCTATTGAGTCATGCCACAGAGCCAAGGTTACTACTCAACCAATAGCTCTGATACCACTGCAACGACCCAGTAGTTTCCGACCCCGAAAATCGACATAAATACCTTTACCGTAACTCATGCCGGTCCTCCAAGCACCGAAAACACTGGATAGTTATTAGAAAGAAATTAGAGGGTGAGATAAGAAAGAAAGAAATATTAGAATAGAAGAAGAAGAAGAACTAACACAACACAGAATCTCACATCGCAGCGGAACAAAATATAATACAGAAATAATCTTTATTGAGAGCTTTTGAAAATACTTACAATATCAGAGTACAACACACATCTGGACAGTTATGATAATCTGTCCTCATATATACATAATCACACAGCGGAATATCATTCGTCTGAACATCTTTATCTCGTCTCTGGACTTCGCAGTACCTGATGACCTGAACCTGTACACTCCGGGCTAACCCGAGCATTTACAAAACACCGGGTCAATCTGGTGGACCAGAGTGAGAAAAAAAACTCGCACAGTATTAAGGTATCACACAACTTGATTTTAAAGTTAAAATCCTTTCGAAGAAAAGGATAATCGTAAGACCCATCCACAGATAAACACGGACGGTTTTTACCTTATGATAACCCAAAACAGTTTTGAAATCAATTTCCTTTCTGATATTATACTAGTGTCTAAATACAAGTAAATATCAATCTAGTGGAACGCTTGCATCTCACGCTCCACGTATATATATACAAACAAAACCGTAGGCACTTATTGGAAATTGGATTCCGACCATGACAAGGTATGGGACCACCTGCCGATCGTGTATCTCTAGAGGCGAATACACTGGGTTCAACAAGAACGTCTTGCAACCCGACCCTCACATGACCGACCACTCATTTCGCTTGAGTGTATCAAATGTATATCACCAACGGTTGGACTCAAACCACCATTTCCCGAATGGGCAGAATCGATAAAGTAAGAAACAAAAGGAATTTCTCTAGATAGGTGATTATATACCCTAATGGGAGCTACCCACATAGCCATGCTGCCTGCCCAATTTCTGTCATTTCCTGGTTGATGAGGCTTGAGGTTATAATCTTTCGAACACCTGGCCATCATTCACTTTGAATGCCACATCGTCAGATCTGCCAGGTATCACTGAATACTGATTTCCACAAAAATACTCTGAGCGTTAAGCTAAAGAAGTTGTCCAGTCTTCTCTGCCACCAACAGAGATACGTTTGTAGAAAATCAATATACGTAATCCCTTTAGAAATACTTTGTCAGACACTCATCCATACAAATCATCCAGGAACAGGATGAACCGAAGGTACTCTCCTACTGCATCCAATATAGGAATCACCCCATGGATCAGTAGCGATCGTCCTTGCAATCCATAGTTTCAACCACGACAGAACCCCAGTATATCTCCGGGTCGAATCAGAGATTGTAAGTGGTTCTTCCGCTTTATGAAGATCTATGGTCTTCACATGCTCCATCTCGGTCGTCTCTTGGTCTCTTCTTTATATTCGTATTTGCTGGTCGGAATGGTTTTTCGAATATTCATCTGATCCCGGTCTTTCCATACCAACAATCGTAAAGGTCAGACTTGATAGTCGGTTATTTTACTATTAAGTAAACATCCATGAAATCATAAAAATAGATTCACTGGTCTGGTACTCAGCATCACTTGGCCTTTAAAATTTATCGCCCAATTTCCTTTTAATTCTGTTACTAAGGAAATATCATCTCGTCTCATTCCTGTTACTTTGGAAGTCTTGACACACACTCTCGCCATTACGAACTAGTATCATCCTTGGATAGTCCCGAAGTCGTTCATGTTGGGGTATTTTAATTACCTCTCAGACCTTAACCAACAACGTTCTTATCTTCAGATGAATACGAGTTGTAATTCAAGAATTAACACATCCCACTTGTTAAAATATAGTTATAACTAATGTCACTTAATTCAATAATTCCTTACTAAACATTTCTTTATTCACTCCCGATCCATTCAAATGACTTTGTTTCACAAATCGGATTATCACAAATCCAATTTCCAGCCTTGTTTATCAAGCTCAAATCAAACCCTTTTTCAATCCCCTTTCTTTCAGGACATTCCCTTTTTGAATCCATTGATTTAACTTAATATCATTATTAAGTATTTCCCATTTAAAAATGACGTTTAAACTCATATTCGTTTATCCTTGTTTATAAATTTAATATACACCCTTTCACCTCCCTTAACTCAAACGTTAAGTAAAACTTTTCATTTAAGCTAAAAAACCTCCTATTTGCTTTATTATAAAACTTGAGCTCAAATAATAAAACTCATCACTAGCCTCTTCCCAACACTCAACCATTTCATTTCAAACTTGATTACCTAAATATGTCTCATTTGATTAACAACTCAACATTTATCATTTCAAAACAATCAACTCCTTTATTTACCAGAATAAATAATAATTTCCTCTTTTTAAAACCTTACTAAGCTTAACCAATTAAGTTAATTCACCAATTTAAATTCTAGCTTAGTTTAAATGGTCGACACACCAAACATGGTTATTCTTTTAACCAATTCTATTTAATTTCACTTTTAAATTAATTAAAATATAATTAATTTAAATAACTTTATTTAATCGCTCATGATTAATCAAACACTTAACTGCTAGGTTATTTCATAGTTTATAATTCTAATCGACATAAGAAATTTGTTTTCTAAAAACCATTTTATAATTTCTGTATAAACCTTAAATAAATAAATAATTAAATATTTATTTCCCTTTTATATATCCTTTCAATGTAATAACTTTCAAAATCTATTTTCGTTTAAAAACATATTTATAACTCAAATATTATCGATTCATTGTCGATAAAACCCATATTTTATAAATCGATTGATTTATAAGCCAGGTGATACCAATTACCCAACCACACTACCCATTGGTTACTATCAGAACGAATGTTGAAATAAGGTTCAACAATCAACAATAATCAACCATTCCTTTGACTGATAATTTCTATAACGATCATCAATCAATCAACAGCCAATTCAACCAATTAAACACGTTTATTTTATAAACGTGACCAATCAAGGGAAAATTATTTATTCAGGTCAATCAAAATGGTCGGTGTTTTACTGAATTTAAACGACCATTCAATTTCAGAATTTGAATCAACAACAAATATATAACTAGCAAACAGTCAACCACTAGTAATCAGAACACACAATATAATAACCCAATTTATATAAAATATAAATGGGAAGAGCTGAGTGAGTTTAACTCACCTTGATTTGAATCTGTTGATAAATGGTCTGTTTTAGTCAAATTAAACTGACGTTTAATTCGACTAAAATTTCCAGTTACTTTGGATCCGGACTAGACCTGCTCCATCTCAAAGTTCTTATCTCCACGGTCCCAACGAGACTGACCGCACTAAAATCTGATATCGTATGTGCACAAAATTGTATTACGAAATATTATAAAGCTAATTAAAATAAAAACCTATGTTTCCTTTTTAAATAAAAACCCGGGCCTTTACCTTAATCAGCCGGCCCACTCAAGAACCCGACCCGCTTCCTTTTAAACCCTCCCATCGTTCCTTCTTACTTCATTTCATATGGCCGCCACAAATTGATCAAAATAAAAATAAAAAATGAAAACCCTAATCCCCTTTCCAACCTTCAACCGCAAATCGGATTTTATGGTGTCGTAACCCCTCTGTACGCCACCACTTCCTCGTCCTCCTCCTTCCTACAACCCACCGAACCCCTCAGTAACCTCTTCCAACGATTCACGATGAACACCACTTCCACGGTTTCGCCAGTCCACCCAAACTCCTCCATAACGAAGTGGCTTCCACGAAAGCTAAGTTTTCCCTTACTCAATTTTTTTATTTCCGCATTATTTTGTTTTTGATTTTTTTCTGGTTTGAATTGTTCTTGAAAATTGGTTGAGTGAATACATGTATTTATAGATGCGGTTTGGATTGGGATAAGATAAACGTCATCCATGAATTGTTCTTTCAATCCATATTCGAACCTGTATTTGGATTTTGTGTTCGGATTTTGGTATAGGATTTTCCCATACTTATTTACCTGTTCGAAATGGATTTTGGATCGAAATAGGATAGGTGTATAGCTTAGATGATGAATTGTCTATTCAATCCAGAGATTGAACCTGTATTGCAGATTTTCCGTTTCCACTTTTAAATATATGAACAGTGAATTTTTGGTATCTGAACTTCACTGTTTACACATGTGGGTTTGTTGTTCGATAAGGATTTGGTATACACATCAGTTCTTCTTAGTAGTACATGTACTGTTTCCGAGCTGTTCTTTAATTTCTATAACTGTTTTCAGATTTTCTGTATAATATATACACAACCATGTTTTGCTTTTGTGAACTGTCTATTGTTTTAGCTGCTTACTGGTAATGAAAACCTTGTATTGTCTAATCAGCCAAAGATATACATATTTTTGTTTAGCTGTGCATTGCATACTGTTTTAGCTGTTCACTTAGCCGTATGGATTTTTATTTGGTTTTCTTTTTCCTTCCTTATATATTGTCTTGTTCATGATCCTTTGTTTGGATTTTGTGATCTCATTTCCTGTTGATCATATGATCCCAGTCCAAGATTGCATTTTATTTCCTTACCTTAGCTGTTCATGTCTATTTTTTTCTTCTCTTTTTCTTTTACTATTCAAATGATGTCATAGAATCCCCCTTTTTTAATGGGTTTTCTTCTTGTTTCGTAGATCGAAGTTGATCGAGGCATGGATTCACTGGTTCGGCAATAAAAAGAAAAAGTATGAAGAAGTTGACTGAAAAAATATGTTGATTTCTTTCTTTGTGTTGTATACAAAAACATGAATACAATTTGTTTCTATTTTATTTTTCCTTTGTAAAATAGTAATGTAGATGCTTTTCTGTGTATTTGCATTGTACAGTTAATTTATTTTGCATGTGTACAGCTAACTATAAAGGTGAATATATATTGATTTTGTACCTAGTGTCGCGATTGGCACTATTGATTAAAGTAAGGTTGCAATTAATGGAGCTATCAAACAATAACAATTTATGCTAACATCAACAATTTTTGAAAGAAAATAAAATGAGTGATGATACACTTATTGTACTTTGCTATTAGAAAGAACATATTAAGTGGAATGACACAAAATATATTACACAACTCATGTTGCTATATCATTTAGTTGTGAGCAACATAATTGTTACGTTATATGTTATAGGTTTTACAAACCCGAAAAATTGTTGATGTAATTAAAATTTCAAACAGTTAAGAAAAATAAATAAATTAACAAACCACTTCATTTTCTATTCATATAGAATTCAAAATCCAACAATTAAACGTCCTGGTTTTAAATAATATTTCGTTTATAAAAAATCCTTTATTATAAATAAATAAATAAATCATTTAAAAACGGTTTCATAGCGACTATTTAGATATTTGAATTGGACGTAACTTGAAATTTATAAGCTGGAATTTTGATTTTTCTCTTTCATTAGAAAAATATAATCAAACCGGTTCCAACGTGTCTCGTTTCCCAGAAATCCGACTTATACTGGATCCTATATATCCAATCAAAGTTCAAATCGAAAATTTCGAACTATCGCGACGTTTTCGAGCTCGTTTTAATTAATATATAAATATATATATATTCGAACTCTATTTAAATAAATAAATTCGATTAAAAATCCATTATATTTCAAATATAATACATAAACTGATTTAAATATTCGAATTTAAATGGCCGAAAAATCTGGGACGTTACATTTTTAAAAGGGTATATATATATAAACTTGTTTTAAAATTCAGCTTTGTCCTAGAATTTTCTTTTCTTTTGAATCCATATATTTAGTTAGCTTTCCCTTCGATTAGAATTTTATTAGTTTGATCTTGATCCTTGTTCTAAATCCATCATAGGAGATTGACAACTTTTGGAATCATAAATATTCTTTAACTTACTAGGTTATCCGTCCTTTATAGGTTCCCGTTGAGTAGGTTCTATAGGTAGTTCATCTTTTAGCTCAGGTTCCAGATCTGTCTTTGAACTAACTGAATTAATAATGGAAAATTCTAAGTGTAACCCATATTAAGAATTTATTTGAAATGTAAATGTGTTAATAACTGTGGTAAAAATCAATGGTTTATTAATTTATGGAAAAAAGCATTTTATAATGTAATATATGAATATAAAAATGATATATTTATAAGACCTATTCAAATATAGTTTCTAAGATAATTAATTGTAAATGAATGGAGTTATTGAATTCATAATTTCTATGTGAAATGGTTTTGAAACAATAATAATGATTTCTTGATAAACATAATTTTAATTATATTTCACAAACATTATATTTTGGAGTTGTAACTTAATCCTAAGTCAAATATGTATAAAGTAACAACTTGAGTCAAGTAATTGAAATTAGAACATTAATATGAATTAGGAAGATGTTTATGAAATAATAAGCTTTACTTTATGTGGATATAATAATTTGCAAAAGAATAATGGTTATGAAATAAAATACAAATTAAACTTAAAATGCTAAATGAATTTTTGTAAGTAATTTAGGCAAACCGTAATGTTATTGCATGTTACAAAAATTAATAAAACTAACATGTGTTCATTCAAATCCTGAGTTCAGGCATTTTGTAATAAATGTTGAACTTAGGAAAGGTTGAAATAAATGGAAATGTAATTTAAACTTCGGTAATATTAAAATGGTAGAATAATATTGATATGAATTTAAATTCAAGAAGATTGAATTGAATATAAACTGAACTTATATATCGATTTTAATGAAAATTGAGTATTTTAATGATAATCATATTTGGAAACCGCTTAAAATTAATGAATAAACTTAAAGATAAATTATAAGTATAAATTATGAACTGAGAAACTGTAATTGGCATAATAGGATATTACTTGAAGATTTGAAATTACATGCTTATATATATGTGTATATATATATATATATGTATATATATATATATGTATATATATATATATATGATACCTTAAGCCGTTTCTTTCTCAAAAATGGGGACTAGGTCTCAGCGATTTCCGCCGCCTCTCTCTTCTTAATCTCCCTCCTGCGATTCACCCATTCATCCTCTTACTTCACAATTCTTGACCTAGCTTTCCCTATTTCTGGTTCGACCGGCTTGAACCCTTCCTTTCAACTCACGGCTGCTCTACTTTGCCACATCAAAACTACTGCGACTTCAAATCAGTCCTACATCCCGGCTACACTAGATCTTGCTTCGATGTTGACACGCTTTTCACCAACTGTTCAACCGATTGTTGATGGAGTTTTCGAATTCGGGGTTCAAGCCTTTTTGGGAGCCGGGTTCTGACATTCTAAAGCTCATGTTCAGTTCCGGTCTCATGCCAACCGTTCTCACAGGTTCGAATTTCATATATGTCCCTAGTTTGTGCGGTTTAGTGAATTTGTGGTAATGGTGAAGCGTTTGTTCTATGTGTGTACTTGGTATGTTGTTGTGGCAGCTACTGGTTTTGATCTGGCTTATTTAAATTGTGATGTTTGTATTGCCGATTTTTACTTAATTGATTGGGAAAGAATAGTACTGATGAGGTGATGAAGGATGTATGGTCTGTAGTGGCTGGTGTTTGGATGGATTGTTGTTCTTGCTTAGTGATGACCGTATTTGTTTGGTGGTGATGAATCTGAATTGGTATTGTAGATCGAGACTGATGCTCAGCGTTTTGGAGCATCTTTTGGAGTATTTTAGTTACTTGTTATCTTATTTCCAGTATGTACTTTGTTTGTATTTCCAGTTAGTATGCTAACCATAACCATGTAATGCTTTATTTCAGTTAATGTATGTGTACCCATTTCCACAATAAAAATAAAATATGTATATATATATATACAAAGAGAATAAGAATAAAAAAGAAATGAAAATAATTAATTGAGTTAAATGAAATGATCAATACTAAATAACGTATAAGAAGATAAAAAGTTCCCTGCCTCCACCCTAGAAGTAGTGCTGTCAATGAATACCCGAAAATCTGAAATCCATCCGCATCCGCATCCGAAAAGCGGATGAATATCTAATATCCGAAAAAGCAGATGTGGATGAAAATATAGGCATATCCGCATCCGAAAATAACTCATCCACATTTTTTCACGATTATAGCCTAAACTACGTGTATTTTAACATAATTAAGTATACTAATTTATTATCTTGCAAAATTGAAAGTCTACTAAATGCATGCTACTAGCTCAAAATCATTTAAAATCATCATATTTATTTATCTTTGGCATTTTAGCAATCAATTAGGCTGGATTTTTTTAATTTTAAGCTAAAAAATTCATTTATTTTCATTGATTTACGAGCCATTGGAAGAGCAGATAATTATCTGATATCCATCTGTATCCGCAGATGCGGATATCCGATATTCGAAAATGGTTTCAGATGCGGATATGGCACTATTCGCATCCTTATGTATCCGTTTACAGCCCTAACCAGAAGGGGGTCGACTGCCCTTATAGAAGGTGGATCGACTTGGGAGTCGACCACCCTTCTATATAAGGGGTCGATTGCCCTTTATGGTGACGGGTAGAGGAGGCTTCTATTTTTGAAGGATTTATTTACATTTTTGCATCAATGAACTATCCAGATTAAATCAAGCTAATCATATGGTCTATATACACACTTGCAACTATAAATAAAACACCATAACCTCTCTATAAACCCTACACCTCATTCTATTCTATGCCGCCATGTTGTCCGCCCAATAATCTTAATTCCGGAAGTAAGGTTAGGCTTCTTCTCTCTCTACTCTATATTCTATCCTTTCTAAACTAAATCTATAAAAAGATACTAGAATATATATATATATGTGTGTGTGTGTGTGTGTGTGTGTGTGTGCGTGTGTATGTGTGTGTGTATGAGATTCTAAATCTGACTCTGGTACGTATATATATATATATATACATATATATATATATACGTACCAGAGTCAGATTTAGAATATATATAGGAGATACTGGAGCACGTTTGTTTGAAGGCTATGATCTAGGTTTTTGATAGATTCTGCACAAAAAACCACTCTTCTTTCCCTTCCAATCTCAATGAGTGGAAATTATATAAGTTTGCTAATTGTTAGTATAAATTTGTACTATTATTCAAGAAAGAATTTGGATTTGAACAAAAACAATACAATAAAATCATCCAAATTTCTTACTTTTGTTGTTTACAGAAATGGTCAATCAAATTATGTATTTTTTTTATTTGTAGTTGTTGATCTAATGAAACGTAGATGTTTGGGCATTGTAAAGTTTCTGAAATTGGTCTGGTTCACTTGTTTGTAAATTAAAAGATACTCAGATTTGTATGTAGTAAAGCATAAGACTTGAGTTCTTGGTGGAATTAATTGGTTTAAGCATCTATTTTTGAAATAGATCTTTTGAACGTATTATTACAAAACCACTAGAGCGTTAAGTTTTGTATATAAAATATATATAAGTGAAGCAGTATCAAAAAGGAAGTTTTACATATGTAATTGGATTATTGCTCCTTGTCGATCTTTTGTTATTATGAGAACTATTCAAATCTTGGTACAAATTTTATGTTTATGTTGTTATTTCCCTTTTATTATTAAATAATAATATTTCATGTGATGAAGTAGGGAAATAAACTTGTATACAATGATTATGTTGTTAAGATTGACATTTCAAATGAATTAGGACATCTATTCTCGTGCGCTTAATTTACGTTTATTTACTATTATTTATTAGCATAATTAACATATTATTAATGCGCATTAAATTCGTATTAAATAACGTATTAAACTTGTTAATATGAAAAGTAGGAATTAAATGTCCCCATAGGAATTTTCATGTGTGTGAGTCGATGGCTTAATTAATACTTATGACACACACATACGAGGTTAATTGTTATTTGTAGTAGAAGCCTACCCGAACTGACAAGCATATCCAGCATTTACAAGTAAGATTGGTTAATGTGAGAGGTCTAGGTGTGACGGGCTATTATAATTGTTACACAAAGGCGTGAGGTTATGCCCAACTTGGGGTAGAAGTCTGCTCAGAACCCACGTCAAATCCAACATCTACAAGTGGTCGGTTTAATACAAGATGTCTTTTGTGTACGTGTGTGTATATGTAATGATAATTGTGTGTGAAGTATTCCTGCCTTGAGAAGGTATTAAGTGGCTAACCTACCTGGTTTGGGTATTAAGTGGTTAGTACATTAGGCTTCTTCTAATGTTTATTCTTTAGAAGGGATAACGTCATTGGGACCGCCCTCATTAGCACTTAAATATTTATTGGGTTTTCCTTTCTCTTAAAAAAGTATTAAATGACCATAATTAAGCGAGTACGTATGAGTAGGGTAGTTCTCTGGAAGTTGACTGCTTCTTATTTAGGGCCTAAGTGAAGGATGACCAAGGCATGAACTATTTAGAGTTCCACCAATCATGTACGGGGGACCGCTTGTCTAAGGGAGATATTAAGTAGCTAGGAGTTCACCCGTAATTCCAATTAAACCGTAGCGCATAAGTCCACCGGAGGGATCTTAAATGATGATGAGTGTCTACCTTATCCTGGTATTAAGTGACCGATTATTATTTCTAGTATTACAATGGAGAAAATATTTAATAGCATTGATCATTGCAAGATGAGATCTTATGTGACTAGGGTCCTCCATAAGGTATTAAGTGATTGGGAATTCGCCCATGAATAAATGTTAAATGATGGCCATAAGTGACCAATGGTAGTCTGCCTCGAAGGGTAATAAGTGATCATACAAAATTCACCCTTAAATAAGTAGTGTAGGCCCTAAGTGACTGTAAGGTAGTCTGCCTCATAAATAAATATCATTAATTATGTGTTAAATTACGTAGATATAATTTGATGAACTAATACTACCAAGTATAGTAAATAGTTATTCCTTAAACTTATGTAATTTTCATTCACCAGAACTTATTGTTCTGGCCTAATATTGCCATGTACTTAGCCGACCAAAAATTAAATGCTCGTGTTCCATTCTCTCCTCCTTCTGTATATCACACGCAACTCCCCTCCCATTGTTTTCTATTCTAGAAAAGGATTCGATACCAAAGGTTCGAATGATAAAATAAATGGTTACCCTCCTCATTTGAAATACACTAGTTAGAAATCAATGCAGCCCCAAATTTCATTCTTCAAAATTCAAAATCGTTCGAGTCCCTTTCCTCATTACATCACAAAGAAACCTTCAGTAATCAAACAAAAAAATGGTTATTTCCTTTTTAATCGAAAACGAAAGAAGAAAATACTCCGAGTCCTTTTGATCTTCAAAAACCAAAATAATCCATTTCCAGAATTAAACTCGAGATGAACAAGGGGGTCGTTTCCTTTTCGATGTCGAATGGAAGGAAAACAACCAAATCGCGATTAATTTTGGAAGTTTTGAGATCTCCTATAGGACAAACCGAAGTCGCGATGGTCAAAGGTGGAGCGAGGCGATCATCTGTAGATGGTTTTGTGATTTACTGTAGCATTGGAAGCTGATCACGACTTACTGGTTGCATACGAGATGGAAGCGTGGTGGAGGAGGCCTTATGGATGATGATGGTCATTGGATGATAAGGTCTAGAGTGGTGGTTGTTTCTGGTTTCAACAGTGAATCGAGCTTTAGTGATTGATGCAGATTGAGTGCTGAGTGTATGCGAGGCAAATGGTAGGAGCAGTGTGCATTTAATTTGATAAGAAGAAGGGATTAATTATAAGTTTTTTTAATTCAAATTAGATAAAAATCTAGTTTTTTATGTTAAGAAGAAAAAATATGTAGTTTAGATAATTTGCATGTTTTTAAAATACTATATCTAATTTATACAAGGTCCAAAATACTAACGCAAGTCGAGTTGGACTTGTGAAGGGAAATGAAATTCGTATGGGAATTTCTGGGATTAATCGGAATTAGCTTGGGAATTTTAATTTAAAACGAATATCGCTCGATTTAAATTAAAAAAATTGGAATGGAGCATAAGTAAAAAAAATCAAGGTGAGTAAACTCACTCTCTGGATTCGTTTATAATTTATTATAAACGAATATTTATTTAATGTAATGTTATATGCTATTTGTAGGTTTCTGGATGCATTGAAATATTATTGTGGCTATTACATATATATTAGTTATATTTAGGCTTGGTGGTTGTGGCTATTATATCTTTATATATATATTTGAAAATTTGTTCACTTTATTGCTAAAACCAATCAAAACCTCCTGTATAAGCCTCGTTAAAGCCTTGTAACCTCCAACCTAAGTGGGTAAAATTGGTACACAATCATAGAATAAAGCATACATCAAGACTATTTAAAACAAACATAAAACTGAAAGAAAAACATGATCAAAGCCCAAACTATTAGCCCAATTAAGGCCCTTCAAATAGTCAACTACTGCCGCTTCAAATATTTTGAAATCTGCACCAAAACATTAACCCGTATCCTTCAATTCAATGCCCCAGTTCCTCAAAATCTATTCATTCCTCCATTTACGAGATGACCTACTCCCATTATTACGCAGTGAAAAGTGAATTCCTCTCTCAATCTTCAAAAGAGTAACGGTAGATTGCATCCTTTTAGCACGAAAAACCCTTAAAAAAATTTCTCTCCATGTAAAATAGATCGCATAAGTGAATGCTCCACATGCTAAATCCCTTAACTGTTCCTTTAGTTTAAATTGAGAATGAAGAAATTTAGCTTCCTCTTTAAGATCTGGAAAAATGTGAAGAGGCAAATACACTTCTGTTTCAAAGAAAGCCAGATGAAATATGAATAATTGCATTAGAAAAAAAAGACGTTGAATTGATTCAGGTTGATGATTACATAGAGGACACATAGTACTTGAAACATCGCCAAACCGAGCTATTCTATCCAAGGTGTTCAATCTGCCTAAAGAAGCCAGGTATAATATGAAAGTCATTTTTCTACAATTTTTCTAGTGCCGAATAATTGAGAATATGGTGTATAAATCTTCATGGGACCTGATATGTTCCCAAACTTTATGAAATAAAAATGAAGCCCTTCACAGCATTCATACTTATCCTGATGTATATTAGAATTTGGATGGATTGAGCTAATCTCTGAAATTAACTCCTCTGTTGCAGGATGGATTTCTAGTTGAAACTCTTCATTTCTGATTATAAATCTAACCTTCTATTCTACATTACCAATCAGATGAATCTTTTTGAAACCTAATGAATCCACCATGCATTGACAATTAATCCATGGTTCATGCCATAGGTCAGTGTATTCTCCTTTGTAAATGACTTTGTTGAATAGCTACTTCGAATTTGATCTAAGTCTAAGCATAGACTTCCAATAACTAGATGCATTATTATCAATTGACATGTCCAAAAATTATTTTCCTTACAATATTTGTTA
This sequence comes from Allium sativum, assembly GCA_030737875.1. Taxonomy (NCBI): domain Eukaryota; kingdom Viridiplantae; phylum Streptophyta; class Magnoliopsida; order Asparagales; family Amaryllidaceae; genus Allium; species Allium sativum. The sequence continues at coordinate 194,496,224 of CM060920.1, forward strand.
TGTACCCATTTACTCCTCAAAGATGAATTTGATAAAAAATTCTAGAGCAATTTAATACATGCCACTCTTTTCAAATAAATAAAAAATTCAAACCAATTCCCCCTTATCCTTTCGGTATGCATAAATTTTTCCAAGCAACTTTATGTGAAGTACCCCCCCAAAAGAAATCAGCACACAAAGACTTCAATTTATCTAGTGTAAATACTGGAATTTGAAATATGAAGAGCCAATAAAGGATAATTGGGGTGATTACTGAATTAATTAATTCTGCTCTTCCAGCAAAACTAAGAAGATTTGTCTCCCATCCTAATTGGGGTGATTACTGAATTAATTAATTCTGCTCTTCCAGCAAAACTAAGAAGATTTGTCTCCCATCCTTGGACTTTATTCTGGATCCTTTGAATCAGTGAGTTGCATTCATAGTAATGTAAATAATTTGAAGATAAAGGCACTCCAAGATATTTAATTGGCAAAAAACCTTGATCAAAACCCAAAATGTTAAGAATTGTTGTGCCATTACTTACTGAATCACTAAAGAAAACATTAGTTTTAGAAGCATTGACATTAAGCCCAATATATAAACTTAGGTTTTGAAATACCCTCTTTAAAGTTTCTGCAATCTGAATTGAAGCTTTACCAAAAATCTTTAGGTCATCAACATATTGAAGATGAGAAAGAATAGGCTGAATTTTGTTTCTTGGTTGAAATGCTTTTGACATAGTAGCTTCATCCATTAAAAAAATGAAGTACTGCATTGCTAAAGCAAACAGATTGGGGATAGAGCATCCCCCTGTCTTATGCCCCTTGAAGGTGATATAAAACCTTTTAGTATGCCTTGGATGATTATTGAAAAAGTTGGGCTTGAGATACATTTATATTTGAGATTACAAATGTTTAGGGAAATTCATTTTTGCCATTAAGTAACAAATAAATTCCCTACTAACTTTATCATAGGCCTTTTGTAAGTCTACTTTTACACACAATTTTGCCATTCCTTTTTTCTTAAAATCCCTCAATAATTCATGAGCTAATAGGATATTATCACCAATATACCTATATTGAATGAAAACACTCTGATTTGGGAATACTAGAAAGGAGAGAAAAGGTTTAAGTCTATTACATAAAACTTTTGAAAAGATTTTGTAATAAACAATACAACAAGAAATTGGCCTGTAGTGAGCTATTTTAGATGGTCTTTCATTTTTTGGAATTAGGGTGATGAAAGTATGATTAAAGGATTTAGGTAGTTTACCTAGCTGAAATATGTCACTGATAGCATCTAATAGGTTGTTCTTTAATAAATCCCAATGAATTTTAAAGAACTTTGAGTTCATGCCATCCGGGCCAGGGCTTGAATCATCATGGATAGAAAACAGAGCTTCTTTGATTTCAATTATTTCCACATTCTTCAAAAGAAATTGTTGACATGTCTGATTAATAAAAGAGACTGGGATAAATTCTGGAAAAGCATTAGATTTAGGACCATTGAACATGTTAGAAAAGAAGTTTATAACTTCCATTTCAATCTCCTCTGATTTAAATAGCAGATTTCTGTCTCGATCAATCACTTATATGGTTGAAAAATATTCTATTTGATATTCTAGAATAGAATTTTTTTTGAATTTGTATCTCCTTGTTGTAATCAAGAGATTTTTGCTTGCTGTTTTAAACCACTGAAATAAACTTGTTGCAAATTTTGATAATCTTTTTTGCTTTCAAATAATTATCAATTTTGATAATCTTTTTTGCTTTCAAATAATTATCATAAATTTGAACATCATCTAGATTTTGATCAACATCTACCTTAAATTGTGTGACTATACTTTCAGCTTGTCTGAGGTTAAAAGCATTTTCTCTCTCTCAATCTATTCCAGTTTTTCAGTTCCTTCTTGCAAATCTGTAGTATTTATAGAAAATGATAGCTATGAAAACCCCAAACACTTGTATTCAAACCTTTGAAAACTGCTTCATTATAACCATGAAAATTCAACCATTCATTCCTAAATCTTAAAGAAAACCTTTTGATTCTTGAATAGGAATAAGATCTAGCATTATAGAATTATGGTCATTAGATTTTTGTGAAAAAGAAAGAGCTTACATGGGTAGAAATAGCTGCCTACATATATTGTTCGCCAAAATTTTGTCAATATGAGTTGCAATTCCTCGTCTTCTCTAAGTATAATTAAAACCAAGTGGTTTTATTTTTGCTAAACCTGTTTGAATCAAGAAATTTTGAAATCCTCTTAAGTGTTGAAAAGGAATTGGTAGCCCCCCTTTTATCACCTGGTTAGAAAGTTTTATTGAAGTCTCCCATTAATACCCACGCTATATCATATGAAGATGATTCTTGAACCAACAATTACCATAATTTTTGTCTATCATTAAAAAATTTACTGCCATAAACCTCAGTGTAAATCATGTTGAAACCCACTTTATTCAGAGCTTTTACTGATAAATGTTGCAAGGAGCAAGACATCACATTCAAATCCCATACACTAGAATCCCAAATGATTAAAATACGACCTCTTGAAGCAAATGAATCATTAGTATTGTATTTCCAGGAGCTAGGAAGAAATGAAGCAAAAATCACTAAATTTACTTGAGACAATTTAGTTTTAACTAAACCAATAAGTGTTGATTTAGTTTTATTTAGGAGAGTGATCACATCCTTCATCCTAGAAGTAGTGTTCATTCCCCTAACGTTCAAAGATACAATTGTCAATTGATTATTGAAGAGCTCCTGGTATTTCTTTTAGAAGGAAAAGTTTTTGTAGCTTGTAACTAACTTGTATTCTTGTCAATATACAAAGATACATCAACTTGTTTTCCTTTGGAATTTTCTATTACTTTATCATTTGCTTCAACAACATCTGCATTGTTATTTAACTCATCTGGCATAAAATTTTCAGGTAATTTGGAATTTAGGAAATAAAGATTATCTACCAGATATGAAGATGATTGAGCAACTTTATCAGAGGTAAGTTCATACAACTTATCATATGGCTATTTTGTATGTTCATTTGCAGTTTCATTACCCTGAACTTTAGATCCAAATCTAAAGAAGCAGTTTCAGCTATATCAGGATTATCTTCTAGATTTTCTTCATTTGAATCAGGAGGATTCCATCTACAATCATTAGTCTCACCATGATAGAAATCATCATGACCAAAAATACTACAGTGAAGACATTTATTGGGAACAAACTCATACTCCACAAGAATTACAAACTTCTGACCATTATGCAGTAAAGTAGGAATCTCTATTTTGAGTTCAGTGTGAGTGTTTATGGAGAGAAGAACTCTAGCATATTTAGTAAATTTCTTTTCAGCAATGCTTTCATTAATTAACAGAGGAGTATAAATAAAACTGGATAACATTTGAATCGCATCTATAGTCCAAAGCTCCATTGGAAGATGCAACACCCCTAAGTCCCACATCGTGGAAGCCTATGTGAAGTGGGTACTTATATAGTAGAGCCCATATCCTACTAACGCCGAGGCCTTTTGAGGAACAAAACCCCACACCTACACAGTGGCTAAGCTGGGGACAATATCTTGCATGAATGGAGGTGCAGACTGTTACAGTGATATCAGAGCCAATACCCAGCCGGAATTGTGGCTCCTGTGTTGACCACAGCACCTGGTGAGGTGTTTGTGAGCCAATGGGGACGTTGGGCTCTGTAGGAGGGGAGACTGTGTGAAGTGGGTACTTATATAGTAAAGCCCATCTCCTACTAACGCCGAGGCCTTTTGAGGAACAAAACCCCACATCTACACGATGGCTAAGTTAGGGACAATATCTTGCGTGAATGAGGTGCGGATTATTACAGAAGATCTAAAAGCCCGATCCAGATCTGGACCGGAGTACTTTGCTTATTAAATTCAAAACCAAGGTGCCAAGCTTCAAAAAACAGAAGTCTACCAAAATATGAATATGTTATACTTTCAATGATATGAGAAAAATCCTCTGCTATTTAAAATTGGACCATAAGACTGTAACTAGGAGAAATATGAACATAGAACATACTCATTGGTTTCCATACTTTCAAAATATAGTCCTTTAGTTTGATTGTTGAGAGATGAAAATGAATCGGAATAAACACCACAATGTTGATCCAAGAAGTTTCAGATTTATTAAAAGTTTTCTCAGGAATGAATATATAATCCAAAGTAGGTTTCACATATTCCAACTTCATGTTCTTCGATACTACTTGATCTGGATTTGAAATATGATTAGATGATAGATTTGGTTGAGGATCGACTGAGTTTGATGACGTTGAAGGTTTAACGGATGAAGAAGAAGGTTGCGATTTAGGGAGAGAGAAAGAGGTTGTATTTGCATGAGTATAGTCTGCCATTAGAGGACAAGGAAAACCGTTGGAATTTATCTTGTGGCTATTACACACACACACACACACACACACACACATATATATATAATATTTCCTGCTGTACCATTGGCGGATGATTTCCCCATGCGCCCCATAATATATATAGTGGATGACCTTCTATACCGCGATATCCTGCCTTGGAGTAGGATGGGTATTATTTATGCTGGCTAACATCTACGGATAAAGGATAATAGGTCGGAGGGATCCAACTGGATTACTCAAAATTTATTATTGTTTGTTTTCATATATATTATGATAAATGATGTGTTAGAAAACCCATGATTGATAATTAGGTGCTTTAGATGTTTAAATATCATTGACCCTAATTGTTGATATATGAAAATACCATATAAAGGAATTTTGAGGTTTAAGAGGGAAAATGTAATAACCCGAGTTCCGACCAAATTATTTTTTTCAAAATTCTAATCTATAGAAACTCTGTTGGTTTGGTCTGGTATCCTGCAGAAAAGACATAGAAATAAAATATATCAGAGGTCAGAAAACATCTCACAGCGGAATGAATAAAATATAATGTAATCAAAATATATCCTTATCATAGTAATAATATTGCGTAGCCAGTATCCAAAGCTATCGTATCTCTACCACAAATCTAATCGGCAGGTATGTAATGAGGAGGGGGTCAGAACACAGGTTCTTGTGACTGGATTTAAACTATACATTTTGGATAACCCTACATATACTGTTCAATCACATTTTCTTGTTTATTAGTTCACTTGGGTTAAAAACACTTAAGGCTTACACACACGTCGTACCCATTTACTCCCAGTGGATTAACCTAATTCAGTATATATGTCTCAGGAAGCCACATGCTTCCCTTCCAGTCCTTCAGAGCCGACAGAATAATCATATGAACGTGCGCTCCCCTCGTGCCTCATTACACCACGATGATCCACCCTGTTGGGTTATTCACCCTCAAACGTGCGAACTAGTCCAAGCGCCTCATTTTAATATGTTATTAGACCCTATATCTTGTAACAACCAGTATTTTGAATAACATGTTATAACATTAATCAAGGCATAATTAAATGTTAAAATCTGAATCAAGGGAAACGGCTGTGCCATTGCGTTCGTCTCGGAAAAATACGCGAAATAGAGTCCGAGTTTTCGAAAATCGGAGTCCGTATGACCAAGTTATGGCCCGTCAAAGTTTTCAGAAAATTTCAAGTTCAAAAACAGTTCAAATTTCAAATCTGGAGCCAAACAGACTGGGCGGGAAAGTTTCCCGCCCAGCCCCGAAGTCGACTGGGGAGTCGACTTGGGAGTCGACACACCCCAGCTGGTGTCGACTGCCCAGTCGACACCCCTGTCGACCTGGGTGGTCGGGCCAGTTTGGCCTGGTGCACCTGCTGTCCCCTTTGAGTCATGTTTTGAGGCCTGTGACGAGATTTGATGGCTCAGATCTAAACTAGGGTTAATCCTATGGCCTAAACTAACCTAAACTTCTATAAAAAGACCCTAAGACCTAGCCTAAACCCACACAAATCAATCCTACAACTAAGTGCTGCCAAAATGCTCCCTAATCATGGCCTCCATCTTCATCTTGAGAGCTTCTAAGGAAAATAGGAGCAAGCTTTCTTCTTTCTATCAAAGGAGCTACTTATTCTCAAGGCTATTTGCGTTGCTACATCATTCCTAGAGCTTCTACAACGTCTCTATCTTGTTCTATTGTGTTCTAGTTCTCATAGCCACGCTTTGTAAGCCCTCCTCTACTCTTAGATCTAAACTATGAACTTAATATGACATGTAGCAAGTTGAAATGAGACTTTTGTGTTATGCTTGCCTTGGATTTCATTCATAGATTCATTCATGACCCTTTTGATCTATGTTTGTGGACCTAATGTTTACCTATCATGAATCTAGTACCATTTATGTTGACTTTTGGGTGGAAAGCTATGAGCTTTATGTGGTGATTGTGCATAAATGCAACATAGAACCCCTCATGACCTTGATATTAACTTGCCATGAAGGACCTATATGCTAATCACAAGTTTATCACCCTATTTGCTAAGTTTAATGCCATACATGTGTAGATTGGAATTGGACCTAAGTGCAATATTTGCCTTGAACCCATCATCATATGCATAGATCTATTCATGCCTCTCTTGATCTATGATTGTGGATCTATCATGAACCTAGTACCGTTCATGTTGACTTTAGGAAAAAATGCTATGAAATGGATTATGGCTTATGCATGTTAACAAACCTTAATCCCTCATGTCCCTTAACATGCATATGATAACGTTGAACCTATTTGCTATGCACAAGTTAGGATTGTCACCCTTTATACTATTGTCATGTTTGAGGCCAAATCACCTTTATGCTATCATACATGTTTTTAGGCCAATATGCTATAAGCAAGTTATGATGAGCACCTTTGCCTCATATATCACCATGTTAAACTTGTGATAGACTTTGCCACTTTATGCCCAACTTATCATATCATTATGTTCCCCCTTTGATCTATTTGTGTTGATGCGAACTTACGTGCGATGGGGTTACGTTATGGGTAAACTTAAATGACACGAAACATGACTTGAAAATATGATATGTGATTATGCTTGAAAACTTGAACGTGGACATGACATGTAGAAAACATGAAAGTGGCCAACTCGAGGTTGGGTTGAGTTTGTAGCATAAATCTACCCGGAACCGACCGGCTTAAGTAGTAGCTACAAACAATAGGACCCAATGTGAGTAGTTGGTCATATCGCGCTTAAAACCCGAGGTTAGACTAGGTTGTGGTGTAAAGCTACCCGGACCCGCCTGGCTTAACTAGTAACCACAACAAGGTCTAATGTGAGAGGTTGGGGTGCATTAAGTTAATTAATGCCACATGATAGGGTTAAGTCATGGACTACTTGAATACTTAACCAATTAAACACGATGGATTGGTAGGGTTAAGTCATGGACTACTTGAATACTTAACCAATTAAACACGATGGATTGGTAGGGTTAAGTCATAGACCACTTGAATATACTTGACCAGTTGAACACGATGTATTGATATGGTTAAGTCATGAACTTCTTGGATACACTTGACCAACTCAATACATGGTTAGGATAGGGTTAACCACACTTAACCCGTTTGACAATCCTAGTTACGTGGTCCTTTTCAGCAGTAACCTATAGTATCATGGATACCCTAGGACTAGGATAGGGTGGGGCACGATTACTGGGCTGATTGTAAGAGACCAAAAGAGACGGCTGAATGGTGCACCAGTTAAGTTCAGGCGGACCATGGTCGTGCACATTAAGTCCGGAGTTGAACATGGGCACCGGTAGGTTTAGACTGTGCGTGCTCGTTTTGTGTCTGTGGTTTACACCCTAGGACTCGATACACCCTAGGGTGGACCTTGCACAGTTAACTACATTCCATGATTAAGCCGTATGACACCGATACACGACGAGTTAGGCTTATAGGGAGCCGATCGACTAGACTGAGTAGTTGGACCTTGATTTAGGTCATCTCATGAGTTTGGGCCAATATTGGGCTAAGGGATCATTTCTTGTTTATAGTTGACATGGATTAGAATACTAGTACACTTGGTCAACTTACCCTTGTATATGCGATGCCACACTTGATCTATCTTGTTAACTATTTACCATGCCAGTTTAGTTACCATCCTTATGTTTCATCTCAGTTTCTCATGTCCAGTTAATTTTACTAGTTTTTATACTAATAGTAGGTAGGACTTACCAGTCTTTATGACTGACCTGTTTTCCTTTCGCCTCTTTTCTTCCGTTCCCCCCCAGGTTCTCAAGGTGGGAACACTAGCACCTAGCTTGGATCTTTGGCTTACTTTTCTGACAGCTCATGTACGGTTTGGACTTGAGCTTTGCTATGGCTACACCACTGTTATCTCTGGGGAATAATTTACTTATGTATTTTTCAGTTTATGTTTTCTAGACTTGTAGTAGCTGGAAAAATGATGACTAAGTACTTTGATGTAACTTGACTATGGTTTTGAAATAGTAATTTTATCCGCTGCTTTATTTACTCTGTTTTACTCATATGTTCTGTCTTGTGATATCTTCATGCATGTTTACCCCGTTTAACGCCCCTCCAAAGCTGGTGTACTTGCAAGAGTGACCCTGGCGGAGGTGGGGTGTTACATTTGGTATCAGAGCATAAGGTTTACAAGATTTGAGCAAAAGATTTTAAAAACTTACCTTTTGAAAAACTATTTTCAAAATTGATTATAAAGAAATATTTTTCCAAGAAAAGTCTAGTTTATTTTAAAAGGCTATTCCCCAAAAGCCATTAGCACTATCCTTTGTTTCCTCATTCTGAATCTATCTTTTTCTTCGTTTCAGTATGGCCGATAATTTTGCCATTCTGGAGGGCGTATCAGTACCTCTTTGGTATTGAAGGTACATGGAGGCAAGGGCGAATGAAGCCAGCCCCGCGGACATTCCTCCTCCTCCCCCCATGGCTAACATTCCTCCTCCTCCCGTAGCTGAGGTTCCTCCTCCTCCTCCTCAGCATCCACAAGCGGATTTCGCGAAGATTTGCAAGGACTTTAAGGCGATGGGTGGCAATAATTTTATTGGGACGGAGACTTTTGTTGAGGCAAGAAACTGGTTAAAGGGAACTGAAGACCTCCTTGCTATCTTTGATATAGAAGACCATAGGAAAGTTCTGTTAGCGGTATGGCTGTTGAAAGGGGAAGCTGCATATTGGTGGGTAGTCACCACCACTACTAGGCCAATTCAGACTTGGGATAACTTTAGGAGAAGGTTTGGACTGAGGTTTCTATCATCGACAGAAGAGAACCTTCAGATGGAGAGGTTCCTATCACTAAAGCAAGGGGACATGACCATCAGGGAATACATGGATAAGTTTAATCAGCTTGCTCGGTTTGGTTTAGACTTGGTTAACACAGCTCAGAAGAAGGCCTTACACTTTGCTCTAGGATTGAACGAGCCATTGCACGGTTTGGCCATGTCTCACATACCCATGGGGGCGACCTTCGAGAGTTTGGTAAATATGGCCCTGCTTCAAGAGGAAGATAAGAGTGGTAAAAAGGAAGTCAAGTTGAATGAGTCTCAAGGCAAGAAGGTAGATTCCGAGAAAGGAGGCAAGGACAACAACAACCGCAATGACAACAAGACCAGGGAGACAAGGAAGTGCAACTTCTGTGGGATCACTGGGCACATAGCCAAAGACTGTAGGAAGAATAAAAGGAAGTTGGACGAATGCTTTCATTGTGGAGAGTCTGGACACTATAGCAAGGATTGCCCGAAAATGCGAGGACAAGGGCAAAGGCAAACTCAGCAAGCAGGACCCTCTGGAGGGCAGTTGCAGGCTCTCAACGCTCTTCCAGCTCTTGATCGAGGTAGTAATTCTGTAGAAAGCCTTGTTTACATTTCTGACTTTTCTTGTTCGTACCTTATTTGGTTCTGGCGCATCGCATAGTTTTATTTCTTCCGATCTTGTTGAAAGTTTGCACCTAAGTACTAGTCTAGTTGAGGATCCCGTTAGAGTTTCAAATCCAATTTGGGGGTTCCGCCCATTTATCTATGATTTGTGTGGATCTATTTTGACCGTAGAATTCATGTGTAATGCTTATGTTCTCGGGTTTATGGGATACGGGTTGATTTTGGGCATGGATTGGTTGTCCAGTTATGGAGCCATTCTTGACTGTAAGCATAGGGTAGTGAGGCTCATGACTCGCCTCGGTAATACCCTAGAAATTTCTTGTAACCCTATGGATCCCGTCATGTTATGTTATCTTGAATCTCTTGACTCGTTCATCGATGATCTGCAATATGTGAGAGTGGTCCGAGAATATCCTGATGTCTTTGAAAAGGTTAAGGGGTTACCCCCTAAACGCGAGATAGATTTCTGCATTTATCTTGTTGATAATGTCAAGCCAGTTTCATTGCCCGATAGGCACAAGGCCCAGCGAGAAAGAAAGGAGCTTAGTAAGCAAGTCAAGGAGTTGCTTGAGAAGAATTTTATTAGGCGAAGCATTTCTGAATGGGGTGCTCCTGTGGTGTTCGCTGCTAAGGCGGATGGTTCGGTTCGTCTATGTTTTGATTATCGTGAGTTAAACAAGCTGACAAAGAAGAATAGGCACCCGTTACCAAGGATTGATGATCTTTTTGACCAACTTGTTGGTGCTTCTGTTTTCTCTCAACTCGATCTAGCCACCGAATTCCATCAGCTTAGAGTGGCTGAGGATAGTATTGACAAGACTGCGTTTAGGACTCCAAACGGATTCTTTGAATAGCTCGTCATGCCATTCGGTTTGACTAATGCACCCTCCTACTTCGTGGATTTGATAAGTAGGGTGTTCAGGGAGTTCCTTAACAAGTTTGTGGTTGCTTTCGTGGATGATATTCTGATCTTCTCAAAGGATGAGGAAGAACATGCTAGACATCTCAAGGAAGTGATGGATACGCTTAGAGCTCATCAGTTGAAAGCCAAGTTCTCCAAATGCCATTTTTGGAGAAAGGAAGTTCGGTTTCTTGGACATATAGTTTTTAAGAAAGGCATAGCTGTGGATCCCGCGAAAGTGGTTGCAGTTCAAGACTGGAAAACTCCTAAGAATGCAACTGAAGTAAGAAGCTTTCTCGGTCTGGCAGGCTTTTATAAGAAGTTCATTAAGGACTTCGCAAAAATATCAGCCCCTCTTACTAAGTTAACAAAGAAGAATTTAGTCTTTGCATGGGACTTAGAGTGTGAGCTTGCTTTTCAAAAGGCTTGAGAGAACCCTTACCACAGCTCCAGTTCTAGCATAACCCGATGGGGGTAAGATGTTTACCATGTACACCGATGCATGTGGCACGGGATTAGGTGCTGTCTTGATGCAAGAAGGAAGAGTGATATGTTATGGGGGGGTAGGAAACTTAAAGTTCATGAGAAGAACTATCCCACGCATGATTTGAAGTTGGAGATATGGTCTTTGTGAAAGTTTCTCCCTTGCGTAGTGTGGTTCGTTTTGGAGCAGTTGGGAAGCTAGCACCAAGGTTCGTAGGACCCTTCCCTATCAAAGAGAGGATTGGGAAGATGGCTTGTAAGGTGGAATTGCCCGAGAAGTTGGCCGGAGTGCACAACGTTTTTCAAGTCTCGCATCCCCGAAAGTGCCTACGTGAGTCAGCCAAGGTGGTTGACCCTAGCATTCGTGAAGGTGTGGAGGTGGAGAAAGGGGCAACCCTAAGGTGAGCTCCGATCCGTGTCTTGGGAATGGAGATCAAGAAGCTTAGGAATCGAGAAGTCAAGTTAGTCAAGGTTCAGTGGAGTGAAGCCGAAGAGGACACAACTTGGGAAACCGAGGAGAAGATGCGCGTGCTTCACCCATTTCTTTTTGAGGGTACATTCTCAATCTCTTTTCCTATAAGTCAGCATATCTTTCTTTTGGTATCCATGTTTATCTTGTTATTTCGTTAACCTCGTCATGAGAACCTTAGGTAGAAACCCTTCGGATGAAACATGTATTTGAAACATGTTATGCTTGATGTTTGCAAGTGGTTGCAAGTGTTTGCAAGTGGATACTCGTGGATGCATGATACACATTAGGCACTAAGATCGGCTCACACACTTTCATATTACATATGCATGAGTGCTTATACTTATTCATGGATGAAACTTGTTATGCTATCACGTGGATGTTGCATATGGATGAATGTTATGTGCACTCATGTAGAGATTATAAGTTATGTTAGGAATTTGCATACATATGGACTCATTTCACTAACATACTTTGCATTAAGAAGGTTTACTGAATCAGTAACTGCCTGATTTTCGCATTAGATAAGTACATATACACACACCTTCCGCATATGATCATACAACATTTAGAATCTTTTAAGGACAATGACTGCTCGTGGATGATGTTTTGAGTAGATGGATGATGGATGGTAGGATACGTTCTTCCTAACTTGAAGATTTCGGGGACGAAATCCTGTAAGGTGGGGAGAATGTAACAACCCGTATTTTGAATAACATGTTATAACATTAATCAAGGAAGAATTAAATGTTAAAATCTGAATCAAGGGAAACGGGCTATGCCATTGCGTTCGTCTCGGAAAAATACACGAAATAGAGTATGAGTTTTCGAAAAACGGAGTCCGTATGACCAAATTATGGCCCGTCAAAGTTTTCAGAAAATTTCAAGTTCAAAAACAGTTCAAATTTCAAATCTGGAGCCAAATAGACTGGGCGGGAAAGTTTCCCGCCCAGCCCCAAATTGGACTGGGGAGTCGACTTGGGAGTCGACACACCCCAACTGGTGTCAACTGCCCAGTCGACACCCCTGTCGACCTGGGTGGTCGGGCCAGTTTGGCCTGGTGCACCTGCTGTCCCCTTTGAGTCATGTTTTGAGGCTTGTGACGAGATTTGATGGCTCAGATCTAAACTAGGGTTAATCCTATGGCCTAAACTAACCTAAACTTCTATAAAAAGTCCCTAAGACCTAGCCTAAACCCACACAAATCAATCCTACAACTAAGTGCTGCGAAAATGCTCCCTAATCATGGCCTCCATCTTCATCTTGAGAGCTCCTAAGGCAAAAAGGAGCAAGCTTTCTTCTTTCTATCAAAGGAGCTACTTATTCTCAAGGCTATTTGCGTTGCTACATCATTCCTAGAGCTTCTACAACGTCTCTATCTTGTTCTATTGTGTTCTAGTTCTCATAGCCACACTTTGTAAGCCCTCCTCTACTCTTAGATCTAAACTATGAACTTAATATGACATGTAGCAAGTTGAAATGAGACTTTTGTGTTATGCTTGCCTTGGATTTCATGCATAGATTCATTCATGACCCTTTTGATCTATGTTTATGGACCTAATGTTTACCTATCATGAATCTAGTACCATTTGTGTTGACTTTTGGGTGGAAAGATATGAGCTTTATGTGGTGATTGTGCATAAATGCAACATAGAACCCCTCATGACCTTGATATTAACTTGCCATGATGGACCTATATGCTAATCACAAGTTTATCACCCTATTTGCTAAGTTTAATGCCATACATGTGTAGATTGGAATTGGACCTAAGTGCAATATTTGCCTTGAACCCATCATCATATGCATAGATCTATTCATGCCTCTCTTGATCTATGATTGTGGATCTATCATGAACCTAGTACCGTTCATGTTGACTTTAGGGAAAAATGCTATGAAATGTATTATGGCTTATGCATGTTAACAAACCTTAATCCCTCATGTCCCTTAACATGCATATGATAACGTTGAACCTATTTGCTATGCACAAGTTAGGATTTTCACCCTTTATACTATTGTCATGTTTGAGGCCAAATCACCTTTATGCTATCATACATGTTTTGAGGCCAATATGCTATAAGCAAGTTATGATGAGCACCTTTGCCTCATATATCACCATGTTAAACTTGTGATAGACTTTGCCACTTTATGCCCAACTTATTATATCATTATGTTCCCCCTTTTGATCTATTTGTGTTGATGCGAACTTACTTGCGATGGGGTTACGTTATGGGTAAACTTAAAAGACATGAAACATGACTTGAAAATATGACATGTGATTATGCTTGAAAACATGAACGTGGACATGACATGTAGAAAACATGAAAGTGGCCAACTCGAGGTTGGGTTGAGTTTGTAGCATAAATCTACCCGGAACCGACCGGCTTAACTAGTAGCTACAAACAATAGGACCCAATGTGAGTAGTTGGTCATGTCGCGCTTAAAACCCGAGGTTAGACTAGGTTGTGGTGTAAAGCTATCCGGACCCGCCCGGCTTAACTAGTAACCACAACAAGGTCTAATGTGAGAGGTTGGGGTGCATTAAGTTAATTAATGCCACATGATAGGGTTAAGTCATGGACTACTTGAATACTTAACCAATTAAACACGATGGATTGGTAGGGTTAAGTCATGGACTACTTGAATACTTAACCAATTAAACACGATGGATTGGTAGGGTTAACTCATAGACCAATTGAATATACTTGACCAGTTGAACACGATGTATTGATAAGGTTAAGTCATGAACTGCTTGGATACACTTGACCAACTCAATACATGGTTAGGATAGGGTTAACCACACTTAACCCGTTTGAAAATCCTAGTTACGTGGTCCTTTTCAGCAGTAACCTATAGTATCATGGATACCCTAGGACTAGGCTAGGGTGGGGCACGATTACTGGGCTGATTGTAAGAGACCAAAAGAGACGGCTGAATGGTGCACCAGTTAAGTTCAGGCGGACCATGGTCGTGCACATTAAGTCCGGAGTTGAACATGGGCACCGGTAGGTTTAGACTATGCGTGCTTGTTTTGTGTCTATGGTTTACCCCCTAGGACTGGATACACCCTAGGGTGGACCTTGCACAGTTAACTACATTCCATGATTAAGCCGTATGACACGGATACATGACGAGTTAGGCTTATAGGGAGCCGATTGACTAGACCGAGTAGTTGGACCTTGATTTAGGTCATCTCATGAGTTTGGGCCAATATTGGGCTAAGGGATCATTTCTTGTTTATACTTGACATGGATTAGAATACTAGTACACTTGGTGCAACTTAACCTTGTATATGCGATGCCACATTTGATCTATCTTGTTAACTATTTACCATGCCAGTTTAGTTACCATCCTTATGTTTCATCTCAGTTTCTCATGTCCAGTTAATTTTACTAGTTTTTATACTAATAGTAGGTAGGACTTACCAGTCTTTATGACTGACCTGTTTTCCTTTCGCCTCTTTTCTTCCGTTCCCCCCCATGTTCTCAGGGTGGGAACACTAGCACCTAGCTTGGATCTTTGGCTTACTTTTCTGACAGCTCATGTACGGTTTGGACTTGAGCTTTGCTATGGCTACACCACTGTTATCTTTGGGGAATAATTTACTTATGTATTTTTCAGTTTATGTTTTCTAGACTTGTAGTAGCTGGAAAAATGATGACTAAGTACTTTGATGTAACTTGACTATGGTTTTGAAATAGTAATTTTATCCGCTGCTTTATTTACTCTGTTTTACTCATATGTTCTGTCTTGTGATATCTTCATGCATGTTTACCCCGTTTAACGCCCCTCCAAAGCTGGTGTACTTGCAAGAGTGACCCTGGCGGAGGAGGGGTGTTACATATCTAAACATCTTTATATGCTTGCTTTACCTCATCAGGTTTCCACTTAATTTGGTTATTCCCATTCACATTGACTTCTTATTCAAGTTACCAAGTTCCTCTTGCTTGTTAATTTCAGTCATATAACATAACCCATTTAAGCCTATTAATAAGCCCACAACATGGTATTCTCTAGATTGTGATCCAAGGTCTGTAATTCACAATCCCTTTATATTCTTGTTTGATTTCATTGTTACAATAACATGTTCTACTTAATATGTAATCAAGTATATCTCAATTCACATGTTTTCTGTTTAACATGTCAGTCATAATTTATGATTAAATATAACTTATTTCATTTCATAAGTTTGCATCATTCTTTCCTATTTAATCATAATTCCATCTTACATTGTCACTACAACTTATCCTTTTTTACTTATTAACTTAGTTCTCTTAACTAAGATTCACTAATAAGTCTCCTTTCCATCTATTATAACCAATGTTGTAATTTCCCCTTGTCCCTAGGACAAGCCTTAACATGTTATTCCTATCGGCAGATTTCAGATTTCCAAGTTTACAGATTACTTAATTTATAATTAAGTACAACTTCTTACATTTCATAAATTTCCCCCCTTTTCTCTACTTATTACAAATAACTGGTTTTAGGTTTCCACATTTACTGATTACTTAACTTACAATTAAGTACCACTTATCTCATTACACAAGTTATCTCATTTTCTTACTAGTTTATTATAACCTAAGTTATAATCTCCGCTTGTCTCTAGGACAAGTCTACCTATTATATAACATTATCATTAATGTAATTTATTTATAATAGGTTATTATCATTCCTCGTTCATTCCAATCCTTTTACTGTTGTAACCTTTATTCATTTCCATTAATTACAATAAATTCCATTTATTTCTATCCTTTTATATATATGCTTATGTACTAGACCTCTCACATTAAGCCTACCACTTGTGGATGCTGGATTTGCCGGGCTGTTCCGGGCAGACTTCTTCCACAAGTTGACTTAACCTCGTGTCTGAGCACTGTTACATGTTTTATTTACGCACTAGACCCCTCACATTAAATTAACAGGTTGCGGGTGCTGGATTTTCCTTGAGGTTCCAGGCAAACTTCTACCACAAGTTGAATTTAATCTCGTGTCTAAATGCAGTTAAAGTTTTCTATCTACTGTAAAATTTTTACATATTTTAGGCATGTCCTTCTTTCAAATTTTTACTATAATCTATATTTTAAATATCGTCATATTAAGCCCGTTATATGTCGCATGTCCTTTCTAACATGTAATTAATTTTATCTCAAAATAACATGTGATCGTCAAATCATGTACTTATTCTAATTTTACATGTAATTATTGCAATTTCTACAATTAAGGGTTCAAGTACATAAGTGTCACAAGTTAACTTGCAATTAGAATAATAGTAACCACTACACATATTTTAACAAGTATACATTTGAGCATGTGAACATTTCAGCACATTAGACGTTTCAACATATGAATTTCCAACATATTAATATCTCAACATGTCATATTAGCATTTCAACACTTTTAATCATTCTAGCAGGTTTACATTACAGATTAACGGGGAATGTTAAACGATAATATATCATTATCAAAAATGATATAACTTAAATCCACTCACCTAATTTGCTTTCCAAATCCTGAATCTGGTCCAGATTCTAATGTTCCAAGGTCCTCCTAACTGAATTTAGAACCTAGCAACCATGGATCCATAATTCTTACTGAAAGAAAAAGGGAAGAAAGGGGAGAAAATTGAAATAGACCAGATCCAAGAAATTATCTTACTTTGAATATGGTTCTAAACACCTTCTTATTAATAGTCATTCTTTTCCTCTAGATGTTTATTCATAATTTTCCTAAACTAATTATCTTATTTTTCTGAAGAGATCTGAGGAGGAAGAAGAATGGCAGAATATAGACGTTGTCTCAAAAATATGAGATTCAGGATAGGCTCTGCTAGCATATTTATAGGTGTTCAGGATCTTATCGTACATGAAGCGTTGAGTCAGCATTGAACCTAATTAAGATAATAGTATAAATACGTTGATGAATTGTAACAACCCGGAATTTTGGGGCCAATTTAAAATTTATTTTAAGTGATTTTAATAAGTTTGATATTTAAATAATCTATTTTAAATAATAATGATCACAAATTTGATTTAAATCGAAGTTAGAATGAATGATTTAATTTTAATTAACAAAAGAGTTAGAAATAGCGCGGTAGTTTGAAAAGTCAAACTTGAACTTTGACTGACCGTACAGGTTGCAAAATTTAACGGATTTTAGTGAAACGAAAAATATTAGAATCTATTTAAAAATATCTTTCTAACGAATCTGAAAAATCGAAATTTCATAGCGGAAATCAAAAGTTATGGCCAATTCAATTTTTAGAAAGGTCGCTGTAGAATTTATATAATATATAGGGCCCGAAAGGCTACTTTTCACATATATAGGAATTTCGACTCGAAACCACTTCCATTGAGTTCAGAATGACGTTTCTGCATTGAAAAACAGTAAACACTTATATATTTTGAGTTTCGAAAATTATTTGTTTAAAAATGTATTTTTAATATTAAATATATTGGCCTTGAAAATAGTTATTTTTCAAACGACCACCGTTTTCGACGAAACCACTTTTGTTGGAACCGGAATGTCAAATTATTGCTAGGTTTCAATTTTCAGAATTTTTCGAATTAATATGTGAGCGTGGCAGAAGAAAATGTGTTTTGAATATTTACAGTTAAATTTGAACGCCTTAAAAATAGCCATTTTTCAAACAGTCTCAGAATTCGACGAAAATAATTTTGTTGGATTCGTATCATCATAAGAAAGCTAAAAATATTTTTTTTAGAATTTTCCGAGGTCGTATGTGACCCCGGCATATTTAAATGTACGGTAGGAATTAAATAATTAATTTAATATTGTATTTTCAATTAAAACCGAAAAAAACGTACAGACATCAGAATTAGAGCCCGGGACATATCCCATCGCGTTCAGAAGGCCTCAAAACGTTAAGATCGACAGTAAGCAGGACCAAATCCGAGAAAGTCCAAAAATCCACTTTATTTCACGAAATTCAGAATTAAATATTAAAATATTATTAAATCCGAAAACCCTAACCCTAATTTGGCCAGCCGCCATGTCCAAACCGAAGGCCAGAAATCACCCAAATTCAAACGCTAATATCTCTCAATCCGTTCGACGAAAATTGACGAATGACCTACCAAATCGAAGAGAATTCAGAGGGCTACAAATCTATACGGTTAAGATCGGATTTTGGTGCACGGATTTTGTGAATTTTGGCTGAGAAGTTGCTGCGTTTTTGGTGGATTTCGAGGTGATTGGGGAGGCCGAGCTTCAAGGGGTTGGTGGTGTAGGTTGCTCTCGGCATGGCGGTCGCGGTGGTGGTGTTGGATCGGATGCTAGATGGCCAGAGGGGGGTGCGACTAGAAGCTTTGGAAGGGGAGCATGGGTTTCGGCCGAAGTGTTTGAACGTGGGAGAAGAAGGTCCGAAACTATTATTTTATTATTTTATTTTATTTTAATATTTTAATTTTCCGATCTTTAAAAATTCATAACTCTCTCATACGAGGTCCGTTTGACAAACCGTAAATTGCGCTGGACTCGTCTTTCCGAGCTCTTCGCGATAGCGCAGACCGCGGCTGAAACGGAGACAGTTGATTTTCAACCAAAATTTGAGGTGAGAGTTCAAATCTTTATTATTTAATTAATTATTAATTTATTTTCTCACATTAAAATAATTGTATGATGATGATGATTTAGTTCTGAAATGTTTTGTGTGTATGAATTATCGATTGTTGCTTGTGGTGTGCTTATTGTTCATGTTATGCTTAAATCCGTCTTTAAATTGTATATGTTATTGAGTTTAAATTGCAGTTGGAAAATTAAATCTAAATTTAGATTTAAAACATATTTTATTCAGATCTAGACGTTCTAATTTATTTTATTATAATGTCCTTTTCATTTTTCTGAAATGAACAAAGAAATGGAACGACAAATAAAACTTTATTTTTATTTGTTGATGTTACAATGAAATTTGAACGACAAATAAAGCGTACCTCTATTTGTTGATACTACAATATAATCGGAATGACGAAAAAAAACTCTTTTTATTGGTTGATTTTACTATGGAAATTGAATGACAAATAGAATATTATTTTTATTTGTTTGTTTACAATAGACTATGAACAACGAATAAAATATATTTCTTTTTGTTTGCCTGAAAGGTTAACTAACAAAGTTCTCATTTTTGGTTGCATAAAAAGAAAACAAAAACTCTCAATTTTGTTGCATTAAAAGTTAACGAACAAAAATTCATATTTTTGTCATTGAATAAAAACGAAACTTACTTTTTTTTTATTTATTTATTTACATTTCATAATGCAAATATCACTTGAAAATAAAACTTACCTTTTTATTTATATTTTATAATGTAAATATGACCTGAAAACTAAAACTTATTTTATTATTTGCATATTATAATGCAAATGAGACTTGAAAACAAAACTTACATTTTTGTTAACATTTCATGATGTGAATATAACTTGATGATAAAGCTATTTTTATTATTTGCATACTATAATGAAAATAAAACTTGAAAATAAAATTTACATTTTTATTTGCACTTTATAATACGAATATAACATTGAAAATAAAACTTACCTTTTCATTTGCATTTTATAATGCAAATACAACATAAGGATAGAACCTACTTTTTATATGCAATTTACAATGTAAAATAAAAAGTACATTTTTATATGTAATTAGAAAGGGGATTTGCAATAAAAAAATAAACTTACATTTTTATATGTAATATATGATGGGATATATAATTGTAAAATAAAGTTTACATTTTTATATGTAGTAAGAAATTGGAAATTCGCATTGATATTAAAATAACACTTTTTTAAAGATATCGCATTAGAATAAAAAGATAATTTTTGTCGCTTTTTCTTTTAGAATTAAAAACATATTTTGTCACCTTTTCTTTTTAACATAAAAAGGGTCATTTTGTCGCTTCTTCTTTTTAACATTAAAAGAACATTTTTATGTCATGTTTCTTTTTAGCATTAAAAGAAGCATCTTTGTTGTTTTTCCTTTTAGTAATAAAAAGAACATTTTGCTTTCATTTCTTATGATAATATTTTATCGTCATTTTGAATGCGGTAAAAATAGAATTGTTAATGTTGAATATTTTATCGTCATTTTGAATGCGGTAAAAATAGAATTGTTAATGTTGAATATTTTATCGTCATTTTGAATGCGGTGAAAATAGAATAGTTAATGTTGTCATTTTTATCGACATTTTTGGTGCGATAAAAATAGACAATGTTAGTGATACATTTTTATCGACATTTTTGGTGCGATAAAAATAGACAATGTTAGTGATTCATTTTTATCGACATTTTTGGTGAGATAAAAATAGACAATGTTAGTGATTCATTTTATCGGCATTTTTGATGCGATAAAAATAGCAATGTTAATGTTACATTTTTATCATCATTTTAGATGCGATAAAAAGAATATATTTTTGTGTTACATTTTATTGTCTTTCTAGAGACAATAAAAAGAATAAAATTAAAGAATTACAATTTTATGTAAAATTGCTTTCATTGAAAAGAATAAATATAGAAGACGGGATTTTTGTTGTTAATAATAAACAATGAAAAAGGGAACATTTACATTTTGATGTAAATAAACAATAAAAAGAAAAATTACATTCAAAATGTAAGTTAGAATAAAAAGGACATTTTGTTAAAAAAAAAATATGTAAATTACAATAAAAAGTATAGAAATAAAGATCACATTTTTATTGGCCGTTTATAGGCAATAAAAGAGACATTTTTATCGTCGTGTTATATATTGTGTATTACACTGCCATTCACAAGTTACCCGACTTGTGTATGTGATTGGGACGATAATTTTCACACATCGCCCAAGTGCACAAATTAGTTTATCATTTGCTTGATTGGTTGAAAACCCCATACAGGTGTTGGGATGAAAATTCACATACACTAATCCCAATATTTAATTGTATGTTGATCGTTAGATCGACAGGCTGTGATGAGCGTTATTATTTAATTTTAACGCTTACACAGTGGAAATTACACTTTGGATGTAATGGATGACTTGATGATTATACTGTTATTGTCATATATATGATGTGTGTGAAATCCATATAATCCAAATTATATGGTAAATGTTTGAGTCGCATTTCGATTCAAGTGTTCTTTTAAATAAGACTATTTTTACATTAGAAATCCTTTTTATATAAAGTGCATATATTTTTCGTAATATATTTTCAATCAACTATATGTTAAACAAAGAATATTTGTAAAAGATAAAGATTTGTAAAATAAAGAATACTTCTCATTTAGAATCTTTTATATAAAGAATATGTTTATGATTATTTTAAAATATGTTTTTAAAAGATTACTAGCATTTGCAATTATATTTTGTGATATGAAATAAATTGAGATGTGAAGTGGATTTACCGTGGACGATGTTTTAAACGACATTTGTCCTTTAATCCAATTTACATTGAAATTATTATTTGGAAATTATGAATCTATTTTATAGATTTGAAAAAGGCATTTTCTAAAATCAAAGTCTTCCAATTTAATATATTAAATAGGAATTAAGTGGAAATTCTATTGGTAATAATTGAGATGGGCTTCTGTAAAAGAAGACCGATATTATATATGAAATTTAAGAGGCTTTGCCGTTATTCCATTTATATTATTAGTCCGATACAGAAATTTATATCGATTATGTATTGATTTGATTTCTGTGGAATTCCATATTTTTAGAAATTGATTTATAGATTTTATTTTAAATATTTATCTTTGATAAAATTAATGAGAATCTTCTAAAATGAATATCTTATTAAAAGAATATTCTGAGTTGGGATGTGACGAAATGTGTGATTTTCCAATATTTGTTTTTAATCCCAAATTACGCAAGTTATTCAGAAAGACCAGGTTTAACCCATTCTGAATAATCATCACGACGAGCAAGAGTCGAAGACGAAGACGGTGATTGAAGACCGAAGGTTTTCACATCGTTGGGATGATGATGACTGGTATCTTGAATTGGGATTGGCCTTCCAAGGCAAGGTATTTGGTAATGATCGTCCAAACGCATTTGGAGATCGACGGGCACGTTGTTTCGCTCAGACCGAGAGTGGACTTGTAAATGGATTGCGTGTCTGACATTGTATTCCTTTCTACTGTATTTGTTGAACGCTACCGATTATATATTTCTATTTGGTGGTGAAGAATTTATTCTTTACTTATCACCCTTCTCTAAGACGTATGAGCTTAGAGGTTATATATATATTGGTAGATGATCAATAATATGGTAGGGTCTGACAATGTGACATGCTAAGATGCAAATGATCAAGGCTTTTGTTGAAAAGCAGGGCCTTGTGGAATGATCAAAGCATAGCCTATTACGGCATAGCTTTGTGTATATCGTGACTTCGCGAGCCTCACACCCCGGTATGAGTCAAAAACGGGATACGGACTGCAGGGAGTGCACACGTTTCTTTCTAGCTAGAGTGGTGTCAGTGACCTACCAGCCCTGACATTTTACTTATGTGGATGATGGATTTTGAGGTACCTCGTGTTTTATAGGCCGTTGGTGGTCATACTATAGGTTCAAAGGAACCGGGAAGCGTGTGTTCAGGCATAACTAATCCACTGCCGATAGGCGGGGACCGGCCCTGAAGATCCAAGGGTTCACTGCGGGGGATCCTGAGGCATTTGCTAGAGTGTCTCGAATCGGAGAGGAGCTTGCCCCTAGCCTCGACTCATGATGGAATCCAAATCTCCAATACGACCTTGCGGTTTTGATTGTAGAACTAGTACGGCGACATAGTATATGGTACCTATGCCGTCTAGGATTGATATTATATTTGAATGTTTTAAATATATATATACACACTGACAGTAATATCGTTTTCACGTATCAAGCATCTTTTGACCATTATAAGGTAAAACCCTATCCTCTGGTGTGCGTTGCATTGTGTGATGGGACCTGGGTCTTATAATGGTTTCATTTTTCTAAAAAGCATTACGTTATTTGACGATTTACTTTAATTATGCACTGGCAATCCAATGGAGTAAACCCGTTCCGCGTTAGCGGCGTGGTCCTGTGATTAGCCTACTTATTAGATAAGTTAAGTTAAGAATTCTCACACCAGTCCCACGACTGACCTGTAGTTTGTTTCACTTTGCAAACTCGGGTGCCCTCTTTCCACACGGGCAGTCGAGTAGCTTTTTGCAGATATAGTTAAGCAGGATCCTGGATTGAAGTCTGAAGCCAGGTCCAGAATATTGATGGCCTTCCGCTGAGATTAGTTCCGCTGCAATGTATTTAATTTTATTTAAATGTTTCTTCCGCTGTATTATTTATCGATGTACTCTGATATATTCTGTACTCTGATGTAACATTTATTATTGATGTTATAAAAGTCTGTGTTTTTGTTCTGATGTGTTGTATGCCCAAAGTTAAAGTATTCGTAGATTTTCACCTTTTGGGTCAGACCTGTGTGGTTTATGGTCGATTCAAAGGGCGGGAATTTGCGGGTCTTTACAGTTGGTATCAGAGCTCTGGTTAGCTCAAATCTTTGGGGTACAACTTGTTAGAACTGAACGAAAGACTCATCAGAGATTGGATTAGTAATGTCCAATAAGAATACTCATTAGAGATAGGATCAGCAGTATCCTATAATGAGTGGACTCGTTAGAGATGGGGTTAGTAATGCCCTAGAACGAGTTAAGAGTTACGAATTTATAATTAACGTATTTTTGATATTTATAATCTATTCTTTGAAATATGATTTTTATATATATAAAGTTATATATATTTTGAAAAGATAATCAACCATTAAAATTTAAAATTAAGATAGTTAATTTTACAATTTTTAGCTACGTTCCTTTTCGAGGACGAAAAGTTTTTAAGTGGGGGCGATTGTAACAACCCGGAATTTTGGGGCCAATTTAAAATTTATTTTAAGTGATTTTAATAAGTTTGATATTTAAATAATCTATTTTAAATAATAATGATCACAAATTTGATTTAAATCGAAGTTAGAATGAATGATTTAATTTTAATTAACAAAAGAGTTAGAAATAGCGCGGTAGTTTGAAAAGTCAAACTTGAACTTTGACTGACCGTACAGGTTGCAAAATTTAACGGATTTTAGTGAAACGAAAAATATTAGAATCTATTTAAAAATATCTTTCTAACGAATCTGAAAAATCGAAATTTCATAGCGGAAATCAAAAGTTATGGCCAATTCAATTTTTAGAAAGGTCGCTGTAGAATTTATATAATATATAGGGCCCGAAAGGCTACTTTTCACATATATAGGAATTTCGACTCGAAACCACTTCCATTGAGTTCAGAATGATGTTTCTGCATTGAAAAACAGTAAACACTTATATATTTTGAGTTTCGAAAATTATTTGTTTAAAAATGTATTTTTAATATTAAATATATTGGCCTTGAAAATAGTTATTTTTCAAACGACCACCGTTTTCGATGAAACCACTTTTGTTGGAACCGGAATATCAAATTATTGCTAGGTTGCAATTTTCAGAATTTTTCGAATTAATATGTGAGCGTGGCAGAGGAAAATGTGTTTTGACTATTTACAGTTAAATTTGAACGCCTTAAAAATAGCCATTTTTCAAACAGTCTCGGAATTCGACGAAAATAATTTTGTTGGATTCGTATCATCATAAGAAAGCTAAAAATATTTTTTTTAGAATTTTCCGAGGTCGTACGTGACCCCGGCATATTTAAATGTACGGTAGGAATTAAATAATTAATTTAATACTGTATTTTCAATTAAAACCGAAAAAAAACGTACAGACATCAGAATTAGAGCCCGGGACATAGCCCATCGCGTTCAGAAGGCCTCAAAACGTTAAGATCGACAGTAAGCAGGCCCGAATCCGAGAAAGTCCAAAAATCCACTTTATTTCACGAAATTCGGAATTAAATATTAAAATATTATTAAATCCGAAAACCCTAACCCTAATTTGGCCAGCCGCCATGTCCAAACCGAAGGCCAGAAATCACCCAAATTCAAACGCTAATATCTCTCAATCCGTTCGACGAAAATTGACGAATGACCTACCAAATCGAAGAGAATTCAGAGGGCTACAAATCTATACGGTTAAGATCGGATTTTGGTGCACGGATTTTGCGAATTTTGGCTGAGAAGTTGCTGCGTTTTTGGTGGATTTCGAGGTGATTGGGGAGGCCGAGCTTCAAGGGGTTGGTGGTGTAGGTTGCTCTCGGCATGGCGGTCGCGGTGGTGGTGTTGGATCGGATGCTAGATGGCCAGAGGGGGTGCGACTAGAAGCTTTGGAAGGGGAGCATGGGTTTCGGCCGAAGTGTTTGAACGTGGGAGAAGAAGGTCCGAAACTATTATTTTATTATTTTATTTTATTTTAATATTTTAATTTTCCGATCTTTAAAAATTCATAACTCTCTCATACGAGGTCCGTTTGACAAACCGTAAATTGCGCTGGACTCGTCTTTCCGAGCTCTTCGCGATGGCGCAGACCGCGGCTGAAACGGAGACAGTTGATTTTCAGCCAAAATTTGAGGTGAGAGTTCAAATCTTTATTATTTAATTAATTATTAATTTATTTTCCCACATTAAAATAATTGTATGATGATAATGATTTAGTTCTGAAATGTTTTGTGTGTATGAATTATCGATTGTTGCTTGTGGTGTGCTTATTGTTCATGTTATGCTTAAATCCGTCTTTAAATTGTATATGTTATTGAGTTTAAATTGCAGTTGGAAAATTAAATCTAAATTTAGATTTAAAACATATTTTATTCAGATCTAGACGTTCTAATTTATTTCATTATAATGTCCTTTTCATTTTTCTGAAATGAACAAAGAAATGGAACGACAAATAAAACTTTATTTTTATTTGTTGATGTTACAATGAAATTTGAACGACAAATAAAGCGTACCTCTATTTGTTGATACTACAATATAACCGGAATGATGAAAAAAAACTCTTTTTATTGGTTGATTTTACTATGGAAATTGAATGACAAATAGAATATTATTTTTATTTGTTTGTTTACAATAGACTATGAACAACGAATAAAATATATTTCTTTTTGTTTGCCTGAAAGGTTAACTAACAAAGTTCTCATTTTTGGTTGCATAAAAAGAAAACAAAAACTCTCAATTTTGTTGCATTAAAAGTTAACGAACAAAAAATCATATTTTTGTCATTGAATAAAAACGAAACTTACTTTTTATTTTTTTTTATTTATTTACATTTCATAATGCAAATATCACTTGAAAATAAAACTTACCTTTTTATTTATATTTTATAATGTAAATATGACCTGAAAACTAAAACTTATTTTATTATTTGCATATTATAATGCAAATGAGACTTGAAAACAAAACTTACATTTTTGTTAACATTTCATGATGTGAATATAACTTGATGATAAAGCTATTTTTATTATTTGCATACTATAATGAAAATAAAACTTGAAAATAAAATTTACATTTTTATTTGCACTTTATAATACGAATATAACATTGAAAATAAAACTTACCTTTTCATTTGCATTTTATAATGCAAATACAACATAAGGATAGAACCTACTTTTTATATGCAATTTACAATGTAAAATAAAAAGTACATTTTTATATGTAATTAGAAAGGGGATTTGCAATAAAAAAATAAACTTACATTTTTATATGTAATATATGATGGGATATATAATTGTAAAATAAAGTTTACATTTTTATATGTAGTAAGAAATTGGAAATTCGCATTGATATTAAAATAACACTTTTTTAAAGATATCGCATTAGAATAAAAAGATAATTTTTGTCGCTTTTTCTTTTAGAATTAAAAACATATTTTGTCACCTTTTCTTTTTAACACAAAAAGGGTCATTTTGTCGCTTCTTCTTTTTAACATTAAAAGAACATTTTTATGTCATGTTTCTTTTTAGCATTAAAAGAAGCATCTTTGTTGTTTTTCCTTTTAGTAATAAAAAGAACATTTTGCTTTCATTTCTTATGATAAAATTTTATCGTCATTTTGAATGCGGTAAAAATAGAATTGTTAATGTTGAATATTTTATCGTCATTTTGAATGCGGTAAAAATAGAATTGTTAATGTTGAATATTTTATCGTCATTTTGAATGCGGTGAAAATAGAATAGTTAATGTTGTCATTTTTATCGACATTTTTGGTGCGATAAAAATAGACAATGTTAGTGATTCATTTTTATCGACATTTTTGGTGCGATAAAAATAGACAATGTTAGTGATTCATTTTTATCGACATTTTTGGTGCGATAAAAATAGACAATGTTAGTGATTCATTTTATCGGCATTTTTGATGCGATAAAAATAGCAATGTTAATGTTACATTTTTATCATCATTTTAGATGCGATAAAAAGAATATATTTTTGTGTTACATTTTATTGTCTTTCTAGAGACAATAAAAAGAATAAAATTAAAGAATTACAATTTTATGTAAAATTGCTTTCATTGAAAAGAATAAATATAGAAGACGAGATTTTTGTTGTTAATAATAAACAATGAAAAAGGGAACATTTACATTTTGATGTAAATAAACAATAAAAAGAAAAATTACATTCAAAATGTAAGTTAGAATAAAAAGGACATTTTGTTAAAAAAAAATGTAAATTACAATAAAAAGTATAGAAATAAAGATCACATTTTTATTGGCCGTTTATAGGCAATAAAAGAGACATTTTTATCGTCGTGTTATATATTGTGTATTACACTGCCATTCACAAGTTACCCGACTTGTGTATGTGATTGGGACGATAATTTTCACACATCGCCCAAGTGCACAAATTAGTTTATCATTTGCTTGATTGGTTGAAAACCCCATACGGGTGTTGGGATGAAAATTCACATACACTAATCCCAATATTTAGTTGTATGTTGATCGTTAGATCGACAGGCTGTGATGAGCGTTATTATTTAATTTTAACGCTTACACAGTGGAAATTACACTTTGGATGTAATGGATGACTTGATGATTATACTGTTATTGTCATATATATGATGTGTGTGAAATCCATATAATCCAAATTATATGGTAAATGTTTGAGTCGCATTTCGATTCAAGTGTTCTTTTAAATAAGACTATTTTTACATTAGAAATCCTTTTTATATAAAGTGCATATATTTTTCGTAATATATTTTCAATCAACTATATGTTAAACAAAGAATATTTGTAAAAGATAAAGATTTGTAAAATAAAGAATACTTCTCATTTAGAATCTTTTATATAAAGAATATGTTTATGATTATTTTAAAATATGTTTTTAAAAGATTACTAGCATTTGCAATTATATTTTGTGATATGAAATAAATTGAGATGTGAAGTGGATTTACCGTGGACGATGTTTTAAACGACATTTGTCCTTTAATCC
This sequence comes from Allium sativum, assembly GCA_030737875.1. Lineage (NCBI taxonomy): Eukaryota > Viridiplantae > Streptophyta > Magnoliopsida > Asparagales > Amaryllidaceae > Allium > Allium sativum. The sequence continues at coordinate 194,525,229 of CM060920.1, forward strand.
AATTTACATTGAAATTATTATTTGGAAATTATGAATCTATTTTATAGATTTGAAAAAGGCATTTTCTAAAATCAAAGTCTTCCAATTTAATATATTAAATAGGAATTAAGTGGAAATTCTATTGGTAATAATTGAGATGGGCTTCTGTAAAAGAAGACCGATATTATATATGAAATTTAAGAGGCTTTGCCGTTATTCCATTTATATTATTAGTCCGATACAGAAATTTATATCGATTATGTATTGATTTGATTTCTGTGGAATTCCATATTTTTAGAAATTGATTTATAGATTTTATTTTAAATATTTATCTTTGATAAAATTAATGAGAATCTTCTAAAATGAATATCTTATTAAAAGAATATTCTGAGTTGGGATGTGATGAAATGTGTGATTTTCCAATATTTGTTTTTAATCCCAAATTACGCAAGTTATTCAGAAAGACCAGGTTTAACCCATTCTGAATAATCATCACGACGAGCAAGAGTCGAAGACGAAGACGGTGATTGAAGACCGAAGGTTTTCACATCGTTGGGATGATGATGACTGGTATCTTGAATTGGGATTGGCCTTCCAAGGCAAGGTATTTGGTAATGATCGTCCAAACGCATTTGGAGATCGACGGGCACGTTGTTTCGCTCAGACCGAGAGTGGACTTGTAAATGGATTGCGTGTCTGACATTGTATTCCTTTCTACTGTATTTTTTGAACGCTACCGATTATATATTTCTATTTGGTGGTGAAGAATTTATTCTTTACTTATCACCCTTCTCTAAGACGTATGAGCTTAGAGGTTATATATATATTGGTAGATGATCAATAATATGGTAGGGTCTGACAATGTGACATGCTAAGATGCAAATGATCAAGGCTTTTGTTGAAAAGCAGGGCCTTGTGGAATGATCAAAGCATAGCCTATTACGGCATAGCTTTGTGTATATCGTGACTTCGCGAGCCTCACACCCCGGTATGAGTCAAAAACGGGATACGGACTGCAGGGAGTGCACACGTTTCTTTCTAGCTAGAGTGGTGTCAGTGACCTACCAGCCCTGACATTTTACTTATGTGGATGATGGATTTTGAGGTACCTCGTGTTTTATAGGCCGTTGGTGGTCATACTATAGGTTCAAAGGAACCGGGAAGCGTGTGTTCAGGCATAACTAATCCACTGCCGATAGGCGGGGACCGGCCCTGAAGATCCAAAGGTTCACTGCGGGGGATCCTGAGGCATTTGCTAGAGTGTCTCGAATCGGAGAGGAGCTTGCCCCTAGCCTCGACTCATGATGGAATCCAAATCTCCAATACGACCTTGCGGTTTTGATTGTAGAACTAGTACGGCGACATAGTATATGGTACCTATGCCGTCTAGGATTGATATTATATTTGAATGTTTTAAATATATATATATACACACTGACAATAATATCGTTTTCACGTATCAAGCATCTTTTGACCATTATAAGGTAAAACCCTATCCTCTGGTGTGCGTTGCATTGTGTGATGGGACCTGGGTCTTATAATGGTTTCATTTTTCTAAAAAGCATTACGTTATTTGACGATTTACTTTAATTATGCACTGGCAATCCAATGGAGTAAACCCGTTCCGCGTTAGCGGCGTGGTCCTGTGATTATCCTACTTATTAGATAAGTTAAGTTAAGAATTCTCACACCAGTCCCACGACTGACCTGTAGTTTGTTTCACTTTGCAAACTCGGGTGCCCTCTTTCCACACGGGCAGTCGAGTAGCTTTTTGCAGATATAGTTAAGCAGGATCCTGGATTGAAGTCTGAAGCCGGGTCCAGAATATTGATGGCCTTCCGCTGAGATTAGTTCCGCTGCAATGTATTTAATTTAATTTAAATGTTTCTTCCGCTGTATTATTTATCGATGTACTCTGATATATTCTGTACTCTGATGTAACATTTATTATTGATGTTATAAAAGTCTGTGTTTTTGTTCTGATGTGTTGTATGCCCAAAGTTAAAGTATTCGTAGATTTTCACCTTTTGGGTCAGACCTGTGTGGTTTATGGTCGATTCAAAGGGCGGGAATTTGCGGGTCTTTACATGAATCTTCCCGGATCTAGGGGGTGTCGACCTCATAATGGGTCCGGCGAGCTGTTTTGGCGTAGAAGTTTGAATTTTGAATGTTTGAATTTCCAGAATTTATTTAACTGTTATATTCACATATAATCTTCTTATATGTATACAATTCTTCTAATGACCATTTTACATATACATATATACACACAACTTTTTATTTCGATTTCAAAATTCAAACGTGTTGTACCGTCATTTGATTCCTACCATATTTCTGTGATTGCAGCCTTGTTTTGAATTTTTCTCTTGTATATATATATATATACATATATATATGTTTGCACATATATGCATATATGCTTCCTCATATATATATATATGTGTGTGTGTTTTCTTCACTTCCTTATATGTATATTTTTCCTTATATGAGCGTTTATACATATTTTCTTTTTAGAACTTATGTTATTTTAGTCGTTCCCTCAAAACAAAAATATGACGCCAATGGGGATCGAACTCCGTACCTCTTGTATGCAAGCCACATGGTCTAAGCAACTAGACTACTAAGGTTATTGTTAACATGGCTTAGAACAATGGTAATTATTGTTCTCTTCTTAAATTCTCTTTTTCATGTTTGTTGTAATATTTCATTTAAACCATTGCATGAATCCTTTTCTTTTATTTCTCTCTTATTATTAATGCCTAATATTTGTAAATCAGTGCATGCAACATATTTACACTCCATGCAACCAATCCTTTCTTTCTTTTAATGCATGCATTACATTTTTATTTGCACTAATATTTTTCTTTTAAATGTTTATGTCTATGCATATATATACACATATGCATTATTAAATTTTTAAATTATCATAAAATACGGGGTGTTACAGAAAATCTATTTTTCTAAAATAGAATTTGAATTTCGAATGGGCTAGGGAAATATTAACTTGTTTTGAATAATAAAAACAAGTAGTGCATTTATAAACGATGTTTATAAATAAAATAGGATTGTTATCATGGGATAATTTGGAAATATAAATTCAAGCATGAATTTAATAGGAATTGTAAATCGTTTCGAAAAAGCAACTACGAATTTTATTCCGGAATTCATAATATAAACTGGATTGAGTTAAATCTAAGTAAGTTAAAGTAGAATTTGATTTCATCGAATTTTATAAAATATTTTATTTCCAGAGGATTTGGAATTTAAAATAGAAGATTGAATTATAAATAAATTCACAACCAAATTATGAAATCATCGACAATTAGGGATGGTCAGAAATATTAAGTTGGATTGGGAAAATTGGTTTAATATATATTTAAAATATATAGGAATGGTTTGTTGATGTCGCTTACCGGATATTTGAACTTCATGTAAGTCATTCGGTCATGCCCCACAGAGATGTAAGGTTCCTGCTGATAGGCCTTGCCCTATGAAGATCCCACTTCCTAGGCCTCCTCCTAGTAAGTGGGTGCCTAAAAAAAAAATTTCCTGAAGTGTGTAAAGAGGTAATACCAGTACCTGAAATAAGCTGGGTAGATGAAGAGAATACTTGGGTTCATGATCATTCTGAGATTTGATTCGATCCCAGTTCCATTTTTTGTAAGTACGTTAGTGACGTAGGTGAGACAAAAAGACTTTATTGTGAACCAGATGGCATTGAGTTAAAGTTAAGCAAATCAGGCACGTTAGGCGACCACAACAAGGAAATCATGACGGACGAGTCTTGGGATAGGAAATTTTTATTTAATGAACAGGCCGTGGATTATGTTAAAGGATTGGCTGGGCTGTTCTTCTCGCATATTAGGCACATGACTCCTTATACCGTGGATTTAGGTGCTTGTTCCTCCTCCAAGGAGGGTACTTAGGCTACCTTGTATTTTAATAGTAGTAGAAGTTCTTAGCTTATCTCATGTTTTATAACCATATTGTGTGCTGGCACTTCAAACTAACTTGTGTCTCTGTGCCTGTGCAGAGTCGCTTCCTTTTCTCCTTTTCTAATAAACAAGTGGCACAAACCACTATAAAACCGGACTGCCTTGCAAAAAATAAAATAAAATAGGAATGGAGCTGAAATTTTATCAATAAATGAAGTTTAAACGTTTATATTTAAATATAATTTAAAAGAACTAGTCGCGCCGCGGTAGTTCGTAATTTGACATTTCGAACTTCAACTGAGTATATAGAACTCAATTTAAGTCCGAATTCTTTGAAACAAGAATCATTAGGACCGATTGAATAATAGTTTTCTAATGGAAGAGAAAAATATAGACTTCGCCCAATAGATTTTGAGTTATGTCAAAATCAAATTTGCAGAAAAAACAGAGGTATAATTATTTATAAATTATAACGATTAAATAACTAAAATCAAAGGATATTAGGTTAATGGATTTCCATTATAAAAACCCAGACTTGAGTTATAAAATAAATGTGAACTCAAGTGGAGTAATGAATTGATTTTCGAAACAAAAAATCACATTTTAAATTATTGAATGAAGTTAACTAATTAGAAAAACAACTAGCTAATGGAGTTGGATCGAATTCAATTTTTGGTTAAGTAAATTGGTTTGATGAATAAAAATTTTGTAATTGAATACGAGGACTTGAATTAAATTTGGATTTGAATATGGAAAGTCAATACGACTTGTTTATCAGTTAATAACAATGTGTTTAAACACGGCTGATTCCAATTAATAGTGAAATGGGCAAATGAGCTAATTAAAGTATAAATTAGCGAATTGAATGGGACTAAATGAAAATGTTGAATGGAGTTGGAATAAATTGGGAATGATATATATTAAACAGGTGTGGAACGAAGTGGATGAAGAGATATAATTGAATGCCCAACAAAAGAGGTACGTATTTAATTTAATATGAGATTTTATGAGCCGATTTGGCAAGCCGCTTAGCCTTTTGATTTTCTTTCTGAACGGAAAGGGCCTAGAGAGGTGTTTTATAGTTGTACCGAGTGACCCGTACAAAGGAGACACTGGCAAAATTTTCTAGAAATTTAAGGAGATAATTTTTTTTAGAAAAGTTAGATTACCAAAAATTTACATATCAATTTTATATGAAATTTAATAAGCGAATAAATGTATAATGGAATTTTATAAGAAAGAAAGGGAATTTATAAAATTAAATCTTTAGAGATTGGAAAGAGAAACAATGTTTAAAATGATTGATGGTTTAAAAGCAAACGTTTTGCAGATTTAAATGATTTTTTTAATAAGAAGTTAAGAAATGGAGTTAAGGAAATTAGAAACTGATTGGAGATTAGTTGAGTTGAATGGCTTCTTGAGTATCGATATGATGTTGATTCCGGCCTTAGGGATTAATACTTTGGAAGTTGTTCTCTTACTAGTTTACAGTTAGGGACTGATGAATATGGAACAATAGTGATTTGTGAATATATGGAAATGTTTTTCAATATTAAAAAAAGATATTTTCTGGAATATAGAAAATAAATTGTTATGATGGATGGAAATGTTTTTCCAGGAATTGTGAGAGGTTAAACGGGTTTAAAGAAATATCTGGGTAAAGTTATTGAAGAGAAAATTAGGAAATGATAAATTTAATAATGAAATATTAATTAAGGGGCAAAGTGATTGTTTGATGCTTTGGATGAATGTTTGTTTTCCTTTGATAGTTAAATAACCGACTATCGAAGTGTTGACCAATATCGTTGTCAATATGGAGAGACCGGCCGGATTATTATCTAAGAATCACTCTATATTAGCAATAGCGTTGTGAATTAGATTATATGAAGACAATCGAAGATGGAGTAAAATGCAAGGGATTTTTCTGTTACTCCCAGGTAGAAATTACCTAAGATGGATAAGTGGAAATTGGGCCTTTGGCTTCGTTCAGTCCTAAAACGAACTTGTATGGACGAATGTCTGATAGAGTATTTCCAATGATCGCATATGTTGGTCTGTACAAGTATATATATGGTGGCGGTGAATTTATTCTCTTATTATATTATCCAAAATATATTTGTACAAATCAATTAATGTTTAACGAATTTGACAATGTGGCATTTAAAGTGATTGTGCTATCAATGAAAGGTAAGTAATCGTAGCATCAGACCATAACAACCGGGAAATGAAAAAAATCGACCAGGCTGCATGGCTAACTGGTAGCTCTCAATTAAGGTGTATTATCGCCTATCTAGAGAAAAATCATTTCCTTATTTAGTCTATCGATATTGTCCCTTTCGGGAAACAGTTGTTGATCCCAACCGTCGGTGGTATCCATTCGATACACTCAAGCGAAATGAGTGGTTGGTTATGTGTGGCTGGGTTATAAGATGTTCTTGTTGAATCCAGTGTATTCCTTTCTAGAGATACACTATCGGAAGGTGGTTTCGTACCTTCTCTTAGTTGGAAATCCGTTACCCAATAAGCGCCTTGCGATTTTGATTGTATATTATGCATGTGGAGCGTGATATGCAAGCGTTCTTCTAGATTGCTATTTACTTAATTTAGACACTATTATAATATCAGAATAATATTCAATTAAAGAATGTCTTGGGTTATTGTATGGTAAACCATCCGTATTTATGTGTGGATCGGTCTTACAATTTTCCTTTTAAAAGGATTTTTAAAAAAGTTAAACCAAGTGGTTGGAGTTTGCTCACGCCAGTCCCATGACTAACCCAGAATTTATTTTGTTTTGTTTTACCCTAAACTCTTTGGTACCCAAATTTGTACGGGTAGTCAAGTAGTTCAGGTATTTACAGATATCCTTGAAGGAGCTTGGAGCAGGAGACTTCAATGTTAGATATTTAATGTTTATATTCAGCTGCGCTGTATACGTGATGTACTCTGATGATGTATGTAAGTAAAAAAAATTGTATTTCAAAAGCTGTTACATATATTATATTTTATTCCGCTGCGATGTGAGATTCCGTTTTGTCATTTCTGCTCTTCTTCTATCTTTTTATTCTTTATTCATAATGATTTGTATTTCTGTGCAATTTGGGTTGGACGTGTGGTGTATTTAATCAACTCAAATAGTACGGAAATTTGGGCCATTGTAGTTGGTATCAGAGCTTAGGTTGGGCGAACACGTAGGCTTTGGTTGGGGGTACTCATTAAAGATAGGGTCAGTAGTACCCTAGAATGAGTTGAGTGCATATATATGAGAGCACGTATTTGTTAGTTGATGTAAAAACTGTTTTATATTGTGTTGATTGGTTTAGCGAGTGGTTTGTGGATTTTGGTCAATACGGAAAGCGCAACTATATCGATAGGTGTTTCTAAACACTTGAGAAGGGCAATTCGACATAATATTGTTTTAAAGTGGGTAAATGCAATAATTTTACCCAAAATTATATCTTGATATAAAAGGGTTAATTTTCTGAAATTATTATAATATATGGAAGAGTTGGTTGTTAGGATATATAATCAAATGAGATTATAGAGTTGAAATGGTTATATATAACCAAATAGAATTTGTGTATGAATGAAATATACAAATAAGATGAACTAAAATTTAGTTCAAACCAGAATTCCAAATTTAATCCGGGGAAGATGGAAAATATTTTCTAGAGTTATTGGAATAATATAGCTTTGTATGGAAGGATTTTTGAATGAAAACCGTTTGTAAATGGATTTTGAAAGTGAAAAAGAAGTAAACTCACTTCAGTCGCTAGAAAAATAATTCTGATGATGACTACAACATCATCAATGTTCATTTTGGAGTTTCTAAGTGATGGATTACAACCTTAGAAAAGTTTTTGATGGAAAATTGTTTGAAAGAAAACAAGTTGGCTTGAAAATTCAAAGGTTTTGAATTTGAGATGAATATATATATATATATATATATATGTATGTATTCATATGATTTCTAAAGGATTTGAAATCAAAACCCAGGAGTCAGAATTATAGAATTTAAATTTAACTTAAGAAAGTTAAATGGATCGAAGTGAATTAATTGATGTTGAATCAATTTGAATGAATCTAAATTCATATGAATGGAATATGAATTGGATGTGAATGTATTGATTGTAAATCATTCAGATTAAATGAATATGAGTATATATGATGTGTACTATGAATTAAATCTGAAAGTGTTGTCATAACTAAAATTGTAGAAGTATGAAATGTTGATTTCAACATAAGTGAGTTTTTGAAAAGTTAATGGGTTTGTAGCATTTTTTCTACCTTAGTAATTTTGGGGACTGAAATCTTTTAAGAGGAAAGAATGCAACGACCCGGATTTTTGGTCGATTATTTTTAAACATTTAATATTGTTTTAAATGTTGAGTTGATAATATAAATGGATTTTTGTATGGAATTTATTGATTTAATAATCAAACACGATTTAATTTCGAGTATATCAAATTATCGTAATGCTGAAAACAACTAATAACTGAATTCGAAGATAAAACTGAATCGAAATAATTCAGATGATCAATATAAATTGTATTTGAATATAAACGATAATAAAATTTTATTATCGAGGAGTTGATTGTTTCTGAATGTAAATTAAATTGTATCGATTTAGTATGGTTATTGTACATATACATTCAAATTATATTTCAGAATCTATTCTCTTGAGTTCAGAATAGCGATATAATAATGGAACGTCGGTCGTTGCATTAAAATAGGGTTCGCGATTTCAAGTTATGGATCCTAAGATATTTTATTAGTGGATAAGCTCGAAATCAAATCGATATTTATTTAAATAAAATAAAAATATCATTATTTCAAATCATATTAATTAAAGGAATCGATTTGAAATCCCAAAAGGATTTTCTATATACTTAGTCGACCAAAAATTAAATACTCATGTACCATTCTCTCCTTCTTCTATATATCACACGCAACTCCCCTCCCTTTATTTTCTCTTCTGAAACAAGATTTCATACCAAAGCATCGAATGATAAAATAAACGGCCGCAACTCTCAATCGAAATACACCGGTTATAAATCAAAGCCACCCCAAATTTCCTTCTTCAAAATTCAAAACCGTTCGAGCGCCTTTCCTCATTACATTACAAAGAAAACTTTAGGGATCGAACTAAAAAAAATGGTTGTTTCCTTTTTAATCGAAAACGAAAGAAGAAAATACCCCGAGTCCTTTTAATCTTCAAAAACCAAAAAAAATATGTTACCAGAATTGAACTCGAGAAGAAAAGGGGTCATTTCCTTTTCGAAGTCGAATGGAAGGAAAACAACCAAATCACGATTAATTTGGAAGCCGTGACATTTCTTGTGGAGCAGTAAACAAACTGAAGTCGTGATGGTCAAAGAGGGAGCGAGGCGATCGCCTGTAGAAGGTTGTGCGATTTACTGTAGTAGTGAAAGCTACAGATCGCGACTTACTGGTTGCGTACGAGCTGGAAGCGTGGTGGAGGAGACCTTATGGATGGTGATGGAAATTGGATGATAAGATCAAGAGTGGTGGTTGTTGTTGGTTTCAACAGTGGTTAGAGCTCTAGTGATTGATGCAGATTGAGTGCTGGGTGTATGCGAGGCAAATGGTAGGAGCGGTATGCGTTTAATTTGAGAAGAAGTAGGGATATATGGTATAAGTTTATTTTATATCAAATTAGATAAAAATCCGGTTCTTTTTCCTTTGTTAGGAAGAAAAAAATATGTAGTTTAGATAATTTGCACAATTTTAAAATACTGTATCTAATTTATACAAGGTCCAAAATATTAACGCAAGTCGAGTTGGACTCGTAGCGGAAAATGGAATTCATTTGGGAATTTTTGGGATCAATCAGAATTAGCTTGGTAATTTTTCTCTATTTAAATTAAAAAATTGGAATGGAGCGTAAATAAAAAAATCATGGTGAGTAAACTCACTCTCTGGATTCATTTATAATTTATTATAAATGAATATTTAGTTAATATAATGTTATATGTTGTTTGTTGGTTGTTTTGATGCACTGAAATATTATTGTGGCTACTATATATATAAGTTATATTTAGGCTTAGTAGTTGTGGCTATTATATATATATATATATATATTTATATATTGGATATTTCCTGCAGTACCATTAATAGTTGATTTCCCTATGCACACAACAATATATATAGTGGATGACCTTCCATACGATGATATCCTGCCTTGAAGTAGGATGTGTATTATTTATGTTGGCTAAATTCTGTGGATGCAGGAAAACAAGTTCGAGGGATCCAACTGGATTCCTCAAAATTTTGTTATTGTTCGTTTTCATATACATTATCATATATGATGTGTTAAAAAACTTGTGATTGATAATTGGGTGTTTTGGATGTTCGAATATCGCTGGCCCTAATTATTTATATATAAATATATCTTAAAAAGGAATTTTGAGATTTAGAGGGAAAATCTGTTTTTCTAAAATAGAATTTGAATTTTGAGTGGGCTAGGGAAATATTAACTTGTTTTGAATAATAAAAACAACCAGTGAATTTATAAACGATATTTATAAATAAAATTAGATAATTTGGAAATATAAACCCAGGCATGTATTTAAAAGGAATTGGTAATATTTTCAAAAAAGAAACGATAGATTTTATTCTGTAATTCGTAATATAAACTGAATTGAGTTATATCCAAGTAATTTAAAATTGGAATTCGATTTCATCGAATTTTATAAAATGATTTATTTCCAGTGGATTTGGAATTTAAAATAGAAGACTGAAGTATAAATAAATTCATAACTAAATTATGAAATCATCGACGATTAGGGATATTCAGAAATATTAAGTTAGATTGGGAAAATTGGTTTAATATATAATTAAAATATATAAGAATGGAGTTGAAATTTATTGATAAACGAAGTTTAAACATTTAAATTTAAATATAATTACAATGAACTCATTGCAGTGTGGTAGTTCGTAATTTGACGTTACGAACATTAATTGAGTATATAGAACTCAATTTAAGAAGAAATTCTTCGAAACAAGAATCGTCAGGGCTAACTGAATAACGGTTTTGTAATGGAAGATAAAAATATGGATTTCATCTTATAGATTTTGGGTTATGTCAAAATCAAATTTATAGAAAAAATAGCGGTATAATCGTTTATAAATTATAACAATTAAATAAATGAAATCGAAGGACTGTAGGTTAATAAAATTTGCTATAAAAACCCGGACTTGAGTTATAAAATCAATATGAACTCAAGTGGAGTAATGAATTGATTTTTGAAACAGAAAATCAGATTTATATTATTATTAAATGAAGTTAATTAATTAGAAAATTAACTAGTTAATGGACTTGGATCGAATTTAATTTTTGGTTAAGTAAATTGGTTTGGTGAATTAAAAATTTGGAATTGAATATGGGGACTTGAATTAAATGGGGAATCGAATATAGAAAGTGAATTCGACTTGTTTATCAGTTAATAACAATGTGTTTAAACACGGTTGATTCGAATTAAAAGTGAAATGGGCAAATGAGCTAATTAAAGCATAAATTAGCGAATTGAATGGGGTTAAATGAAAATGTTGAATGGAGTTGAACGGGTTTCCTCCCAAGAATACTAGTGCATATAACAAAACAGCGCAATGCTTTTTGGAAAAATGAAGCTATTATAAGACCCAGGCCCCATCACACAATGCAACGCAAGCCGGAGGATAGGGTTTTCCCTTATAATAGCCAAACATGCTTGGTACGTTTAAAAAAAATCATTTGATACTATTATAAATGTATAGTGTTAAAACAATTTCAATCATAAATATAAATCATAGACGGCATGAGTGCCCCATCCCACTATGTCGCCATACTAGGCTCTACAAATAAAACCGAAATACACGTATTGGAAATTGGATTTCCGTCATGAGTCGAGGCAAGGGGCAAGCTCCTCTCCGATTCGAGACACTCTAGCAAATGCCTCAGGACCCCACTATGATCCTTGGATCTTCAGGGCCGGTCCTCACCTAACTTTGGAGGATTAGTTATTCCTGAGCACACGTTTCCCGGTCCTTGCAGACCTATATCCGAGGCACCTCACATTCCAACAACCACACAGGTGAAAAGTATATAAATGTCAGGGCTGGTAGGTCACTGACACCACCCTAGCTAGAAAGAAACGTCGTTCTCTCCCTGCAGTCACTATTCCGTTTTTGATTCATACCGAGGTGTGAGGCTCGCGAATTAACGATATACACAAAGTTGCGCCACACAGGCCGTGCTTTGATCATCAACCACATGACTTTGCTTTTCAACAGAAGCCTTGATCAATTGCCACTTACGCGTGCCACACTGGCAGTTCACTCCATGCGACTGATGTCCATCGATATACAACCTCTGAGCTCGTATGTCTCAAAGAAGGGCGTTAAGCAAGAGAATAAATTCTCCGCCGCCAAACATATGTATATTTAATAGAGATCAATCAGCACAGAATAAAATCCAATGTCATACACACAATCCATTTACAAGTTCGTTCTGGGTCTGAACGAAACCGGACGCACTTTCCTCGCATATCCATCCATCTCCAAGTACGTCTGGACGATCACCAACTGTTTCCCTCATCTTGGGTGTACAGCCCAATCGAGATCGTCAGTAATCACCCAAACAATGTGAAGACTTCCGGTCTTCAACCACCATCTTCATCTTCGACATGTCGTCGAATCGGTTATTCAGAATGGGTATAAACCCGGCCTTTCTGAATAACCCGCGTATATAATAAACACGTGTTACACAAACACAACAAATGCCTCATTCCAATTCAGAATATTCTTTTATTCACAAAATCACATTCTTAGGGAAAGGTTCCCATTAATTTTATCCAAGATAAATTCTTCTAAATTTATTCTTTAATCTTCCTTTGGATACCATTTCAAACTAGTCGGGATTAGCGAACCACACCGAAATAATTATTTATTTTATTTCCCAATCCCAACCTATTCATCCCATGGAGGAAAACTGGTAATACTCCATATCAAACACCACGGTGTTATTGGTAAAGTTAATTACCATTTCACGTTCAAATCTAATTAAAGATTTAACTATCGCTTTGGAGCAAAACTGGTGGTACTCCATTCTCGATCACTTTTCAGATTTGATAATTTAAATTATCAATTCACATTTCAATTTAATCAAAGATTCATTAAAACTCCACTTAGTTTTAATCTTCTCAAAAATCAATAACCTGTCTTTAGTTGGGTTAAAGAACCAATGTCATCTAAAACACGATTCATGATAAACCCAAAATCACACTCTATTGTTAATTGGGTTAAAGAACAGGTGTTGTTCAAAACACCGCTCACGATAAACCCAAAAAATAATAATTCAAATTCAATTCCTATTAAATATTATTTAATTGATACACGTCATTAAATCTAAATAGAAAGATTTAATCTTTTTCTCTATTGGGCTTAAGAACAGTGTTAATGAAGACACCATTCACGACAAACCCAAATCACATTTGATATTAAATACAAGGCTCCGAATAGAAAATATACCGGCTTATATTCAATATCAAATCCTGAAACCAACAAATATCGTATTGGAAATAACGATATGAATATGTAACAACCCGGAAATGCGAGCCAATTTAAAATTTTTATTTTGGCAATTTTAGCGAATTTTGAATATTTAAGATAGATTATTTTAAATAATATCAACGAGAAATTTATTCTGAATATAATTCGAACGTATATATATACACGTCGTCGTTAGAATATAATAATTATATATAATTATAAAAGGAATTGAAAATGGCGCGGTAGTTCGATAATTCGATTTCAAACTTCAATTGAATGTACCGGGTGCAAAACAAACCGGATTCTAGCGAAACCAAAAATGGTGGAATCTAATTGAGAATATCTTTCCAACGAATCTGAAAAATCAAAATTTCATAGCGGTGATAAAAAGATATGTCCAGTTGAAATTTCAGAATAGTCGCTATGGAATTCTGGCCCTTAAAAATAGCAATTTTGCAAACGACCTCGGATTTCGACGAACCCACTTTTGTTGGATCCACGATGTCAAATTATTGCTAGATTCCAAATTTCATAATTTTTCGAATCAATATGTGAGCGTGGCAAAGGAAAACGCGTTTGACCAGTTTTAGTTGATTTTAATTGACTGGAAAATGGCCATTTTTCAAATGGTCTCAGAATTCGATGAAATTAGTTTTGTTAGGACCGTATCATCAATACGAAGCTAGAAAATATTTTTTTTGGAATTTTTAGAGTTCGTATGTGGCCCCGGTAAATTGAAATGTGCGTTCAAATTCAATATATAGGGTTATATTTTGTTTTTGACGAAAACTGATCGAAACGATCGAATCAACCTACGATACATATCCCATTGTGTTCGGAATGGGGGTAATAAGCTATGGACGACAGACGGTGGGTCCCGTTTCGAGGTCGAAATAAAAAGTACCTTTTTGAAATTAAAGATAATAAAATAATATATATAATTATATAAATCTCTTCCTTCACAGTCAATTGAAATAAAAAAAGGGGAGAGAAAAGCGATGGGGTGGGGGGCGATTCGCCGCCGCCACAGCCAGCGAGGCCACCGCGCCTCAGGCGCCGCCTCCCAGGAGGACCACCGCCCTCCTCCGCTTCGAAATCGACCCCCTTCTGCTCCTCGTTCCCCTTTCCCTCCGAATCGAACGCCGCCTGACCCCCACCACGCCACCCACCGTCGGCCGCACACCCCAGCTCCCCTCCACGACGCTCCAACACCTCCACCGCCACCCTGATGAACACCGCGCCCCTACCACCTTTCCCGCCCCGTCAGCACCTCCGGTGGGTCCCCCTTCGATTGGAAATCCCTCCAAGCCCAAACCCTTCGCTGTAAGTCCTTCGGTTTGTTTAATTTATTTCTTTTTGTTTATTTTTCTATGTAATCAATTGCAAAAGTTTAAAACTATAATTTTTATATTATAGAAAGTATAAAAATATGATTTTTATATTTTGGAAAGAATAAAAATTCGATTTTTAATTCATAGAAGAGATAAAGAAATGATTTTTATAATGAAATAGCGAAAAGATTACATCTTTGAAGTAGGAAAGATATGATTTTTATATTATAGAAAGATTAAAAATATGATTTTTGTATAATATAGATAATAAAGATATGATTTTTATTATATATACGTTGAAATAGAAATGTGATTTTTATAGTGATAATATAAAAATTCGATCTTTATATTAGAAGTAGATACAAAAATATAATTTTTATATAGGAAGGAGCGTTATAAAAATTAAATCTTTATATTTGAAAAGGCGAAATCTTTATATTTGAAAAGGCGAGATCTTTAGATTTGAAAAGACGAAATCTTTATATAGAGAATAGTGTGATAAAAATATAATCTTTATTATATGAACATCGATGTAAAAATAGAATTTTTATCTACGTAGTAGTAGTATAAAAATATAATTTTTATATACATAGCAACAATATAAAAATGTGATTTTTATATATGTAGTGGCTACGGGCAACAAAAGTGACAAAAGACGAGAATGGTGAAGACTTCTACATTTGAAGTGTCATGGAGTTGGGATAGCTTTGGTGAGAACTTCTCACTTTAAATTTCTTTTTCTAGTTATATGTATATACTAGGATGCAGACGGTGCTTAGCAGCACTCAACACCCGTCGTCCACAGACCATGGACGGCTTGTATGCTTGTTTGATGTGTTATGAAATTTGTTTGTGATGTGGATGTGAAATCGATAATATAGATTAATGTGTTTAAATAAATTAATTATCGTTAAAAATATAATTTTTAATGTGAATATGAATATAGTGAATGTGACGAAATAAATATTCATTTACAAACCGGACGGTTTGTTTATGTACACTTATTTGAAGGATATTGATTGGGATGATAAATTTTACACATCGCCCAAATGCACAAATAATATTCAGTGTTTGTTGATTTGAAACCCCACACGGTTGTTGGGATGATATTTGGCGTACACTAGTCCCAATTATTTAATTGTATGTCGATCGATTGATCGACAGGCTGTGTAAGCGTTAATTATTTATATTTGATGCTTATGCAGTTGTGTGGTGCACTTTGGATGATGGTTGATTGTTTATCGTTGCTATTAAATGCATGTGTTGGGTGGAATCCATATAATTAACGTTATATGGTAATTGATTGGGCCTCATTCCAATCGGGAAAATAATGGATATTATAAAAGAAAATTCATGTGTTGAATACAAAAATAGTCATGTGTTGACGATATTCATGTGTTGAAACTATTCATGTGTTGAATACAAAAATAGTTATGTGTTGACGATATTCATGTGTTGAGTAAAATATTTTAATAATAAAATTTACATCTTTATCATATTTAAGATTAGAACCACTTTACAGTTGGAGTCTGATTAAAATCAAACGATAGATACCATAATTTTATAAAAAATATTACATACCAAAAATAGTCGTGTGTTGACAGTACTCATGTGTTGAGATTAGTCGTGTATTGAAAGAAATATAGATTCATGTGTTGAATAGAAGTATATATTCATTTGTTGAATAGAATAACGAATGTATTGAAATATATAAAGCCGTGTTGATTAGAGTTGCGCTATTTTGATGTGAACGATATTTATATCGATTATATTCGTTTTTATAATGAATATAGAAAAGGTAGTGATTTCAAAATATAACGTCTTGAAAATATTATCATTTATATAGTAATGATATGAAATATTCAATTTTGATTTGGAATTGAATATAGAGTTGAAATGGTTTTGAAATCGAATTTAAAACGATTTATAAAATACGTTTTAAAAGGAAATCGACGAAATATATAATATATATATATTATATAAATAATGGCCTGAATAGAACGCGTCGCGCCGTGGCCGTTCGTGAATTTCGACCATTGTCTTCGAATTGACGTTGCGGGAGATCCGACCGTCGGATTCTCCTGAAACCAGAACCATTGGGTTCGTATCGAAAATAGCTTTCCAATGAATATTAGAAATTTGAAATCTAACGGTTGGATTTGGAATTATGTCCAAATCAAATTTGGAAAAGGTCGCTGTAAGTGCAGTTCGATGGTCGTTGATGGAAATCGACTGTACGTGCCTTGATAAAATTATTAAAAACATTAATAATTTGTGTAAAATCATAATATGTGAATTGGGAAGAACTGGGATGAACAATTCCACATTTGAAAGATAAAAATAGATTTTTATCAAAATGAACTAGTTTTGAATTAGAATTAAAATCAATTTATTTTTGAAATAAATAAATTGAATTTGAATTGGTTTTGAAAATAACCAGAATTTCCAATATATATAAAGTGGAAGTGGATTTGAATCGAAATTGTCTTTGGAATATTTCGATATTGGATTCCGTGATCATGCAGATATTGTTATGGGAATTTGAAAGATATATTTTATATCGTTATTTCCAATACGATATTTGTTGGTTTCAGAATTTGATATGAATATAAGCCGGTATATTTTCTATTCAGAGCCTTGTATTTAATATCAAATGTGATTTGGGTTTGTCGTGAATGGTGTCTTCATTAACACCGATTCTTAAGCCCAATAGAGAAAAAGATTAAATCTTTCTATTTAGATTTAATGAAGTGTACCAATTAAATAATGTTTAATTGGAATTGAATAGAGTGTGATTTTGGGTTTATCGTGAATCGTGTTTTAGATGACATTGGTTCTTTAACCCAGTTAAAGACAGGATATTGATTTTTGAAAAGATTAAAACTAAGTGGAGTTTTAATGAACCTTTAATTAGATTGAAATGTGAATTGATAATTTAAATTATCAAATCTGAAAAGTGATCGAAAATGGAGTACCACCAGTTTTGCTCCAAAGCGATAGTTAAATCTTTAATTAGATTTGAACGTGAAATGGCAATTAACTTTACCGATAACACCGTGGTGTAAGGTATGGAGTATTGCCAGTTTTTCTCCATGGGATGGATAGGTTGGGATTGGGAAATAAAATAAATAATTACTTCGGTGTGGTTCGCTAACCCCGACTAGTTTGGAAAACCATAATACGGTTTGAAATGATATCCAAAGGAAGATTAAAGAATAAATTTAGAAGAATTTATCTTTGATAAAATTAATGGGAACCTTTCCCCTAAGAACGTGATTTTGTGAATAAAAGAATATTCTGAATTGGAATGAGGCGTTTATTGTGTTTGTGTAACATTTGTTTATCATATACGTGGGTTATTCAGAAAGGCCGGGTTTATACCCATTCTGAATAACCGATTCGACGACATGTCGAAGATGAAGACGGTGGTTGAAGATTGGAAGTCTTCACATCGTTTGGGTGATTACTAATGATCTCGATTGGGCTGTACACCCAAGATGAGGGAAACAGTTGGTGATCGTCTAGACGTACTTGGAGATGGATGGATATGCGAGGAAAGTGCCTCCGGTTTCGTTCAGACCCAGGACGAACTAGTACATGGATTGTGTGTCTGACATTGGATTTTATTCTGTGTTGATTGATCTCTATTAAATATACATCTGTTTGGCGGTGGAGAATTTATTCTCTTGCTTAACGCCCCTTCTCTGAGACGTACGAGCTCAGAGGTTGTATATCGATGGACATCAGTCGCATGGAGTGAATTGCCAGTGTGACACGCGTAAGTGGCAATTGATCAAGGCTTCTGTTGAAAAGCAAAGTCTTGTGGTTGATGATCAAAGCACGGCCTGTGTGGCGTAGCTTTGTGTATAACGTGAATTCGAGAGCCTCACACCTCGGTATGAGTCAAAAACGGGATAAGGACCCAAGGAGTGCACGACGTTTCTTTCTAGCTATGGGTGGTGTCAGTGACCTACCAGCCTTGACATTTATATACTTTTCACCTGTGTGGTTGTTGGATACGAGGCACCTCAGATATAGGTCTGTAAGGACCGGGAAACGTGTGTTCAGGAATTGCCAATCCTCCAAAGTTAGGTGAGGACCGGCCTTGGAGGTTCCAAAGGATCATAGTGGGGTCCTGAGACATTTGCTAGAGTGTCTCGAATCGGAGAGGAGCTTGCCCCTTGCCTCGACTCATGACGGAAATCCAATTTCCAATACGTGATATTGCGGTTTTAATTGTAGAACTAGTATGGCGACATGATATATGGTACCCATGCCGCCTATGATTGATATTTATGATTGAAATTGTTTTGACACTATACACTTATAATAGTATCAAATAACGTGTTTTTAACGTATCAAGCATGCTTTGGCTGTTATAAGGTAAAAACCATATCCTCCGGCTTGCGTTGCATTGTGTGATGGGACCTGGGTCTTATAATAGCTTCATTTTTCTTTATTTAGCATTGCGCTGTTTGTTTTATGCACTGGTATTCTTGGGAGGAAACCCGTTCCGTGTTATACGGCATGGTCCCTTGATTTACCGAACTTTAAAATAAAGATTAATGTCTGTTTTAGTTCTCACACCAGTCACATGACTGACCTGGAGTTTATTGTTTTAACCTAAACTCTGGGTGCCCCTATTTTCCACACGGACAGCTAGTAGTTTTAGTTTTGCAGATTTATATCCACAGGGTCCTGATTTACAGCTGGAATGATATCCGGAAAGCTCTGTATCCGTATATCTCTTTCTATTTGTATTTTGTATTATTTCCGCTGCGATGTATTTATATGTAATTTATTGTAATCTCTGATATTTATCGAATGTATTTTATTCATTTATACTCTATATATTCTTGTATCTGATGGAATTGTTGTAATAACAATGAAATGTTCTTCCGTCTGCGTTCTTTTGTGCGTTGTCCTCAACGCAATCCGTGCTTTCCTTACCGGGGAAGTTCGGGCTGTGTCAGAATATATCTTTCAAATTTCCACAGCCAAATCTCTATAATCACAAAATCCAACATCGAAATATTCCGAAGACAATTTCGATTCAAATCCATTCCAATTCTCATATTGGGAATATTGATTATTTTTAAAATCACTTTCAAATTCAGTTTATTTATTTCAAAAATAAATTGATTTTAATTCTAGTTCAAAACTAGTTCATTTCGACAAAAATATATTTTTATCCTTTCAAACGTGGAATTTTTCATCCCAGTTCTTTCCAATTCATATATTATGATTCTACACAAATTATTAATATTTTTAATAATTTTATCAAGGCCCGTACAGTCGATTTCCATCAACGGCCATCGAACTGCACTTACAGCGACCTTTTCCAAATTTGATTTGGACATAATTCCAAATCCAGCCGTTAGATTTCAAATTTCTAATATTCATTGGAAGGCTCTTTTCGATACGAACCCAATGGTTCCGATTTTAGGAGAATCCGATGGTCGGATCTCCCGTAATGTCAATTCGAAGTCAATGGTCGAAATTCACGAACTGCCGCGGCGCGGCGCGTTCTATTCAGGCCATTATTTATATAATATGTATATATTATATATTTCGTCGATTTCCTTTTAAAACATATTTTATAAATCGTTTTAAATTCGATTTCAAAACCATTTCAACTCTATATTCAATTCCAAATCAAAATTGAATATTTCATATCATTACTATATAAATGATAATATTTTCAAAACGTTATATTTTGAAATTAAACCTTTTCTATATTCATTATAAAAAACGAATATAATCGATATAAATATCGTTCACGTCAAAATAGCGAAACTCTAATCAACACGGCTTTATATATATTTCAATAAATTCGTTATTCTATTCAACATATGAATATTTATTCTATTCTACACATGAATCTATATTTCTTTCAACACATGACTAATCTCAACACATGAATACTGTCAACACACGACTATTTTTATTATGTAATAAATTTTATAAAATGATGGTATCTATCGTTTGATTTTCAATTAGACTCCAACTGTAAAGTGGTTCTAATCTTAAATATGATAAAGAAGTAAATTTTATTATTAAAATATTTTACTCAACATATGAATAGTTTCAACACATGAATGTCGTCAACACATGACTATTTTTATATTCACCACATGAATTTTCTTTTATAATATTCATTATTTTCCCAGTAGGAATGAGGCCCAATCAATTACGATATAACGTTAATTATATTGGTTCCATACAAAACATGTATATAATAGCAACGATAAACAATCAACCATCATCCAAAGTGCACCACACAACTGCATAAGCATCAAATATAAATAATTAATGCTTACACAGTCTGTCGACCAATCGGTCGACATACAATTAAATAATTGGGATTATGTATGCCAAATATCATCCCAACACCCGTGTGGAGTTTCAAATCAACAAACATAGATTTTTATTTGTGCAGTTGGGCGATGTGTAAAATTTATCATCCCAATCAATATCAGTCAAATCAGTGTATATAAACAAATCGGCCGATTTGTTTATAAATATTCATTTATTCACATTCACGTTAAAAATTATATTTTCAACGATAATTAATTTATTTCAATCATTTGCAATTTATTATCGATTTCACATCAACAGCACAAACAAATTTCACAACACATCAAACAAACATACAAGCCATCCATGGTCTGTGGACGACGGGTGTCGGGTGCTACTAAGCACCGTCTGCATCCTAGTATATATATATATATATATATATATAACTAGAAAAAGAAATTTAGAGGGAGAAGCTCTCACCGACCGGCTAATCCAATACCACGACTCTTCTTATGTAGAAGTCATCACTGTTCTCGCCTTTTGCTACTTTCGTTGCCCGTAGCCACTACATATATAAAAATCACATTTTTATATTGTTGCTATGTATATAAAAATCATATTTTTATAATCACTCCATATGGATAAAAATTCTATTTTTCCATTGCTACTATATAGATAAAAATTATATTTTTACATCGCTATTATATAGATAAAAATTCTATTTTTACAACAATGTTCATATAATAAAGATTATATTTTTATCACGCTATTCCCTACATAAAGATTTCGTCTTTTCAAATATAAAGATTTCGCCTTTTAAAATATAAAGATTTCGCCTTTTCAAATATAAAGATTTCGCCTTTTCATTTCATCACTATAAAAATTATATTTTTAACCTTTCTATATTATAAAAATTTTATTCTTAAACAACCAAAGATTATATTTTTACTTTTCTATCATCCCATTTTTAAAAATACGCCCTTTCTAGTTTTAAAGATCCGATCTTTCTCTATGTAAAATCAAATCTTTCTCGTTATGAAAAATCATATTCTTTTGCTATAAAAATATAATCTTTACAATATTAAAAATCTAATTTTTATATAAGGAAAAATCTAATTTTTTTCTAATAAAAAATCTCTTCTCTTCACGAAGAAAAATCCGACCTTTACTATCTTTATATTGATAAAAATTCTAACTTTGTTAATTAAAAATTCGATCTTTACATACAATAAAAAATTCGATTTTTGAACTTGCTATAATATAAAGGAAAACTGATTTTCTTTCTTAATCCTTTTTTAAAAAAAAACTGATTTTATTAAAGAGAACAAAAAGAAATAAATAAAAACTTACAGTATTTAACGTGGAAGGGGGTGGGGTTTTGCTTGCGCCAACGGAGGAGGGAGATGGCGCGGGGGACGAGGCGGAGGCGCAGGTGGAGGCTGCGATGGGAGGGGGAGGGTGCGATTGGGTTGTGGCCGCGGGGGAGAAGATGGAAGCGGGAGCGGCGAGTAAAAGGGAAGGAGGGCGCGAGAGGGTGACGGAGGCGGGGGCGCCCTGCCCTGAGCGGCGGCGGCGATTTGAGGGGGGGAGGGCGATTGCAGCGGCGGCTCCCCCCCATCGCTCTCCTCTTTCTATTTTTTTATTTCGTTCTGAATGAAACGATGGATGGGAGAGAGAATATATAAAGGAAATTATATTATTTTAAATTTCTAAAAAGCAACTTTTTATTTCCAACTCGAAATGAGACCCACCGCCTATCGTCCCTAGCGGGTATCCCGAACACAATAGGATATGTATCGCAGGCTGATTCGGCTGTTTCGATCAGTTTTCGTCAAAATCCAAGTATAACTCTATATATTGAATTTGAATGCACATTTCAATTTACCGGGACCGCATACGGACTAGAAAAATTCCCGAAAAATATTTTCTAGCTTTGTATTGACGATACGGTCCTAACAAAACTAATTTTATCGAATTCTGAGACCATTGAAAAAATGGCCATTTTCCAGTCGATTAAAATCAACTGAAACTGGTCAAACGCGTTTTCCTTTTCCACGCTCGTATATTGATTCGAAAAATTATGAAATTTGAAACCTAGCAATAATTTGACATCGCGGATCCAACAAAAGTGGTTTCGTTGAAATCCGAGGTCGTTTGCAAAATTTCCATCTTTAAGGGCCTGAATTCCATAGCGACTATTCAGAATTTTCAACTAGACATATCTTTTGATTCCCGCTATGAAATTTCAATTTTTCGGATTCGTTGGAAAGATATTCTCAATTAGATTCTATTATTTATGGTTCCACTAAAATCCGGTTTATTTTGCACCTGGTACATTCAATTGAAGTTTGAAATCGAATTATCGAACTACCGCGCCATTTTCAATTCCTTTTATAATTTAAAATAAATATTTATATTCTAACGACGACGTATATAAATATATACGTTCGAATTCTGTTCAAAATAAATTTCTCATCGATATTATTTAAAATAATCCATTTTAAATATTCAAACTTCACTAAAATTGCCAAAATAAAAATTTTAAACTGGCTCGCATTTTCTGGGTTGTTACATTCTCCCCCACTTAAAACTTTTCGTCCCCGAAAAGGAATGAAGCCGAAAGTTGTTTAACTAATCAACTCAACTTCCATTATTTTGATTACGGCTTAAGTTCTTCAACTTTTCAGTTTCTAAGAACTTTTCAAATTTTTCAAAAATTTGGCTAACACCCTAAATTTTCGAAAAATTTCGCCATAACCTCCCCTGCACCGGGAGCACCGGGAAAATCCCGAAATTGCCATACAGGCCCTCTGATCTCAAAAAGAAAAAGAAAAAGCCAGACGGCTAGCCAATCGGCTCATAAAATCATCATCACCCAAACAAAACAGTAAATTATGGTAAACATGTACCTATTTGTCGGGCAGACAAATTTTATTCTTCTGCTCTAGCCTCCTTGCTATGACCTGTTCAATGTAAGTACATGTATATGCAAACAAATGCGACTAATTTTCAATACTATTCAATATTTGATTCAATTAGGCGTAATGGTTCAAAATTAGCAAACAAATAAACAAACAGCACAACCATCAATCAATTAGTGAATTAACGTTTCAAATTCATAATTTTGATATATATGCAAAAATCATGTTTTTGATGCCAAATCACAACAATAAACCTATCTAGTTTTGGTTCTCACACCAATTTATGGAAATATATAGAAATCACACTTTCGTCACTTGAATATAAATTCTGATGACGAGTAATCAACCATCAGAATCATCTTCGGGCCACTAGAGTATGATTCTATATCTATCCAGTATATTAAAACTTCGAATATACGTTCATGACGCGTATACGCGAAATCTTTATATACTCGATTGTCCAAATTCAATATAAATAAATATTCAAATACGTATAAAATGGTTTAAATTTTCAAAACAATATTGTTTTCATTTGAAATATATACTCTTCACACTCGTTCTAGGATACCACTGATCTCATCTCTAACGAGTTATTCTAATTGGATATTACTAATCCAATATCTGATGAATTCTTTCGTATGGTTCTAATATGTCTTGTTCTCGAGCTCTGTAAACCAAAGCTTTGATACCAACTGTGATAACCCACAACTTCCCCGTGAAGGAAAGCACGGATTACCTTGAGAACGACACACAAAAGAATGCAGACGGAAGAACATTTCATTATATATTACAACAATTCCATCAGATACAAGAATATACAGAGTATGAATAAATATACATCCAATGAATATCAGAGATTACAATAAATTACATAGCAGCGGAAAAATAATACAAAACACAACTGAAAGTGATACACGGATACAGAGCTTTCTGAGCATCGTTCCAGCTGTAAATCAAGATCCTGTGAATATAAATCTGCAAAACCAAAACTACTAGCTGCCCGTGTAGAAAATAGGGGCACCCAGAGTTTAGGTTAAAATAATAAACTCCAGGTTAGTCATGGGACTGGTGTGAGAACTAAAACAGTTATTTAAAACTTTACTTTAAAAGAGAGTAATTCAAGAGACCACGCCGTATAACACGGAACGGGTTTCCTCCCAAGAATACTAGTGCATATAACAAAACAGCGCAATGCTTTTTGGAAAAATGAAGCTATTATAAGACCCAGGTCCCATCACACAATGCAACGCAAGCCGGAGGATAGGGTTTTCCCTTATAATAGCCAAACATGCTTGGTACGTTTAAAACAAATCATTTGATACTATTATAAGTGTATAGTGTCAAAACAATTTCAATCATAAATATAAATCATAGACGACATGAGTGCCCCATCCCACTATGTCGCCATACTAGGCTCTACAAATAAAACCGAATTACATGTATTGGAAATTGGATTTCCGTCATGAGTCGAGGCAAGGGGCAAGCTCCTCTCCGATTCGAGACACTCTAGCAAATGCCTAAGGACCCCACTATGATCCTTGGATCTTCAGGGCCGGTCCTCACCTAACTTTGGAGGATTAGTTATTCCTGAGCACATGTTTCCCGGTCCTTACATACCTATATCCGAGGCGCCTCGCATTCCAACAACCACACAGGTGAAAAGTATATAAATGTCAGGACTGGTAGGTCACTGACACCACCCTATCTAGAAAGAAATGTCGTGCTCTCCCTGCAGTCACTATCCCGTTTTTGACTCATACCGAGGTGTGAGGCTCGCGAATTCATGCTATACACAAAGCTGCGCCACACAGGCCGTGCTTTGATCATCAACCACAAGACTTTGCTTTTCAACAGAAGCCTTTACCAATTGCCACTTACGCGTGCCACACTGGCAATTCACTCCATGCGACTGATGTCCATCGATATACAACCTCTGAGCTCGTACGTCTCAGGGAAGGGTGTTAAGCAAGAGAATAATTCTCCGCCGCCAAACAGATGTATATTTAATAGAGATCAATCAGCACAGAATAAAATCCAATGTCAGACACACAATCCATTTACAAGTTCGTTCTGGGTCTGAACGAAACCGGAGGCACTTTCCTCGCATATCCATCCACCTCCAAGTACGTCTGGACAATCACCAACTGTTTCCCTCATCTTGGGTGTACAGCCCAATCGAGATCATCAGTAATCACCCAAACGATGTGAAGACTTCCGGTCTTCAACCACCGTCTTCATCTTCGACATGTCGTCGAATCGATTATTCAGAATGGGTATAAACCCGGCCTTTCTGAATAACCCGCGTATATAATAAACACGTGTTACACAAACACAACAAATGCCTCATTCAAATTCAGAATATTCTTTTATTCACAAAATCACATTCTTAGGGAAAGGTTCCCATTAATTTTATCCAAGATAAATTTTTCTAAATTTATTCTTAAATCTTCCTTTGGATATCATTTCAAACTAGTCGGAATTAGCGAACCACACCAAAGTAATTATTTATTTTATTTCCCAATCCAACCTATTCATCTCATGGTGGAAAACTGGTAATACTCCATATCTAACACCACGGTTTTATCGGTAAAGTTAATTACCATTTCACGTTCAAATCTAATTAAAGATTTAACTATCGCTTTGGAGCAAAACTGATGGTACTCCATTCTCGATCACCTTTCAGATTTGATAATTTAAATTATCAATTCACATTTCAATTTAACTAAAGATTCATTAAAACTCCACTTAGTTTTAATCTTCTAAAAAATCAATAACCTGTCTTTAATTGGGTTAAAGAACCAATGTCATCTAAAACACGATTCATGATAAACCCAAAATCACACTCTATTGTTAATCGGGTTAAAGAACAGGTGTTGTTCAAAACACCGCTCACGATAAACCCAAAAAAAACTAATTCAAATTCAATTCCAATTAAATATTATTTAATTGATACACATCATTAAATCTAAATAGAAAGATTTAATCTTTTTCTCTATTGGGCGTAAGAACAGTGTTAATGAAGACACAATTCACGACAAACCCAAATCACATTTGATATTAAATACAAGGCTCTGAATAGAAAATATATCGGCTTATATTCAATATCAAATCCTAAAACCAACAAATATCGTATTGGAAATAACGATATGAATATATCTTTCAAATTTCCACAACCATATCTGTATAATCACAAAATCCAACATCGAAATATTCCGAAGACATTTTCGATTCAAATCCATTCCAATTCTCATATTGGGAATATTGATTATTTTTAAAATCACTTTCAAATTCAATTTATTTATTTCAAAAATAAATTGATTTTAATTCTAGTTCAAAACTAGTTCATTTCCACAAAAATATATTTTTATCCTTTCAAATGTGGAATTTTTCATCCCAGTTCTTTCCAATTCATATATTATGATTTTACATAAATTATTAACAAATTAATAATTTTATCAAGGCCTGTACAGTCGATTTCCATCAACGACCATCGAACTGCACTTACAGCGACCTTTTCCAAATTTGATTTGGACATAATTCCAAATCCAATGGTTAGATTTCAAATTTCTAATATTCATTGGAAAGCTATTTTCGATACGAACCCAACAGTTCCGGTTTTAGGAGAATCCGACGGCCGGATCTCCCGTAATGTCAATTCGAAGTCAATGGTCGAAATTCACGAACTGCCGCGGCGTGGCGCGTTCTATCTAGTCCATTATATATATATATATAATATACATATATATATATTTATATATATATATATTTATATATATATATATTATATATTTCGTCGATTTCCTTTTAAAACGTATTTTATAAATCGTTTTAAATTTGTTTTCAAAACCATTTCAACTCTATATTCAATTTCAAATCAAAATTGAATATTTCATATCATTACTATATAAATGATAATATTTTCAAAGCGTTATATTTTGAAATCACTACCTTTTATATATTCAATATAAAAAACGAATATAATCGATATAAATATCGTTCACATCAAAATAGCGCAACTCTAATCAACACGGCTTTATATATATTTCAATAAATTCGTTATTCTATTCAACAAATGAATATTTATTCTATTCTACACATGAATCTTTATTTCTTTCAACACATGACTAATCTCAACACATGAGTACTGTCAACACACGACAATTTTTGTTATGTAATATATTTTATAAAATGATGGTATCTATCGTTTGATTTTCAATTAGACTCCAACTGTAAAGTGGTTCTAATCTTAAATATGATAAAGATGTAAATTTTATTATTAAAATATTTTACTCAACACATGAATAGTTTCAACACATGAATGTCATCAAGACATGACAATTTTTATATTCACCACATGAATTTTCTTTTATAATATTCATTATTTTCCCAATTGGTATGAGGCCCAATCAATTACCATATAACGTTAATTATACGGGTTCCATACAACACATGTATATAATAGCAACGATAAACAATCAACCATCATCCAAAGTGCACCACACAACTGAATAAGCATCAAATATAAATAATTAATGCTTACACAGTCTGTCGACCAATCGATCGACATACAATTAAATAATTGGGATTAGTGTATGCCAAATAACATCCCAACACCCGTGTGGGGTTTCAAATCAACAAACACAGATTTTTATTTGTGCAGTTGGGCGATGTGTAAAATTTATCATCCCAATCAATATCAGTCAAATCAGTGTATATAAACAAATCGGCCGATTTGTTTATAAATATTTATTTTTTCACATTCATGTTAAAAATTATATTTTCAACGATAATTTATTTATTTCAACCATCAGCAATTTAGTATCGATTTCACATCAACATCACAAACAAATTTCACAACACATCAAACAAACATACAAGCCGTCCAAGGTCTATGGACGACGGGTGTCGGGTGCTACTAAGCACCATCTGCATCCTAGTATATATATAACTAGAAAAAGAAATTTAGAGTGAGAAGCTCTCACCGACTAGCTAATCCAATACCACGACTCTTCTTACGTAGAAGTCATCGCTGTTCTCGCATTTTGCCACTTTCGTTGCCTGTAGCCACTACATATATAAAAATCACACTTTTATATTGTTGCTATGTATATAAAAATTCTATTTTTATAATCACTCCATATGGATAAAAATTCTATTTTTCCATTGCTACTATATAGATAAAAATTCTATTTTTACATCGCTACTATATAGATAAAAATACTATTGTTACAACGATGTTCATATAATAAACATTATATTTTTATCACGCTATTCCCTACATAATGATTTCGCCTTTTCAAATATAAAGGATTCGCCTTTTCAAATATAAAGATTTCACCTTTTCAAATATAAAGATTTCGCCTTTTCATTTCAACACACTATAAAAATTATATTTTTAACCTTTCTATATTATAAAAATTATATTTTTAAACAACCAAAGATTATATTTTTACTTTTCTATCATCCCATTTTTAAAAATCCGCCCTTTCTAGTTTTAAAGATCCGATCTTTCTCTATGTAAAATCAAATCTTTCTCGTTATGAAAAATCATATTTTTTCGCTATAAAAATATAATTTTTACAATATTAAAAATCTAATTTTTACATAAGGAAAAATCTAATTTTTTTTCTTATCAAAAATCTCTTCTCTTCACGAACAAAAATCCGACCTTTACTATCTTTACATTGATAAAAATTCTAACTTTGTTAATTAAAAATTCGATCTTTACATACAATAAAAATTCGATTTTTGAACTTGCTATAATATAAAGGAAAACTGATTTTCTTTCTTAATCCCTTTTTTTAAAAAAAAAAACAGATTTTATTAAAGAGAACAAAAAGAAATAAATAAAAACTTACAGTGTTTAACGTGGAAGGGGGTGGGGTTTTGCTTGCGCCAACGGAGGAGGGAGATGGCGCGGGGGATGAGACGGAGGTGCAGGTGGAGGCTGCGATGGGAGGGGGAGGGTGCGATTGTGTTGTGGCCGCCGGGGAGAAGATGGAGGCGGGAGCGGCGAGTAAAATGGGAGGAGGGCGCGAGAGGGTGACGGAGGCGGGGGCGCCCTGCCCTGAGCGGCGGCGACGATTTGAGGGGGGGGGATTGCGGCGGCGGCTCCCCCCCGTCGCTCTCCTCTTTCTATTTTTTTTATTTCGTTCTGAATGAAACGATGGATGGGAGAGAGAATATGTAAAGGAAATTATATTATTTTATTATTTTAAATTTCTAAAAAGCAACTTTTTATTTTCAACTCGAAATGAGATCCATCGCCTGTTGTCCCTAGCATTTTACCCCCATCCCGAACACAATAGGATATGTATCGCAGGCTGATTCGGCAGTTTTGATCAGTTTTCGTCAAAATCCAAGTATAACTCTATATATTGAATTTGAACGCACATTTCAATTTACCGGGACCACATACGGACTAGAAAAATTCCCGAAAAATATTTTCTAGCTTCATATTGAAGATACGGTCCTAACAAAACTAATTTCGTCGAATTCTGAGACCGTTGGAAAAATGGCCATTTTCCAGTTGATTAAAATCAACTGAAACTGGTCAAACGTGTTTTCCTTTGCCACGCTCACATATTGATTCGAATAATTATGAAATTTGAAACCTAGCAATAATTTGACATCGCGGATCCAACAAAAGTGGTTTCGTCAAAATCCGAGGTCGTTTGCAAAATTTCCATTTTTAAGGGCCTGAATTCCATAGCGACTATTCAGAATTTACAACTGGACATATCTTTTGATTCCCGCTATGAAATTTCAATTTTTCGGATTTGTTGGAAAGATATTCTCAATTAGATTCTATTATTTTTGGTTCCACTAAAATCCGGTTTATTTTGCACCTGGTACATTCAATTGAAGTTTGAAATCGAATTATCGAACTACCGCGCCATTTTCAATTCCTTTTATAATTTAAAATAAATATTTATATTCTAAGGACGATGCATATAAATATATACGTTCGAATTCTGTTCAAAATAAATTTCTCATCGATATTATTTAAAATAATCCATTTTAAATATTCAAACTTCACTAAAATTGCCAAAATAAAAATTTTAAACTGGCTCGCTTTTTCCGGGTTGTTACAATAGGTACAGAATGAAGTGTATGAAGAGATATATTTGAATGGCCGACAAAAGAGGTACATATTTAATTTAATATGAGATTTGTAACGGCCTGCCTTTTTTTACCGCTCTAAGTCGGTAATAAACAAACTCTAACATTCAAAATGATAGATTGTTATTTAGCTTACATGGTTTAATTAGAATTTACACACCGATTCACATAACACAGAAAAGATAACCATATCTCACAATGGAATTTTTATTACAAAATACCAGAATTTACAAAATTGGTACAACGGAAAAATATAAATATATACATGAAGTAAAAAAAATTACAGTCTGCCATACTTGTGCTCGCATTCGTCTTCACAAATCCTTATCGTCATCAGCTTCTAATCTGTGATGTAGTTGCTCAGGTCTGACCCTGACTCGAGCAAAATACTCAGGTCAGGTTGTATTCAAGTAAATTAACTTCAATGAAAATAGTATAAAACAGTTCAGCCTAACAATTTCTAAATGCTTCAAGTGTCTGAAATCCTTATAACTTGCTGCAACATATTTACCCAGCATTAAAAAGCTATAGCAGTATGGAATATATATATATATATATATATATATATATGGGGGTAAATTTGGGTTGCATCATGTATAAGTATTCAATTCTATACATGAGTGGTCGTAAAAATATACAAGTACATGCAGTATAAGTATGTGCCCGCCAAAATCAAAATTTAGCATACGCTAAAAGGTGCTACAACAAGCATGTGACATCCCACGTCCGTTAATGTCACCCACAAAGGGAATGCATTAAGTTTCGTGAAGCATTATAGCAAACAAAACGGAAATATTACAAGACAGACATATATAGTAACAACGGGATAAAAGCTTTATTTTTCATAAGATACCGTGGTCCAAAAAAAACATCAAATGTCTAAAATACAAAAGCCCATTACAAAATAAAAGCTACTGTCTTGTACTTCAAAAATATCAGAGTACATAAAAGAAATAAAATTCCCTAAAAACAAAATATAGCCATAGCAACAAGGATAGGAGATTGAGCCAAACATATCAGCAGCTCCAGCAAAAGTGTAACGACCCGGAAAATCCAAACCAATTTAAAAAATTTATTTTAAATAATTTGGTGGAAAAATGTGGCAGAATTTAAAAAATTCATTTTTAAATAATATTAAAGCCAGTGAGAATAGTCAATTTTCAAACGACCTCTGTTTTCGACGAAACCACTTTTTTGGAACCGGAATGTCAAATTATTGCTAGGTTTCAATTTTTAGAATTTTCCGAATTAGTATGTGAGCGTGGCAAAAGAAAAGATGTTTTGTTCAGTTTAGTCAAATTTAATCGACTGAAAAATAGACAATTTTCAAACGGCCTCAGAATCCGGCAAAATTAATTTTGTTAGGACCGTATCGGCATAACGAAGCCAAATATATTTTTTCTGGAATTTTCTGAGTCTGTATGTGGCCTCGGTGAATTTATTTGTGCGAACGGATTAATTTAATAAAGGAGTTAAATATTAAAATAAATAATTCAGGCCACAGACAGCCGTTTGGGCTGACGGGACCTTGCCCGTTGGATCCGGAATAGGGGCTATTTGGTAGGGTAGACTTCAGTTGGGCTGAAATTGGGTTAGTTTGAAACTTATGGATTTAATTGCAAAATAACATTAAAATATTATAAAATGAATGGAAATTCATTCTCAAAACCCTATTCCTAATCAACAGCCGCCGCCATTCATTGAAATCCATGGCCACCGATGTTCTCACCTTTTCCATCTGATTTCTCTTCCATCTCCGAAAATTAGAACCCAACACACACATCACTTCGAAGCCCTCTCTCCCCTCTTCACATCCATACGGCCATCACCCACCATCGTCGCCTGTAGCACCTGCCTCGACCATTTCGGGACCGTCGCTCTCCCCCTAGGCTCCACCGAACTCGACGAGGTGAACCCCCCTAGGTGCGCCTCCAGTAGCTCAACGCTGTGGCACCCTCTGATCTTCGAATCGCTGCATCAATTGTCTGAAATTCCTTGACCTAGGATCGAATAAAGGTTGAAAGGCACGGCCGAACTTCGGTATAGAAGAAGAAGGTTAATACCTTAAGTTAATTATTAATTTAATTATATTTATAATAATTTCAATCTTGTTTTAATCGTATTTAATTCATATGAACTCAGAATAACGCAATTTCAGAAGCATTGAGATCGTATTGACAAGATCTACATTCCTAGACTGAAACGGGACAATTCTGGACTGTTGGAATTTTGGACTAAATCGCGAACGAATGTGAGATTTCTTTGTTTAAGTTAATTAATTAATTTAATTAATTTGTTTGCGATGTAATAATCACATGTTAAAGCTTCTGATCTATTTTGTTTCGTTATGATTGATGATGTTTGATATGTTGTTATGATGGATAATTATAGATCCATATGATTGTCACCTCTTATGTTATCACTTTTTGTTTATTCTGAATTAATCTAACTTATCAATTCATAATAAAGAAATATGGTTTTTCATTTTATGTTATCACATTTATTTTCCTTTTATTTGAATTGATTTAGTTGTCAATTCATCATAGAAAATGAACCTTACCTCTAGTGTGATGCTATGACATGAAATCGAACCTTATTTTTATCGTTATGTTATGGCATGAAATTGAACCTTATTTTTAGCGTTATGTTATGGCATGAAATTTAACCTTATTTTTAGCGTTATGCTATGACATGAAATCGAACCTTATTTTTAGCATTATGTTGAACCTTGTTTTTAGCTTTATGTTAACACATTGAAATTGAACCTTATTTTTAGCGCTATGTTAATACGTTGATTTTTATTTACATCTCTTTGTAAATAAAAAGAGACAAAACATTAAGTGTTTTTTTACATTTCCTTCGTGAATAAAAGAATAAACTTAATAACACACATTTGTATTTACATTCCCTTTGTAAATAGAAGGAACAAAATGTGAGATGATATTTTATTTACATTCCTTCTAAGTAAAATAAAGAACAAACTTGATAACACACATTATTTTTAATTTACATTCCCTTTTGTAAATAAAAAGACCAAAATTTGATGACATGTTATTTACAATTCAAGGTAAATAAAAATAACAATCTTGGTGATAGGATTTTATTCACATATCTTATATGAATAAAAAGAAGACAAAAATTTGATTAGTGAAAATTAGATTTTATTTACATTTCTTTGTAAATAAAAAGAGAACAAAACTTGACACTTGATTTTTATTTACATTTCTTTGTAAATAAAAGAATAGAATTTGAAACCAATTTTATTTACATTTCTTATGGGTGTAAAATGAACAAATTTAGCGATGATATTTTATTCACATTCCCTTTGTGAATAAAAAGAACAAAATATGCAATGATATTTTAGTTACGTCCCTTTGTAAATAAAAAGAACAAACTTTGCGATGATATTTTATTTACATTTTCTTTGTAAATAAAAAGACATTTACTTACAACCAGTGTAAATAAATAAGAAAAAGTTAAAAAGACATCTATTTACAACCGTGTAAATAAATGAGAAAAAGAAAAAGTTACATATATTTACATTTAGAGTAAATAAATGAGAAATAGTAAAAGTTACATTTAGAGTAAATAAATAAGAAAAAGTAAAAGTTGCATTTATTATCATATAGCGTAAATAAATAGCGAAAATGAAAAGAAACATTTATTTACATATAGCGTAAATAAATAGGAAAAATGAAAGGTAACATTTATTTACATATAGTGTATGTAAATAATGAAAGAAAAGTAACATTTATTCACATGTAGTGTAATAAATAAGAAAAAGGAAAGAGTAGACTTATTTACATTTAGGTAAATAAATAAGAAAAGAAAAGAAAAAGGAAAATTTATTTACATTTAGTAAATAAATATTTACAGAAAAAATCATATTTACTTACATTTTAAGTAAGTAAACATAAATAGGAAAAAGATCATATTTATTTATATTTAGTGTAAATAAACATGAAAAGGGAGAAAGAAGACACTTATTTACGTTTAGTATAAATAAGTAAAAGGGAAAAGAACATTTATTTATATTCAGTTTAAATAAAGCATAAATTTAGAAAAAGGATATTTTATTTATACTTAGTGTTAATAAAATATGACATAGAAAAGCATTACAATTTTTGTTTGCATCTTTACATGCAAATTAATCATAGAAAAAGAATGGAGTTTTATAGTCGAAATCGCCAGATGGTTTGTATTTATATATATATATAATTTAACGAAACGCACGCTGCAGTTCGCGTCTCGACAATCGTACTTCAAACGATTATACCGAAAGATCCGACTGTCGGATTTTCCCAAAACTGGAACCGTTAGGACAGCCTTGGGAAGATCTTTCCAACGATATAAAATTCGTTAAAATCCGACGGTTAGATTTCAAGATATGTTTAAATAAAAATTTGGTAAAAACAACACCAGGGCAGCCCACTGACCCGAAGCGTCGTTTATTTATTTTGAGCTATTTTTAAATAAATTAAAATAGAGATAAATCGTTATAAATAGATATTAACAATAATAAATGATTTAAAAAAATATTATGCGAATAATTATTTGAAAAGACCGAGTTCAACTCATTTCAAATAATTACACGACGTTTAAATCAAAGGCGTAGAAGACGGCGGTTGAAGAGCGACGAACTTCACGGCGAATAGATGGCGACTGATGCCCTCGATTGACTTGCTCCCAGAAAAGGGTTAAACCGTGGTAATCGTTCGGACGTACGTGTTGATGCCCGGATAAGCGAGAACCTCTCAGGTGTCTCCGGTTTCGTTCAGACCCAGAACGGACTGGTAAATGGATGCATGTCTGACGTTGAAACTCATTTCATGTAATTAAATCGATTTCTATTAATGTATACCAGATTGGTGGTGGGGAGTTTATTCTCTACTTAACACCCTACTATATATTAATAGTTATGGATAGCATGGCGTGAGTTGTCAATGTGGCACGCTAAGATGCAGATGATCAAGGCTTTTGTTGAAAAGCAGGGCCTTGTGGTTGATGATCAGAGCACGCCCTATATAGGTGTAGCTTTGTGTATAGCGTGACTTCGTGAGCCTCACACCCCGGTATGAGTCAAAAACGGGATATGGACCGTAGGGAGTGCACACGTTTCTTTCTAGCTAGGGGTAGTGTCAGTGCTTAAACTGGCTGGCATTTTACTTATGTGGATGATGGATTGAGGTAGCTCGGGTTTTATAGGTTGTTAGTGGCAATATCGAGGTCCAAAGGGACCGGGAAACGTGTGTTCAGGCATAATTAATCCACTACCGTTAGGTGAGGACCGACTCTACCGCATCCACGGGTTGCCCATAGGTGTGATCCTGAGGCATTTGCCAGAGTGTCTCGAATCAGAGAGGACGATCCCTAGCCTCGATTTCATGACAGAAAACTAATTTCCAATACGACATTACGGTCTTGATTGTAAACTTATATATGGCGACATAGTATATGGTACCTATGCCGTCTAGGATTGATACATTTATATTGAAGTATTTTAAACTAATTAGACACTAATAATAATATTAAAAATATTATTTTACACGTATTAAGCATGTTTGATCATCATAAGGGAAAACTCTATCCTCTGGATTGCGTTGCATTATGTGATAGGACTTGAGTCTTATGATGATTTCATTTTTCAAAAGTCATTTCGTTGTTTTTGTATAAACTTTATTAAACCATGCACTGGCACACAAATGGAGTAAACCCATTCCGCGTTAGCGGCGTGGTCCTATGATTCGCCATATTGTTAGTTAGTATAGAAAGATTTCTCATACCAGTCCCACGACTGACTCGATGTTTGTTTCACTTTGCAAATTCGGGTGTCCTCTCTTTACACGGACAGCCAAGTGACAGGTTCTTAGGGAGACATTTTCTGGATTGAAGACTGCTTGGAAGGAGAAGTCGAAGACTCTCTTTTATCTTTATCTTTTACTTTAGAGACTTTATTCTATCTTGTATTTTGATGTACGTCATGGAGTTTAGACAAATTTCCTTTGAAACTTATTTCCTTTGATTCAGACTTTTATTTTGCTAAGTTGTATCCTATAAACTGCGTACTCTGTGGTTCTGTTTATGTGATGTTTATGACATTTATCTTTCCGCTGCAATAATTATGTGCTATGATGTTCTCTGGTTCTGTTATTGTTATAAATATGTTGTATTCTAAATGATTTTCCTTACTTTCGATCAACGGAAGTTTGGGGTTATCATAGTTGGTATCAGAGCCTAAGGTTTACCTTAGCTTCGGAGTATGACATATTTAGAACAATTCATCTAGATAGAATCTACATTATTCTAAGGCGAGTAGCTCATTAGAAATAGGACTAGTAATGTCCTAGAATGAGCACAGCAGAATAGCACATATTTATCAGTCATTACATCATTATCTTTTCATCTCGTCCTTACCTTATCTTTTCTTGAAAATTTTCATTTCTGTTGGTCTGACTCTTTCCTTGATGGTACAGACTGATTTAAATGGATACCAGAGCAAGAACAACCGGGGTGGAGCCCGAGGTAGAGCTCGAGGTAGGGCCAGAGGAGTAGCCCGAAGGGGAGATAGAGGGCAAACTAGAGACGAGACCCCCATTACTCAGGAACAACCTGCTTCAGAGGTCGTAGCACAACCGCCTCTACCTCCACAGCCCTTCGACTTGGAGAGAATGTCAAAGAAATTCAGAAATCTAGGAGGCGTACCCTTCACGGGGCGAGAGTCTGCGATTCGGGCAGAGTCATGGCTTAAGGACTGTGAAAAGATCTTAGAGGGCTTAGAATTAGAGGATCAGCGAAAGTGTTTCCTGGCAGTGTGGCAATTAAAAGATGAAACTAGACATTGGTGGGATACAATCAAGATTTGCAATTATGTGGCCAATATGTCTTGGGCCAAATTTAAAGAACTTTTCAATGAAAAGTATGTTCCCCCACAAGCAAGAGAGCGCCTTCGCGAGCAGTTCATCAACCTATAGCAAGGGAGTATGTGAAACACCCCACCTCCGTTAGGGTCACTCTCAAAGGGAATGCCCTAATTTTGGTGGAGGTTTATAAGTACAAGTCACAGATATACAAGACAGATATAAGAACACATATTTGTAAACAGCGGAAGAACAACAAACTTTTATTTCATAAAGTCAAATACGTGTTACAACTACATCCTTTCCAAAATCATAACATAACACTTTCATAATCTGTCTTGAGTACATTATTTTAAAGAAGCATAAATAAAACATAGATAAACTGCAAAAGCCCCATAGTGGATTTTCCAAAGCCATAGTTCAAAACAGGAAAGTCCAAGCAATACATTTCTCTTCTTCAAGATGGATGTTGAGGTAGGTCAAGCTGCTGTGTTCCCTCCCTAAGGACCTGGGGGGGGGGGGGGAAACGGAAGAAAGAAGACGAAAGAAAAGTAGAGTCAGACATAAAGCCTGAGTAAGTCAAGTACTATTTTGTCTATGAATAAAGAACTGGGTATGATAAGTATAAACAAGAAGTGGGCAAGCAAAATAAACTTGGTTAAGTTGTCTAGGGTCGAATATACTATCGTACCCCATGTTAATCTCTGAACCCATATAAACTAGTTTCCAATTTGCACCCCATAATCAGGGTAGTGTGATCCATTCTACCATGATCGGCTCCTACTCGCATAGTTACATGTGTCTTACGGCCCCCGATGTCTGTAGTTACCTATGCTGGTCCCACCATGGGGTGTATCAAGTCCCATAGTGGCAACCCGACACAACCTTAGAGTGCACAGGTATGCTACTGGTGTCCAGTGCTTTATTTTTCTGCGCCGGAGTGCGTGCACGCCCGCACACCGTTAGAACCTACACTGCTACACCACCGCCGTCGATTTGACCTCTTACAATCAGCCCAGTAATCGTGCCCCACCCTGCCTAGTTTCAGGGTATCCTGATACACCTTCTAGGGTTACTGCTGAAAAGGGTCCCCCGTTACTAGGTTTTCTATCTCTAGCCAACATGCTAAGTTGGTTAAGTGTTTCCTAACCTAACCCCACCAGTTCGTTTAGTTTAGCATGTTCCATTTTGATTAAGTCTTTAGTTCACTTAATCCTAACAATCCTGACTCAGCCTTAATTGTCTTATTAAGGCCCGGACCTCTCACATTAGACAGGTATTGTTGTGGCTGCCTGTTGCCGGTTGGTTCCGGGCAGTCTTACGCCACAACTCAGTCTAACCTCGGGTCCTTGCTGGGCTCCATGTTTAACCTCCCACATTGGATAGGTATTGTTGTGACTACTGGACAGCCGGGCGGTTCCGGGCAGGTTTACATCACAACTCAATCCAACCTCGGGTTAAACACATCGTCTTTTCTACATTTACATATTTTGTCATTCTTCTTTATTTATATGTAAATATTTGCGGCCCATTATTAAGTTAATGGTGTAAAGGTTACACCAATCATGGGCCCAACCCATACTTGACTTTGGGCCCTTCTATTTCATATTTTCATTCATTAATTAATTTTTAACCCAACGTTATTTTCCCCCGTTTTACACGTCCGTTTATATATATTGGGCTTAGCCTTTTAAAGCCCAATTTAGCCATGCGAAAAGGGGAGGCTTATGGCGTATACACAAAGAGGGGAAAGTGAGCGCATGAACTTGCATATGACGTTGGAAAATACATAATAGAAATTGGTGTACTTGCATAGTGGTGACATGTATTTTGGTCATAAAACATAGGTGACATAAATCAAGGCATGTAAACTTGCATAGGTTTAACTACAACATGAACCTATATTCTTATTTAGGCATAATGTCAAACATAAGCATGGCCTAAATACTTCTAGCATAAACATGGCATATTGTCAAACATAAGCATGGCATAAAATACTTCTTGCATAGGCATGGCATATTGTCAAACATAAGCATGGCATAAAATACTTCTTGCATAGGCATGGCATATTGTCAAACATAAGCATGGCATAAAATACTTCTTGCATAGGCATGGCATATTGTCAAACATAAGCATGGCATAAAATACTTCTTGCATAGGCATGGCATATTGTCAAACATAAGCATGTCGTAAATATTTCTAATCATGGTGTTTGCTTTAAACTTGCAAAAAGGGATTTTTAAGTCTAACCTAGCCATGTCTCACATATGTCATCATATATTTCTTTTAAACAAGATAGACTTAATCATAGATTTCAATTATGCCAAATATCATTCATAGCCTAGCCATATTCATAAGTTTTGCAAATACATGGATTATGGTGTCAAAATTCCAACATAGTTTCATATAAACTATAACAACCAAACTTGTTTCAATTACTTGCAAAATGATTTATACAAAAATATACATCATGATGGCATAATAACAAAGCCCAAACTTGCATAAATTCCACTCAACTATATACATGTAGCTTCATCATAGACTACATAATTTGCGCAATATTCCAAACGTATATTTGCATAGAACTACCGCATGTAGTTCTTTATAATGAATGATATAATTCAAGAATATCCAAACGTATATAAACTGATAAGAACGTACAAATATGAATTACTTCCATTGCCACAATTCAAGCATACACATCAACACAGTTGTTTATTATACCAAAGTAATACTCTACTTACAATGGTTTGATGAATTCTCTAGTTTAGGGATTGAAGACGCAAATTCCTTTGTTGAATTGATTAGCTTTAGTTTGCTTGAATTGCTTTAGGCCTTAGAACTTTCTCCCTAATCCTCTCTTTAGTTGGCGGCTACTCTTTGTCGTTCCTCAGCAACATGGCGGCTATAATCTTATTTTGAATGAATAGATTAGG
This sequence comes from Allium sativum, assembly GCA_030737875.1. Lineage (NCBI taxonomy): Eukaryota > Viridiplantae > Streptophyta > Magnoliopsida > Asparagales > Amaryllidaceae > Allium > Allium sativum. Next base: position 194,566,156 of record CM060920.1, read on the forward strand.
GTTTAGTCTAGGGTTGTTTATATAGAGGTTAGGAATTGATTAGGACCATTGATGTTGCTAGGTTAGATCGTAGCCATTCATTAGGAAGAGAGACCAATAAAAACCCGCCACCTAGCCCTAATGACAAAGCAGACCACAGAAATTCGACCAAACACAGACCTGGCCAGCCAGGTTGACTGGGCTCGACCAGGTCGACACCCCTGTCGACAGGGCTGTCGACAGCCCTGTCGACATGGGTAGCCCAGGTCGACAGTCCAGTCGACCTGGGTGGCTAGGCGGGTGTTTTATCCGCCTGGCCCATTGGGCCCTATTTCGAATTATTATTTTATTTTGTTTGAATTTTAAATTTAATTCAAAACTTCCGAAGGCCATATCTTCTTCATACGGACTCCGTTTTTCGAAAACTCGGACTCTATTTCGCGTATTTTTCCGAGACGAACGCAATGGCGTATCCCGTTTCCCTTAGTTCTTTGATTTCAGATTAATTATACTTTAATTTGTTAATTCCACAGTTTATAGAATTTTCGGGGTGTTACAGTATGTCTATTTCTGAGTATGTGAGGAAGTTTGATGAGCTTTCACGATATGCTCCTAGGTTGATTCAAGATCCAGTAAAGAAGAATAAAAAATTCATCAAGGGCCTTCCAAAGAAATATTTGAACAGAGTCACTGCTCATATCAAGCTCCCATTCAGTGAAGTAGTAGAGATGGCTTGCCGCTACAAGGAGAATGATGAGTCTAGACAGCAGGATAGAGTGAAAAATCAAAGCAACAACCAGAAGGAACAGGCTAACAAGAAACCGGAGGCAGGTAATTCTTCTGCTGCTAAGCCCCAAGCGAAGAAGAGGGTCAGGAGCAAGGCATGCTATAATTGCGGCAAGACTGGGCATTTTGAGTCCGAGTGTAAAGCTCCTAAAAGATTTAAGAGGAACGAATCAGGACGTAGCCAGAGCTCCCAGAAACATGACCAGAACCCCCGGAACACTCAGGATTGCTATAACTGCCATAAGCCGGGGCACTTTGCCAGAAACTGTCCCCTATTGAAGAAAACTGAAGTGGCACATGTTTACGAAGGAGCGGATGCACCAGCTTCTGCCGAAGGACCAGGTAAACCCGATGTCTTAGGTGGTACCCTTAATATTAAGAACATCCCTATTACTGTCTTATTTGATACTGGTGCTACACGAAGCTTTATTTCTAATGAAGTAATTAAAAAGTTGAAACTGAAACCAAGAAAACTTAAAGAGTTGATTAGAGCTAATAGTCCGATAGGAGGTTCCCTTATCCTCGATCAGTACTGTAGAGTGCCGATCTCCTACTCTCATTATCAATTTTCTATAAATTTGATTGTCATGGATTTCTCTGGGTATGATGTTATTGGGATAGATTGGATATCAAGGCATGAGGCCGAAGTTAAATTGCCGAAAGAATTGTCAAAGTTAAAACTAAACTCGGTGATGTATGTATCCCATGCCATGGCTCAGCCACCGACAGAAAAGCATTCTGGTCTTCTTTAGAATTCACCCCTACTTCTACTGAGGATATCCCTGTCATCAAAGATTACGCTGATGTATTCAAAGAAGTTGAGGGCTTACCTCCGCATAGAGAAATCAGCTTCAGAATTGACTTAGCTCTGAACGCAAGGCCTGTCGTACATCCTATTCGGAGAATGTCGCCGAAAGAAACAGAGGAGCTGAGAAATCAAACCAAGCAGCTTTTGTGGAAGGGTCTGATCAGGCCCAGCTTCTCAGAATGGGGCGCAGCAGTGGTATTTGTCCCAAAGTCAGACGGTACCCTCAGGCTATGTGTGGACTACCGTGACTGTGACGACCCCATTTTCCGTACAGACGGAGACAAGGGTAATCTTTGGAATATAACACAGAAACAGATAATAGCAGAACAGAATTAAATAAATACACCAGGTAATGTATAATAGAATACACTGGATAAACATAATCATCAGAGTTACACAGTATACAGGATCATACTTAGTACAAATACAGTTCAGCTATACATAAATGTCTACAGTGGAAACAAACAAAATATGTACAATAGGAGCTGAACAACATAAAAAGAGATAAATAATACTTCAGCTCCAGCTATCCGGATAAAGCCTGCTAAACCTGAATACAAGGCTGCCCATGTAGAAAAAGGGGCACCCGAGTTTGAAAGTGAAACAAACTATGAGTCAGTCATGGGACTAGTATGAGAAATCTACTCAACACATTTAAAATATGGCTAATCAGAGGACCACGCCACTTTCGTGGAACGGGTTTACTCCATCGGATCGCCAGTGCTTTAAAACAAATCTTTCTTTGAAACATCGCAATGCTTTTTATAAAAATGAAGCCATTATGAGACTCAGTTCCCATCACACAATGCAATGCAAACCGGAGGATAGAGTTTTACCTTATAATAGCCAAAATATGCTTGATACGAATTAAAAAAAAGCATTTGATATTATTACTAGTGTTTATATGTTTCAAAAGCAATTTCTAATCATAACTATCAATCTTAGACGGCATTAATGCCCCATACCACTATGTCTCCATATATAGGTATACAATCAAAACCGCACGATGTCGTATTTGGAAATTGGATTTCCGCCATGAACCAAGGCAAAAGATAGTCCTTACCGACTTCGAGACTCTCTAGCCCGAGCCTGAGGGTCAGAGCGCATCGACCCTTGGATCGTCAGGACCGGTCCAACGATGTGGATTAAAATTCCTGAACACTGCGTTTCCTCGCCCTTTGGGGTGTAAATGAGCCAACAAATGACTCCATCGGACCCGAATCGTCCGATATAACCGAGGCGCCTCGCAACAGTAACAACCACATAAGTCAAACTCGTCAGGGCGTGTAAAATCACTGACGCCACTTATAACTAGAAAGAAACGCAGGCCCTCCCTGAGGTCCTCTCCCGTTTCTGGTTCATACCGGGGTGTGAGCGAGGTGTGAGGCTCGCGAATTTACGTTATACACAAAGCTACGCCACACAGGCGGTGCTTTGATCATCATCACAGGACTTTGCTTTTCAACTTAAGCCCTGATCACTGCATCTTAGCATGCCACACAGGCAATTCACACCGTACAACTGATGGCTATCAATCACACAGAATAAATTCCAATGTCAGACACACTGTCCATTTGCAAGTCCGTTCTGGGTCTGAACGAAACCGGAGGCCCTATGTACCTTGCAAACCCATCGATCACCACGTACGTCTGGACGATCACCACTCATTATCCATATTTCGGGATGCCTCCCAATCAGGACCTCGGTTACCATCCAAATGAGGTGAAGATCTCCGGTCTTCGACCACCGTCTTCATCTTCGATTTCTTATCGTTGATTCAGTTATTCAGAATGGGATAAACCCGGTCTTTCTGAGCAACTTGCGTATATAATGAACAAGTGCTACACAAACATATATACGCATCATTTCAATTCATTAGTCACTAACCGTCAATCAGTAAGAGAACGATTTCCCAAATATTGACCCCGAAGGCCGAAACCAACATCAGATCAATACCCAAGAAACCATTCGACTTAGCCAACCTTCAGTTAGTTTCTATATTTCACATCCATATCGTTTATAATATTTTATAATGATTTATCGCTATTTTTATTTATTTTTAAAATAGCCAGTTAATTCAAAACGACGCTTCGGGCCATAACGCGGCCGTGGCGCTGTTTTTCTTCAGATTTGATTTACACATATCTGAAAATCTAACCGTTGGATCTTCATAAAATTTACATCATTAGAAAGATCTTTTCAAATCGAATCCAACGGTTCCAGTTTCGGGAAAATCCGACGGTCGGATCTCCCGGTATAATCGTTTGAAGTTTCGATTTCAAAATACGAACTACAGCGCCGTTATTCGATTTAATATAATTATATTTATATATATATATATAAAATAATCGATTCTGGCGCTGTTTTTCTTCAGATTTGAATTGAACATTCCAGACAATCCAACCGTTGGATCTTTACAAAGTTGGTGCCGTTGGAAAGATATTTCCAAAGCGAACCCAACGGTTGCGGTTTCGGGAAAATCCGATGGTCGGATCTCCCACACTAATCGTTTGAAATCACGGTTTCAAAATACGAACTGCAGCGTCGTTATTCGATATATTTCAATTCCATTTATATATATATATATATATCGATTCTTCGATTTCAAAACTATATGCATTTCATATTTTAGATAAAAATGATATTTTTATCTAATTGTCTTCTATTTCAACACTTCACTATATTTAACAATTCATGTATATAATAAAAATGTGATTTTTATTGTAAAACAATTCATTTCAAAATACTATTATTTTATATAGTTCATATAGGTAATAAAAATAGGATTTTTATTATAAAACAATTTCTTTCAAAACAAGATTATTTTATATAGTTTATATAGATGATAAAAATGTGATTTTTATTATAAAACAATTTATTTAAAAATATGAATACCATTCAACACATGAATTTCAATTCAACGAATGAATATCGATTCAACACATGAAGGTTTTCTATAGTTTATATATATAGATAAAAAGGTGATTTTTATATTTAAAACACGAACACCATTCACACATGAATTTCAATTCAACGAATGAATATCGATTCAACACATGAAGGTTTTCTATAGTTTATATATATAGATAAAAATGTGATTTTATATTTAAAACACGAATACCATTCAACACATGAATTTCTATCCAACGAATGAATATCGACTCAACACATGAAGGCTTTCTATTCAACGAATAATATAGTTTCAACAAATGAAAATAATTCAAACACATGAATATTATTCAAAATTTCGACAGCATAACGGCAGGGTAGTTAAAACCGGGACCGTCCCTAGTACGGCTCCTCGCTCTACCTTAAAACCTCGCGGTTTTAGACAATGGGGATTCATGCATCTAGTTCGCACGCAGGCGGCATGTATATTTATTTCATTTCCACAAATTAAACCTATGTGGTTTCAACCAAATATTTCTCAACCACAAACAAGTATTTTTCAACCACAATCAATCAATATCAACCACAAACAATTCCAATCAACCATTCGCTATCAATCAATTTTCACACCAATCACAACCAATAAATATCGTCCATGGTTTGTGGACAAGGGGCATATATATATATATATATATATTTATATATATAACATTTCACTTCTATTTCAACACATATATAATTTTTACAACGCATATACAACTTATACATCGAATGTACAACTTATACAACGCTTATACATGAGGTGTACAACGCTTATATAACTCATACATCGACTATATAATTTATACATCGTCGTTTTTCATATCGTTTATAAATTAGAAATCTCACCTTGGGTTCCACTCCACCAAAAATAGCAGAAGGCTCAGAAAAATATGCGGTCTCTTCTAAAATGTAGAAGACGTCCTCACGGTCCCGGTGTTTCCTGTTTCATCGAATTTCGTCAATACACGAAAAAGATATGATTTTTCAAAGTTTTGCAACACTTTAAAGCATCAAAATCATTTCAAAATATACACAGCCGTACCTTTCAAAATTGCTCAAAACGAGGTTTTAAAAATTCATGAAATCCGTAGCACTTCGTCCCGATCTGGTTGTGTGACGTCGAAGAGGGTGGAAAGGGCTTCGCAGCGCCGGGGGTTTTGGCAGATCGATGGCCTGTGGGAGCAGCGGCGACGCTCTCAAGTTGTCGACTTCCTGGGCGTCGTTCGCGACACTGGCGAGGAGAGAGAGGGCAGGGGTTGGTCGGATTTGAAGGAGAGGAGGAGGGCTCTCGAATCCTGGAGGCGGCAGAGGCTGACGTGGACGGAGGCCGCTGGAAAGTGGTCGGGAACGGAGGAGCATGATTTCCGTCGAGAGGAGAGAGGTAGCGGGGAGAGAGAATGGGGAATTGGCCAATCAAGGTTTTTTATTTTATTTTATAATTTTTAAATTCTCTAAAATACCCCTTTCACACACGAACCCCAATCCAAACCCAACGACTGTCGTCCCTAGCGTTTTGTCCCCATTCCGAACACAATGGGATATGTTTCGAAGGCCCATTCGACTGTTTTAGTCAGTTTTCATTCAAATTAAAATATAAAACATTCAATATTTAATTTGAACGTACATTTCAATTTGTCGGAGCCACATACTTATTCTAAAAATTTCCGAAAAATAAATCTAGATATGTTTTGACGATACGGTCCCAACAAAACTGATTTCGTCGAATTCTGAGACCGTTTGCAAAAAGGCCCATTTCTGGTCGATCCAATTTAACTGTAATTGACCAAAACACGTTTTCCTTTGCCACGCTCACATACTAGCTTCAAAAATTATGAAATTTGAAACCTAGCAATAACTTCTCATCTCGGATCCAACAAAAGTGGTTTCGTCGAATTCCGAGGTCGTTTGCAAAATGGCCAATTTCACGGGCTATATAAATTCCATAGCGACCTTTCTGAAAATTCATTTGGCCATAACTTTTGCTTTCCGCTATGAAACTTTGATTTTTCATATTCATTAGAAAGGTATTCACTAACAGATTTAAATATTTTTGGTTTCTTTCAAATCCGTTTTGTTTTGCACCCGGTACAGTCCGATAAAGTTTGAATTCAAATTTTGAAACTACAGCGCCTTTTCAGGCCTTGTTTATAATTAGAATTAATTATATTCATTTTCAAATGTCGATTCAAACTCACTTTTCATTGCTATTATTTAAAATATTTATTTTAAATATTTAAAATCCATTATTTTAGCCAATTTAAAATTTTTAAATTGGTTCAGATTTTCCGGGTCGTTACAATCTCCCCCACTTAAAACTTTTCGTCCCTGAAAAGGAACTAAGTCGAAAGTGGTTTGATTAATCTATTCTACGTTCAATCTGGCTTCCATTCTCCAACTTTTCAGTTTCTGAGAATTTTCAAATTCTTCAAAAATTTGGCTAACACCCGGAATTTTCGAAAAATTTCGCCATAACCTCCTTTGTACGGGGAGAGGTTTGGAAATTTATTGGGCCATATTAAGTACCCAATAAATCCTAATAAGCATACACATATTTATAGTGATATATTCTAGTGTTTACAGGGGAGCGTGTATTGATAATAACTCAAGAGAATAAATTCTCATCACCCTGTCAAAGCCTGAGGGAGTGTGTATTTTAAATGCTCCAGAGGATAAATCCTCGTCACCTCGTCCCGTGTGGGAAATAAATTGTCCATGTGCCGTATCTAATAACTAGAGAGACGTGATTATTGTCAACTCCAGACCCGTGTGGGGTTTTTATTAATCTGGCAATTTTATCGTTACAATTTAAATAGTACATATCAGTCATCAGTTCAACCTGTAAAATATAGTCATCGCCATACAAGCCTCTCGCTCGTATGGTAAATCTTCCACCTCGTCACACAAGCTCCAAATGCTTATGTGGTATATGATGAACTATGTCTATCTTCAGAAGTATGCCATGTAATGTAGTTCAAAATTAATTGTTACTATCCTATGGCGACATTTATTATTACACACAGAATAACCAGCACTACGCATCCAATGGCATTCACAGGAGTTGATATAATAATATTTCTCATCCAACTCATTAAGGTTTACCTATTTGTCGGGCACGCAAATAAATTCTTTACTCAACAGCTATCCATTTACCTGTTCAAACATATATAATGCACATGTATATATTTCTATCTATTTTCTAATCAGTTAAATGTGTGATATAATCGAATAAATTCTACCATTCATTCTATTATTGATTAAATTAACTATCGTTTTAATAATTTTAATTAATCAAATCTATTATCACACAACACAAACAACAATCAAATTGTTTTTAACTTTTCAAAAATATACTAATCAATTTCTATACTCTTTTTAAAATCATCCAGACTATAGAATTAAAAGTGCACATCCATGAAAAGAAAATAACAACAGAGTAGAGAACTAATTGGTAATGCAAAGTACGGTAAATGTACCTTGCACCGGAGTCAATCTGAGATATCCACTCTGCATCTAGGATAGGCTTTCTGAATGCTCTCCTCAGTTTCCCAAGTACAATCTCGCGGATCTCCACTCCATTGCACTTTGACTAAGTGATCCTTCTTGTTCCTCAGTTCTTTGGTCTCTTTGCCGATGATCTTTAGCGGCTCTCTTCTCAAGCTAATTCTGGAGTAATTTCAATATCCTGTTGAGCTGCTTCTTCCACGATCAAGTCTGGATCATGAACGTGTTTTCGAAGTTGAGATATGTGAAATACATCATGAACTCCAGGCAACCAATCAGGCAATTTAACCCTATAAGCGAGAGTTCCGATCCGTTCCAGAATAGGAAACGGACCAATGAATTTGGGCGCCAACTTCCCAGTTTTACCGAACCGGATAACTCCTCTCATCGGCGATACTTTCAAATATACATAGTCGCCAACAGCAAATGATATATCTCTTCTTCTCCTATCGGCATAACTCTTTTGTCGGCTTTGAGCGGCGATTAATCGCTTCTTAATAAAGTGGACTTTGTCGGCAGCTTCTCGGATCATATCTGGCCCCAATACATGTCTATTATCGAGTTCGACCCAACAAGCAGGAGATCGGCACGGTTTACCATATAATGCTTCGAATGGCGACATTGTCAGGCTCGCCTGGTAGCTGTTATTATATGAGAATTCAGCCAAATGCAGATGGTCTTCCCATGCTCCACCGAAATCTAGAACACAAGCCTGCAATAGATCTTCTAGTATACGATTCACCCTCTCAGTTTGACCATCTACCTGAGGACGATAGGCGGTGCTTAGGTTCAGCTTTGTTCCCAGCTCTACTTGAAATGCCTCCCAGAATTTACTAGTAAATATTGTATCTCTATCATTAACTATACTGAGCGGCACTCCATGTAGTCTAACTATTTCCTTGAAATATATCTGCGCCAGACTCTGAGCAGTTCTGTTTGATCTGACAGGTATGAAATGGGCGGTCTTCGTGAAGCGATCTACGATCACCCAAATACTATCATTTCATTTTCTGGTTCTAGGCGAACCTTCAATGAAGTCCATGGAAATATGTTCCCACTTCCAACCAGGAACGTCTGGCGGTTGTAACAACCCAGCCAGTTTCTGTTGGTCGCTCTTGACTAGATGGCAAGTAGGGCATCGGCTAACATATATTGAAACTTCTCTTTTCATAGCCTTCCACCAGAATGTTCGCTTGAGATCGTTGTACATTTTGGCCACACCAGGATGGATACTCAGCTTGGACTTGTGACACTCGTCTAACACTTCCCTTTTTAGCTCGGGGATACCAGGAACACAAATCCTTCCTTTCAATATCAGGATTCCGTCGTTATCTATTTGAAAACACGAGGGTTCGCCTTTCTGAATCCTTTTGATCATATCCTTGATAAAGTTATCCTCCTTCTGAAGAATAGATATTTTGTCAATCTGGGAAGTCGTAATAACAAAGCTGGCGATCATTACATTCTTTCGACTCAGCGCATCGGCTACGACATTGGCTTTCCCTGGAGTGTATAGAATCTCAAAATCATATGCTGCAAGGAACTCTAGCCAACGTTGCTGCCTCAGATTCAAGTCCTTTTGGGTGAACAGATACTTCAACGACTGGTGATCTGTAAACAGTTCGAATTTCTCACCCAAAAGGTAGTGCCTCCAGATTTTTAAGGTGAATACGATGGCTAACAGCTCAAGATCATGAGTCACATAATTCTTCTCATGTGGTTTCAGCTGATGGCTAGCATATGCAATCACTTGGCCTCTTTGCATTAATACTGCACCAAGGCCTTCTCTAGAAGCGTCAGTCCAGACTTTCAAATCCTCATTGCCATCTATTATTGTTAACACTAGAGCAGTTGTCAGTTTCAGCTTCAGCTCTTGGAAAGCTTCCTCACATACTGGAGTCCAATTGAATCTCGAATGTTTCTTCGTCAGTTTCGTTAAAGAACTAGATGTCTTCGCGAAATCCTTAATGAATTTCCGATAATAACTGGCTAACCCGAGAAAACTTCTAACTTCTGTTGGCGTATGAGGCTGTTTCCAATTCTGAATAGCAGTGATCTTACTGGGATCCACTGAAATTCCTTGCTTTGACACTACGTGGCCAAGAAATTTGACTTCTTCTTGCCAGAATATACATTTGGAAAACTTTGCTTTTAAAACATTCATTCTGAGGATTTCTAATACTTGTTCCAAATGTTTTTCGTGCTCGCTTTCTGACTTAGAGAAGATAAGGATATCATCGATGAAAGCCAGAACAAATTTATTCAATACTCCTCTGAATACTCTGTTCATTAGATCGACGAAATAGGCTGGAGCGTTACATAAGCCAAACAGCTTTACTAACCACTCGTAGAATAAGTCTGGACCTCTGAATGTTGTCATTAGAACACACTCCTCGGCGATACGAAGCTGATGGAAACCTGTAGCTAGGTCCATTCATGAAAATACTTGTGCGCCATTTAATCGATCCAACAAATCATCAATCCGCGACAATGGATATTTGTTCTTTATGGTCTGCTTGTTCAAATCACGATAATCCACACATAGCCGTAGAGTACCGTCTGATTTTGGGACAAACACCACTGCTGCTCCCCAATCTGAGAAACTAGGCCTGATCAGGCCCTTCCATACGAGCTGTCGTGTTTGATTGTCAAGTTCTTCTTTCTCTTTCAAGGACATTCTTCGAATAGCGTGAACTACCGGCCTTGCATTGGGAATCAAAGTGATCTTGAAATCAATTTCCCTCTGCGGAGGTAAGCGAACAACTTCTTCGAACACATCCGCATAGTTCTTGACGACAGGAATGTCTTTGATGAGGTCAGGAATATTCTCTGTGATTTCATGGATATTTTCTATTTGGGCTGGAGAAACATCGAGAGCTGGCCAGAAGTCTTTTCTATTAGTATTCTGACCTTCACAGGGAATGGTTATATAATCACCTGATTTAATCTTCGCCTTTACGACTCTGTCGGCGCATTTAACTTTAGCTTCCTATTTGGTCAACCAGTCTAACCCCAAGATAAGATCAAACTCTTTAAAATTCATGACGACCGCGATGGTAGGAAACCGATAACGAGAAAAAGAAACCGGCACTCCACAAACCCAACTGAGATCGATGGAACCCCCGACCGGATTTTGGACAGTCATTGGTTCTTTGAGCTTCTTCAAATTCAAATCTAGTTTCTTAGCTGCATTCTTGGCAATGAAGCTTCGTGACGCGCCTGTATCAAACAGGACTTTAACAGGAATGTCTTTGAAAGTAAGCGTGCCTTCTAAAACATCAGCCCTTTCCTGAGCAGACGAAGATGCAGGCACTTCTGCCACTTCATTCACTTGAACTACTTTGGGATTGTTTAAGAGCGGGCAATCCTTTGCAAGATGACCAACCTCGTGGCACTGTTTGCACTCCCTATTCTCTTGAAACTCCCCATCAGTTCTAAACCTTTTCTTCTTTTGCTTTCGATTAGCTCTATATCCCTCTTTTCTTTATTTCTTTAAAGATCTGCAACTCATCGACAAATGTCCTTTCTTATTGCAGTTAGAGCAAATAGCAGTTGTTACTGGTTCTTTCCCATATTTAGCCCTTTTTCTCTTGGCACTGGGCTTCTCACTGACCTCAGACCTCGTACTGGCTTCAGGAATATCAGTTTCCGACTCTTCTTTGTTACTAGAACAGACTTCCTCTTCGTTGCGCAACATACCTTTCTTATGGAGATCTTCATACTGATAAGCCATATAAATCATTTTTGAAAAAGGAAGCTTCACATTACTCATCACACTATTCTGACATTTTCTTTGTAGGCCATGAATAAATCTCAGATTCTTCCTCTTTGGATCTTGAATCAGATGAGGAGCAAAGTGAGCAAGTTCGTTGAATTTCTTATGATATTCTGGGATGGTCATATCTCCTTGTATCAGATAAGAGAATTCATCACATAATCGCTCCGTCGCTTCAGGAGGAGTAAATCTTTCTAGGAAAATCTCTTTGAATCTGTCCCAGGTGATATCACCTTCTGGATTATCGTTGATGATTGTTTCCCACCAGATTAAAGCTTCTTCTTTGAGCGCCCAAGATGCTACTAATCTTTTCTGATCATCTCTCAACTGGATACGCTCAAAAATTCTTTCGACAGAACTCATCCAAGCTTGAGTCTGAATTATAGATTCATTGCCCGAGAACTGTGCTCCGTTCAGATTTCGATATCTCTTTAATAGAGCCTCTAGATCTGGTTTTGCATTTCTTCTGTTTCTGACACTCATTTTTCTAGTACTTCTGCAAATGGCAGATCAAGTGTCAGGTCACAGAAAAGGTATTTTAAAACATAGAAACATATACTTCAATGTAAATGTGTCTATCGAGGTGTAATTTCATTCTGCTTTACTCATACTAGGATATTACTGATCCTATCTGTAATGAGTTACCCGTCCTAGAACACCACTCGTTCTATTTCTAACGATTTCGTTAATATGTTATATTCCAACACTAAGCTTAACCAAAGCTCTGATACCACGTTTTGACGACCCCATTTACCGTACAGACGGAGACAAGGGTAATCTTTGGAATATAACACAGAAACAGATAATAGCAGAATAGAATCAAATAAATACACCATATAATGTACAATAGAATGCACTGGATAAACGTAATCATCAGAGTTACACAGTATACAGGATCATACTTAGTACAAATACAGTTCAGCTATACATAAATGTCTACAGTGGAAACAAACAAAATATGTACAATAGGAGCCGAACAGCATAAAAAGAGATAAATAATAGAATCCATCTTCAGCTCCAGCTATCCGGATAAAGCCTGCTAAACCTGAATACAAGGCTGCCCGTGTAGAAAAAGGAGCACCCGAGTTTGAAAGTGAAACAAACTACGAGTCAGTCATGGGACTGGTATGAGAAATCTACTCAACACATTTAAAATATGGCTAATCAGAGGACCACGCCACTTTCGTGGAACGGGTTTACTCCATCGGATCGCCAGTGCTTTAAAACAAATCTTTCTTTGAAACATCGCAATGCTTTTTATATAAAAATGAAGCCATTATGAGACTCAGTTCCCATCACACAATGCAACGGAAACCGGAGGATAGAGTTTTACCTTATAATAGCCAAAATATGCTTGATACGAATAAAACAAAAGCATTTGATATTATTACTAGTGTTTACATGTTTCAAAAGCAATTTCTAATCATAACTATCAATCATATACGACATTAATGCCCCATACCACTATGTCGCCATATATAGGTATACAATCAAAACCACACGATGTCGTATTTGGAAATTGGATTTCCATCATGAACCAAAGCAAAAGATAGTCCTTACTGACTTCAAGACTCTATAGCCCGAGCCTCAGGGTCAGAGCGCATCGACCCTTGGATCGTCAGGGCCGGTCCACCGATGTGGATTAAAATTCCTGAACACTGCGTTTCCCCGCCCTTTGGGGCGTAAGTGAGCCAACGAATGACTCCATCGGACCCGGATCGTCCGATATAACCGAGGCGCCTCGCAACAGTAACAACCACATAAGTCAAACTCGTCAGGGCGTGTAAAACCACTGACGCCACTTCTAACTAGAAAGAAACGCAGGCCCTCCCTGAGGTCCTCTCCCGTTTCTGGTTCATACCGGGGTGTGAGGCTCGCGAATTTACATTATACACAAAGCTACGCCACACAGGCGGTGCTTTGATCATCACCACAGGACTTTGCTTTTCAACAGAAGCCCTGATCACTGCATCTTAGCATGCCACATAGGCAATTCACACCGTACAACTGATGGCTATCAATCACACAGAATAAATTCCAGTGTCAGACACACTGTCCGTTTGCAAGTCCGTTCTGGGTCTGAACGAAACCAGAGGCACTATATACCTCGCAAACCCATCGATCACCACGTACGTCTGGACGATCACCACTCATTATCCATATTTCGGGATGCCTCCCAATCAGGACCTCGGTTACCATCCAAACGTGGTGAAGATCTCCGGTCTTCGACCACCGTCTTCATCTTCGATTTCTTATCGCCGATTCAGTTATTCAGAATGGGATAAACCGGTCTTTCTGAGCAACTCGCGTATATAATGAACAAGTGCTACACAAACATACATACGCATCATTTCAATTCATTAGTCACTAACCGTCAATCAGTAAGAGAACGTGTAACACCCCGAATTTTAGTTAATACTAAAATTCACTAATTACAGGATAAATAATCTCAGATGTGGGAATTGGGGGAAACGGGCTGCGTCATTACGATCGTCTCGGAAAAATACGCGAAATAGAGTCCGAGTTTTCGAAAATCGGAGTCCGTATGGCCCAGTTATGGCCCAATGAAGTTTGCAGAAAATTCAAAACTAAAACAGATTTAAAAATTTAAAATATTCAGATTGAAAATGGGCCAGGCGGGGTCAGGCGGGAAGTTTCCCGCCCAACCCATGTCGACAGGGCTGTCGACAGGCCTGTCGACAGGGGTGTCGACATGCCTGTCGACTTGCCTGTCGACAGGGTCCAGGCGCCCAGTGAACCTGGGTGCACCAGGTTGCACCAGGTTGGGTTTCAGGCTGGCTAGGAGGGCTGGTTCTAGAGATTTCCTAAATCTAAGGGTCCTAATCTAATCTAGGGTTAATCTAAGGGCCTAAAACACTCACCTAATCCTATAAATAAGACCCCAACCCTACCCTAATTCATTCATAATTAAGTCTTGTAACTAAACTATGGCAAAATGAAATTTGAGCATGGCCTCCACTAGTTCATGAAGGAGTTGCAAGCAAATCCCTCTCAAATCATTCTCTAATCCATTCTAAGTCTTCTTCATTAGCTTGCTAATTGTGTTTTGGTGAGTTTCTATCACTTTAACATCAATTGTTAAAGTAAGTAGATTGGGTGTAATGAGACTTATGGTCTTAAATGCGGATTTGTGAGTTTGAATCATGTATGATGATATGTTACTCTATGTTGTTCTATGATTATGCATATGTGATAAGTTGGTTTATGCATGCTTAATAAGTTGATTTATGCATGTTTAACAAGTTGATATATGCATGTTTAATAAGTGGAATTATGCATGTTTAGCAAAATGAGATATGCAAGTTAAGTGTATGTTTAAATGCAAGTTGAAAGTGATATGCAAGTTATGCATGCTTATGCGAGTATATGAATACTTATGCAAGATATGTATATGCTTAAATGACATGATATGCAAGTTATTCATGTTTATGCAAGTATGTGAATGGTTATGCAAGTATGTGGATGCTTATGCAAGTATATGAATACTTATGCAAGTTATGTGTATGCTTAAATGCATGTTTAACATGTTATGCAAGTTATGAGAATGCCTATATGCAAGTTCAACATGTTATGCAAGATATGTGTATGTTAATATGCAAGCTCATATGCAACATGTTATGCAAATCATGTGTATGATAATATGCAAGTTTGGGTTTATATGTAGTTGGGTTAATATATGCTCATATATGCAAGATGACATCCTCTTAACCCATGACAAAGTTGTATGTTAAACCCATGATATTTGTAATGATCTTCCCCTTTTGTTATGTCATGTAATGAGAACGATTTACGTGGGGAACGATGGGGTTGGTAAATATGTTAATAAATGAATGATTGGGTATGATTAAGCATACCATAAAAATAAATTACCATAAGTGGGAATTTACCTATTGAGTTAGGTCTACCCCATGGGAATTTACCTATTGAGTTAGGTCTACCCATGTTATGGAAAACTTGATATTAATTAGGGATAATTAATATGGGGGTGATTAATTAGGTGTAATTAATCGACTAAGACACGAGGTTGGACTCATTTGTAGTGTAAAACTGCCCGGACCCGACCGGCTTAACCAGTTGCTACAAATGTCAGCCCAATGTGAGAGGTCTTAGCCATGAATTAAATACGTGATTAAGGTAAAGACACGAGGTTAGACTCTGTTATGACGTAAGACTGCCCGGATTCTACCGGCTTAACCAGGCGGTCATAACAGCCAGTCTAATGTGGGAGGTCTTTACGGGAGATCACGGTCTTAATTAATTAAGAAACACTTAACCATAATAGCATGTAGTGGGACATGAGGGGTTAAGTGGGTGCCTTGGGTGGCATGAGGAGATTTTGTGATTGCCTTGGGTGGCATGTGGAATCTAGTAGGTTGCCTGGGGTGGCATGGGGAATCTAGTGGGTTGCCTTGGGTGGCAATAGAAAATACGATTAGAATACTTAACCAAGTGGAAACATGTAATTAAACATGATTAAAGGGTTAAGTGGGATACACTAGATATTTGACAAGCTTAAGTGGGTAGCTTGTGGGGGCCCATTTCAACCAATATCCCAAACGTATCTTTGTGGGCTCGACCCATGTCGAGTGACGGGACACGCATATTGGGCTTGATTATAAGAGGCCAAAACGGGTTAGCGGTGGCAACGCAAGTCCAACGGGCTTCATATGCGTGTGTGGGCCCGGGCTGGTAGATAAGTCGTTGTTGCATCGTGTAGATATAAAGCCGTGCACCGTTAGTATTGGGTAGCCACTTTAGGGGAGTGATGCACCCCACTGTGGGACCAGCACGGGTATCTACGGTAGGGAGCCGATCGATGGGGAGTAGTGGGTACACCTAGTGAAGATAGGGGCAGACGGCACCTATGTAGGGGTACACGAAACTACTGGGTAAGAATTACTGGGTACACCTAGTGGAGATAGGGGCAGACGGCACCTATGTAGTGGGCTAGGGGTACATGAAACTACTGGGGAAATTTTCTAAGTTCTTGGAAGGGATCAACCTTTAAGTAGGAATGACTGGTGTGGTGCAGTTAGTAATTATCCTTGGGGGGGTAGATGCGTCCTGACGATTATCTTAGTTTATCCTAAGTCTACCAAGCTGCTTAGTGTAGCCATTCATCCCCAGATATTACCGTAGGTCAAGTCTACGTCTTCTCTGGTTACTTTAATGATTGTATTGTTAAAGTTATAGGGCTCACTCAGACTTATGTCTGACCCCGTTGTTTTTATCTTTTTCCCAACCCTCAGGTCCTACGGTGGATCCTAGCGGTAGTAGAGCTTGATCGGATTGCTGTTCCAGTCTTGAGGAGCTTGAGTGGATGTAAAGCTCCAGTTATCCAGTTATCTTTTCTTTTGTTCTGGCTATTGTATGAGAGAGTGGGATTATGTACTTCCTTATTTTGATGGATATTGTACTTGACTTTTACCATGGTTTTATGATGTAACCAGACATGTTTATTTCCGCTGTTATGAGATGATGTTTGAAAATTTCAAGTATTATTTATATCTGTCTTGTTGTAATTTTTCTGTTCTATATTCACTAAAATACTCCACCGATGCTATGGCATTCCCTTAGTGAGTGACCCTAGCGGGCGTGGGGTGTTACACGTGGTATCAGAGCAAAGGTTACCGGAACAGATAAAATTTTTAGAAAACTATTTTTCTAAAACATTTTTGGAAAAGATATTTTCAAAAACATGTCTTTTAAGAGAAAAGTTTTTGAAAGAAAAGCATAATCCCCAATAGCCATATCTGCATCCTTCGAATTCTCCGTTTTGAATCTTTCTTTTTTCGTTTCAGCATGGCTGAGGATCTTAACTTTCCGGAGGGTGTGACGGTACCAGTATGGTATAGGAGATTGATGGAGGCTAGGGCCACCACTGCGGGTCCAGCAAATATTCCTCCACCAACCGTAGCACCCGATCTTCCTCCTCCCCCTCCGCCTCGCACAGATACTTTTGCTAAGACTTGCAAGGAATTTAAAGCTATGGGAGGGAAACCTTTTCAAGGATCTGAAACCTTTGTGGAGGCTAGAGATTGGCTTAAGGAGGTGGAAGAGTTGATAGATATCTTTGAGATGGAAGAAGGGAAGAAAGTCAAGTTGGCTGCTTGGTTAATGAAGGGAGATGCCTCATTCTGGTGGGAGGTCACTAATGGAGAACGCCCCGTTGACTCTTGGGCGGATTTTAAGCAAAGATTTGTGGCAAAGTTTCTCTCAAGAGCGGAGGAAAACTTGTATATGGAAAGATTCTTGACTCTAAAGCAAGGAAATCTCTCGGTGAAGGAATATGTTAACAAGTTTAATCAATTGGCAAGGTTTGGCCTAGATATGGTGAATACACCGGAGAAGAAGGCTTTGAGGTTCGTGAAAGGCTTGAATGAACCGATGCATGGGTTGGCTATGACTCATATCCCTATGGGGGCCACCTTTGAGAAACTAGTTGACATGGCACTCATGTATGAGGAAGAGAAGGGTCCTAATGCTAATAAGGCACCCGAGAAGAAGGGAGATCAAAAGAGACCTCAGCAACAACAACAAAGCAAAGGTGGGAAAGGTAACGGTGGCAAGAGCAAGAAGAAGAAGTGTTTCAATTGTGGGACACCTGGCCACCTAAGCAAAGATTGTCGCAAGAAAAAGAAGACTGGCTGCTTCAACTGTGGCGAAGCAGGGCATTTAGTGAAAGATTGCCCTAAGAAGGGGCAAAGGACGGGATCTACCTCAGGAGGACAGGTGCAAGCTCTTATGGCACCGAGTTAGGCTAGGGGGCAAGTACAGGCTCTCGCGGTTCCACCGATTCAGGAAAGAGGTAGAACTATCTCCGTTGAAAGTCTGGTTTTTCTATTTGACCATCCTATCCGTACATTGTTTGATTCAGGCGCATCGCATTCGTTTATTTCATCATCATTAGTTGAGTCACTGCACTTAGACACCAGTCTGGTAGATGATCCCTTGGTTGTTTCAAACCCAATTGGGGGCTCCACTTATTTGTCCATGATATGTTTGGGTTTGAAGATTTCTATACTTAGCATTGAGTTTAGATGTGATGCTTTTGTGTTGGGCTTCACGGGCTATGGGTTGATTTTGGGCATGGACTGGTTATCCAGTAATGGTGCCGTTCTTGATTGCGAAAGGAGAGTTGTTAGGCTCATGACCCGCTTGGGTAACATTCTCGAGATTTCTTGTAATCCCATGGACTCTGTTATGCTAAGTTATCTTGAATCGCTTGACGCTTCGGTCGAGAGTTTGCAATCTATGAGAGTGGTCCGGGAATATCCGGATGTGTTTGAGGAGGTGAAGGGCTTACCTCCGAAGCGGGAGATTGACTTCCGAATATATTTGGTGGATAATGCTAAACCGATATCTTTACCAGTGCGCCACATGGCTCCTCGTGAGAGGAGGGAACTCCATAAGCAAGTAGGTGAGTTGCTTGAGAAGGGGTTCATAAGACGGAGCATATCGGAGTGGGGTGCTCCAGTAGTATTCGCTACGAAGGCGGATGGGTCCCTCAGACTTTGTGTAGACTATAGAGAACTCAACAAGCTCACAAAGAAGAATAGACACCCATTGCCGAGGATTGATGATCTTTTCGATCAGTTGGTTGGCGCTTCGGTATTTTCTCAGTTGGACTTAGCCACGGGGTTTCATCAGTTGAGGGTGGCTGAGGATAGCATAGACAAGACTGCCTTTAGGACTCCGGATGGTTTCTATGAGTGGCTGGTGATGCCATTTGGGTTGACGAACGCCCCTGCATACTTTGTTGACTTGATGAGTAGGGTGTTCAGGGAGTTCCTTAATAAATTTGTGGTGGTCTTTGTGGATGATATCTTAGTATTTTCTAAGAGTGAAGAAGAGCATGCCCTACATCTTGGGGAAGTGTTGAAGACTCTTCGAGCACATAGCCTTAAGGCTAAATTCTCTAAATGTCACTTCTGGAGGAGGGAAGTGCGGTTCTTGGGGCATGTGGTCTCCAAGGAAGGGATAGCTGTGGATCCCGCGAAGGTAGTATCAATTCAGGATTGGAAGGTTCCGAAGAATGCTACCGAAGTAAGAAGTTTCTTGGGCTTGGCGGGTTATTATAGGAAGTTTATTAAAGACTTCGCGAAGATATCAGCCCCATTAACCCGCTTAACGAAGAAGAATCTTGTTTTCACATGGGACGTAGATTGTGATGATGCGTTCCGACGGTTAAAGAGAGCTTTAACCACGGCTCCAGTTTTGGTGTTGCCAGATGGGAGCAAGCCATTTGTTGTCTATACCGATGCTTGTGGCACAGGACTTGGCGCAGTCTTAATGCAAGAGGGAAGGGTAATAGCCTATGGTGGAAGGCAGTTGAGAGTGCATGAGAAAAATTACCCTACCCATGATCTAGAGCTGGCCGCTATTGTTTTTGCGCTTAAGATTTGGCGCCATTATCTTCTCGGTGAGAGATTCGAGCTGTTCACTGACCATAAATCATTGAAGTACTTGTTTTCTCAGAAGGATTTGAATCTGAGACAGCAAAGGTGGATGGAGTTCCTAGCATCCTATGATTTCGAGATAGCGTATACCCCTGGCAAGGGTAACGTGGTGGCGGACGCCTTGAGTAGGAAGAGGTTGTCCTTGAGTCCATTGTTCGTAGAGCGACGAAGCTTGGAGTTTATCTCGATGTTTGATTTCAGACCTTCCGTTGATTATGTACCCGGTTTGCTAGCTTCCTTGGAAGTTAGACCTACTCTTTTGGGGCGGATTGGGGAAGCCCAGAGGGACGACCCACAGTTGGTTGAGTTGATAGGGAAGCTCATAAGGGGGGAATCGTCCAGCCATTTGAGTAGGTACACCCTAGACGATAGGGGGTGCTTGCGTAGGGACGGTAGACTCTGTGTACCGTTAGATGAAGGGTTGAGGAAGGTTATTCTTGATGATGCACACCGTTCTAGGATGACCATTCATCCCGGTGGGGACAAGATGTACCAAGATATGAAGAGGGTTTTCTTCTGGGCCGGTATGAAGAAAGATGTGGCCGAATATGTAGCTCGATGCTTGGTATGTCAGCAAGTGAAGGCGGAGCAAAGGAAACCAGGTGGGTTGCTTCACCCATTAGAAGTTCCGCAATGGAAGTGGGATAGCGTCTCGATGGATTTTATTGACGGGTTACCCAGATCGAGAAAAGGTAATACAGGAATTTGGGTGGTGGTAGATAGACTTACTAAGAGCGCCCATTTCATACCTGTGAAGAGCAAGAGGACTGCTCCATGGCTAGCTTCAGTATATCTTCGAGAGATAGTTCGATTACATGGGGTGCCCTCTAGCATAGTGAGTGATAGAGATCCTATCTTCACTAGTGAGTTCTGGAGAAGTTTGCAGGAAGCAGTGGGAACTCAATTGTGTTTGAGCACCGCATATCATCCTCAAACGGACGGCCAGACTGAGAGGGTGAATCGTGTTCTGGAAGACCTTTTGAGGCTATGCATCTTAGATTTTGGAGGTACATGGGAAGAGCATCTTCCATTGGTGGAGTTCGCATATAATAACAGCTTTCAGTCCAGTATTGGTATGGCTCCTTTCGAAGCTCTCTATGGGAGGCCTTGTCGATCACCTACATGTTGGTGGGAATCTACGGATAAGATCTTGCTTGGGCCTGATATGGTTAGGGAGACTTCAGAGAAGATCGATTTGATTCGAAGAAGGATGAAGGCAGCGCAGGATAGGCAAAAATCTTATGCGGACAAGAGAAGGACGGATCTTGAATTTGAGGTTGGGGATATGGTTTTTGTCAAGGTATCTCCGTTAAGAAATGTTGTTCGCTTCGGATCCGTTGGGAAGTTAGCACCGAGGTTTGTTGGGCCGTTTCCTATCAAGGAAAGGATTGGACGGATGGCTTATAGGGTGGAGTTGCCCGACAGACTTAGTAGTGTTCATGATGTATTCCATGTATCACATCTGAGGAAGTGCTTACATGAGACCGTAGAGGTGGTAAAGCCAAGCTTGCTTAGAGATGTAGAGGTTGAGCGTGATGCGACGATTCGACGAGCTCCTACTCGTATCCTTGGGTCAGAGACTAGGAAATTGAGGAATCGAGAGGTTCAGCTAGTCAAAGTGCAATGGGGAGAAGATGAGAGCAACGCAACTTGGGAGACGGAAGCGAAGATGCGTTCATTGTACCCATTTCTTTTTGAGGGTATGTCTTTACTTTCTCCTTTATCACTTGTCTAGTATTTATCTTATCTTTAGTATGTCCTCTCATTAGCACCTTTGACCTTTAGATAGGGTAAACCTATGGTTGAAACATGTGTTTGAGACATGTTATGATTGATGGATGCAAGTGGATGCAAGTGGTTGCTAGTGGTTGCTCGTGGATGCATATACACACACTCTAGGCACTAGATCGGCTCAGTCACTTCATATTGCATATTGCATAAAAATTGTGTGTAGGAAGATATATTTATGGATGTATAATGGTTGTGTTATCACATGGACGATGCATTTTGGTGAATGATTGTGCACTCATGTAGATATTGTATGTGTCGATAGGGTTCTCTCGCATACATAATGGATGCATGGCACTATCATGGTTTGCATATGTTCATACATTAGATAGGGAACATATACACACACTTTTTGCATATGCTCATACATCATTAGAAATTGTTTTAAGGACAATGGATGCCAGTGGTTGATGGTTTGAGTAGATGGTTGTTTGGATGGTAGGATATGCATTCTCCTTAGCTTAGAGATTTCGGGGACGAAATCCTTTAAGGAGGGGAGAATGTAACACCCCGAATTTTAGTTAATACTAAAATTCACTAATTACAGGATAAATAATCTCAGATGTGGGAATTGGGGGAAACGGGCTGCGTCATTACGATCGTCTCGGAAAAATACGCGAAATAGAGTCCGAGTTTTCGAAAATCGGAGTCCGTATGGCCCAGTTATGGCCCAATGAAGTTTGCAGAAAATTCAAAACTAAAACAGATTTAAAAATTTAAAATATTCAGATTGAAAATGGGCCAGGCGGGGTCAGGCGGGAAGTTTCCCGCCCAACCCATGTCGACAGGGCTGTCGACAGGCCTGTCGACAGGGGTGTCGACATGCCTGTCGACTTGCCTGTCGACAGGGTCCAGGCGCCCAGTGAACCTGGGTGCACCAGGTTGCACCAGGTTGGGTTTCAGGCTGGCTAGGAGGGCTGGTTCTAGAGATTTCCTAAATCTAAGGGTCCTAATCTAATCTAGGGTTAATCTAAGGGCCTAAAACACTCACCTAATCCTATAAATAAGACCCCAACCCTACCCTAATTCATTCATAATTAAGTCTTGTAACTAAACTATGGCAAAATGAAATTTGAGCATGGCCTCCACTAGTTCATGAAGGAGTTGCAAGCAAATCCCTCTCAAATCATTCTCTAATCCATTCTAAGTCTTCTTCATTAGCTTGCTAATTGTGTTTTGGTGAGTTTCTATCACTTTAACATCAATTGTTAAAGTAAGTAGATTGGGTGTAATGAGACTTATGGTCATTAATGCGGATTTGTGAGTTTGAATCATGTATGATGATATGTTACTCTATGTTGTTCTATGATTATGCATATGTGATAAGTTGGTTTATGCATGCTTAATAAGTTGATTTATGCATGTTTAACAAGTTGATATATGCATGTTTAATAAGTGGAATTATGCATGTTTAGCAAAATGAGATATGCAAGTTAAGTGTATGTTTAAATGCAAGTTGAAAGTGATATGCAAGTTATGCATGCTTATGCGAGTATATGAATACTTATGCAAGATATGTATATGCTTAAATGACATGATATGCAAGTTATTCATGTTTATGCAAGTATGTGAATGGTTATGCAAGTATGTGGATGCTTATGCAAGTATATGAATACTTATGCAAGTTATGTGTATGCTTAAATGCATGTTTAACATGTTATGCAAGTTATGAGAATGCCTATATGCAAGTTCAACATGTTATGCAAGATATGTGTATGTTAATATGCAAGCTCATATGCAACATGTTATGCAAATCATGTGTATGATAATATGCAAGTTTGGGTTTATATGTAGTTGGGTTAATATATGCTCATAT
The DNA here is from genome assembly GCA_030737875.1 of Allium sativum. Taxonomy (NCBI): domain Eukaryota; kingdom Viridiplantae; phylum Streptophyta; class Magnoliopsida; order Asparagales; family Amaryllidaceae; genus Allium; species Allium sativum. The sequence continues at coordinate 194,590,020 of CM060920.1, forward strand.
ATGCAAGATGACATCCTCTTAACCCATGACAAAGTTGTATGTTAAACCCATGATATTTGTAATGATCTTCCCCTTTTGTTATGTCATGTAATGAGAACGATTTACGTGGGGAACGATGGGGTTGGTAAATATGTTAATAAATGAATGATTGGGTATGATTAAGCATACCATAAAAATAAATTACCATAAGTGGGAATTTACCTATTGAGTTAGGTCTACCCCATGGGAATTTACCTATTGAGTTAGGTCTACCCATGTTATGGAAAACTTGATATTAATTAGGGATAATTAATATGGGGGTGATTAATTAGGTGTAATTAATCGACTAAGACACGAGGTTGGACTCATTTGTAGTGTAAAACTGCCCGGACCCGACCGGCTTAACCAGTTGCTACAAATGTCAGCCCAATGTGAGAGGTCTTAGCCATGAATTAAATACGTGATTAAGGTAAAGACACGAGGTTAGACTCTGTTATGACGTAAGACTGCCCGGATTCTACCGGCTTAACCAGGCGGTCATAACAGCCAGTCTAATGTGGGAGGTCTTTACGGGAGATCACGGTCTTAATTAATTAAGAAACACTTAACCATAATAGCATGTAGTGGGACATGAGGGGTTAAGTGGGTGCCTTGGGTGGCATGAGGAGATTTTGTGATTGCCATGGGTGGCATGTGGAATCTAGTAGGTTGCCTGGGGTGGCATGGGGAATCTAGTGGGTTGCCTTGGGTGGCAATAGAAAATACGATTAGAATACTTAACCAAGTGGAAACATGTAATTAAACATGATTAAAGGGTTAAGTGGGATACACTAGATATTTGACAAGCTTAAGTGGGTAGCTTGTGGGGGCCCATTTCAACCAATATCCCAAACGTATCTTTGTGGGCTCGACCCATGTCGAGTGACGGGACACGCATATTGGGCTTGATTATAAGAGGCCAAAACGGGTTAGCGGTGGCAACGCAAGTCCAACGGGCTTCATATGCGTGTGTGGGCCCGGGCTGGTAGATAAGTCGTTGTTGCATCGTGTAGATATAAAGCCGTGCACCGTTAGTATTGGGTAGCCACTTTAGGGGAGTGATGCACCCCACTGTGGGACCAGCACGGGTATCTACGGTAGGGAGCCGATCGATGGGGAGTAGTGGGTACACCTAGTGAAGATAGGGGCAGACGGCACCTATGTAGGGGTACACGAAACTACTGGGTAAGAATTACTGGGTACACCTAGTGGAGATAGGGGCAGACGGCACCTATGTAGTGGGCTAGGGGTACATGAAACTACTGGGGAAATTTTCTAAGTTCTTGGAAGGGATCAACCTTTAAGTAGGAATGACTGGTGTGGTGCAGTTAGTAATTATCCTTGGGGGGGGGGGGGGGGTAGATGCGTCCTGACGATTATCTTAGTTTATCCTAAGTCTACCAAGCTGCTTAGTGTAGCCATTCATCCCCAGATATTACCGTAGGTCAAGTCTACGTCTTCTCTGGTTACTTTAATGATTGTATTGTTAAAGTTATAGGGCTCACTCAGACTTATGTCTGACCCCGTTGTTTTTATCTTTTTCCCAACCCTCAGGTCCTACGGTGGATCCTAGCGGTAGTAGAGCTTGATCGGATTGTTGTTCCAGTCTTGAGGAGCTTGAGTGGATGTAAAGCTCCAGTTATCCAGTTATCTTTTCTTTTGTTCTGGCTATTGTATGAGAGAGTGGGATTATGTACTTCCTTATTTTGATGGATATTGTACTTGACTTTTACCATGGTTTTATGATGTAACCAGACATGTTTATTTCCGCTGTTATGAGATGATGTTTGAAAATTTCAAGTACTATTTATATCTGTCTTGTTGTAATTTTTCTGTTCTATATTCACTAAAATACTCCACCGATGCTATGGCATTCCCTTAGTGAGTGACCCTAGCGGGCGTGGGGTGTTACAGAACGATTTCCCAAATATTGACCCCGAAGGACAAAACCAACATCAGGTCAATACCCAAGAAACCATTCGACTTAGCCAACCTTCAGTTAGTTTCTATATTTCACATCCATATCGTTTATAATATTTTATAACGATTTATCGCTATTTTTATTTATTTTAAAATAGCCAGTTTATTCAAAACGATGCTTCAGGCCATAACGTGGCCGTGGCGCTGTTTTTCTTCAGATTTGATTTACACATATCTGAAAATCTAACCATTGGATCTTCACAAAATTTACATCACTAGAAAGATCTTTTCAAAACGAATCCAACGGTTCCAGTTTTAGGAAAATCCGACGGTCCGATCTCCCGGTATAATCGTTTGAAGTTTCGATTTCAAAATACGAACTGCAGCGTCGTTATTTGATTTAATATAATTATATATATATATATAAATATAATTGATTCTGGCGCTGTTTTTCTTCAGATTTGAATTGAACATTCCAGACAATCCAACCGTTGGATCTTTACAAAGTTGGTGCCGTTGGAAAGATATTTCCAAAGCGAACCCAACGGTTGCAGTTTCGGGAAAATCCGATGGTTGGATCTCCCGCACTAATCGTTTGAAATCACGGTTTCAAAATACGAACTGCAGCGTCGTTATTCGATATATTTCAATTCCATTTATATATATATATATATATCGATTCTTTGATTTCAAACCTATATGAATTTCATATTTTTGATAAAAATGATATTTTTATCTAACTGTCTTCTATTTCAACACTTCACTATATTTAACAATTCATGTATATAATAAAAATGTGATTTTTATTGTAAAACAATTCATTTCAAAACACTATTATTTTATATAGTTCATATAGGTAATAAAAATAGGATTTTTATTATAAAACAATTTCTTTCAAAACAAGATTATTTTATATAGTTCATATAGATGTTAAAAATGTGATTTTTATTATAAAACAATTTATTTCAAAATATGAATGCCATTCAACACATGAATTTCAATTCAACGAATGAATATCGATTCAACACATGAAGGTTTTCTATAGTTTATATATAGATAAAAAGGTGATTTTTATATTTAAAACACGAACACCATTCAACATATGAATTTCAATTCAACGAATGACTAGCAATTCAACACATGAAGGTTTTCTATAGTTTATATATATATAGATAAAAATGTGATTTTTATATTTAAAACACGAATACCATTCAACACATGAATTTCTATCCAACGAATGAATATCGACTCAACACATGAAGGCTTTCTATTCAACGAATAATATAGTTTCAACAAATGAAAATAATTCAAACACATGAATATTATTCAAAATTTCGGCAGCATAACGGCAGGGTAGTTAAAACCGGGACCGTCCCTAGTACGGCTCCTCGCTCTACCTTAAAACCTCGCGGTTTTTGACAATGGGGATTTATGCATCTAGTTCGCACGCAGGCGGCATGTATATTTGTTTCATTTTCACAAACTAATCCTTTGTGGTTTCAACCAAATATTTCTCAACCACAAACGGGTATTTTTCAACCACAATCAATCAATATCAACCACAAACAATTCCAATCAACTATTCGCTATCAATCAATTTTCACACCAATCACAACCAATAAATATCGTCCATGGTTTGTGGACGAGGGGCGTATATATATATATATATATATATATATATAGCATTTCACTTCTATTTCAACACATATATAATTTTTACAACGCATATACAACTTATACATCGAACGTACAACTTATACAACGCTTATACATGAGGTGTGCAACGCTTATATAACTCATACATCGACTATATAATTTATACATCGTCGTTTTCCATATCGTTTATAAATTAGAAATCTCACCTTGGATTCCACTCCACCAAAAATAGCAGAAGGCTCAGAAAAATATGCGGTCTCTTCTAAAACGTAGAAGACGTCCTCACGGTCCCGGTGTTTCCTGTTTCATCGAATTTCGTCAATACACGAAAAAGATATGATTTTTCAAAGTTTTGCAACACTTTAAAGCGTCAAAATCATTTCAAAATATACACAGCCATACCATTCAAAATTGCTCAAAACTAGGTTTTAAAAATTCATGAAATCCGTAGCACTTCGTCCCGATCTGGTTGTGTGACATCGAAGAGGGTGGAAAGGGCTTCGCGGCACCGGGGATTTTGGCCTGATCGATGGCCTGTGGGAGCGGCGGCGGCGCTCTCAAGTTGTCGACTTCGTGGGCGTCGTTCGCGACATTGGCGAGGAGAGGGAGGGCAGGGGTTGGTCGGATTTGAAGGGGAGGAGGAGGGCTCTCGAATCCTGGTGGCGGCGGAGGCTGACGTGGACGGAGGTGGCGGGAAAGTGGTCGGGAACGGAGGAGCACGATTTTCGTCGAGAGGAGAGTGGGAGTGGGGAGAGAGAGAATGGGGAATGGGCCAATCAGGGTTTTTTATTTTATTTTATAATTTTTAAATTCTCTAAAATACCCCTTTCACACACGAACCCCAATCCAAACCCAACGACTGTCGTCCCTAGCGTTTTGCCCCCATTCCGAACACGATGGGATATGTTTCGAAGGCCCATTCGACTGTTTCCGTCAGTTTTCATTCAAATTAAAATATAAAACATTCAATATTTAATTTGAACGTACATTTCAATTTGCCGGGGCCACATACTGATTCTAAAAATTCCCAAAAAATAAATATAGCTATGTTTTGACGATTCAGTCCCAACGAAACTGATTTCGTCGAATTCTGAGACCGTTTGCAAAAGGCCCATTTCTGGTCGATCCAATTTAACTGTAATTGACCAAAACACGTTTTCCTTTGCCACGCTCATATACTAGCTTCAAAAATTATGAAATTTGAAACCTATCAATAAATTCTCATCCCGGATCCAACAAAAGTGGTTTCGTCGAATTCCGAGATTGTTTGCAAAATGGCCAATTTCACGGGCTATATAAATTCCATAGCGACCTTTCTAAAAATTCATTTGGCCATAACTTTTGCTTTCCGTTATGAAACTTCGATTTTTCAGATTCGTTAGAAAGGTATTCACTAACAGATTTAAATATTTTTGTTTTCTTTCAAATCCGTTTTGTTTTGCACCCGTTACAGTCCGACAAAGTTTGAATTCAATTTTTGAAACTACAACGCCTTTTCAGGCCTTGTTTATAATTAGAATTAATTATATTCGTTTTCAAACGTCGATTCAAACTCACTTTTCATTGCTATTATTTAAAATATTTAAAATCCACTATTTTAGCCAATTTAAAAATTTTAAATTGGTTCAGATTTTCCGTGTCGTTACAGTGACCTTAATAAACAAACGCTGAAAAACAAATATCCACTTCCACGTATTGATGACCTGCTTGACCGCTTGCATGGAGCATGAGTATTCTCTAGGATGGACCTAGCTACAGGCTTCCATCAACTGCGAATCGCAGAAGAGTGTGTGCCTTTAACTGCTTTCAGAGGACCAGACAAATTTTATGAATGGCTAGTGATGCCCTTCGGTCTATGTAATGCTCCATCATACTTTGTTGATCTGATGAATAGAGTATTCCGAGATGTTTTAAATAAATTTGTGCTGGTGTTCATCGATGACATCCTCATCTTTTCTAAATCCACTGCTGAGCACGAACAACATCTGAGCGAAGTCTTGGAGAATCTACGAAGAAATGTGTTGAAAGCCAAATTCTCCAAGTGCATATTCTGGCAAAATGAGGTAAAATTCCTCGGCCATGACATATCAAAAGAATGCATCTCAGTAGATCCAAAAAAGGTCTCAGCCATCCAAGACTGGAAGCAGCCTCGAACTCCCATAGAGGTCAGGAGTTTCTTAGGACTGGCTGGCTATTATCGGAAATTTGTCAAAGATTTTTTGAAGATAGCTTGTCCATTGACAAACTTGACCAAGAAGCATAGAAAATTCATTTGGGCACCAGAATGCGAGACAGCTTTCCAAGATCTAAAAAGGAGGTTGACCAATGCTCCTGTGTTGACCATCATAGATAGCAATCTGGACTTGAAGGTCCGGACCGACGCTTCTAAGTAAGGTTGTTTCTTTTATAAATCAACATGTCAGAGATAACATTTTCTTTTAATGTCAAATCTCATTTTAACATGTTATCCTTTATCTATTCAAGGTATTAGTGCGGTGCTGATGCAAAGAGACAAAGTGGTCGCATATGCTAGCCGCCAATTGAAACCGCATGAGAAGAATTACGTCATGCATGATCTCGAGCTAATGGCCATTGTATTTGATCTTAAAATATGGAGGTACTATCTCTTGGGTTAGAAGTTCGAAATATATACGGATCACAAATCCTTGAGACATCTTTTTACCCAAAGAGATTTGAATATGAGGCAGCAATGCTGGGTTGAATTTCTTGCAGCCTATGATCTGGATATCCTATATACTCCAGGGAAAGCCAACGTTGTGGCCGATGCGCTCAGTAGAAAGAATGCAGATGACGACAAGCTCATTCTCGCCAATCTCATTATCACTCCTGCTCTGATTGATAAAGTCTCTGCTCTTCAGAAGGATGATAAATTTATTCAGAGGATTATCAAAAGAATTCAGGATGGCGAAACCACGAGTTTCCAAATTGACGACAAAGGGGTTATGAGGCTATTAGGCCGAATCTGTGTCCCATGCGACTCTAAGCTCAAAAGGGAGGTTATGGATGAATGTCATAAATCTAAGCTTAGTGTTCACCCTGGGGTGAGCAAGATGTATCACAACCTCAAATACACATTTTGGTGGAGGTCCATGAAGAGAGATATTTCTATTTACGTTGCTGGATGTCCCACTTGTCAGCAAGTTAAAAGTGATCAACAGAAACTGGCGGGTTTGTTGCAACCGCTAGGAGATCCTGGTTGGAAGTGGGAGGTGTTGTATATAACGGTGTTGTATACATAATTATATGATTTTTGTTTGATGATAACAACCAAATATATTTTATAAATGTGTTTGTTACTGTATTGTTCTATATTTACATCACAGACAGGAATGTAATATTTATATTTAAATATAATACATCTGTACAGAAATTCAAGTATTTACTATATTTTGTTTAAAAATATAAATATTACATTTCTAACATTCAAACATGACATCTATTTTAACTCCACTATTTAATCACTTCACATATTTGTACTTATAAATAAACAGAATAGATTAGACAAGTCTGTTTGACAACTATGAAATAATATTTTATTTCAAACAGATTTTATTTATTACAAATAATCAGTACAATCACTTTTTCATACACATTAGCTCCTCACTATATCTGTAATGACCCGGATATTTGACGGTGTAATAATTAACTTATTTAATTATTTAAAACAAGTAATATATTATTTAATCGATGATGTTAGAACGTATAATTATATTATAATTAAAATCGAGCTTGAAATGGCGTTGCAGTTCGTAATTTGGCGATTCGAACTTCAACTGAATATACATGATTCGTTTTAAATCGGATTTCTGTGAAACAAGAGACGCACGGAGCTGGTGGAGTATATCTTTCTAGTGGAAGAGAAAAATCGGGATTTCATCGAGTAGATTTTGAGATATGTCCAAATCAAATTTTAAAATAGTCGTTATAGAATCGTTTATCGACGGTAACGGTTTATTCGATATAACTAGAGATCGGGTTTGAATTTAGACAAGGTTCTTTTGAGAGATAACGATACTTTAATTTTTAGAATTTTATTGTAATTTTTAATTAATTAAATAAGCAACTTTTTATTTGAAGTGTTTCGCACCTTGAAATCAACATTTTGAAGTTTCAAAATATGAGTCCGTCTACTGATATTATTATATTTCTGGAGTCGGGACACCTCGCTCGTCACGATGGTATTGTTATTTCTGTCGTTAGCATCTCGGACGTAAACATAATTTTATGAAATAGGGTGTTCGAAGCTTTATAATTTAAAATATATGTTGTTAATCTTCCTCAGCCACTGGTTACTTTGTCTAACGTGGCCTTCATCAAACCCATGTGTTCTACCTACCACTTAACCGTGAAGTAACCCCTCCTCTATAAATAACACTTAAAACAACTCCTTAAAAACCTAATTCATTCTCCAGTCAACCGATCATTTTTGAGCCGCCACAATTTTCCTTTCTTCCACAGCCAATTCGTGAGTTTTAAAAATCAAAACAAATAAAATCAAATGCTACAAATATTCAAACATGCCTCTTTGGAATCCTGCTTTACTTCTCTTCAACCTGATACCATTTTCTTTTAGTTCGACGCTTTCTGGTTTCGGCCCAAAGTAGAACATCGGCTTCTAGGGTTTCGGATACTGGGATTTTATGGGAGTCGATCTGTTTGAATGAGGTGAAGTTGGGTGAAATTGAAATGATGGAGCATGGCGACTCTGTGGCACGCGAATTGACAGCTCCTGGTGCGATTCTGATCAAGTATGGGGTGACCGACGGTGTGGTTTGTTTTCTGCGAAGTGAAGTCGAATAAGAGAGCAACCAGTGACGAGTGTTATGTAATTGGAAGTGGAAGAAGGTAAGGAGCTTATGTTTTTGGGTTTAGTGAAAGTTAGAGTCTCTTTTGGGGTAGAAGTCGATCTGTATAGGAGGAGCTTGGTGCAAGTTTTTGGGAATTGGTACTGTCGATGTTTACTGCTGTGGGTTTCAGTGTAGTTTCTAATCAATACTTTACCTGTTGCCGTGTTGCAAAATGATGTCGAGTAAAGCTGAGAACAGGGATTCGACGCAAGGAAGGAAGGGTTGATTTGGTGGAGTTCCTGTGTGGTTTTCATGAAGAAGTGAGAGCGTGAAGAGGGACCAGAAATAGACATTTGCAAATAAAGGAAGATGGAGTTCAAAATGTGTCCAAAGGTTGTTAAAAACTGGAGTGCGGTCTGTCTTGGTAATGAAGTAGGGGAAGAGTTATGTTTTCAAAGCTTGGAGATAGTGAAAGGAGGGTGCTTGACATGTGCAGTTTGGTGTGCGCATACATGGAGGATTTCAGTGATGTTGGTTGATCTTTTTGTGAACTGATGGAGGCCGGTTATACTCAAATGGGAAGGGGAATTTGTAGTGATGTTAGACTTTTGTTTTGTGGAATGTGTGCGAAGCTGAAGTGGAGGATTTGAAGTCATTGTTGCTGTAATGGTGAGTCGAGTGTTGAGTGGGGGAAAGTGGGTGTTAATGGGAATCCGACAAATTTAGATCCGATGGGATCATATGGACAAGACCAACAACATGGAACCAGATAGGAATGATTTGGAGCTGGTCTGGATTTATGACAGAATATAACTTCGAATCTGAAATCAAACTGGCGACTGTTATTCGTTATTTAGCGATAACGGACAATGTGAGTAAAACTCACTAACTCTCCTCAATTTATATTTTAATATAAATTGTACTTTATTTATTGACTGCTGTATATTGATTGTTAAACTGGACTGTTAAATAGATTTGATTGAAAACGTAGTTATAGTTAATCTATGTACTGTTAATCAAATATGGTTCTGTACAGCAGGATATTTCATTTCAAAATGAAATATGATATATATTATACTGTGTAACATCTGTGGATGCATGGAGACAGGTTGGAGGAATCCAGCTGGATTCCTCAACAATTATTTTACTGTTTTCATATATTGTGTTATATGATGTGTTATATAATCTGTTCTGGATTATGTGTGTTATAATGATATTAATCATTGTTATTCGATATTTTACATATCATAAGAAACCCTGAGTTGTGAAATGGAATATTTCAATGTATATTGAAATAAAGGAATTTTATAAAATCACAGGATTTTATAAAAGGAAATTATTTATAAAACGAACACAGTTTTATAAAAGGAAAGTATTTATAAAACGAATAGAGTTTTATAAAAGGGAAAAATGTTGATAAAACAAATAGAATAGGAAAAAGGAATATTTCAATGTATATCGAAATAAAGGAGTTTTATAAAATCAACCGATTTTATAAAAGGAAACAATTTGAAAATAGAGTATTTATAAAACGAACACGGTTTTATAAAAGGAAATTATTTATAAAACGAACACGGTTTTAATAAAAGGAAGTATTTACAAAACAAATAGAGTTTTATAAAAGGGATATTTATTTAGAAAATAAATAGAATAAAGGAATATTTATCTAAAAGGTAAATAAAACGTTATTAATAGGAAATATTTGTAACGGTAAATAAAACGTTGTAAATAGGAAATATTTGTAACGGTAAATAAAACGTTATAATAGGAAATATTTGTAACGGTAATTAGAAGTTATAAATAGGAAATATTTGTAAAGATAAATAAAAAGTTATAATAGGAAATATTTGTAACGGTAATTAGAAGTTATAAATAGGAAATATTTGTAACGGTAATTAGAAGTTATAAATAGGAAATATTTGTAACGGTAATTAGAAGTTATAAAATAGGAAATATTTGTAACGGTAAATAAAACGTTATAAATAGGAAATATTTGTAATGGTAAATAGAAGTTATAAATAGGAAATATTTGTAACGGTAATTAGAAGTTATAAATAGGAAATATTTGTAACGGTAATTAGAAGTTATGAAAAAGGGACTAGCTGTAACGGAAAATAAACGTTATAAAAAGGAAATTGACGAGATATAAAAGAGATAATCAAATAGAGTTAAATCGAATTTAGTATTCGAAGAAGCTAATCGAATTAGTTATTTGAAAGAGTTTATTGAATATTAGTTATTCAATTAGAGATAATCTAATAAAGTTAATCGATTAGAGATAATCAAATAAAAGTTAATCGAATTAGTCAAAGTAAGTTAATCGACTATTAGTTAGTCGAATTTTGGTTAAGCAAATAAGTGTAAATCGACTATTAGTTAGTCGAAGATTAGTTAATCGAATATGAGTTAAACAAATAGGATTAATTGAATTAGAGTTAATCGAATCAGGGTTAATTGAATATTAGTTATTCAATTAGAGTCGATCGAATATAGTTATTCGAGATAGAGATAAAACAGACATAGTTAATTAGGGTAAGTACCATTTAGCACGACTGCTAGCGTAATTCGCAGGGCTGCAGATAGCCTACGGCGGTCGGATGTTTCCTGAGGGAATCAGGCGTAACCATTTTGATCGCTGCGATCTAGAGTCAAGCGAATGGAGTTAATCGAATATTAGTTATTCGAAATAGAGTTAATCGATTAGAATAATCAACTGGAGTTAATCGATTAGAGTTAAAACAGACATTGTTATTAAGGATAAAGTCAAATCGAATATTAGTTATTCGTAATAGAGTTAATTCAGTAAAGTTAATCAAATAAGAGTTAAGCAGTAAGAGTAAAGCAAAATAGAGTTTTTCGAATATTAGTTGTTCGAATAAGAGTTAAATAAAAAGGAGTTAATCAAATACGAATAGGAGTAATGAAATAGAGTTAAACAAATGAGAGTTAATCGAATATTAGTTGTTCGAGATAAGAGTTAACTAAATAGAATTAACCGGAAAGAGAGAATCGAATATAATCTATTCGAAATGAGTTAATCGAATATAAGTTATTCGAAGAGAGTTTATCGAATATTAGTTATTCGAAGAAGAGTTAATCAAATAGAGATTACTCGAAAGGGAGTTATATGGCAAATTCGATTATATCGAATTCGGGGAAAGTATTATTTACTTTTCGGTTTTTAAATCAGGATTTATTTATTTATAAATAAATTAGTTGTTAGATAAATTAATCAAAGTAAGAAATAAATGTTAGACTTATAAGTTAGATATTTCAGAAGTAAAATTTATAACGTTAGGGTTATAATAAATGTTTTCATAAAGGAAGCGGATTCGTAATCTGAAACCGAGAATTTGCGTAAGCAAATGGTTTTAGAAATTGAAGTGATGAGCTTTATCTATCGCAAGGTTAAGATCGTTGTTCAGTTAAGGTCTGAGAGGTAATTATACCCCAACTTGATTGACTTCGAAATTGACTAAGGAATAGTTGAAGTTCGATAACAAAGGATGATTAGTAATGCAGTTAAGTAATAAATGACTTATGGATTTAGTAGTCGTAACGATGTTTCATACAGCGTTAGTTGAAATCCATATAAATGAGTTTCGGAAACGTTTTCCAAATATAAATCAAAGATGTTTTCTAAGTGTAGAAATAAGGAAATATGAATATATATATATATATAGACATATATATATATATATATATTTGATGATTGGATCGATAATTCCATTTGGAATTAAGATCGTTGCTTGTACACCGACATGTTTTCATTTGATAGTTAAATCACAGACTATCGAAGTTTTGACCATTTTACGTTGTAAATATGGAGAGACCGGTTGGATTATTATCCGAAGAACCACTCCGTATTGACATAATCGTTGTGATCAAATACGATGAAGATAATTGAAGACGGTGTTATGCAAGGGCTGTCCTGTTTACAGAATAGTGCCTTCGATTTCGTTCAGTCCCAAAACGAACGTATATGGACGAATGTCTGACAGAATATTTCCAATGATCGAATGAGTTGGACTGTACAAATATATATGGTGGCCAACGGATTTATTCCCTTTGCATAAAATCCAGAAACTATTTGTATAAACCCAACTAATGATTTACGGATCTGAAAATGTGGCATTCAAAGTGATCGTGTTATCAATGAAATGGAAAGTAAGCGTAGCTTCTAGCCTCACATCCGGTAAATGAAAAAAATCGGGCAGGCAGCATGGCTAAGTCGGTCGCTCCGAAGTAGGGTGCATAATCACCTATCTAGATAATATTCATTTGCTTCTTAAATCTATCAATGTTGTCCCATATATATTTATGGGAACAGTTGCTGATCCCAACCGTTGGTGATGTACATTCGATACACTCAAGCGAAATGAGTGGTCGGTCATGTGTGGCTGAGTTACAAGATGTTCTTGTTGAACTCCAGTGTATCGTTCCTAGAGTACACTGATCGGAAGGTGGTTCCATACCTTGTCATAGTTGGAAATCCATCACCCTCTATCTTCTTCCTATTAGTTTCTTGAATTTCCAGTGCAATTTGGGGTTGGACTTGTGTTATTTAGTCAGCTCAAATTGGACTGGATTTTCTGGTCACTACAATTGGTATCAGAGCTTAAGGTTAAGTTATACCTTGGCTCTGTGGCGTAACTCTTTAGAGATGGGATTAGTAATATCCTAGATTGAGTTGAGTGTATATATACGAGTGAACATATTTGTTAATTGATATAAAAATTTGTTTTATATTGTGGAGCTTTATTGGTTGAGTGGCTTATGAATTCTGGTCGATAGTGGGGCACCACAATATCGATAGGGGTTTCTAAACACTCGAATACGATGAACCAACATGATATGTTTTGACATTAACATAGTATAATTGGTTGTGTTGGTTGTTATTATAATCAGATGAGATTATAAAAAGGCGAAATGGTTATAGATAACTAATCAGAATTCATATAAGTAAAGTATATGAAATAAGATGAAGTAAATCTGAATTTAAATCAGATTTGGAATTTTAATAAGGAAATTTTAAGTTCCTGGGAGAGTTTGAAATTTGTTTTCAAATTTGAGAGAGAAATATAGTATTGAACTCACTTCGATCGCTGGAAAATAATTCTGATGATGGTGTACACATCACCAGTGTGATTTTCGAGTTTCAAAGTGACAAATTACTACCAAAAATTTTGTTTTGAATTGTTTTGATAAAGTTGTTTTGAAATTCAAAAGTTTTGAATTGGTGTTATGATTTCAAAATTGATTTGTAATAAACCCAGGAATTTAAATTCTGAAAATTTTAATTTAACTTATGAAGTTAAATGGATTAAAATGGTGAAGGTGAATAAGTAAATTAGGATTTAACTCTAACTAAGTTAAACAAAATGGAATCAGATTGTTAAGTAATGATTGTGGGATCAATAATGGATTTGAGTTTGAAATGTGATTTGGCTTGGATATAACCAAATGATTTAGTTGAGAGTAAACCGATTGGAGTTGATTTGGATGGCATGGTATATGCAGAACTGGTAACCAATGGGAATGGTATAATGATATGGTCAGCAAAAAGGTACAAGTTTATATTTCATATGAGTTGGAATTTATGAGCCGATTTGGCAATCCGCTTGGCGTTTTGATTTTCTTTTGGGTTGGAGAAGGCCTAGAGAGGCGAGTTGTGGTTTTACCGATAGGGCTGTACAAAGGAGGTTATGGCGAAATTTTCCGAAAAATTTAGGCGTTAGAAAATTTTCAGAATTTTTGAAAATTTAGTTAGTCGGAAGGAATTAATATTTTAGTCAATATTAATTGGTTCAGTTGAAATCAGAAATAAGGGGTAAACAAATCTTAGGAATTCCAATAGATAGGGTCGTCCTCTACCTTAGCAATTTCGAGGACGAAATTATTTTAAGTGGAGAAGAATGTAATGACCCGGATATTTGACGGTGTAATAATTAACTTATTTAATTATTTAAAACAAGTAATATATTATTTAATCAACGATGTTAGAACGTATAATTATATTATAATTAAAATCGAGCTTGAAAAGGCGTTGTAGTTCGTAATTTGGCGATTCAAACTTCAACTGAATATACATGATTTGTTTTAAATCGGATTTCTGCGAAACAAGAGACGCACGAAGCTGGTGGAGTATATCTTTCTAGTGGAAGAGAAAAATCGGGATTTCATCGAGTAGATTTTGAGATATGTCCAAATCAAATTTTAAAATAGTCGCTATAGAATCGTTTATCGACGGTAACGGTTTATTCGATATAACTAGAGATCGGGTTTGAATTTAGACAAGGTTCTTTTGAGAGATAACGATAATTTAATTTTTAGAATTTTACTGTAATTTTTAATTAATTAAATAAGCAACTTTTTATTTGAAGTGTTTCGCACCCTGAAATCAACATTTTGAAGTTTCAAAATATGAGTCCGTCTACTGATATTATTATATTTCTGGAGTCGGGACACCTCGCTCGTCACGATGGTATTGTTATTTCTGTCGTTAGCATCTCGAACGTAAACATAATTTTATGAAATAGGGTGTTCGAAGCTTTATAATTTAAAATATATGTTGTTAATCTTCCTCAGCCACTGGTTACTTTGTCTAACGTGGCCTTCATCAAACCCATATGTTCTACCTACCACTTAACCGTGAAGTAACCCCTCCTCTATAAATAACACTTAAAACAACTCCTTAAAAACCTAATTCATTCTCCAGTCAACCGATCATTTTTGAGCTGCCACAATTTTCCTTTTTTCCAGAACCAATTCGTGAGTTTTAAAAATCAAAACAAATAAAATCAAATGCTACAAATATTCAAACATGCCTCTTTGGAATCCTGCTTTACTTCTCTTCAACCTGATACCATTTTCTTTTAGTTCGACGCTTTCTGGTTTCGGCCCAAAGTAGAACATCGGCATCTAGGGTTTCGGATACTGGGATTTTATGGGAGTCGATCTGTTTGAATGAGGTGAAGTTGGGTGAAATTGAAATGATGGAGCATGGCGACGCTGTGGCACGTGAATTGACATCTCCTGGTGCGATTCTGATCAAGTATGGGGTGACCGACGGTGTGGTTTGTTTTCTGCGAAGTGAAGTCGAATAAGAGAGCAACCAGTGACGAGTGTTATGTAATTGGAAGTGGAAGAAGGTAAGGAGCTTATGTTTTTGGGTTTAGTGAAAGTCAGAGTCTCTTTTGGGGTAGAAGTCGATCTGTATAGGAGGAGCTTGGTGCATGTTTTTGGGAATTGGTACTGTCGATGTTTACTGCTGTGGGTTTCAGTGAAGTTTCTAATCAATACTTTACCCGTTGCCGCGTTGCAAAATGATGTCGAGTAAAGCTGAGAACAGGGATTCGACGCAAGGAAGGAAGGGTCGATTTGGTGGAGTTCCTGTGTGGTTTTCATGAAGAAGTGAGAGCGTGAAGAGGGACCAGAAATAGACATTTGCAAATAAAGGAAGATGGAGTTCAAAATGTGTCCAAAGGTTGTTGAAAACTGGAGTGCGGTCTGTCTTGGTAATGAAGTAGGGGAAGAGTTATGTTTTCAAAGCTTGGAGATAGTGAAAGGAGGGTGCTTGACATGTGCAGTTTGGTGTGCGCATACATGGAGGATTTCAGTGATGTTGGTTGATCTTTTTGTGAACTGATGGAGGCCGGTTATACTCAAATGGGAAGGGGAATTTGTAGTGATGTTAGACTTTTGTTTTGTGGAATGTGTGCGAAGATGAAGTGGAGGATTTGAAGTCATTGTTGCTGTAATGGTGAGTCGAGTGTTGAGTGGGGGAAAGCGGGTGTTAATGGGAATCCGACAAATTTAGATCCGATAGGATCATATGGACAAGACCAACAACATGGAACCAGATAGGAATGATTTGGAGTTGGTCTGGATTTATGACAGAATAGAACTTCGAATCTGAAATTAAACTGGCGACTGTTATTCGTTATTTAGCGATAACGGACAATGTGAGTAAAACTCACTAACTCTCCTCAATTTATATTTTAATATAAATTGTACTTTATTTATTGACTGCTGTATATTGATTGTTAAACTGGACTGTTAAATAGATTTGATTGAAAACGTAGTTATAGTTAATCTATGTACTGTTAATCAAATATGGTTCCGTACAGTAGGATATTTCATTTCAAAATGAAATATGATATATATTATACTGTTTAACATCTGTGGATGCAGGGAGACAGGTTGGAGGAATCCGACTGGATTCCTCAACAATTATTTTACTGTTTTCATATATTGTGTTATATGATGTGTTATATAATCTGTTCTGGATTATGTGTGTTAGAATGATATTAATCATTGTTATTCGATATTTTACATATCATAAGAAACCCTGAGTTGTGAAATGGAATATTTCAATGTATATTGAAATAAAGGAATTTTATAAAATCACAGGATTTTATAAAAGGAAATTATTTATAAAACGAGCACGGTTTTATAAAAGGAAAGTATTTATAAAACGAATAGAGTTTTATAAAAGGGAAAAATGTTGATAAAACAAATAGAATAGGAAAAAGGAATATTTCAATGTATATCGAAATAAAGGAGTTTTGTAAAATCAACCAATTTTATAAAAGGAAACAATTTGAAAATAGAGTATTTATAAAACGAACACGGTTTTATAAAAGGAAATTATTTATAAATCGAACACGGTTTTAATAAAAGGAAGTATTTATAAAACAAATAGAGTTTTATAAAAGGGATATTTATTTAGAAAATAAATAGAATAAAGGAATATTTATCTAGAAGGTAAATAAAACGTTATAAATAGGAAATATTTGTAACGGTAAATAAAACGTTATAAATAAGAAATATTTGTAACGGTAAATAAAACGTTATAATAGGAAATATTTGTAACGGTAATTAGAAGTTATAAATAGGAAATATTTGTAAAGATAAATAAAAAGTTATAATAGGAAATATTTGTAACGGTAATTAGAAGTTATAAATAGGAAATATTTGTAACGGTAATTAGAAGTTATAAATAGGAAATATTTGTAACGGTAATTAGAAGTTATAAAATAGGAAATATTTGTAACGGTAAATAAAACGTTATAAATAGGAAATATTTGTAACGGTAAATAGAAGTTATAAATTGGAAATATTTGTAACGGTAATTAGAAGTTATAAATAGGAAATATTTGTAACGGTAATTAGAAGTTATAAAAAAGGGAATAGCTGTAACGGAAAATAAACGTTATAAAAAGGAAATTGACGAGATATAAAAGAGATAATCAAATAGAGTTAAATCGAATTTAGTATTCGAAGAAGCTAATCGAATTAGTTATTTGAAAGAGTTTATTGAATATTAGTTATTCAATTAGAGATAATCAAATAAAGTTAATCGATTAGAGATAATCAAATAAAAGTTAATCGAATTAGTCGAAGTAAGTTAATCGACTATTAGTTAGTCTAATTTTGGTTAAGCAAATAAGTGTAAATCGACTATTAGTTAGTCGAAGATTAGTTAATCGAATATGAGTTAAACAAATAGGATTAATTGAATTAGAGTTAATCGAATCAGGGTTAATTGAATATTAGTTATTCAATTAGAGTCGATCGAATATAGTTATTCGAGATAGAGATAAAACAGACATAGTTAATTAGGGTAAGTACCATTTAGCACGACTGCTAGCGTAATTCGCAGGGCTGCAGATAGCCTACGGCGGTCGGATGTTTCCTGAGGGAATCAGGCGTAACCATTTTGATCGCTGCGATCTAGAGTCAAGCGAATGGAGTTAATCGAATATTAGTTATTCGAAATAGAGTTAGTTCAATAGAGTTAATCGATTAGAATAATAAACTGGAGTTAATCGATTAGAGTTAAAACAGACATTGTTATTAAGGATAAAGTCAAATCGAATATTAGTTATTCGGAATAGAGTTAATTCAGTAGAGTTAATCAAATAAGAGTTAAGCAGTAAGAGTAAAGAAAAATAGAGTTATTCAAATATTAGTTGTTCGAATAAGAGTTAAATAAAAAGGAGTTAATCAAATAGGGTTATTCGAATATTAGTTATTCGAATAGGAGTAATGAAATAGAGTTAAACAAATTAGAGTTAATCGAATATTAGTTGTTCGAGATAAGAGTTAATTAAATAGAATTAACCGGAAAGAGTGAATCGAATATAATCTATTCGAAATGAGTTAATCGAATATAAGTTATTCGAAGAGAGTTTATCGAATATTAGTTATTCAAAGAAGAGTTAATCAAATAGAGATTACTTGAAAGGGAGTTATATGGCGAATTCGATTATATCGAATTCGGGGAAAGTATTATATACTTTCTGGTTTTTAAATCAGGATTTATTTATTTATAAATAAATTAGTTGTTAGATAAATTAATCAAAGTAAGAAATAAATGTTAGACTTATAAGTTAGATATTTCAGAAGTAAAATTTATAACGTTAGGGTTATAATAAATGTTTTCATAAAGGAAGCGGATTCGTAATCTGAATCCGAGAATTTGCGTAAGCAAATGGTTTTAGAAATTGAAGTGATGAGCTTTATCTATCGCAAGGTTAAGATCGTTGTTCAGTTAAGGTCTGAGAGGTAATTATACCCCAACTTGATTGACTTCGAAATTGACTAAGGAATAGTTGAAGTTCGATAACAAAGGATGATTAGTAATGCAGTTAAGTAATAAATGACTTATGGATTTAGTAGTCGTAACGATGTTTCATACAGCGTTAGTTGAAATCCATATAAATGAGTTTCGGAAACGTTTTCCAAATATAAATCAAAGATGTTTTCTAAGTGTAGAAATAAGGAAACATGAATATATATATATATTCGATGATTGGATCGATAATTCCATTTGGAATTAAGATCGTTGTTTGTACAACGACATGTTTTCATTTGATAGTTAAATCACAGACTATCGAAGTTTTGACCATTTTACGTTGTAAATATGGAGAAACCGGTTGGATTATTATCCGAAAAACCACTCCGTATTGACATAAGCGTTGTAATCAAATACGATGAAGATAATTGAAGACGGTGTTATGCAAGGGCTGTCCTGTTTACAGAATAGTGCCTTCGGTTTCGTTCAATCCCAGAACGAACGTATATGGACGAATGTCTGACAGAATATTTCCAATGATCGAATGAGTTGGAATGTACAAATATATATGGTGGCCAACGGATTTATTCCCTTTGCATAAAATCCAGAAACTATTTGTATAAACCCAACTAATGATTTACGGATCTGAAAATGTGGCATTCAAAGTGATCGTGTTACCAATGAAATGGAAAGTAAGCGTAGCTTCTAGCCTCACATCCGGTAAATGACAAAAATCGGGCAGGCAGCATGGCTAAGTCGGTCACTCCGAAGTAGGGTGTATAATCACCTATCTAGAGAATATTCATTTGCTTCTTAAATCTATCAATGCTGTCCCATATATATTTACGGGAACGGTTGCTGATCCCAACCGCTGGTGACGTACATTCGATACACTCAAGCGAAATGAGTGGTCGGTCATGTGTGGCTGAGTTACAAGATGTTCTTGTTGAACTCCAGTGTATCGTTCCTAGAGTACACTGATCGGAAGGGGGTTCCATACCTTGTCATAGTCGGAAATCCAATCATCCAATACGCACCCGCGGTTTTGATTGTATACTATATATGTAGAACGTGAGATGAAAGCGTTTCTGCTAGATTGATATCTAATTGTATTTAGACATTATTATAATATCAGTGATACTGCTTTTCAAAGATGTTGGATTCTCATAAGGGAAAAACCCGTTCCGTATTCACGACGTGGTCTTATGAGATATCATATACCTGTTAAAATGATTTGAGTTTACTCACACCAGTCCATGACTGACCCGGAGTTTATTTGTTTTGTTTCCCTAAACTCTTGGGTGACTAAATTTGTATGGGCAGTCAAGTAGTCGGGATATTGTTTCACCCATCTGATATTTGTTTCACCCATCTGATATTTGTTTCACCCATCTGATATTTGTTTCACCCATCTGATATTGTTTCACCCATCTGATATTTGTTTCACCCATGGTCTTATTAATAGAGACACCAAGTGGTATTAGAAGTGCCTTATATTTGTTTCACCCATCTGATATTGTTTAGAAAATATTCTGTAATTGCTTGTTTATGATCTGTTTGCTGCTCTGATACTGTTCTTCAAATAATTGCTTGTTCTTGTCTACAGCTCTGATAAATGTGCCAAATTTGTTAGTTTTGTCTACTTGGGCTTTGTGTTTGAAATTTCTTTAATCTGAGATATCTAGGGTGTGAATAAATTCCTCGATAAGGGAGACTACAATTGGTATCAGCTTTTTCATCCATATGTCTTGAATTTTCACTTTGTATAGACACCATACACATTTTTTTCCCTTGTATAAATATGTATAAATTCCTCTTTTAATTAATTTTAAATTTTGAAATTATTTATTGATTATTCTTTCAGAAATTGAAATCAATATCCAAATTGAACTGTATTTATAATTCATCAAAATTATTATCAGATTTTGAAATTGTGATGAATTGTGACTGCAGTATATTCCACAACAAGAGGAGATTTTATTTGGATTTTCATGATGGTTGAATATTTATTATAATATCTTTGAACTGGCAATTATTTAACGACCATCTTCATTACCTATCATCCTTCTACCATCCATCATGTCTTTTATATTAATGTAGAGAATTTTTTTTTAAAATAAATATCTTTTTGAATAAACAGTGGAAATATATGTGATAGAAATTGGACTATGTTATTATTCAGAATTAGTGATAACTGAAAATTTTCAATAATCCCAGTACAGTCGAGCGTATTTCATAATATAATTAATTTAGAATTTTATTTCATAGTCCATTTATGTACCTACCATATTTCTATCATTCATATTGGTTTATATACCAAGGAGTTTTTTTTCTTTTAAAGCTGAAATGATAAATATATATAATAAATATATAAGTGTGTCTCTAACCTCATTTAAAAATCCAAGCTCTGGTCATGCATGGTTAATAGACAACTTATAATTTAAGCTGCGACTGACCTCATTTAAAATCCAAGCTCTGGTTATGCGTGGTCAGTGCGCTCTTAAATAAAATAAAAAGAAAAAGGAAATATTGTGCAATAAATTGAAATTAATTTGAAATTCTCCTTTGTGTATAAAAACCAACCTATCAATCCATCTTTCTAATATGTGAATTGTGTTGAAATATTATGACGTATTATGATTTGTTGATTGATAGATATTGGGATTTGAGATTATTCGATCTTGTCACTTAAATTGAATTATTAATTATAGTCCAAATCCATCACTATTTTTGTGCTTTATTTTTATAAAAATCCTTTGAAAATAATTGGAAATGAATTGTTTTTAAAACTTTCTCCATTTTATATAAAATTCATCGTATATCCATCATTCTCTACAATGTGAAATATGCCACTTGTTCTTAGAATATTATGATTTTTGTTTGACTGATTGAAATTTATGATGACCGTTCTTCCTCTTAAGCTGAAATTATATTTTTAGTCAATTTTCATCTGTATTTTAAAATCTTTATCCTTTTGATGATAACAAAAGGGGGAGAATGGATTAGATTTTGATTTATGAGTGAATATTTTATAAATATTTTTACTTTTGAAAATTCATTATCACTTAGTTCAATTCACTCATGCACAATTATAGGGGGAGTTTTCTGTTGTAGGGGGAGCTAATAAATAGGGGGAGTTCATTTTTCACTGTAAAACACATTTGTTGGATTCAAAATCTTTTATTTGTTTGTCATCATCAAAAAGGGGAGATTGGTGTATATAACGGTGTTGTATACATAATTATATGATTTTTGTTTGATGATAACAACCAAATATATTTTATAAATGTGTTTGTTATTGTACTGTTCTATATTTACATCACAGACAGGAATGTAATATTTATATTTAAATATAATACATCTGTACAGAAATTCAAGTATTTACTGTATTTTATTTAAAAATATAAATATTACATTTCTAACATTCAAACAGTACATCAATTTTAACTCCACTATTTAATCACTTCACATATTTGTACTTATAAATAAACAGAATAGAATAGACAAGTCTGTTTGACAACTATGAAATAATATTTTATTTCAAACAGATTTTATTTATTACAAATAATCAGTACAATCACTTTTTCATATACATTAGCTCCTCACTATATCACTCAACACTCATTACTTTTTCACTTGTACATTCACAGACTCATATATTCTTATACAGACACTTGTACTGACATTCACTAACATTGTTCTTGTTCTAAATTTTCTATCTTATGTCTTCACAGTCTTCACTGTCAGTCCAGTTTTCACTGCTCTATCAGTCCAGTTTTCACAGCTCTGTCAGTCCAGTCTTCACAGCTCTGTCAGTCCAGTCTTCATGTTTACCTGTCACACATGAAACACACACAATACACTATAATAGAAATAATACTGAATACATGCAAATATAATTTTTATTTTTAAAATTTTATCTGCCTCAGATTTCTGGTGTGTTTCTCATCATTTTTCATGACTTGATCTGATTCATCTATGTCTAGGCACACAGTTGTATATGTATAGTACATGGACAGAAAACTTGTCTAATGGCTGCAAATACACATGTGTATATCTTGTGTGCATTGCCTCGCCAATCAGTGTGCAACTGAGGAGTAGCCACGTTGGCCATCTCAACTCAGTGCACAATCAACAGAGGAAAAAATGCCAGCAAAAATGGAAGAGCAACATAAAACATGATCAAAGCATGGTTCAGTCCATATTTTTTAAAAGTGGACGCAAAGTGATCAACTTAAAACAGCAAGTGCAATTTCAAAATACAAGGATTAATGGCACAACAACAAGCAGAAATAGCACAACTACATTACACTGTGTCAAGTGTACATGGCACAATGGTGAGACAAGGTGATCACAACAGTACAGTGGTGCAACAACAATGTTTTAGCAAGCATGGTGGAACAAGCAGTGGCAGAGCAATAGCAAAAATAGAAAAGGGGACAAAGCATACATGTATGCACAGTAGTGAAGACATGTTCAACAAAGCATAGGTGGCATGGTGGTTCACAATGATGTTCAACAAGCAAACCAGCATGAACAGCAGCTTTACAAAGCAAAATGGTCGAAGAAACATTCATGGCAACATAAACTTTAAGATTGAATTCATGGAATAAAGCCAAAAGTTTTCAGTTTCAATGTGTCAAGTGTGCAAGTGCATAAACAGTTCATGGTTGCACAGCTAAATATGATCAGAGCTAAACAAACTCATGTTCAAACATCAAAGTGAATGGCACAAACAGTTCAATGCAACAATCTATGGCAGCCTCACAAATGAAGCTACAGCAAACACATGTACATCAGTAAGAAACATGTCTCAGTACACAAGCATATGGAAGCTACAGTGGTCAAACAAAGCAGGTGTGCAAGGGTGCACTAGCATAAACCGTTCAAGACTTTGGTGATAGGTTCAGAAATGGTCATGCAATGACAAGCAACATTGAACATGAATGGGGAATCACAGCATGCATGTTCAAAGACAAGACAGACCATAACACAAGTGGCATAGTGAAGATATATATATGAGTTTACAAAATGAAATGGGTAGTGCATTAACTCATGGTTCACACAAGATCAAGTCAACTTCATATATGTCAAGAATTCAAAGAAGTATTGCAAGAGTGAAAATTGCAAATCGAAATTCCAGAAAATCAGAAAGAAATCAATTCATATATTTGGCAAGAAAACTATTTTACAAATCAGGTTTTGCAT
The DNA here is from genome assembly GCA_030737875.1 of Allium sativum. Classification (NCBI taxonomy): domain Eukaryota; kingdom Viridiplantae; phylum Streptophyta; class Magnoliopsida; order Asparagales; family Amaryllidaceae; genus Allium; species Allium sativum. The sequence continues at coordinate 194,614,209 of CM060920.1, forward strand.
CTTCAATCAAGCAAAGTTACTTTGAGCAAAGAGCAATTCATATTTGGCAAAATGAAAAAACCAGAAATGGCATGAAAATATTTATTTGTTTTCATATTTCTTTCCAGAAAATTAGTCGAGGGGCAAACAATTTTTTTTTAGAAATACACAAATCCGTTTTGGCAATATTTTAAATGGGGCATCAATTTTCTTTTCCTGAAAGCATGTTTCCTGTTTTTGGGGAGTAATTCGAACTGGGAAAGAAATGTTTTTCCAGATATTATGGTTCCAGAAATTTAAAATAGGAAGAACAATTCTCGTTTTTCAAACCAGACAACAAAAGAGGAAATCTTGTTAATTTAAATCACTCAACAGTTTTTGCGCAAGAAAGGGGGCAATTTAAATGTCCAGATTCATTCAAAATCAAGGCCGAATTTATCAGCAAAAAAAAGGGGAAACCGCAATCAACCAGGGCAAGTCATTAACATGAAATCAGAGCTCAATCGTAGGGTTTCTATACCCTATACATAACACCATTTTCATCATGGGCAATCATCGAAATCCAAGCACCAATTATTAAAAGAACAGAGAGATTAACATTCAGATTGACTCATAGTTTTCAGAAGGTTTCGATCGAGAGAGAAAATCCAAATCAATTCGATTGAGGAAGATAAAGAAGCTATCAATACATTCGAGCCTCCAGAGAAAAATACCATAATCAAATTCATCACAACATCGATTTGTTTTGGGGAGAAAGCTAAAACCCTAGCTTTGGAATTCAAGCCGCCGCCATTATTTTTCCAGAGAAGCAAAAGAGATCGGGTTAAACAATAAAGAGAATGAGCCGGCCTTGGTTACTTGAATTTACAAAGGGGATGACCCCTTTACTTTAAATCCTAGGGTTTTATTTGTTGTTCTTTTGTATTTTCTTGTTTTTATTTTGTTCTATAAAACAAACCTGAACAGTTTTCTAGTTCTGTAAAAATCTAGGTGAATTCAGTTAGGGTGATGACTGACAGTTGATAGAATCTATAAAATCTAGATTACTGGTTACGGGGTTGTAATCAGCGGAAATCTGATCGAGGGGATATCGATCAGTCTACAATTTTGAGCGTATGGTTAGAATAGGAGTAGGGTTTGCGAGTGTACATGGTCTTGTATGCGGGAACTGTTCTATCACCTAGTAGAAACCTTAAAAATGCAGCAGTAGGCAGGGTTTTGCCGAAGCTAGGTATATCTATGTGTGATTTATTTTCTGCATTTCTGTTTCCGATATATTCTGTGATCTGTTTACTAATATATATATCTCGTTAGATTTTCAATTCAGTTAAAAAAACTGTGAAAAACCCTATTCACCCCCCCTCTAGGGTTAATCTAGATCCAACAGGAGGAAATCTCTATGGACTTCATTGATGGCTTGCCTCGAAGCAGAAAAGGGAATGATAGCGTATGGGTGATTGTAGACCGCTTAACGAAGTCTGCCCATTTCATCCCTGTCAGGTCCAACAGAACAGCTCGAAGTTTGGCGCATCTTTATCTTAAAGAGATAGTCAGGCTACACGGAGTTACCAAAAGCATTGTCAGTGATTGGGATCCATTATTTACTAGCAAATTCTGGGAAGCTTTTCATGAAGAGCTTGGGACCAAATTAAATCTGAGCATTGCTTATCACCCTCAGACAAATGGCCAGACTGAGAGGGTGAACCGCATTTTGGAAGATTTGTTGCGAGCATGCATTCTCGATTATGACAGTTCATGGGAGGACCACTTACACTTGGTGGAGTTCTCTTAGTCACCGTTTGAATTATTATATGGCAGGCCATGTAGATCTCCGGCATGTTGGGTGGAGCAAGGAAATCGATTAGTCTTGGGCCCCGATATGATTCGTGAAGCATCGGATAAGGTTGATTTGATTAGGAAGCGCCTATTGGCTGCTCAGAGCCGACAGAAGAGCTATGCAGACAAGCGAAGAAGAAATTTAGAATTCTCTGTTGTTGATCGAGTATACTTGAAGGTTTCTCCATTGAGAGGCGTAATTCGTTTTGGGAAGACTGGAAAGTTGGCATCGAGATTCATTGGTCCATTTCCTATTCTCGAAAGGATTGGCACTCTCGCTTATCGAGTGCAGTTGCCTGACTGGTTGCCAGGGATGAATGATGTATTTCATGTGTCTCAGCTCCGCAAGCATGTGCATGATCCAGATCTGATTGAGGATGAATTAAATCGACAGGTCTTGGATATTACTCCGAATCTAACAGTGAGGAAAGACCCGATAAAGATCATTGGCAAAGAAACTAAAATTTTGAGGAACAAGAGGATAAACCTAGTCAAAGTTCAATAGAGTGGGGATCCAAGAGACTGTACTTGGGAGACTGAGGATAGCATCAAAAAGGCTTACCCCAAGTGCAGAGTGGACATCTCCGAATAACTCTTGTGTTAAGGTACATTTACCACAATTTACATTTTCCGTCTTGTTTCCTACTTTACTTTGTTTCCTTTTCAAGGACGAAAAACTCTTAAGTGCAGGAGATTGTAACGACCCGGAAAATCCAAACCAATTTAAAAATTTTATTTTAAATAATTTGGTGGAAAAATGTGGCAGAATTTAAAAATTTCATTTTTAAATAATTTAAAGCCAGTGAGAATAGTCAATTTTCAAACGACCTCTGTTTTCGACGAAACCACTTTTGTTGGAACCGGAATGTCAAATTATTTCTAGGTTTCAATTTTTAGAATTTTTCGAGTTAGTACGTGAGCGTGGCAAAAGAAAAGGTGTTTTGTTCAGTTCAGTCAAATTTAATCGACTGAAAAATAGCCATTTTTCAAACGGCCTCAGAATCCGGCGAAATTAATTTTGTTAGGACCGTATCGGCATAACGAAGCCAAATATATTTTTTCTGGATTTTTCTGAGTCCAATATGTGGCCTCGGTGAATTTATTTGTGCGAACGGATTAATTTAATAAAGGATTTAAATATTAAAATAAATAATTCAGGCCACAGACAACCGTTTGGGCTGACGGGACCTAGCCCGTTGGATCCGGAATAGGGGCTATTTGGTGGGGTAGACTTCAGTTGGGTTGAAATTGGGTTAGTTTGAAACTTATGGATTTAATTGCAAAAATAACATTAAAATATTATAAAATGAATGGAAATTCATTCTCAAAACCCTATTCCTAATCAACAGCCGCCGCCATTCATTGAAATCCGTGGCCACTGATGTTCTCACCTTCTCCATCTAATTTCTCTTTCATCTCCGAAAATTAGAACCCAACACACACATCACTTCGAAGCCCTCTATCCCCTCTTCACATCCATACGGCCATCACCCACCATCATCGCATGTAGCGCCCACCTCGACCATCAAAACCCGCCGCCTTCGGGACCGTCGCTCTCCCCCTAGGCTCCACCGAACTTGACGAGGTGAACCCCCCTAGGCGCGCCTCCAGTAGCTCGACGCCGTGGCACCCTCTGATCTTCGAATCGCTGCATCAATTTTCTGAAATTCCTTGACCTAGGATCGAATAAAGGTTGAAAGGCACGACCGAACTTCTGTAAAGAAGAAGAAGGTTAATACCTTAAGTTAATTATTAATTTAATTATATTTATTATAATACCAATCTTGTTTTAATCTTAATTAATTCATATGAACTCAGAATAACGCAATTTCAGAAGTGTTGAGATCGTATTGACAAGATATACATTCCTAGACTGAAACGGGACAATTCTGGACGTTGGAATTTTGGACTAAATCGCGAATGAAATTGAGATTTCTTTGTTTAAATTAATTAATTTAATTAATTTGTTTGTGATGTAATAATCACATGTTAAAGCCTCAGATCTATTTTGTTTCGTTATGATTGATGATGTTTGATATGTTGTTATGATGGATAATTATAGATCCATATGATTGTCACCTCTTATGTTATCACTTTTTGCTTATTTTGAATTGATCTAATTTATCAATTCATAATAAAGAAATATGATTTGTCATTTTATGTTATCACTTTTATTTTCCTTTTATTTGAATTGATTTAGTTGTCAATTCATCATAGAAAATGAACCTTACCTTTTTAGTGTGATGCTATGACATGAAATCGAACCTTATTTTTAGCGTTATGTTATGGCATGAAATCGAACCTTATTTTTAGCGTTATGTTATGGCATGAAATTGAACCTTATTTTTAGCGTTATGCTATGACATGAAATTGAACCTTATTTTTAGCATTATGTTGAACCTTGTTTTTAGCGTTATGTTAACACATTGAAATTGAACCTTATTTTTAGCGCTATGTTAATATGTTGATTTTTATTTACATCTCTTTGTAAATAAAAAGGGACAAAACATTAAGTGTTTTTTTTACATTTCCTTCGTGAGTAAAAGAATAAACTTAATAACACACATTTTTATTTACATTCCCTTTGTAAATAGAAGGAACAAAATGTGAGATGATATTTTTATTTACATTCCTTCTAAGTAAAATAAAGAACAAACTTTATAACACACATTTTTTTTATTTACATTCCCTTTTGTAAATAAAAAGACCAAAATTTGATGACATGTTATTTACATTTCAAGGTAAATAAAAATAACAATCTTGGTGATAGGATTTTATTCACATTTCTTATATGAATAAAAAGAAGACAAAATTTTGATTAGTGAAAATTAGTTTTTATTTACATTTCTTTGTAAATAAAAAGAGAATAAAACTTGACACTTGATTTTTATTTACATTTCTTTGTAAATAAAAGAACAGAATTTGAAACCAATTTTATTTACATTTCTTATGGGTGTAAAATGAACAAATTTAGCGATGATATTTTATTCACATTCCCTTTGTGAATAAGAAGAACAAAATATGCAATGATATTTTAGTTACGTCCCTTTGTAAATAAAAAGAACAAACTTTGCGATGATATTTTATTTACATTTTCTTTGTAAATAAAAAGACATTTACTTACAACCAGTGTAAATAAATAAGAAAAAGTTAAAAAGACATCTATTTACAACCAGTGTAAATAAATGAGAAAAAGAAAAAGTTACATTTATTTACATTTAGAGTAAATAAATGAGAAATAGTAAAAGTTACGTTTATTTACATTTAGAGTAAATAAATAAGAAAAAGTAAAAGTTGCATTTATTTACATATAGCATAAATAAATAGGGAAAACGAAAAAAAACATTTTTTTACATATAGCGTAAATAAATAGGAAAAATGAAAGGTAACATTTATTTACATATAGTGTAAGTAAATAATGAAAGAAAAGTAACATTTATTCACACGTAATGTAATAAATAAGAAAAAGGAAAGAGTAGACTTATTTACATTTAGGTAAATAAATAAGAAAAGAAAAAGGAAAATTTATTTACATTTAGTAAATAAATATTTACAGAAAAAATCATATTTACTTACATTTTAAGTAAGTAAACATAAATAGGAAAAAGATCATATTTATTTATATATAGTGTAAATAAACATGAAAAGGGAGAAAGAAGACACTTATTTACGTTTAGTATAAATAAGTAAAAGGGAAAAGAACATTTATTTATATTTAGTGTAAACAAAGCATAAATTCAGAAAAGGGATATTTTATTTATACTTAGTGTTAATAAAATATGACATAGAAAAGCATTACAATTTTTGTTTGCATCTTTAAATGCAAATTAATCGTAGAAAAAGAATGGAGTTTTGTAGTTGAAATACCCAGATGGTTTATATATATATATATATATATATATATATATATATATATAAAATTTAACGAAACACGCGTTGCAGTTCGCGTCTCGACAATCGTACCTTCAAATGATTATACTGAAAGATTCGACCGTCGGATTTTTCCAAAACTGGAACCGTTAGGACCGCCTTGGGAAGAGCTTTCCAACGATATAAAATTATTCAAAATCCGATGGTTAGATTTCAAGATATGTTTAAATAAAAATTTGGTAAAAATAGCGCCAGGGTAGCCCACTGACCCGAAGCGTCGTTTATTTATTTTGAGCTATTTTTAAATAAATTAAAATAGCGATAAATCGATGTAAATAGATATTAACGATAATAAATGATTTGAAAAAAAATATTTTGAGAATAATTATTTGAAAAGACCGAGTTCAACTCATTTCAAATAATTACACGACGTTTAAATCAAAGGCGTAGAAGACGGAGGTTGAAGACCGACGATCTTCACGGCGAATGGATGGCGACTGATGCCCTCGACCGACATGCTCCCAGAAATGGGTTAAACCGTGGTAATCGTCTGGACGTACATGTTGATTGCCCGGATAAGCGAGAACCTCTCAGGTGTCTCCGGTTTCGTTCAGACCCAGAACGGACTAGTAAATGGATGCGTGTCTGGCGTTGAAACTCATTTCATGTAATTAAATCGATTTCTATTAATGTATATCGGATTGGTGGTGGGGAATTTATTCTTTGCTTAACACCCTACTGTATAATAATAGTTATGGATAGCATGGCGTGAGTTGTCAATGTGGCAAACCAAGATGCAGATGATCAAGGCTCTTGTTGAAAAGCAGGGCCTTATGGTTAATGATCAGAGCACGTCCTATATAGGTGTAGCTTTGTGTATAGCGTGACTTCGCGAGCCTCACACCCCGGTATGAGTCAAAAACGGGATATGGACCGTAGGGAGGGCACACGTTTCTTTCTAGATAGGGGTAGTGTCAGTGCTTAAACTGGCTGGCATTTTACTTATGTGGATGATGGATTGAGGTACCTCGGGTTTTATAGGTTGTTAGTGGCCATATCGAGGTCCAAAGTGACCGGGAAACGTGTTTTCAAACATAATTAATCCACTACCGTTAGGTGGGGACCGGCCCTACCGCATCCAAGGGTTGCCCATAGGTGTGATCCTGAGGCATTTGCTAGAGTGTCTCGAATCAGAGAGGATGATCCGTAGCCTCGATTTCATGACTGAAAACCAATTTCCAATATGACATTACGGTCTTGATTGTAAACTCATATATGGCAACATAGTATATGGTACCTATGTTGCCTAGGATTGATACATTTATATTGAAGTATTTTAAACTGATTAGACACTAAAAATAATATTAAAAATATTATTTTACATGTATTAAGCATGTTTGATCATCATAAGGGAAAACACTATCCTCTGGTTTGCGTTGCATTGTGTGATAGGACTTGAGTCTTATGATGATTTCATTTTTCAAAAGTCATTTCGTTGTTTTTATATAAACTTTATTAAGCCATGCATTGGCAATCAAATGGAGTAAACCCGTTCCGTGTTAGTGGCATGGTCCTATGATTAGCCATATTGTTAGTTAGTATAGAAAGATTTCTCATACCAGTCCCACGACTGACTCGATGTTTGTTTCACTTTGCAAACTCAGGTGCCCTCTCTTTACACGGGCAGCCAAGTGACAGGTTCTTAGGGATACATTTTCTGGATTGAAGACTGCTTTGAAGGAGAAGACGAAGACTCTCTTTTATCTCTATCTTTTACTTTAGAGACTTCATTCTATCTTGTATTTTGATGTACGTCATGGAGTTTAGACCTATTTCCTTTGAAACTTATTTCCTTTGATTCATACTTTTATTTTGCTAAGTTGTATCCTGTAAACTGCGTACTCTGTGGTTCTATTTATGTGATGTTTATGACATTTATCTTTCCGCTGCAATAATCATGTGTTATGATGTTATCTGGTTCTGTTATTGTTATAAATATGTTGTATTATAAATGATTATCCTTACTTTCGGTCAACATAAGCTTGGGGTTATCACAAAAAGTAAGCAGAATCACGGTCCAGTCTGAGTATTTCCTCCCTGAGAACCTAGGGGGAACGGAAGATAGAAGGAGAAACAAAAAGGGTCAGACATAAAGTCTGGCGAGTCTAGTTACTTTTAGCAACTAAATAAATAAAAGTAGCATGACTTGCATATAAAATGGAAAAGAGAGATTACTACATAAAAGACAAGTGTGACAAGGTAGACATGATAAGATGTATACGCTTCCCTAATGATTACTCTGCACTATTACTAGTATATCCAGAATGAGATGATCCCTTCCACTATAAGTTTGTAGACTTAGGCATACGTCCAAGTTTACCCTAACTACTAACCTAATCGATTGGCTCCCTAATCCATGCAGATACTCTGTGCCGGCCCCACCATAAGATGTATCACGTCCTAAAGTGGCAACCCCTCACGGATATGCACAACACCATATCTCTAGGTGTCACGGTCGTCTTATCCCCCTCTGCCCAGCTCTTGCACGCACATGGCCCGGTCGGTTTGCGACGCCCACACCGTCCTCCACGTTTGGATCTCTTACAATCAGTCCAATAAGCGTGCCCCTTCTCCGACCTAGTACAGAATACATGTTTTGATACCTACCGTGGGTTACTGGATGAAACGGGTCCCACACAATATGATATAAGCTCTCTTCTTTGTCTTGTATCCCCCACTAGGTTTTCCATTTGATTATGTATACCACTAGGTGTATTTAATTACCTATATTTATTATTCCCATTGGTTATGTATACCACTAGGTGTCTTTAATTACATAACCTTATGGGGTTAAATTTGTGAGGCTATCTGTAAATATTACCCACCCCCTCTGTAATGACCCGCATTTTTCTTAGTATTATAATTAATTTACTTAATTATTTAAAGTGATTTAGAGAATTAAATGGTCACAGAATTAAATTTTATGGATTTATTTAAATAAAATAAATAATAGAATAATATATTTATTTCTGAAATAATCAAGAAAATGGTGGAATTCAAAATATTGGTGTGAATTGGATTATTTAACTGATTTAATTCAGTTTGGAATTTAATTATATTAACGAATTTATTTATAGAAGCCATTTGAACGTATAATTATATTATATGTTATAATCGAGCTCGAAATGGTGCGACAGTTCGCTATTTGGCGATTTGAACTTCAACTGAATGTACATGATTCGTTTTAAATCGGATTTCTGTGAAATAAGAAACGTACGGAGCTGGTGGAGTATATCTTTCTAGTGGAAGAGAAAAATCGGGATTTCGTCATGTAGATTTTAATTTATGTCCAAATCAAAATTTAGAAAAGTCTCTATGGAATTCCTTTATAATTTATATCGATTTATTTATAATATAAAAGGATTTTTCAATATAGATTGAATATCGATTCGACTGGGAATCTTGAATTATCGAGTTGTAAATCCCAGTGGAGCTGTATGGAATTCCACTGTGAATATATACTATAATATTTATTTTAAATATTAAATTTAATTGTTTTTAAATACATTTATATATTTAAATGGTCTATTTTGAGCTTTAAAAGTAGCCACTTTTCCAAATGACCTCAGAATTCGACAAAACTAATTTTGTTGGATCCGCAGTATTAAATTATTGCTAGATTTCAATTTCCGTGATTTTTGAAGTTAGTGTGTGGTCGTACGGGATTTTAATGTGGAAAACAGTTAGTATTTTGATGGTTGAAAATACGCTGTGTGAGCAAACGGAGTCGGAATTCGACGAAACTAGTTTCATTGGGTTCGTAATGTCAAACTCTAGTGGCATGTCAATTTTCGTGATTTTTGGGTATCGTATGTGATCACAAGAATTTTAGAGGACAAACACAAACAGCGATTACTTAAAATAAAATAGAATAATCGAATAAAAATATTATTTCTATCCTATATAATACCTTTAACTTCTCTAAACCTAATTCAACTCAATCCACAGTCAAACCCATATTCCGCCGTCACAAAATTTCCATACAACAAAATACTTTCTTAGTGAAATCAAAATAAATGCAAAGTAAAATCTATAAATCCACAACTATATATATATGAGCTCGTGAGGTGGTTCTCTTCGATCTGGTATGGGTTTTGGAGGGTGCGACGCCAGTCTTTTGAGGATCCAAAACAACAAGAAGTGCTAGGGTTACGGTTTAGGGGGGATGGTGCAGTGATGAGTGAAATGAGCGACGTCGAGGTGCTTGTGGTAGGGAATCAGACTTGCACGTGATTTTTTGGGAGGATTGAACTCCAAAACCGTCGATACGTGTTCGACGACAGAGAGGACGGAACCTCCAGGGTGAGTGCAAACTGGGGAATTTTGGTATGGATCCATAGAGGATAGGATGAGAAGAATTAAAATGATTTTTGTGGATTTTCTAGTGGAGAGATGGAGGAGCGGTTATGGGTGGAAATCGCGGTAATGATGAATGGAGCGTCACGGCTATTATCTTGGGGAAGAAAGGGAAGAAATAGTAGTTGGGTCTGGTAATTTAAGGGGAGATTTGGCCGAGTTCATTATGGTAACGCCCAAGGCTAAAAACAATTTGTTTAAATTAAATATTGCACACAACTTATAAATGTGATAACTTTATCATACGTGATCAGAAATTCGAACCGTCAGTTATGTTAGGATTGTATGGACGAGCACTACACAGTGGAACTGGCCGAGAGTGAATGGAAGCTAGTTTGGAATTATGGTGGAATTTAACGCCTGAATCAAATCAACGACCAATTATCGTTATTTAACGATAACCGTCCAATGTTAGTAAATCTCACTAACTCGACTCAATTTATATTCTTAGAATTTATAAATAATGGTTGTTTGCTGTGTGTTGGTTGTTTGGTTGAACTGCTAGTCAGTTGATTGAAAATATAGATAACGATATAAATATAAATCGTTAATCAAATATTGATTCTGTTTAGTAGAATATTTCATAGTAAAATGAAATTTGATGTTGATTTTATTGTTTAACATCTGTGGATGCAGGGAGACAGGTCAAAGGGACCTAACTGGCTTCCTCAACATTTATTTTACTGTTTTTTTCATATATTGTGTTATATGATGTGATATGAAATCTGTTGTTGATTTTGTATGGTTGAATGACACTGATCATTGTTATATGGTATGTTAAATACTATAAAGGAATACTGGAATGTTAAAAAGGAAATTTTCAATGTTATATTGAAAAAGAATTATTTATAAAATCAAAAGATTTTATAAAAAGAAAATATTTATTTAGAAAATAAATAGATAAAAAAGGAATACTTATTTGTTAATCAAATAGATAGAAAAGAAATATTTGTAAACTATTCACAAATTGAATTGGAAAGGAATATTTATTTGAAAAATAAATAGAATAGAAAGGGGAAATATGTGTAAAGGGAATAATTAGATTATAAAAGGAATTACTTATAAAATCAATAGATTTTATAAATTGAAATATTTTATAGAATAAATAGAATTATCAAAAAGGGGTTTATTTTGTAAATAAATAGATTATAAAAGGAAATACTTGAAAAAGTGACTCGAATTGTATAAAAGAAGAATTTTTCATTTGAAAGGTTTAGACCCGTGCTTCGCACACGGGTATAACGTGATATGGATTTAAAGCAAAGATTTTAAATAGAATCTATTTCTGACCGATAGATTGAGAAGATAAATTTATAAGTAATATTTTATAGGTTACATAAGATATTATCATTGTACAAACAGGATATATAAGTCAGGACTTATATAGAAAAGTAAGAATTGATTTCAACATCTACATTTGAAACTGAATAAACGTAGAGTTAATCAAAGGAGTTAACCAGTTAGAGTAAATCAGTTAGAGTTAATTAGATAGAGTTAATCGAATTAGAATTAACTGAATATTAGTTATTCAATTAGAGTTGATCGAATATAGTTATTTGAGATAGAGTTAGTCAAACATAGTTATTCAGGATGAGTTGCCATTTCATACGACTGCTAGCGTAATTCGCAGGGCTGCAGATAGCCTATGGCGGTTGGATGTTTTCCTGAGGGAATCAGGCGTAACCATTGTGATCGCTGCGATCTAGAGTCAAGTGAATGGAGTTAAATCGAATATTAGCCATTCTAAGTAAAGTTAAAACAGACATAGTTATTCGAATGTATGTTAATCGAATATTAGTTGTTCGATAGGAGTTAAATACGTTGATTTAAATAAATTGAGTTAATCAAGTAAGTTTATCAAGTTGAGTTAATTGAGTTGAGTTAGTCAAAATGAGTTAATTCAAAGGAGTTAATCGAATATAGTTTATTCGAAAGGAGATTTATCGAATGTAAATCATTCATAGAAAGTTGATCGAATGAAAATCATTTGAAGAGAGATTATAGAATATAGTTATGCGAAGAAAGAGTTACCGAATATAGTTTATTCGAAAAGGAGTTATCGAATAGAGATTATTCGAAAAAGAGAATTATACGTTGAATTCGATTATATCGAATTAGGGAAAGTTCTATTTTCTTTCCGTCTTTAAATCAAGATGTATATTATTATTCAATTAGTTATTTGTTATTTATTCAAAATAAGTAATAAGAATTTTATTTAAGTTATTTATTTCGAAAGCATGGGATTATAACACCATCGTTATAATCAAATGATTTGGGAAAAGAAGTAGATTCATAAATTGAATCCGAGTTACGTAAGGAAGTTGTTAAAGGTTTAAAATGTGAACTTTGTCTATTTCGAGGTTAGAAAGGTTGTTCAGTTAATGTCTGAGAGGTAATTATACCCCAACTTGATTGACTTCGTTTTTAACTAAGAGATGGGTAAGGTTTGATAGGGAAGATTGATTAAGTGAATTTAGTTAATGAATGTAATGGTTTAAATTGGCTTAGTGATGTTTTATTTAAACATCTGTTGAATAAATTTTGGAAACATTTTCCAAATATAACCAGAGATATTTTCTAATCATAGAAAATGAAAAGTTAATGAGAAAGAATACTAGAATGACAACGATACGTGAAACAGGGATGGAAATGTTTTCCAATGATTGATGATGTATATTTTCTAAATTTAGAAAATAAGAATTTACAAACAGTTAGAAATGGGGAAATGGATAAATTAAAGATAATTTTATAGAAAGAGATAAAGGTGGATTGACGATTGATCGATATAATCTCCATCTAGAAATAATATCGTTGTTTGCACACCTGTTTTCTTTGATAGTTAAATCACCGACTATCGAAGTTTTTAACCATTTTATCGTCGTCAATATAGAGAGACCGGGATCAGATATATTATCTGAATACCACTCTGTATGGACTTTAGCGTGGCGATCAAATATTGAAGACGGAGTTATGCAAGGGCTATCCTGTTTACAGAATAGTGCCTTCAGTTTGTCCAGTCCCAGGACAAACGTGAATGGATGAATGTCTGACAGTATATATCTAGCAGATCGCGTAAGTTGATCTCTTCAAAAGTAATTACGTATTGTGGCGGAGGAATCCGTTTCTTTTAGCTTTATACCCGTGGTATTTTTGGGAAAATCAATTTGTGATTTGACGGGTATGACGATGTGGCATTCAAAGTGAATGGTGGTATGGTGTATCAAAGACACGTAATGAACTCAAGCCTCATCAACCGGGAAATGATAGAAATCGGGCAGGCAGCATGGCTAAGTGGGTCGCTCCCATTAGGGTGTGTACCACCTATCTAGAGGAAATCCATTTCATTCTTTTATCTATTATCGATGTTGTCCCTTTTCGGGAAACGGTGGGTAGCTCCCAACCGTTGGTGATATACATTCGATACACTCAAGCGAAATGAGTGGTCGGTCATGTGTGGACCGGGTTGCAAGAAGTTCTTGTTGAACCCAGTGTATTCGTCTCTAGAGATACACTATCGGCAGGCGGTCCCATACCTTGTCATAGTCGGAATCCAATCTCCAATAAGTGCCCGCGGTTTTGTTTATATACTATATATGTGGAACGTGAGATGCAAGCGTTCTGCTAGATTCTAATTACTTGTGATTAGACATTATTATAATATCAGAGAAGTATTGATTTCAAAACTGCTTTGGGTTATTGTAAGGTAAAAACCGTCCGTGTTTACGTGTGGATTGGTCTTATGATTATCTTTTCTTTTGAAAAGGATTTTGAAAAGTTAAACCAAATGATTTGAGTTTACTCACACCGTTCCCATGACTGAACCAGAGTTTATTTTGTTTTGTTTTCCCTACACTCTTGGGTGCCCAAATTTGTACGGGCAATCAAGTAGTTCAGGTCTTTACAGATATACTTGGAAGAGCTTGAAGCAAGAGGCTTCGGGATTATATAGCTATCGTTATTTCTGCTGTGTGTAAGTGTTGTACTCTGATAAACATTGTATATACATACTGTTTTATTGCAAAGTTATGTTATATATTATATCTTATTCGTTCCATTGTGAGATTCGTGTTTACTCTGATTGTGATCTTCTTCTTCTTCTATTCTAATTTTCTATCTTATCTATTCTCACCCTCTAACTTCTTTCTATTAATGATATGGAATGTTCGATGTCTGAATGGTCAACATGGTAGTTTGGTGTTGATTTTCGGAGTCGAAAATCCCAGTTCGTTACAGTGGTATCAGAGCTGAAGGTTAAGTGATTACCTTGGCTCTGTGGCGTGACTCAGTAGAGATGGGGTTAGTAATACCCTAGATTGAGTTGAGTGTATATATATGAGTGAACGTATTTGTAGATTTTATAAAAATTGTTTTATACTATGGAGATTTATTGGTTGAGTTGTTTGTGAATTCTGGTCGATCAGTTTGATCCACTGTATCGATAGGAGTTTCTAAACACTCAAATACGATAAACCGACACAGTATGTTTTAAAAGAGGGTAAATGAGATAGTTTTACCCAAAGTATATTTCGACAAAAAGAAAATATTTATATTCAAATTATTATAGTATATTGGATGTGTTGGTTGATTAAAAATGAAAAAGGTTATATAAATAACCAATTTGAGTTCGTATAATATAAAAGCAGATTAATCAAATCTGAATTAAATCAGAATTGGAATTAAAATTCTGGGAAATGGGAAAAGTGTTCGAAAATGGATTTGGTTAAATATAAGAAAATTTTAAAATCCTGGGAGATTTTAAATTGTTTACAAGTATCGTGAATGATATTTTGAAAAGATTTCAAAATGGAAGTGTTTAGATATGGTTTTGAAAGTGATATAGTATTGAACTCACTTCGATAGCCGGGAAGTAACTCTGATGATACTGGCCACATCATCAGTTTTCATTTTCGAGTTGTAAGTGATGGATTACTACCAAAGATTTTGTTTTTGAATTATTTTGGGAAAAGGAAGTTGTTTCAAATCCGGAAAAGGAATATTTGATTTTTGAAAGAGCTAAACGGTTTAAGAACTCCCAAGAGATATGGGTTGGACAAAAACAAATTTAAATAGAAATTGAGAAAAAACAAATATTAATTGAATTGAACCCAATTAAGCGGAAATTGAATTGAATTAGAATATAAAGGATATCGAGTAAGTTGAAGTGTTTAGTAAGAATTTTGAATTGGGAATTTGAGTTTGAATGGAACTCGACTTAGGTATAAGCGAATGGTTGGATTTGCAGATAAAAACAGATTGGAAATTGGTTGAGATGACATTGGTATATGTTGATAACAGGTGAAGTGATAGAGTTGATATACCCGATAAAAAGGTACATGTTTAAATTTCCATATGAGGTTTTATGCGCCGAATGGGCAAGCCGCTTGGCTATTTGATTTTCTTTTGGGTTGGAGAAGGCCTAGAGAGGCGAGTTGGAGTTTGACCTATTGGCCAATATAAAGGAGGTGCTGGCAAAGAATTTCAGAAATTTAGTATGTTAGAAAATTTTCACGATTTTTGGAAATTTTCGTTAATAAGAATAAATTAATAATTTAGTTGAAATTAAATGGGTTCAGTTGAAATTGAAGTTAAGAAGTAAACGTATAATTTTTAATCCTGTTAATAAGGGCTGTCTTCTACCTTAGCAATTTCGAGGATGAAATTATTTTAAGGGGAGAAGAATGTAACGACTCGCATTTTTCTTGGTATTGTAATTAATTTATTTAAAGTGATTTAGAGAAATAAATGGTCGTTGAATTAAATTTTATGGATTTATTTAATTAAAATAAATAATATAATAATATATTTAATTCTGAAATAATCAAAAAAATAGTGGAATTCAAAATATTGGGGTGAAATGGATTATTTAACTGATTTAATTCAGTTTGGAATTTAATTATATTAACGAATTTATTTATAGAAGCCATTTGAACTTATAATTATATTATATGTTATAATCGAGCTCGAAATGGCACGGCAATTCGCTATTTGGCGATTTGAACTTCAAACTGAATGTACAAGATTCGTTTTAAATTGAATTTTTGTGAAACAAGAAACGTACGGAGCTGGTGGAGTATATCTTTCTAGTGGAAGAGAAAAATCGGGATTTCGTCGTGTAGATTTTGATTTATGTCCAAATCAAAATTTAGAAAAGTCGCTATGGAATTCCTTTATAATTTATATCAATTTATTTATAATATAAAAGGATTTTTCAATATAAATTGAATATCGATTCAACTGGGAATCTTGAAATATTTGTAAATCCTAGTGGAGCTGTATGGTATTCCACTGTGAATATATACGATAATATTTATTTTAAATATTAAATTTAATTGTTTTTAAATACATTTATATATTTAGATGGTCTATTTTGAGCTTTAAAAATAGCCACTTTTGCAAACGACGTCAGAATTCGACGAAACTAATTTTGTTGGATCCACAATATAAAATTATTGCTAGATTTCATTTTCCGTGCTTTTTGAAGTCAGTGTGTGGTCGTACGGGATTTTAATGTGCAAAACAATCAGTATTTTGATGGTTAAAAATACGCTGTGTGAGCAAACGCAGTCAGAATTCGACGAAACTAGTTTCACTGGGTTCGTAATGTCAAACTCTAGTGGCATGACAATTTTCGTGATTTTTGGGGATCGTATGTGATCACAGAAATTTTAGAGGACAAATAGAAACAACGATTACTTAAAATAAAATTGAATAATCGAATAAAAAATATTATTTCTATCCTATATAATACCTTTAACTTCTCTAAACCTAATTCAACTCATTCCACAATCATACCCATATCCATCACAAATTTTCCACACAGCAAAATACTTTCTTAGTAAAATCAAAATAAATGCAAAGTAAAATCTATAAATCCACAACTATATATATATGAGCTCGTGAGGTGATTCTCTTCGATCTGGCATGAGTTTTGGAGGGTGCGATGCCAATCATTTGAGGATCCAAAACAAAAGGAAGCGCTAAGGTTACAGTTTAGGGGAGATTGGTGCAGTGATGAGTGAAATGAGCGGTGTCGAGGTGCTTGTGGTAGGGAATCAGACTTGCACGTGAATTTTTGGGAGGATCGAACTCCAAAACCGTCAATACTATGTTCGGCGACAGAGAGGATGGAACCTCCAGGGTGAGTGCGAACTAAGGAATTTTGGTACGGATCCATTGAGGAATGGATGAGAAGAATTAAAATGATTTTTGTGGATTTTCTAGTGGAGAGATGGAGGAGCGGTTGTGGGTGGAAATCACGGTAATGGTGAAGGGAGCATCGCGGCTATTATCTAGAGGAAGAAAGGGAAGAAACAATAGTCGGGTCTGGTAATTTAAGGGGAGTTTGGGTTGAGTTCATTGTGGTAAGGCCCAAGGCTAAAAACAATTTGTTTAATTAAGTTTTGTTTAAATTAAATATTGCACACAACTTATAAATGTGATAACTTTATCATACATGATCAAAAATTCGAACCGTCAGTTACGTTAGGATCGTATGGACGAGCACTACACAGTGGAACTGACCGAGAGTGAATGGAAGCTCGTTTGGATTTATGGTGGAATTTAACGCCTGAATCAAATCAACGACCAATTATCGTTATTTAACGATAACAGTCCTATGTGAGTAAATCTCACTAACTCTACTCAATTTATATTTTTAGAATTTATAAATAATGGTTGTTTGCTATGTGTTGGCTGTTTGGTTGAACTACTAGTCTGTTGATTGAAAATATAGATAACGATATAAATATAAATCGTTAATCAAATATTGATTCTGTCAAGCAGAATATTTCATAGTAAAATGAAATTTGACGTTGATTTTATTGTTTAACATCTGTGGATGCAGGGAAACAGGTCGAAGGGACCCAACGAGGTTCCTCAACATTTATTTTACTGTTTTTTTTCATATATTGTGTTATATGATGTGATATGAAATCTGTTGTTGATTTTGTATGGTTGAATGATACCGATCATTGTTATATGGTATGTTAAATACCATAAGGAATACTGGAATGTTAAAAAGGAAATTTTCAATGTTATACCGAAAAAGAATTATTTATAAAATCGAAAGATTTTATAAAAAGAAAATATTTATTTAGAAAATAAATAGATAAAAAAGGAATACTTATTTGTTAATCAAATAGATAGAAAAGAAATATTTGTAAACTATTCACAAATTGAATTGGAAAGGAATATTTATTTGAAAAATAAATAGAATAGAAAGGGGAAACATGTGTAAAGGGAATAGTTAGATTATAAAAGGAATTACTTATAAAATCAATAGATTTTGTAAATTGAAATATTTTATATAATAAATAGAATTATAAAAAAGGGATTTATTTTGTAAATAAATAGATTATAAAAGGAAATACTTGAAAAAGTGACTAGAATTGTATAAAAGGAGAATTTTTCATTTGAAAGGTTTAGACCCGTGCATCGCACACGGGTATAACGTGATATGGATTTAAAGCAAAGATTTTAAATAGAATCTATTTCTGACCGATAGATTGAGAAGATAAATTTATAAGTAATATTTTATAAGTTACATAAGATATTATCATTGTACAAACAGGATATATAAGTCGGGACTTATATAGAAAAGTAAGAATCGATTTCAACATCGATATTTGAAACTGAATAAACGTAGAGTTAATCAAAGGAGTTAACCAGTTAGAGTAAATCAGTTAGAGTTAATCAGTTAGAGTTAATTAGATAGAGTTAATCGAATTAGAATTAACTGAATATTAGTTATTCAATTAGAGTTGATCGAATATAGTTATTTGAGATAGAGTTAGTCAGACATAGTTATTCAGGATGAGTTGCCATTTCATACGACTGCTAGCGTAATTCGCAGGGCTGCAGGTAGCCTACGGCGGTCGGATGTTTTCCTGAGGGAATCAGGTGTAACCATTGTGATCGCTGCGATCTAGAGTCAAGCGAATGGAGTTAAATCGAATATTAGCCATTCGAAGTAAAGTTAAAACAGACATAGTTATTCGAATGTATGTTAATCGAATATTAGTTATTCGATAGGAGTTAAATAGGTTGAGTTAAATAAATTGAGTTAATCAAGTAAGTTAATCAAGTTGAGTTAATCGAGATGAGTTAGTCAAAATGAGTTAATTCAAAGGAGTTAATTGAATATAGTTTATTCGAAAGGAGATTTATCGAATGTAAATCATTCGTAGAAAGTTGATCGAATTAAAATCATTTGAAGAGAAATTATAGAATATAATTATGCGAAGAAAGAGTTATCGAATATAGTTTATTCGAAAAGGAGTTATCGAATAGAGATTATTCGAAAAAGAGAATTATACGTTGAATTCGATTATATCGAATTAGGGGATGTTCTACTTACTTTCCGTCTTTAAATCAAGATGTATATTATTATTCAGTTATTTATTTGTTTTTTATTCAAAATAAGTAATAAGAATTTTATTTAAGTTATTTATTTCGAAAGCATGGGATTATAACACCATCGTTACAATCAAATGATTTGGTAAAAGAAGTAGATTTATAAATAGAATCCGATTTACGTAAGGAAGTTGTTAAAGGTTTAAAAGGTGAACTTTGTCTATTTCGAGGTTAAAAAGGTTGTTCAGTTAAGGTTTAAATTGGCTTTGTGATGTTTTATTTAAACATCTATTGAATAAATTTTGGAAACGTATTCCAAATATAACCAGAGATATTTTCTAATCATAGAAAATGAAAAGTTAATGAGAAAGAATACTGGAATGACAATGATACCTGAAACAGGGATGGAAATGTTTTCCAATGATTGATGATATATATTTTCTAAATTTAAAAAATAAGAATTTACAAATAGTTAGAAATGGGGAAATGGATAAATTAAAGATAATTTTATAGAAAGAGATAAAGGTGGATTAATGATTGATCGATATAATCTCCATCTAGAAATAATATCGTTGTTTGCACGCCTGTTTTCTTTGATAGTTAAATCACCGACTATCGAAGTTTTTGACCATTTTATCGTCGTCAATATAGAGAGACCAGGATCAGATATATTATCTAAAAACCACTCTGTATGGACATTAGCGTGGCCATCAAATATTGAAGACGGAGTTATGCAAGGGCTATCCAGTTTACAGAATAGTGCCTTCGGTTTGTCCAGTCCCAGGACAAACGTGAATGGACGAATGCCTGACAGAATATATCTAGCAGATCGCGTAAGTTGATCTCTTCAAACGTACTTACGTTTGGTGGTGGAGGAATTCGTTTCTCTTAGCTTTATACCCATGGTATTTTTGGGAAAATCAATTTGTGATTTGACGGGTATGACGATATGGCATTCACAGTGAATGGTGGTAAGGTGTATAAAAGATACGTAATGACCTCAAGCCTCATCAACCGGGAAATGACAGAAATCGGGCAGACAACATGGCTAAGTGGGTCGCTCCCATTAGGGTGTATATCACCTATCTAGAGGAAATCCATTTCATTCTTTTATCTATTATCGATGCTGTCCCTTTTCGGGAAACGGTGGTTAGCTCCCAACCGTTGGTGATATACATTCGATACACTCAAGCTAAATGAGTGGTCGGTCATGTGTGGGCCAGGTTGCAAGACGTTCTTGTTGAACCCAGTGTATTCGTCTCTAGAGATACACTATCGGCAGGTGGTCCCATTCCTTGTCATAGTCGGAATCCAATCTCCAATAAGCGTCCGCGGTTTTGTTTATATACTATATATGTGGAACATGAGATGCAAGCATTCTGCTAGATTCTAATTACTTGTGATTAGACATTATTATAATATCAGAGAAGTATTGATTTCAAAAACTGTTTTGGGTTATTGTAAGGTAAAAACCGTTTGTGTTTATGTGTGGATTGGTCTTACGATTATCTTTTCTTTTGAAAAGTTAAACCAAATGATTTGAGTTTACTCACACCAGTCCCATGACTGACCCAGAGTTTATTTTGTTTTGTTTTGCCTAAACTCTTGGGTGCCCAAATTTGTACGGCCAGTCAAGTAGTTCAGGTCTTTACAGATATACCTGGAAGAGCTTGAAGCAGAAGGCTTCAGGATTATATAGCTATCGTTATTTCTGCTGTGTGTAAGTGTTGTACTCTGATAAACATTGTATATACATACTGTTTTATTGCAAAGTTATGTTATATATTATATCTTATTCGTTCCGCTGTGAGATTCGTGTTTACTATGATTGTGATCTTCTTCTTCTTCCATTCTAATTTTCTATCTTATCTACTCTCACCCTCTAACTTCTTTCTATTAATGATCTGGAATGTATGATTGGTCAACATGGTAGTTTGGTGTTGATTTTCGGAGTCGAAAATCCCAGTTCGTTACACCCTCCAGATTTGCTTAACCCATCCACTGTCTAACCAATTTTACTTAACCCTAACTTTAGTTCATAATCATACAATCCCTATGGATTAGATTTGCTTAAGTAGTCCAATTTATTACTATGTCCATTTATGGTTTATAATGGGCTAGACCTCCCACATAAGGCCTATAACTTGTGGATGTTGGATATGCCGGTCGGGACCGGGCAAACTTCTTACACAAGTTGGGCTTAACCTCATATCATACCATGTCTCGTATTTGCGCACTTAGACCTCTCACATTACGTTCAACATTAGTGGTGGCTGGATATGCCCGTCGGGTCCGGGCAGACTTCCACCACCGATGCAACCTAACCTTGTGTCATAAGTGCAATTACAATTTCTAATTTTAATTATTAGACATTCCATTCTTATCCAATTCTTACCTATATCTTTATAGGTGATTATGCCCCTTTTTCTCCATTTTGAATTATATGTCCAATTCATATAAACATTATTTAAATTATGCCAATTTTAACCTTTTTCCCCCGTTCACTAACTTATGCGTTCACATATATTTTGGCGGCATCTAGGCTAGAAATTAGCCTAGCCATAAAAATAAAAGGGAAAGGTGATGGGAAAATGACAATAGTGATCATTCTAAAAGTGACATAAACATATATACTGGAATAGACAAGTAATTGGCATAATAAGGTGACCATAAAAACAGATCTAGTGAAAACGGTGATGATAAAACTAGATCCAATATACTTAGGATGAACATATCCAAATAAGAATTTATATGTCCAATAATGACAGATCTCAATTAATCGCAATATAATGACCTAGACCTGAACAAAGGTTCAATTGTCCTTATAATAGTAATCCCAAATTAACCAAAAACTTGACAAAGGTTCAAATCCACAAAGGTGACATGAAAAACTAATCACAGGTGAATTAGATCTATAAAAATAGATGTAGCATAATAAAGTTTGAGATCCAAGAATAACATAGGTCTATGATTCAAGACAGATTCAAATCACAGTACTATCATGTTATAATCTTAATCATTTAAATCTAAAAGTAACCTAGAACTCATAGTGTTTGGCTAAGAAGATAGAACTAGAAAAGAAGCTTGTTGGGTTGTAGATCTATGCTTGAATCTCTAATTGATTTGCAAAGTTGATAGTTGTAGAAGATAGGATCCATCTCAGTTCAAACACCGGCAGCATTTGGCCTCCATGATTTCCAATGAGGAAAACAGGAGAAATGGACACATATTTTGTAGCTGCCAGCACCTATGAAACCGACTGCCACATCAGCCCTAGAGTTTTCAACACCCCTGTGGGGGGGTCGACCCTGGTGTCGACACCCCTGTAGGGGGTTGACCCCGGTATCGACACCCCTCTAGGGGGGTCGATCCCCTAGAGCGTGAAATTTGCCGCCTTCTGCCATTTTGATTTTTGAACGCTTTTGGATAATGTTCTAACTCATATGTATATATATAATTCTTCTACACGTATACAAACTTAAAACCCTCATAACTTCTTCATACGATGTCCGTTTTACGCAATCCAAATGTTTATCTTGACCAAAATTTCGAGATTAATGCAATGGCGCAGTCCATTTCCCTTAATTTTGAATATAAAATTAGTTATTATATAATGTATCCTATTTAATGTTAACAAAATTACGGGGTGTTACATTCCTCCCTACTTAAAGGATTTCGTCCTCGAAATCTCTAAGTTGAGAAGAATGCATATCTTATCATCCATCATCCATCTGTCACTGGCATCCACTGTCCTTAAAGATTTCTAATGCTTGTATGAATATATGCAAAGGTGTGTGTATATATCCCAACACTAATGCGAAGATCAAGCAGTCTACTGATTCAGTTGACCTCCTTAATGCAATGTATGTTAGTGCCATGTATCCAATATGTATGCGAATAATCCTATTATAACATGTGGGTTCTATACGTGTGCACACTCATTCGTCCAAATGCAACATCATTTGCTAATACATCCATTTCCATCCATAAAATAAAGGAAGATGCACACATATCCATATGCAGTATGAGAGTGATTGAGCCGATCTAGTGCTTAACGTGTGTGTATGCATCCACAGGCAGCCACTAGAAAACACTTGCATCCACTTAGATCCATCAAACATAACATGTCTCAAACACATGTTTACATCTATAGGATTCCTATCTAAAGGTCGAAAATTCTGTGGATAGGATATATTCAATTGATAGAAATAAGCACAGATAAAATATTGGAAAAAGGAGTTAAGAACGTACCCTCGAAAAGGAAAGGATATGAAGCTTGAATCTTGTCTTCGGTCTCCCAAGTCACTTCCTCTGGGTTATCTCCCCATTGAATCTTTAACAGCTTGATCTCTTTATTGCGTAGCCTCTTAACTTCTGATCTCAGAATATGGGTAGGAACTCTTCTGACTGTCGCCTCCCACTGTACTTCCACTTCTTCCAATATGATTGGCTTAACAACTTCCGCAGTGTCATGCAAACACTTTCGTAGATGAGAAATGTGGAAAACATTATGAACACTAGATAAATTTTCTGGAAGCTTTACTCTATAGGCCATTTGGCTAATCCTCTTGGTTATGGGAAATGGTCCCACAAACCTAGGTGCCAACTTCCCCACCGATCCGTAGCAAACCACATTCGTCAGAGGTGACACTTTGATAAAAACTAAGTCTCCCACTTCAAATTTGATATCAGTCCTTCTCTTGTTTGCATAGGATTTCGGCCTATCTTGAGTTGTCTTCATTCACCGTCGAATAAGGTTCGGACATTTCTCTAACCATTTCTTGTCCACGTAATAATCTTTCTATAAACTCCCACCAACAATTTGGTGATCTATAGGGTCGTCCGTACAATGATTTGAAGGGTGTCATTCCGATGCTAGCTTGATAACTGTTGTTATAGGAAAACTCTACAAAAGGAAGATGCTCTTCCCAAGTCCCTCCGAAGTCTAGGATACACAGCCTTAAAAGATCTTCAAGAATTATGTTCACCCTCTCCGTCTGCCCATCGGTCTAAGGACGATAAGCGGTGCTCAAACATAACTGCGTACCTAATGCTTCTTGCAAGCTCCTCCAAAATTCACTGGTAAAGATGGGGTCACGATCGGTCACAATACTGGAAGGTACCCCATGAAGACGAACTATCTCTCGGACGTAGTTTGCTGCCAACCATGATGTCGTCCTCTTACTCTTAACTGGAATAAAGTGAGCACTCTTAGTGAGTCTATCTACTACAACCCAGGTATTAGTGTTGCCTTTCTTTGATCTAGGCAAACCATCTATGAAATCCATAGAGATGCTCTCCCATTTCCACTGAGGAACCTCCAAAGGATGAAGTAAACCACCGGGCTTCTTTTGCTCGACTTTAACTTGCTGGAAAACTAAACATTGAGAAACAAATTCGGCCACATCTTTATTCATCCCATCTCAAAACAAAACCCTTTTCATGTTTCTGTACATCTTATCACTGCCTGGATGAATAGTCATCTTAGAATGGTGGGCTTCTTCTAGGACTGCCTTTATCAAGCTTCTAGTTTGAGGAACACAAAGCCTTCCACCTCGTCGCAACCACCCCTTTTCATCTATGGCAAATCGACTGAGGTGACTAGAAGTCTCCCCTTTTCTGAGCTTATCCATGATGTCTAAAATCTGTATGTCACATTGTTGTGAAGCTTCTATCTGTCCATAAGAGTTGGTCGTATTTCTAATGATGCAAACAAGTCAGGAAAAATCTCAATAGAGGTTTTAAAATCAAAGGTTGATATGAACTCTTTTTTTCCTCTCTACAAACAGAGGACTTAAGGCCATCCTCTGCATACATAGTGTGTCAGCCACCATATTACCCTTGCCAAGGGTATAAGAAATCTCAAAATCACAAGAAGCTAAGAATCTCCATCCACCTTTGTTGCCTTAAATTAAGATCCTTCCGTGAGAACAGATACTTGAGAGATTTACGATCGGTTTATAATTCGAACTTCTCTCCAAGCAAATAATGACGCCACGTCTTTAGTGCGAATACTATGGCAGCTTGCTCTAGATCATGGGTGGGGTAGTTCTTCTCATGAACTCTCAACTGTCTACCCCTATAACACACTACTTTCCCTTCTTGCATCAGAACCGCATCAAGCCCTATACCACATGCATCAGTGTAAACTGTAAACACTTTATTCCCACCGGGCAAAGTCAAGACTGGGGCTGTTGTAAGATCCCTCTTCAAACGTTGGAAAGCAACATCATAATCTATATCATATGAAAATGCCAAGTTCGTCTTCATCAGCCTGGTGAGTGGGGCCGATATCTTCATGAAGTCCTTAATGAACTTCTTATAATTACCTGCCAATCCAAGAAAGCTCTTCACCTCTGTTGCATTTTTAGGAATCTTCCAATCTTGCACTGCAACTATTTTTGCGGGATCCATAGCTATCCCTTCTTTGGAGACTACATGCCCTAAGAATCTCACCTCCTTTCTCCAAAAATGGCATTTGGAGAACTTTGTCTTAAGCTGATGGTCACGGAGAGTTTTCAAAACTTCTCCCAAATGCTGGGCATGCTCTTCTGTGCTCTTGGAGAAGATCAAAATGTCATCAACAAAGACTATGACAAATTTATTAGGAACTCCCGAAACACCCTACTCATCAGATCGACAAAATAGGTGGGTGCATTCGTCAGCCCAAAAGGCATAACTAGCCATTCAAAGAAACCATCCGGAGTCCTAAAAGCAGTCTTATCTATGCTGTCCTCAGCCGCCCTCAACTGATGAAACCCCGTGGCCAAGTCTAACTGAGAATATACCAAGGCCCCAGCAAGCTGGTCAAACAAGTCGTCTGTCCTCGGAAGTGGGTGCCTATTCTTCTTTGTGAGTTTGTTCAATTCTCTATAGTCCACACACAAACGAAGCGAACCATTTGCCTTAGTTGCGAATACAACTGGAGCACCCCATTCAGATATGGTTCATCTGATAAATCCTTTCTTAAATAGCTCCCATACTTGCTTATTCAGCTTCCTCCTTTCCCTTGGAGCCATATGGCGCACTAGTAATGCAACTGGCTTTGCATTGTCCACCAGATATATACAAAGTCGATCTTTCGCCTCGGAGGTAAACTCCGTACCTCATCAAAAACATCAGAATAATCTCGGACTACTGGAACAGATTGCAGATCATCGATAGATGCATCAAGAGACTATAGGAAACTAAGCATAACAAACCCTTGGGGGTCACAAGAAACTTCGAGAGTCTTCCTATGAAAAGTTGGGAGTCTAACAACCCTCATCTCACAATCCATAATGGCCCCATACATGGTACGCCAATCCAATCTTATAATCAACCCATAGCCTATAAACCCGAGCACATATGCGTCGCATTCAAACTTGACACTTAACACAGATATTTTCAAACCCAATAAATCCTAGACAAATGAGTCGAACCACCAATGAGGTTTGAAACAACTACGGGATCTACTACCATACTCTTAATTAAGTGCAGAGATTCAACTATCTAACTAGATATAAATGAATATAAAGCGCCAGAATCAAAAAATATTCTAATAGGATGGTTTGGAAGAGAAATTAAACCTTCCACAGAAAATTTTCTACCTCTAACAGGGGCACTGATCACGAGAGCATGCACATGCCGTCCATAAGTTCCTGCCCTTTGATCCTGTCCCTATGATCCTTGTTTCTTTGGGCACTCTCTAGCAAAGTATCCGACTTTTCCACAATTAAAGCAAGTGATCTTCCTTCTTTTACGTTCTTTGATCAAGTGACCTTCGTTCCCACAACTGTGACACTTCCTTTTCTCCTTACCCTTGTCATTCTTTCCTCCTTTCTTCTGTTGTTGTTGTTGTCCATTCTTGGGCCATGTCTTCTTGTTTTGCGTTGTTTCCTCATCTTTAACCTCTTTCTTTTCCCCTTTCTCTTCCCAATACATCAAGGCCTTATCAACAAGTATTTCAAACGTGGCTCCCATTGGAATATGGGACATGGCTAACCCATGAAGGGTTCATTTTGCCCTTTAGCATACCGCAAAGCCTTCTTATGCGGAGCGTCTACCAGTTCCAATCCAAATCTTGCCAGCTGGTTAAATTTGTTCACATACTCTTTAACCGTCAAGTTCACTTGTTTGAGTGCTAAAAACCTCTCCATCTGCCTGCTCTTCTCAGCTTGGGAAAGGAATTTCATCTCAAACCTCTGTCTGCGTCATCCCAAGTTTCCATCGGACGGCTTGCTTGGGTTACATCCCACCAAAATAAAGATTCATCCTTTAATAGCAAAGCAGCTAACTGAATCTTTCTTCGATCCTCTACTTCAAAGATAACAAACAAGTCCTTGGTGTCTTTAAGCCAGTTCCTAGCTTCCACAACATCTCGGTTCCATGAAACGACTTCCCTCCCATAGCATGGAAATCTTCGCAGATCTTTGAGAAGTTGTCTGCACACGGAGGAGGAGGAGGAACAACATGTGCCACTGGGGGAGGAACGTTTCCTTCGCCTTTGGTAGGTACCGTGACCTCCAGATACCTACGGAACCATCCTGGTATCGTAACACCGTCTGGAATGTTGGGTTCCCCAGACATGCTGAAAAAGAAAACGAAAGAGATTCAGACAAGGAATCGAAAGATATTACTTATGGCTTTTTGGGGAATGCTTTTCAAAACATAATTTTGTTTTTGAAAATGCTTTCTTTTAAAACCTTTTTGAAAATAGCTTTCAAAAACTTTTATTTAATCTGGTAACCTTCAACTCTGATACCAAGTGTGACACCCCACGTTCGTTAATGTCACTCACAAAGGGAATGCATTAAGTTTCATGAAGCATTATAGTAAACACATTGGAAATATTACAAAATAGACATATATAATAACAGTTAAATAAAAACTTTATTTATCATAAGATACCGTGGTCCAAAAAAAACATCACATATCTGAAATACAAAAGCCCACTACAACATAAAAGATACTGTCTTGTACTTCAAAAATATCAGAGTACATATGTAACACCCCACCTCCGCTAGGGTCACTCACAAAGGGAATGCACTAGGTTTGGTGAAGCATTATCGAGGTAAACATGCACAGAAATATTACAAGACAGAACATATATAATACAGCGGAAATAAAACAAATTTCATTACCTTATAAAATAAGGTCTAAAGCCTTTTACATCAGAATACATCAAAAACCTGTCTTGCAATAGTAAAGAAGCATAAAACCTTTTCTTAAATTATTCCCCAAAATAAAGCGGTGAACAGCCATAGCCAAGAGAAGACCACGCTATACATGATGACCTTCAAGCATATGAGGTCCGGACTAAACCACATCATTTCCTCCCTGAAAACCTTGGGGGGGGGGGGGAACGGAAGACAAGAGGCGAAAGAAAACGGGGTCAGTCATAAAGACTGGTAAGTCCTATCTACTTCCAGCATAAAAACAGGTAAAGGTAACATGACATGCATAAACTGAAAGTAAACATAAGGATGACAACAAGATAGATAAGCCAAACCAAGATAACTGGATGAACTACTGTAGCAAGGTAAACCAAGGTATCATGATAAACTACAGTGTCAAGAATCAAGGTATCACATCGTCAGGTTCCTATCAAGTATACTATCACAAGGTATCTATCATGTATAACCTCCCACGGTATCTATCATGTATATTTGCTCTGCACCTCTCGTACTAGTGTCCCTACCCGCGTCATGTGTTAACTATGAATGTCCCTTGCCCAATGTCATGTAATGGTCCATGTCAACCTAATATATAACATATGTAGGTTTTCCCAACTCGTATGTTTCCTTCCATGTATAAGTTCAGTCCTTTGCCGTAGGCCGTACGGGCTTTCCCGTGTAAATCTATACCATCTCGACGTAGTACCATTTTATCCTTGGAGTTATTTTTGGACTGCTACCCTTGATCTAGTTATGTTTTCTTACCATGGACTATCGCGTGTTCACTTAGGATTTATGCCACCTAGGACCACTAGGGATTATGCTACCTAATGAACATTTCCGTGTTTCGGTTTGGGTTCAGGCCACCTAGGACCACTAGGGATTATGCCACCCGTCAACCACGCCCTTTATCCCGCGTATGCATCGTGAATCGTTTTCCATGTCTAGACGCACATGTTCCTCAATGTGCCATCCGAGTTCCGTGCCAGGGCAAATCAAGAGATACGGAACTCGATCGGGAGCTTTAAGTCGTCTGCTGATGCAGATATCAAGGTCTGTTTTTGTACCCGTGGCTATGGTCCCACGTGACCCCTCCCTCAACTACTGAAAGGCAATTCAAGAAAAATCATGTATGAGAACCACATCCCGGCCCCAATATAGCCCCACTTTCCTATGGGCCAACCTCACCCATGACTCGATAGTAAGCACATGGTCTGTTGGGGGTTCCCTGCCTTTCCGTTCGTACACGATTGACTAAAGATGGTAGGTAGTCGGCGACGTGCTATCCAGGGCAAAATCAAGTATCGTCGACTCCACGCTAATCCATCCCAGTCTTTAGGTCGCTCGCCTAGCAACCAAGACATACTCTTGGCTCTTCTATCGCAGCCCTTAACCTTTGTGAGGCCGGGATTCATGGACCACATGCCACCTCACAGAGGGATACCAAGAGTACCCTCCCGTCCCCCGAAGCTACCGCTTCGTCACCCAGTTCGTTGGAGCCTTTATCCAAGTAGGATAATTTGCTCCTCCTCGTGTGTTTAAGCGATGACCTACCATATCGGGTTACTCATCCATTCATGAACTAGTCCCATGTCCTTGACTAAGAATTATTACTTAGTTATACTTAACTAAGGTTTACCACTTAGCTTCTTTTTCCCGTTACCCTTGATTAACCACGATTTTCTACCTAGTTCCTCTAACTAGGGTTTTGTCTATCGGGTTGGGTGTTGTTACTCAGGTTCATAACTTAGCCTGTCTACGAATCATGTCAAGATTGGCTATGTATTTAAGTTCAAGGCTTAGCCCTACAAGGTGGTTAAGTATACCAAGAAGCTCACGACTTAACCCTATCAAGTCAAATTGGTTAAGTATTTATTTGCCTTAACCCTATCAGATTATCATGTTAGATTGATTAAGCATAGATTATCTTAATCCCATCAGATTATCGAGTCGGATTGGTTAAGTATAGGTTAACTTAACCCCATCCACTAATCGTATTACAATGGTTAAGCCTAATTTAAAAGGTCTTGTGATTTAACCCTACCAGGTCCACATATTAGATTGGTTAAGTGTAGGTTACTTATCCTCATCAAATCATCATGTATAATTGGTTAAGTATAAGTTACTTAACCCCATTAAATTATCATGTTAAGTTGGTTAAATATTGGTTACTTAACCTCATTGAATTACCAAGTTTAGATTGGTTAAGTGGTTAACTTAACCCCATCGAATTTCCGTGCTTAGATTAGTTAAGTATGGATTACTTAACCCCATCTAATTTCCGTGTTTAGATTAGTTAAGTCTAAATTACTTAACCCCATCCCCTAATTGTCTTATATGGTTAAGTGTCGTCAAGAAATCAAGCCCGGTCCCACTTAACCTACCCATTCGTGTCATATCGATTAAGTGTCATTAGTCAAATTTACTTAACCTTATCATGTGGCATTAATTTAATTAATGCACTCTCAACCTCTCACATTAGACCTTGTTGTAGTTACTAGTTAAGCCGGGCGGGTCCGGGTAGTTTTACACCACAACCTAGTCTAACCTCGGGTCTTAAGCGCGACATGACCAACTTCTCACATTGGATCCTATTGTTTGTAGCCACTAGTTAAGCCGGGCGGGTCCGGGTAGATTTATGCTACAAACTCAACCCAACCTCGAGTTGGCCACTTTCATGTTTGGTCTAGTGTCATATTACACTTACAACCCACACGTGTCTAGTTTCAAGTCCCATGTTTACCCCACATGTCATGCCCACATTTAGATGTATCATAAGTGCCATATTTCCATGAAACCCCATGTCAAATTATCATGTCATAATCACGCACGTCTAACCTACCCCAAAGCGTGTTTCCAAACCAAGTAAAAGCGAGTCAACATAGTAAGGGTACTATGCTACATATTGGCCCCACAACATGCACGATGTCAAAAAGGGATTGGCCACAAACATGCATGGTATCATAAGGGGTTTGGCCTCAAAGTATGCATAGCATCATAAGGGAATTTGGCCACTAGCATGCATAGTATCATAAGGGAATTTGGCCATAAACATGCATAGTATCATAAGGGAATTTGGCCATAAACATGCATAGTATCATAAGGGAATTTGGCCACAAACATGCATGATAACATAAGGGGTTTGGGTTCATTTACATGCATAAGCCCCAAAGTCAAGTCTTTGCCAATGTTTCACAAGTCAAATGGTTCCCAAAGGTTCATGCTAGCATTCCATAGATAAAGATTCAAACTTGCAAGATAAACTAGGTTAATCATAACATGAATAGCATGATTTAGTCGCTAAGCATAGCCAAAAGTCGTAGGTTCAAGCAAAAGAGGCATGACAAGGTTCATATAGGCTAGCATACTTAGTTTAATCTCGTTTTATTCCATGCCATCATTAAAACTACCGTTTAGATCTAGAAGTAACTAGAACTTACATTGCGTGGCTTAGCGAATTAGCATGAATCGTCTCGACGAAGAAAGGTGGCTCCTTTGAAGAAGAACCGTCATGAAACCGTCGTAGCAACGTTGATTAGGCCTCGATTCGGTGTAGCAAGCTTGCACCTTTTGATTTGAATCCGATTTGAATGCATAGTCTCTAGGAATTGGAGATGGAGGCCATGATCACTCGGCATTTGGGCAGCACTTCGTGGCATGAGTGAATTGTGAGGGTTTAGGGTAGGATTAGGGGTCTTTTTATAGAGATTAGGAGTAGTTTAGGCCATAGGATAAACCCTAGGATAGATCTGAACCCTCAAAAATCGTCACAAGCCTCCAAAACCGAGCCAACATGACAAGCAGGTGCACCAAGTCGGGGTTCTACAAGGGGGGGGGGGGGGTCGACCCAGGGGTCGACACCCTGTGTGTCTAGCGGGAATTTTCCCGCCTTCTCTTTTTGGGCTAAATTCAAATCTGTTTTCGGATTTAAATTTTCGTGAAACTTCATTGGGCCACAACTTGGTCATACGGACTCCGTTTTTCGAAAACTCGGACTCTATTTCTCGTATTTTTCCGAGACGAACGCAATGGCACAACTCGTTTATCCTGATTCAGATTTTATAATTTAATTCTGCCTTGATTCTTGTCTTAACACGTTGTTTAAAATTCGGGTTGTTACATTCTCCCCTCCTTTAAGGATTTCGTCCCCGAAATCTCCAAGTTAGGAAGAGCGTATCCTACCATCCATCGTCCATCTACTCAAAACATCATCCACAGGCAACCATTGTCCTTAAGAGACTTCTAATGCTTTATGTACACATGCAGGAAGTGTGTGTATATGTTTCTTAGCTAATGCTAATGATCAGGCCTGAATGATCTTTCTAATGCAAAATATGTTTAGTGACATGAATCCAACATGTATGCAAATAGCCCTAGTCATATAAATACTATATGTGTGCACAAACATTCATCCACATGCAACATCCACATGACAACACATTCGATTTCATCCATAAACAAGTATAAATACTCGTGCATATGCAACATGAAACGTGACCGCGTCAATCTAGTATCTAATGTGTATTCGCGCATCCACGAGTAACCACTTGAAACCATTTGCAACCATATCAATCATAACATGTTTCAAATACATGTTTACATCCATAGAGTTCTACCTAAGGTTCTCAAGATAGGATCGAGAAGATAAACAAGACAAACTCCCTACGGGGTTTGCAACAGAAACAGGACCGAGAGAGTATTCACAAAAAGATAACATGCGAGCAAGCTCTACAGGAAAAACCAGGGATCAAGGATACACTCTTTAAAAAGGGTACGATGCGCGTGTCTAGCCTTACGTCTTCTAAGTCGCGTTTCCTTGAGCTTGATTTCTCGGTGCCTTGACCATCTTTTTAACTCCATGATCTCGTAGCTCCTTGATTCCTATTTCCAAGATATGAGTTAGAACTCATTTCATTGTCGCCTCTTATTCCACTTTCACTTTTCCTTTCCCTAGTATACTTGGCTCAAACGTATCCACTTACTCATGCAAGCTCTCCAAAATTCACTAGGGAATTCTGGATCTCGTTTGCCGATGCCAATCCATGTTGCCAAGAGTACTTACTAGGGTGATTCCCATAACTCATGCATAAGCGAAACGAACCATCCGCCTTAGCGGCGAATTCTATTCGAACGGATTACCAACAACTGCATCCCGAGATTCTAGGTAACTAACCATGAAAGAACCTAGAAGGTTACACGAGACTTCGAGGGTATTACCAAAGCAAGTCAAGAGTCTAACTACCCTCCTTTCAAAACCGAGAATGGCACCCCTTATTGGATGACCACTTTATCCCTGGAATCCATCCACAGCCTAGAAACATAGGCATTCTGAAATCCAAACAAGTCATGAATAAATGGACCGATCGTCCAACAAGATTTGGGACAAAAATGGGATCTTCTATAATGCTAGTACAAAGG
This sequence comes from Allium sativum, assembly GCA_030737875.1. Taxonomy (NCBI): domain Eukaryota; kingdom Viridiplantae; phylum Streptophyta; class Magnoliopsida; order Asparagales; family Amaryllidaceae; genus Allium; species Allium sativum. Next base: position 194,648,234 of record CM060920.1, read on the forward strand.
TGCAGAGACTCAACTATCGAGGCAGACTTAAATGATACGATGATCAAGACAAAGTCTGGACGGGATGATAGAAAAGAACGACTAAACCTTTACCAAAAACGATACCATCTCTTTTAGGTACCCTAGAAATGGGAGCGTACCATTGCCCTCTCCGATGATCTTGTCCTTGTCCTCCTTGATGGACTAAGCCATACCAACAAGTTGCTTATCCTTAAGCTCGCGTCCTTTATCCTTACTCTTATTATCCTTCCTTGTACCACGGCAACAGGTCTCTCGAGAACCACCTCCATCGTACGGAAAACACCTACGTGGCTAGACAAAGATTAGTCATAGTTAGAACTACTGTGACTACAGATGGAGGAAAGAAAGGAAAAGAGATTCAATCAAGGAATCAAAGGATAGTGCTAATGGCTTTTGGGGAATAGCCTTTAAAAACTTTTCTTGAAAAATGCTTCTTTGTAAACGGTTTTTCAAATAGTTTTCAGAAGGTTTTATAAACTTTTGCCCAGTCTGGTAACCTTTTGCTCTGATACCAAATGTAACACCCCACCTCCGCTAGGGTCACTCACAAAGGGAATGCACTAGGTTTGGTGAAGCATTATCGAGGTAAACATGCACAGAAATATTACAAGACAGAACATATATAATACAGCGGAAGTAAAACAAATTTCATTAACTTATAAAATAAGGTCTAAAGCCTTTTACATCAGAATACATCAAAAACCTGTCTTGCAATAGTAAAGAAGCATAAAACCTTTTCATAAATTATTCCCCAAAATAAAGCGGTGAAGCAGCCATAGCCAAGAGAAGACCACGCTATACATGATGACCTTCAAGCATATGAGGTCCGGACTAAACCACATCATTTCCTCCCTGAAAACCTTGGGGGGGGGGGGGAACGGAAGACAAGAGGCAAAAGAAAACGGGGTCAGTCATAAAGACTGGTAAGTCCTATCTACTTCCAGCATAAAAACAGGTAAAGGTAACATGACATGCATAAACTGAAAGTAAACATAAGGATGACAACAAGATAGATAAGCTAAACCAAGATAACTGGATGAACTACTGTAGCAAGGTAAACCAAGGTATCATGATAAACCAGGGTGTCAAGAATCAAGGTATCACATCGTCAGGTTCCTATCAAGTATACTATCACAAGGTATCTATCATGTATAACCTCCCACGGTATCTATCATGTATATTTGCTCTGCACCTCTCGTACTAGTGTCCCTACCCGCGTCATGTGTTAACTATGAATGTCCCTTGCCCAATGTCATGTAATGGTCCATGTCAACCTAATATATAACATATGTAGGTTTTCCCAACTCGTATGTTTCCTTCCATGTATAAGTTCAGTCCTTTGCCGTAGGCCGTACGGGCTTTCCCGTGTAAATCTATACCACCTCGACGTAGTACCATTTTATCCTTGGAGTTATTTTTGGACTGCTACCCTTGATCTAGTTATGTTTTCTTACCATGGACTATCGCGTGTTCACTTAGGATTTATGCCACCTAGGACCACTAGGGATTATGCTACCTAATGAACATTTCCGTGTTTCGGTTTGGGTTCAGGCCACCTAGGACCACTAGGGATTATGCCACCCGTCAACCACGCCCTTTATCCCGCGTATGCATCGTGAATCGTTTTCCATGTCTAGACGCACATGTTCCTCAATGTGCCATCCGAGTTCCGTGCCAGGGCAAATCAAGAGATACGGAACTCGGTCGGGAGCTTTAAGTCATCTGCTGATGCAGATATCAAGGTCTGTTTTTGTACCCGTGGCTATGGTCCCACGTGACCCCTCCCTCAACTACTGAAAGGAAATCCAAGAAAAATCATGTATGAGAACCACATCCCGGCCCCACTATAGCCCCACTTTCCTATGGGCCAACCTCACCCATGACTCGATAGTAATCACATGGTCTGTTGGGGGTTCCCTGCCTTTCCGTTCGTACACGATTGACTAAAGATGGTAGGTAGTCGGCGACGTGCTATCCAAGGCAAAATCAAGTATCGTCGACTCCACGCTAATCCATCCCAGTCTTTAGGTCGCTCGCCTAGCAACCAAGGCATACTCTTGGCTCTTCTATCGCAGACCTTAACCTTTGTGAGGCCGAGTTTCATGGACCACGTGCCACCTCACAGAGGGATACCAAGAGTACCCTCCTGTCCCCCGAAGCTACCGCTTCGTCACCCAGTTCGTTGGAGCCTTTATCCAAGTAGGATAATTTGCTCCTCCTCGTGTGTTTAAGCGATGACCTACCATATCGGGTTACTCATCCATTCATGAACTAGTCCCATGTCCTTGACTAAGAATTATTACTTAGTTATACTTAACTAAGGTTTACCACTTAGCTTCTTTTTCCCGTTACCCTTGATTAACCACGATTTTCTACCTAGTTCCTCTAACTAGGGTTTTGTCTATCGGGTTGGGTGTTGATACTCAGGTTCATAACTTAGCCTGCCTACGAATCATGTCAAGATTGGCTATGTATTTAAGTTCAAGGCTTAGCCCTACAAGGTGGTTAAGTATACCAAGAAGCTCATGACTTAACCCTATCAAGTCAAATTGGTTAAGTATTTATTTGTCTTAACCCTATCAGATTATCATGTTAGATTGATTAAGCATAGATTATCTTTATCCCATCAGATTATCGAGTCGGATTGGTTAAGTATAGGTTAACTTAACCCCATCCACTAATCGTATTACAATGGTTAAGCCTAATTTAAAAGGTCTTGTGATTTAACCCTACCAGGTCCACATATTAGATTGGTTAAGTGTAGGTTACTTATCCTCATCAAATCATCATGTATAATTGGTTAAGTATAAATTACTTAACCCCATTAAATTATCATGTTAAGTTGGTTAAGTATTGGTTACTTAACCTCATTGAATTACCAAGTTTAGATTGGTTAAGTGTTTAACTTAACCCCATCGAATTTCCGTGCTTAGATTAGTTAAGTATGGATTACTTAACCCCATCTAATTACCGTGTTTAGATTAGTTAAGTCTAAATTACTTAACCCCATCCCTAATTGTCTTGTATGGTTAAGTGTCGTCAAGAAATCAAGTCCGGTCCCACTTAACCTACCCATTCGTGTCATATCGGTTAAGTGTCATTAGTCAAATTTACTTAACCTTATCATGTGGCATTAATTTAATTAATGCACTCTCAACCTCTCACATTAGACCTTGTTGTGGTTACTAGTTAAGCCGGGCGGGTCCGGGTAGTTTTACATCACAACCTAGTCTAACCTCAGGTCTTAAGCGCGACATGACCAACTTCTCACATTGGATCCTATTGTTTGTAGCCACTAGTTAAGCCGGGCGGGTCCGGGTAGATTTATGCTACAAACTCAACCCAACCTCGAGTTGGCAACTTTCATGTTAAGTCTAGTGTCATATTACACTTACAACCCACACGTGTCTAGTTTCAAGTCCCATGTTTACCCCACATGTCATGCCCACATTTAGATGTATCATAAGTGCCATATTTCCATGAAACCCCATGTCAAATTATCATGTCATAATCACGCACGTCTAACCTACCCCAAAGCGTGTTTTCAAACCAAGTAAAAGCGAGTCAACATAGTAAGGGTACTATGCTACATATTGGCCTCACAACATGCACGATGTCAAAAAGGGATTGGCCACAAACATGCATGGTATCATAAGGGGTTTGGCCTCAAAGTATGCATAGCATCATAAGGGAATTTGGCCACTAGCATGCATAGTATCATAAGGGAATTTGGCCATAAACATGCATAGTATCATAAGGGAATTTGGCCATAAACATGCATAGTATCATAAGGGAATTTGGCCACAAACATGCATGATAACATAAGGGGTTTGGGTTCATTTACATGCATAAGCCCCAAAGTCAAGTCTTTGCCAATGTTTCACAAGTCAAATGGTTCCCAAAGGTTCATGCTAGCATTCCATAGATAAAGATTCAAACTTGCAAGATAAACTAGGTTAATCATAACATGAATAGCATGATTTAGTCGCTAAGCATAGCCAAAAGTCATAGATTCAAGCAAAAGAGGCATGACAAGGTTCATATAGGCTAGCATACTTAGTTTAATCTCGTTTTATTCCATGCCATCATTAAAACTACCGTTTAGATCTAGAAGTAGCTAGAACTTACATAGCGTGGCTTAGCGAATTAGCATGAATCGTCTCGACGAAGAAAGGTGGCTCCTTTGAAGAAGAACCGTCGTAGCAACGTTGATTTGGCCTCGATCCGGTGTAGCAAGCTTGCACCTTTTGATTTGAATCCGATTTGAATGCATAGTCTCTAGGAATTGGAGATGGAGGCCATGATCACTCGGCATTTGGGCAGCACTTCGTGGCATGAGTGAATTGTGAGGGTTTAGGGTAGGCTTAGGGGTATTTTTATAGAGATTAGGAGTAGTTTAGGCCGTAGGATAAACCCTAGGATAGATCTGAACCCTCAAAAATCGTCACAAGCCTCCAAAACCGAGCCAACATGACAAGCAGGTGCACCAGGTCGGGGTTCTACAGGGGGGGGGGTCGACCCAGGGGTCGACACCCATGTCGACCCCCTGGGGAGGGGTCGACCCTGGGGTCGACACCCATGTCGACCCCCTGGAGGGGAGGTCGATCCAGGGGTCGACACCCTGTGTGTCTGGCGGGAATTTTCCCGCCTTCTCTTTTTGGGCTGAATTCAAATTTGTTTTCGGATTTAAATTTTCGTGAAACTTCATTGGGCCATAACTTGGTCATACGGACTCCGTTTTTCGAAAACTCGGACTCTATTTCGCGTATTTTTCCGAGACGAACGCAATGGCACAACCCGTTTATCCTGATTCAGATTTTATAATTTAATTCTGCCTTGATTCTTGTCTTAACACGTTGTTTAAAATTCGGGTTGTTACAACATAAAAGAAATAAAATTCCCCAAAAACAAAATATATCCATAGCAACAAGTACTGGAGCTTGATCCATACATATCAGCAGCTCCAGCAAAAGCAAGCAAAATCACTGTCAAGCCTGAGTGTTTCCTTCCTGAGAACCTGGGGAGGGGAAATGGAAGAAAGAAGGAGAAACAAAAAGGGTTAGACATAAAGTCTGGCGAGTCTAGTTTGTTTTAGCAAGTAAATAAATAAAAGTAGCATGACAGGCATATAAAGTGGATAAGAGAGATTACTACATAAAAGCCAGGTGTGACAAGGCAGATAGGATAAGATGTATAAGCTTCCTTACTGATTACTCTGCACTATTACTAGTATATCCAGAATGAGATGATCCCTTCCACTATAAGGTGGTAGACATAGGCATACGTCCAAGTGTACCTTATCTACTACCATAATTGATCGGCTCCCTAATCCACGTAGAAACTCTGTGCCGGCCACATCATAGGTTGTATCACGTCCTAAAGTGGCAACCCCTTGCTGATATGCAAAACCCCATATCTACATGTGTCACAGTCGTCTTATCCCCCTCTGCTCGGCTCATGCACGCACATGGCCCGGTCGGTTTGTGCCGCCCACACCATCCTCCACGTTTGGATCTCTTACAATCAGTCAAGTAAGCGTGCCTCTTCTCCGACCTAGTATGAAGTACATGTTTTGATACCTACTCCGGGTTACTAGATGAAACAGGTCCCTCACAATATGAAACAAGCTCTTCCCTTTGTCTTGTATCCCCCGCTAGGTTTTCCATTTGATTATGTATACCACCAGGTGCCTTTAATTAAATATTTTTGATATTTCCATCGTTTATGCATATCACTAGGTGTCTTAAATTACATAACCTTATCGAGTTAAGTTTGTGGGCCTATATGTAAATATCCCATTTAGATTTTCTTAACCCATCCATTGTCCAACCAATTTTACTTAACCCTAACTTTAGTTTATAATCATTCAGTCCCTATGGATTAGATTTGGTTAAGTAGTCCAATTTATTACCATGTCTGTAACACCCGTGAATTCTATAACGTTAAGCTTCACAAATTAAAGTATAATTAATTCTAAATGAAAGAATTAAGGGAAATGGGTTACGCCATTGCGTTCGTCTCGAAATTCTGCTTGAGATAGAGTCTGAGTTTGCGCGAATCGGACTCCGTATGAAGGAGTTATGGCCTTCGGAAGTTTCAGAATAAAATTTAAATTCAAACAGCTCAGTTTAAATTTCAAAATTTGAATTTCAGGTTCAAACTGGGCTAGGCGGGAAAATTCCCGCCCAGAGACCAGGTCAACCATAGGGTCGACCATGGTGTCGATCTGGTCACCCCAGGTTGACCATAGTGTCGACCTGGTCCCCCCAAGGTCGACCATAGTGTCGACCTACGTGGTCGACCTGCCTGGCTAGGTCTGGCTCTGGCTCGAATTTCTGCGGCCCTGTGTGTCACTAGGGCTGACGTGTCACCTCTTGATTGGCTCTTTGAACTTTGTATGGCCTAGATTCCTCATGTCTTCATCTGACAGCTCAAAACAAATTAAAAATCTATAAATACACCTTGACTCTCAACTGAAAATTCACACAAAAAAATAAGAAAAGAGTTGTCATGCTGCTAGGGAGGAATTGAACATAGCCGTCAAGAGAGAAAGGCCTAAGAGACGAATTAAATTAATAAGAAGATAAAAGTAAAATCAAATTAATCGACGCAACGTTAGTCTACCCAAAGGAGCGCATCTCAGTTTCAGAATTCAGAATCCAGAATTCAAGATTCTGCATTCGTTGTAAGTATAGTGACCTTTCAGAATATGAATAAAAATTGTGATGTGATTCGATGTAAATGAAAATAGAATTGTGTCATTGTATTGTATAAATTCTATGTATTGCGATGGTTCTACCATGACTTGTGTATTGATGTTTGTGGCATAAAGTGATTGATGCAAGCCTATTGAACAATTGTATATGAAAACAATGGCACTTGTAAGTTTGTGGCAAAAACTAGAAATTGATCCCTTTTTGTTTATGCCTATGACATGGACCTTATACATTCACTATGCCTAAATTAAGGCTTATGTAAACATGATTTAGACTTGAAACCTTTTATGCCTACATGACCCAAAAACCTATGATATCACTTCCATGTTTATTTGCAAGTATAATTGGATCTATGTTAAGTATCGTTTGTGTTTCATAAACTATGCAATTTCATGTTTATTTGCAAGTGTAATTGGATCTATGTTAAGTATCGTTTGGGTTTCAAAAACCATGCAAGTTCATGTTGAAATAGGCTATGTGATTAGATGTTATAATTGGACCTTTTGGTGAATATACATCATGCTAGTTTTGTGTTTGACATTATGCCAAGTTCAACATGTTTAAACACAAGTTTGTGTAAGTCTAAACTATGCCATTTCATATGCCATCTACTTAGTTATACATTGATTTGAATGCAAGTTCACATGACCCATATTATACGTTAGTTGAATCGCTAAATTGCAAGTTCATGCACCACGCACCTTTATGTATTACATGTTCTTGATTTCCCCTTTTTCTCATGTTTATAAAGTTGGGCTGAATTGTGACAAGCCCTACACATGTTATAATGTTGCGAACAAACGGGGGTAATAATGTTGGGTGTAAAACATGAAAATATATGTTGGCATGGTTAGCACATGCCAACGACAATGACATTTAAACGGTATGAATTGATATACCCAAGAATAAAAGATGTGACATTTACATATATAATTGAGAAGTGATAAAACATGTAAATTTAGAAAACACGATATGCTTAACCCGATGTTGGATTGAGTTGTGATGTAAACCTGCCCGGAACCGCCCGGCCGTCCAGTAGTCACAACAATACCTATCCAATGTGGGTGGTTAAGCATTGAGCCCAATAATGACCCGAGGTTAGACTGAGCTACGGTGTAAACATGCCTGGAACCGACCAGCATATCCAGTAACCATAGCAATACCTGTCTAATGTGAGTGGTCAGCTGCTCCTAAGAGGCTAAGGACAGATGGTAGGGTTAAGTCAACTGTAACACTTATCCAAATTCAAAATGTTAACAAGCATTGATGGGTGGGGTTAGGTACTACAGACACTTAACCACTTAACATGTTTGACTAGAAAATCCTGGTAACGAGGGACCCGTTTCAGCAGTAACCCAAGTTAGGTATCAACAGTACCCTGAACTAGGCAGGGTGGGAATGATTACTGGGCTGATTGTAAGCGGTCAAACGACGGCGGTGGGTGCACAGTGCAGGTCTAACGGGGTGCAGGAGTGCACACACTCCGGAGCAGACAACCAGGGCACTGGGGACACCCGTAGTATAACCTATGCCTTCTAGATTTGTGTCGGGGCCGCCACCATGGGTCTTGATACACCCCATGGTGGGACCAGCATAGGTATCTACAATTCTTGGGGGCCGTATGACACATGTTAACGCGAGTAGAAGCCGATCTTTAAATAAAGTTGGGGATCACTTCACCCTCTCCATGGGGTGCCGGTTAGAATAAACTCAAGTAGATGCAGAGATATAGTATGAGTGAGATAGTACATTCGACACTCCCTTAGCTTGTGACACCATCCTATTTTCAGTATATGTCTATCATGCCCTTTTCTTATTCACATACTGAAGAGTTACTAGATTTACTCAGGCTTTATGTCTGACCCTATTTTCTTTTCGTCTTCTTTTCTTTCGTTTCCCCCCCACCAGATCCACAGGGAGGAAACAGCTCAGCTCAGTCAGGCTCTTTACAAGTTCCAAGAACGTAGATGTATGATTTGGGTCTCTATTGCTCGGACTATGGCTTTGGAATGTTTAACTGTGGCTTTTACTTAAAAACCTCCACCAAAATTAAGGCATTCCCTTTGCGAGTGACCTTAACGGAGGTGAGGTGTTTCACTTGGTTTCAGAGCATAGGTTTACCAGATAAGATAAAAAGTTTTTGAAATTGTTTTCAAAAAGAAAGTTTAAAGGAGCATTTTTCAAGAAAAAGTGTTACATTTATAAAAAGACAAAATCCCCCAAAGCCATGTGCCCTATCTATCTCTCTCTATCCTTCGTTTTGAATTTTTCCTTTCTGTTTCAGCATATCTGGAAACCTTAACCTCCCGGAAGGAGTGCCGATTCCCGGCTAGTTTTGGAGGTACTTAGATGCAAGGGCCAATGGCACGGGCCCAATAGACATCCCTCCTCCAGTGGTCACGGTTCCTCCTCCTCCTCCTCCTCCTCGTGGAAATGCCTTCGCAAAAACATGTAGAGACTTCAAGGCTATGGGTGGAAAAGACTTTTATGGGACAGAATCCTTTGCAGGGGCAAGAAACTGGCTAAAGGAGACTGAGGATCTGTTTGTCATCTTCGGAGTTGATGACAGGCAAAAGATACAATTAGCGGTATGGTTGCTTAAGGATGAAGCTTCCTATTGGTGGGAAGTTACCAATGCTCAGAGGGCGGTGGAAACATGGGAAGACTTCAGAACAAGGTTTGAGATGAAATTCCTCTCCCAAGATGAAAGAAGCCTGCAAAAGGAGAAGTTTCTAACTCTGAAACAAGGAAGTATGACAATCAGGGAGTATGTTAATCAGTTTAATCAGCTGGCCAGATTTGGGCTAGACTTAGTAAACACCCAACACAAGAAGGCACTTCGCTTCGTCAAGGGTTTGAATGAGCCTCTACACAGCCTTGCCATGACCCATGTATCCACGGGAGCGACTTATGAAAGCTTGGTGGACATGGCGTTGTACACGAGGAGGACCACGGCAAGAAAGAAACTAAGGTGGAAGAGAAGAAAGAGGGTCTACAAGAAAAGAAAACAGACTTCAATTAAGGAGGGAAGAACAATAAGCCCCGTCAGAAGAGAAGGTGCAATTTCTATGGCATTGTGGGCCATATATCAAAAGATTGCCGAAAAAGAAAGGCGAAGATGGGTGGTTGCTTCCATTGTGTAGAGACTGGGCACCAAGCTAAGGACTGCCCAAAGAAGAAAGGGCAGGGACAGAAAGCCGGATCCACTTCAGAGGGTCAGGTTCATGCGCTAGTGGCACCTCAGCAGGAACGAGGTAGTAATATTTCTATAGAAAGTGTAGTCGATCTTTATGATCATCCAGTTCGTACACTTTTTGACTCTGGCGCATCACACTCTTTTATTTCATCTGCCTTAGTAGAATCTCTGCATCTAGACACTAGTATGGTAGAAGATCCCTTAGTAGTTTCAAATCCAATTGGGGGCTCCGCTTACTTGTCAATGGTTTGTTTGGGTTTGAAAATATCTATTCTCAGCGTTGAGTTTAGTTGTGATGCCTTTGTTTTGGGCTTCTCGGGATATGGTTTGATCTTAGGCATGGACTTGTTATCCAGTAATAGTGCCATTCTTGATTGTGAGAAAAGAGTAGTTAGACTCTTAACTCGGCTTGGAAACACTCTAGAAATTTCTTGTAATCCCTTGAATGTTGTTATGCTTAGTTATCTAGAGTCGCTTGATGCTTCTGATGAGAATTTGCAATCAGTAAGAGTAGTCCAGGAATATCCGGATGTCTTTGAGGAGGTGAAAGGCTTACCTCCGAGGCGGGAAATAGACTTCCGCATATATCTTGTGGATAATGCAAAGCCTGTAGCTTTACCGGTCAGACACATGGCCCCAAGGAAGAGAAAGGAGCTCAGTAAGCAGGTTAAAGAACTTCTTGAAAAGGGGCTCATTAGACGGAGCATTTCAGAATGGGGTGCTCCAGTGGTGTTCGCAACCAAAGCGGACGGTTCGCTTTGCCTTTGCGTCAACTATAGGGAGTTAAACAAATTGACCAAGAAAAATAGGCACCCTCTTCCCCGAATCGACGATTTGTTTGATCAGCTTGTAGGTGCGACGGTCTTCTCCCAACTTGATCTGGCAACTGGGTTCCATCAGGTAAGGGTAGCTGAAGATAGCATTGATTAAACGACGTTTAGAACCCCAGACGGTTTCTTCGAATGGCTTGTCATGCCTTCCGGCTTGACAAATGCACCCGCTTTTTTCGTAGGCTTAATGAGCAGGGTGTTCAGAGAATTCCTCAACAAATTTGTGGTTGACTTCGTAGATGATATCTTAATCTTCTCAAAGAATGAGGAAGAGCATGCTCAGCGCCTGAAAGAAATCATGGAAACTCTCCGTTCACATCAGCTAAAAGCCAAATTCTCCAAGTATCACTTCTGGAGAAAAGAAATAAGATTTCTAGGGCATGTAGTGTCCAAAGAGGGGTTGGCCGTGGACCCCGCGAAAGTGGTGGCAGTGCAAGATTGGAAGACACCAAGAAATGCAACCGAAGTTCGAAGCTTTCTTGTGCTAGCCGGTTTTTACCGAAAGTTTATTAGGGATTTCACGAAAATCTCAGCCCCACTCACAAGGCTAACCAAGAAGAATCTGGCGTTCACTTGGGATTTGGATTGCGAGTTTACTTTCCAACGATTAAAAAGGGCTCTCACAACAGCCCCAGTTCTGACCTTGCCAAATGGAAGCAAAATGTTCATAGTATACACGGATGTATGTAGAACGGGACTAGGCGCTATTCTAATGCAAGAAGGAAGCGTAGTAGCGTATGGTGGAAGACAATTAAAAGTTCATGAAAAGAACTACCCAGCCCACGATCTTGAGTTAGCCGCCATTGTCTTTGCGCTTAAGTCTTGGCGCCATTATCTCCTAGGTGAGAAGTTTGAATTATACACTGATCATAAATCATTGAAATATCTCTTCTCGCAGAAGGATCTTAACTTGAGGCAGCAAAGATGGATGGAGTTTCTTTCCTCGTATGACTTTGAAATTTCCTATACTCCCGGCAAAGGCAACATAGTAGTAGACGCGTTGAGCCGAAAGAAACTGACCTTAAGTCCGCTCTTTGTGGAAAGGCAAAGCCTGGAGTATATAGCCAGTTTTAACTTTAGGCCCTCCTCAGATTTTGTACCGGGTTTGTTAGCATCTCTCGAAGTACGCCCTACTCTCTTGGACTCAATAGGGGCTGCACAACGTGAAGACCCTCAGCTTGTTGATGTGATTGATAAACTTATTAGGGGTGAGACTTCTAGTCACCTCAGTAGATACGCCATCGATGATAAGGGTTAGCTGAGGCGAGATGGAAGATTATGCGTCCCACAAGCAAGGGAGTTGACAAAGAAGGTTCTCGAGGAAGCGCATCATTCCAAGATGACTATACACCCTGGCGGCGATAAGATGTACAAGGATATAAAAAGGACTTTCTTTTGGAGCGGCATGAAGCAAGACGTTGCAGATTTTGTCTCTAAGTGCATGACCTGCCAACGGGTCAAGGCGGAACAGAAGAAACCTGGAGGACTACTTCATCCTTTAGAGGTCCCACAGTGGAAGTGGGATAGCATTTCAATGGACTTCATTGATGGACTACCTAGTTCGATAAGAGGCAACACTAGCATTTGGGTAATAGTGGATAGGCTTACTAAAAGCGCCCACTTTATACCTATCAAGAGTAGAAGGACTGCCGCATCTCTAGCATCTCTTTATCTCAAGGAAATAGTTCGACTCCATGGGATACCCTCCAGCATTGTTAGTGACCGAGACCCTATCTTCACAAGCGAGTTTTGGCGGAGTCTGCAAGAAGCTGTAGGCACACAGTTATGTTTGAGCACGGCCTATCACCCCCAAACTGATGGCCAGACGGAAAGGGTGAATAGAGTTTTAGAGGATCTTTTGAGACTTTGCGTTCTTGGCTTTGGAGGGACATGGGAGGATCACCTTCCTTTAGTGGAATTTCCTACAACAACAGCTACCAAGATACCATCGGTATGGCACCATTCGAAGCCTTGTACGGAAGACCGTGCAAATCACCAACTTGTTGGTGGGAGTGTACAGATAAACTTATACTTGGGCCGGCATGATTCGAGAGACTTCGGAGAAAGTGGACCTAATACGAAGGAGAATGAAGACTTCTCAAGACAGACAGAAATCATATGCCGACAAAAGAAGGACCGACCTTGGGTTTGAGGCTGGGGACAGGGTTTTCCTTAAGGTATCTCCTTTAAGGAACGTCGTTCGCTTTGGATCCGCAGGAAAGCTAGAACCAAGATTTGTATGACCGTTTCCTATCATCGAGATGGTTGGAAAGATGGCCTATAGATTAGAGTTACCCGAGAGACTGGCCGGAGTTCACAACGTCTTTCATGTATCTCACCTCCGGAAGTGTTTGCATGAGTCCGCGGAAGTGGTGGAACTAGCATTCTAGAAGAAGCCAAAGTGGAACGTGAAGCAACTGTGAGGAGAGTTCCAACCCGCATCTTAGGAATTGAAGTGAAAAAGCTACGCAACTGCAAACTCAAACTCGTTAAAGTTCAATGGAGCGACGCCGAGGAATACGCGACTTGGGAAACTGAGGACAGAATACGCGCTGCCTACCCTCTTCTTTTTGAGGGTACATCTTTAATCTCACTTTTTCCTTAAGTTCTGCTTTATCTATCTTTTTAGGTATATCTCCTCGGTCCTTTTCCTAACTCCTTAGGTAGAAAACAAATGGATGCAAACATGTATTTGAAAACATGTTATGGATGATGGCTGCAAATGGTTGCTAGTGATTGCTAGTGGTTGCTCGTGGATGCATATACACACACACCCTAGGTTATAGATCGGCTCAGTCACTTCATATTGCATATGCATATATGTATTCTCATTTGTATATGGTTGAAACTTGATATGCGGTCGTATGGTCATTGATTTGTATGAATGGTTGTGCACTCATGTAGAATTATGAGTAGGAAAATTTTGCATACATAATGGATTCATGACACTCACATGATTCACATTAAGGAGGTTAACTGAATCAGTAGACCGCCTAATTTCTGCATTAGATAAGGACATGTACACACACTATGAATATGATCATGAAGCATTAGAAGTCTTTTAAGGACAGCGGATGCCTGTGGTTGTTGGTTGAGTAGATGGACTATTGGATGGTAGGATATACATTCTTCCTAACTTGAAGATTTCGGGGACGAAATCCTTTTAAGGGGGAGAATGTAACACCCCGTGAATTCTATAACGTTAAGCTTCACAAATTAAAGTATAATTAATTCTAAATTAAAGAATTAAGGGAAATGGGTTATGCCATTGCGTTCGTCTCGAAATTCTGCTTGAGATAGAGTCTGAGTTTGCGCGAATCGAACTCCGTATGAAGGAGTTATGGCCTTCAGAAGTTTCAGAATAAAATTTAAATTCAAATAGCTCAGTTTAAATTTCAAAATTCGAATTTCAGGTTCAAACTGGGCTGGCGGGAAAATTCCTGCCCAGAGACCAGGTCGACCATAGGGTCAACCATGGTGTCGACCTGGTCACCCCAGGTCGACCATGGTGTCGACCTGGGTGTCGACCTGGCTGGCTAAGTCTGGCTCTGGCTCTAATTTCTATGGCCCTGTGTGTCACTAAGGCTGACATGTCACCTCTTGATTGGCTCTTTGAACTTTGTATGGCCTAGATTCCTCCTGTCTTCATCTGATGGCTCAAAACAAATTAAAAATCTATAAATACACCCTAACTCTCAACTGAAAATTCACACAAAAAAATAAGAAAAGAGTCGTCATGCTGCTAGGGAGGAATTGAACATAGCCGTCAAGAGAGAAAGGCCTTAGAGACGAATCAAATTAAGAAGAAGATAAAAGTTAAATCAAATTAATCGACGCAACGTTAGTCTACACAAAGGAGCGCATCTCAGTTTCAGAATCCAGAATTTAAGATTCTGCATTCGTTGTATGTATAGTGACCTTTCAGAATATGAATAAAAATTGTGATGTGATTCGATGTAAATGAAAATAGAATTGTGTCACTGTATTGTATAAATTCTATGTATTGTGATGGTTCTATCATGACTTGTGTATTGATGTTTGTGGCATAAAGTGATTGATGCAAGCCTATTGAACAATTGTATATGAAAACAATGGCACTTGTAAGTTTGTGGCAAAAACTAGAAATTGATCCCATTTTGTTTATGCCTATGACATGGACCTTATACATTCACTAAGTCTAAATTAAGGCTTATGTAAACATGATTTAGACTTGAAACCTTTTATGCCTACATGACCCAAAAACCTATGATATCACTTCCATGTTTATTTGCAAGTATAATTGGATCTATGTTAAGTATCGTTTGTGTTTCATAAACTATGCAAATTCATGTTTATTTGCAAGTGTAATTGGATCTATGTTAAGTATCGTTTGGGTTTCAAAAACCATGCAAGTTATTGTTGAAATAGGCTATGTGAATAGATGTTATAATTAGACCTTTTGGTGAATATACATCATGCTAGTTTTGTGTTTGACATTATGCCAAGTTCAACATGTTTAAACACAAGTTTGTGTAAGTCTAAACTATGCCATTTCATATGTCATCTACTTAGTTATACATTGATTTGAATGCAAGTTCACATGACCCATATTATACGTTAGTTGAATCGCTAAATTGCAAGTTCATGCGCCACACACCTTTATGTATTACATGTTCTTGATTTCCCCTTTTTCTCACGTTTATAAAGTTGGGCTGAATTGTGACAAGCCCAACACATGTTATAATGTTGCGAACAAACAGGGGTAATAACGTTGGGTGTAAAATATGAAAATATATGTTGGCATGGTTGGCACATGCCAACGACAATGACATTTAAGTGGTATGAATTGATGTACCCAAGAATAAAAGATGTGACATTTACATATATAATTGAGAAGTAATAAAACATGTAAATTTAGAAAACACGATATGCTTAACCCGAGGTTGGATTGAGTTGTGATGTAAACCTGCCCGGAACCGCCCGGCTGTCCAGTAGTCACAACAATACCTATCCAATGTGGGTGGTTAAGCATTGAGCCCAATAATGACCCGATGTTAGACTGGTTATGGTGTAAACCTGCCCAGAACCGACCGGCATATCCAGTAACCGTAGCAATACCTGTCTAATGTGAGTGGTTAACTGCTCCTAAGAGGCTAAGGACAGATGGTAGGGTTAAGTCAACTATAACACTTAACCAAATTCAACATGTTAACAAGAATTGATGGGTGGGGTTAGGTAATACAGACACTTAACCACTTAACATGTTTGACTAGAAAATCCTGGCAACGAGGGACCCGTTTTAGCAGTAACCCAAGTTAGGTATCAACGGTACCCTGAAACTAGGCAGGGTGGGGCACGATTACTAGGCTGATTGTAAGCGGTCAAATGACGGAGGTGGGTGCACAGTGCAGGTCTAACACACATTCCGGAGCAGACAACCAGGGCACTGGGGACACCAGTAGTATAACCTATGCCTTCTTGATTTGTGTCGGGGCCGCCACCATGGGTCTTGATACACCCCATGGTGGGACCAGCATAGGTATGTACAATTGTTGGGGGCCGTATGATACATGTTAATGCGAGTAGGAGCCGATCTTTAAATAAAGTTAGGGATCACTTCACCCTCACCATGGGGTGCCGGTTAGAATAAACTCAAGTAGATGTAGAGATATAGTATGGGTGCGATAGTACATTCGACACAACCTTAGCTTGTGACACCATCCTATTTTCAGTATACGTCTATCATGCCCTTTTCTTATTCACATACTGAAGAGTTACTAGATTTACTCAGGCTTTATGTCTGACCCTATTTTCTTTTCGTCTTCTTTTCTTTTGGTTTCCCCTAGGTCCACAGGGAGGAAACAGCTCGGCTCAGTCAGGCTCTTTACAAGCTCCAAGAACGTAGATGTACGATTTGGGTCTCTATTGCTCGGACTATGGCTTTGGATATCACTATGGGGATTTTTGTCACTTTATTTATGTTTTATGCTTCTTTAATAATCAAGACAGTTATGAGGTTGTAACGATGGAAGTATTTTGAGACAATTATGGAATGTTATGTTTTGAACACGTATTGATGAAATAAAAAGTCTGTTTGGTTTCCGCTGTTTAAAATATGTGTATTTTTATCTGTCTTGAGTTTATCTGTGGCTTTTACTTATAAACCTCCACCAAAATTAAGGCATTCCCTTTGTGAGTGACCTTAACGGAGGTGGGGTGTTTCAATGTCCATTTATGGTTTATAATGAGCTAGACCTCCCATATTAGGCCTACAACTTGTGGATGTTGGATATGTCGGTCAGGTCCCGACAGACTTCTTCCACAAGTTGGGCCTAACCTCATGTCATAGACCATCTCATATTTGCGCACTTAGACTTCTCACATTAGGTACAACATTAGTGGTTGCAGGATATGCCGGTCGGGTCCGGGCAGACTTCCACCACAAATAAAACTTAACCTCATGTCATATGTGCAATTACAATTTCTAATTGTAATTATTAGACATTCCATTCTCATCCAATTCTTACCTATGTCTTTATAGGTTATTATGCTCCTTTTTCCCTATTTTGAATTATATGTCCAATTCATATAAACATTATTTAAATTATGCCAATTTTAAGCTTTTTTCCCCTATTCCCTAACTAACGGGTTTGCATATATTTGGCGACATCTAAGCTAGAAAATAGCCTAGCCATAACAATAAAAGGGAAAGGTGATGGGAAAATGACAATAGTGATCATTCTAAAAGTGACATAAACATATATACTGGCATAGACAAGCAATAGGCATAATAAGGTGGACATAAAAACAGATCTAGTGAAAAAGGTGATGATAAAACAAGACCCAATATACTTAGGATGAACAGTCCAAGTAAGAATTTATATCTCCAATAATGACAGATCTCAATTAATCACAATAATGATCTAGATCTAAACAAAGGTTCAATTGTCCATACAATGATAATCCCAAATTAACCACAAACTTGACAAAGGTTCAAATCCACAAAGGTGACATGATAAACTAATCATAGGTGAATTAGATCTATAAAAATAGATCTAGCATAATAAATTTTGAGATCCAAGAATAACATAGGTTTATGATTCAAGATAGATCCAAATCACAGTACTATCACATTATACTCTTAGTCATTTAAATCTAAAAGTAACCTAGAACTCACAGTGTTTGGCTAAGAAGATAGAACTAGAAAAAAAGCTTGTTGGGTTGTAGATCTACGCTTAAATCTCTAGTAGATTTGAAAAGTTGATAGGTGTAGAAGATAGGATTCATTTCAGTTCAAACACCGGTAGCATTTGGCCTCCATGATTTCCAATGAAGAAAATAGGAGAAATGGACACATATTTATAGCCTCTATCACCTCTGAAACCGACTGCCACGTTAGCCCTAGGGTTGTCAACACCCTCGTAGGGGCGTCGACCCCGGTGTCGGCACCCCCTGGGGGTTTAACCTCCTAAAGCGTGAAATTTGTCGCCTTCTGCCATTTTGATTTTTGAACGCTTTTAGATAAGGTTCTGATTCATATTTGACTCATATGTATTTATATAATTCTTCTGCGCGTATACAAACTTAAAACCCTCATAACTTCTTCATACGGTGTCCGTTTTACACAAACCAAATGTCTATCTTGACCAGAATTTCAAGACGAACACAATGGCGTAGTCCGTTTCCCTTAATTCTGAATACTAAATTAATTATTACTTAATTTATCATCTTTAATGTTAACAAAATTACGGGGTATTACAAAGCATGCATGACCCCAAAATGGAAGTAGGCAAAGTTGTTAGGTGGAAACATATGATGGTCTCAACTATTTTATGTGAACATATATTCTCAACCACGCGAAGAGGATCATATACATGCATTTAATCCTTAGAATGGACAAGTTCGGACAATGAAAATGCAAGTTGCAAAATAAAAGAGAAACCGGTCCAACTTCAATTAATTCAAGTAAACACATGTATATGTTCACGCACACACCAGCACATATACATATTCACGCATGAACTCTCTCACATGCATATAGACAACAGGAAACAAACACATGCAACAATAATGCATACAAAAGGCACTCTAATCTTACCCAACTCTTGTGTAAATATAATTGTTTCCTCCTATTGGATTTATTCAAGATTACAACTATAGTGTTTTGACAAATGGACCGCAGCTGTATGTTTAACCATAAATTGTTTTTCCATTCTGAAATTCGTACGTTTTCCTTTTCTTACAGCATCTATCCTCACCATGCAAATGCAAATGAAAATGCAAAATTATGTAGACACTACATATAGATTTTTTTTCATTGCAGTGATTTAAATTAAAGCATAAATTAGTAACAAAAATGCAGTATAGTATGCACATCAGAAAGTTTGCACATGTACAACATGCACGTACCACATGATGGTCCAACACAGATCAACCAGGTGGGGGTTAAGAAAGTACAAAAAGAAAATATCAAGTGCAATAACATATTTCAGATGCAAGAGTAAGTGGAAAGGCCAGTAAATCAAACAAAAAAAGTATTGGGTCACACTCCAATAATCTCAAGTACTTAAGGCAAAAGCACGACAAACCCAAGGATAGATATTTCCTTTTAGTTTCTATTGAAGTTAAATTATATGAAACTAGTAATCACAAGGTGACACTTACCTTAAATAGCAGTGAATAAGGTAACATCCAGAAGGTGTGTAACATCCCGGTTTTTGACTGCTTCGATAATACAATTAATTTTTGGATTTATTTTAATAATTGACTTAAAAGAATAAATTGGTAAATAATAAATATTGAGAAAATTCCGAACTTACATATTTTAAACAATTTAAATATATTTTGACCAACGTATATATGAATACAAGACAAGTGAGTAATGTTGTGTTTTATATGTTTATTTTCATTCCTGCTAAATATGAAATTTGGCTTAAATTTTTTAAATAAATAATAACATTGGTTTCATACATTGATTTTCTATCAATGAAGTAAATAGCTATGAATAGCTTGGAATTGCCTTTAAATCCTAAGTCATGATTACATATACATAGGAAATTCAGTATCTTGTATTACTTTGAAAGGAAGTTTGGCATTTTAAAAATATTAAGTACATCAGCCTCCTATATTTTTAAAAACTACTTAGAAGCATGATTTTGAAAACACACTGCACTTTATAGCCTAGCTATACACTAGATGGGAGATGGGTTGAATCAAGTGTACCTAAGCATAATACCTTCGCAACCAAGTAAAAAGGAACTGTCCGTAGTATAGCTAGGAAGATTGAATGGAACATAGCTTGGCACATCCTTTCAAATCAAATAAGGAGCCTACACCATAGGACAGAAAATGCTACAGGCTACAATAAATTACTTAGTAGAAAAGTAGTGTACATTTTAGCATTGATTGGCACATGGCCGTGCACTTAAAAGGACTGAAGATACAAGTATGAAATGCATTTACACAGTCTCTCCTTGCTAGCCTTTATGTAACCCTGCAAACCTACGAGTTAGCCTACATTTTTATGTTCTTTTGTTAGCTATAAATACACACCTAAGACTACACAAATCCCCCACAAAAATGCATTGAGCCATTCAGTAAAACCATAGAATTTTAGCAAGACAATGACAGTGACCAAAGAAACCAAAATCTGGAAATGTAAACTTCTTTTATTGGAACAGGAGCATAAAGATATGGACGCAATAATGTGAGTAAACTCTTCCCATTTTTCATGCTGATTTATATATACGTATTATGATGCCTGCAAGATAGATACATACTGTTAACTGTATTCTGTGTTTAGTAAATTGATTTCCTGGAACTAGAGTAACCTAATCAGTGGCATATGTAACTAAATTCCCTTGTTTGTTGATTTCACATGCATGTATGAATGAATTTGAAGTGGCTCTCATAACTAGACTAAAACCTGAAATTTACAAAAAAATAAATATGAAAACAGTGAACACATATTATAAACGAGCAAACCTTTTCTTTTATTTTTGCTTATGCATATAGATATATAGTGTATATATGAATGCTTAGATATGGATCTCATACTGGACTAATACGTGAAACAGGGTAAATGTGAGTGCAACTTTTGTTTTGCATTTGAATCTATTACGATAAGCTAAAATATTATAATAGTCCCTTCTTCGGTTGCTTACTTGCTTATGCAGTAGAATGAATTTCCTGTATAGTTTAAGTTGTACTAATCATTCAAATACTATAATATATCGTTGAGTATTTTGTGTTACTACTGCAATATATTACTGACAGTTTAGTGGTGCTCGATGACTGTTATAACAAGCAGAAAAATTGTTTGTTTTTGTATCGCACGTCGGTACCTCTGACAAAAGTAAGAGGTGAATAATGTCAATAGTAAGACATGTAGTGAATGTCTCAGGTGGTAACGTTACCATCAAAAAAGAATCTCAATTCATGAAAAGAAAAATGTATTCAGTTTGGCAGTGTTAACTAAAAGCTTCTTTGATTTATCACATGAATTAAATTCTGAAGTGGGTGAGGATGGAGAGGTTGGTCTCTGTTCTGGATCAGAAACTAAGTATTCTGTGAAACATCTTAGTTGCATGGGTTCGTTCGTCTAGGTGTGGCGTGTTGAATAGAAACAAAGAAAGAAACAAAAGAAGAAACAAACTAGAAAGAGAAAAATGAGGGGAAGCAATAACATGCAACAACTTTATATATTCACATGTAAAATGGACTTCGGTTCAGGATTTAAAGAAGAACAAAAAAGAAATATATATATATACACACACACACACATGCACACACACACTTTAAAACAGAACACAATAAGGATTTGTGCAAATGACTGCACTATGCAAACTGTTTTGGGTGGGACGTGTTTTTGAGAAAGAGAGCATAAGGCGCTAGACTAATTGGTCGTAAACGATGCTGAGAAGTGAGGTGACTTGCGGGTGGTGGTCTGAATGTCGCCAAGCGATTTCGGTGGCGATGCACATGCATAGAAAAGCTTGTGCATGGTATTTGTGTGGCAACTATATTATTTCAGTTTAGTTTCCTGTAGAAGAAAGTAAGGAAGGGAATTTTCATTTCCTGGACTTAATATCATAAACAAAAGAAAATACACAAAAGTTATATATGAGGAGAAAAGAAAGAACAGATAGGAAAGGAGAAAGGAAAGGAGGAAAGGGAAGGTTGTGGGCGCTTTATTGCTTGGAGCGAAAATGGAAAGAAACACATTGGTTTGTATAAAAAAAACTAAACGTAAAGGAAACCAGGAAGGGACGCAAGAACCATGGGGTGGCTAAGGGAGGAACAGAAGGAAGTGATGGTTTGGCATTTCATTTTCTTTGTTTGGAACGTGTACAGGTAAGGGTGTATTGAATGATGTGTGGCATTTTGGGCTCAACCCATATAGAAAAAAGTTTAAATTAAAGACCAAGTGTATATAAAATAAATATATTGTATATTTTGTATATATTAATGTGTGTATATATATATATATAAACTTATATGAAGAAAAATATGATCGAATAACTTGATACATGTTGGTACAGTTGAATTGATTGTTGATGTGCATAATAACTTGACATAGTATCAAGTCTTATACAATTCAAATTTAAATTAATTGATCTATTATGTTATTAAAAGCGATTTTTAATGCTAAGTATCGTCTAGATTTAATCAAACATAAATTTTGTCGTGAACTGAATTAACACAAAAACCACTGACCAATAAAAATTTGAAAATGCAGTAAATAATGAATTGATTGTTCAATTTATTGATTGATTTATTTAGTTGGGTTTAATTACATGATTCGTAATTTTTTATATAATTTTATTGGCATCTGCTGGTAGAAATAAACACCGCTCCACTATATATTGGATTGACTGAATTGTTTGGACACCCTGTTAGCAGGAATAAACACCATTCTATTATTATATCAGTTTTCCATATTATATCGGTTAATATATGATGTTTAGATATTATCTTATCAGTTGATAATATTGAATTGTATTTATATGATTGTTTGTGCAAATTGGGTTAGTGACTTGAATGTCGTCTGAACTGTTATATACCATTGGAGATGCTAAGCCGTTTTCTGTAAAGTAACTCGGAAATATATTCAGTTTTGATAATTGGATTTAGGTTGTTTTTAAGAAAAAATTAAACAAGTTATTTTTAATTTATTTATATTATTAATAAATTCGAAAAAGGAATTGATTGAAATTAGTTAATCAGTTGTTTGATCTAAATCAACAGTTTAAAAAGGAATAAATTATTGATTTATTTAATAGAAATGGTTCAGACAAATGATAACTTAATAATATTTTATAAATGCTAATTGATGTTTAATGAACGGTTTTGACAATTTAATGGTGCAGTTAAATAAAAGGATAAATTTGGATAAACCATCTAAGATAATGTTAATCTATGAATTTAAGTAAGTTATGAAGATAATATAATTATTAAAAGAAATGGAATCAAGTTGATTATTTGGATTGAATTCCCGATTTAATATTTAACTTGATCAATGGTTCAAAACAAAGACGTTGTCTTGAAATGGTTTAAGATTCCGAAATCAATTGGATTTACAAATGTTGATTTATCAAATATTTTGGACATCAAATTTCGACGAATCTTGACGATAAGAATGATTTTGACTCAAGGTCTGAGAGGTAACTAAAATACCCCAACATGGACGATTTCACAATTATCTGATAGATCATATTAGTTAGTGTTCAAAATAAGCGTTAGAGTTGAATATTGTCTTCGGTTATGAAACAGATATTCAAAAGTGAAACTATCACGTAAGATTGATAATAAGTGTTTTATTGGTTAACTAATAATTATGTTTTCAAATCAATATGTATACAAGTTAATATTTGAATGTAAGATTATTTAAATAAGACTTAGCAGATCCGATAGAATAAATTTGTTTATTTTATTTTATATTTGATAGTTAAAGAACCGACTATTAAATCTGGACCATTCGTTATCATTCGAAGAGACCGGAATCTAAATTCCACTTCGATTCGATATATACGTTACGAGTCAGAGATTATTGAAGATCATTGAAGATGGAGTATTGCAAGGGCTATTCTGTAATCCTAGGTAGAAATTGCCAAATATGGATTTACAGAATAGTGCTTTCGGTTTGTCCAGTACCAGGACAACTTGTATGGACAAGTGTCTGACAGAGTATGCCTAATAAATTGCGTAAGTTGATATCTTCAAACATATTTACGTTTGGTGGTGGAGGAATTCGTTTCTCTTAGCTTTATACCCGTGGTATTTTTGGGGACATCAATTTGTGATTTGGCGGGTTTGATGATGTGGTATTCAAAGTGAATGAAGATGTTTATATCCAAGGGTAAGTTCAGCCTCAAGCCTCACAACTGGGAAATGACTAAAATCGGGCAGGCAGCATGGCTATGTGGGTCGCTGCCAATAGGGTGTATTGTCACCTTTCTATAGAAATTCCTTTTGCTTCTTAAACCTTTCGATGATGTCCCTTTCGGGAAATGATGGGTAGCTCCCAATCGTTGGTGACAATATATTCGATACACTCAACCGAAATGAGTGGTCGGTCAAGTGTGGGCCGGGTTGCAAGACGTTCTTGTTGAACTCAGTGTATTCGCCTCTAGAGATACACTATCGGAAGGTGGTTCCATATCTTGTCATAGTCTGAATCCAATCTCCAATAAGCACTCGTGGTTTTGATTGTATACTATATATGTGGAGCGTGAGGTGCGAGAGTTCTACTAGATTGATATTTATTTGTATTTCGACACTATTATAATATCAAAATAATTATTGATTTCAAAATGCTTTGGGTTATCGTAAGGTAAAAACCATCCATGTTTATGTGTGGATCGATCTTACGATTATCTTTTCTTTCAAAACGTTTTTAAAAGTTAAACAAATAGTTCTGTATTCTCATAAGGGAAAAACCCGTTCCGTTTTTACGGTGTGGTCTTATGCGGTATCTTGTAGTAATCAAGCTGTTTTATAAATCGTTTAATCACACCAGTCCCATGATTCACCCAGAGTTTATTTTCTATGTTTTCCCTAAACTCTTGGGTGCCCAAATTTGTATGGGCAGTCCAATATTCAGGATTTTACATATTCATCTGAAGGAGCTTGGAGCAGGAGGCTTCATGATATATATTTAGAGTTTTATTCCGTTGTGTTGTATATAATGTACTCTGATGATGTATGTAAGTAAAAATACAGTTTGTAATTCAAGGTGATTATTTATATGTCATATTTTATTCCGTTGCGATTGTGAGACACTGTGTTGTCGTTCAGTCCTATCTTCTATCTATTTTCTTCTATTTTATTTTCTCTATCTCTCTATTTATCATCCTCCAACTTCTTTTTATGAATGATTCGTATTAATATGAAATTTGGGTAGGACGTAAGTTGTATTAAGTCAGCTCAAATGGTACGGATTTGCAGGTCATTACACTTGGTATCTGTTAGCCTACTTTGTGAACTAGGCAACACAAAGTCGAGATGTCAAGCGTTGAAGAACTTTTCTTCTTAGAAAGCATCGGGTCGGATCAGAGGGCTACTACCAGTCAGATCGGAGGGCTACTACCAGTCGGATCGGAGGGCTACTACCAGTTCGGAACGGAGCAGAGAGAAATGGATAAGGACTCAGTTTCAGCTCAGATCGGGTCGGATCGGATGCCCCGATCCGAACCCCTTCTGCTCGCTCCTCCGAACCGAACCCACATTCTATATCACTTCACCCCACGATCGCCTGAATATTTGAAGCGGTTATGACCATTTCCTACCCATGATGACCACTACTCTGATGCGCTGTCAGCACTGGAATCCATCCGAGCCCGAGGACGATGGGATGGAAGACACGTGGCTCCGACCCGGATCGAATTCTGAGTAAATTTCCACCTATAAATACCCCGCCCAGAGACAATTAAAGGGATCTTCTTCTTTGCACTTTGAGAGTACAACCACTTTCAAGAACAGAATTTCAGCATTCCCAGACAATCCAAATCGTCATTCAACATATATTTTGAGATAATTGATTGAATGTACGTGAAAAGTGAGTGAAATTGAGTGAATATCTCATTGTACTTTCATCTATATCATCAAGGAAAGTGATTATAAAGTGGACGTAGGCTTTTCAACGCCGAACCACTATAAATTATGTGTCTCCATTTTACTTTTGATCTTATTTTATTTCGATTTTAGTCAATTTGGGTCTTAGGACCACTTTTTGGTCTAACATTTTGGTGCTTTCACCGAGAACAATTTGAATTCTCTGCTTTTCCGAATTATCGTTCTACTTTTTGGACTGTTGAGTTCAAAGAAGTTAATCCTCAAGTTTCGACACTTTTGAATACTTATTGGTTGATTGTTGAAGAACTATGGACAAAGGAAAAGGCAAGGAAGTTCAAACCAGTCGAGGGAACGGAGTTGGTGAAGATCAGCAAAACGCGGTTGTGACAAGGTCTCGTGGGCAGAGCTCGGGAGTGGATCAGACAGATACAGGAAATCCGAACCGAACTCAAGGAGAGAGCTCCGATCCGATCCGAGTAGGAGAATCTGAAGCAGTGCACTCCTGTAGTAACCCAAAAATCCGGGGGAATTTGAGCTGACCAAAAACACAAGTCCAACCCCAAATTACACTGGAAATTCAAGAAACTAATAGAAAGAAGGCAGAGGGTGAGGATAGATAAGGTAGAAACTTAGAATAGAAGAAGAAGAAGAACATACAACATCATCAGAGTAACACGAATCTCACAGCGGAACGAATAAAATATAACATAACTTTTGAAATACATAGTTATAACTGTATATACATACCATTTCAGAGTACAACACATAACATCACAGCGGAATAAATAATAGCTATCGACTGCTGAAGCCTCCTGCTCTAAGCTCTTCAAGTATACCTGTAAATCCTGACTACTTGACTGCCCGTACAAATTTAGGCACCCAAGAGTTTAGGGAAAACAAAATAAACTCTGGGTCAGTCATGTGACTGGTGTGAGTAAACTCAAATCATTTAAAACAGGTATATGATATCTCATAAGACCACGCCGTGAATACGGAACGGGTTTTTCCCTTATGAGAATCCAAACATCTTTGAAAAAGCAATATCATTCTGATATTATAATAATGTCTAAATACAAATAGATATCAATCTAGCAGAAACGCTTGCATCTCACGTTACTACATATATAGTATATAATCAAAACCGCAAGCACGTATTGGGTAATGGATTTCCAACTATGACAAGGTATGGAACCACCTTCCGATCAGTGTACTCTAGGAACGATACACTGGAGTTCAACAAGAACATCTTGCAACTCAGCCACACATGACCGACCACTCATTTCGCTTGAGTGTATCGAATGTACATCACCAACGGTTGGGATCAGCAACCGTTCCCGTATATATATATATATGGGACAGCATTGATAGATAAAAGAAGCAAATGAATATTCTCTAGATAGGTGATTATACACCCTACTTCGGTGCGACCGCCTTAGCCATGCTGCCTGCCCAATTTCTGTCATTTACCGGATGTGAAGCTAGAAGCTACGCATATCTTTTTCATATCATATCTTCATTTACTTGGAATACCACATCGTCATACCCGCCAAATCATCATCGATTTCCCTAACGGTATCACGGGTATGAAGCTAAGAGAAACAAATTCCTCCGCCACCAAACGTAATACGTTGAAGAGATCAACATATATGATTCATTAGGAATACTCTGTCAGACATTCGCCCATACAAGTTGTCCTGGGACTGGACAAACCGAAGGCACTATTCTGTAAACAGGATAGCCCTTGCATTTTACTCCGTCTTCAATTATCTTTGGCATATATGATTCGCGATGCTTATGCCAATACAGAGTGGTTCTTTGGATAATAATCCAACCGGTCTCTCCATATTAACAACGTTAAAATGGTCAAATTTTTGATAGTCTGTGATTTAACCATCAAAGAAAAACAAGTGTGCAAACAACGATATTATTCCCAGATGGAAATTATATCGAACAAACATCATTTAACATTAATCTCTTTAGTTCATTTATTTACTTATCTCCTGTTTCCCTATATTCTATATTCTTATTTTCTTTTATCAGAAAACATTTCTGATTCTCGTTTGGAAAACATTTCCAAAACTCCTTTACGATCAAACCTTACCATTTCTTAGTTAAGAAGGAAGTCACTCAAGTTGGGGTATAATTACCTCTCAGACCTTAACTGAACAACGTTATAACTTCAAAATGGTCAAAGTTTATCTTTTAATCTTTAACAACTTCTTTACGCCTTTCTCGGATCCAATTTTACTAATCCACTTCTATATTTAAAACATTGGTTATAACGATAACGTTATAATCCCTCCTTTCGAATTATCTAACTTTAATTATAACTTCTATTCTTATTAGTGAATAATTAACCTAACACTTATTTATTTATAAATAAATAAATCTCTATTTAAACACTGGAAAGTATAAGTACTTTCCCGAATTCGATATAATCGAATTTGCCGATTAACTCTCTTCGAGAAATCTCTATTTGATTAACTCTTCTTCGAATAACCTATATTCGATTAACTTCTTCTTGAATAAACGATATTCGATAATCTCTCTTCGAATAACTAATATTCGATAACTCTTCCTTTTCAAATATCTCATATTTGAAAATCTCACTTCGATTAAACTAACATCGATAACTCCTTTCGATGAAACTAACATCGATAAATTTAACTCGACGAACTTAACTCGACTAACTTAACTTGACTCGACCAACTCGACTTACTTGGTTCAACCAATTCGATTCGATTAACTAGGCTCGACTAACTTGACTAACTTAACTCGGCTTACTTGGTTCGACCAATTCGATTCGATTAACTAGGCTCGACTAACTTGGTCGAACCACCCGATCAACTCAACTTATTTAACTTAACTTATTTCTCAACTCGATCAACTCGATTAACTCCTATTGAATAACTAATACTCGATTAAACTCCATTCGCTTGACTCTAGATCGCCGCGATCACAATGGTTACGCCTGACTCCCTCAGGAAACATCCGACCGCCGTAGGCTATTTACAGCCCTGCGAATTACGCTAGCAGTCGTACAAAATGGATCTTATTTGTATTAACTCTAACTGATTAACTCTACTGATTAACTTGACTTACCTAACTCAACTGGTTAACTCGACTTACTTAACCCAACTGGTTAACTCTAACTGAACTGGTTAACTCTACTGAACTGGTTAACTCTACTGATTAACTCTACTGTTTAACTCTAACTGGTTAACTCTAACTGATTAACTCTAACTGATTAACTCTAGCTGATTAACTCTACTCAACTAACTCGACTCGGCTAACCCCATTCGAATAACATATTCGATTAACTAACTTTCGAATACCATA
The DNA here is from genome assembly GCA_030737875.1 of Allium sativum. NCBI lineage: Eukaryota > Viridiplantae > Streptophyta > Magnoliopsida > Asparagales > Amaryllidaceae > Allium > Allium sativum. The sequence continues at coordinate 194,677,387 of CM060920.1, forward strand.
TTTGATAAACTAACTTCGAATACCAAATTCGATTAACTAACTTCGAATACCAAATTCGATTAACTAACTTCGAATACCAAATTCGATTAACTAACTTCGAATACCAAATTCGATTAACTAACTTCGAATACCAAATTCGATTAACTAACTTCGAATACCAAATTCAATTAACTAACTTCGAATACCAAATTCGATTAACTAGCTTCGAATACCAAATTCGATTAACTAACTTCGAATACCAAATTCGATTAACTCCTTTCTAATTACGTTTATCCATTTAAAAAGGATTTCCTTTTTAACAACGTTTATTCATTTATAAAGATTTACTTTTAGTAACGGTTCTTCACTTTACAAATGATTTCCTTTTCAATTCTATTTGTAAATGGTTTTACAAATATTTCCCTTTTGATTTTATTTGTAAGTGTTTTACAAATATTCTCTTTCTATTTCATTTGTAAGTGTTTTACAAATATTCTCCTTTTCTAATTTATTCTTAAAAATATTCTATCTCCTTAAATTCCTGGAAAAATTCGCCATAACCTCCTTTGTATCGGGAGTATCGGGAAAATCCCCAAACCGCTACACAAGCCTTTCCATTCAAAAAGAAATGATTTGCAGTTATTTCCTTTTTGAATATCTCCTATTTATTTTTAAGTAAATAATCCCTATTTAATATTTTATTTATTTAACAAATAAATAATCCATGTTATAGTATCTTATCTATTTATTCTAAATAAATAATTCACTTTATAAATATTCCATTTATAAAGATTTCCCTTAATTTATAATTCCACTTAAACGTATTTTCTATTTATAAATATTTCATTTATAAATATTGTCTTTTATAAAACCCTCTTGATTTTATAAATATTCTCTTTTCAATATTCCGGTATGTCACGATGTTCAATCATATCAAATCACAATGTTCAATATCGTCCATACACATTTAATCAACAACGGATTATAAATCACGTCATATATCACAATATATGAAAACAATAAAAATAACTGTTGAGGAATCCAGTCGGATTCCTCCAACCTGTTTCCCTGCATCCACAGATGTTACACAATAAAATCAATCATCATTTTCAGTTTCATATGATATATTCTGATAAACAGAATCAATACGGAAATTTAACTAACTGACTAGCAGTTCAATCAAACAGTCAACACACAATCAATCAGTCAATATTTAACAGTTCTAAAAATACAACATGAAAATATAAACTGTTCAGAGTTAGTGAGATTTACTCACATTTGCAGTTCATCGTTAAAGAACGATAAACTGTTGTTTGATTTGAATCAAACAGTTTAATTCGCCTTAAATTCAAACGAGCTCCAATCCAACTCCAGTCAGCTTCCTTGTGAAGCTCTCGTCCATACGATCCCAACGCAACTTAGGGTTCGAATTTCTGATAACGTATGATGAAGATATGCGTTATACAAGATGGTATACATTTTAAATAAAAATTAAACTAATTGATTATATAAATTTGGGCTTAACTTCCTTCATAAGGCCCATTATCAAATTAAAATACTCAGGCCCGAAATCCTCTTCTTCCCCAATTCATACGCACGCTTCCTATATCTAGTCCACACCATTTTCAAACTTTCAAGCATCGATTCCAACCTCATCCCTCCACCGAACTCCACCACTCTTCCACCAATGTCTTTCTCTTCAATCTCTCTTCGATTCCATCACCTTTTTGCTGAGCTCGACGCCCCTATGTCCCTTGCGTCCTCTTCTCAAAAACCACGGCACCAGAAAACTGTCGACAGTTTTAATGTCGATAAAACCCCCAAAAATCACAAATGATACCACTCTCTATGCTCAATTCAATCCCACCACCTACACCCTGAATTTCTACCTCAAACTCCCGCAAATCGGAACCCTAACTGGCACGGCAAAACTTCCAGCTCCCAGAACTTGCGTCGCATATACAGAAACTGATATGGATGGGAAGCTCAACTCACAAGGATGTCGTATATATTACTTTTGTGATTTATAGAATTTTATACCATTTTATTTTGATTATTTTTAAAGAGGATCGAACTCTGATTTTTCCTGGAAGAACTTTGGTGGCGGAAAAAAGAAAGCGTTGACTAGAAAGTGATTTTAGGGTTTTAGGAAATTTTGTGGGGTTATTTATAGAAGAAATAAATTATTTTAAAATGGATTATTTAATTCATTTATATCCTTACGCTGTTTGTGCTTGTCTTTAAAAATTCCTCTGATCACACATGACACCCAAAAATCACGAAACTGGGCATGCACCTAGAGTTCGACATTACGGACCCAATGAAACTGGTTTCGTCGAATTCCGACTTCGTATGCTCACACAGCATATTTTTAAAGGTCAATTTATCGATTGTTTTTCACTCTAAAAATCCGTACGGTTACATACGGACTCTAAAAATCACGGAACTTGATATTTAACAATAATTTGACATTTCAGATCCAACAAAATTAGTTTCATCGAAAATGGAGGTCGTATGCAAAACTGGCTATTTTTCAAGCGTTGAACAGACCGTTTAAATATATAAATATATTTAAATATAATTAAATAAAATATTAATAAATTAATATTATCGTATATATTCATATACGATATCATCCAGCTCCAGAATATCACATCAGATTTAATAACACGATATTTCAGAATTCCAGATTATCCCGATATTCAATTTATATCGAAAATTGATTTATAACGTAATTAAAGCGTCGCAAATTATAAAGGAATTCCACAGCGAATTTTCTGAAATTTGATTTGGACGTAAATCAAAATCTACACGACGAAATCCAGATTTTTCTCTTCCATTAGAAAAATATACTCCATCAGTTCCTAACATTTCTTGTTTCACAGAAATCCGACTTAAAACGGACCCTGTACATTCAGTTGAAGTTCGAATCGTCAATTTACGAACTGCAGCGCCATTTCAAGCTCGATTTTAATTATAATATAATTATACGTTTCAAACTGACGTCGATTGAATATATTCGTCAATATAATTCAACTCTAAGCTGAATTACATCTTAGGGATGACCCCGTTCACAGAATATTGTGATGTCCAATATTTTTGATTATTTCTGGATTGAATATATTATTTAATTTATTATTTTAATTAAATATTCACTATTATTTAATTAACGGCCATTTAATTCTCTAAATCACTATTTATATAATTAAATTAATAAATTATTATCTTGCTAAAATATGGGTCACTACAATCTTTCCCCCTTAATAAAATTTCGTCCTCGAAATTGCTAAGCTAGGGGACGACCCTATCTACTGGGTAATTTTTTTTCTGTTTACCTCTTATCTCCGGTTTCAACTGAACCAATTAATATCGACTGAAATACTAATTTATTCTGACTAACTAAATTTTTAAAAATCCTGAAAATTTTCAAACGCCTTAGCTTTCCGAAAATATTTCGCCAGCACTTCCTTTGTACTGGTCAATATCTCAAACTCCAACTCGCCTCTCTGGGCCTTCTTTATCCCAAAAGAAAATCAAACAGCCAAGCGGCTTGCCAATTCGGCTCATAAATCTCATATCCATATATAATATAAACTGTTACCTTTTTGTCAGGCATCTCAACTCTATCACTTCCATATGCTATCAACTCAGCATATACCAGTGTTATCTCAATCGAATTCCAATCAGTTCATATCCTCAAATCCAAATCGAATTTCATTCGAACCCCAATATCAAATTCCAAATTATTGACTTATCAATTTGGTTCCATTCTAGATTATCTTTAATCCAATTCAATTTTATTTAACTTAGTTCAAGTTTAATTCTAATTCACTTATTCACATTTGTCATCTCAGTCTATTTAACTTCATACGTTAAATTTTAATTCCAGAACTTAAATCCCTGGGTAAATTTCAAATCAATTTGAAATCATAATGCCAATTCAAAACCTTTGAATCTCCAAACAGCTTGTTTTCTCAAAACAATTCAAATCAAAATCTTTTGTAGTAATCCACCACTTAGAACTCGAAAATCACACCGATGATACTGCGCAGTCATCATCGGAATTATCTTCCAGCGACCCAAGTGATTTCAATACTATATCATTTCCAAAACCATTACTAAATACTTCCATTTTGAAAACATTTCAAAATCTCCCAAGAACTTAAAATTTCCTTATTTTAATTCCAATTCTGATTTAATTCAGATTTAATTCATCTTATTTCATATACTTTACTTATATGATTCTGATTAGTTATTTATAATCATTTCACTTTTATAACCTTACTCGATTATATTACCAATCAACACAACCAATATACTATATCAAAATATATTCGGGTAAAATTATTTCTTTTACCCTTCTTTCAAAACATACCATGACGGTTCATCGTATTCGAGTGTTTAGTAACCCCTATCGATACAGTGGATCAAACTGATCGACCAGAATTCACAAACTACTCATCCAATAAATCTCCACAATATAAAATCATTTTATATTAAATAACATATACGTTCACTCGTATATATACACTCAACTCAATCTAGGATATTACTGATCCTATCTCTACTGAGTTACGCCGCAGAGCCAAGGTAATTCACTTAACTTAAGCTCTGATACCAACTGTAGTAACCCAAAAATCCGGGGGAATTTGAGCTGACCAAAAACACAAGTCCAACCCCAAATTACACTGGAAATTCAAGAAACTAATAGAAAGAAGGCAGAGGGTGAGGATAGATAAGATAGAAACTTAGAATAGAAGAAGAAGAAGAACATACAACATCATCAGAGTAACACGAATCTCACAGCGGAACGAATAAAATATAACATAACTTTTGAAATACAAAGTTATAACTGTATATACATACCATTTCAGAGTACAACACATAACATCACAGCGGAATAAATAATAGCTATCGACTGCTGAAGCCTCCTGCTCCAAGCTCTTCAAGTATACCTGTAAATCCTGACTACTTGACTTCCCGTACAAATTTAGGCACCCAAGAGTTTAGGGAAAACAAAATAAACTCTGGGTCAGTCATGTGACTGGTGTGAGTAAACTCAAATCATTTAAAACAGGTATATGATATCTCATAAGACCACGCCGTGAATACGGAACGGGTTTTTCTCTTATGAGAATCCAAACATCTTTGAAAAAGCAATATCATTCTGATATTATAATAATGTCTAAATACAAATAGATATCAATCTAGCAGAAACACTTGCATCTCACGTTACTACATATATAGTATATAATCAAAACCGCAAGCACGTATTGGGTAATGGATTTCCAACTATGACAAGGTATGGAACCACCTTCCGATCAGTGTACTCTAGGAACGATACACTGGAGTTCAACAAGAACATCTTGCAACTCAGCCGCACATGACCGACCACTCATTTCGCTTGAGTTTATCGAATGTACATCACCAACGGTTGGGATCAGCAACCGTTCTCGTATATATATATATATATATATATATGGGACAGCATTGATAGATTAAAGAAGCAAATGAATATTCTCTAGATAGGTGATTATACACCCTACTTCGGTGCGACCGACTTAGCCATGCTGCCTGCCCGATTTCTGTCATTTACCGGATGTGAAGCTAGAAGCTACGCATATCTTTTTCATATCATATCTTCATTTACTTGGAATACCACATCGTCATACCCGCCAAATCATCATCGATTTCCCTAACGGTATCACGGGTATGAAGCTAAGAGAAACGAATTCCTCCGCCACCAAACGTAATACGTTGAAGAGATCAACATATATGATTCGTTAGGAATACTCTGTCAGACATTCGCCCATACAAGTTGTCCTGGGACTGGACAAACCGAAGGCACTATTCTGTAAACAGGATAGCCCTTGCATTTTACTCCGTCTTCAATTATCTTTGGCATATATGATTCGCGACGCTTATGCCAATACAGAGTGGTTCTTTGGATAATAATCCAACCGGTCTCTCCATATTAACAACGTTAAAATGGTCAAATTTTTGATAGTCTGTGATTTAACCATCAAAGAAAAACAAGTGTGCAAACAACGATATTATTCCCAGATGGAAATTATATCGAACAAACATCATTTAACATTAATCTCTTTAGTTCATTTATTTACTTATCTCCTGTTTCCCTATATTCTATATTCTTATTTTCTTTTATCAGAAAACATTCCTGATTCTCGTTTGGAAAACATTTCCAAAACTCCTTTACGATCAAACCTTACCATTTCTTAGTTAAGAAGGAAGTCACTCAAGTTGGGGTATAATTACCTCTCAGACCTTAACTGAACAACGTTATAACTTCAAAATGGTCAAAGTTTATCTTTTAATCTTTAACAACTTCTTTACGCCTTTCTCGGATCCAATTTTACTAATCCACTTCTATATTTAAAACATTGGTTATAACGATAACGTTATAATCCCTCCTTTCGAATTATCTAACTTTAATTATAACTTCTATTCTTATTAGTGAATAATTAACCTAACACTTATTTATTTATAAATAAATAAATCTCTATTTAAACACTGGAAAGTATAAGTACTTTCCCGAATTCGATATAATTGAATTTGTCGATTAACTCTCTTCGAGAAATCTCTATTTGATTAACTCTTCTTCGAATAACCTATATTCGATTAACTTCTTGTAACACCCCGAATTTTCTGATAACACTAAGGTTGCTAAAATAATAATAAGTGTGTAAAAGAGGGGATGTATCTAATATGCATATAAAAATAATAATAAGTGTGTAAAAGAGGGGATGTATCTAATATGCATATAAAAATAATAATAAGTGTGCAAAGGGGGGATGTATCTAATGTGTACGTATTTATATGAATTAACAAATAATAGTAAATGTTGATAATATACATTAAGAGAGTAATTATGGCATAAGTAAAATTAGGAATTATTTACATATAGGATTTGTCCTAAATGAGAAATGTGTACATTGTAGAATATATATATATATATATATATATATATATATATATGCTAAAACATGAAATTACATGTAATTGAAATAGTAATTATGGCATAATTCAAAATGGGGGTAATTTGCGTGCATAGTAATTATGGCATAATACAAAATGGGGGTAATTTGCATGCATAGTAATTATGACATAATTTAAAATGGGAGTAATTTACAGTCCTTAATTGTTAACATAATTGGCCTCTTTTGAAATTGATGGCCTTGATTAACCCTAGCATTATCGGACGGCTCAAATCAAAATGCAACTCTATAAAAAGACCTTAGGTCTCCAACTAAATATTCACATGAAAATAAGAGTTGAAGCCGCCATGCTGTCGAATGAGAATTAGAGGGAGCCTCCATTTGAAAGAGATGAACAACAAAGCTAATACAAGTAAAAGATTAAAGCTACAACAAATAAATCAAAACAACATCTACAACAAAGGATAGCATCACCAAATTCAGAATTCAGAATTCAGAATTCAGAATCCTGAATACAAGATTCGTCATACGTTGTAAGTAGAGTGCTATTCCGATATGAATAACAATTGGATCTTGATTTGTATAAAATGTAAACGGAATTGTACATAATTTGTAGTGATGATAATTCTTAATTGTGTGATGCTATGATCCAAATTATAAATGAATTGGAGATGTTGTGGTGTGATAATATTAGATCTATTGGGTATTTGCAAGTACATGATTCATAGTGACACTTATATGCTTGTGGTAGTTTGTTGCAACTAAGTTGAGATTCATGCAAGTATGTGATCCACTATTATGTCAACATAACTTAGACCCTTGAACATACATGACTATGATCATTGCAAGTGTAGCTTTGACCCTTTTTGGTAACATGATTCATATAAGTTTAGGTTGGAATAATTCTAGTTGAATCATACTTTTGTATTAGTGACAAAAGTAAACACCTTTGTGAACACCTAATGACTTTATGGACATGACTAGTTTATGTTTAGTGTTATGCCTAAATGAAAATATGTTTTAGGCTTATGTTGTTATCAAAATCATGTGATAATATATGTGACACCTAATTGAGTAGATTCATATTCTAGAATGCAAGTTTACGTGATTTGATTGAAACTCATGATTCATGTTTAGGTTCATGTTTTATGTCAAAAATAGATGATATTACAATGCAAGTACACAAGCCTCTAATTTGTGTTAATTAAATGGCCATATTGCAAGTTCATACACCTCTAATTTGTGTTAATTAAATGGCCATATTGCAAGTTCATGCACCTCTAATTTGTGTTAATTAAATGGTCATATTGCAAGTTCATGCACCTCTAATTTGTGTCAATTAAATGGCCATATTGCAAGTTCATGCACCTCTAATTTGTGTTAATTAAATGGCCATATTGCAAGTTCATGCACCTCTAATTTTTGTTAATTAAATAGCCATATTGCAAGTTCATGCACCTCTAATTTGTGTTAATTAAATGGTCATGTTGCAAGTTCATGCGTTCACACACCCCTTTTATGCTGCTTAGAATATATCATGTTCTAGGCTTTCCCTTTTTATGTTTCTAAGTTGGGCTGAAATGTTGAAGCCCAACATATGTCATAATATAGCAAACATATAAAAACGGGGGTAATAACGTTGGGGTAAAAATAAAACATATGTGTTGGCATGTTTGACACATGCCAACGACTTGAGAACATTTATGTGGTATAAGTTATTATACCCAATAAGAATGAATTTGAATAATGGGCCGCAAATATTTACATATAAAATGGAAAGAGACAAAATATGTAAACTAAGAAAATATGATGTAGGTAGGCCTAAAATCATGAAATGGGTTAGGGCCATGATTGGTGTAAACCTTTACACCATTAGTTTTAAAATTAAAATATATGACATCCCTTCTAATCACATACACCAAAATGTTCTAGGGTGATAGAGAGGATAGTGTCTAGGCTTGGGTTTGGAAAATACAAGTTTCCTGCCCTCCCTGGCTATCCCTAACTGATCCAATGGACGGGATGGTTATAAATTTAGAAAGATGCCTGACCCGAGGTTAGACTGAGTTGTGGTGTAAACCTGCCCGGAACCGACCGGCACATCCAGTAACCGCAACGATACCTGTCTAATGTGAGTGGTTAGTGCTTTAGTTAATAAATTAAGGCTAAGTCAGGATTGATAGGGTTAAGTCAATTAAATAAATACTTAACCAAATTCAACATATTAACTAAATTGGTGGGTAGGGTTAAGTTAATCTGGACACTTAACCAATTTAATATGTTGATTAGGGGAGTGGGTAAGGTTAAGCAAATGTTTAACCATTATAACATGATCAACCGGACTAGAGAGTGAGGTTAAGTTAATTAGAACACTTAACCATAGAAACACGTTAGTTAGACAAGTGATTGAGGTTAAGAAAAAAAATTAGAACTCTTAACCATGATAACAAGTTGATTTGACAAATGGGTTGGGATTAAGTAGTTAGAAATACTTAACCGATATAGCATGAATGATTAGAGTTAAGTAACAAGAACACTTAACCAGTGTAATTTGACTTGTAGTAAAGTTAAACGTGAATGGACAACACTTAACCATTATAACCTGTTAATTAAACAAGTAGTAGGGTTAAGTTAGCTAAGGAGACACTTAACCGTTGTAACAGGTTAGTTAAACAGATGGTGAGGTTAAGTTAACACAAGGAGGCAACACTTAACCAGTATAATCTGAGTTGTGGTAGGGTTAAGTCAACAGGAATAACACTTAACCAGTTTAATATGACAAAAGGGATGGGTTAAGTTAACTTGAATTGACTAATGACACTTAACCAAACCAACTTGACGAGAAAGAAAACTAAGTAGTAAACCTTAGTTAAAAGGGGACTAAGTAGAGAACCTTAGTTAAGAAAACAACGGTTCTAGAAACTAAGTGGTAAATCTTAGTTAACAAAACTAAGTAGTAATTCTTAGTATAACAAGAGAAGGAGCGGACGTCCATCTAATTTTAAAAGAAGGCTCCAACGAATTGGGTTACGAAGCCCGAGGCTTCGAGAGGACGTGAGGGTACTCTTGGTATCCCTCTGTGAGGCTGCAGATGATCCTCCTGGGCCCACAGAGGTTAAGGTCTGCATTAGAAGAACCAAGGGTATGCCTTGGTTGCAAAATATGGCAACCTAAAGACTAGGATGGACCAGCGTGATTCGGCGAGAAAACGGTAGCCCTGTGATAGCAACTCATCGTCTACCTACCATCTTCAGTCAAGCGAGACACGTGAAGCGGGGAGGCAGAGAACTCATACGGACCACATACTTGCTATCTAGTTGTGGTTGCGAGGTGTTGTTGGCCATAGATTAGTGAGGCAGATAGGGGCCTTCGTACAGTTCTCATTTTACAAGGGTGCCTTCCATTAGTTGAGGGAGGGGTCGAGTGGGACCATAGCCACTGGAAAAATAGACCTTAGCATATGCATCAGCAGATATTGAAAGCTCCCGACCGAGTTCCGTATTTCTAGAGTAGCCCTGACAACGGAACTCAGGTAGCACATTACAGGACATGTGCATCTAGACAAGCGATAACGATTCGCGATACATGCGTGGGGAAAGTCTAGGAACATATACCACTCTAGGTAGTGTGTCCTAGAGTAAAGGGCATCGTTCGATCGGATGCATAATTCCTAGTTAGACCTTGGTGGCATCAAACCCGAATCCAAGAAGCATTCAGCAGATAGCGTAAAACTCTAATAGAAGCTAGAAAGCACTTGATAAGAAACCCTAGATTAGATCTAGGTAATAAATAATAAATGTATGCCTGAAGGCAACCGAAACAACCAGAATTGGGATCACGTTAACATTATTAGTTTGGACACTAGTTAGGTGGTGCAGAGATTAGTATGGGGTACGACAGTAGATTCGGTCCTAGACAACTTAACTTAGTTTATGGTGCTTTCCCATTTCCAGTTTATACTTATCATGCTCTTTTTCTTATCCATAGACTGAATAGTCACTAGACTTACTCAGGCTTTATGTCTGACTCTACTTTTCTTTCGTCTTCTTTCCTTCCGTCCCCCCCCCCCAGGTAGTTGAGGAGGGAATAGTACAGCTCAGGTTAGATTGGACCGCTGCTCTTTCCAAGCTCGAAGATTTGTGGAAGTTTTGCTTGGATTCTCTTTTCTATTGCTATGGCTAGCTCATGCTATATTGGGGAATACAAATGTATTTTTTTATGCTTCTTTATTTTGTAAAGACAGATGATACTCTGATATTGTAAAGCAATCTTGTACAAAATATTTTATAAATAAAGCAAAATTTTATTTTCCGCTCTTTAATGTTTGTCTGTCTTGTAATTTATCGGCATCTTTTACCCATAATGCTCCACAGAAGTTAGTGCATTCCCTTTGTGAGTGACACTAACGGACGTGGGGTGTTACACGTGGTATCAGAGCTGAAGGTTACCGGATCAGATAAAAGATTTGAAAAATTATTTTCAAAACGGTTTTTAAAGAAGCATTTTCCAAAGAAAAGTTTTGTTTTAAAGGCATATTCCCCAAAGCCATACGCATTGTCTTCTCTTCCTCTGTATGAATTTTTGTCTCCTTCTTTCTTGAGTCTCTGGGGCTCCTGGCTTTCGGGGAGATAACCTCATCAAAGGGCGAAGTGGTGCCCGACTTCCATCTATAGCCGTAGTTGTTCCACTTACGGCCAGTCTTCTTTCAAGCTTAGTAGGGTCTTCGGTATGATGGAAGTAGCTTTCAAGAGATTTGCCAACATTGTTACACGGAAAAAGGATGAGGAGTTTGGCAAAGGGACACAACCCTAGGATGAGGAATTCATGGATGTAGGTTTAGCTCACGAAGGAGGAAGAAATTATAAAAGAGGAAGAATCTTCACTAGGGTATGATAGGGCATATGATTAAGGACAATGGAAAGGACGAGGGACAAGATTTTAGAAGGGAAAGTACATGCTAAGCATACCTAAGAGATAGGTGGTAAAAGTTTCTGTTGGAAAGAGTCTAGTTTTTCTGTTCGTACTCTTTCCTTCGGTTTTAGCGCTTCGCATTTGTTCATATTTGCTTCCATAGTTGATCTCTGCACCTTAGTACTTGCATAGCAGAAAGATCCTAGTCTGTCTCAAACCCAGTGGGTGGTATGACCCGTTTATTTCTAGTTAGTAGGGGTTTGAGAATATCTATCGAGTTTATTTATATCATATCACGTAGATCGTCCAAATTCGGAGGAGATATTCCTTGTGTGCTTGTCTGATATTGGTTTAGGCCTTTGGGGCTTGTACTTGAGGAATGTCGAGTTCGACTAGGATAGTTTGCGTGAGAGATGAATAGTTGTGAAAAGCGCGTAGTGACCTTTCAACCCTTATAGTTATGGCATGATGGATAAGATAGGAGGAGAGATCTCTGATCATCCTAGTATATACACTTGGTTGACATCTGTTTATTTTGGAAATGGATGTTAGGAACTTCATAATCGTGAAGTTAAATTGGTTAAGATATAGTGGAGTAAAGCTCGAGAAGGCTAGATACTAGCATCATACCCTTTTTCTTAAGGGTGCATCCTTGATTTCTCTGTTTAGGAGCTTTACGCATAGTTGTTTCTCTCCTTCCAAAGTATATCCTCTATGTCGCATCTGCGATCTTTAGGCAGAAGCCAATGAATGTAAACATGCATTTGAAACATGTTATGGTTGAATGTTTGCAAGTGGTTGCAAATGGTTGCTCGTGGATGCATATGCATACGTATTAGGCACTAGATCAAGTTCGAACGCTTTCATATTGCATTTACATATATGCATTTGTTTGTAGGTTGAACTTGATATAATATCATATGGACGTTGCATATGGATGAATGGTTGTGCACGCATGTAGTATATACATGACTAGGGATGCTTGCATACATGATTGGACGCATGGCACAGACATGATTTGCATTAAGGAGGTCAACTGAATCAGTAGACCGCCTGATTTTGCATTAGATAAAGACATATACACACACTATGCATATGAACATGAAAGCATTAGAAATCTTTTAAGGACAATGAATGCTTGTGATTGAATGGTTGAGTAGATGGGTGATTGGATGGTAGGACACATTCTTCCTAACTTGAAGATTTCGGGGACGAAATCCTAAAAGGAGGGGAGAACGTAACACCCCGAATTTTCTGATAACACTAAGGTTGCTAAAATAATAATAAGTGTGTAAAAGAGGGGATGTATCTAATATGCATATAAAAATAATAATAAGTGTGTAAAAGAGGGGATGTATCTAATATGCATATAAAAATAATAATAAGTGTGCAAAGGGGGGATGTATCTAATGTGTACGTATTTATATGAATTAACAAATAATAGTAAATGTTGATAATGTACATTAAGAGAGTAATTATGGCATAAGTAAAATTAGGAATTATTTACATATAGGATTTGTCCTAAATGAGAAATGTTTACATTGTAGAATATATATATATATATATATATATATATGCTAAAACATGAAATTACATGTAATTGAAATAGTAATTATGGCATAATTCAAAATGGGGGTAATTTGCGTGCATAGTAATTATGGCATAATACAAAATGGGGGTAATTTGCATGCATAGTAATTATGACATAATTTAAAATGGGAGTAATTTACAGTCCTTAATTGTGAACATAATTGGCCTCTTTTGAAATTGATGGCCTTGATTAACCCTAGCATTATCGGACGGCTCAAATCAAAATGCAACTCTATAAAAAGACCTTAGGTCTCCAACTAAATATTCACATGAAAATAAGAGTTGAAGCCGCCATGCTGTCGAATGAGAATTAGAGGGAGCCTCCATTTGAAAGAGATGAACAACAAAGCTAATACAAGTAAAAGATTAAAGCTACAACAAATAAATCAAAACAACATCTACAACAAAGGATAGCATCACCAAATTCAGAATTCAGAATTCAGAATTCAGAATTCAGAATTCAGAATTCAGAATCCTGAATACAAGATTCGTCATACGTTGTAAGTAGAGTGCTATTCCGATATGAATAACAATTGGATCTTGATTTGTATAAAATGTAAACGGAATTGTACATAATTTGTAGTGATGATAATTCTTAATTGTGTGATGCTATGATCCAAATTATAAATGAATTGGAGATGTTGTGGTGTGATAATATTAGATCTATTGGGTATTTGCAAGTACATGATTCATAGTGACACTTATATGCTTGTGGTAGTTTGTTGCAACTAAGTTGAGATTCATGCAAGTATGTGATCCACTATTATGTCAACATAACTTAGACCCTTGAACATACATGACTATGATCATTGCAAGTGTAGCTTTGACCCTTTTTGGTAACATGATTCATATAAGTTTAGGTTGGAATAATTCTAGTTGAATCATACTTTTGTATTAGTGACAAAAGTAAACACCTATGTGAACACCTAATGACTTTATGGACATGACTAGTTTATGTTTAGTGTTATGCCTAAATGAAAATATGTTTTAGGCTTATGTTGTTATCAAAATCATGTGATAATATATGTGACACCTAATTGAGTAGATTCATATTCTAGAATGCAAGTTTACGTGATTTGATTGAAACTCATGATTCATGTTTAGGTTCATGTTTTATGTCAAAAATAGATGATATTACAATGCAAGTACACAAGCCTCTAATTTGTGTTAATTAAATGGCCATATTGCAAGTTCATACACCTCTAATTTGTGTTAATTAAATGGCCATATTGCAAGTTCATGCACCTCTAATTTGTGTTAATTAAATGGCCATATTGCAAGTTCATGCACCTCTAATTTGTGTTAATTAAATGGCCATATTGCAAGTTCATGCACCTCTAATTTGTGTCAATTAAATGGCCATATTGCAAGTTCATGCACCTCTAATTTGTGTTAATTAAATGGCCATATTGCAAGTTCATGCACCTCTAATTTGTGTTAATTAAATAGCCATATTACAAGTTCATGCACCTCTAATTTGTGTTAATTAAATGGTCATGTTGCAAGTTCATGCGTTCACACACCCCTTTTATGCTGCTTAGAATATATCATGTTCTAGGCTTTCCCTTTTTATGTTTCTAAGTTGGGCTGAAATGTTGAAGCCCAACATATGTCATAATATAGCAAACATATAAAAACGGGGGTAATAACGTTGGGGTAAAAATAAAACATATGTGTTGGCATGTTTGACACATGCCAACGACTTGAGAACATTTATGTGGTATAAGTTATTATACCCAATAAGAATGAATTTGAATAATGGGCCGCAAATATTTACATATAAAATGGAAAGAGACAAAATATGTAAACTAAGAAAATATGATGTAGGTAGGCCTAAAATCATGAAATGGGTTAGGGCCATGATTGGTGTAAACCTTTACACCATTAGTTTTAAAATTAAAATATATGACATCCCTTCTAATCACATACACCAAAATGTTCTAGGGTGATAGAGAGGATAGTGTCTAGGCTTGGGTTTGGAAAATACAAGTTTCCTGCCCTCCCTGTCTATCCCTAACTGATCCAATGGACGGGATGGTTATAAATTTAGAAAGATGCCTGACCCGAGGTTAGACTGAGTTGTGGTGTAAACCTGCCCGGAACCGACCGGCACATCCAGTAACCGCAACGATACCTGTCTAATGTGAGTGGTTAGTGCTTTAGTTAATAAATTAAGGCTAAGTCAGGATTGATAGGGTTAAGTCAATTAAATAAATACTTAACCAAATTCAACATATTAACTAAATTGGTGGGTAGGGTTAAGTTAATCTGGACACTTAACCAATTTAATATGTTGATTAGGGGAGTGGGTAAGGTTAAGCAAATGTTTAACCATTATAACATGATCAACCGGACTAGAGAGTGAGGTTAAGTTAATTAGAACACTTAACCATAGAAACACGTTAGTTAGACAAGTGATTGAGGTTAAGAAAAAAAATTAGAACTCTTAACCATGATAACAAGTTGATTTGACAAATGGGTTGGGATTAAGTAGTTAGAAATACTTAACCGATATAGCATGAATGATTAGAGTTAAGTAACAAGAACACTTAACCAGTGTAATTTGACTTGTAGTAAAGTTAAACGTGAATGGACAACACTTAACCATTATAACCTGTTAATTAATAAACAAGTAGTAGGGTTAAGTTAGCTAAGGAGACACTTAACCGTTGTAACAGGTTAGTTAAACAGATGGTGAGGTTAAGTTAACACAAGGAGGCAACACTTAACCAGTATAATCTGAGTTGTGGTAGGGTTAAGTCAACAGGAATAACACTTAACCAGTTTAATATGACAAAAGGGATGGGTTAAGTTAACTTGAATTGACTAATGACACTTAACCAAACCAACTTGACGAGAAAGAAAACTAAGTAGTAAACCTTAGTTAAAAGGGGACTAAGTAGAGAACCTTAGTTAAGAAAACAACGGTTCTAGAAACTAAGTGGTAAATCTTAGTTAACAAAACTAAGTAGTAATTCTTAGTATAACACGAGAAGGAGCGGACGTCCATCTAATTTTAAAAGAAGGCTCCAACGAATTGGGTTACGAAGCCCGAGGCTTCGAGAGGACGTGAGGGTACTCTTGGTATCCCTCTGTGAGGCTGCAGATGATCCTCCTGGGCCCACAGAGGTTAAGGTCTGCATTAGAAGAACCAAGGGTATGCCTTGGTTGCAAAATATGGCAACCTAAAGACTAGGATGGACCAGCGTGATTCGGCGAGAAAACGGTAGCCCTGTGATAGCAACTCGTCGTCTACCTACCATCTTCAGTCAAGCGGGACACGTGAAGCGGGGAGGCAGAGAACTCATACGGACCACATACTTGCTATCTAGTTGTGGTTGCGGGGTGTTGTTGGCCATAGATTAGTGGGGCAGATACGGGCCTTCGTACAGTTCTCATTTTACAAGGGTGCCTTCCATTAGTTGAGGGAGGGGTCGAGTGGGACCATAGCCACTGGAAAAACAGACCTTAGCATCTGCATCAGCAGATATTGAAAGCTCCCGACCGAGTTCCGTATTTCTAGAGTAGCCCTGACAACGGAACTCGGGTAGCACATTACAGGACATGTGCATCTAGACAAGCGATAACGATTCGCGATACATGCGTGAAGAAAGTCTAGGAACATATACCACTCTAGGTAGTGTGTCCTAGAGTAAAGGGCATCGTTCGATCGGATGCATAATTCCTAGTTAGACCTTGGTGGCATCAAACCCGAATCCAAGAAGCATTCAGCAGATAGCGTAAAACTCTAATAGAAGCTAGAAAGCACTTGATAAGAAACCCTAGATTAGATCTAGGTAATAAATAATAAATGTATGCCTGAAGGCAACCGAAACAACCAGAATTGGGATCACGTTAACATTATTAGTTTGGACACTAGTTAGGTGGTGCAGAGATTAGTATGGGGTACGACAGTAGATTCGGTCCTAGACAACTTAACTTAGTTTATGGTGCTTTCCCATTTCCAGTTTATACTTATCATGCTCTTTTTCTTATCCATAGACTGAATAGTCACTAGACTTACTCAGGCTTTATGTCTGACTCTACTTTTCTTTCGTCTTCTTTCCTTCCGTCCCCCCCCCCCAGGTAGTTGAGGAGGGAATAGTACAGCTCAGGTTAGATTGGACCGCTGCTCTTTCCAAGCTCGAAGATTTGTGGAAGTTTTGCTTGGATTCTCTTTTCTATTGCTATGGCTAGCTCATGCTATATTGGGGAATACAAATGTATTTTTTTATGCTTCTTTATTTTGTAAAGACAGATGATACTCTGATATTGTAAAGCAATCTTGTACAAACTATTTTATAAATAAAGCAAAATTTTATTTTTCGCTCTTTAATGTTTGTCTGTCTTGTAATTTATCTGCATCTTTTACCCATAATGCTCCACAGAAATTAGTGCATTCCCTTTGTGAGTGACACTAACGGACGTGGGGTGTTACACTTCTTCTCGAATAAACGATATTCGATAATCTCTCTTCGAATAACTAATATTCGATAACTCTTCCTTTTCAAATATCTCATATTTGAAAATCTCACTTCGATTAAACTAACATCGATAACTCCTTTCGATGAAACTAAGATCGATAAATTTAACTCGACGAACTTAACTCGACTAACTTAACTTGACTCGACCAACTCGACTTACTTGGTTCAACCAATTCGATTCGATTAACTAGGCTCGACTAACTTGACTAACTTAACTCGGCTTACTTGGTTCGACCAATTCGATTCGATTAACTAGGCTCGACTAACTTGGTCGAACCACCCGATCAACTCAACTTATTTAACTTAACTTATTTCTCAACTCGATCAACTCCTATCGAATAACTAATACTCGATTAAACTCCATTCGCTTGACTCTAGATCGCAGCGATCACAATGGTTACGCCTGACTCCCTCAGGAAACATCCGACCGCCGTAGGCTATTTACAGCCCTGCGAATTACGCTAGCAGTCGTACAAAATGGATCTTATTTGTATTAACTCTAACTGATTAACTCTACTGATTAACTTGACTTACCTAACTCAACTGGTTAACTCGACTTACTTAACCCAACTGGTTAACTCTAACTGAACTGGTTAACTCTACTGAACTGGTTAACTCTACTGATTAACTCTACTGCTTAACTCTAACTGGTTAACTCTAACTGATTAACTCTAACTGATTAACTCTAACTGATTAACTCTACTCAACTAACTCGACTCGGCTAACCCCATTCGAATAACATATTCGATTAACTAACTTTCAAATACCATATTTGATAAACTAACTTCGAATACCAAATTCGATTAACTAACTTCGAATACCAAATTCGATTAACTAACTTCAAATACCAAATTCGATTAACTAACTTCGAATACCAAATTCGATTAACTAACTTCGAATACCAAATTCGATTAACTAACTTCGAATACCAAATTCGATTAACTCCTTTCTAATTACGTTTATCCATTTAAAAAGGATTTCCTTTTTAACAACGTTTATTCATTTATAAAGATTTACTTTTAGTAACGGTTCTTCACTTTACAAATGATTTCCTTTTCAATTCTATTTGTAAATGGTTTTACAAATATTTCCCTTTTGATTTTATTTGTAAGTGTTTTACAAATATTCTCTTTCTATTTCATTTGTAAGTGTTTTACAAATATTCTCCTTTTCTAATTTATTCTTAAAAATATTCTATCTCCTTAAATTCCTGGAAAAATTCGCCATAACCTCCTTTGTATCGGGAGTATCGGGAAAATCCCCAAACCGCTACACAAGCCTTTCCATTCAAAAAGAAATGATTTGCAGTTATTTCCTTTTTGAATATCTCCTATTTATTTCTATGTAAATAATCCCTATTTAATATTTTATTTATTTAACAAATAAATAATCCATGTTATAGTATCTTATCTATTTATTCTAAATAAATAATTCACTTTATAAATATTCCATTTATAAAGATTTCCCTTAATTTATAATTCCACTTAAACGTATTTTCTATTTATAAATATTTCATTTATAAATATTGTCTTTTATAAAACCCTCTTGATTTTATAAATATTCTCTTTTCAATATTCCGGTATGTCACGATGTTCAATCATATCAAATCACAATGTTCAATATCGTCCATACACATTTAATCAACAACGGATTATAAATCACGTCATATATCACAATATATGAAAACAATAAAAATAACTGTTGAGGAATCCAGTCGGATTCCTCCAACCTGTTTCCCAGCATCCACAAATGTTACACAATAAAATCAATCATCATTTTCAGTTTCATATGATATATTCTGATAAACAGAATCAATACGGAAATTTAACTAACTGACTAGCAGTTCAATCAAACAGTCAACACACAATCAATCAGTCAATATTTAACAGTTCTAAAAATACAACATGAAAATATAAACTGTTCAGAGTTAGTGAGATTTACTCACATTTGCAGTTCATCGTTAAAGAACGATAAACTGTTGTTTGATTTGAATCAAACAGTTTAATTCGCCTTAAATTCAAACGAGCTCCAATCCAACTCCAGTCAGCTTCCTTGTGAAGCTCTCGTCCATACGGTCCCAACGCAACTTAGGGTTCGAATTTCTGATAACGTATGATGAAGATATGCGTTATACAAGATGGTATACATTTTAAATAAAAATTAAACTAATTGATTATATAAATTTGGGCTTAACTTCCTTCATAAGGCCCATTATCAAATTAAAATACTCAGGCCCGAAATCCTCTTCTTCCCCAATTCATACGCACGCTTCCTATAGCTAGTCCACACCATTTTCAAGTTTTCAAGCATCGATTCCAACCTCATCCCTCCACCGAACTCCACCACTCTTCCACCAATGTCTTTCTCTTCAATCTCTCTTCGATTCCATCACCTTTTTGCTGAGCTCGACGCCCCTATGTCCCTTGCGTCCTCTTCTCAAAAACCACAGCACCAGAAAACTGTCGACAGTTTTAATGTCGATAAAACCCCCAAAAATCACAAATGATACCACTCTCTATGCTCAATTCAATCCCACATCCTACACCCTGAATTTCTACCTCAAACTCCCGCAAATCGGAACCCTAACTGGCACGGCAAAACTTCCAGCTCCTAGAACTTGTGTCGCATATACAGAAACTGATATGGATGGGAAGCTCAACTCACAAGGATGTCGTATATATTACTTTTGTGATTTATAGAATTTTATACCATTTTATTTTGATTATTTTTAAAGAGGATCGAACTCTGATTTTTCCTGGAAGAACTTTGGTGGCGGAAAAAAGAAAGCGTTGACTAGAAAGTGATTTTAGGGTTTTAGGAAATTTTGTGGGGTTATTTATAGAAGAAATAAATTATTTTAAAATGGATTATTTAATTCATTTATATCCTTACGCTGTTTGTGCTTGTCTTTAAAAATTCCTCTGATCACGCATGACACCCAAAAATCACGAAACTGGACATGCACCTAGAGTTCGACATTACGGACCCAATGAAACTGGTTTCGTCGAATTCCGACTTCGTATGCTCACACAGCATATTTTTAAAGGTCAATTTATCGATTGTTTTTCACTCTAAAAATCCGTACGGTTACATACGGACTCTAAAAATCACGGAACTTGATATTTAACAATAATTTGACATTTCAGATCCAACAAAATTAGTTTCATCGAAAATGGAGATCGTATGCAAAACTGGCTATTTTTCAAGCGTTGAACAGACCGTTTAAATATATAAATATATTTAAATATAATTAAATAAAATATTAATAAATTAATATTATCGTATATATTCATATACGATATCATCCAGCTCCAGAATATCACATCAGATTTTATAACACGATATTTCAGAATTCCAGATTATCCCGATATTCAATTTATATCGAAAATTGATTTATAACGTAATTAAAGCATCGCAAATTATAAAGGAATTCCACAGCGAATTTTCTGAAATTTGATTTGGACGTAAATCAAAATCTACACGACGAAATCCAGATTTTTCTCTTCCATTAGAAAAATATACTCCATCAGTTCCTAACATTTCTTGTTTCACAGAAATCCGACTTAAAACGGACCATGTACATTCAGTTGAAGTTCGAATCATCAATTTACGAACTGCAGCGCCATTTCAAGCTCGATTTTAATTATAATATAATTATACGTTTCAAACTGACGTCGATTGAATATATTCGTCAATATAATTCAACTCTAAGCTGAATTACATCTTAGGGATGACCCCGTTCACAGAATATTGTGATGTCCAATATTTTTGATTATTTCTGGATTGAATATATTATTTAATTTATTATTTTAATTAAATATTCACTATTATTTAATTAACGGCCATTTAATTCTCTAAATCACTATTTATATAATTAAATTAATAAATTATTATCTTGCTAAAATACGGGTCACTACAACTCCCCTAACCTGAACCGACCCGAACAAGTCTCCCAGCTCCGACCCGAACAAGTCTCCCAGCTCCGACCCGAACAAGTCTCCCAGCTCCGACCCGAACAGATAGCTTAGCTCGGATCCGATCCGTCGTTGGTGATGCTGGAACTTCTACTCGAGCTCCTCCAAATGCTCCGACTCCAGCCATCAGGATCAATGATCAGGTCAATCCATCTGCGCCTATTACCCAAGGAGATTTTTCGCGCCTTCTTGACATGCTTGAGAGTACTAGGGAGGCTATGAAAATCCACGAGTGCACTAATCTCATGATGCAAGAAAACATGAGAATCATGAGTAGGGAGATTAGCGAACTCCGCAGACAGAGAACTCCATCCCCGGTTCATCACACACCAACGGATCAGTCTTCTTCTTCTGAGGAAGAACGACCCCGTGAAAGAAGGCCGCTCGAACGACCTCAAAATTTGGAGCAGCTGACATTCGGATCTTTGGGGTCCCGAGAGGACGCTGCACGGGTACTAGGACCCAATGATCCGAGCTTAAGAGAGCCTATGCTGTTACCAATGCGGGGATCCCATGTATTACCCAGAGACCCTAACCTCACCAATCCCACTCAGGGACAAATGCTCCACCCCCTTCCTCCCGAGATTGACCGGGAACGTAGGGAACAAAGCAGAGCAGAAGCGGCTCGAAGAAGGAGGGCGTCCCTTGATCAGGAGCCCAGAGGAAACCCGAACATCAGAAGGAGGGCGTCCCCTGATCAAGAGCCCAGAAGGAACCCGGATATCAGAGCCAGGGAGCCTGAACGGCCCCTGACCAATGCTGACGTATGGACTATGGTACGTCAGATTATGTTTGAAAGTCGGAACTACACCAATAAAGATTATGACATTGAGCGAAGCCATACTCCTTTTACTGATGACATCCTCAACCTTCAGTTTCCCCGACGTTTTAACCTGCCACAGATGGACAAGTACAATGGGAGAACCGATCCGGGACAACATTTGATGCGATACGCATGGCTCATGAATGCTGCTACTGCCCCTGACCCAGTGAAGTGTAAAGCCTTCCCGATCTATTTAGAAGACGTGGCGCTGTTATGGTTTACCCGACTCCCTCCTCGGTCGATATCGAATTTTAGGGAATTAAGCGAACGTTTTATGAATCAGTTCCGACTCCATACCCGAAAGTCTAAAAATGTTATTGAATTATCAAGAATTAAGCAGGCACCGGGTGAGTCTTTGAAGTCATATCTCGACCGTTTCAACTTAGCTGTGATAGAAGTCAGTGACCCACATGAGCGCACCGTCTTGATGGCTTTGATGGAAGGAGTCGATCCTGACTCTGAGTTTGGAGATTATCTTTTTGGGAAGCCACCTGCCACGAGAGAGTTATTCTATGAAAAGGCCAACAATCACTTAAGACGAGAGGAGGCCAGGGCAAACAGAAAGAGGAAGTCCGGAGCGGCTTCAAAAGAAATTGTTCAGAGTAATGTCGCCGTGAAGCAGTCTGGAGAAAGTTCCAGGAAAGTTGAGGTGAATGTGGGAAACAAGAGTGGAAACGACAATAATGGAAACGGGGGCAGCAACAACAACCGTAACGCGAATGGTAACAGAAGAAATAGGAATCGAGGAAGTAATCCTAACAAAAGACCCCGGTTCCAGACTTATGAGAATTATTCACCGCTGAACGACACTCTGGAGAACATTTACTTGGATATATACAATGTTTTGCAATATAAAAGACCGCCGCCTCGAGACTCAACGGAGAAAGAAATAGCAACTGGAAAATTTTGTCTATTTCATGGAACTCATGGGCATTCAACGAATGAATGTCGACATTTGAGAGATTTGATTGAGAAGCTGCTACGCGAAGGAAAATTGGATAAATATAAGGCTGCGCCAAGGGACAGGGGGCAAGGAGAACAGGCTCCAAACCAGATCCAATCTGCTCCCAAGCCTACAGCGCAGCAGAAAGGCAAGGGAATTGTTATCAACACCATAGTGGGTGGACCCCACCCAGCGATCCACAGTTTTAGAGCAATGGATCAATACGTTAATGCAGCTAAGCACGTAGATGTGGATGAATGTGATGATTTGGAAGATGTCGCCCCTGTGAAACAGCAGAGGACAATGTTTGATGATGTGATATTCCGTAGCAGTGATAATACCGGAATCCAGTCACCTACTGACGATCCGTTGGTCATTACCACTACCATTGGACCGGCATTGGTTCATAAGGTGTTAGTAGACAATGGTAGCTCTGTTAATATTTTGTTTAAAATGTCATTCGATCAGATGAAACTTGAGTCCGAAGATTTGAAGCCATGCGAAGGTTGGATTCGAGGCTTCAACGGAGCATCGACAGCTCCGATGGGGTATATAGAATTGCCCGTAACATTGGGGCAAGGGGAACGCCGGAGAGTACGAATGCTTCAGTTCGTAGTGTTGGACGTAGATTCGCCCTACAACGCATTTTTGGGAAGGCCTGCCCTTGCAGTGTTCAGGGCTTGCATCGCCCCTTGGTGTTTATTGCTTAAATTCCCAACTGAAGCCGGAACAGGAGTAGTGAGAGGAGATCAAGTCTCCGGACGGGCTTGTTATGTTGCCGAGTTAAAGATGTTGATGAAGGGACTTAACATCGAAAATAAAGGTGCTTCGCCTCCTCCAAGGGAGGGTTCAGCGTAGCAATTAGAGGGATCAGCCTCGAAGGAGTTGCCCAAAGGAACGCCAGAAGACCTGGATCCCAGAAAAGATGAGGAACCAGAGGCTAGAAATGCGACTCATAATGAAGCGACAGTGGACATACCCATTGACGAAGCTAATCCAACAAGAGTCTTGAAGATTGGATCCCAGTTGGATCTACATCGACCCAAAGAACTAACTGACTTCCTGAAGGCAAACCTGGACGTATTTGCCTGGACCCACGCCGACATGTGTGGGATATCGCCATCCGTCATGAGTCATTCACTAAATATAAACCCAAAACACCCGCCTGTGAAGCAAAAGAGACGTGTGTTGGGCCCAGAGAGGTCGGCAGCTCTGAAAGAAGAAGTGGAGAAGCTGAAACAGAACGGATTTATTAGAGATTCGACATATCCCGACTGGATATCGAATCCCGTCTTAGTAAAGAAGCCAAACGGAAAGTGGCGGACTTGCATTGACTTTTCAGACTTGAACAAAGCTTGCCCGAAAGATAGCTTCCCACTCCCCAGAATTGACCAGCTTGTAGATTCGACAGCGGGACACGAACTTCTTTCTTTTATGGACACATATTCCGGGTACAACCAGATTCCTATGCATGTGCCAGATCAAGAACATACGAGCTTCATTACAAATTTGGGATTGTATTGTTATGTGGTCATGCCGTTCGGATTGAAAAATGCTGGAGCCACTTATCAACGCTTGGTGAACAGGATGTTTTATAACCAAATAGGGAAGACTATGGAAGTTTATGTGGATGATATGCTTGTCAAATCGAGACGGTCCTCCAGCCATACACAAGACTTGGCAGAAATGTTTGGTATCCTGCGAAAGTATCGGATGAAGTTGAATCCTTTGAAATGCTCATTTGGAGTGGCATCGGGAAAGTTTCTAGGCTTCATTGTGAGCTCTCGAGGGATTGAGACCAATCCCAGCCAAATAGCAGCGATAAGAAACATTGAAGAACCGAGGAGAATCAAAGATGTCCAAAGTCTTGCAGGGAAAGTAGCCGCGTTGAGTAGATTTATCTCCAAAGCAACGGACAAATGCATCCCATTTTTTGACTTGATTAAAAGGGGAAAGAAGAAATTCGAATGGACTCCGGACTGTGTTGAGGCCTTTCGAAATTTATTGGAATTACTAGAAAAACCACCGATTTTGTCAAAGCCAGTGGATCACGAAGAGTTATTTGTTTACTTAGCAGTTTCGGCTCACTCTGTTAGCACAGCCTTGGTCCGAGAAGAAGATAAAGTGCAAAGGCCGGTATATTATGTAAGCAAGAAATTGGCAGCTGTAGAACGCAACTACCCAAGGATTGAGAAGCTCGCTTACAGCCTCCTAATCGCCTCCCGAAAACTTCGTCATTATTTCCAAGCTCACCCAATAACCATATATACTGACCAGCCTCTGAGGCAGGTGTTGCAGAGACCCGAAGCATCGGGGCGTTTGATCAAATGGAATATTGAATTGAGTCAGTTTGATTTAAATTTTCAGCCGCGGAGGTCGATCAGGGGGCATGCTCTGGCTGACTTTATAGCGGAGTTCACAATCCCAGAGGTGGAAATGATCGATGACAAAGTGGTCAAGTTAGAGGACGAGTTAAAATTAGATCCATGGAAGCTGTACACAGATGGAGCCAAGAACGACCAAAGGTCCAGAGCTGGAATTGTCTTAGTTACTCCTGAGGGACGGTCGTTATATTATGCTCTACGATTAGAATTTTCAGCGACTAATAACAACTCTGAATATGAAGCCCTGATTGCCGGGCTAAAACTTGCTAAAGAACTCGGAGTAAAGACATTGGACATATTCTGTGACTCCAAAATAGTTGTTTGCCAAGTGCGAAAGGAGTTTGTGGCTCGGGGACCTCGGCTTATCGCCTATCTCGGGAAAGTGGAAAAGCTGTTGAGCAACCTGGAGCGGTATAACATAACGCATATCCTAAGAGCCGAAAACCAGAAGGCAGACAGGCTAGCAAAATTAGCTAGTTCTGACAACCTGGAAGAGACCGAAATAATTCCAATTGAAACGTTGGAATCGCCAAGCTTTGAGTCGATGGAAATTGAATTCGCTTTCGAAGCAGAACCGGAGAAGGAGTCGTGGATGACCGCAATTAAGAATTTCCTTAAGAATGGGATACTCCCATCAAAGAAGAGTGAGAGACGGGCTATAGTTCGCAAGGCCACCAGATACATCCTTCAAGATGATACTCTTTATAGACAAGGATTTTCTATGCCCCTGTTACGATGTATAGCACACAACGACATCAAACGTGTACTACGAGAAGTACACGAAGGTGAGTGTGGAGATCATACAGGAGGTCAGACTTTAGTGAAAAAGATATTGCGGTATGGATACTTTTGTCCTATAATTAATAAAGATGCAGTTGATTATTCATGGCGCTGCGACAAGTGCCAGAGGTTCGCCAAAATCCCCAGAGCACCACCGACCCAACTCAGATCGATGGTGAGTCCTTGGCCGTTTGCTATGTGGGGAATTGACATCATCGGAGTTCTACCAATTTCTAAAGGAGGAGCGAAATATGCAATAGTTGCCGTGGAATATTTTACGAAGTGGGTGGAAGCTGAGCCCCTAACCAAAATCACGGCGAGAAAGGTGAT
Organism: Allium sativum; assembly: GCA_030737875.1. NCBI lineage: Eukaryota > Viridiplantae > Streptophyta > Magnoliopsida > Asparagales > Amaryllidaceae > Allium > Allium sativum. The sequence continues at coordinate 194,704,541 of CM060920.1, forward strand.
AAGTTTTGTGGTTAGGAATATTATATGCCGATTTGGGATCCCAAGGACCATTATAACTGATAACGGAACCCAGTTCGATGGTGCCGAATTCAGAAATTTCTGCCAGAAATATAAGATCGACAAACGGTACACTGCGGTTGCTCATCCGTAGTCGAATGGGCAAGTAGAAGCAATAAACAAAGTCATAAAATCCATCCTCAAGAAACGATTAGAACGCGCAAAGGCAAAATGGGTGGATGAATTGCCCTTAGCTTTGTGGGCATATCGGACAACGTTTAAGACAGCTACCGGTCATACCCCTTTTTCCCTCTCATTTGGTTCAGAAGCAGTAATTCCAGTAGAGCTTGAAGTTCCCTCCCACAGGGTGACATATTATGACCCGATGACGAATCGGGCACTCTTACTCGAGTCTCTTGATGAAATCGAAGAAAAAAGGGACGAAGCAGACTTGCGTGCGTCAAGGCATCGACGTCAGATGGCACGCTATTATGACAAAAAAGTTCGTCTTAGGACTTTTGAACCGGGAGATTTGGTGCTAAAGAGAGTCTTTCCATCCCTTCCTCACCTCGGTCCAAAGTGGGCAGGACCCTTTGTCATCCAACGGAAACTGGAAACAGGAACCTTCAAGTTAACGACCGTAGATGGCGAAGAGGTGCCTAGGGCATGGAATGCCCAACACCTGATGCGATATTTGAATTAGAAATGTTGTACTCCTTGCTGTTTTTCTTATGAACTCTGTAAAAAGGCACGACTTGCCTTAGAAAAGTCTGTTGATATGAACAAAGAACTATAAAGTGGATGTAGGCTACGACTTAGCCGAACCACTATAAAAATATCGTGTGTCATTTACTTTCCTGCATTATATATATATATATATATATATATATATCTTCAACTATTATTCCGTTACGATTATGGAATATAAGATGATTTAAAACCTCAAAGGTTGAAAACGGCCTATATGCAGGGACAAGCACAACGACTGTTTGTGCGATAAGACATGAAAGAATGGGAAGACGACATTCTTAACTCTAACTCTCAAGAAGTGAGAGAGAGTATAAAGGACGGGAAGACGACGTCCTCTGACGCGTGAAGGTGCACCCAGACAAGAGACCGCCTCAGTAAGAACTCTAACCTGAGTATAAGACCGGAGAGTATAAAAAATGCCAGAAATAACGACAGGCATTAACGACACAGAGAATGTGACCTCGTCGGAGAATCGGGGACATTCAGACTACTTGACTAAATCTTGAATAGTTTTTCAAGATTGACTGGGGGCATATATGTATACACATATTTCCCCCCACCATAACTTCATTACACAACTATAGTGGGACATGCATTCTTACATAAGTGCAAAACTGATAACTAACAGACATTGCAGAAAACGAATTATTTTTTATTTATAAATGAATGAATTTGTACAGGAAAACAGGCAAAAAGAAGGTGCAAGGGCCACCCTTGCAGCAACAATTATGGGTCAATCAAACACTAAAATAACACAAGACACTCCATCATTTAGACTTCGAAGGAGGCTTGGACTTCTTAGCAGCCTTATCCGCATCCTTCGCCTCTTTTTCGGCCTCCGTCAAGATGCGCTTTGACTTTTTCTTCCCCGAAACTGAAGTGCTGGAATCAGTTGGCTTCTTCCCGGAAGGCGGAGCGCTGGAATCAAGAGAAGACTTTTTAGCAAGTTCCTCTGTAATAGATCTAGTTGAAAGCTTAACAACTAACCTTGATCCCGCATCCACTACTGCGAGGGGCTTAAGGCTTTCAGGGTCTAAGTCTTCAGATTTAAGCTGCATGCGTTTATCTTGTTCAGCTTTCAGTGCAGCTAAGGTAACATCATCGGCGCTTTTCGACTCCCCGACTATAGCCACCTAAGGGTCTTCCTCATGTCCCCCGTTGCCGCCATCATCCTTTAAGGCATCTATCATTTCTTCATCATGAGGAGTGTCAGCCTTAGACGGTTCAATTCCTTCTCCCGAGTCTATGGGGGCAGCCTTGTCTTTTCCCCCTTTTGCCCTTTCCATAGGCTCTGCTACGGAGGCGGTTCCCTGGGACACATCTGTCTTTTCGGACGGTTTAATACCTACAGAGTGAGAAGCAACAGTTATCAACTCAGGAGAAAATAATGGGTTCTTCATCGATTGCTCAATTACGTGACGATAGGTAGAGATAGCTTTGACGAATTGAGGTGAAAATGTAGAGATACCTTCCGAAGAATTCTCAACTGGAGTGACTGCTTAGAAGCTAGGTCAGCGTTTTTCTTTTCCAATTCAGCATTCCTCCTCGCTAACTCGGCATTCTTCCGCTCAAGGTCAGCGTAAGCAAGTCGCGTTTTGGCAGCATCTGACTTGGCATCTTCGGCTTGTTTTTTCAATTCCGAACGCTCTTGGGTATGGGACTCAAGCAAATCATGATAGCGTTTTTGCAGATCTTCAAATTGTTGTTTGAAGCTAGTAGCATCCCGTTGAGCAACAACAAGCTGGGCCTGTGTATCCTCCAAGTCTTTTCCTAGATTTTTTTAAGGCCTTTGCGTCGTCCTCTGCGGTTTTTTGCATTGAGTCAGCATTCGTGATTAAAGTGCGGATGATTCTGGAAAGGCTGCGCGAATACTTGAACATTTCTGAATACTGTTTCTCGACCGCATCTATCTTTGCTTTGGCCTCATCTGCCCACCTTGAAGAAATAGGCTCAAGAGCAGGTAAAAAAGTCAAGTTTTCGAAGTAATGTTCAGGAAATTGTTCCTCCAGATACGCCCGCTTAACTGCAGTTTCAGCATCTAGCGGTGGAGGGGCGGGGAATGTCAGCTCAGTATCCCTGTGCGTGGAGGTCTCAATGGCCTTCTTATCCGTCCTAGGACGTTTAGCGGGAACCTTACGCTTGCTCCGTGATTCGGTATCTTTTGGCGGACTCCTCTCTCTACTGCGCTTTTCTTGAGAAGAGGTTGAGTCTTTTGATTGCGGCCTGTCCTCTTCCCGACGACCTTGGTAACCTTTATATCGTTCTGGGTGGGTCCGGACAGGAGAGCGAGTGCGCGAGGTTCGCGAACGATAAGGATCATAGGGCCTTCTGTCCTCCCTATTGCGATCTTCGCGGCGATCATGTTCAGTATCATAGGGCGGATTAGACATGCTGCGACGGAGTTTCCTGATGTCATAATAGGATCGGGACATCGTGCCTGCACAACAAGACAAATGAAATCCAGGATCAATATTTTCACAAAGAGAAAGATGCTGTGAGTTGTGGTGCTATTGTGTTAAGTGCGTCCTAAGTGGTGTTTTCCCCCCGACAAACCCGAGTTCGAAGCTAGACTAGTACGAGCGGGCTCTTTGTCCTTAGCAGGAGTGGTCAATCCGGAAGAAGTGAAAACTAAAGGATTTTTCCCAAAATCCTCTGAAGTGTAGATAGTTTCAGGTAAGGGGAGATCCCCCAAACCCTGAAATAGTGGGTCATCGGTACTAGGGACATCTCCCTCAAAAGCATCAATCGGCGACTCTTTGGAAGACGTTGACCTTTCCGGAGAAATGGCATCCTCGGGAACAGTATACCCTTCGCGATGCTTTTCAGCCATGTTAGTCAATTCATCATCTTGAGTAGAAGATGGAGAGGGTAAAGCCTGAAGAGGCACTGTAGGAGCTCTCGAACCTTCGCCCGTTTCTGGGATTACGTCCACTGGAGGAATATATACATATGGACCCGTCCCGTGACCGATGCTACGGGTAATGGACAGCAACCCATGAAGATGAAGATATTCGTCCTTAAGGACTTCATCAATAGTTAAAAACTTCTGATCACCATTAAGGAGCTGGTGCATCCGATCAAAGAATACTTGGTCCGATATTTGTTTTGGGTTATCAACTTCAAACAAAAAGAAAAACGAATTAATGCGGTGGTTTGAATGTACAGAGTCAAGATTTAGAAAACCAGTGCTTTACTTGATTTCGTCCACCTCCTAGCACACCCTGGTTGTTGCTTTACATAAAACCATTCCAGCCTGGAGTCCCCAGCTTTACAACTGAATGGTGCTTGAATTATTTTCCTCTTAGGGACAGACTCGAAGTAACAGAAAAAAGGGTTTCTCGAGTCCGGTGCTTGAAGTTATAGAAGAAGTGAACGTCGTCAAAAGTGAGCTCTATGCCTAAGATCTCACGGTACGCTACATATAGGGTGTACAAGTAAGCACAGGAATTGGGATGCAGCTGCATGGGGGCAACCGCATTTGTCTTAGAAAATCGACGACGAAAGGAGATAATGGAGGGATAGCCCCGACCATGCACATCAACCAAGTGACTGCCATATACCCCTCCGGAGGGTTGTGGGGACGATCAGATTTTGATGGCAACAAGGTATCCCCTTTGGGTATCCCGTACTTTAGTCGTATTCGGATAAGTCTGTCATTGTCGATCGTCGATTCAACGGAATCTTGAGGTGATTCCAGTATGATGGCAGACTCAAATTCATCAGGAGCTCGGTCATCGCCAATCCCTCCTTCCTCTTCGCAACCCAGGGAAACTCCACCGTCAGAAGACACATTGTCGCTTTCGCGAGTTTCAACCTCGTAGTCTGAGCCCTCATCATCCCATTCTGGATCCGAGGAAGAAGATATGTCTTCAAGAGTAATTTTGTTGGATGTCTCTGGGACCTCCTTCTTCTCTGTTAATCTAGAGGAGCGTCTGGATGTCATGGTCACAAAACTATTGAAGAAGCAATAACACAAGTTAGAGTAAATTAGCCCGTATCCCCCCGTGCATGTGTACAAACTAAAGTGTGAGCAGTGTATGCAGAAAGTGTAAAGTTAACGTTTGAAAGTGCGACGCAAAATCTTGGCAAAGTAATAACGATCAAGGCAGTTCTTGATGTCCATTTATGTTCGCAGGGCACTATCCTAACTGTCCATTAAGTTGAAGATTATGCCAAGAGTTGATTGGGCCAGTTAAACAAGTTCTTATGCATTAAGTTGGACTGCTCTTCGGTTCGGTTCGGGTGCATTCATTGGGATCGGATCGGGGGCGTAGCCCTGCCTTGGACTCGGACAAACATTGAAGCTCAGGAATCAAAGTCGGATCGGTTCGGAAGTAGATTTCCCGAACAGTTCGGATCGGACTAGGCAGTCATGCCTCTCTCCTCCTTTATTTTACAGTCCGACCCGATCCGGTTAGGTGAGCTCTATTTCCCTCTTCAACTGTTTCCCCGACCCGATCCGGCTTTCTGGATCTCTCTTCCTTTTCTTTTCCTCCATTTTCCATACTCCATTGCATGAACCAACCCCCTGTAATCTCCTTCTTCTTCCTCTTCTTTAATTTTAAACCCAATCTCGTCTCTGAAACCCCAGTTATGATCGAACAAGCTAAGACTCCCTCTTCCAATGCCTCGAAGTGGCAACGGAGCCACCAACGACGATAGTGAAGGAAGAGGATGCTGTAGCATTGAAGCCACACCCAAATCGGTCGAATTGACCGTAAATTTCAATTGAAACCAATTATCATGAAATTAATCAAGGATTTAAACCTACCAAGGTGTTTAATTTGGAGAGTAGCACGAGAATTGTAAGAGTTTTCCTTTTTTGAGACCTAGGGTTTCAGAGCGAAACTTATAAAACGATGAAAGAAAAAGAAAGTGAGAGGAAGATGAAGGCTGGATTTATATAGATACATGGTGGCTATTCGTATCCCCGCTCGGACCGGAATGTGAGCCCAATAACTCTTTTTGGCTTGTTAACCCAGTGCTAAGTGAAAGAAGAGAGAAAACCATTCGGATCGGAATCCGAAACGGACGGAATTTTATATATTTCCTCGGCGTTTAAACTGGATCAGACTTAAAGAGGAAAATTAAAAGGAAGATTACCTGGAAGGTACTGTGCAATGACAATCAAAGCATGCTCCGTTTCCAATAGAAGCATCCTTTGAGGGGGCAAAATGTTAGCCTACTTTGTGAACTAGGCAACACAAAGTCGAGATGTCAAGCGTTGAAGAACTTTTCTTCTTAGAAAGCATCGGGTCGGATCGGAGGGCTACTACCAGTCGGATCAGAGGGCTACTACCAGTCGGATCGGAGGGCTACTACCAGTCGGATCGGAGGGCTACTACCAGTTCGGAACGGAGCAGAGCGAAATGGATAAGGACTCAGTTTCATCTCAGGTCGGATCGGATGCCCCGATCCGAACCCCTTCTGCTCGCTCCTCCGAACCGAACCCACATTCCATATCACTTCACCCCACGATCGCCTGAATATTCGGAGCGATTATGACCATTTCCTACCCACGATGACCACTACTCTGATGCGCTGTCAGCACTGGAATCCATCCGAGCGCGAGGACGATGGGATGGAAGACACGTGGCTCCGATCCGGATCGAATTCTGAGTAAATTTCCACCTATAAATACCCCACCCAGAGACAATTAAAGGGATCTTCTTCTTGGCACTTTGAGAGTACAACCACTTTCAAGAACCGAATTCCAGCATTCCCAGACAATCCAAATCATCATTCAACATATATTTTGAGATAATTGATTGAATGTACGTGAAAAGTGAGTGAAATTGAGTGAATATCTCATTGTACTTTCATCTATATCATCAAGGAAAGTGATTATAAAGTGGACGTAGGCTTTTCAACGCCGAACCACTATAAATTCTGTGTCTCCATTTTACTTTTGATCTTATTTTATTTCGATTTTAATCAATTTAGGTGTTAGGACCACTTTTTGGTCTAACAGTATCAGAGCTGAAAGTTGAGTAGTAACCTTGGCTCTGTGTCGTAACTCGATAGAGATGGAGTTAGTAATACCCTAGATTGAGTTTGAGTGTATATATATGAGCGCGTGTTTGTTAATTGGTATAAAAACTATTTTTATACTGTGTTGGTTGGTTTGTCAGGTAGTTTAAAGATTTTTGTCGATACAGGGTGCACACTGTATCGAAAAGTGTTTATAAACTCTTGAACAGAGTAAATTGACATAGTATTGTTTTAAAAAAAATTAGTAAATGAAATAATTTTACACGAAATTATATTTTCACATAAAAAGAATAATTTTTTGGAATTATTATAAATGGCTATGTTGGTTACTATTATAATGAATACGATTATAAGAATTGAAATGGTTAACTTAAACCAAATTGAATTTGTATACTTTGAAGAATTATTTGAGTAAAACAAAATGTTTTTGAAAATTCGAAGGTTATGTTATGAATTTACAAAAGAATTAAGAGTTGTGATTTCAAATTGATTTGGAGGAAACCGGAAATTTGGATTTGGAATTTGAAAAGTTAACTGGAGTTAAAAAATTTGGAATCTAACTAGAAATTGGTTGAGTAACATGATTTTATGAGTATTAATCTGATGTTGATTTCAGTCTTCGGGGTTGACACTTAGACTATTATCTTCGTACCAATTTACATTCAGGGACTGATGAATGTTGAAGAAAAACAACACATGGAAATGTTTTCAGACCATAATAACATATATTTCTAGTTATATAGATGACGGTAATAAATAATAAATTTTTGATGTATCGATTAAATATTTTGGATGCTTTGCTTGTAGTGATTGCTAGAGGATGACCCATGTGTGTATAAGTATATAACTATAGATATAACTAGAATCATTTCATTACTCTTTAATTTCGGGGATGAAATTCTTTTAAGGGTGTAGATTGTAACGTCCCAGTTTTTGACTGCTTCGATAATGGAAATAATTTTTGGATTTATTTTAATAATTGGTTTAAAATAATAAATTTGTAAATAATAAATATTGAGGAAATTTCGAACATACATATTTTAAAAGATTTAAATATATTTTGACCAAAGTATATATGAATACAAGACAAGTAAGTAATATTGTGTTTTAAATGTTTTTTTTCATTCTTGCTAAATAAGAAATTTGGTTTAAATTTTTTAAATAAATAATAATATTGGTTTCATACGCTGATTTGCTATCAATGAAGTAAATAGCTATGAATAGCTTGGAATTGCCTTAAATCCTAAGTCATGATTACATATACATAGGAAATTAAATATCTTGTATTACTTTAAAAGGAAGTTTGGCATTTTAAAAATATTAAATACATCAGCCTCCTATATTTTTAAAAAGTACTTAGAAGCTTGATTTTGAAAACACACTACACATTATAGCCTACCTATACACTAGAAGGGAGATGGGTTGAATCAAGTGCACCTAAGCATAATACCTTCGCAACCAAGTAAAAAGGGACTGTCCCTAGTACAGCTAGGAAGATTGAATGGAACATAGCTTAGCACATCCATCAAATAAGGAGCCTACACCTACGGGCTACAATAAATTACTTAGTAGAAAAGTATTGTACATTTTAGCATTGATTGGCACATGGCCGTGCACTTAAAAGGACTGAAGATACAAGTATGAAATGCCTTGACACAGTCTCTCCTTGCTAGCCTTTATGCAACCCTACAAACCTACCAGTTAGCCTACATTTTTATGTTCTTTTGTTAGCTATAAATGCACACCTAAGACTACACAAATCCCCCACAAAAATGCATTGTGCCATTCAGTAAAACTATAGAATTTGAGCAAGACAATGGTAGTGACCAAAGAAACCAAAATCTGGAAATGAAAACTTTCTTTTATGGGAACATGAACATAAAGATCTGGACGCAATAATGTGAGTAAATTCTTCCCATTTCTCATGCTGATTTATGTATACATATTGTGATGCTTGCAAGATAGATACATATTCTTAACTGTATTCTGTGTTTAGTAAATTGATTTCCTGGAACTAGAGTAACACAATCAGTGGCATATGTAACTAAATTCCCTTGTTTTTCGATTTTACATGCTTGTATGAATGAATTTGAAGTGGCTCTCATAACTGGACTAAAACCTGAAATTTACAAAAAAATAAATATGAATACAGTGAACACATATTATATGTGAGTAAACCTTTTACTTTATTTTTGCTTATGCGTATAGATATATAATGTATATATGAATGCTTAGATATGAATCTCATAGTGGACTAATATCTGAAACAGGGTAAATTTGAGTGCAAGTTTTCTTTTGCATTTGAATCTATTACGATAAGCCAAAATGTTATAATAGTCCCTACTCCGGGTCCTTACTTGTGCAATAGAATGAATTTCCTGTATTGTTTAAGTTGTACTTATTTTTAGAATACTATAATATATCGTTGGGTATTTTGTGTTACTACCACAATATAGTACTGACAGTTTAGCACCAATTAATGATGAAACCAATGGTGCTCGTTATCACAAGCAAAAAAATTGTTTGTTTTTTATCGCATGTCGGTACCTCTGACAATAGTAAGAGGTGAATAAAGTCAATAGTAAGACATGTAGTGAATCTCTCAGGTGGTAACATTACCAAGCAAAAAGAATCTCAATTCATGAAAAGAAAATGCATTCAGTTTGGCTGTGTTAACTGACAGCTTCTTTGATTTATCACATGAATTGAATTCTGAAGTGTGTGAGGATGGAGAGGTTGGTCTCTTTTTTGGATCAGAAACTAAGTATTATGTCAAACGTCTTAGTTGCATGGGTTTTTTCGTCTGGATGTGGTGTACTGAACAGACGCAAGGAAAGAAACAGACCAGAAAAAGAAAAATGAGGGGAAGCAATAACATACAACATGAAATGACCCGAACTTCCCCGATAAGGAAAGACCAGATTGAATTGAGGACAAGACAGATCATAACGCAAATAGAAGAACATTTCATTGTTAATTACAACAATTTCATCAGAATACAAGAATATACAGAGTATGAGTAAATATTACATAGAAAATATCAGAGATTTAAATTACATTTAAATACATCGCAGCGGAAATAATACAAAACACAACTAGAAGGAGATATACGGATACAGAGCTTTCCGGATATCATTCCAGCTGAAAATCAGGATCCTGTGAATATGAATCTGCAAAACCAAAACTACTAGCTGCCCATGTCAAAATAAGGGCACCCAAAGTTTAGGTTAAAACAATAAACTCCAGGTCAGTCATGTGACTGGTGTGAGAACTAAAATAGTTATTAATCTTTATTTTAAAGTTAGGTAAATCAAGGGACCACGCCATATAACACGGAACGGGTTTCCTCCCAAGAATACCAGTGCATAAAACAACAGCGCAATGTTAAATAAAGAAAAATGAAGCTATTATAAGACCCAGGTCCCATCACACAATGCAACACAAGCCGGAGGATAGGTTTTTACCTTATAATAGCCAAAGAATGCTTGATATGCTAAATTTCATGTTTTATTATTACTATAAGGGTATAGTGTCAAAACAATTTCAATCATAAATATCAATCATAGACGGCATGGGTATCATATATCATGTCGCCATACTAGGCTCTACAATAAAAATCGCAAAGTCACGTATTGGAAGTTGGATTTCCATCTGTGAACCGAGGCAAAAGATAGTCCTTTACCGATTCGAGACTCTTTAGCCCGAGCCTCAGGAACAGAACGCATCGTCCCTTAGGAGCCACAAGGCCAGTCCAGCGATGTGGATTAAAATGCCTAAACACTGTGTTTCCCCGCCCTTTGGGGTGTAAATGAGCCAAATGACTCTATTGGCTCCACACAGTCACCGATATATCCGAGGCGCCTCGCAACAGCAACAACCACACATGTGAAAATAATATAAATGTCAGGGCTGGTAGGTCACCGACACCACCCTAACTAGAAAGAAACGCATGCCCTCCCTGGCTCCTTCTCCCGTTTCTGGTTCACAACCGGGGTGTGAGGCTCGCGAATCAACGCTACACAAAGCTATGCCACACAGGCCGTGCTTTGATCATCAACCACAAGACTCTGCTTTTTAACAGGAGCCTTGATCATATTGCCACTTAGGCATGCCACACAGGCAATTCACTCCATGCGTTTGATATCCATCAATATATAACCTCTGAGCTCGTACGTCTCAGAGAAGGGCGTTAAGCAAGAGAATAAATTCTCCGCCGCTAAACAGATATATATTTAATAGAAATCAATAACACAGAATAAAATCCAATTCAGATACATAGTCCATTTACAAGTCCGTTCTGGGTCTGAACGAAACCGGAGGCACCTTGTACATCGCATATCCATCGATCTCGAAGTACGTCTGGACGATCACCAACTGATTCCCTCCTCTTGGGTGTACAGCCCAATCAAGATCATCAGTAAACACCCAAACAATATGAAGACCTCCGGTCTTCAACCACCGTCTTCATCCTCGACACCACGTCGAATCAGTTATTCAGAATGGGATAAACCCGGTCTTTCTGAATAACTTGCATATATAATAAACAAGTGTTACACAAACATAATATACGCCTCATTCCAATTCAGAATATTCTTTTATTCAAATATTCTTACACTTTGGGAAAGGTTCCCATTAATTTTATCAAAGATAAATTCTTTAAATTTATTCTTTAACCTCCTTTTGAATATCAATTCAAATTAGTCGGGATTAGCGAACCACACCGAAGTAATCATTTATTTTATTTCCTAATCCCAACCTATTCATCCCATGAAGTAAAACTGGTCATACTTCATATCTAACACCATGGTGTTATCGATAAATTCAGTTACCATTTCACATTCAAATCTAATTAAAGATTTAAATATCGCCTGGAGCAAAATTGTTGATACCCCATTCTCGATCACTTCAATCTAATTAAAGAATCATTAAAACTCCACTTAGTTTTAATCTTCCCAAAAATCACTTTTAATGATTGTTTAACTTGGGAAATCATATCCTGTCTTTAACTGGGTTAAAGAACCAATGTCATTTAAAACACGGTTCACTATAAACCCAAAATCACATTCCATTCCAATTCAATTATTGAAACATCTGGTTACTTTTAAAACCCTTTCAAATCCAATTTATTTATTTAAAAATAAATAAATTATTATTCTAGTTCAAAACTCGTTCATTTGATAAAAGTCTATTTTTATCTTTTCAAATTTGGAATTTTTCATCTCAATTCTTCACAAATCATTTCTTATTATTTTGCACAAATTATTACTATTTTTAATAATTTTATCAAGGCCCATATAGTCGAATTCCATCAACGGCCTTCGAACTGCACTTATAGTGACCTTTTCCAAATTTGATTTGGGCATAATTCCAAATCCAACTGTTAGATTTCAAATCTCTAATATTCATTAGAATGCTCTTTTCGATACAAACCCAACGGTTCCGGTTTTAGGAGAATCCGACGGTCGGATCTCCCGTAATATCCATTCGAATCCAATGGTCGAAATTCGCGAACTACTGTCGCGCAGCGCGTTCTATTCAGGCCATTTAATATATATAATATTTATATTATATATATTTCATCGATTTCCTTTTAAAACGTATTTTATAAATCATTTTAAATTCGTTTTCGAAATGATTTCAACTTCATATTAAATTTCGAATCAAAATTGAATATTCTACATTATCGATATACAAATGATAATATTTTCAAAACTTTATATTTTGAAATCACATTGTTTTCTATAATCGTTATAAAAACGAATATAATCGATATAAATATCGTTCGCGTCAAAATGGCGCATATCTAACCAACACGGCTTTATATATTTCAGTAATTTCGTTATTCTTTTCAACAAATGAATATTTTCTTCAACAAATGAATATATATTTTATTCAACACATGAATATATATTTTATTCAACACATGAATATATATTTTTAATCAACACATGAATTTATATTTCTATTCAACACATGAATTTATATTTTCTATTCAACACATGAATATTTATTTTTCTATTCAACACATGAATATTTATTTCTATTCAACACATGAATTTATATTTCTATTCAACACATGAATTTATATTTCTTTTCAAAATAAATTTCTCATCGTTATTATTTAAAATAATTCATTTTAAATATTCCATATTTACTAAAATTGCCAAAATAAATTTTTTAAATTGGCTCGGATTTTCGGGTTATTACACAACAACGTTTATACATTCACATGTAAAATGGACTTCGATTCAGGATTTCAAGAAGAACAAAAAAGAATATATATATATATATATATATATATATATATATATATATATATATACGCGCACACACACTTTAAAACAGAACACGATAAGGATTTGTGCAAATGAATGCACTGTGACTTGGTAGGAGGTGTTTTTGAGAAAGGGAGCGTAAGGCGCTAGACTGATTGGTCATAGGCAATGCTGAGAAGAGACATGACTTGTGGGCGGTGGCCTGAATGTCGCCGAGCGATTTCAGTGGCAATGCACGTGCACAGCAAAGCTTGTACACGGTTTTTGTGTGGTAGTTAAGTAAGGAAGGGAATTTTCATTTCCTGAAGTTAACATCAGAAACAAAAGAAAATATACAAAAGCTATATACGAGGAGAAAAGAAAGAACATATAGGAAAGGAGAAAGGAAAGGAGGAATGGGAAGGTTGTGGGCGCTTTATTGCCTGGAGCGAAAATGGAAAGAAACACGTTGGTTTGTATAAAAACTAAACGTAAAGGAAACCAAGAAGGAACGCAAGAACCATGGGGTGGCTAAGGGAGTAACAGAAGGAAATGATGGTTTGGCATTTCATTTTCTTTGTCTCGAACGTGTACAGGTGAGGGTGTATTGAATGATGTGTGGCATTTTGGGCTCAACCCATATAGGGAAAAAAAGTTTAAATTAAAAACCAAATGTATATAAAATAAATATAATGTACATTTTGTATATATTAATGTGTGTATATATATATAAACTTATATGAAGAAAATATGATCGAACAACTTGATACATGTTGGTACAATTGAATTGATCGAAGATGTGCATAATAACTCAACATAGTATCAAGTCTTATACAATTCAAGTTAAAATGAATTGGTCTATTATGTTATTAAAATTGATTTTTAATACTAAGTATCATTTAGATTTAATGGAACGTAAATTTTGTCGTGAATTGAATTAACACAAAAACCACTGATCAATAAAAATCTGTAAATGCTGTAAATACTGAATTGATTGCTCAATTTATTGATTGCTTTATTTAGTTTGTTTAATTACATGATTCGAAATTTTTTATATAATTTTATTGGCATCTGCTAGTAGAAATAAACACCGTTCCACTATATATTGGATTGACTGAATTGTTTGGACACCCTATTCGCAGAAATAAACACCGTTCTGCTATTACATCAATTTGCCTTATTTTATCAGTTAATATATGATGTTGAGATGTTATATTATCAATTAATAATATTGAATTGTATTTATATGATTGTTTGTGCAAATTGGGTAAATGACTTGAATGTCGTATGAACTGTTATATACCATTGGAGATGCTAAGCCGTTTTCTTTAAAGTAACTCGGAAATATACTCAGTTTTGATAATTGGATTTAGGTTGTTTTAAGAAAAAATTAAATAATTTATTTTTAGTTTATTTATGTTATTAATAAATTCGAAAAGGGAATTGATTGAAATTAGTTAATCAGTTATTTGATATAAATCAACTGTTTAAAAGGGAATTTATTATTAATATATTTAATAGAAATGGTTCCGACAAATGATAACTTACTAATATTCTATAAATGCTAATTGATATTTAATGAACGGTTTAGATAAATTAATGGTGCAGTTAAATAAAAGGTTAAATTTTGATAAACCATCTAAGATAATGTTAATCTCTGAATTTAAGTAAGTTATGAAGATAATATAATTATCAAAAGAAAGGGAATCTTGTCGATTATTTGGATTAAATTCCCGATTTAATATTTAACTTGATCAATGGTTTAAAGCAAAGACATTGTCTTGAAATGGTTTAAGATTCTGAAATCAATTGGATTTACAAATGTTGGTTTATCAAATATTTTGGGCATCAAACTTCTATGAATCTTGACGATATGAATGATTTTGACTCAACATATGAGAGGTAATTAAAATACCCCAACTTGGATGATTCCACAATTATCTGATAGATCATATTAGTTTGTGTTCAAAATAAGCGTTAGAGTTGAATATCGTCTTCGGTTATGAAATGGATATTCAAAAGTGAAATTATCACGTAAGATTAATAATAAGAGTTTTATTTCTTAATTATATTAATAATTATGTTTTCAAATCAATATGCATACCAGTTAATATTTGAATGTAAGATTATTTAAATAAGACTTAGCAAATCCAATGGAATAAATTTGTTTATTTTTTATTTGATAGTTAAAGAACCGACTATCAAATATGGACCTTATTGTTATCATTCGAAGAGACCGGAATCTAAATTCCACTTCGATTCAATATATAAATTACGAATCAGAGATTATTGAAGACCATTGAAGACGGAGTATTGCAAGGGCTATTCTATAATCCTAGGTAGAAATTTCCTAATATGGATTTACAGAATAATGCTTTTGGTTTGTCCAGTCCAAAGACAACTTGTATGGACGAGTATCTGACAGAGTATGCCTAATAAATGGCGTAAGTTGATCTCTTCAAACATATTTACGTTTGGTGGTGGAGGAATTCATTTCTCTTAGCTTTATACCCGTGGTATTTCTGGGGATATCAATTTGTGATTTGGCGGGTTTGACGATGTGGCATTCAAAGTGAATGAAGTCGTTTATATCCAAGGGTAAGTTCAGCCTCAAGCCTCACAACCGGGAAATGACAAAAATCGGGCAGGCAGCATGGCTATGTGGGTCGCTCCCATTGGGGTGTATTATCACCTATCTAGAGAAATTCCTTTTGCTTCTTAAATCTTTCAATGTTGCCCCTTTCGGGAAACGGTGGGTAGCTCCCAACTGTTACTGACAATATATTCGATACACTCAAGCGAAATGAGTGGTCGGTCATGTGTGGGCCAGGTTGCAAGACGTTCTTGTTGAACTCAGTGTATTCGCCTCTAGAGATACACTATCGGAAGGAGGTTCCATACCTTGTCATAATCTGACTCCAATCTCCAATAAGCGCCCACGGTTTTGATTGTATACTATATATGTGGAGCATGAAATGCAAGCGTTCTACTAGATTGATATTTATTTGTATTTAGACACTATTATAATATCAGGATAAGATATTGATTTCAAAATGCTTTGGGTTATCGTAAGGTAAGAACCATCCATGGTTATGTGTGGATCGGTCTTTTGATTATCTTTTCTTTCAAAACGTTTTTAAAAGTTAAACAAATAGTTCTGTATTCTCATAAAAGAAAAACCCGTTCCGTTTTTATGGCATGATCTTATGAGATATCCTATATTAATCAAGCTATTTTAAAAATTGTTTACTTACACTTGTCCCATGATTGACCCAGAGTTTATTTTCTATGTTTTCCCTAAACTCTTGGGTGCCCAAATTTGTACGGGCAGTCCAATAGTTCAGGATTTTACAGATTCATCGAAAGGAGTTTGGAGCAGGAGGCTTCGATGTTATATGTTTAGAGTTTTATTCTGCTGTGTTGTATATTTAATGTACTCTGATGATGTAAGTAAGTAAAAATACAGTTTGTAATTAAAGGTGATTATTTATATACCATATTTTATTCCACTACGATTGTGAGACTTGTTATCGTTCAGTCCTATCTTCTATTCTAATTTCTCTATCTCTCTTTTTATCATCCTCTAGCTTCTTTTTATTAATGATTTATATTTATGTGCAATTTGGGTTGGACGTAAGTTATATTCAGTCAGCTCAAATGGTACAGATTTGTAGGTCGTTACACTTGGTATCAGAGCTGAAGGTTGAGTAGTAACCTTAGCTCTATGGCGTAACTCGATAGAGATGAGGTTAGCAATACCCGAGATTGAGTTTGAGTGTATATATATGAGCGCGTATTTGTTAATTGATATAAAAACTATTTTTATATAGTGTTGATTGGTTTGTCAAGTAATTTAAAGAATCTTGTCGATACAGGGTGCACACTGTATCGAAAAGTGTTTATAAACTCTTGAACAGAGTAACTCGACACAGTATTGTTCAAAAAAATTGAGTAAATGAAATAATTTTATTCAAAATTATATTTTTACACAAAAAGAATTATTTTCTGGAATTATTATAAATGGCTATGTTGGTTACTATTATAATCAAATAGGATTATAAGAATTGAACTGGTTAAATTAAACCAAATTGAATTTGTATACATGGAAGAATTGTTTGAGTAAAACAAAATGTTTGTGAAAAATAAAAGGTTATGAATATACAATAGAATTAAGAGTTATGATTTCAAATTAATTTGGAGGAAAACCGAAAATTTGGATTCAGAATTTGAAAAGTTAACTGGAGTTAAAAAAATGGGAACCTAACTGGAAATTTGTTGAGTTAGATGATGTTATGAGTATTAATCTGATGTTGATTTCAGTCCTCGGGGTTGATACTTAGACCGCTATTTTCGTACCAATTTACGGTCAGGGACCGATGAATGGTGAAGAATAACAACAAATGGAAATGTTTTCAGACCATAGTAACAGATATTTCTAGTTATAAAGATGATGGTGATAAATAACCAATTGTTTATGTTTCTATTGATATTTTGGATGCTTTTCTTGTTGTGATTGCTAGAGGATGACCAATGTGTGTGCATAAGTCTATAACTATAAATATAACTAGAATCATTTCGTTACTCTTTAATTTCGGGGACGAAATGAAGATGCGTGTACATGCTTAGTATAGTACACATGGATCATGTAATTTGATGAACAAAACTTAAGTATGAAATAAGAGCTAATCATAGAACTATATAAAGCAGTAGAAGCAGCAAAATAGAAAAAATCACACCAGGAATTTTTATACTGGTTCAGAGCACCGTCCTACATCCAATCCCAGACTTCTATCTGGATTTTCACTAACAACCACCTCACTTCACTCAGAGGAACAGGTATACAACGCCCGAGCAGACGAACGGGATTTAATGCCTCTAATAACACCAAGGACTTCAACACTTGCCTCTTACAACACCTAGGACTTCATCAAAGATGAATATATTTGTTGTTGACAATATATGTTCTTGGTAACACAAATTTGTCAGCTGTGGTACAACCTTCCTATAATCTTATCCTCAAATAGAATATTTGTGTATATGAAGATTTAGAAGCGGATATCGTATTGAATCAAAAGAATATTAAATAGATTCTAGGATTCAAACGATATTATATTGAATATGAGCGATTGAGCACTTGAGAGTATAGAAATGAGATCAAGAATATAGATAGCAGTAAGTCAAGTTAGTATGATAGAAATCAATGATATAAATGTTGATTTTATTATGTTTATATAAAGAATAAACAGTTATAACCCTTTGTGAGAAGTTACAAACAATGGTCATGATTGTTGGTGAAGATAAAGAGAAGCAACCATTAAAGAAATGGAAGTGTCTATTTGAAAGGTTGCTTTCTAGAAGAAAACGGTCAACAGGTTAAAAAGGACGAGTAGACAGGAATTTGAATATATATACATTATATTTATGTGTACAAGTTTATTGAGCAAACTGGGCCGAAACGGTCGACTGATGGAAATCCAGGCTATCGACCGGTTTTACTCAGAGTGCACAGTTAATGTGTACACATGTATATTTGTGTATATATATATATATATTGATAACCTTGAGGTATGTGGTTATTTGAGGATAGATTTTAGCATGAGTACTACTACTAAAACACCAAATAATCAATCTCTAATGTAAAATACCATATGTAGCTCTTTGTGTCTCTTCAAACCAATGAATATTGTAACACCCCACGTCCACTAATGTCACTCACTAAGGGAATGCATTAACTTTCATGGAGTATGTAACAGCCCGCATTTTACGTATCGGAAGATCGTAAAATATTTTTATTTTATCCTCCGAGGGCTGGATCATTCTCATCTTTTAAAATGTTGCTTATGGGGATGTGTGACATGTCCATAATTTTTACCGATTTTGTTTGTGACCATTTTTCCCCTGTCAGTCTTGTACTGGGCATAACTTTTGACTCAGCTCGAATCAGAGGGTGAGACCTGTGCCATTGGAAATGAATTGATGATTCCCTTTCCGTAGAGTGGTTACATTAAGGATTTGGTTCAGTGGTTTGGGAGAAATCGATGTTTTAAGGTTTTTCAGTTGGCTGTTCAGGTTTTGGAAGGCTAATGGGCTGATTTGGAGAAGGCCCATTAGGGGGTTGGTGGAGGCTATAAATAGGGGGTAAGGGATATGGAGAAAGGTTGGCATTTTCCATTCTCTTATGGGGAGGCTTTGATCTCCTTCTTCCTCTAACATCTTTCCACCATTAAAATTCAAAAATCCAAGGAGGGAAATCGAAGATCTACACCATAAGAGGCTAGATCTACATCGTTTCAAGGGCGAATTCATCGGATTGAGGAGTTTGTTTCGAAGTGTTCGCTGTCCGGATTATTTTTTCATTTTTTTTGCATCGATTTGAAGAATTGGTGAGTGATTTACATCTCTCATTCGGATTCATGCAAGTATATGGGTTTTAGGATGTTAATTTCATCATTTCCATGTTATTTTCCTTAGATCCACACCATGCTAAGTCCATTTTATATATGAATCGCCTTAGGATTTGATCTAGATAATTTAAATGGTTAATTTTATGATTTTTCTCAAGATTATGCAAGTTAGATCTATATTTGTGTTTATATGTTCAATTATCATGTTTTTGGGAAATTTATGTGTTTTGATGGAAATTGTTAGATTGGTGATATTGTTGGTTGCATAACATGTTTGTGGTTGCGTTTGGATGAATTGGATGAGCCGGTTTCGTCGAATTCGTCGTTTGGCGAAGTTTTGGTCGAAATCGGAGTCGATTTGGAGATGTGCAGGTTTCTGGTCGTCCTGGAGTTGGTCGGGTCGGTCTGGAATGAGGTGGTCGGTCAAAGTATGGCTTGGGAAGCAAGTCAGGGAGCTGGTCGGTTTAAGCTGGTCGGTCCAGAAGGAGCAGAAGTGTTTCTGGTCGGTTTCAGATGGTGGCATTCTGGTTGGTTTTACTGGAAGCAAATCCTAGTCGCTCTGAAGGAGCTGGTCGTTCAGGTGGAGCAAAATCTGGTCGGTCTTGACGGGTCGATCCAAAGCTGGTCGGTCCCAAGGAGGTCGAGTCGATCCAAAGCTGCAAGGAGGTCGAGTCGATCCAAAGCTGCATGGAGGCAGGTCGCTCTGGAGCTGGTCGCTCTAGAATCCTGGTCGTTCGGGAATTATGGTTGCTCTGGAATCCTGGTGGCTCTGGAATCTTGGTCGCTCTGGAGCTGGTTGCTCTAGAGGAGCTGGTCGGTCAGATGGGGTAAATCTTGGTCGGTCAGTTGGAAGCATATTCTGGTCGGTCCCAAGGGGGTGGGTCGGTCCAAGGATGCAGGGAGGCGGGTCGGTCCTGGAGTTGGTCGGGTCGGTCCTACCCTGGTTGGTTAAAATGGAGGGAATTTCAGCAGCGCTTTTTAATGCTGTGGTGAATGGCCTATGTGTTGTCGTTGGCTTTCTCTAGCAAGTTGATATGATGCTATGGATTGTTTTGATCCTTATGATTGATGCTTACTTCGGATCAAAGGTAGTGCTAACTTCGAGGTGGTTCAAGTAGGAAGGCTCGAAGTGGTGAATGTGTTCGTTGATCAAGGCGGATCAACGAATGTAGTGACAACTCTAAAGTGTCTTGAGTTGGGTGATGAGGATTGCTCTATGGTGTTCTGAGCATGACAACCCTAAAGTGTCCTGAGTTGGTGAACAGTCGCGATTGATAGCGATTGGAGATGCGAAGGCCAATAGATTATCGTTATTATGGGTTCTAGCGGGCTCAGAGCAAGGGTTATACGATTTCGTTGTATGGTCGAATACCCTGGGTTTCGTTGTATGGCCTGGAATACATTTCGTTGTATGGTGTATGGAGTTTCGCTAGAACCGGGGTTTCGAGTATGGCCCTTGACGGATGGCAATATGGGCTAGTCATACGATAACGATGGTTTCGAGGCAGGATTGGCGGTGATAGCCAGAGTCAGACATGGATGATTGGTTGTTCTGTTTGTACTATCTCACATAGATTATCCAAAGTCGAGGGAGATGTTCTTTGAGTGCTTAAGTGATATTGGTCTAGGCCTCTGGCGAGAGTACTTGAGGAATGTTAAACTCGATTAGGGTTGTCTGTGTGAGACCTATATAATATGGATGTCATGTGTGTTATGTATGATTTAATGGGTGTTCTGGTTTCTATGGATGAATGGTTGAAATGCTTGGTGTAAAGGCTATCACTGTCCGATGTGGGGAAGATAAGGTTGAGTTCTTCTCTGGTGATGTGGGTAGATAAGTTGTTCATTTACCCATTCTCATATACTTTCTTGTTGAAGTTTTTTAGCTGTATTATCGCTCACTAAGACTATTGTCTGACTCAAGGTTTTATGTCTCCTCTTATTACCTTGGGTTGTTCATCCGGTTGTGGATGGGCAGACTAAGTAGCAGGTTACAGGTAATGGAGCTTACTGATACGAGGAAGCTGAGCGATGACGAGCAGGAGGCTGGCGTACCAGTTTTATTACTATCTAGTATTTCTGGTTCCGCTGCTTGAGTTGCTTGAGAGCTGTAGTGAGGCCTTATGTACAAACTTTGATATCAGTTGGATAATCTTTCTGGATGTTGAGAAAGTTTCAAAAGTTTGCTATATGATACCTCATTACTATTACCTGTTGTATATGTTCTATTATATTTTATCCATGCGCTGTGAGTTCTACGACAGGTTTCGATGTGTTTACCTACTCTGATGATCGTCCATAGCAGCCTGACACACCTTTTAGTATATTATTCCTCTTGTTTAGTGCGGGGGTTATGGGCGGTCGTCACATTTGGTATCAGAGCTCTGGTCAACGATTTTGGCCAAAGTTCAAAGACGTAATTACGTATGAGAGGCGTATTTGTAGATTTCAGTTGGATGTTTACTATATATATTAGCATATATAGTAGTAGCAGTTGTATTCTTTTAGCAGTTTTCTTGGAAGTGGCTAACTATTCTAAATTGCAGACTTAGAATGAGTAGACGGCCATCAAGACACGCTGCTAGGGGAGCTAATACTGGAGGGGGAAATGGTGATGAACCAGATTACCCGGCCATGTTTGAAGCCATGGCAGAAGCAATTATGCGAAGGGTACCCGCTCCAGTGGCGGCTACGGTAGATGTAGGGGTGCGAGTTCCTAGAATAGATTTTGCAAAGATGTGCAAGGACTTTATATCTCTAGGAGGGAAACCATTCAAGGGAACTGAACCAGCTGAAGAGGTTCAGAGATGGATGGATTCATGTGTTCGAATCTTTGGAGACTTAGGTATTGAGGATGCAATGAAGAGAAAGCTTGCATCAAGGCAGCTTCAGAGTAGAGCCATGGAATGGTGGAATTCCGTTATACTCGAGACTCCGAAAGAGGAGATTTCATGGGAGCAATTCCAAGCTAAGTTTGAAGCAAAATTTATCTCCACTGCTCAGAAGTCCGTTCTCTTCAAGAAGTTCGTAGAGTTGAAGCAGAATGGCAGATCAGTGCTTGACTACATTTCTGATTTTGAAGCTTTATCTAGATATGCTCGTTCATACATTGATAAACCCTATCAAAAGAACGAGAAGTTTGTCTTGGGTTTGGATGCTTATATTGGGAATCCACTGGTGGACCATCTTGATGATTCATTTGAGAAGATTGTGGAAAAAGCTATTCGCCATGAAAGCTTGTTTCCCAAGGAAGCAAATGTTGTCGCTGCAACTAAAGGAGATCAGAAACCACAGCCGGGTGGTGATAACAATAAGAAGAAGAGGCAGCAACAACTGGAAGGGGAAAGTGGACAGAAGAAGCAAAAGGGTGAAGTGACTTGCTATAACTGCTGGCAGAAAGGCCATTTTGCTAACGAGTGCAAGAGTCCCAAGGCTGAGAAGAAGTGCTTTAAGTGTGGAAAGTCTGGACATGAGAAGAAAGATTGTCCGGAAGTAGCTAAGGGAAACCAGATCGTGAAGGCTTATGCTTTGGAAGCCGTGCCGTCTTCTTCGAGGGGTCCGACTGTTGAAGAGAAAGGAAAGAGTGTCGTGGTGCAAGGTACTCTTTCCGTTAAAAGTGTTTCAGTTCGAGTGTTGTTCGACACTGCAGCTTTGCGCTCATTTGTTCGTTATGAGCATGTGTGTCGCTTGGGTTTGAAACCCGAGATGCGTGATAGGCCAATCCAGCTGAGGGTTCATCTAGTTTGTGTATGTTTGGCATGCTCTTGCTTTGTCGAGTCATGGTTGTCTTTGCGATGATCTCCGCTGGATTTGGGATCATATTGGGCATAGTTTGGCTCAAGAAGTATGCGGCAAGGGTGAATTGCGATAAGCTAGAGGTGAGGGTCGGGGATGTGGAAGGGCGAAAGGTGTTGATTAGATGTAAGCACGAAGACGGGGTCTTCGTGAGTTATCTATATTCGCTTGGGATTTCACAGGGAGACCCATCATCAGTGCTGATCGCTAATGAGTATGTAGATGTCTTTGACAAGGTCAAAGGGTTGCCGCCGCATCGTGAGATGAGTTTAGGATCGTTTTGATCGAGGGGGCTAGGTCTATCGTTTTACCTCTTAGGCGGATGGCGCCTAAGGAATAGCAAGAGTTAGAGGTGCGAGTTCGCGATCTTTTGGAGAAAGGATTCATTCGGAGGAGTATTTCCGAATGGGGTGGTTTCTCCAGGGTAGTATAAAACCTAGAGGTTGAGTCCGTAGTTACGAGACCTCGTAAGCTGCTTCGTGTTTGAGAGGAACAACACGAAATAGCTTAGGAGGTATACGGTCATGTTGTTGATAGAATTCCGCGTGCTAGGATAAGACTATGGATGCATGGATTGATAGTTGCTAGTTTGGATGATAGAATTGGCTTCACATGGATGATAGGCATGCAGAATTGTTGAGGTTGCTTGTGTTTGTTTGGAATTTCGGGGGCGAAATTCTTAAGGAGGGGAGAATGTAACAGCCCGCATTTTACGTATCAGAAGATCGTAAAATATTTTTATTTTATCCTCCGAGGGCTGGATCATTCTCATCTTTTAAAATGTTGCTTATGGGGATGTGTGACATGTCCATAATTTTTACCGATTTTGTTTGTGACCATTTTTCCCCTGTCAGTCTTGTACTGGGCATAACTTTTGACTCAGGTCGAATCAGAGGGTGAGACCTGTGCCATTGGAAAGGAATTGATGATTCCCTTTCCGTAGAGTGGTTACATTAAGGATTTGGTTCAGCGGTTTGGGAGAAATCGCTGTTTTAAGGTTTTTCAGTTGGCTGTTCAGGTTTTGGAAGGCTAATGGGCTGATTTGGAGAAGGCCCATTAGGGGGTTGGTGGAGGCTATAAATAGGGGGTAAGGGATATGGAGAAAGGTTGGCATTTTCCATTCTCTTATGGGGAGGGTTTGATCTCCTTCTTCCTCTAACATCTTTCCACCATTAAAATTCCAAAATCCAAGGAGGGAAATCGAAGATCTACACCATAAGAGGCTAGATCTACATCGTTTCAAGGGAGAATTCATCGGATTGAGGAGTTTGATTCGAAGTGTTCGCTGTCCGGATTGTTTTTTCATTGTTTTTGCATCGATTTGAAGAATTGGTGAGTGATTTACATCTCTCATTCGGATTCATGCAAGTATATGGGTTTTAGGATGTTAATTTCATCATTTCCATGTTATTTTCCTAAGATCCACACCATGCTAAGTCCATTTTATATATGAATCACCTTAGGATCTGATCTAGATAATTTAAATGGTTAATTTTATGATTTTTCTCAAGATTATGCAAGTTAGATCTATATTTGTGTTCATATGTTCAATTATCATGTTTTTGGGAAATTTATGTGTTTTGATGGAAATTGTTAGATTTGTGATATTGTTGGTTGCATAACATGTTTGTGGTTGCGTTTGGATGAATTGGATGAGCCGGTTTCGTCGAATTCGTCGTTTGGCGAAGTTTTGGTCAAAATCGGAGTCGATTTGGAGATGTGCAGGTTTCTGGTCGTCCTGGAGTTGGTCGGGTCGGTCTGGAATGAGGTGGTCGGTCAAAGTATGGCTTGGGAAGCAAGTCAGGGAGCTGGTCGGTTTAAGCTGGTCGGTCCAGAAGGAGCAGAAGTGTTTCTGGTCGGTTTCAGATGGTGGCATTCTGGTTGGTTTTACTGGAAGCAAATCCTGGTCGCTCTGAAGGAGCTGGTCGGTCAGGTGGAGCAAAATCTGGTCGGTCTTGACGGGCCGATCCAAAGCTGGTCGGTCCTAAGGAGGTCGAGTCGATCCAAAGCTGCAAGGAGGTCGAGTCGATCCAAAGCTGCATGGAGGCAGGTCGCTCTGGAGCTGGTCGCTCTAGAATCCTGGTCGTTCGGGAATTATGGTTGCTCTGGAATCCTGGTGGCTCTGGAATCTTGGTCGCTCTGGAGCTGGTCGCTCTAGAGGAGCTGGTCGGTCAGATGGGGTAAATCTTGGTCGGTCAGGTGGAAGCATATTCTGGTCGGTCCCAAGGGGGTGGGTCGGTCCAAGGATGCAGGGAGGCGGGTCGGTCCTGGAGTTGGTCGGGTCGGTCCTACCCTGGTTGGTTAAAATGGAGGGAATTTCAGCAGCGCTTTTTAATGCTGTGGTGAATGGCCTATGTGCTGTCGTTGGCTTTCTCTAGCAAGTTGATATGATGCTATGGATTGTTTTGATCCTTATGATTGATGCTTACTTCGGATCAAAGGTAGTGCTAACTTCGAGGTGGTTCAAGTAGGAAGGCTCGAAGTGGTGAATGTGTTCGTTGATCAAGGTGGATCAACGAATGTAGTGACAACTCTAAAGTGTCTTGAGTTGGGTGATGAGGATTGCTCTATGGTGTTCTGAGCATGACAACTCTAAAGTGTCCTGAGTTGGTGAACAGTCGCGATTGATAGCGATTGGAGATGCGAAGGCCGAGAGATTATCGTTATCATGGGTTCTAGCGGGCTTAGAGCAAGGGTTATACGATTTCGTTGTATGGTCGAATACCCTGGGTTTCGTTGTATGGCCTGGAATACATTTCGTTGTATGGTGTATGGAGTTTCGCTAGAACCGGGGTTTCGAGTATGGCCCTTGACGGATGGCAATATGGGCTAGTCATACGATAACGATGGTTTCGAGGCAGGATTGGCGGTGATAGCCAGAGTCAGTCATGGATGATTGGTTGTTCTGTTTGTACTATCTCACATAGATTATCCAAAGTCGAGGGAGATGTTCTTTGAGTGCTTAAGTGATATTGGTCTAGGCCTCTGGCGAGAGTACTTGAGGAATGTTAAACTCGATTAGGGTTGTCTGTGTGAGACCTATATAATCTGGATGTCATGTGTGTTATGTATGATTGAATGGGTGTTCTGGTTTCTATGGATGAATGGTTGAAATGCTTGGTGTAAAGGCTATCACTGTCCGATGTGGGGAAGATAAGGTTGAGTTCTTCTCTGGTGATGTGGGTAGATAAGTTGTTCATTTACCCATTCTCATATACTTTCTTGTTGAAGTTTGTTAGCTTTATTATCGCTCACTAAGACTATTGTCTGACTCAAGGTTTTATGTCTCCTCTTATTACCTTGGGTTGTTCATCCGGTTGTGGATGGGCAGACTAAGTAGCAGGTTACAGGTAATGGAGCTAAGTGATATGAGGAAGCTGAGCGATGACGAGCAGGAGGCTGGCGTACCAGTTTTATTACTGTCTAGTATTTCTGGTTCCGCTGCTTGAGTTGCTTGAGAGCTGTAGTGAGGCCTTATGTACAAACTTTGATATCAGTTGGATAATCTTTCTGGATGTTGAGAAAGTTTCAAAAGTTTGCTATATGATACCTCATTACTATTACCTGTTGTATATGTTCTACTATATTTTATCCATGCGCTGTGAGTTCTACGACAGGTTTCGATGTGTTTACCTACTCTGATGATCGTCCATAGCAGCCTGACACACCTTTTAGTATATTATTCCTCTTGTTTAGTGCGGGGGTTATGGGCGGTCGTCACAGAGTATTATAGGAGTATAGAACATAATATTATAAGACATATATATATATAATGGTACTTAAGAATATTCAAAATTTATTCATTGCAGCGGAAAAGCAAAACATGTTTGGTTACAACATCAAAACCACCTACTAGAGTCAAGTACACAAATATCCATCTTGTACAAAATTATTATCAGAGTACATAAAAGTAAAACCATAATCCCACTCAAAATAAGCATAATGAAAAAGAGATAAAGTTGAGCATTACTTTTAACACTTCCAAGCACTTCAAGAAGAAAGGAATCCTAGTCAAGCTTCACTATTCCCACCCTGAGGACCTTAGGGGGGAAGAAAGAAAAGAGGCAGAACAAAAAGGGTCAGACATACGTCTGGCGAGTCCAGTGACTTTAATTTTATAATTAGTAAAGTAACAGGATAAGGACATAAGCTGGATATAAGAAAAGACTGTAACATAAGCAAGTATGACAAGGTGAACAAGATATAATGTTGATTGCGCTTCTAATCACTATAAGACATTTCCTACACCGCACCAATGTTAATTTCACTGCACCATTACTAGTCCCATACTGAAAGTTGATCCCATTTACTAATCATAATAATAATGGTAGTTTCGTGTACTCCTAGGTGCTGTCATAGGTGTTGCCTGCACCTATCTCCACTAGTTGTACCCACTACCCTCCCCACTTGATCGGCTCCCTAACTCGTAAATACCCGTGCTAGTCCCATAGTAGGGTGTATCACTCCCTAAAGTGGCAACCCGATACTACTAAAAATGCATGGCTTATACCTATACGATGCAACAACGTCTTACCTACTAGCCAGGACACACACACGTACATGACCCCGTTGGACTTGCATTGCCATCGCTAACTCTTTATTGACCTCTTACAATCAAACCCAGTAAGCGTGTCCCGTCGTCGACCTAGTTCGAGCTCACATAGATACATAATGTGTTACTGGTTGAAAAGGGTCCACACACTTGGCACTAGCTTCCCTCCTAAGCTTGGTCCCCACTAGGAATTCCCACTTAACCCCTTCTTATTTCATGTCTTCTTACATGTTTCACCATGGTTAAGTGCTTCAAATTATATTTCACATGTCACCCATGTCACGCACTTAACCCCCATGTCTTACTACATGCCTTATCTTGGTTAAGTGTTTATTAATTCATTATGACCGTAATCTTGCAAGACCTCCCACATTAGATTGCGGTCTTGCGGTTGCTGGATATGTCGGGCGGTTCCGGGCAGTCTTATACCGCAATCCAAATCTAACCTCGTGTATTTGCATTATTACATATCTAATTTCTTCTTTTGACCTCTCACATTAGATTACAAAGTTTCGGTTGCTGGATGTGTCGGGCGGTTCCGAGCAGTCTTATACCGCAATTCAAATCTAACCTTGTGTCCTAGGCGTTCATTGTCACTTTCTCAATTCATGTCCCCAATTTCAAATCTTGGACAATAATATATAAACCCATAATTTCCAATCTAAATCGTGTTCATAATTTTAATCCAATTTGTGTCCATAATTTCTTGTAAACAATTTGTACCAATTCATGCCCCAAATCAGTTACATGATTTCAAGTCTTTTTATGCCCAACTGCATATTATTCAATAATTTCCCTAAACTTTTTCCACAACGTTCCCACGTCATTCGTACGTATAATAATATGTTAGGCTCGCAGTTAGCCTAATCTCATAAAAAGGAAAAGAAGAGAAGAGGGGAAAGAACCATGACATCAAGACTGGCATAAAAATAAGCATAAGAAGCATGAACTATCATAGAACATCAAAATTGATCTAATTAGGCATATGAACTGGCATAGAGCAACAAAATAGATCTAATTATCATATGGAACATAAACTGACATAGGAAAATAAAATAGATCCAATTAGCATTTGGAATATAAACAGGCATAGAACAATAAGATAGATCCAATAAGGCATATGGAACATGAACTTTAGGTATGAATCTAAAAGATAAGAATTCACCAAACATGATATGATTCATCTTACAGGCATGTTCATATAGTCAATTCACAAACTTATCACAATTACTTTTAATTAATTATATGTGAAAGTAACATGGACTCACAGCGGTTGAAGACAAAATAGATCTGAATTCTGTATTCTGAATTTGAGTAGCTAAACCGTTGTTGTAGAATTTGATTCTTATCTTCCAATATGAATATCTATTCCTATTTTCTTTAGTGTAGAAGAAAGACTAGTTTAGGTTGTGGTAGCATGGAGGCGTATGAATTAGTGTAATGAAATTAAGGTTAGGTCTAGGTGTGTTTATATAGGTGTATTAGGTGAATTAGGGCCTTTAGATTAGGTTAGGATCCATCTAAACCATCCAAACCAGAATAACACATCACCCTGCCAATCAGAGAACGCCACATAAGCCAAAATTCTCCAAAATTCATTACTTCCCAGATCTGGCCGATGGGGTCGACCCCTACAGGGGGGTCGACACATATGTCGACACCCCTATAGGGGAGTCGAAACCTATGTCGACTCCCCTAGAGGGGTCGACACCCTAGAGCGGGATAATTCCCGCCTATCCGCTTCTTGCTGATTTGAATTTCGAATTTGATTTTAACTATTATTTTAATTCTGGTTTAAACTAAAATCTTTTAAGCTCCATAACTTCTTCATACTGTATCCGTTTTACGCAAACTCAGACTTTACCTCAAGAAGAATTCCGAGACGAACGCAATGGCGCAACCCATTTCCCTTAATTTTTCTTATAAAAATTAAGTATTCTTTAATTTGTAAATTTTATTTTTATAAAGTTACGGGGTGTTACAAATATCTTATTTTTGTCGATCATAGCTTATCTCTTTGTCAGAAATCAAAACTCTATGAAATCCTTGACTCAACATTCTCCCCCTTTTTGATTGATGACAATATAGCCCTGAATCTCCCCCTGTATATGATCTCCCCATGAAATTTTGCTTGTATATAAACTACATTTTCCTGCATATACATTGTTAGTACCACTTTCTCCCCCTTTGTCATCGACAAAAATGAGTTGCAAAATAAATAAATAAGTGAGGATGTAAATGATACTAAGCAACATAAACTAATACCATAAGTTATGCCATGAGTCAAAAATATGATCATACACACAAAAGTCTAATACAAATATAAAAAGGCAATATTTAGATACACGTGCCAGATCAAGTCCTAAAGAAAAATAAAGTCATAAGTGCATAGGAAGAAATGAACTAAGAAATAAACTAAGAAGATTCGGATTTCCTCTTGTCTTCGTCTTCTTCTTCTTCTTCTTCAATAATTTGAGTTTTCGACAACCACATCCACGGCTAGTTTCTGAGCTTGTACCTTTCTCTGAAGATATCCAAGCAAAGTAGGAGGAGTTGGATGTTTGCCAGGGTCTTGAGCTTGCATAGAAGATGATGCACCACGCGACATTGCTTCCCATAGATTTGCGAAGAAAGACTTAATTTTGTTAAAGTGTTTTTCATTCTTTGTATCCATTCGTTTAAGTCTTTCTTCGAATAGAAATTGATTGCGAGCAATGGTGGTAAGGGAGTCCTTTGTAGAAGAAGACGATTGTAGAAGTTTAACTTCTTCAGATTTTGGGTTGGATGATCGTGATGAAGTTCCTTGGTGTCCTTGTTCCTTCCATTGTTCAAAAGGAATAATATTGAAGTATGGACCGGGAAGCTTCATCCGTTTAATCGATGGCTTTGTTTATGCACTTTGGCCTTGAAACAGACGACTCAGGAGGTCTAATGCCACAATCAGGCAATAGGCGCATGATATATTCGTTATAGAACAAATGTTGCCTAGGATAGTCATTTACTTGCAAAATCTTATCAAACATCATACCTATCCAATTGATACGAATACCCCCATAGATTGCATATAATGCATTGAAATTTTCTTTATTGACGGCATCAAAATTTCCTATTCTTGGTAATAGAGAGTGCATAAGGGTGTGATGAAGAACTCTTGCAGTAGGTTAACCAATGGATTTTGTGCTATCCTTGTCATCTTCAATGAATTGACGACTAATTTGATCACGGACATGGATATTGCAAAAATTACTTGAGAATTTTTTACCTAAAAAGGAAGAACCAAGAACAGTTGCCATTCTTTCACAAGAGATAAACACCTGTTTGCCACATACAACTGACCAAAGGCATTATGTGGAATTTTCAGGCTTGTATTTCTCTAAATTTAGGTTGGCATAGAATAATTTGATCATAACATGGTTAATTTCCATAATATTTTGATCATAATCAATGACGGTTTCAATATCAGAGCTCTTTGCTAAACTAAGAACATGATAACTAGAGAAATCGGAGAATGTAACAAGCGAACCCGGATAAATTGTGAAATCTTTCATCTCCTTCCACCTTTTGACAGCAATTGGATCAACTAACCACTTCTTTACTGAAATATCAATAGGTTGTAGTTCAAAAGTTGAGGATTTTTTTCGATTTCTTTTGAGGAAGTGCCATTTGAATGATATTGATGGATCTGAAAGAAGAAAATTGAATTCTAGGGTTTCTGGAAAGTTTGGAGGAAGGAATGGTTTGAAAAAAAAATGAAGATGTGGAGTAGAGAAATGACCGTATGTCGACGTTAAAAAACAAAAATACGCGATACCAGTCGACCGCATTATTTTCATCGGTCGACCATTTTTAAACAGAAGCTAAAACAGTCGACTGGTGAAATTTGGCCGGTCGACTGGTGTACCTATAATCTGTTTTTCCTGTTTCTTGCTCTTATTTCTTAGTTTTAACGGTCCATATAATATTGAATATATTTAAATATGATATATATATATATATATATATTAGTATAAGATAAAAAAACAAGAGAATATAATCACAACATAAATTTTAATGAGAAGATGATGAATTGTGATCGGTAGAAACTTCTTTGATATCTTTTATAAGTGGTGTCCAAGGTGGCCAATTTTCTCTTGCTCCTTCGTTCCTACTATGGTTTCTTTCCCAATAATTCAGGCTTCTAGAGGATGAAGGCATGGTTGGCATAGGCTCGTGTACATTTTGTTTATTAGATCCATAAAAGAACATTGCCATTTTCTCTAAAAGAGATGGTCGATCCGAGGTCAGTCTTTGCTCGTAATGTAGTTGTCTTTGAAGATAAATTCGATGTTTTTGATAGTGATTAATCTCGTTGATCTTCTCTCTGGTGCGGGGTGAACAAAACAATGCTTTCTTTGCCCATTTTGAAGTTGGTGTATTTCCAGGAGTACGATTGCAGTAGTGTTGCTTTGATTTGTGTTTTGGAGTTTTGGGAGAGTAATACTCTTTCTGCTCAGAACTTATGACAGAAATATGGGATTTTTGAGCACACTCATCACATATATGTGCCATGATCAGTTTGGGAGATTAAAATGGAGAGAATAGCAAGTTTATATAGGTTTTTCTCTATCTATAAACTTGAGGCTAGGAATTACTAGGAATACTTGGCCGTAGAAGATTTAAAAGCTCATATTCAATTTTCCCAATATAACAATAGCCAAAAATAGTTAATGTTTTGAAAATATAAACCGAAAGTAAAAAAAAAGAACTTAAAAATATAACATCAGTGATAACATTACTTATCAAGATCTTTTCTGGATATAAGACCAAGCTCTCTATGCAACTTAATGAAACTAAGCTCACGTAGAGGCTTAGTAAAAATGTCCACTAGTTGACTATAAGTTTGGACATATTCGAGATATATATTTCCCTTTTCGATATTGTCCCTTAGAAAATGATTACGGATATCAATGTGTTTGGTTCGAGAGTGATTCACAGGATTTTTTGATAAGTTTATAGCACTGGTGTTATCACAATATATAATAGAATTTGATAAATGAATATCAAAATCTTGAAGTGTTTGTTGCATGTAAATTACTTGAGTACAAGCAAGAGCTGCTGATATATATTCAGCTTCACACGTTAATAGTGAAATACAATTATGTTTCTTACTGAACCAAGAGACAAGTGATTTTCAAATAAAATGGCACGTACCACTTGTACTCTTTCTATCCATTCGAGATCCTCCGAAATCAACATCATTATATGATACTAATTCGAATGGACATTCTTTTGGGTAGAAAAGACCGAAATCTCTGGTATTATTAAGATAACGAATTATACGTTTTACTGCTCGTAGATGTGATTCCTTTGGATCTGCTTGAAAACGTGCACATAGACAAACACTTATCATTATATTTGGACGACTGGCTATAAGATAAAGAATAGAACCAACCATGCTTTAGTATAATTTCTGGTCAACATTCTTACCATTTTCATCTTTTTCAAGATGTGTAGTTGTACTCATGGGAGTAGGTTTACCAGATGTGTTTTCTAATCCGAAGCGTTTGAAAATATTTCCACAGTATTTTTCTTGATTAATAAAAATACCGTTCGGAAGTTGTTTGATTTGAAGTCCAAGAAAATATGATAGTTCTCCCATATGAGACATTTCAAACTCTTTGGTCAAAATATTTACAAACTCTTTGCAGAGTTTATCGTTTGTTGAACCAAAGATAATGTCGTCTACAATCTGGATAACCAAAATATCTTTTCGAGAATGTATGATAAACAAAGTTTGATCGACTTTGCCTATTAGAAATCCTGAGTTAATAAGATAGCTATGTAGTCGTTCATAACAAACACGCGGTGCTTGTTTTAAACCATACAGAGCCTTCTTAAGTTTGTACACATAGTCAGGATATTTTTCATGTAAGAACAAAGGAGGTTGTTCGACATACACATTCTCTTTGATAAATCCATTTAGAAAAGCACTTTTGACATCCATCTGATAAAGTTTGAAATTGTGGTGACAAGCAAAAGATAATAAGATTCTAATAGCTTCTAGTCGAGCAACTGGTGCAAATGTTTCTTCATAATCGATACCTTCTTCCTGATTGTACCCTTGTGCTACTAATCTTCCTTTATTTCTGGTGATATTTCCTTGTTCGTTAGCCTTATAATTATAGACCCATTTAGTACCAATAACTGACTGACCAGTTGGTCTTAGAACAAGTTCCCAGACATCATTGCGCTCGAAATGATTTAGTTCTTCCTGCATGGCAATGATCCAATAGTCATCTGTAGCCGCCTCTTTTGGATTCTTAGGTTCGATATTTGAAAGAAATGCAACATGACCCATTTGATGGAGTTGACTCCTTGTTATGATTTGTTATGTTACTTCCCCGATTATATTTTGAACCGGATGATCTCTTAATATTCTTGGAGGAGATCGTATTCTTGGTGGAGATTGTAACTCACATGTTTGAAGAATATCCTCAACAATTATTTCTGAGTCAGAATCAACATTTGTGATGATTGGATTATCAGTGACTATAGTTTCATCATTATTGTGTATATTATGAGGGTGGTGATAAAATTTTCATCGAGTGAAACATGAAGTGATCCTTCAATAGTTCTGGTTCGTTTTTTAAATATACGATAGGCCTTGCTCCTTTTCGAATAACCGACAAATATTCCTTCATCGGCCTTTGGATCGAATTTTCCGAGCTGGTGTTTCGTATTTAAAATAAAGCACTTTGAACCAAAGACTTTGAAGTACGAGATATTAGGCTTTCTTTGATTAAATAATTCATAAGACGTATCCTTGGTGGGAGGTCGAATGGATACACGATTCAGAACATAACATGCAATTGCAATAGCTTCTGCCTAGAAATGTTTTGGTAAAGTGATTCCATTTAATAAAGTTCTTGCACATTCTCGTAAGGTCCGGTTTTTATGTTCTACAACCCCGTTTTGTTGTAGAGTTCTAGGAAATGAAAATTTATGATATATACCTTTCTTTGTAAAAAAATGTTCAAATTCATTATTTTCGAACTCTCCGCCATGATCACTTCTTATATTTTTAACTTTAGCCCTTTTGATTTCTGAATTCTCTAGATGAAAGATTTAAAATGTTCGAAAGTGTCACTTTTGGTTTTCAAGAAAATTGTCCAGGTGTAACGAGAGTAATAATCAATAATTACAAACACATATCGACTATGATTTATTGATTGAAGATTAGTTGATCCAAATAAATCCATATGCAGTAATTCAAGTGTTTGTGGTGTTGATATGACTTTCTTGGATTTAAAAGATGATTTGGTCAATTTTTCTAATTGACATGCGTCACACATGTTGTCAACCTTAAAGCTCATTTTAGGTAGTCCTCTAACTAGATCGTTTTTGGCTAGCTTGTCGATAGTTCTGAAGTTTATATGACAGAAGTGTTTGTGCCATAGCCATGGATCATTATCATTAGCCACAAGACACATATCTGAATTATGATTGATATTCATATTCAGAATATATATATTTCTGTCTCTATAACCTTCGAAAACTAAATTATGTTCTTTATCTAAAATACTACACTTATTATCTGAAAAGGAAATTGTAAAACCCTTGTTGCATTACTGACTAACACTAAGTAAATTGTGTTTCAAATTTCTAACTAGCATGACATTGGTAATAAGAGGTAAGTTAGACGTACCGCAATTGCTCACATCGCCTTTGCCGATGATATAGCCTTTCGAATTATCTCCAAAAGTGAAGGAGCCACCATCTGAGTATGTAATATTTGTCAATAAGTTCTTGTCTCCAGTCATGTGCTTCAAGAAACCACTGTCCAATATCCACTTTCCTCTTTTCTTAAGTGGGACCTGCAAAAAATAAGATTAAGTCCATGGTACCGACCTTTTTATAGGGTCCTAAGAGTTAGGTCTTAGAAGTCCAAACCCATACGGGACCAGTATCCCCTTTATATATATAATTTGAATTAAGATGCACAGTATTCATGAAATGTTGAATATATTTGTTCATAATCAAATTGTTATTTGTTTTAGGAACCCATATCTTGATAGTCTTGACATTTTTCTATTGACAATTCACAACTGGTTTTGACTTGGAATATAATAAACTAGGATTTTTTTTAGCTTCATCTTTCGTTTTCTTGAGATGTTTCTGTGTTTTCTGTTTCTTATATCCCAAACCTTGTTTGTTTGAAGCATGTTGGGAACTTTCAATATTTTTTGTCAAATTTTCTTGACCTTTGTTGAAGTTAGAAACATTTTGAGTAATATCATCTAACTTAGTTTGTAAACTGGCCTTTTCTAGATCCAGAATTTGGCATTTGCCTTAACCTCATGTTTTTCAGTAGTAAAAGCATAATTTTTCTCCTTTTGAGTTTCAATTTCTTGACTCAAAAGATATAATTAAGAATCAATATTAGACGATGATTCTTGAAAATTTTCAAGTTCTTCTTCTAGTATTTTCTTCTCGTCTTTTAACATATCTCATTCAAACTTTGCTCTACTCAAATCTGCTTTAGCTTCTTTGAATTGTTGTTTTATGTCTTTATATTTAACTATCAATTCAGCATTAATATCAAGTACTTCGTCAAATGTAGGAATTTGTACCTCATCTTCTGCGGCCATGAAACAAACATTTTCTTGTTCATTTTCTGTATCACTTTCACTTTCTGATGATGACGAGTTTGAATCATCCCATGTAACTGAAAAAGCTCGTTTCTTTGATTTGTCCTTCTTGTTTTTGAATTTGTCATTTTATGACTTCTTCTTTTGCTCCGAACAATCCTTGTGCATGTGCCCCATTTTGTGGCAGTTGAAACACTCTATAGCTGATGATGATGGTTTATTTGATCCAGTTTTCTTCTTGTTATATCGATAGCCTTTTGTTGTTTTAGGAATTTTTTGAAACCTTTTGCAATAAATGCTACGTCTTCATCTTCAGAATCTGATTCATCTTCATCTTTTCCAGCATGAAATGCTACAATTTTCTTTTCTTCTTTCTGTTCCTTTCTAGCTTGCAAATTAGCTTCATAGGACATTAGATTTCCTATCAATTCATCTGGCTTCATGACGTAAAGGTCATTAGCTTCTTCAATTGCTAATACTTTTCCTTCCCATTCACTAGTCAGAGAATGTAGGGTTGTCGAAACAACATCAAAATTTGAATATTTTTGTCCTAAACCAATAAGTGCATGGTGAATAGTTTGAAACCATGAATACATATCATTGATTGTCTCATTCGGCTTCATTTTGAAATTTTGAAACTGACTTTTTAGCGTGGCTATTTTGGCTTGTTTAACCTTGTTAGTACCTTCATGAATGGTTTTCAGCGTTTGCCAAATTTGATATGCAATAGTGCAGATACTAACACGGTTATATTCATTTTGGTCTAATGCACAAAACAACATGCTTATTGCTTTTGCATTTTTAGCTGTTGTCGTTTTCTCAACCGGTGTCCATTCTGAATAATAAGTTATTGGATTCACTTTTTCTTTTTGTGTAACATTCCAGGCATCACAGCTATTTGACTGTATGAAGAATGACATACGTGTTGCCCAATAGCTATAGTTGAGACCATTGAAGAATGGAGGTCTTTGTGTCGATTGATCTTCCATGTAAGTGGTGTTTTGAGTGCTAGTACTTGCGTTATTTGCCATATTACAAGAATATATCAAATAACCGCGTTACGGTTATATGATGACCTTGCTTTGATACCAAATTAAAATGTGTGTACGTGCTTAGTATAGTACACACGGATCGTGTAATATGATGAACAATACTCAAGTATGAAATAAGAGCTAATCATAGAACCACATAAAGCAACAGAAACAGTAAAATAGAAAAATCACACCAGGGATTTTTATGCTGGTTCGGAGCACCGTCCTACGTCCAGTCCCGATTTCTATCTAGATTTTCACTAATAACCACCTCACTTCACCCGGAGGAACATGTATACAACACCCGAGCAGACGAACGAGATTTCATGCCTCTAATAACACCGAGGACTTTAAGACTTGCCTCTTACAACACCGAGGACTTCAACAAAGATGAATATATTTGTTGTTGACAATATGTGTTCTTGATAACATGAATTTTTCAGTTGTGGTACAACCTTCCTATAATCTTATCCTTTAGTAGAATATTTGTGTATATGAAGATTTGGAAGTGGATATCGTATTCAATCAAAATAATATTAAATAGATTCTAGGATTCAAACATTATTAAATTGAATATGAGCGATTGAGCTCTTGAGAGTATAGAAATGAGATCAAGAATATAGATAGCAATAAGTCAAGTTAGTATGATAGAAATCGATGATAGAAATGTTGATCTCATGTTGTTTATATAAAGAATAAACAGTTGTAACCCTTTGTGAGAAGTTACAAACAATGGTCATGATTGTTGGTGAAGATAAAGAGAAGCAACCATTGAAGAAATGGAAGTGTCTATACGAAAGGTTGCTTTCTGGAAGAAAATGGTCGACTGGTTAAAAAGGACCGGTAGACAGGAATTTGAATATATATACGTTATATTTATGTGTACACGTTTATTTTGTAAACTGGGAAGAAACGGTCGATTGGTGGAAATCCAGGCGATCGACCGGTTTTACCCAGTGTGCACAATTAATGTGTACACATATATGTATTTGTATATATATTGATAATCTTGAGGTATGTGATTATATGAGGATATATTTTAACATGAGTAATACTGCTAAACACCAAATAATCAACCTCTAATATAAAATACCATATCTAGCTCCTTGCGTCTCTTCAAACCAATGAATATCTTCTTTTTGTTGATCATGGCATACCTCTTTGTCAGAAATCAAAACTCTATGAAATCCTTGACTCAACAAGAAATTCTTTTAAGGGGGGTGATTGTAACGTACCAGTTTTTGACTGCTTCGATAATACAATTAATTTTTGGATTTATTTTAATAATTGATTTAAAATATTAAATTTGTAAATAATAAATATTGAGAAAATTCCGAACATACATATTTTAAATGATTTAAATATATTTTGACCAACATATATATGAACACAAGACAAGTAAGTAATGTTGTGTTTTATATGTCTGTTTTCATTCTTGCTAAATATGAAATTTGGTTTAAATTTTTTAAATAAATAATAATATTGGTTTCATACATTGATTTGCTATTAATGAAGTAAATAGCTATGAATAGTTTGGAATTGCCTTAAATCCTAAGTCATGATTACATATACATAGGAAATTCAATATCTTGTATTACTTTGAATGGAAGTTTGGCATTTTAAAAATATTAAGTACATCAGCCTCCTATATTTTTAAAAACTAAAGCTTGATTTTGAAAACACGCTGCCCATTATAGCCTAGCTATACACTAGATGAGGAATGGGTTGAATCAAGTGTACCTAAGCATAATACCTTCGCAACCAAGTAAAAAGGAACTGTCCGTAGTATAGCTAGGAAGATTGAACGGAACATAGCTTGGCACATCCATTCAAATCAAATAAGGAGCCTACACCATAGGACAGAAAATGCTACAGGCTACAATACACTACTTAGTAGCAAAGTAATGTACATTTTAGCATTGATTGGCACATGGTCGTGCACTTAAAAGGACTGAAAGATAGAAGTATGATATGCCTAGACACAGTCTCTCCTTACTAGCGTTTATGCAACCCTGCAAACCTACCAGTTAGCGTACATTTTTTATATTCTTTTGTTAGCTATAAATACACACCTAAGGCTACACAAATCCCCCATAAAAATACATTGAGCCATTCAGTAAAACAAGAGAATTTGAGCAAGACAATGGCAGTGACTAAAGAAACCAAAATCTGGAAATGAAAACCTTCTTTTACTGGAACATGAACATAAAGATTTGGACGCAATAATGTGAGTAAACTCTTCCCATTTTCCATGTTGATTTATATATACATATTGTGATGCCTGCAAGATAGATACATACTGTTAACTGTATTCTGTGTTTAGTAAATCGATTTCCTGGAACTAGAGTAACCCAATTAGTGGCATATGTAACTAGATTCCCTTGTTTGTTGATTTTACATGCATGTACAAATGAATTTGAAGTGGCTCTCATAAGTGGAATAAAACCTGAAATTTACAAAAAGATAAATATGAAAACAATGAACACATATTATTGGTGAGTAAATCTTTTCTTCTTTTATTTCTGCTTATGCATATAGATATATAGTGTATACATGAATGCTTAGATATGAATCTCACATTGGACTAATATCTGAAACAGGGTAAATGCGAGTGCAACTTTTGTTTTGCATTTGAATCTAGTACGATAAGCCAAAATATTATAACCGTCCCTACTCCAGTTGCTTACTTGCTTATGCAGTTGTAACACCCCGTGTATCCTATAACGGTGAAATTCACAAATTGAAGTATAACTAATTTCAAATCAAGGAATTAAGGGAAACGGGATACGCCATTGCGTTCGTCTCGGAATTCTGCTTGAGATAGAGTCCGAGTTTGCGTAAAACGGATATCGTATGAAGAAGATATGGACGAACGAAGTTGGGCGAAAAACCAGAAAACGGGTCAGAATGCACTGGCGCACTTGGGAAGTGCGCCAGAACAAAAATGAACTGCACACTTGGGAAGTGCGCCAGTACATTTTTAGCCTGGCGCACCTGCCAAGTGCGCCCAGGTCAGAATGACCTGCTGGTCAGGTCTTGGCTGGCCTGATCAGGGCCTGGTCGAATTTCTGAGCCTTGCCTTGTCACTAGGGCTAGGTGTCAGCTCCTGATTGGCCTCTCCTTCAAACGAACGGCTATTATTGAATCAAGCTCCATCGACGGTCTAAATCAACTTGCAAACACTATAAAAAGGACCTAAGACTAACCCTAAATCATACTATTTCATTTTAGCCTCATGCCGCCACCATTACACCTAGAGCTCTAAATTAAAAATACAAAGAACAAAATTATAGAAGACGAAGGACGATTCTTGAAGGCTACAACTTGAAGCTACAACAACTACGACGTTTTAGACAACGAATTTGGGGCTATTTGATTTGGGATTTTTATTTGGATTATTTGCTTCATATTGTAAGTTCTATGTCACTTTTTAGGCAAAAACGCTAAAATAACATGGACATGCCATGAATTGAAACCGGATTTAGGAACTAATGTTAATCCATGTTTATATTGTTTAATTTTGAATTATAATTTGGGAATATTGCTATGGCAACGTTGCAAGTTAAACTTATCATGATTTTGATGTTGTTATGAATCACTTGGGCTTAATTGTATGGCAAGTTGGACTAATACATGTCCATGGAATCACTATGTTTATTGAAATCTTTATGTTGAGTAAACCATGCCTATGATGCTAATTAAACCATGTCTATGATTGTTGATGGAACTATGCCTGTGATGTTAATATACCTATCATGATAAATGACAAATTGGAAATTGCTAGGTTATGATGAAAAGTTGGAATCATTATGTTTATAATGTTAGATGAGAATCATTATGTTAAAAATGCTAATTTGGAATCCACTATGCCTATTAGAATTACCATGCCTTTAATGTTTCATGTTTGTAATAAAATTATTATTATGCCCGCAATGATTATTATGCCTATGATGTAAAGTTGAAATCATCATGTTAAACTAAGTTGGAACCATTACTATGCCAAGTTATCATCATGCTAGTATTGAAACCATGTGATATGTTATAGCCTGTTTATTTTGCAAGTGATGTTGGAATTGTCACATATGCCTATCACATGTTTGGTGTTATTCCCCTTTTTCTCTTGAATTGTTTATGCTTGTGAACGAAGTACGTTTATATACGTTGGGGATACGATTGGGTAGAATAGGCAAAACTTGAATTAATTATAATCATAAACCGTGAAATTTGGTATAAGTAGAACATGAAATATGGCACGAAAACTTGACTTGAACATGCCATAACTTGACTTGAAAACATGCCTTAGTTGGGCACGAAGTTGACATATGAACATGATGTGGAAATAGCACGAATCTACTAAGAACATGGGCATGACTTTAGAAAACAAGAAAGTGGCCAACTCGAGGTTGGGTTGAGTTTGTAGTGTAAATCTGCCCGGAACCGCCCGGCAAATCCAGTTGCTACAAACAATAGGATCCAATGTGGGTAGTTAGTCACATCGCGCTTGAAACCCGAGGTTGGGTTGAGTTCGTAGCGTAAACCTGCCCGGAACCGCCCGACATATCCAGTGGCTACGAACAACAGGATCCAATGTGAGTGGTTCGGTGCATTACCGAATCAATTAATGCCAATTAGGGTTAAGTCATGAACATGAAAAGACAACTTAACCAACTGGAACACAATTTGTAGGGCTAAGTCATGAACTGGAAACGACAACACTTAGCCAACTTGACATGACACGTAGGCGGGTTATGTAATAACCCGGAAATTTTGAACCAGTTTAAAATTTTTATTTTGGCAATTTTAGCGAATTTTGACTATTTAAAATAGATTATTTTAAATAAAAACGACGAGAAATTTATTTTGAATATAATTCGAACGTATATATTATATACGTCGTCGTTAGAATATAAATATTTATATATAATTATAAATAAAATTGAAAATGGCGCGGTAGTTCGATAATTCGATTTCAAACTTCAATTGAACGTACCGGGTGCAAAACAATCCAGATTTTAGTGAAACCAAAAACATTAGGATCTAATTGATGATATCTTTCCAACAAATCTGAAAAATCGAGATTTCATAGTGGGAATCAAAAGATATGTCCAGTTGAAAATTCTGAATAGTCGCTATGGAATTCAGGCCCTTAAAAATGGGAATTTTGCAAATGACCTCGGATTTCGACGAAACCACTTTTGTTGGGTCCGTGATGTCGAATTATTGCTAGGTTTTAAATTTCATAATTTTCCGAATCAATATGTGAGCGTGGCAAAGGAAAACGCGTTTGACCAGTTTCGGTTGATTTTAATCGACTGGAAAATGGCCATTTTTCAAACGGTCTCAGAATTCGACGAAACTAGTTTTGTTAGGACCGTATCGACAATACGAAGCTAGAAAATATTTTTTGGGAATTTTTCGAGTCCGTATGTGACCCCGGTAATTTGAAATGTACGTTTAAAATTCAATATAATGATTTAAATGTAAATTTAACGGAAACTGATCGAAACGATCAAATCTGCTTGCGATACATATCCCATTGTGTTCGGAATGGGGGTAATTAGCTATGGACGGCAGGCGGTGGGTCTCGTTTCGAGGTCGAAAATAAAAGTGGCTTTTTGAGGAAAAAAGGAAAAAAAAATATATATATAAAGCCCCCTCCTTTTCATTTCTCTGGTCAGACCCCCCCCCCCCCTCAAATCAATTTCGCGAATCAGAAAATGGCGGTCGTCGCCTCACCTTCGCTCCGCTCCTCCACGCCTGACCTCGCGCCACCGCGCCCACAACGGCGATGTCGATCCCCTTCCCGATTCCTCTCGAACCCGCTCCACTCAAACCCAATTCGAATCACGACTTCACCCTTCGCCAGCCTCCGCGTCCGGCAACCTCGAGCTCGTCGAGCGTCTGGCCAGTGGTGGCGCGTCCTTAGGCCGATGATGTGGCCACCGTCGATCTGATTCCGGTTGTCCTATGCTAGAGCGATTTGAAGCCCTAAGGGCCGCCGTTTTCGAAGGAGCAGCTTGAACCTGGAGCAATTCGAGAAGACAGGAACGATACAACGTCGAAATAAGGTAATTTTAATTAATTAATTTATTAAATATATCAGTTTTTATTTTATAATAGGAATAAAAATCAGTGATAAAGATTTTTACAATAGAAAAGATAAGATTTTTACAATAGAAAAGATAAGATTTTTACAATAGAAAAGATTAGATTTTTTTTTAGGAAGAAAGACGATATTTTTAAATGGAGAAAGGCGTGATTTTTACATATGTAATGAATTAAAAATATGATTTTTATATTTTTAAAGTAATAAAAATATGATTTTTATATTTTTAAAGTATTAAAAATATAATCTTTACTATATAGAAGATGTAAAAATAGGATTTTTGTTTATGTAGAGAATTAAAAATATAATTTTTACATGATAGGAATATTAGAAATACCATCTTTATATGTGCAGAAAAATAAAATGTGATTTTCATAATGATATATTTGAAAAGGCGAAATCTTTATATAGAGAATAGCGAGGTAAAAATATAATTTTTATCTATTGAATAACGAAGTAAAAATTCGATTTTTATATATTGAATAGAATAATAAAAATTCGATTTTTATATATTGAATAGCAAAGTAAAAATTCGATTTTTATATATTGAATAGAATAATAAAAATTCGATTTTTATATATTGAATAGAATAATAAAAATTCGATTTTTATATATTGAATAGCAAAGTAAAAATTCGATTTTTATATATGTAGTGACTACAGCAACGAAGATGACAAAAATGCGATAACGATGAAGCTTTCTATCAAAGAAGAGTTAGGATGATTGGATAGCTATTGGTGAGAATTTCTCACCTTTCAATTTCTTTTTCTAGTTATATATATATACTAGGATGCAGACGGTGTTTAGTAGCACCCGACACAATCGTCCACAGACCATGGACTTGTTTGTTTGGTTGCATAGATTAGTTGGATTATTCAATTTGAATTGAATTGTTTGGTGAAATGGAATGGATTTGATTGATGTGTGAATGGCGTGGGCCTTCACTACACCGGGGATAAGGCTAGGCCTCGTCCCGTTTCTAGTATCGTGCCGTTATGCCGCCGAAATTTTCTAAAATATGTTAGAAAAATAAAAATATCATTTTTATTGTGTAAACGAACTGAATAGAAATCCATGTGTTGAAATAAAATATTTTATCG
This sequence comes from Allium sativum, assembly GCA_030737875.1. Classification (NCBI taxonomy): domain Eukaryota; kingdom Viridiplantae; phylum Streptophyta; class Magnoliopsida; order Asparagales; family Amaryllidaceae; genus Allium; species Allium sativum. The sequence continues at coordinate 194,749,148 of CM060920.1, forward strand.
TTAAAAATATAATTTTTAACGTGAATGGGAATAAAATAAAATATTCATTTACAAACCGGACGGTTTGTTTATGTACACCTATTTGAAGGACATTGATTGGGACGATAAATTTTACACATCTCCCAACTGCACAAATAAAATATGTGTTTGATTGTTTGAAACCCCACACGGGTGTTGGGATGAAATATGAAGTTCACTCATCCTGATTTATTAAATATGTCGATCGATTGATTGACAGGCTGTTATAAGCGTTAGATATCTATATTTGATGCTTATACAGTGTAGTGCACTTTGATTGATTATTTTCAATGCTATTATATACGTGTGATGTATGAAAAGTCCATATAATTAACATTATATGGTGATTGATTGGGCCTCATTCCAATTCAGAAGATAAAGAATATTATAAAATAAAGGTTCATGTGACAGTACTCATCCGTTGAGATTAGTCATGTGTTGAACGAAATATTTGAAATAGAATATTTGAAAAAGAATATTTGAAATAGAATATTTGAAAATAGAAATATATGAAGCCGTGTTGATTAGATTGACGCCATTTTGACGTGAACGATATTTATATCGATTTTATTCATTTTAAAATGAATATTGAAAAGCGATTTCGAAATGAATTGAATATAAAGCAATTTCGAAATGAATTGAATATAAAGCGATTTCGAAATGAATTGAATATAAAGCGATTTCGAAATGAATTGAATATAAAACGATTTTGAAATGAATTGAATATAAAACGATTTCGAAATGAATTGAACTGAAAACGATTTGGAAATAAATTGAATATAAAACGATTTCGAAATGAATTGAATATAAAACGATTTCGAAATGAATTGAATATAAAACGATTTCGAAATGAATCGAATATAAAACGATTTTGAAATGAATTGAATAGAAAACAAATTTGAATTGAATCGAATAGAAAACAAATTTGAATTGAAATGGAAGTTGAAAATGTTTTTGAAACGAATTCAAAGCTATTTATAAAATTCGTTTTAAAATAGAAATCGACGAAATATATATTATATATATAATATAATGGCCTGAATAGAACGCGTCGCGCCGCGACAGTTCGTGAATTTCGACCATTTATTTCAAACGGACATTACGGGAGATCCGACCGTCGGATTCTCCTAAAACCGGAACCGTTTGGTTCGTATCGAAAAGAGCTTTAAAATGAATATTAGAAATTTGAAATCTAACGGTTGGATTTGGAGATACGTCCAAATCAAATTTGAAAAAGGTCGCTGTAAGTGCAGTTCGATGGCCGTTGATGGAAATCGACTGTACGGGCCTTGATAAAATTATTAAAAATAGTAATAATTTGTGTAAAATCATAAGAAAAGATTTGGGAAAAATTGGGGTGAAAAACTCCATATTTGAAAAGATAAAAATGGATTTTTATCGAAATGAACTAGTTTTGGACTAAATTTAAAACCCGATTATTTTTAAATAAATAAATTAGATTTAAAAAGGGGTTTTAAATAATCGGAATTTCTAATATATTTGATTGGATTTGAAATGGGTTTATCGTGAACGGTGTTTTAAATAACACTAGTTCTTTAACCCGACAACAAATAGAATGTGATTTGGGTTTGTCGTGAACTATGTTTTAAATAACACCTAGTTCTTTAACCCAGTAAAAGGAGTTTTAACGAATCTGCAATTAGGTTGAAATGTGAATCTATAATCTAAATTATCAAATTTAGAAATGAGCGAGTATGGAGTATCGCCAGTTTTGCTCCAAAGCGATAGTTAAATCTTTAATTAGATTTGAACGTAAAAAGGTAATTAATTTTAGCGATAACACTGTGGTGCTAAATATGGAGTATTACCAGTTTTGCTTCATGGGATGAATAGGTTGGGATTGAGAAATAAAATAAATAATTACTTCGGTGTGGTTCGCTAATCTCGACTAGTTAGAAAAACCATAATTTGGTTTGAAACGACATCCAAAGGAAGATTACAGGATAAATTTTAAAGAATTTATCTTGGATAAAATTAATGGGAACCTTTCCCTAAGAATGTGGAATTTAGGAACTAGCTGTAGGTTGGCTAAGAAGAATGGTTTCCTGGGTATTGATCTGATGTTGGTTTCGGCCTTCGGGGTTAATGTTTGGAAAATTGTTCTCTTGCTAATTTGCGGTTAGTGACTAATGAATTGGAATGAGGCGTATGTTGTGTTTGTGTAACATTTGTTTTTAATATACGCGGGTTGTTCGGAAAGGCCGGGTTTATACCCATTCTTAATAACCGATTCGACGATATGTCGAAGATGAAGACGGTGGTCGAAGACCGGAAGTCTTTACATCGTTTGGATAATTACTGACGATCCTGATTGGGCTGTACACCCAAGAGGATGTAAATAGTTGGTGGTTGTCCAGACGTACTTGGAGATGGATGGATATGCGAGGAAAGTGCCTCCGGTTTCGTTCAGACCCAGAACGGACTCGAAAATGGATTGTGTGTCTGACACTGGATTTTATTCTGTGTTGATTGATTTCTATTAAATATACATCTATTTGGCGGTGGAGAATTTATTCTTTTGCTTAACGCCCTTCTCTGAGACGTACGAGCTCAGAGGTTGTATATCGATGGACATCAGTCGCATGGCATGAATTGCCTGTGTGGCACGCTAAGATGCAATGATCAAGGCTTCTATTGAAAAGCAAAGTCTTGTGGTTGATGATCAAAGCACGCCTACGTGGAAGCTTTGTGTATAACGTGAATTCGCGAGCCTCACACCTCGGTATGAGTTAAAAAGGGGATATGGACCGCTGGGAGAGCACGACGTTTCTTTCTAGCTATGGTGGTGTCAGTGACTTACCAGCCCTGACATTTATATACTTTTCACCTTTGTGGTTGTTGGAATGAGGCGCCTCGATTATAGGTCTGTAAGGACCGAGAAACGTGTGTTCAGGCATAATTAATCCTCTAATGTAAGTGAGGACCGGCCCAGCCGAATCCAGGGTTGCCCAGAGTGCGTAGCCCTGAGGCATTTGCTAGAGTGTCTCGAGCGCGGAGAGGATCTTGACCCTTGCCTCGACTCATGACGGAAATCCAATTTCCAATACGCGTATTTCGGTTTTATTTGTAGAGCCTAGTATGGCGACATAGTGGGATGGGGCACTTATGCCGTCTATGATTTATATTTATGATTGAAATTGTTTTGACACTATACACTTATTATAGTATCAAATGATTTATTTTAAAACGTATCAAGCATGTTTGGCTGTTATAAGGTAAAACCCTATCCTCCGGCTTGCGTTGCATTGTGTGATGGGACCTGGGTCTTATAACAGCTTCATTTTTCGAAAAAGCATTGCGTTGTTTATTCTATGCACTGGTATTCTTGGGAAGAAACCCGTTCCATGTTATACGGCATGGTCCCTTGAATTACTCTCTTTTTAAAAGTAAAGTTTTAAATAACTGTTTTAGTTCTCACACCAGTCACATGACTGACCTGGTGTTTATTGTTTTAACCTAAACTCTAGGTGCCCTTATTTTCGACACGGGCAGCTAGTAGTTTTGGTTTTGCAGATTTATATTCACAGGATCCTGGTTTACAGCTGGAATGATATCCGGAAAGCTCTGTATCCGTATATCACCTTCAGTTGTGCTTTGTATTATTTTCCGCTGCTATTAATTTATTGTAATCTCTGATATATATCGAATTTAATTTTTTTCATTATTACTCTGTATATTCTTGTATCTAATGGAATTGTTGTAATAGCAATGAAATGTTCTTCTGTTTGTGTCCTGATTTGTCCTGTTCTCAAACGATCAGGGGTTTCAAACGGTCTAGATCGGTTTAACGACTGATTCAGATCGAGCGAAATTCCTGGCCGTCACATTTGGTATCAGAGCTTTGGTTTACAGAGCTCGAGAACAAGACACATTAGAACCATACGAAAGAATTCATCAGATATTGGATTAGCAATATCCGATTAGAATGACTCGTTAGAGATAGGATCAGTAGTATCCTAGAACGAGTGTGAAGAGTATATTTTTCAAATGAAAACAAAATTTGTTTTGAAAGTTAAATTCAAGTATACGTATTTGAATAATTTATTTATATTGAATATGGACAATCTGATATATAAAGGTTTTGCATATACGCGTCATGAACGTATATTCGAAGTTTTAATATATTAGATAGATATAGAATCACATTCTAGTCGCCCGGAGATGGTACTGATGATAGCACGTGCATCATCAGTATTTATGTTCGTGTTTCGAAGGTGTGATTTCTATATATTTCCATTAGACTGGTGTGAGAACCAAAACTTATATAGCTAGAATACATTGTTGTGAATTGGCACCAAAACATGATTTCCTGTATATATATCAAATTTATGAATTAGAAACTCTAATCCACTAATTGATTGATGATTGTGTTGTTTGATTATAGTTGCCTAATTGAATTTTGAACCACTATGCCTAATTGAACTAAATATTGAATCATATTGAAAATTGGTTGCTTTTGCTTGCATATACATGTACTTACATTGAACAGGTCATAGCAAGGAGGCTAGAGCCGAAGAATAAAATTTGTTTGCCCGACAAATAGGTACATGTTTACTACATAATTTACTGTTTTGTTTGGGTGATGATGATTTTATGAGCCTATTGGCTAGCCGCTTGGCTTTTTCTTTTCCTTTTTGAGATCAGAAGGCCTATATGGCAATTTCGGGATTTTCCCGTGGCTCCCGGTGCAGGGGAGGTTATGGCGAAATTTTTCGAAAATTTAGGGTGTTAGCCAAATTTTTGAAAATTCTCAGAAACTGAAAAGTTGGAGAATGGAAGCCGGATCGAACGTAGAGTTGATTAATCAAACCACTTTCAACTTTGTTCCTTTTCGGGGACGAAAATTTTAAGTGGGGGAGATTGTAATAACCCGGAAATTCTGAACCAGTTTAAAAATTTTATTTTGGCAATTTTAGCGAATTTTGACTATTTAAAATAGATTATTTTAAATAAAAACGACGAGAAATTTATTTTGAATATAATTCGAACGTATATATTATATACATCGTCGTTAGAATATAAATATTTATATATAATTATAAATAAAATTGAAAATGGCGCGGTAGTTCGATAATTCGATTTCAAACTTCAATTGAACGTACCGGGTGCAAAACAATCCGGATTTTAGTGAAACCAAAAACATTAGGATCTAATTGATGATATCTTTTCAACGAATCTGAAAAATTGAGATTTCATAGCGGGAATCAAAAGATATGTCCAGTTGAAAATTCTGAATAGTCGCTATGGAATTCAGGCCCTTAAAAATGGGAATTTTGCAAATGACCTCGGATTTCGACGAAACCACTTTTGTTGGATCCGTGATGTCAAATTATTGCTTGGTTTTAAATTTCATAATTTTCCGAATCAATATGTGAGCGTGGCAAAGGAAAACGCGTTTGACCAGTTTTAGTTGATTTTAATCGACTGGAAAATGGCCTTTTTTCAAACGGTCTTAGAATTCGACGAAACTAGTTTTGTTAGGACCGTATCGTCAATACGAAGCTAGAAAATATTTTTCGGGAATTTTTCGAGTCCGTATGTGACCCCGGTAATTTGAAATGTACGTTTAAAATTCAATATAATGATTTAAATGTAAATTTAACCGAAACTGATCGAAACGATCAAATCATCTTGCGATACATATCCCATTGTGTTCGGAATGGGGGTAATTAGCTATGGACGGCAGGCGGTGGGTCTCGTTTCGAGGTCGAAAATAAAAGTTGCTTTTTGAGGAAAAAAGGAAAAAAAATAAATAAATAAAACAAATATAAAGCCCCCTCCTTTTCATTTCTCTGGTCAGACCCCCCCCCTCAAATCAATTTCGCGAATCAGAAAATGGCGGTCGTCGCCTCACCTTCGCTCCGCTCCTCCACGCCTGACCTCGCGCCACCGCGCCCACAGCGGCGATGTCGATCCCCTTCCCCATTCCTCTCGAACCCGCTCCACTCAAACCCAATTCGAATCGCGACTTCACCCTTCGCCAGCCTCCGCGTCCGGCAACCTCGAGCTCATCGAGCGTCTGGCCAGTGGTGGCGCGTCCTTAGGCCGATGATGTGGCCACCGTCGATCTGATTCCGGTGGTCCTATGCTAGAGCGATTTGAAGCCCTAAGGGCCGCCGTTTTCGAAGGTGCAGCTTGAACCTGGAGCAATTCGAGAAGACATGAACGATACAGCGTCGAAATAAGGTAATTTTAATTAATTAATTTATTAAATATATCAGTTTTTATTTTATAATAGGAATAAAAATCAGTGATAAAGATTTTTACAATAGAAAAGATAAGATTTTTACAATAGAAAAGATAAGATTTTTACAATAGAAAAGATTAGATTTTTTTTAGGAAGAAAGACGATATTTTTAAATGGAGAAAGGCATGATTTTTACATATGTAATGAATTAAAAATATGATTTTTATATTTTTAAAGTAATAAAAATATGATTTTTATATTTTTAAAGTATTAAAAATATAATCTTTACTATATAGAAGATGTAAAAATAGGATTTTTGTTTATGTAGAGAATTAAAAATATAATTTTTACATGATAGGAATATTAGAAATACCATCTTTATATGTGTAGAAAAATAAAATGTGATTTTCATAATGATATATTTGAAAAGGCGAAATCTTTATATAGAGAATAGCGAGGTAAAAATATAATTTTTATCTATTGAATAACGAAGTAAAAATTTGATTTTTATATATTGAATAGAATAATAAAAATTCGATTTTTATATATTGAATAGCAAAGTAAAAATTCGATTTTTATATATTGAATAGAATAATAAAAATTCGATTTTTATATATTGAATAGAATAATAAAAATTCGATTTTTATATATTGAATAGCAAAGTAAAAATTCGATTTTTATATATGTAGTGACTACAGCAACGAAGATGACAAAAATGCGATAACGATGAAGCTTTCTATCAAAGAAGAGTTAGGATGATTGGATAGCTATTGGTGAGAATTTCTCACCTTTCAATTTCTTTTTCTAGTTATATATATATATACTAGGATGCAGACGGTGTTTAGTAGCACCCGACACAATCGTCCACAGACCATGGACTTGTTTGTTTGGTTGCACAGATTAGTTGGATAATTCAATTTGAATTGAATTGTTTGGTGAAATGGAATGGATTTGATTGATGTGTGAATGGCGTGGGCCTTCACTAGACCGGGGATAAGGCTAGGCCTCGTCCCGTTTCTAGTATCTTGCCGTTATGCCGCCGAAATTTTCTAAAATATGTTAGAAAAATAAAAATATCATTTTTATTGTGTAAACGAACTGAATAGAAATCCATGTGTTGAAATAAAATATTTTATCGTTAAAAATATAATTTTTAACGTGAATGGGAATAAAATAAAATATTCATTTACAAACCGGACGGTTTGTTTATGTACACCTATTTGAAGGACATTGATTGGGACGATAAATTTTACACATCTCCCAACTGCACAAATAAAATATGTGTTTGATTGTTTGAAACCCCACACGGGTGTTGGGATGAAATATGAAGTTCACTCATCCTGATTTATTAAATATGTCGATCGATTGATTGACAGGCTGTTATAAGCGTTAGATATCTATATTTGATGCTTATACAGTGTAGTGCACTTTGATTGATGGTTGATTATTTTCAATTCTATTATATACGTGTGATGTATGAAAAGTCCATATAATTAACATTATATGGTGATTGATTGGGCCTCATTCCAATTTAGAAGATAAAGAATATTATAAAATAAAGGTTCATGTGTTGACAGTACTCATCCGTTGAGATTAGTCATGTGTTGAACGAAATATTTGAAATAGAATATTTGAAAAAGAATATTTGAAATAGAATATTTGAAAATAGAAATATATGAAGCCGTGTTGATTAGATTGACGCCATTTTGACATAAACGATATTTATATCGATTTTATTCATTTTAAAATGAATATTGAAAAGCGATTTCGAAATGAATTGAATATAAAGCGATTTCGAAATGAATTGAATATAAAGCGATTTCGAAATAAATTGAATATAAAACGATTTTGAAATGAATTGAATATAAAACGATTTCGAAATGAATTGAACTGAAAACGATTTCGAAATAAATTGAATATAAAACGATTTCGAAATGAATTGAATATAAAACGATTTCGAAATGAATTGAATATAAAACGATTTTGAAATGAATTGAATATAAAACGATTTCGAAATGAATTGAATATAAAACGATTTTGAAATGAATTGAATAGAAAACAAATTTGAATTGAATCGAATAGAAAACAAATTTGAATTGAAATGGAAGTTGAAAATGTTTTTGAAACGAATTCAAAACTATTTATAAAATTCGTTTTAAAATAGAAATCGACGAAATATATATTATATATATAATATAATGGCCTGAATAGAACGCGTCGCGCCGCGACAGTTCATGAATTTCGACCATTTATTTCAAACGGACATTACGGGAGATCCGACCGTCGAATTCTTCTAAAACCGGAACCGTTGGGTTCGTATCGAAAAGAGCTTTCTAATGAATATTAGAAATTTGAAATCTAACGGTTGGATTTGGAGATACGTCCAAATCAAATTTGAAAAAGGTCGCTGTAAGTGCAGTTCGATGGCCGTTGATGGAAATCGACTGTACGGGCCTTGATAAAATTATTAAAAATAGTAATAATTTGTGTAAAATCATAAGAAATGATTTGGGAAAAATTGGGGTGAAAAACTCAATATTTGAAAAGATAAAAATGGATTTTTATCGAAATGAACTAGTTTTGGACTAAATTTAAAACCCGATTATTTTTAAATAAATAAATTAGATTTAAAAAGGGGTTTTAAATAATCGGAATTTCTAATATATTTGATTGGATTTGAAATGGGTTTATCGTGAACGGTGTTTTAAATAACACTAGTTCTTTAACCCGATAACAAATAGAATGTGATTTGGGTTTGTCGTGAACTGTGTTTTAAATAACACCTAGTTCTTTAACCCAGTAAAAGGAGTTTTAACGAATCTGCAATTAGGTTGAAATGTGAATCTATAATCTAAATTATCAAATTTAGAAATGAGCGAGTATGGAGTATCGCCAGTTTTGCTCCAAAGCGATAGTTAAATCTTTAATTAGATTTGAACGTAAAAAGGTAATTAATTTTACCGATAACACTGTGGTGCTAAATATGGAGTATTACCAGTTTTGCTTCATGGGATGAATAGGTTGGGATTGGGAAATAAAATAAATAATTACTTCGGTGTGGTTCGCTAATCTCGACTAGTTAGAAAAACCATAATTTGGTTTGAAACGACATCCAAAAGAAGATTACATGATAAATTTTAAAGAATTTATCTTGGATAAAATTAATGGGAACCTTTCCCTAAGAATGTGGAATTTAGGAACTAGCTGTAGGTTGGCTAAGAAGAATGGTTTCCTGGGTATTGATCTGATGTTGGTTTCGGCCTTCGGGGTTAATGTTTGGGAAATTGTTCTCTTGCTAATCTGCGGTTAGTGACTAATGAATTGGAATGAGGCGTATGTTGTGTTTGTGTAACATTTGTATTTAATATACGCGGGTTGTTCGGAAAGGCCGAGTTTATACCCATTCTGAATAACCGATTCGACGATATGTCGAAGATGAAGACGGTGGTCGAAGACCGGAAGTCTTCACATCATTTGGATAATTACTGACGATCCTGATTGGGCTGTACACCCAAGAGGATGGAAATAGTTGGTGGTTGTCCAGACGTACTTGGAGATGGATGGATATGCGAGGAAAGTGCCTCCGGTTTCGTTCAGACCCAGAACGGACTTGAAAATGGATTGTGTGTCTGACACTGGATTTTATTCTGTGTTGATTGATTTCTATTAAATATACATCTATTTGGCGGCGGAGAATTTATTCTTTTGCTTAACGCCCTTCTCTGAGACGTACGAGCTCAGAGGTTGTATATCAATGGACATCAGTCGCATGGCATGAATTGCCTGTGTGGCACGCTAAGATGCAATGATCAAGGCTTCTGTTGAAAAGCAAAGTCTTGTGGTTGATGATCAAAGCACGCCTACGTGGCAGCTTTGTGTATAACGTGAATTCGCGAGCCTCACACCTCGGTATGAGTTAAAAACGGGATACGGACCGATGGGAGAGCACGATGTTTCTTTCTAGCTATGGTGGTGTCAGTGACTTACCAGCCCTGACATTTATATACTTTTCACCTTTGTGGTTGTTGGAATGAGGCGCCTCGATTATAGGTCTGTAAGGACCGGGAAACGTGTGTTCAGGCAGAATTAATCCTCTAACGTAAGTGAGGACCGGCCCAGCCGAATCCAGGGTTGCCCAGAGTGCGTAGCCCTGAGGCATTTGCTAGAGTGTCTCGAGCGCGGAGAGGATCTTGCCCCTTGCCTCGACTCATGATGGAAATCCAATTTCCAATACGCGTATTTCGGTTTTATTTGTAGAGTCTAGTATGGCGACATAGTGGGATGGGGCACTTATGCCGTCTATGATTTATATTTATGATTGAAATTGTTTTGACACTATACACTTATTATAGTATCAAATGATTTGTTTTAAAACGTATCAAGCATGTTTGGCTGTTATAAGATAAAACCCTATCCTCCGGCTTGCGTTGCATTGTGTGATGGGACCTGGGTCTTATAACAGCTTCATTTTTCGAAAAAGCATTGCGTTGTTTATTCTATGCACTGGTATTCTTGGGAGGAAACCCGTTCCGTGTTATACAGCGTGGTCCCTTGAATTACTCTCTTTTTAAAAGTAAAGTTTTAAATAACTGTTTTAGTTCTCACACCAGTCACATGACTGACCTGGAGTTTATTGTTTTAACCTAAACTCTGGGTGCCCTTATTTTTGACACGGGCAGCTAGTAGTTTTGGTTTTGCAGATTTATATTCACAGGATCCTGGTTTACAGCTGGAATGATATCCGGAAAGCTCTGTATCCGTATATCACCTTCAGTTGTGCTTTGTATTATTTTCCGCTGCTATGTAATTTATTGTAATCTCTGATATATATCGAATGTAATTTTTTCATTATTACTCTGTATATTCTTGTATCTGATGGAATTGTTGTAATAGCAATGAAATGTTCTTCTGTTTGTGTCCTGATTTGTCCTGTTCTCAAACGATCAGGGGTTTCGAACGGTCTAGATCGGTTTAACGACTGATTCAGATCGAGCGAAATTCCAGGCCGTCACAGGTTAAGTCGCGAACTTAAATGACATACTTAACCACCTTGACATGACTAGACTGGAAAAGGATTAAGTCACGAATTACATGACTTAATCGGTTAGGCGGGTTAGGTCACGAATTACATGACCTAATCTGTTAGGCGAAATCCTAGACACGACCCTTTTCAGCAGTAACCCTCTAGATGTATCAAGGTACCATGGGGCTAGGCCGGGTGGGGCACGATTACTGGGCTGATTGTAAGAGGTAAACGATGGCAGTGGGGTATGCCAGTGTAGGTTCGGTGGACTACGGTCGTGCACGTATTCCGACGCAGACATTGGGTATCAGTAGATTTATCTATGCATCTTGAATCGGTTCAAGGGTTGACACCCTAGGGCTGATACACCCGAAGGTGGACCCAACACAGGTGACTACATTCGTGATTAGCCGTATGACACAGACACTTGACGAGCTAGAACTTGTAGGGAGCCGATCGACTAGATAAGCGCTCCGTAGGACCCCTTACTTGGGTCCGACCCCGTTTCAGGGTCATTTCATGATATTGGGCCGTGGGATTTATTTCGTGATTAACTTGTGACCTGGGCTTAGCATACTAGTACAGTCGATGCAACGAATCTTGAACATATGATGCTTTATTTGACTTGTCTTGACTTATCATGATCACCTTAGTCTATCTTGTCCACCTTGACCCCATTCTTAAGTTTAGTTCCAGTTCATACATGACATGTTGTTTTAAAACCGTTTTTACACTTAAAGTCACTAGGACTTACTCAGTCTTTATGACTGACCCTTTTCCTTTCGCCTCTTTTTCTTTCGTTCCCCCCAGGTTCTCAGGGAGGGAATACCGCAGCTTGACCAGTTTTCACATCCAGCTTGAAGAGAAAGAATGTATTACTTGGATCTTTTCCGTTTTGGACCATGGCTTTGGACAACAATTAGGGGACTTTTGCAGTTTATATTTTCTTTATGCTTCTTCAAATAATGTAATAAAGACAGTTATGATTTTGGAAGTATTGTAAGACAAGTATGGCATGTTTTGTGTAACACGTATTTTGATGAAATAAAAGTTGTTGTTTTCCGCTGTTCAAAAATATGTGTTATTATATCTGTCTTGTATATCTGTGACTTATACTTATAAACCTCCACCAAAATTAGGGCATTCCCTTTGAGAGTGACCCTAACGGAGGTGGGGTGTTTCACTTGGTATCAGAGCATAGGTTTACCAGATAAGATAAAAAGTTTTGAAAAATTATTTTCAAAATATTTTCAAAAAGAAAATTTAAAGAAGCATTTTTAAAAGATAAAATATTATTTATTTTTAAAAAGGCAAAGTCCCCCAAAGCCATAGGTACTATCTCTTATCCTTCGTTTTGAATCTATCCTTTTTGTTTCAGCATATCCGAAGAACTTAACTTGCCAGAGGGTGTACCAATACCTGGTTGGTTTAGACGGTTCTTAGAAGCAAGGGCCACTCAGCCAGGCCCTACCGTTCCTCCTCCCCCAGCTGCAGGAAATCATCCAGCTGCAGCAGCACCTCTTCCTCCACCTCCTCCGCGGGGAGACACTTTTGCTAAGATATGTAAAGATTTTAAAGCTATGGGAGGAAAGGATTTTCATGGAACTGAGTCCTTTGTGGCAGCTAGAAATTGGCTGAAAGAAACCGAGGACTTATTCGTCATCTTTGAGGTAGAAGATAGGCAGAAAGTACAACTGGCAGTGTGGCTACTTAAAGGCGAGGCTTCCTACTGGTGGGAAGTCACTAATGCAGAAAGACCAGTGGAAACATGGGAGGACTTTAGGGCAAGGTTTGAGGCTAAATTTCTCTGAGAAGCTGAAAGGAGTTTGCAGTTGGAAAAATTCTTATTTCTTAAGCAAGGGAATATGACAGTCAAAGAGTATGTTAATCAGTTCGATGAGTTGGCTAGGTTCGGACTGGACCTAGTCAACACCCCGCACAAGAAGGCTCTCCACTTTGTCAAAGGATTAAATGAGCCATTACACAGTTTGGCCATGACCCATATACCCATGGGAGCTGCGTATGGAAGGTTGGTGCAGATGGCATTGCTGAACGAAGAAGATAAGGGCAAGAAGGAGACAAAGGCAGAAAACTCTCAAGAGAAGAAAGAGGTCAAGCCCAACGATTCTCAGAATAAGAAGGTAGACTCCGAGAAAGGAGGCAAGAACGACAACTCACGTGATAAAAGGAAATGCAATTTATGTGGTACGGAAGGGCACGTAGCCAAGGATTGTAGATAGAGGAAGAGAAAGCAAGGTGAATGTTTTCATTGTGGGGAGACTGGACACATCAGCAAAGACTGCCCTAAGAAGCAGACCGGACCTTCTGGCGGTACATCGTTAACTTCCCCTAGATGCTCTGTTTTATCTTGTTTCTCTCCTCGATCCTATCTTGAGAACCATAGGTAGAATCTTTTTGGATGTAAACATGTAATTGAAACATGTTATGATTGCAAAATGGTTGCAAGTGGTCGCAAGTGGTTGCTCGTGGATGCATGAATACACATTAGGCACTAGATCGGCTCAGACACAATTTCATTTTGCATATGCATAAATGTATTTATTCGTATATGGATGAAGTTTAGTGTGTTGTCATATGGATGTTGCATTTGTATGAATGATTGTGCACTCATGTAGAATCATGAATAGGAGAATTTGCATACATAATGGATTCATGGCACTTACATAATTTGCATTAAGGAGGTCAACTGAATCAGTAGACCGCCTGATTTTGCATTAGATAAGTACATGTACACACACACTTCGCATATGATCATGAAGCATTAGAAGTCTTTTAAGGACAATGGATGCTCGTGTTTGATGGATGAGTAGATGGATGTTTGGATGTTAGGATGTACATTCTTCCTGAACTTGAAGATTTCGGGGACGAAATCCTTTTAAGTGGGGGAGAATGTAACACCCCGTGTATCCTATAACGGTGAAATTCACAAATTGAAGTATAACTAATTTCAAATAAAGGAATTAAGGGAAACGAGATACGCCATTGCGTTCGTCTCGGAATTCTGCTTGAGATAGAGTCCGAGTTTGCGTAAAACGGATATCGTATGAAGAAGATATGGACGAACGAAGTTGGGCGAAAAACCAGAAAACGGATCAGAAGGCACTGGCGCACTTGGGAAGTGCGCCAGAACAAAAATGAACTGGCGCGCTTGGGAAGTGCGCCAGTACATTTTTATCCTGGCGCACCTGCCAAGTGCGCCCAGGTCAGAATGACCTGCTGGTCAGGTCTTGGCTGGCCTGATCAGGGCCTGGTCGAATTTCTGAGCCTTGCCTTGTCACTAGGGCTAGGTGTCAGCTCCTGATTGGCCTCTCCTTCAAACGAACGGCTATTATTGAATCAAGCTCCATCGACGGTCTAAATCAACTTGCAAACACTATAAAAAGGACCTAAGACTAACCCTAAATCATACTATTTCATTTTAGCCTCATGCCGCCACCATTAAACCTAGAGCTCTAAATTAAAAATACAAAGAACAAAATTATAGAAGACGAAGGACGATTCTTGAAGGCTACAACTAGAAGCTACAACAACTATGACGTTTTAGACAACGAATTTGGGGCTATTTGATTTGGGATTTTTATTTGGATTATTTGCTTCGTATTGTAAGTTCTATGTCACTTTTTAGGCAAAAACGCTAAAATAACATGGACATGCCATGAATTGAAACCGGATTTAGGAACTATTGTTAATCCATGTTTATATTGTTTAATTTTGAATTATAATTTGGGAATATTGCTATGGCAACGTTGCAAGTTAAACTTATCATGATTTTGATGTTGTTATGAATCACTTGGGCTTAATTGTATGGCAAGTTGGACTAATACATGTCCATGGAATCACTATGTTTATTGAAATCTTTATGTTGAGTAAACCATGCCTATGATGCTAATTAAACCATGTCTATGATTGTTGATGGAACTATGCCTGTGATGTTAATATACCTATCATGATAAATGACAAATTGGGAATTGCTAGGTTATGATGAAAAGTTGGAATCATTATGTTTATAATGTTAGATGAGAATCATTATGTTAAAAATGCTAATTTGGAATCCACTATGCCTATTAGAATTACCATGCCTTTAATGTTTCATGTTTGTAATAAAATTATTATTATGCCCGCAATGATTATTATGCCTATGATGTAAAGTTGAAATCATCATGTTAAACTAAGTTGGAACCATTACTATGCCAAGTTATCATCAAGCTAGTATTGAAACCATGTGATATGTTATAGCCTGTTTATTTTGCAAGTGATGTTGGAATTGTCACATATGCCTATCACATGTTTGGTGTTATTCCCTTTTTCTCTTGAATTGTTTATGCTTGTGAACGAAGTACGTTTATATACGTTGGGGATACGATTGGGTAGAATAGGCAAAACTTGAATTAATTATAATCATAAACCGTGAAATTTGGCATAAGTAGAACATGAAATATGGCACGAAAACTTGACTTGAACATGCCATAACTTGACTTGAAAACATGCCTTAGTTGGGCACGAAGTTGACATATGAAAATGATGTGGAAATAGCACGAATCTGCTAAGAACATGGGCATGACTTTAGAAAACAAGAATGTGGCCAACTCGAGGTTGGGTTGAGTTTGTAGTGTAAATCTGCCCGGAACCGCCCGACAAATCCAGTTGCTACAAACAATAGGATCCAATGTGGGTAGTTGGTCACATCGCGCTTGAAACCCGAGGTTGGGTTGAGTTCGTAGCGTAAACCTGCCCGGAACCGCCCGGCATATCCAGTGGCTACGAACAACAGGATCCAATGTGAGTGGTTCGGTGCATTAACGAATCAATTAATGCCAATTAGGGTTAAGTCATGAACATGAAAAGACAACTTAACCAACTGGAACACGATTTGTAGGGCTAAGTCATGAACTGGAAACGACAACACTTAGCCAACTTGACATGACACATAGGCGGGTTAAGTCGCGAACTTAAATGACATACTTAACCACCTTGACATGACTAGACTGGAAAAGGATTAAATCACGAATTACATGACTTAATCGGTTAGGCGGGTTAGGTCACGAATTACATGACCTAGTCTGTTAGGCGAAACCCTAGACACGACCCTTTTCAGCAGTAACCCTCTAGATGTATCAAGGTACCCTGGGGCTAGGCCAGGTGGGGCATGATTACTGGGCTGATTGTAAGAGGTGAACGACGGCAGTGGGGTACGCCAGTGTAGGTTCGGTGGACTACGGTCGTGCACGTATTCCAGGGCAGACACTGGGTATCAGTAGATTTATCTGTGCATCTTGAATCGTGTCAGGGGTTGACACCTTAGGGCTGATACACCCGAAGGTGGACCCAGCACATGTGACTACATTCGTGATTAGCCATATGACACGGACACTTGACGAGCTAGAACTTGTAGGGAGCCGATCGACTAGATAAGCGCTCCGTAGGACCCCGTACTTGGGTCCGACCCCGTTTCAGGGTCATTTCATGATATTGGGCCATGGGATTTATTTCGTGATTAACTTGTGACCTGGGCTTAGCATACTAGTACAGTCGATGCAACGAATCTTGAACATATGATGCTTTATTTGACTTGTCTTGACTTATCATGATCACCTTAGTCTATCTTGTCCACCTTGACCCCATTCTTAAGTTTAGTTCCATTTCATACATGACATGTTGTTTTAAAACCGTTTTTACACTGAAAGTCATTAGGACTTACTCAGTCTTTATGACTGACCCTTTTCCTTTCGCCTCGTTTTCTTTCGTTTCCCCCCTGGTTCTCAGGGAGGGAATACCGCAGCTTGACCAGTTTTCACATCCAGCTTGAAGAGAAAGAATGTATTGCTTGGATCTTTTCCGTTTTGGACCATGGCTTTGGACAGCAATTAGGGGACTTTTGCAGTTTATGTTTTCTTTATGCTTCTTTAAATAATGTAATCAAGACAGTTATGATTTTGGAAGTATTGTAAGACAAGTATAGCATGTTTTGTGTAACACGTATTTTGATGAAATAAAAGTTGTTGTTTTCCGCTGTTCAAAAATATGTGTTATTATATCTGTCTTGTATATCTGTGACTTATACTTATAAACCTCCACCGAAATTAGGGCATTCCCTTTGAGAGTGACCCTAACGGAGGAGGGGTGTTTCAGCAGTAGAATGAATTTCCTGTATAGTTTAAGTTGTACTAATCATTCAGATACTATAATATGTCGTTGGGTATTTTGTGTTACTTCCGCAATATAGTACTGATAGTTTAGCACTAATTAATGACGAAACCAACGGTGCTCGACGACTATTATAACAAGTAGAAAAATTGTTTGTTTTGGTATCGCATGTCGTACCTCTGACAATAGTAAGAGGTGAATAAAGTTAATAGTAAGACATGTAGTGAATGTCTCAGGTGGTTCGTTCGTCTAGATGTGGTGTGTTGAACATACGTAAGGAAGGAAACAGAAGAAGAAAAAGACCAGAATGAGAAAAATGAGGGGAAGCAATAGCATGCAGCAACGTTTATATATTCACATGTAAAATGGACTTCGGTTCAGGATTTAAAGAAGAATAAAAAAGAAATATATATATATACACACACACTTTAAAACAGTAAATGGTAAGGATTTGTGCAAATGAATGCACTGTGCAAACTGTTTTGGGTGGGAGGTGTTTTTTAGAAAGGGAGCGTAAGGCGCTAGACTGATTGGTTGTAGGCGATGCTGAGAAGTGACGTGACTTGCGGGTGGTGGTCTGAATGTCGCCGAGCGATTTTGGTGGCGATGCACGTGCACAGAAAAGCTAATGCACGGTTTTTGTGTGGCGATTATATTGTTTCAGTTTGGTTTCCTTTAGAAGAAAATAAGGAAAGGAATTTTCATTTCCTGGAGTTAACATTAGAAACAAAAGAAAATACACAAAAGTTATGTACGTGGAGAAAAGAAAGAATAGATGGGAAAGTAGAAAGGAAAGGAGGAATGGGAAGGTTGTGGGCGCTTTATTACCTGGAGCGAAAATGGAAAGAAACACGTTGGTTTGTATATAAAAAAACTAAACGTAAAGGAAACTAGGATGGAACGCAATAACCATGGGGTGGCTAAGGGAGGAACAGAAGGAAGTGATGGTTTGGCATTTCGTTTTCTTTGTTTGGAATGGGTACAGGTGAGGGTGTAT
The DNA here is from genome assembly GCA_030737875.1 of Allium sativum. Taxonomy (NCBI): domain Eukaryota; kingdom Viridiplantae; phylum Streptophyta; class Magnoliopsida; order Asparagales; family Amaryllidaceae; genus Allium; species Allium sativum. The sequence continues at coordinate 194,767,559 of CM060920.1, forward strand.
TAAATGATGCGTGGCAATTTGGGCTCAACCCATATAGAAAAAAGTTTAAATTAAAAACCAAATGTATATAAAATAAATATAATGTATATTTTGTATATATTAATGTGTATATATGTAAACTTATATGAAGAAAAATATGATCGAACAACTTGATACATGTTGGTACAATTGAACTGATTGATGTTGTGCGTAATAACTCGACATAGTATCAAGTCTTTTACAATTCAAATGAATTGGTCTATGATGTTATTAAAAGTGATGTTTAATATTAAGTATCGTTTAGATTTAAATGAACGTAAATTTTGTCGCGAACTGAATTAACATAAAATCCACTTATCAATAAAAATCTGTAAGCGCAGTATATAGTGAATTGATTGTTCAATCTATTGATTGACTGATTTAGTTGTGTTTAATTACATGATTCGTAATTTTTTATATAATTTTATTGGCATCTTCTAGTAGAAATAAACACCGTTCCACATATATTGTATTGATTAAATTGTTTGGACACCTTGTTAGCAGAAATAAACACCGTTCTGCTATTATATCAGTTTGCCATATTTTATCAGTTAATATATGATGTTGAGATATTATCATATCAGTTGATAATATTGAATTGTATTTATATGATTGTTTATGCAAATTGGGTTAATCACTTGAATGTCGTCTGAACTGTTATATACCATTGGAGATGCTAAGTCGTTTTCTGTAAAGTAGCCCGGAAATATACTCAGTTTTGGTTATTGGATTTAGGTTGTTTTTAAGAAAAAATTAAATAAGTTATTTTTAATTTATTTATATTATAAATAAATTCAGAAAGGGAACTAATTGAAATTAGTTAGCCAGTTGTTTGATGTAAATCAACTGTTTGAAAGGAAATAAATTGTTAATTTATTTAATAGAAATGGTTTCGACAAATGATAACTTAATAATATTTTATAAATGCTAATTGACGTTTAATGAACGGTTTTAATAAGTTAGTGGTGCTGTTAAATAAAAGGTTAAATTTGGATAAACCCTCTGAGATAATGTTAACCTCTGAATTTAAGTAAGTTTTGACGATAATATAATTATCAAAATAAAGGGAATCAAGTCGATTATTTGGATTAAATTCCCGATTTAATATTTAACTTGATCGATGGTTCAAAGCAAAGATGTTGTCTTGAAATGGTTTAAGATTCTGAAATCAATTGGATTTACAAATGTTGGTTTGTCAAATATTTTGGACTTCAAACTTCTACGAATCTTGATGATAAGAATGATTTTGACTCAAGGTCTGAGAGGTAACTAAAATACCCAACTTGGATGATTTCACAATTATCTGATATATCATATTAGTTTGTGCTCAAAATAAGCGTTAGAGTTGAATATCGTCTTTGGTTATGAAACAGATATTCAAAAGTTAAATTATCACATAAGATTGATAATAAGATTTTTATTGGTTAATTAATAATTATGTTTCAAATCAATATGTATACAAGTTAATATTTGAATGTAAGAATATTTAAATAAGACTTAGCAGATCCAATGGAATAAATCTGTTTATTTTATTTTATTTTATTTTATTTTTGATAATTAAAGAACCAACTATCAAATCTGGACCATATCGATATCATTCGAAGAGACTGGAATCTAAATTCCACTTCGATTCGATATATACGTTACGAGTCAGAGATTATTAAAGACCATTGAAGACAGAGTATTGCAAGGGATATTATGTAATCCTAGGTAGAAATTGCCAAATATGGATTTACAGAATAGTGCTTTCGGTTTGTTTAGTCCTAGGACAACTTGTATGGAGGAGTGTATAATAGAGTATGCCTAATAAATTGCATAAGTAGATCTCTTCAAACGTATTTACGTTTGATGGTGGAGGAATTCGTTTCTCTTAGCTTTATACTCGTGGTATTTTTGGGTATATCAATTTGTGATTTGGCAGGTTTAACGATATGGCATTCAAAGCGAATGAAGACGTTTATATCCAAGGGTAAGTTCAGCCTCAGGCCTCACAACTGAGAAATGACAAAAATCGGGCAGGCGGCATGGCTATGTGGTTCGCTTCCATTAGGGTGTATTGTCACCTATCTAGAGAAATTTTTTTTGCTTCTTAAATCTTTTGATGTTGTCCCTTTCGGGAAATGGTGGGTAGCTCCCAACTATTAGTGACAATATATTCGATACACTTAAGCGAAATGAGTGGTCGGTCATGTGTGGGCCGGGTTGCAAGATGTTCTTGTTGAACCCAGTGTATTCGCCTCTAGAAATACACCATCGGAAGGTGGTTCCATACCTTGTCATTGTCGAATCCAATCTCCAATAAGCGCCCGCGGTTTTGATTGTATACTATATATGTGGAGCGTGAGATGCAAGCATCCTATAGATTGATATTTACTTGTATTTAGACACTATTATAATATCAAAATAAGATATTGATTTCAAAATGCTTTGGGTTATCGTAAGGTAAAAACCATCCATGTTTATTTGTGGATCGGTCTTGCGATTGACATTTCTTTCAAAAAGTTTTTGAAAGTTAAACAAATAGTTTTGTATTCTCATAAGGGAAAAAACTATTTTGATTTTACGGCGTGGTCTTATGAGATATCATGTTCTAATCAACTTGTTTAAAAATCGTTTACTCACACCAGTCCCATGACTAACCCAGAGTTTATTTTCTATGTTTTCCCTAAACTCTTGGGTGCCCAAATTTGTAAGGGCAGTCCAATAGTTCAGGATTTTACAGATTCATCTGAAGGAGCTTAGAGCAGGAGGCTTCAGTGTTATATATTTAGAGTTTTATTCCACTGTGCTATATATGTAATGTACTCTGATGATGTATGTAAGTAAAAATACAGTTTGTAATTCAAGGTGATTATTTATATATCATATTTTATTCAGCTGCGATTGTGAGACTCTGTGTTGTCGCTCAATCCTATCTTCTATCTATTTTCTTCTATTCTAATTTCTCTATCTTTCTATTTTTCATCCTCCAACTTCTATTTATTGATGATTCGTATTTATTTGCAATTTGGGTTGGACATAAGTTGCATTCAGTCAGCTCAAATGGTATGGATTTGTGGGTCGTTACAAGGTGGAACATAGCAGCGGATACGAAAGCTTCCTTGTGATCGCGTAGACCAACAATGGAGGTGGGATTTCAATTATCGGTTGAAAGCGGCCTGGCAGTGATGCAAAGCGGCGACCAGTGGTTCAGGTGGCGCCTCCGGTTACTGCACTGACCGTTTGTTCTTTTTTCGAGAAAGACTGGGTTCGTTTTCGATTTGTGATGCGGAGGACGGAGGAGAGGGCTTCTTATGGATTCGAAGGAGGCACGGCAGTGGAGTCGCAAGTGGGGTTCGCTACATCAAAGGAACAGTAGGCCAGAGGTGCAATTTTGGTGTGAGCAAAGAGGTCGGTGTGATAGCTCATTGGTTGCAGGCTTCGAATCTAGGAGAGGTAGATTTAGGGATTGCGTGAGTCCCGATTGGGATGCAACTAGGATTTTCAATCAACATAAGGAGAAGGAGGTAACCGATTTAGGGAAGATCAATTTTGAGGAAGGAGCAACGATTTCGGAGGCAACCATTTCGATTTAGTGATTTTTCAATTTTGGTGAATAATGAAGAGGGAAGGAGTAACTATTTCAGCTGTTGAAAATATAGGAGGCACGAAAAGGTAACAGAAAAAGAAAAGAAAAGGTGATGTATGGAAGGTAAATAACATGGATAGGGCATACGTGGTATAACATTGTTTTTAAACGTGGAACTAGCATAAAGTTTTTTTTCTCTTTATTAACCCCTTTATTACTTCATAAGTGTACCTATGCTATTATTTTATACAAACAATGCTAGTATTTATCCATTCCAAACTCAACTTCAATTAAATAAGAATCAAATTCAAATCTAAAATTATATAAAATAAATTCTCAAGGTAACTTGAAAAATCAAATTTATAATTCTCAAACAATATATATCAACTTGTTTTTAAAATATTAATTTCATTAAATTTAACAAATAACTCAAATTCAAACTTTACAACTTAAACTCACACTTCTAAAAATTTATTCAAACCTAGTTTTTAAATGGACTAGATTTCAAATTATAAACAAATATCAAGTATAAACACAAATTTCCAATACTAAATTAAATTAACTCTAAAAAATTTAAATGCCAAAATTTCTTGTTCGTTACAAGATTTTATGAGCCGATTTGGCAAGGCGTTTCGCTTTTTGATTTTCTTTTTGAATGGAAAGGGGCTAGAGAAGTGTTTTGTAGTTGTACCGGGTGACCCGTACAAAGGAGATGCTAGCGAAATTTTCTAGAAATTTAAGGTGATAGAAAAAATTTAATAAAAGTTAGATAACTAGAAATTGACTTATCAATTTTATGTGAATTTAATAAGTGAATAAATGTAAAATTGAATTTTATAGGGACGAAAGGGAATATAAAATTAAATCTTGGGAGATTGGAAGGAGAAACAGCCTTTAAAATGAATGATGGTTTAAAAGAAAACATTTTGCAGATTGAAATGATTTTGTTAATAAGAAGTTAAGAAATGGAGTTAAGGAATTAGAAACTGACGGGAGATTAGTTGAGTTGAATGACTTCTTGAGTATCGATCTGATGTTGGTTTTGACCTTCGGGATTGATACCTAGAGAGTTGTTGGCTTACTAGTTTGCAATTAAGGACTGATGAATGGGGAAGAACAGTGATTTGTGAAAATATGGAAATGTTTTATGATGTTAAAAAGAGACATTTTCTGGAATATAGAAAATAAATAGTTATGATAGATGGAAATGTTTTTCCAAGAATCGTGAGAGGCTAAACGGGTTTGGAGAAATATCCGAGTAAAGATATTGAAGAGAAAATTGGGAAATGATAAATTTAATTAATGAAATATTAATTAAGTGGATTAGTGACTGGTTGATGCTTTGGATGAATGTTTGTTTTCCTTTGATAGATAAATATCGGACTATCGAAGTGTTGGCTAATATCGTTGTCAATATGGAGAGACCGGTTGGATTATTATTCGGGAACCACTCCATATTGGGTGTAACGTTGCGAATTAGATTATATGAAGACAATGGAAGATGGAGTAAAGTGCAAGGGATTTTTTTGTTAATCCTAGCTAGAAATTGCCTAAGATGGATTAATGGAATTTGTCCCTTTGATTTCGTTTAGTCCTAGAACGAACTTGTATGGACGAATATCTGATAGAGTATTTCCGATGATCGCATATGTTGGTTTGTACAAGTACACATATGGTGTTAGAGAATTTATTCTCTTAGCATAATATCCAGAATATATTTATGCAAATCAATTAATGATTAACGGATCTGGCAACATGGCATTCAAAGTGATTGTGCTATCAAGGAAAGATAAGTAATTGTAGCCTCAGGCCTCAATAGCCAAAAATGAAAAAAATCGGGCAGGCATCATGACTAACTAGGTAGCTCTCAATTAGGGTGTATACCACCTATCGAGAGAAAATTCATTTCCATCTTTAATCTATTGATGTTGTCCCTTTCGGGAAATGGTTGTTGATCCCAGCCGTTGGAGATACATTCGATATACTCCAGCGAAATGAGTGGTCGGTTATGTATGGTCGGGTTACAAGATGTTCTTGTTGAACCCATTGTATTCCCCTCTACAGATACACTATCATAATGTGGTTCCATACCTTGTCATAGGTGGAAATCCGTTACCCAATAAGCGCCTGCGGTTTTGATTGTATACTATGTATGTGGAGCGTGAGATGTAAGTGTTCTACTAGATTGCCATTTAATTGATTTAGACACTATTACGATATCTGAATAATATTCATTTAAAGAATGTTTTGGGTTACCATATGGTAAAAACCATTCGTATTTATGTATGGATCGGCCTTACGATTTTACTTTTAAAAGGATTTTTTTTAGAAGTTAAACCAAGTTGTTGGAGTTTACTCACACTAATCCCATGACTGAACCATAGTTTATTTTGTTTTGTTTTACCCTAAAATCTTAGGTGCCCAAATTTGTATGGACAGTCGAGTAGTTCAGGTGTTTACAGATATCCTTGAAGGAGCTTGGAGCAAGAGATTTCAGTGTTAGATATTTAATGTTTACATTCCGCTGTGTTGTTTACATGATGTACTCTGATGATGTAAATAAAAAAATTGTATTTTAAAAGCTGTTATATGTATATATATACTATATTTTATTCCGCTGCGTTGTTAGATTTTGTGTTGACATTTTTGTTCTTCTTCTATATTTTTCTTCTTTATTCATAATGATTTGTATTTCTATGCAGTTTAGGTTGGATTATGGTGTATTTAGTCAACTCAAATAGTATAGAAATTTGGGCCATTACATTTGTTAACGATATTTTTTGTCAACACCGGAGATAGGTCTACGGAAGTGGACCTAAGGAGGAAATAGGTTTATTTAGCTTTCATGAGTTTGAGTTAGTTCACCGTTTCCTAGATATCAAGGTTTTGAGCTGGAAAGATTAGTTACTCTTCCCTCTATGGGGTGAGCATCACGTTAATGCAGCTAAAGAACCAACATTTATCTTGGGATAAGGGTTTCCTAAGCATAGCCTTCAGTAAGGGTTAAACGGCTCGTAGGAAGGGGTTCCGCACTGACTTTTCCAAAGGGTTCAGGCTTGGGCAAGAATTTGTAAGCATGTAAAAGGCACAGAATATACAACACTGGCAATAACTAATAAATTACATGAGAGACTCATAATGTAACGACCTGGAAATTTGAACCAATTTAAAATTTCCAAATTTCATAAAGATCATAAATAATTTGGATTTTTGAAATATAAATTGATTTTATAACGTTTAAATAGAGATTTTAATTTTTAATAAGCATTTTATCAATATGATTTTGTATAAGAAAATTTATCTAAAAGTTAAATTTAATTTATAAGAATTTATGGATATTTAAATATTAATGATATTATTTAATTTTAATAATATGTTTGAAAGGATATAAATTTGGTTAATATTAAACAAATAAATATATTGAAAATAATTAGTGAATTGAAAATATTATTATTTTCAAATTTTTATAATGCATATTTTTTATATTTAAGACCTATAAATGCTAAACTAATGAGTATGGCACAATTTGGCTACATCTATAAGTATCACAAAAGTGTTTCTAATTTAAATGAATTAATTAAGCCTAAAGATAAGGATTAGGCTAGGTGTCTCGTATGTTGTCATCACGCATGTTATAAGCTCCAGGAAATGATCCATGTATCCCATGAATAAATGACAAAAATACCCTTGAATCCTTCCAATTTAAGGTGAACCAAAGCCCATGTTTTCCTCATACATTCAGTTAACATCAGTTTTTCACGTCATTCTTCTTTCTTCTTCTGGTTTCAATATTTGCATTTAATGTAAATAAAAAAACAACATTTCTCTTCAGTAAAAATCCATATCTCTTAATCTATTCATCGTCGGCTCGAATGATCTGTGCGAAAGTTGTCCGAATCGTCATTTCTGATTTTTAGAAATTGACGGATCCATATTTCGTCGAAAAACGAAAGAGAAATCTCAGTTTTACAGAAAAGAGAAAATATATGTAGAGAGCTTCAAAAAATAATATCTCGTAATCCGAGAAGAATTAATCGATGCCATCTACGCTTTTGAGATCAGCGGAGTATGTAGTATTTTTCATGTGATTTCGATGCAATTCCCTGTCGATGATTGAAAATGTCGGAAATTATGGTTGTGAATTGTCGAAGAATCGGATGACGACAAACATATCGGTGAGTGATGTTGTGATGAGAATGGAGAGAGCTTCGATGGCACAAATTTTGGTAAAGTTCGGGGCATAAATGGGGATCGCGACAAGAGAGGATCACGCAACTTTCCTGTTCGTACCAGACTCGGCGTGATGATCGGATTTCAATTGAAGGGGCCGGGGTTCAGGCGTGTGGGTGCGTTGAGACGAGGAGGAGAAAAGATGTAATAACCCGGAAAATCTGGACCAGTTTAAAATTTTTATTTTGGCAATTTTAGCGAATTTTGAATATTTAAAATATATTGTTTTAAATAAAATCGACGAGAAATTTATTTTGAATATAATTAGAACGTATATATTTATACGCGTCGTCGTTAGAATATAAATATTTATATATAATTATAAATAGAATTGAAAATGGCGCGGTAGTTCGATAATTCGATTTCAAACTTCAATTGAATGTACTGGGTGCAAAACAATCTGTATTTTAGTGAAACCAAAAACATTAGGATATATTTGTGAATATCTTTCCAACGAATCCGAAAAATCGAAATTTCATAGCGGGATTCAAAAGATATGTCCAGTTGAAAATTCTGAATAGTCGCTATGGAATTCAGGTCCTTAAAAATAGACATTTTCCAAACGACCTCGGATTTCGATGAAACCACTTTTGTTAGATCCGTGATGTCAAATTATTGCTAGGTTCCAAATTTCATAATTTTTCGAATCAATATGTGAGCGTGGCAAAGGAAAACGCGTTTGACCAGTTTCAGTCAATTTTAATTGACTGGAAAATGGCCATTTTTCTAACGGTCTCAGAATTCAACGAAACTAGTTTTGTTAGGACCGTATCGTCAATACGAAGCTAGAAAATATTTTTCTGCAATTTTTCGAGTCCGTATGTGACCCCGGTAAATTGAAATGTACGTTTAAAATTCAATATAATGATTTAAATGTAAATTCAACGGAAACTGATCAAAACGATCGAACCAGCCTACGATACATATCCCATTGTGTTCGGGACGGGGGTAATACGCTAGGGATGACAGGCGGTGGGTTTTGTTTCGAGTTCAAACGGAAAGTTGACTTTAAGGAAATAAAATAATATAAATAATTATATATAAAACTCCCTCAACCCCTTTCTCTTTCATTCAGAAGTCAAAGAAGAAAATAAAACCCGTAACCCACAAAATCTGTCGCCCTTGCCATAGCCGCCGCCACCCTTGGCGTGGGCCCCCTCCGCGCCGCCGCGGGCTGCCAGTGAGGCGCAGCCGCCTCTGGTTCCCCCCCTCTCGATCTCCACCTCGATGCCAACGCGGGAACCCAATCCGCCACGAAATGATCCGCTCCGGCCAACCCTAGGCCGCGCCGCCTCTCCCTGATGATCTGAACCATCGCCACACTTCCCCCTTCGAATCCCTCTTGCTCCGACGCCCCCTTTCTCTCCCTCCTCCTTCTCCAAACCTTCCTCCAACCAAAAATTGCGCTGCCACCCCTTCTTCTGACATCCTCAGTCCGCCTCGCCCTTTCCAGCAGCAGCAACTCGCGACCACAAAGCCGAAAACCCTCTCGAACGATGGTCGAATGGATGGAGCTCTCTCCGAATCGAAACATTAGCAAAACCCTTGTAAGTTTTCTAACTATTTTTCTTAGAATAATAGGATTTTTGTGAATGTAAAAAATAGCGATTTCTTTTTATGTGTATTAGCGAGGTAAATATACGATTTTTAATATAGAAAATATATGATTTTGAATATAGTAAAGATCAGATTTTTAAATAATAAAAGATTTGATCTTCAACTACGAAAAGCTTTGATTTTTATATTTAAAAAGTTATGATTTTTATAGGACAAAGATTAGATTTTGTTCAACAAAAAGATTTGATTTGCAACATAGGAAAAATATAGATTTTTGTGCAAAGAAAATATAATCTTTTATATAGTAATAGGATAAAAATATGATTTTTATATTTTTAAAGTATTAAAAATATAATCTTTACTATATAGAAGAGGTAGAAATATGATTTTTGTTTATGTAGAGAATTAAAAATATAATTTTTACATGATAGGAATATTAGAAATATCATCTTTATATGTGTAGAAAAATAAAAATGTGATTTTTATAATGATATATTTGAAAAGGTGAAATCTTTATATAGTAAAAATTCGATTTTTATATATTGAATAGCGAAGTAAAAATTCGATTTTTATATATTGAATATCGAAGTAAAAATTCGATTTTTACATATGTAGAGAATACGGGCAACGAAGATGACGAAAAGGCGAGAACGACGAAGGTTTCTGCAAAAGAAGAGCCGTGGAGTTAGGATAGCTATCGGTGAGAATTTCTCACTCTTCAATTTATTTTCCAGTTATATAAATATACTAGGATGCAGACGGTGCTTAGTAGCACCCGACACAATCGTTCACAGACCATGGACTTGTTTGTTTGGTTGTGTAGTTGGTTAGATTATTTGGTTTGAATTGAATTGTTTGGTGAAATGAAATTGATTTGATTGATGTGTGAATGGCGTGGGCCTTCACTAGACCGGGGATAAGGCTAGGCCTTGTCCCGTTTCTAGTATCGTGCCGTTATGCCGCCGAAATTTTCTAAAATAAGTTAGAAAAATAAAGAAATCATTTTATTTTATAAATGAACTGAATAGAATATTTCCATAGGTTGAATAAAATGTTTTATCGTTAAAAATAGAATTTTTAACGTGAAAGTGAATAAATAAATATTTATAAACAAATCGGCCGATTTGTTTATATACACTGATTTGACTGATATTGATTGGGTCGATAAATTTTACACATCGCCCAACTGCACAAATGAAATATGTGTTTGATTGTTTGAAACCCCACACGGGTGTTGGGATGAAATTTGAAGTTCACTCATCCTAATTGATTAAATATGTCAATCGATTGATTGACAGGCTGTTATAAGCGTTAGATATCTATATTTGATGCTTATACAGTGTAGTGCACTTTGGTTGATGGTTGATTATTTTTCAATGCTATTATATACGTGTGATGTATGAAAATCCATATAATTAATATTATATGGTGATTGATTGGGCCTCATTCCAATTTAGAAGATAAAGAATATTATAAAATAAAGGTTCATGTGTTGACAGTACTCATCCGTTGAGATTAGTCATGTGTTGAACGAAATATTTTAATAATAAAATTTACATCTTTATCAATATAAAATAAAGGTTCATGTGTTGACAGTACTCATCCGTTGAGATTAGTCATGTGTTGAACGAAGTATTTTAATAATAAAATTTACATCTTTATCAATATAAAATAAAGGTTCATGTGTTGACAGTACTCATCCGTTGAGATTAGTCATGTGTTAAACGAAATATTTTAATAATAAAATTTACATCTTTATCAATATAAAATAAAGGTTCATGTGTTGACAGTACTCATCCGTTGAGATTAGTCATGTGTTGAACGAAATATTTTAAAAATAGAAATATTTGAATAGGAAATATTTGAAAAAGAAATATTTAAAATAGAATGTCTGAAAATAGAAATATATGAAGCCGTGTTGATTAGATTGACGCCATTTTGACGTGAACGATGTTTATATCGATTTTATTCATTTTAAAATGAATATTGAAAAGTGATTTCGAAATCGAATATTTTGAAATGAAATTTGAGTTAAATTGATTAGAAAACGAATTGAATTCAAATTGAATAGAAAACGAATTTGATTCAAATTGAGTAGAAAACGAATTTGATTTCAATTGAATATATAACAAATTTGAATTAAATTGAATAGAAAATGAATTTGATTTCAATTGAATATATAACAATTTTGAATTGAATCGAATAGAAAATGAATTTGGAATAGAATTGAATAGAAAACAATTTTGAATTGAATCGAATAGAAAACAACTTTGAATTTGAATCGAATAGAAAACCATTTTGAATTTAATCGAATAGAAAACCAATTTGAATTGAATCGAATAGAAAACCAATTTGAATTGAATCGAATAGAAAACGAATTTGAATTGAATCGAATAGAAAACCAATTTGAATTGAATCGAATAGAAAACCAATTTGAATTGAATCGAATAGAAAACCAATTTGATTTCAATTGAATAGAAAACGAATTTGGAATTGAATTGAATAGAAAACCAATTTTGAATTGAATCGAATAGAAAACCACTTTGAATTTGAATCGAATAGAAAACCAATTTGAATTGAATCGAATAGAAAACCAATTTGAATTGAATCGAATAGAAAACCAATTTGAATTGAATCGAATAGTAAACCAATTTGAATTTGAATCGAATAGAAAACGAAATGAATTTGAATTGAATAGAAAACTAATTTGAATTGAATTGAATTGAAAACGAATTCGAATTGAATTGAAAATGAATTCGAATCGAATGGAAAACGAATTCGAATTGAATTGAAACCGAATTGAAATGAATTCAAATTGAATTGAAATTTGAATTGAATAGAAATGAATTTTAAAACGAACTTATAAGGAAGAATTCGATTTTGGATTTGAATTGAAATGGAAGTTGAAATTGTTTTTGAAACGAATTTAAAACTATTTATAAAATTCATTTTAAATAGTAATCGACGAAATATATATTATATATATAATATAATGGCCTGAATAGTACGCGCCGCGCTGCTGTAGTTCATGAATTTCGACCATTTATTTCAAACGGACATTACGGGAGATCCGACCGTCAGATTCTCCTAAAACTGGAACCGTTGGGTTCGTATCGAAAAGAGCTTTCTAACGAATATTAGAAATTTGAAATCTAACGGTTGGATTTGGAGATACGTTCAAATCAAATTTAAAAAGGTCGTTGTAAGTGCAGTTCGATGGCCATTGTTGGAAATTGACTGTACGGGCCTTGATAAAATTATTAAAAATATCAATAATTTGTGTAAAATCATAAGAAATGATTTGGGAAAAATTGGGATGAAAAACTCCACATTTGAAAAGATAAAAATAGATTTTTATCAAAATGAACTAGTTTTGAACTGAAATGAAAACCCATTTATTTTTAAATAAACAAATTGGATTTGAAATGGGTTTAAATAGAATGGATTCATGGGTTTATCGTGAACTGTGTTTTAAATAACACTAGTTCTTTAACCCGATAATAAATAGAATGTGATTCTGGTTTATCGTGAACTGTGTTTTAAATGACACTAGTTCTTTAACCCAGAAAAAGAAGTTTTAATGAATCTGCAATTAGATTGAAATATGAATTGATAATCTAAATTATCAAATTTGGCAAATGAGCGGGAATGGAGTATCACCAGTTTTGCTCCAGAGCGATAGTTAAATCTTTAATTAGATTTGAACGTGAAATGGTAATTAATTTTACCGATAACACCACGGTGTTAGATATGGAGTATTACCAGTTTTGCTCCACGGGATATATAGGTTGGGATTGGGAAATAAAATAAATAATTACTTCGGTGTGGTTCGCAAATCCCGACTAGTTTGAAATAATATCCAAAGGAAGATTATAGAATAAATTTAGAAGAATTTATCTTGGATAAAAGTAATGGGTACCTTTCCCTAAGAATGTGATTTTGGTGAATAAAAGAATATTCTGAATTGGAATGAGGCGTATGTTGTGTTTGAGTAACATTTGTTTTTAATATACGCGGGTTGTTCGGAAAGACCGAGTTTATACCCATTCTGAATAACCGATTCGACGATATGTCGAAGATGAAGACGGTGGTCGAAGGCCGGAAGTCTTCACATCGTTTGGATAATTACTGACGATCCTGATTGGGCTGTACACCCAAGAGGATGGAAATAGTTGGTGGTCGTCCAGACGTACTTGGAGATGGATGGATATGCGAGGATAGTGCCTCCGGTTTCGTTTAGACCCAGAACGGACTTGTAAATGGATTGTGTGTCTGACATTGGATTTTATTCTGTGTTGATTGATTTCTATTAAATATACATCCGTTTGGCGGCGGAGAATTTATTCTTTTGCTTAACGCCCTTCTCTGAAACGTACGAGCTCAGAGGTTGTATATCGATGGACATCAGTCGCATGGCATGAATTGCCTGTGTGGCACGCTAAGATGCAATGATCAAGGCTTTTGTTGAAAAGCAGAGCCTTGTGGTTGATGATCAAAGCACGGCCTACGTGGCAGCTTTGTGTATAACGTGAATTCGCGAGCTTCACACCTCGGTATGAGTTAAAAACGGGATACGGACCGTTGGGAGAGCACGACGTTTCTTTCTAGCTTTGGTGGTGTCAGTGACTTACCAGCCCTGACATTTATATACTTTTCACCTTTTTGGTTGTTGGAATGTGAGGCGCCTCGATTATAGGTCTGTAAGGACCGGGAAACGTGTGTTCAGGAATAAATAATCCTCAAACGTAAGAGAGGATCGGCCCAACCGATCCAGGATTGCCCAGAGTGTGTAGTCCTGAGACATTTGCTAGAGTGTCTCGAACGCGGAGAGGAGCTTGCCCCTTGCCTCGACTCATGATGGAATCCAATTTCCAATATGAGATATTTCGGTTTTAATTGTAGAACTAGAATGGCGACATAGTAGATGGTAGCTATGCCGCCTATGATTGATATTTACGATTGAAATTGTTTTGACACTATACACCTATTATAGTATCAAATGATTTGTTTTAAACATATCAAGCATGTTTGGCTATTATAAGGGAAAACCCTATCCTCCGGCTTGCGTTGCATTGTGTGATGGGACCTGGGTCTTATAATAACTTCATTTTTCAAAAAAGCATTGCGCTGTTTCTTCTATGCACTAGTATTCTTGGGAGGAAACCCGTTCCGTGTTATACGGCGTGGTCCCTTGAATTACTCTCTTTTAAAGTAAAGTTTAAATAACTATTTAGTTCTCACACCAGTCACATGACTGACCTGGAGTTTATTGTTTTAACCTAAACTCTGGGTGCCCCTATTTTCCGCATGGGCAGCTAGTAGTTTTGGTTTTGCAGATTTATATTCACAGGATCCAGATTTACAGCTGGAACGATATCCGGAAAGCTCTGTATCCGTGTATCCCTTCTAGTTGTGTTTTGTATATTTTTCCGCTGCTATGTAATTTATTGTAATCTCTGATATATATCGAATGTAATTTATTCATTTATACTCTGTATATTCTTGTATCTGATGGAATTGTTGTAATAACAATGAAATGTTCTTCCGTCTGCGTTCTGTTTTGTCTTGTCCTCACAGTAAATCGTTCTTTCTCATCTCTTCGGAGACCGGGGAAGTTCGGGTCGCTTCAAGAGAAGTTCGCTGGTGGTTTCAATTTGAAGAACGGTGGAGGATTTTGTTGGTGCATGTGCACGAGATGCACACGTGAAATGGGTTTCCTGGAGTGAACTTGAGAAGGAGCGTGGAAGAAGAAGAAGGGGGTGAGGGCTGATGTTTTGGTTCGGGTTTGAGCAGATAGGTTTTAGCCCAAGTTGTTTAAAGGTATTATTTATTTTGATTTAAATAATTTAAACTTCATAAGTTGATATCTCACTCATTTTAAATCCAACTAACTCGCCGTTGGAGGCATTAGATTTGTATCAAAAAATAGAACCCATTGATATATAATTCAGGTAATTTTGCTAGTATAAATTATAATAAAATATAAAATAAATTGCCCTTATATATAATATATAACTATATATAACAAACGATGTTATTAATTCAATTCCAATATAAATAATTAGTAGAGAAATCACCAACTGCAAATTAATTGGAAGCAGTACGATAGCGGTAGCTTTGTACATTAGCTTGGAAATCCTAACAGTGAAGTTATTGGAGCTGTATTGGTGAGATAAACTAATTTTTCTTTTAAAGGGTTTGTTTGCTTGAATTAATTATTTCACATAAGGTGTTTATTGAAACGTTTCTTAGAATTTTGGTGGTGAATTCATGGATGATTCTATAGTTTATGTTTGCTAAAGAAAAATCCTAAATAGATTCATGAACTTGGACCTTATATTGATAGCTAGGGTAATGAACATTAGAAACTTATAACATGGTTTTGAGAATCTTTACATGCTTATGTTAAGTTGTTAATCTCTAGCAAATGAATATTATTCATGTTTGGAAGATGACGGATGAATTTGATTTGGTTTGAATGGTTGAGAATACTATTTGGTTGTTAATTAATAAAATGGAATCCAATTGTCACACTGACATCCGATCTTAAATAACTAACCAGTTCAGTTACAATTCATTAGACACATGACATCTTGTTCATGTTTATTGGATGTTTGTATATTCCCAGATTTCCGGATTATACAGGAGTTGAATGAGTCTCATTCCAGAAATTGGATTTTTAATGATTATTTGACATAAAATAATTGGAGAAAAATAAAATTTGGTATTTAAGTTCTAATACCCTTTGGATATGAAATTTAGTTAATAATGATGAACTTTTGCAAAAAGAATGAACTGGGATTGAAGAAGTTAAAAATAAGTTATGGCTTGTCGAATTTTGAAATCGATAATAAATGATTTCAAAGGTTTTGAAAGGAAATGTCAAGTTTTGAAGATTTATGAATCCTTCTGGGTGAAAACAGGGTTTGATATTCATTTGAACCTTTATTTAAATATAAGAGTATTTAGACTTTTAACTAATGATCGGATCATTAAATAGAGTTTCCAATGGTTAAAATTTAAACTGGAATTGAATAGAAACCAAATTGGTTATTGATTGAGGTAAGTCTCTATAGATGATGACTTAGACTATTTGAGGGATTTAAAATGTTGTGCCGTTATCCCACTTATAGTGTTTGTTGGATATGGAGGTTTATATCGATTATAAACCTATAGGATTTCCTAAGAGATTCGTACATGAAAGGAAATATGATTTTAGGGTATATTGTGAATAACAACTTCAATAATATTTTTCTTTGGCCCATGAGAAGGTAAGTTATTCTCTAAGTTAAACAAATTAAATCTTTACTGATAAGGACTTTCAGGATAGGAATGAACATGTTTTACACGAGGCAAATGATGAATAATCAATAAGGGTTATTGGAAAGATTTAACTTGAAATATAAAGTTAAGTAATCAGAATATATGATTTGAAATCTTTTGACAAGATTTGAAGAAAAAGTAGTAAGATGATTAAAAATGGAGTATTAACAGTTTGCTCCATAAGATAGAAATGAAGAATTTCGATATATTAAAACTTAATACAGTTTTAATGAATGTTTGAATAAAAGATTGGAATAGATAATGGCGTGGGAATAAACATGTATTCACGTATAGGGATAAAGTTTGATTGGATAATTTGAAATTGGATTTCAAGTTAATTAATCATTAACAAATGATTTTGACATATTAAAGCTCATTACAGTTTTAATAAATGGATTGAAAAATATACCAAGATGGAATGAGGCCATGAGATCCTGTAAACCGATTGGTTTTAAAGATGCGCTAATTATTTGGAAAGGCGGGGTTTTTACCCATTCCGAATAATTATTCGACGTGATGCTGATGTCAAGATATCGACGACAATGGTGGAAGATCCAGATTTCTTCACATCGGATGGATGGCTTGTTGATGCCATGGGCGACGGGCTCTATGAGGTTAAAGTGACGACATAATCTGACCGTATTTGAGGCTATTTGGCTTGCAAGGACTTGCATTCTCAGGCGGGGACATGGAATCAAGTGCCTTCGGTTCCATTCCTATTCCCGGAATGGACCTGTTGATGGATTTCGTGTCTGACACTGTATTTTATAAAATACAGACTGACATTTACTAAACATACTTCTGTTTGGTGGCAGAGAATTTATTCTCTTGCTTAATACCCTTCTTTGAGTCGCACGAGCTCAAAGGTTGTTTGTTGGTTAATAGCAGATTGTGTTTTAGGGAATGATAGTGTGTCATGATAAGTGAAATAATCAAGGCTTTTGCTAAAAAGAGGGGCCTTGTGGTTGAAGATCAAAGCAAGGCTTAAATGCGTAGCTTTGTGTATGACGTGACCTCGCAGACCTCATAACCCGAAATGAGTCGAAACAGGATTGTAGACAGCAGGGGTAGGGACTTAACGTTCCAGCTAGCAAAAAAAGCCATGGTATAGAGCCCAGGCATTTACTTATGTGGTTTGTTGGATTAGGCGCCTTGGACTTGGTCAATATACCTGGATGACAGTCTACACACAGATTGAGGGACTTTATGTTCAGGCTATTATTTAATCCATGAAGTGTGGTGGACTGACCCTGCCGCTCTAAAGGAGCCAGACGGGATCCTGGAACCTAGCTGGGGGTTCTGAATCGGACTGGGAAGATCTTTAGCCTAGGCTCATTAATGGAAATCCAACTTCCAATACGGAACCCTTTACGATTTTCAGCTGTATCCTGTGTAACCAACATAGTGGGATGGGGCACTATGCGAGCTACGATTTACAAATTTATTTTTGAAAGGATTTTTCACACCCTAGATATTATTATAATATCAATTGTTTTGATGTTAAACTATATCAAGCATGTTTTGCGATTATAAGGCAACCCCATATCCTCTGGTGTGCGCTTGCATTGTGTGATGGGGTCTGGGGCTTATAATCGTTTGTTTTTCAAAAGTCATGTTTTTAAAAAATCTGGTTTATGGTTCCTATGTTTAGTTCTGGTTGCCATGGTTGTGCATGTATCCTTGGGAGGAAACCTGTTCCGTGACATGTGGCGTGGTCCCGAGATACGATATTCAAATTAAGGCTAAGTATAAGATTAGTTACAAAGATTTTCTCACACCCGTCCCATGACTGACTCGTAGCTTGTTTTTCACTTGCAAACTGCGGGTGCCCACAATTTCCACATGGGCAGTTTGTTAGTTTGTTTTTTAGTTATCAAGATCGGGCTCAAGCTTGAAGACTTGGAGTTCTGGAGAAAACTGGAGTTTCATATGAAGGCGACGTACTCTATTATCGGTACATTATGTTAAGTCTTCATGGAGTAATGGTATGTAAAATCAGATTTGTATTCAAAATATGTTTTTTTCGCTGCAATAATATATTCTTATTATATTTTATCTGCTCTATTTTGAGATGTGTATTCCGCTATGTCTGCTCTGATAAACCCTAACGAAACGTACTTTTGCTTACCTTGAATTGATGTGTGTTTCGGTTTTTTGGTCGGTTCGAAGTAGGTGGAAGTGCGGGTCCTTACAGTTGGTATTAGAGCTTTGGTTAGATAAACCATGGCTCTATAGGACACAAACTTGTCTAAGATAGGATCAGTAGTATCCTAGGACAAGTAGCTCATTAGAGATAGGTTTAGTAATACCCTAGAATGAGTTGTGTGCGAGTATGTATGTGTGTGTGTGTGTGTGTGTATGAGAGACGCATTTGTAATTTAATATACAAATGGTTTTGTGTTGGATTAATTTGTTGAGTGGATTATGAACATTGGTCGGTATAGTAAAGATCCACTCTATCGATAGGTGTTTCTAAACACTTAAACAGAGTAGTCTAAACATGTTTTATGGATGAATGAAATAATTTTGTCCAGGATTATATTTTCATAAAAAGGATATATGTTTTGATGAAAGCTACATTTTGGAAAATTTAATCCACTAATTGATTGCTGGAGATAATTATTATTATTATAACTAATTAAGAAAATTGAATTCTTGATGATTATGGACGATCGAGGTATTGGTTAAGTATACGACCATTAGTTCCGACTTCGATTTCGAGGACGAAATCATTTTAAGTGGGGGAGAATGTAACAACCTGGAAATTTGAACCAATTTAAAATTTCCAAATTCGTAAAGATCATAATTAATTTTGATTTTTGGAATATAAATTGATTTCATAAGGTTTAAGTACATGTTTTAATTTTTAATAAGCATTTTATCAATATAATTTTGTATAAGAAAATTTATCTAAAAGTTAGATTTAATTTATAAGATTTTATGGATATTTAAATATTAATGATATTATTTAATTTTGATAATATGTTTGAAAGGATATAAATTTGGTTAATATTAAACAAATAAATATACTGAAAATAATTAGTGAATTGAAAATATTATTTATTTAATTTTTATGATGCATAGTTTTGATATTTAAGACCTATAAATGCTAGAGTATTGAATATGGCACAATTTGGCTACATCTATAAGTATCACAAAAGTGTTGCTAATTTAAATGAATTAATTAAGACTAAAATAAGAATTAGGCTAGGAGTCCTGTATGTTGTCATCACGCATGTTATAAGCTCCAAGAAATGATATTGTGTCCTAAATAAATGACAAAAATACCCTTGAAACCTTCCTACTTAAGGTGAACCAAAGCCTCTCTTTTCTTCATACATTCAGTTAACATCAATTTTTCACGTCATTCTTCTTTCTTCTTCTGGTTTCAATATTTACATTTCTCATAAATATAAAAAAATTATCTTTAATTAAAATTCATATCTCTCAATCTATTCATCGTTGGCTCGAATGATCTATGCGGAAGTTGTCCGAATCTTCGTTTTTGATTTTTAGAAACTGACGGATCCAGATTTCGTCAACAAACGAAAGAGGAATCTTAGTTTTACAGAAAAGAGGAAATATATGTAGAGAGCTTTGAAAAATAAAATCTCATAATTCGAGAAGAATTAATCGATGCCGTCTGCGTCATTGAGATCAGCGGAGTATACAGTATTTTTCATGTGATTTCGATGCGATTCCATATCGATGATTGAAATAGTCAGAAATTAGGGTTATGATTTGTTGGAGAATCAAATGATGATAGAAGTATCGGTGAGAGGCGTTGCGATGAGAATGAAGAGTGCTTCGATGGCACAAATTTTGGTAAAGTTCGGTGTACAAATGGGATTCGCGACACGAGGGGACCACGCAACTTTCCTGTTCGTACCAGACTCGGCGTGATGATCGGATTTCAAATGAAGGGGCCGGGGTTCAGGCGTATGGGTGCATTGAGACGAGGAGGAGAAGAGAAGTTCACGGGTGGTTTCAATTTGAAGAACGGTGGAGGATTTTGTTGGTGCTCGTGCACGAGATGCACGCGTGAAATGGGTTTCCAGGAGTGAACTTGAGAAGGAGCGTGAAAGAAGAAGAAGGGGGTGCGGGCTAAAGGTTTGGTTCGGGTTTGAGCAGATGGGCTTTGGCCAAAGTTGTTTAAAGATATTATTTATTTTGATTTAAATAATATAAACTTCATAAGTTGATATCTCACTCATTTTAAATCCAATTAGCTCGCCGTTGGAGGTGTTAAAACCGTATCGAAAAATAGAACACATTGATATATAATTCTGATAATTTTTGTTAGTATAAATTATAATAAAATATAAAATAAATTGCTCTTATATATATATATAACTATATATAACAAACGATGTTATTAATTCAATTCCAATATATATAATTAGTAGAGAAATCACCAACTGCTAATGGAAAACAATTGGAAGCAGTATGATAGCGGTAGCATTGTACATTGGCTTGGAAATTCTGACAGTGAAGTTATTGGAGCTGTATTGGTGAGAAAACTAATTTTTCTTTTAAAGGGTTTGTTTGCTTGAATTAATGATTGCACGTAAGGTGTTTATTGAAATTTTTCATAGAATTTTGTTGGCGAATTCATGGATGATTCTATAGTTTTTGATTGCTAAAAAAATCCTAAATATATTCATGAACTTGGACCTTATATTAATAGCTAGGGTTATGAACATTAGAAACTTGTAACATTGTTTTGACCATCATTACATGCTTATGTTAAGTTGTCAATCTCTAGCAAATGAATATTATTCATGTTTAGAAGATGATGGATGAATTTGATTTGGTTTGAATGGTTGAGAATACTATTTGCTTGTTAATTAATAAAATGGAATCCAATTATGACACCGACATCTGATCTTAAATAACTAATGAGTTTAGTTACAACTCATTAGACACATGACATCTTGTTTATGTTTATTAGATGTTTCTATGCTCCCGGATTCTTGGGTTATACAGGAGTTGAATGAGTCTCATTCCATAAATTGGATTTTAAATGATTATTTTGATAATAAAATAATTGGGCAAAAATAAAAGTTGGTATTTAAGTTCTAATACCCTTTGGATATGAAGTTTAGTTAATAACGATGAACTTTTGCAAAAAGAACGAACTGGGATTGAAGAAGTTAAAAACAAGTTATGGCTTTTTGAATTTTGAAATCGATAATAAATGATTTCAAAGGTTTTGAAAGGAAATGCCAAGTTTTGAAGATTTATGAATCCTTTTGGGGGAAAACCGGGTTTGATATTCGTCCAAACCTTTATTTAAATATAAGGGTATTTAGACTTTTAACTAATGATCAAATATTTAACTAGAGTTTCCAATGGTTAAAATTTAAATTGGAATTGAATAGAAACCAAATTGGTTATTGATTGAGGTAAGTCTCTATAGATGATGACTTAGACTATTTGAGGGATTTAAAATGTTGTGTCGTTATCCCGCTTATTGTGTTTGTTGGATACATACGTTTATATCAATTATAAACTAATAGGATTTCTGTTGAGATTCAACATGAAAGGAAATATGACTTTTGGGTTTATTGTGAATAATGCCTTCAATAATACTGTTCTTTGGCCCATGAGAAGGTAAGTTATTCCCTAAGTTAAACAAATGAAATCTTTATTGATAAAGACTTTCAGGAAAGGAATGAACTTGTTTTACATGAGGCAAATGATGAATAATCAATAAGGGTTATTGGAAAGATTTAACTTGAAATTTAAAGTTAAGTCATAAGAACATATGATTTGAAATCTTTTAAAAAGATTTGAAGAAAAAGTGGTAAGATGATTAAAAATGGAGTATTAGCAGTTTGCTCCATGAGATTGGAATGAAGAATTTCGATATACTAAAACTTAATATAGTTTTAATGAATCTTTGACTAAAAGATTGTAATAGATAATGGCGCGGGAATAAAAGTGTATTCACGTACGGAGATAAAGTATGATTGGATAATCTGAAATTGGATTTCAAGTTAAGTAATCATTAACGAATGATTTTGACATATTAAAGCTCATTACAGTTTTAATTAATGGATTGAAAAATATACCAAAATGGAATGAGGCCATGAGATCCTGTAAACCGATTGGTTTTAAAGATGCGCTAATTTTTTGGAAATGCCGGGTTTTTACCCATTCCGAATAATTATACGACGTGATGCTGATGTCAAGATATCGATGACAATGGTGGAAGACCTAGATTTCTTCACATCGGATCGATGGCCTGTTGATGCCTTGGGCTACGGCCTATATGAGTTTAAAGTGACGGCATAATCTGACCGTACTTGAAGCGATTTGGTTTGCAAGGACTTGCACTCTCAGGAGGGGACATGGAATCAAGTGCCTTCGGTTCCATTCCTATTCCCAGAATGGACTTGTTGATGGATTTCGTGTCTTACACTGTATTTTATAAAATACAGACTGACATTTACTAAACATACTTCTGTTTGGTGACGGAGAATTTATTCTCTTACTTAACACCCTTCTTTGAGACGCACAAGCTCAAAGGTTGTATGTTGGTGAATAGCAGTTTGTGTTTTAAGGAATGATAGTGTGGCATGATAAGTGAAATAATCAAGGCTTTTGCTGAAAAGCAGGGCCTTGTGGTTAAAGATCAAAGCATGGCTTAAATGCGTAGCTTTGTGTATGATGTGACCTCGCGGACCTCACATCCTGGAATGAGTCGAAACAGGATTACAGACGGCAGGGGTAGGGACTTAACGTTCCAGCTAGCAAAAAGAAATGCCATGGTATAGAACCCAGGCATTTACTTATGTGGTTTGTTGGAACAGGCTCCTCGGACTAGGTCAATATACCTAGATGACAGTCTACACATATACTGAGGGACGTTATGTTCAGGCTGTTACTTTAATCCACGAAGTAGGGTGGACCGACCGTGTCGCTCTAAAGGAGCCAGACGGGATCCTGGAACCTAGCTTGGGGTTCCGAATCGGACTGGGAAGATCCTTAGCCCAAGCTCATTGATGGAAACCCAACTTCCAATACGAAACCCTTTACGATTTTCAGTTGTATCATATGTAGCCAACATAGGGTGGATGGGGCACTATGCGAGCTAAGATTTATAAATTTATTTTTGAAAGGATTTTTCACACCCAAGACATTATTATAATATCAAGTTTTTGATTTTAAACAATGTCAAGCATGTTTTGCGACTATAAGGCAAACCTCTATCCTCTGGTGTGCGGTTGCATTTTGTGATGGGACCTGGGGCTTATAATCATTCATTTTTCAAAAGTCATACTTTAAAAAAATCTGGCTTATAGTTGTTATGTTTTGTTCTGGTTGCTATGGTTGTGCATGTATCCTTGGGAGGAAACCCATTCCGCGACATGCGGCGTGGTCCTGAGGTACCTTATTCAAATTAAGGCTAAGTATCAGATTAGTTATAAAAGGTTTTTTCACACTAGTCTCATGACTGACTCGTAGTTTGTTTTTCCCTTGCAAACTCCGGGTGCCCACAATTTCCACACGGGCGGTCTGTTAGTTTGTTTTTTAGTTATCGAGATCGGGCTCATGCTTGAAGACTTGGAGTTCTGGAGAAAGCTGGGGTTTCATATGAAGGCCGGATGTAGTCTATTTTCGTTATATTATGTAAAGTCTTCATGGAGTAATGGTATGTAAAATCAGATTTGTATTCAAATTTTTTTTTCCGCTAAAATAATATATTCTTATTATATTTTATCTGTTCCCCTGTGAGCGGTGTATTCCGTTATGTTTGCTCTGATAAACCCTAACAAAACATCCATTTTCTTTCCCGGAATAGACGTGTGTTTCAGTTTTTTGGTCGATTCGATATAGGTGGAAGTGCGGGTCGTTACATATAAGGAAAATGTACTAAGTATTTATCCACTCTTTACTGTTCTTTGATTTAGAGTATACAAGTGATTACAATCAAAATCCGCAATTTGATTGAGGAATTAGGGTTTATTTTATTGAAAAGAGTACAAGAAAGAGAATGAGAAAAATCCTCCCTAAAATGAGATCCCTAGAGTCTTACTTATAGACAAATAGGGGCCCCTTTTTCCATTGGGCCAGCAGTACCTCTGTCGGCCACTTTTCCTCATGGTTCCGGAAATATTGGCTCTCAGCCGCTTTCTCTTTAGGTTCTGAAGGCTTTTGCCTGTGGCTTTTTGTGATGCCGGCACACTCTCTCCGGAGGATGGTTCCGGTTTTCGGAACTCATTATTGGTTTTTTGTCTGCCCATTTTCTATTAGTCCCAAGTTTATTGGTGCAAATAGCTTTTGGAGGGTTTGTGCTCCGAAATGTAGACCTCCGGGTATAGGCTTCCGGATGTGGACTCTCGGTATTGTTACTAACACTTTGTGGAGCTAGGTTTTATGATTCAAGTGAAAGGTTGTCGGGTCTGTCACCCCTGTCGATATCGACACTAAGCAGATTACTGTGGATAACATGTCCCTCTTTGGGATTCCGGCTTGCCTGTCAGTAGACTCTTGAAGCATATCCTTTCTTTCCCGAGATGTGGCTTCCGGTGTTTTGCTTAGTTGTTTATTAAGGTAGCTTCTCGGGGACCTACTAATGGAGGTCCCGGTAATTGGCTCCCGGATAACCTCCTTGCGCTTTAACCTTTGTTATTTTAGTGCTTCTGTCACCTTTTGTATCGGTATTAAGAAAATTAATATCAATAGCCCTTTCATTCTTCTTGGTCCCGGTTGATAGGATCACCGATTTTTCTCTTCATTGGCTTCCCTTGGGTGACGTTCCACAATCCACTGTGTCGGGTCCATTATGCTGGTATCACTTTTTTATATAGATTTTGAGCTCTACTGATGGTGTCAGTTGTGCAGCTCTCGGATTGCTCCCTTGTGTTGTCAACTTCATTTTGTGTTGAGCCTTTAGTGACGGAAGTTTCTTTATGTTTATGTCGGTCTTCTACCCCTTCACCACCAGCCTGTTCCGGATGCTTTATTTTGGTAGTAACATCCCCCCCCCCCCAATGTGAAGGGGTAATTTTTATTTTCCAAGTCAAACCTTTCTTGATTTTGATGTTTTATGATTCTGATTATGTAGGATTTCGATTCTCTGCCTTCTTCTGGGTAGATTGGTCCGTTTACTCATTCTTACTTGTATGGTTGAGATTAAAAGCTACCCCACGTCCATTAGTGTCACTCACAAAGGGAATGCACTAAGTTCTGTGGAGCATTTTGGGTAAAAGATGCAGATAAATTACAAGACAGACAAATTATTAAACAGTGGAAAATAGAACTTTGCTTTATTGATAAAATAGTCTGTACAAGATTCTTTTACAATATCAGAGTATCATCTGTCTTTATAAAATAAAGAAGCATGAAAATACATTTATATATTCCCCAATGTAGCAAGAGCCAGCCATAGCATCTGGAAGAGAATCCAAAGACAACTTCGTCAAATCTTCAAGCTGGGAAAGAGCAACGGTCCAGTCTAATCCTGAGTTATACTATTCCCTCCTCAACTACCTGGGGGGGAACGGAAGAAAAGAAGACGAAAGAAAAACAGAGTCAGACATAAAGCCTGAGTAAGTTCAGTAACTTCTAGCATGTGAACATGGAAAAACAAAACGACATGAATTAACTGAATACAAGATTACACCATGACGATAAGGTCAACAAGATTAGACAAGGTAGTCACAAGATATGCTAAGATGACTGGATACGCTCTAATACTTTCGCAGCTTCGCTATTTCCTTGTTATACTGGTTTCTATATCTCTGCACCACCTAACTAGTGTTCAACTAGTAACGATAACGTGATCCCAACCCCTGTAGTTTCCATTGCCTTCAGGCATACATTTATTATTTATTACCTAGATCTAGTCTAGGGTTTTCTATCAAGTGCTTTCTAGATTTAACTATAGTTTTACGCTATCTGCTGAACGCTTTTCGAGTTCAGGGTTTATGCCACCTAGTCCAACTAGGGATTACGCTACCTGTCGAACAATGCCCCAAAGTCTAGGACACACTACCTAGAGTGGTATATGTTCCTAGGCTTCCCCACGCATGTATCGCGAATCGTTATCGCTTGTCTAGATGCACATGTCCTGTAATGTGCGATCCGAGTCCTGTGACAGGGCAAATCAAGGAATACAGAACTCGGTCGGGAGCTTTCGGATATCTGCCGATGCAGATGCTAAGGTCTGTTTTTATTCCAGTGGCTATGGTCCCACTTGACCCCTCCCTCAACTAATGAAAGGCACACCTTGTAAAATGAGAACTATACGCCGGCCCCCGGTGCCCCACTATCCTATGGCCATCCGCAACCATAACTAGATAGCAAGTATATGGTCTTTTGGAGTTCTCCGCCTTTCCGCTTCACGTATCTCGATTGACTCAAGATGGATGGTAGACGACGAGTTGCTATCACAGGGCTACCGTCTTCTCGCCGAATCACGCTGGTCCATCCTAGTCTTTAGGTTGCCACATATATATATTGCAACCAAGGCATACCCTCGGTTCTTCTAACGCAGACCTTAACCTCTGTGAGCCCAGGATGATCATCTGCATCCTCACAGAGGGATACCAAGAGTACCCTCACGTCCCCTCGAAGCCTCGGGCTTCGTAACCCAATTCGTTGGAGCCTTCTTAAAACCATATGGATGTCCGCTCCTTCGTGTTATACTAAGAATTACTACTTAGTTCTACTAACTAAGGTTTACCACTTAGTTTCCAAATTCCTTGTTTTCTTAACTAAGTTTTACTACTTAGTCCCTTTTTCAACTGAGGTTTACTATTTAGTTTTCTTTCTCGCCAGGTTGGGTTGGTTAAGTGTCTTTAGTCGATTGAAGCTATCTTAACCCTCTTCCCTTATCCTATTACACTGGTTAAGTGTTATCCCTTTATGCTTTTTTTACTTAACCCTATTCATTTATCATATTCTGATGGTTAAGCATTCAAGTTTACTTAACCCTATGGTCTAGTCCAGCTAACATATTAATTTGGCTAAGTATATTACTTAACCCCAACCTCTAGTCTAATTAACATGTTAAATTGGCTAAGTGTATTAACTTTACTTAACCCCACCTTTTAGTCTAGTCAACATGTTAATTTGGCTAAGTATTCCCATGGACTTAACCCTCCCATTCTAGCTTTAACTGTGCTAAGTTGGTTAAGTGTTCCTTAACCTTCCCATTCTAGCTTTAATTAATAAATTAAAGCCGCAGCCTCTCACATTAGACAGATATTGCTGCGGTTACTGGATCTGCCGGTCGGTTCCGGGCAGGTTTACACCGCAACTCAGTCTAACCTCGGGTTAGGCATATTCATGTTTTCTAAGTTCAAAAGGGTTTTTGATTAATTTCCAAATCTGGTTTTGAAAACAACCATCCCGTCCTTCGGATCAGTTAGGGATAGCCAGGGAGGGCAGGAAACTTGTATTTTCCAAACCCAAGCCTAGACACTATCCTCTCTGTCACCCTAGAACCTTCTGGTCTATGTGTTATAAAAAGGGGTGTTATCAAAATACTTTTCTTTTGTTTATAAATTGTTAACAATTTATTTCAAAAGCCCATTTCCCCTTTTTAGACAAATTTGGCCTATATTTATTTGTCAAGCCTACTAGTATACTTATATTCTAGGCCCAAGTCCTAACCCAACATGCAGTTTAGGCCATTTCCTATTTCATTGCCGAAACTAGATTAAATATCCTAGTTTATACTTTATGGCCAAAATTTAACCAAGTTACATATTTTGTGGTAAATGAACAATTTAAAATTTATGACGAATTCTATAAGTAAATTACTCCTAATTTACTGATTTCATTACTACTCTTTTAATGTACATTGTCACATTTATTATTATGGCCCATTCTCTCTTATTTATCATATTTATACTTTTTGGTATGTAAATTATACCAAGTTTAGTGTCGCTAACCATAATTTATTCTAAACATGACAATTGCTCACAATTATGAATAAATTCAAAATTGTGCTAATATACTTATTCCAAATCAACCTTAATTAACCCAATCTTGGTTTAACATCCTAATTCACAATTTATGGCAAAACTAGAATTATTTTTCTAGTTTACATTTTATGCCTAAAATTTAGCTTACTTACTAACGCTAAATTTAATATGTCAAAATCACATATTCCCTAATCCATGTCAAATTTCCCCGTTTTCATTTTAATATGCATGTCATAATACATATTCCAAATTATGCCAATTTCCAAGTTTACAACTACGTTCATATTCATTTCCATGTTTTTCCCCAAATCGCATTCCCACCGTTCGAATAATCGTGATTCAACCTAGATTATAAATAAATCTAGATTCGTAGATAAAAAGGGAATGAATCAAAATGACAAGAAGGAATAATTGGCATAAAAAGGTTTGGATAACAATGTAGGTTCAAGAATATGGGTAGACCTAACTAAATAGGTAAATTCCCACTGTCTTAAAACCAAAGAATGTGCAAAATAGGTTCAAGAACGTGGGTAGACCTAACTTAATAGGTAAATTCCCACTGTCTTAAAACCAATGAAAAACCAAGGAACAGGTAGAATAAATAATTGGGTTTAGACCCAACTTCTCAATCACAAAACTAAAGCAATATTTTCCTAATCATAAATCATGGGTGTCAAAATCACAGTTGTCCTCATTATGTCATAAGTAATAGTTTATGTCCAAATCAAAGGTATAGGCCTAGTCAAGGAAATAATCCTTGTAGTCACAGTCACAGTCATAGGAAATGTCCATAGTCATATGTGATGTTCATAGTCCAAAAGGGAAAATAATTCCCATAGTCATAAGTCATTGTCATAGGCAATGTTTATATGTCCCAAAATCAAAGGCTTATGTCATAGTCCAAAGGCATATGCTTTCAAAGGCCACAGTTCTATAGTCATAGTCACGGTTACAGTCTTATTTGTCCTTGAATCATAACAGTTCTTAATTCAGTCCAAGAGTATAAACACAGATTCGAAGAGAGAGAGAGATTTGGCATATTCCTTTATTCCTTTAATTTCATGTCACAAATAAAACAAAATATTCAGATCTAGAAATAACCAACTTACAGAAAATAGATCTAGAAAAGAAGGAAAGCATGGCTATGATTCGTGCGTCGTTGCTTGAAACTTGTTTGAGCTAGCCTTTGAATTCTTCACTTGAAACTTTGATTTGAATCCCTCCTTAAAAGTCTTTTAGCAGCATCTCCTCGTCTTGAATCATATTTTATTTTATTTATTTAAGAAAATTTAGAGGAGGGGAAG
Organism: Allium sativum; assembly: GCA_030737875.1. Taxonomy (NCBI): domain Eukaryota; kingdom Viridiplantae; phylum Streptophyta; class Magnoliopsida; order Asparagales; family Amaryllidaceae; genus Allium; species Allium sativum. Next base: position 194,797,498 of record CM060920.1, read on the forward strand.
AAGCCATGAATCTTAGCAGCATAAGGATAGAAGAGAATTGGTGCAAAGAGAATGAAGACTAGGGCTGTTTATATAGCTGCTCAAGACCTTATCGTACACGCAGCGCTGAGTCAGCATTGAACCTAGTTAAGAAAATAGTCCAGGTACGTAGATGAATCTAGCCAAACCTTATCATACACGCAGTGCTGAGTCAACATTGGGTCCCACAAGCTATTTTGGCGTAAAAGTTTGATTTTCAAACTTTTGAATTTCTGGAATTTATTTAACTGTTTTATTCACATGAAATATTCTTATATGTATACAGTTCCTCTAACGACCATTTTACGCGTATATATATACGCACAACTTTCATTTTATTTTCAAAATTCAAATGATGTTGCCATATTTCATTGACTGTAGCCTTATCTTGAATTTTATCTTTCGTATACATATATTTTTGTATATATATATATATATTTATATTTCTCATATGTATATATATATATATATATATATATTCTTTATTTCCTTATACGTACGTTCTTATCCTTTCAAATTTTGAATTTGTATACGTACATATATTTGCATGTTTAGTTGGCCCTCTCTAAAACAATGATAAAAAAATTATGCCGCCGCCGGGGTTCGAACCCCCGACCTCCATGCTACCAATCCAATGCCTTAACCAACTGAGCTACAGAGGCTTTTGTTAATAAGTCTTAGAACAATAATAATTATTGTTCTCTCCTTACTTCTCTTTTTCATGTTAGTTACAATACTTAAATTAAACAACTGCATGGATCTTTTTCTTTTAATTTTTCTTTTAAAAATTAATTATACTTTAATTTGAGAATCTTAATGTCACAGAATTACGGGGTGTTACATTCTCCCCCACTTAAAAGGATTTCGTCCCCGAAATCTTCAAGTTAGGAAGAATGTGTCCTACCATCCAATCACCCATCTACTCAACCATTCAATCACAGGCATTCATTGTCCTTAAAAGATTTCTAATGCTTTCATGTTCATATGCATAGTGTGTGTATATGTCTCTATCTAATGCAAAATCAGGCGGTCTACTGATTCAGTTGACCTCCTTAATGCAAATCATCTTAGTGCCATGCGTCCAATCATGCATGCAAACATCCCTAGTCATGGAAATACTACATGCGTGCACAGCCATTCATCCATATGCAACGTCCATATGATATCATATCAAGTTCAACTTATAAACAAATGCATATATGTAAATGCAATATGAGAGCGTCCGAACTTGATCTAGTGCCTAATACGTATGCATATGCATCCACGAGCAACCATTTGCAACCATTCAACCATAACATGTTTCAAATACATGTTTACATCCATTGGCTTCTACCTAAGGATCGCATATACGACCTAGAGGATATACTTTGGAAAGAGAGAAACAACTACGCGTAAAGCTCCTAAACAGAGAAATCAAGGATGCACCCTTAAGGAAAAAGGGCATGTTGCTAGTATCTAGCCTTCTTGAGCTTTACTCCACCGTATCTTAACCAATTTATCTTCACGATTGTGAAGTTCCTAATCTCCATTTCCAAAATAAACAGATGTCAATCACGGCGCCAAGTATATGTACTAAGATGATTAGAGGCCTCCCTCTTAGCTTATCCATCACGCCATAACTATGAGAGTCAAAAGATCACTCCGTACTTTTTAGAGTACCTACCACAACTATTCATCTTTCACGCAAACCATCCAAACCGAACTCGACATTCCTCAAGTACAAGCCCCAAAGGCCTAAACCAATATCAGACAAGCATCCAAGGAATATCTTCTCCGAATTTAGACGATCTACGTGAGATGATATAAGCAAACTCGATAGCTATCCTCAAATCCCTACTAACCAAAAACTGGTCGGACCACCAATTGGATTTGAGACTCTAGTGGGATCTTTCTACTATACAAGTACTATGGTGCAGAGACCCAACTATGGAAGTGGATATGAACAAATGCGAAGTGCTAAATCCGAACAGAAAAACTAGATTCTTCCAACGGAAACCTTTACCACCTATCTCCTAGGTACGCTCAGCATGTACTTTCCCTTCTGAAAATCTTGTCCTTTGTCCTTAATTATATGCCCTATCAGACCATAGTAAGGATACTTCCTCTTTTATAATTTTCTTCCTCCTTCGTGAGCTAAACCTACATCCATGATTTCCTCATCCTGGGATTGTGCTCCCTTTTGCCAAACTCCTCACCTTTTTCTGTGTATAACCATGTTGGCAAATCCCTCGAAAGCTGCTTCCATCATACCGAAGACCCTACTAAGCTTGAAAGAAGACTGGCCGTAAGTGAAACAACTACGGCTATAGATGGAAGTCGGGCACTACTTCGCCCTTCGATGAGGTTATCTCCCAGAAAGCCAGGAGCCCCAGAGACTCAAGAAAGAAGGAGACAAGAATTCAAACAGAGGAAGAGGAGACAATGCGTATGGCTTTGGGGAATATGCCTTTAAAACAAATCCATTCTTTTAAAAATGCTACTTTAAAAACCTTTTGAAAATATTTTTTCAAATCTTTTATCTGATCCGGTAACCTTCAGCTCTGATACCACGTGTAACACCCCACGTCCGTTAGTGTCACTCACAAAGGGAATGCACTAAGTTCTGTGGAGCATTTTGGGTAAAATATGCAGATAAATTACAAGACAGACAAATTATTAAACAGTGGAAAATAGAACTTTGCTTTATTGATAAAATAGTCTGTACAAGATTCTTTTACAATATCAGAGTATCATCTGTCTTTATAAAATAAAGAAGCATGAAAATACATGTATATATTCCCCAATGTAGCAAGAGCCAGCCATAGCATCTGGAAGAGAATCCAAAGACAACTTCGTCAAATCTTCAAGCTGGGAAAGAGCAACAGTCCAGTCTAATCCTGAGTTATACTATTCCCTCCTCAACTACCTGGGGGGGGAACGGAAGAAAAGAAGACGAAAGAAAAACAGAGTCAGACATAAAGCCTGAGTAAGTTCAGTAACTTCTAGCATGTGAACATGGAAAAACAAAACGACATGAATTAACTGAATACAAGATTACACCATGACGATAAGGTCAACAAGATTAGACAAGGTAGTCACAAGATATGCTAAGATGACTGGATACGCTCTAATACTTTCGCAGCTTCGCTATTTCCTTGTTATACTGGTTTCTATATCTCTGCACCACCTAACTAGTGTTCAACTAGTAACGATAACGTGATCCCAACCCCTGTAGTTTCCATTGCCTTCAGGCATACATTTATTATTTATTACCTAGATCTAGTCTAGGGTTTTCTATCAAGTGCTTTCTAGATTTAACTATAGTTTTACGCTATCTGCTGAACGCTTTTCGAGTTCAGGGTTTATGCCACCTAGTCCAACTAGGGATTACGCTACCTGTCGAACAATGCCCCAAAGTCTAGGACACACTACCTAGAGTGGTATATGTTCCTAGGCTTCCCCACGCATGTATCGCGAATCGTTATCGCTTGTCTAGATGCACATGTCCTGTAATGTGCGATCCGAGTCCTGTGACAGGGCAAATCAAGGAATACAGAACTCGGTCGGGAGCTTTCGGATATCTGCCGATGCAGATGCTAAGGTCTGTTTTTATTCCAGTGGCTATGGTCCCACTTGACCCCTCCCTCAACTAATGAAAGGCACACCTTGTAAAATGAGAACTATACGCCGGCCCCCGGTGCCCCACTATCCTATGGCCATCCGCAACCATAACTAGATAGCAAGTATATGGTCTTTTGGAGTTCTCCGCCTTTCCGCTTCACGTATCTCGATTGACTCAAGATGGATGGTAGACGACGAGTTGCTATCACAGGGCTACCGTCTTCTCGCCGAATCACGCTGGTCCATCCTAGTCTTTAGGTTGCCACATATATATATTGCAACCAAGGCATACCCTCGGTTCTTCTAACGCAGACCTTAACCTCTGTGAGCCCAGGATGATCATCTGCATCCTCACAGAGGGATACCAAGAGTACCCTCACGTCCCCTCGAAGCCTCGGGCTTCGTAACCCAATTCGTTGGAGCCTTCTTAAAACCATATGGATGTCCGCTCCTTCGTGTTATACTAAGAATTACTACTTAGTTCTACTAACTAAGGTTTACCACTTAGTTTCCAAATTCCTTGTTTTCTTAACTAAGTTTTACTACTTAGTCCCTTTTTCAACTGAGGTTTACTATTTAGTTTTCTTTCTCGCCAGGTTGGGTTGGTTAAGTGTCTTTAGTCGATTGAAGCTATCTTAACCCTCTTCCCTTATCCTATTACACTGGTTAAGTGTTATCCCTTTATGCTTTTTTTACTTAACCCTATTCATTTATCATATTCTGATGGTTAAGCATTCAAGTTTACTTAACCCTATGGTCTAGTCCAGCTAACATATTAATTTGGCTAAGTATATTACTTAACCCCAACCTCTAGTCTAATTAACATGTTAAATTGGCTAAGTGTATTAACTTTACTTAACCCCACCTTTTAGTCTAGTCAACATGTTAATTTGGCTAAGTATTCCCATGGACTTAACCCTCCCATTCTAGCTTTAACTGTGCTAAGTTGGTTAAGTGTTCCTTAACCTTCCCATTCTAGCTTTAATTAATAAATTAAAGCCGCAGCCTCTCACATTAGACAGATATTGCTGCGGTTACTGGATCTGCCGGTCGGTTCCGGGCAGGTTTACACCGCAACTCAGTCTAACCTCGGGTTAGGCATATTCATGTTTTCTAAGTTCAAAAGGGTTTTTGATTAATTTCCAAATCTGGTTTTGAAAACAACCATCCCGTCCTTCGGATCAGTTAGGGATAGCCAGGGAGGGCAGGAAACTTGTATTTTCCAAACCCAAGCCTAGACACTATCCTCTCTGTCACCCTAGAACCTTCTGGTCTATGTGTTATAAAAAGGGGTGTTATCAAAATACTTTTCTTTTGTTTATAAATTGTTAACAATTTATTTCAAAAGCCCATTTCCCCTTTTTAGACAAATTTGGCCTATATTTATTTGTCAAGCCTACTAGTATACTTATATTCTAGGCCCAAGTCCTAACCCAACATGCAGTTTAGGCCATTTCCTATTTCATTGCCGAAACTAGATTAAATATCCTAGTTTATACTTTATGGCCAAAATTTAACCAAGTTACATATTTTGTGGTAAATGAACAATTTAAAATTTATGACGAATTCTATAAGTAAATTACTCCTAATTTACTGATTTCATTACTACTCTTTTAATGTACATTGTCACATTTATTATTATGGCCCATTCTCTCTTATTTATCATATTTATACTTTTTGGTATGTAAATTATACCAAGTTTAGTGTCGCTAACCATAATTTATTCTAAACATGACAATTGCTCACAATTATGAATAAATTCAAAATTGTGCTAATATACTTATTCCAAATCAACCTTAATTAACCCAATCTTGGTTTAACATCCTAATTCACAATTTATGGCAAAACTAGAATTATTTTTCTAGTTTACATTTTATGCCTAAAATTTAGCTTACTTACTAACGCTAAATTTAATATGTCAAAATCACATATTCCCTAATCCATGTCAAATTTCCCCGTTTTCATTTTAATATGCATGTCATAATACATATTCCAAATTATGCCAATTTCCAAGTTTACAACTACGTTCATATTCATTTCCATGTTTTTCCCCAAATCGCATTCCCACCGTTCGAATAATCGTGATTCAACCTAGATTATAAATAAATCTAGATTCGTAGATAAAAAGGGAATGAATCAAAATGACAAGAAGGAATAATTGGCATAAAAAGGTTTGGATAACAATGTAGGTTCAAGAATATGGGTAGACCTAACTAAATAGGTAAATTCCCACTGTCTTAAAACCAAAGAATGTGCAAAATAGGTTCAAGAACGTGGGTAGTCCTAACTTAATAGGTAAATTCCCACTGTCTTAAAACCAATGAAAAACCAAGGAACAGGTAGAATAAATAATTGGGTTTAGACCCAACTTCTCAATCACAAAACTAAAGCAATATTTTCCTAATCATAAATCATGGGTGTCAAAATCACAGTTGTCCTCATTATGTCATAAGTAATAGTTTATGTCCAAATCAAAGGTATAGGCCTAGTCAAGGAAATAATCCTTGTAGTCACAGTCACAGTCATAGGAAATGTCCATAGTCATATGCGATGTTCATAGTCCAAAAGGGAAAATAATTCCCATAGTCATAAGTCATTGTCATAGGCAATGTTTATATGTCCCAAAATCAAAGGCTTATGTCATAGTCCAAAGGCATATGCTTTCAAAGGCCACAGTTCTATAGTCATAGTCACGGTTACAGTCTTATTTGTCCTTGAATCATAACAGTTCTTAATTCAGTCCAAGAGTATAAACACAGATTCGAAGAGAGAGAGAGATTTGGCATATTCCTTTATTCCTTTAATTTCATGTCACAAATAAAACAAAATATTCAGATCTAGAAATAACCAACTTACAGAAAATAGATCTAGAAAAGAAGGAAAGCATGGCTATGATTCGTGCGTCGTTGCTTGAAACTTGTTTGAGCTAGCCTTTGAATTCTTCACTTGAAACTTTGATTTGAATCCCTCCTTAAAAGTCTTTTAGCAGCATCTCCTTGTCTTGAATCATATTTTATTTTATTTATTTAAGAAAATTTAGAGGAGGGGAAGAAGCCATGAATCTTAGCAGCATAAGGATAGAAGAGAATTGGTGCAAAGAGAATGAAGACTAGGGCTGTTTATATAGCTGCTCAAGACCTTATCGTACACGCAGCGCTGAGTCAGCATTGAACCTAGTTAAGAAAATAGTCCAGGTACGTAGATGAATCTAGCCAAACCTTATCATACACGCAGTGCTGAGTCAACATTGGGTCCCACAAGCTATTTTGGCGTAAAAGTTTGATTTTCAAACTTTTGAATTTCTGGAATTTATTTAACTGTTTTATTCACATGAAATATTCTTATATGTATACAGTTCCTCTAACGACCATTTTACGCGTATATATATACGCACAACTTTCATTTTATTTTCAAAATTCAAATGATGTTGCCATATTTCATTGACTGTAGCCTTATCTTGAATTTTATCTTTCGTATACATATATTTTTGTATATATATATATATTTATATTTCTCATATGTATATATATATATATTCTTTATTTCCTTATACGTACGTTCTTATCCTTTCAAATTTTGAATTTGTATACGTACATATATTTGCATGTTTAGTTGGCCCTCTCTAAAACAATGATAAAAAAATTATGCCGCCGCCGGGGTTCGAACCCCCGACCTCCATGCTACCAATCCAATGCCTTAACCAACTGAGCTACAGAGGCTTTTGTTAATAAGTCTTAGAACAATAATAATTATTGTTCTCTCCTTACTTCTCTTTTTCATGTTAGTTACAATACTTAAATTAAACAACTGCATGGATCTTTTTCTTTTAATTTTTCTTTTAAAAATTAATTATACTTTAATTTGAGAATCTTAATGTCACAGAATTACGGGGTGTTACATTCTCCCCCACTTAAAAGGATTTCGTCCCCGAAATCTTCAAGTTAGGAAGAATGTGTCCTACCATCCAATCACCCATCTACTCAACCATTCAATCACAGGCATTCATTGTCCTTAAAAGATTTCTAATGCTTTCATGTTCATATGCATAGTGTGTGTATATGTCTCTATCTAATGCAAAATCAGGCGGTCTACTGATTCAGTTGACCTCCTTAATGCAAATCATCTTAGTGCCATGCGTCCAATCATGCATGCAAACATCCCTAGTCATGGAAATACTACATGCGTGCACAGCCATTCATCCATATGCAACGTCCATATGATATCATATCAAGTTCAACTTATAAACAAATGCATATATGTAAATGCAATATGAGAGCGTCCGAACTTGATCTAGTGCCTAATACGTATGCATATGCATCCACGAGCAACCATTTGCAACCATTCAACCATAACATGTTTCAAATACATGTTTACATCCATTGGCTTCTACCTAAGGATCGCATATACGACCTAGAGGATATACTTTGGAAAGAGAGAAACAACTACGCGTAAAGCTCCTAAACAGAGAAATCAAGGATGCACCCTTAAGGAAAAAGGGCATGTTGCTAGTATCTAGCCTTCTTGAGCTTTACTCCACCGTATCTTAACCAATTTATCTTCACGTTTGTGAAGTTCCTAATCTCCATTTCCAAAATAAACAGATGTCAATCACGGCGCCAAGTATATGTACTAAGATGATTAGAGGCCTCCCTCTTAGCTTATCCATCACGCCATAACTATGAGAGTCAAAAGATCACTCCGTACTTTTTAGAGTACCTACCACAACTATTCATCTTTCACGCAAACCATCCAAACCGAACTCGACATTCCTCAAGTACAAGCCCCAAAGGCCTAAACCAATATCAGACAAGCATCCAAGGAATATCTTCTCCGAATTTAGACGATCTACGTGAGATGATATAAGCAAACTCGATAGCTATCCTCAAATCCCTACTAACCAAAAACTGGTCGGACCACCAATTGGATTTGAGACTCTAGTGGGATCTTTCTACTATACAAGTACTATGGTGCAGAGACCCAACTATGGAAGTGGATATGAACAAATGCGAAGTGCTAAATCCGAACAGAAAAACTAGATTCTTCCAACGGAAACCTTTACCACCTATCTCCTAGGTACGCTCAGCATGTACTTTCCCTTCTGAAAATCTTGTCCTTTGTCCTTAATTATATGCCCTATCAGACCATAGTAAGGATACTTCCTCTTTTATAATTTTCTTCCTCCTTCGTGAGCTAAACCTACATCCATGATTTCCTCATCCTGGGATTGTGCTCCCTTTTGCCAAACTCCTCACCTTTTTCTGTGTATAACCATGTTGGCAAATCCCTCGAAAGCTGCTTCCATCATACCGAAGACCCTACTAAGCTTGAAAGAAGACTGGCCGTAAGTGAAACAACTACGGCTATAGATGGAAGTCGGGCACTACTTCGCCCTTCGATGAGGTTATCTCCCAGAAAGCCAGGAGCCCCAGAGACTCAAGAAAGAAGGAGACAAGAATTCAAACAGAGGAAGAGGAGACAATGCGTATGGCTTTGGGGAATATGCCTTTAAAACAAATCCATTCTTTTAAAAATGCTACTTTAAAAACCTTTTGAAAATATTTTTTCAAATCTTTTATCTGATCCGGTAACCTTCAGCTCTGATACCACGTGTAACACCCCACGTCCGTTAGTGTCACTCACAAAGGGAATGCACTAAGTTCTGTGGAGCATTTTGGGTAAAATATGCAGATAAATTACAAGACAGACAAATTATTAAACAGTGGAAAATAGAACTTTGCTTTATTGATAAAATAGTCTGTACAAGATTCTTTTACAATATCAGAGTATCATCTGTCTTTATAAAATAAAGAAGCATGAAAATACATTTATATATTCCCCAATGTAGCAAGAGCCAGCCATAGCATCTGGAAGAGAATCCAAAGACAACTTCGTCAAATCTTCAAGCTGGGAAAGAGCAACGGTCCAGTCTAATCCTGAGTTATACTATTCCCTCCTCAACTACCTGGGGGGGGGAACGGAAGAAAAGAAGACGAAAGAAAAACAGAGTCAGACATAAAGCCTGAGTAAGTTCAGTAACTTCTAGCATGTGAACATGGAAAAACAAAACGACATGAATTAACTGAATACAAGATTACACCATGACGATAAGGTCAACAAGATTAGACAAGGTAGTCACAAGATATGCTAAGATGACTGGATACGCTCTAATACTTTCGCAGCTTCGCTATTTCCTTGTTATACTGGTTTCTATATCTCTGCACCACCTAACTAGTGTTCAACTAGTAACGATAACGTGATCCCAACCCCTGTAGTTTCCATTGCCTTCAGGCATACATTTATTATTTATTACCTAGATCTAGTCTAGGGTTTTCTATCAAGTGCTTTCTAGATTTAACTATAGTTTTACGCTATCTGCTGAACGCTTTTCGAGTTCAGGGTTTATGCCACCTAGTCCAACTAGGGATTACGCTACCTGTCGAACAATGCCCCCAAGTCTAGGACACACTACCTAGAGTGGTATATGTTCCTAGGCTTCCCCACGCATGTATCGCGAATCGTTATCGCTTGTCTAGATGCACATGTCCTGTAATGTGCGATCCGAGTCCTGTGACAGGGCAAATCAAGGAATACAGAACTCGGTCGGGAGCTTTCGGATATCTGCCGATGCAGATGCTAAGGTCTGTTTTTATTCCAGTGGCTATGGTCCCACTTGACCCCTCCCTCAACTAATGAAAGGCACACCTTGTAAAATGAGAACTATACGCCGGCCCCCGGTGCCCCACTATCCTATGGCCATCCGCAACCATAACTAGATAGCAAGTATATGGTCTTTTGGAGTTCTCCGCCTTTCCGCTTCACGTATCTCGATTGACTCAAGATGGATGGTAGACGACGAGTTGCTATCACAGGGCTACCGTCTTCTCGCCGAATCACGCTGGTCCATCCTAGTCTTTAGGTTGCCACATATATATATTGCAACCAAGGCATACCCTCGGTTCTTCTAACGCAGACCTTAACCTCTGTGAGCCCAGGATGATCATCTGCAGCCTCATAGAGGGATACCAAGAGTACCCTCACGTCCCCTCGAAGCCTCGGGCTTCGTAACCCAATTCGTTGGAGCCTTCTTAAAACCATATGGATGTCCGCTCCTTCGTGTTATACTAAGAATTACTACTTAGTTCTACTAACTAAGGTTTACCACTTAGTTTCCAAATTCCTTGTTTTCTTAACTAAGTTTTACTACTTAGTCCCTTTTTCAACTGAGGTTTACTATTTAGTTTTCTTTCTCGCCAGGTTGGGTTGGTTAAGTGTCTTTAGTCGATTGAAGCTATCTTAACCCTCTTCCCTTATCCTATTACACTGGTTAAGTGTTATCCCTTTATGCTTTTTTTACTTAACCCTATTCATTTATCATATTCTGATGGTTAAGCATTCAAGTTTACTTAACCCTATGGTCTAGTCCAACTAACATATTAATTTGGCTAAGTATATTACTTAACCCCAACCTCTAGTCTAATTAACATGTTAAATTGGCTAAGTGTATTAACTTTACTTAACCCCACCTTTTAGTCTAGTCAACATGTTAATTTGGCTAAGTATTCCCATGGACTTAACCCTCCCATTCTAGCTTTAACTGTGCTAAGTTGGTTAAGTGTTCCTTAACCTTCCCATTCTAGCTTTAATTAATAAATTAAAGCCGCAGCCTCTCACATTAGACAGATATTGCTGCGGTTACTGGATCTGCCGGTCGGTTCCGGGCAGGTTTACACCGCAACTCAGTCTAACCTCGGGTTAGGCATATTCATGTTTTCTAAGTTCAAAAGGGTTTTTGATTAATTTCCAAATCTGGTTTTGAAAACAACCATCCCGTCCTTCGGATCAGTTAGGGATAGCCAGGGAGGGCAGGAAACTTGTATTTTCCAAACCCAAGCCTAGACACTATCCTCTCTGTCACCCTAGAACCTTCTGGTCTATGTGTTATAAAAAGGGGTGTTATCAAAATACTTTTCTTTTGTTTATAAATTGTTAACAATTTATTTCAAAAGCCCATTTCCCCTTTTTAGACAAATTTGGCCTATATTTATTTGTCAAGCCTACTAGTATACTTATATTCTAGGCCCAAGTCCTAACCCAACATGCAGTTTAGGCCATTTCCTATTTCATTGCCGAAACTAGATTAAATATCCTAGTTTATACTTTATGGCCAAAATTTAACCAAGTTACATATTTTGTGGTAAATGAACAATTTAAAATTTATGACGAATTCTATAAGTAAATTACTCCTAATTTACTGATTTCATTACTACTCTTTTAATGTACATTGTCACATTTATTATTATGGCCCATTCTCTCTTATTTATCATATTTATACTTTTTGGTATGTAAATTATACCAAGTTTAGTGTCGCTAACCATAATTTATTCTAAACATGTGTAACACCCCGAAAATTCTATAAACTGTGGAATTAACAAATTAAAGTATAATTAATCTGAAATCAAAGAACTAAGGGAAACGGGATACGCCATTGCGTTCGTCTCGGAAAAATACGCGAAATAGAGTCCGAGTTTTCGAAAAACGGAGTCCGTATGAAGAAGATATGGCCTTCGGAAGTTTTGAATTAAATTTAAAATTCAAACAGAATAAAATAATAATTTGAAATGGGGCCCAATGGGCCAGGCGGATAAAACACCCGCCTAGCCACCCAGGTCGACTGGGCTGTCGACCTGGGCTACCCATGTCGACAGGGCTGTCGACAGGGGTGTCGACCTGGTCGAGCCCAGTCAACCTGGCTGGCCAGGTCTGTGTTTGGTCGAATTTCTGTGGTCTGCTTTGTCATTAGGGCTAGGTGGCGGGTTTTTATTGGTCTCTCTTCCTAATGAATGGCTATGATCTAACCTAGCAACATCAATGGTCCTAATCAATTCCTAACCTCTATATAAACAACCCTAGACTAAACCCTAATCTATTCATTTAAAATAAGATTATAGCCGCCATGTTGCTGAGGAACGACAAAGAGTAGCCGCCAACTAAAGAGAGGATTAGGGAGAAAGTTCTAAAGCCTAAAGCAATTCAAAGCAACCTAAAGCTAATCAATTCAACAAAGGAATCATATCTCTTAATTAGAGGATTCGCCGCAACCATTGTAAGTAGAGTATTACTTTGGTATTAATAAACAACTGTGTTGATGTGTATGCTTGAATTGTGGCAATGGAAGTAATTCATAATTGTGCAAAATTATGTTACTCATTATAAAGAACTACATGCGGTAGTTCTATGCAAGTATACGTTTGGAATATTGCGCAAATTGTGTAATCTATATTGAAGCTACATGTACGTAGTTAATTGAAATTCATGCAAGTTTGGGGCTTTGTTATTATGCCATTATGATGTATATTTTTGGTGCATAAATCATTTTGCAAGTAATTGAAACAAGTTTGGTTATTATAGTTCATATGAAACTATGTGGAATTTTGACACCATAATCCATGTATTAAGTCATGCTTTTGCAAACTTATGAATATGGCTAGGAATGATATTTGGCATAATTGAAATCCGTTATTAAGTCTATCTTGTTTCAAAGGATTATATGATGACATGGCTAGGTTGGACTCAAAAATCCTTTTTTTTGCAAGTTTAAAACAAACACCATGTTTAGGAATATTTATGCATAAGTATGTTTATACCATCGTTATGTGATTAGGCTTAAATCATGATTAAGTTGAATTATGCTATGTTCATGCTAGAAGTATTTATGCCATGCTTATGTTTGACCATATGCCATGCCTATGCTAGAAGTATTTTGTGCCATGCTTATGTTTGACAATATGCCATGCCTATGCAAGAAGTATTTTATGCCATGCTTATGTTTGACAATATGCCATGTTTATGCTAGAAGTATTTAGGCCATGCTTATGTTTGACATTATGCCTAAATAAGAATATAGGTTCATGTTGTAGTTAAACCTATGCAAGTTTACATGCCTTGATTTATGTCACCTATGTTTTATGACCAAAATACATGTCACCACTATGCAAGTACACCAATTTCTATTATGTATTCTCCAACGTCATATGCAAGTTCATGCGCTCACTTTCCCCTCTTTGTGTATACGCCATAAGCCTCCCCTTTTCGCATGGCTAAATTGGGCTTTAAAAGGCTAAGCCCAATATATATAAACGGACGTGTAAAACGGGGGAAAATAACGTTGGGTTAAAAATTAATTAATGAATGAAAATATGAAATAGAAGGGCCCAAAGTCAAGTATGAGTTGGGCCCATGATTGGTGTAACCTTTACACCATTAATTTAATAATGGGCCGCAAATATTTACATATAAGAACTAAAGAAGAATGACAAAATATGTAAATGTAGAACATACGATGTGTTTAACCCGAGGTTGGATTGAGTTGTGATGTAAACCTGCCCGGAACCGCCCGGCTGTCCAGTAGTCACAACAATACCTATCCAATGTGGGAGGTTAAACATGGAGCCCAATAAGGACCCGAGGTTAGACTGAGTTGTGGCGTAAGACTGCCCGGAACCAACCGGCAACAGGCAGCCACAACAATACCTGTCTAATGTGAGAGGTCAGGGCCTTAATAAGACAATTAAGGCTGAGTCAGGATTGATAGGATTAAGTGAACTAAAGACTTAATCAAAATGGAACATGCTAAACAAAACAGACTGGTGGGGTTAGGTTAGGAAACACTTAACCAACTTAGCATGTTGGCTAGAGATAGAAAACCTAGTAACGGGGGACCCTTTTCAGCAGTAACCCTAAAAGGTGTATCAGGATACCCTGAAACTAGGCAGGGTGGGGCACGATTACTGGGCTGATTGTAAGAGGTCAAAGCAACGGCGGTGGTGTAGCAGTGTAGGTTCTAACGGAGTGCGGGCATGCACACACTCCGGCGCAGAAAAATAAGGCACTGGGCACCAGTAGCATACCTGTGCACTCTAAGGTTGTGTCGGGTTGCCACTATGGGACTTGATACACCCCATGGTGGGACCAGCATAGGTAACTACAGACATCGGGGGCCGTAAGACACATGTAACTATGCGAGTATGAGCCGATCATCATTGAATGGATCACATCACCCTGGTTATGGGGTGCCAGTTGGAAACTAGTTTATATGGGTTCAGAGATTAACATGGGGTACGATAGTATATTCGACCCTAGACAACTTAACTAAGTTATGGTGTTTGCCCACTTCTTGTTATTACTTATCATACCCAGTTCTTTATTCATAGACAAAATAGTACTAGACTTACTCAGGCTTTATGTCTGACTCTATTTTTCTTTCGTCTTCTTTCTTCCGTTTCCCCCCCCCCCAGGTTCTCAGGGAGGGAACACAGCAGCTTGACCAAACCTCAACATCCAGCTCGAAGAAGAGAAATGTATTGCTTGGACTTTCCTGTTTTGAACTATGGCTTTGGACAATCTACTATGGGGCTTTTGCAGTTTATCTATGTTTTATTTATGCTTCTTTAAATAATGTACTCAAGACAGATTATGAAAGTGTTATGTTATGTTTTTGGAAAGGATGTTGTTGTAACACGTATTTGACTTTATGAAATAAAAGTTTGTTGTTCTTCCGCTGTTTACAAATATGTGTTCTTATATCTGTCTTGTATATCTGTGACTTGTACTCATAAACCTCCACCAAAATTAGGGCATTCCCTTTGAGAGTGACCCTAACGGAGGTGGGGTGTTTCACTTGGTATCAGAGCATAGGTTTACCAGATAAGATAAAAAGTTTTAAAAAAAAAAAAAAAATTATTTTCAAAAAGGAAATTTAAAGAAGCATTTTTAAAAGGAAAATGTTATTTCATTTAAAAAAAAAAAAAAGCAAAGTCCACTCCCCAAAGCCATAGGAACTATCTCTTATCCTTCGTTTTGAACCTATCCTTTTTGTTTCAGCATGTCCCAAGAACTCAACTTGCCGGAAGGGGTACCAATACCTGGTTGGTTTAGACGATTCTTAGAAGCAAGGGCCACTCAACCAGGTCCTACCGTTCCTCCTCCCCCAGCTGAAGGAAATCATCCAGCTGCAGCGGCACCTTTTCCTCCACCTCCTCCTCGGGGAAACACGCTTGCTAAGATATGTAAAGATTTTAAAGCTATGGGAGGAAGGGATTTCCATGGAACTGAGTCCTTCGTGGCAGCTAGAAATTGGCTGAAAGAGACTGAAGACCTATTTATCATCTTTGAGGTAGAAGATAGACAGAAAGTACAATTGGCGGTGTGGCTATTGAAGGGCGAGGCTTCCTACTGGTGGGAAGTCACTAATGCTGAAAGACCAGTGGAGACATGGGAGGACTTTAGGGCAAGGTTTGAGACTAAGTTTCTCTCAGATGCAGAAAGAAGTTTGCAGTTGGAAAAATTCTTATTTCTTAAGCAAGGAGACAAGACTGTCCGAGAGTATGTGAATCAGTTCGATGAGCTGGCTAGGTTTGGGCTTGACCTAGTCAACACCCCGCACAAGAAGGCTCTCCGTTTCGTCAAAGGGTTAAATGAGCCATTACATAGTTTGGCCATGACCCATATACCCATGGGAGCCACGTATGAAAGATTGGTGCAAATGGCATTGCTGTACGAAGAGGACAAGGGAAGAAGGAGACCAAGGCAGAAAGCTCTCAAGGGAAGAAAGAGGGTTTGCAGCCTAAGAAGACAGACTTTAAGAAGGGCGGAAAAGGCAACAAAGAGAAGAGGAAGTGTAATTTCTGTGGCAAAGTGGGGCACTTAGTAAAGGACTGCCGGAAGAAGAAGGCTAAGGAGAATGGTGGGTGCTTTTCGTGCGGTCAGACAGGCCACAGGGCTAAGGACTGCCCAAGGAAACGAGGACAGGGGCAGGGCACTGGATCCACCCCAGGGGCACAGGTTCATGTGCTAGAAGCGCCACCATTGCAACAGCGAGGTATAAATACTTCTGTAGAAAGCGTAGTTTATCTTTATGATCACCCCGTTCGCACTTTGTTTGATTCCGGCGCATCACACTCCTTTATCTCGTCTGCTTTAGTAGAATCTCTGCACCTAAAAACTAGTATGGTAGAGGACCCCTTAATTGTTTCAAACCCAATTGGGGGCCCAGCTCATTTGTCTATGATCTGTCTGGATTTGAAAATTTCTATCCTAAGTGTTGAATTTCTATGTAGTGCCTTTGTTTTGGGCTTTTCGGGTTATGGTTTGATTTTGGGTATGGATTGGCTATCCAGTAATGGGGCCATCCTTGATTGTGAGAAAAGGGTTGTTAGGCTCCTAACCCAGCTCGGTAATACTTTGGAAATTTCTTGTAATCCCTCGTATGCGGTTATGCTTAGTTATCTTGAATCGCTAGATGCCTCTGTTGAAAATTTGCAATCAGTTAGAGTGGTCCGGGAATATCCGGATGTCTTTGAAGAGGTGAAGGGCTTGCCTCCGAAGCGGGAAATAGACTTCCGCATATATCATGTAGATAATGCAAATCCCGTTGCGTTACCCGTTAGACATATGGCTCCACGGGAAAGGAAAGAGCTCAGTAAACATATTAAAGAGCTTCTAGAAAAGGGGTTCATTAGGAGGAGCATTTCAGAATGGGGCGCTCCAGTGGTGTTCGCTACAAAGGCGGATGGTTCACTCCGTCTATGTGTTGACTATAGGGAGCTCAACAAGCTAACGAAAAAGAATAGGCACCCTCTCCCTAGAATTGACGATTTATTTGATCAGCTTGTAGGAGCGTCTGTTTTCTCCCAACTCGATTTAGTAACCGGTTTTCATCAGCTAAGGGTGGCTGAAGATAGCATCGATAAAACGGCTTTCAGAACCCCAGACGGCTTCTTTGAATGGCTTGTCATGCCTTTCGGCTTGACAAATGCACCTGCTTACTTCGTGGACCTGATGAGTAGGGTATTTAGAGATTTCCTCAACAAATTCGTAGTGGTCTTCGTAGATGATATCCTTATCTTCTCAAAAAGTGAAGAGGAACATGCTCAGCACTTAAGGGCAATCATGGAAACTTTGCGAGTCCATCAACTAAAAGCCAAATTCTCCAAATGCCACTTTTGGAGAGAAGAGGTGAGGTTCCTTGGGCACATAGTATCCAAACAAGGGTTAGCAGTGGACCCTGCGAAGGTAGTGGCGGTACAGGATTGGAAGACACCAAGGAATGCAACTGAGGTCCGAAGCTTCCTAGGACTAGCAGGTTTCTATCGAAAGTTCATAAGGGATTTTGCGAAAATCTCAGCTCCGCTCACGAAATTGACTAAGAAGAATCTAGTGTTCAATTGGGATTTGGATTGCGAGTTTGCTTTCCAACGACTGAAAAGGGCTCTTACAACAGCCCCAGTTCTGACGCTGCCAGATGGGAGCAAGATGTTCACTGTTTATACGGATGCATGTGGGACAGGGATAGGCGCCGTCTTAATGCAAGAAGGAAGGGTTGTAGCTTATGGCGGGAGGCAATTGAAGGTGCACGAAAAGAACTACCCAACCCACGATCTTGAGTTAGCCGCCATCGTCTTTGCACTCAAGTCTTGGCGACACTATCTCCTAGGTGAGAAGTTCGAACTTTACACTGACCATAAATCGTTGAAATATCTTTTCTCGCAGAAAGATCTTAACTTGAGGCAACAGAGATGGATGGAGTTTCTTGCCTCGTACGATTTCGAAATCTCCTACACTCCGGGCAAAGGCAACGTAGTGGCAGACGCGTTGAGCCGAAAGAAATTGACCCTAAGCCCGTTGTTTGTTGAAAGACAAAGCCTAGAGTTTATAGCCAGCTTCGACTTTAGGCCTTCCTCCGATTTCGTACCAGGCTTGCTTGCATCTCTCGAAGTGCGCCCAACTTTAGTAGATTCGGTAGGGACAGCACAACGCGAAGACCCTCAGCTTGTGGAAATGATTGATAGGCTAATTAGGGGTGAGACTTCAAGTCACCTCAACAGATACTCTATCGACGATAAGGGTTTTCTAAGGCGAGACGGAAGACTATGCGTCCCACAGATAAACGATTTAATAAAGAAGGTTCTCGAAGAAGCACATCACTCCAAGATGACGATACACCCCGGCGGGGATAAAATGTATAAAGACATAAAAAGGACTTTCTTTTGGAACGGCATGAAGAAGGACGTAGCAGAATTCATTTCTAAATGTATGGTGTGCCAACAGGTTAAGGCGGAACAGAAAAAGCCTGGCGGACTACTGCATCCTCTGGAGGTCCCGCAGTGGAAGTGGGATAGCATCTCAATGGACTTCATCGATGGGCTGCCTAGGTCTAGGAGAGGCAACACTAGCATTTGGGTAATAGTGGATAGGCTTACTAAAAGCGCCCACTTTCTACCTGTCAAAAGTAAAAGAACTGCCTCATCCCTAGCATCACTTTACCTTAAGGAAATCGTGCGACTCCATGGAATACCATCTAGCATCGTTAGTGACCGAGACCCCATCTTCACCAGCGAGTTTTGGCGGAGTCTGCAAGAAGCAGTAGGAACGCAGTTATGCTTGAGCACAGCCTATCATCCCCAAACCGACGGCCAAACAGAGAGAGTGAACAGAATTTTGGAAGACCTTCTAAGGTTATGCGTCCTTGACTTCGGAGGGACATGGGAAGACCACCTTCCTTTGGTGGAATTTGCCTACAACAACAGCTATCAAGCAACCATCGGAATGGCGCCCTTCGAAGCTTTATACGGAAGACCGTGCCGATCGCCCACTTGTTGGTGGGAGTCTACTGATAAGCTCGTACTTGGACCGGATATGATCCGAGAGACTTCAGAGAAAGTAGACTTAATACGAAGAAGGATGAAGACGGCCCAAGACAGACAAAAGTCCTATGCCGACAAGAGGAGGACCGACCTTGAATTTGAGGTTGGAGACAGAGTTTTTCTCAAGGTATCACCGCTAAGGAACGTTGTTCGTTTTGGAACCACAGGAAAACTAGCACCAAGGTTCGTAGGGCCATTCGCTATCATCGAGAAAATTGGGAAAATGGCTTATAGATTAGAGCTACCCAAGAAGTTGGCTGGAGTCCACAACGTTTTTCACGTTTCACATCTACGAAAATGTCTACATGAGTCTGCTGAAGTGGTAGAGCCAAATATCCTCGAAGAGGCCGAAGTGGAACGCGAAGCAACCATAAGGAGAGTTCCGACCCGAATCTTAGGAACAGAAGTAAAGAAGCTACGCAACCGCGAAGTCAAGCTCGTCAAAGTTCAGTGGAGCGAAGCCGAGGGAGACGCGACTTGGGAAACTGAAGCTAGAATCCGCACTGCCTACCCTTTTCTGTTCGAGGGTACATCCTTGATCTTTCTTTTTCCTTAAGTTGCGTTTTTATCTATCTTTTTAGGTATATTTCCTCGACCGTATCTTTTAGGTAGAAACCCTTTGGATGGAAACATGTAGTTGAAACATGTTATGGATGATGGTTGCAAGTGGTTGCAAGTGATTGCTAGTGGTTGCTCGTGGTTGCATATACACACACAATCTAGGTTTTAGATCGGCTCAGTCACTTCATATTGCATATGCATATATGTTTGTATTCGTATATGGTTGAACTTTAATGTGTTAACATGTGGATGCTGCATTTGTGTTGAATGATTGTGCACTCATGTAGAATCATGAATAGGAAAATTTGCATTCATAATGGATTCATGGCACTTACATAATTCGCATTAAGGAGGTCAACTGAATCAGTAGACCGCCTGATTTTGCATTAGATAAGTTCATGTACACACACACTTTGCATATGATCATGAAGCATTAGAAGTCTTTTAAGGACAATGGATACTCGTGTTTGATGGATGAGTAGATGGATGATTGGATGTTAGGATATACATTTTCCTACACTTGAAGATTTCGGGGACGAAATCCTTTTAAGTGGGGAAGAATGTAACACCCCGAAAATTCTATAAACTGTGGAATTAACAAATTAAAGTATAATTAATCTGAAATCAAAGAACTAAGGGAAACGGGATACGCCATTGCGTTCGTCTCGGAAAAATACGCGAAATAGAGTCCGAGTTTTCGAAAAACGGAGTCCGTATGAAGAAGATATGGCCTTCGGAAGTTTTGAATTAAATTTAAAATTCAAACAGAATAAAATAATAATTTGAAATGGGGCCCAATGGGCCAGGCGGATAAAACACCCGCCTAGCCACCCAGGTCGACTGGGCTGTCGACCTGGGCTACCCATGTCGACAGGGCTGTCGACAGCCTTGTCGACAGGGGTGTCGACCTGGTCGAGCCCAGTCAACCTGGCTGGCCAGGTCTGTGTTTGGTCGAATTTCTGTGGTCTGCTTTGTCATTAGGGCTAGGTGGCGGGTTTTTATTGGTCTCTCTTCCTAATGAATGGCTATGATCTAACCTAGCAACATCAATGGTCCTAATCAATTCCTAACCTCTATATAAACAACCCTAGACTAAACCCTAATCTATTCATTTAAAATAAGATTATAGCCGCCATGTTGCTGAGGAACGACAAAGAGTAGCCGCCAACTAAAGAGAGGATTAGGGAGAAAGTTCTAAAGCCTAAAGCAATTCAAAGCAACCTAAAGCTAATCAATTCAACAAAGGAATCATATCTCTTAATTAGAGGATTCACCGCAACCATTGTAAGTAGAGTATTACTTTGGTATTAATAAACAACTGTGTTGATGTGTATGCTTGAATTGTGGCAATGGAAGTAATTCATAATTGTGCAAAATTATGTTACTCATTATAAAGAACTACATGCGGTAGTTCTATGCAAGTATATGTTTGGAATATTGCGCAAATTGTGTAATCTATATTGAAGCTACATGTATGTAGTTAATTGAAATTCATGCAAGTTTGGGGCTTTGTTATTATGCCATTATGATGTATATTTTTGGTGCATAAATCATTTTGCAAGTAATTGAAACAAGTTTGGTTATTATAGTTCATATGAAACTATGTGGAATTTTGACACCATAATCCATGTATTAAGTCATGCTTTTGCAAACTTATGAATATGGCTAGGAATGATATTTGGCATAATTGAAATCCGTTATTAAGTCTATCTTGTTTCAAAGGATTATATGATGACATGGCTAGGTTGGACTCAAAAATCCTTTTTTTTGCAAGTTTAAAACAAACACCATGTTTAGGAATATTTATGCATAAGTATGTTTATACCATCGTTATGTGATTAGGCTTAAATCATGATTAAGTTGAATTATGCTATGTTCATGCTAGAAGTATTTATGCCATGCTTATGTTTGACCATATGCCATGCCTATGCTAGAAGTATTTTGTGCCATGCTTATGTTTGACAATATGCCATGCCTATGAAAGAAGTATTTTATGCCATGCTTATGTTTGACAATATGCCATGTTTATGCTAGAAGTATTTAGGCCATGCTTATGTTTGACATTATGCCTAAATAAGAATATAGGTTCATGTTGTAGTTAAACCTATGCAAGTTTACATGCCTTGATTTATGTCACCTATGTTTTATGACCAAAATACATGTCACCACTATGCAAGTACACCAATTTCTATTATGTATTCTCCAACGTCATATGCAAGTTCATGCGCTCACTTTCCCCTCTTTGTGTATACGCCATAAGCCTCCCCTTTTCGCATGGCTAAATTGGGCTTTAAAAGGCTAAGCCCAATATATATAAACGGACGTGTAAAACGGGGGAAAATAACGTTGGGTTAAAAATTAATTAATGAATGAAAATATGAAATAGAAGGGCCCAAAGTCAAGTATGAGTTGGGCCCATGATTGGTGTAACCTTTACACCATTAATTTAATAATGGGCCGCAAATATTTACATATAAGAACTAAAGAAGAATGACAAAATATGTAAATGTAGAACATACGATGTGTTTAACCCGAGGTTGGATTGAGTTGTGATGTAAACCTGCCCGGAACCGCCCGACTGTCCAGTAGTCACAACAATACCTATCCAATGTGGGAGGTTAAACATGGAGCCCAATAAGGACCCGAGGTTAGACTGAGTTGTGGCGTAAGACTGCCCGGAACCAACCGGCAACAGGCAGCCACAACAATACCTGTCTAATGTGAGAGGTCAGGGCCTTAATAAGACAATTAAGGCTGAGTCAGGATTGATAGGATTAAGTGAACTAAAGACTTAATCAAAATGGAACATGCTAAACAAAACAGACTGGTGGGGTTAGGTTAGGAAACACTTAACCAACTTAGCATGTTGGCTAGAGATAGAAAACCTAGTAACGGGGGACCCTTTTCAGCAGTAACCCTAAAAGGTGTATCAGGATACCCTGAAACTAGGCAGGGTGGGGCACGATTACTGGGCTGATTGTAAGTGGTCAAAGCAACGGCGGTGGTGTAGCAGTGTAGGTTCTAACGGAGTGCGGGCGTGCACACACTCCGGCGCAGAAAAATAAGGCACTGGGCACCAGTAGCATACCTGTGCACTCTAAGGTTGTGTCGGGTTGCCACTATGGGACTTGATACACCCCATGGTGGGACCAGCATAGGTAACTACAGACATCGGGGGCCGTAAGACACATGTAACTATGCGAGTAGGAGTCGATCATCATTGAATGGATCACATCACCCTGGTTATGGGGTGCCAGTTGGAAACTAGTTTATATGGGTTCAGAGATTAACATGGGGTACGATAGTATATTCGACCCTAGACAACTTAACTAAGTTATGGTGTTTGCCCACTTCTTGTTATTACTTATCATACCCAGTTCTTTATTCATAGACAAAATAGTACTAGACTTACTCAGGCTTTATGTCTGACTCTATTTTTCTTTCGTCTTCTTTCTTCCGTTTCCCCCCCCCCCCCCCCAGGTTCTCAGGGAGGGAACACAGCAGCTTGACCAAACCTCAACATCCAGCTCGAAGAAGAGAAATGTATTGCTTGGACTTTCCTGTTTTGAACTATGGCTTTGGACAATCTACTATGGGGCTTTTGCAGTTTATCTATGTTTTATTTATGCTTCTTTAAATAATGTACTCAAGACAGATTATGAAAGTGTTATGTTATGTTTTTGGAAAGGATGTTGTTGTAACACGTATTTGACTTTATGAAATAAAAGTTTGTTGTTCTTCCGCTGTTTACAAATATGTGTTCTTATATCTGTTTTGTATATCTGTGACTTGTACTCATAAACCTCCACCAAAATTAGGGCATTCCCTTTGAGAGTGACCCTAACGGAGGTGGGGTGTTTCAACATGACAATTGCTCACAATTATGAATAAATTCAAAATTGTGCTAATATACTTATTCCAAATCAACCTTAATTAACCCAATCTTGGTTTAACATCCTAATTCACAATTTATGGCAAAACTAGAATTATTTTTCTAGTTTACATTTTATGCCTAAAATTTAGCTTACTTACTAACGCTAAATTTAATATGTCAAAATCACATATTCCCTAATCCATGTCAAATTTCCCCGTTTTCATTTTAATATGCATGTCATAATACATATTCCAAATTATGCCAATTTCCAAGTTTACAACTACGTTCATATTCATTTCCATGTTTTTCCCCAAATCGCATTCCCACCGTTCGAATAATCGTGATTCAACCTAGATTATAAATAAATCTAGATTCGTAGATAAAAAGGGAATGAATCAAAATGACAAGAAGGAATAATTGGCATAAAAAGGTTTGGATAACAATGTAGGTTCAAGAATATGGGTAGACCTAACTAAATAGGTAAATTCCCACTGTCTTAAAACCAAAGAATGGGCAAAATAGGTTCAAGAACGTGGGTAGACCTAACTTAATAGGTAAATTCCCACTGTCTTAAAACCAATGAAAAACCAAGGAACAGGTAGAATAAATAATTGGGTTTAGACCCAACTTCTCAATCACAAAACTAAAGCAATATTTTCCTAATCATAAATCATGGGTGTCAAAATCACAGTTGTCCTCATTATGTCATAAGTAATAGTTTATGTCCAAATCAAAGGTATAGGCCTAGTCAAGGAAATAATCCTTGTAGTCACAGTCACAGTCATAGGAAATGTCCATAGTCATATGCGATGTTCATAGTCCAAAAGGGAAAATAATTCCCATAGTCATAAGTCATTGTCATAGGCAATGTTTATATGTCCCAAAATCAAAGGCTTATGTCATAGTCCAAAGGCATATGCTTTCAAAGGCCACAGTTCTATAGTCATAGTCACGGTTACAGTCTTATTTGTCCTTGAATCATAACAGTTCTTAATTCAGTCCAAGAGTATAAACACAGATTCGAAGAGAGAGAGAGAGATTTGGCATACTCCTTTATTCCTTTAATTTCATGTCACAAATAAAACAAAATATTCAGATCTAGAAATAACCAACTTACAGAAAATAGATCTAGAAAAGAAGGAAAGCATGGCTATGATTCGTGCGTCGTTGCTTGAAACTTGTTTGAGCTAGCCTTTGAATTCTTCACTTGAAACTTTGATTTGAATCCCTCCTTAAAAGTCTTTTAGCAGCATCTCCTCATCTTGAATCATATTTTATTTTATTTATTTAAGAAAATTTAGAGGAGGGGAAGAAGCCATGAATCTTAGCAGCATAAGGATAGAAGAGAATTGGTGCAAAGAGAATGAAGACTAGGGCTGTTTATATAGCTGCTCAAGACCTTATCGTACACGCAGCGCTGAGTCAGCATTGAACCTAGTTAAGAAAATAGTCCAGGTACGTAGATGAATCTAGCCAAACCTTATCATACACGCAGTGCTGAGTCAGCATTGGGTCCCACAAGCTATTTTGGCGTAAAAGTTTGATTTTCAAACTTTTGAATTTCTGGAATTTATTTAACTGTTTTATTCACATGAAATATTCTTATATGTATACAATTCCTCTAATGACCATTTTACGCGTATATATATACGCACAACTTTCATTTTATTTTCAAAATTCAAATGATGTTGCCATATTTCATTGACTGTAGCCTTATCTTGAATTTTATCTTTCGTATACATATATTTTTGTATATATATATATATATATATTTATATTTCTCATATGTATATATATATATATATTCTTTATTTCCTTATACGTACGTTCTTATCCTTTCAAATTTTGAATTTGTATACGTACATATATTTGCATGTTTAGTTGGCCCTCTCTAAAACAATGATAAAAAAATTATGCCGCCGCCGGGGTTCGAACCCCCGACCTCCATGCTACCAATCCAATGCCTTAACCAACTGAGCTACAGAGGCTTTTGTTAATAAGTCTTAGAACAATAATAATTATTGTTCTCTCCTTACTTCTCTTTTTCATGTTAGTTACAATACTTAAATTAAACAACTGCATGGATCTTTTTCTTTTAATTTTTCTTTTAAAAATTAATTATACTTTAATTTGAGAATCTTAATGTCACAGAATTACGGGGTGTTACAGATTCATCCTTCTCCCTCTTCTTTCCTAGAAGGATCGTGTATGACACTCGACAATTTGGTAGCTCTAAGCTTGGTAGGTCCATTGAATCTAACCCGAAGAAGGATTACTTTTATCATTGCTCTGATGACCCAGTTGCCTCAGGTGCTGGTGCATGCCGTGATTTGACTTTGTCCGAGAAATGGCCAACTTCTTTCATTGATGATGGTCCATCTAAGAGGCATAAAGATGTGAATTTTGGGTCTTGTTCCTTTGGTAGAGGAAATATTGCTGTATCTGGTAGTCAATCATCATTTAGTCCTATCGTCTCTTCTTTTAATAGTATCTCCAACGTGGGGTTTTCCCCAACTAAGACAGTAGGAAATGACTTCATTACAGGCTTTCTAATGTTTGGTTCTCAAGTGTCTTGGATTTGAGAGGATGCAAGCCGACCTTTCTTCCTTCTTATCATTACGGCAACCATTTGGATCATCTGTCAACTTTTGACTTTGATGGTATCGTTAAATCTATTCTTCCTTCTTTTGATGTTTCCAATATGCCAGAGTCTGCTCCTTCACATAGCTTAGATTTCTTCTTTCATCTCATTAACAAGAGGTTTCGGTTTATCCTTTGCTCTTTCTAATTTCTTGTCAGTCGTCTTCGCAAGAGAGTTGACATTTCTTTGATTCTTTTTTAGATATTTAAAGACTGGCATATTTCTCGGGCGATGGTTGTTTGATCCTCTCTTGAGGCGAGTAAGCTCAAAGAAGAAAATGCTGTGCTGGTGCCCCAGGTCCGTGATTTTACTATGGCAAAGAGCAAAAGCGTAGAGGTATGTGAGCAACTGAGAAAATCTTTAGAAAAGGAAAGAGAGCATAACCGTGCTTTGGCTGTTGAGGTTTCGGCTTTTGAAATTGAGTGGGCATATGTATTGGCTGAGTATGAAAAGGAGTTGGTGGTAAAGGAAAAAGCACTTGCTATTGCTAAATGGATAATTTATGTAGCTTTGGATAGGATTTCCTCATTCTTGAAAACGCATCTCCCAAATGTGGTGGAAGAATGAGAAGGCTCTTTTCCTGGCTTATCGTGTCAATTTTTAAAAGTTTCCAGACATGGATTTTCCTTTTATTCACTCTTATATCCGAAGCATAGTTATGGGAAAAAATAGATTTGGCCAAGCAGGATATTGAGTTCCCTAGGAAAGATATGGCGAGGCTTGAGGATTTCCTATTTATTGATTAACCGCTAGAAAATCCAGATACTAGTGGTGTGGAAGAATTGGTGTTGGACGTTGGTGGCGATGATAGAGGCGACTATAGTGACGGACTTATTCCTAAGAGTAGAAGCTGCCCGGGTCAGCAGAGTAAATGGCACATTTTATCTTCCCGTGGGTAATACCTTAGGATTTAGAGATATAAATGTTGAATCTTTATGTGACCCCATTACTCTTTGTAGGTATGACACGTCTGCTAAAGGGACGGTTTTCTCAGAGTTTTTCAAAAGGAAGCAAGTATTGTAACCCATCTCGCCTATTTCTTAGGTAAAAATTTTTAGCCATTGAGCGACTCTTTTTTCCTGCATTGGGTTATTTTGCTTTGTCTTAAAATTCATTGATATTTGCTAAATATCACGGTATGACTTTGTACTTTCAGAAGTGATTTGTTGTTATCTATCATTACTACGGTAAAAACCTTGTTCTTACTAATGATGCTGCTTTCAAGGATAACTTGCGTTCTTTCTCTAGGTTGAGGAGGGAATTTCTCACAACATCTCCCATAAAGTCCAGAAAGGAACACTTTTTAAAAGAACATAAGCTTATCGATATGAAGTATCCTCCTCTCTTTTTCAATTTCTTGAGAGATAAGAGGGAGATGATACTAATGAGACTTGAGCTCACCATGCGCAGTTGATATGCAATATGAACACTAATGTAATGGAGGGATTGATTAAACCATTATGATTTCTGTAATTAACATTCATCTGTACGAAAGTTGGGTGACATCTATACTAACCTTTTTGGGACTAATAGTGTTATGATGTACTTATTATTATCTATTTTCTAGAAATAGGCCATATGAGTTGTTGATCATATATTGTAAAATATAGGAGGAATCGTCTAAGGACCTACCACTTTTGCCTATAGGCATACGCAACTAAATGTAAGCCAGAAAGAAATTCCAAAGAACCACCCTGTTGGTGCTGATGACGGGCCTTCTTTGCTCGGAGAACTCTCTATGAAGCACTTAAATGAACAAATAAGTGTCTTGGAAGTTCTATTAAAGAAGAAAGATAAAGTTGTTCGCATGCTAAAGAGAGAGGTGAAAAAAAATCCCTTCATTGATTTTGATCAAGAAAAGGATGAGTTACATCATCAAATTATTGATTTAGAAATCAAATGCGACCATGCGTTAACAGAATGTAAAGCATGGGAATCCACTTTTGGGTGGATCACTGAAACTTCTGTAACCGATTCTCTGCAAGCCTCAACAGAGTTAGAAGCTCCAGAATTTGAAATAAGCCATCATACGAGGAAACTCCCCTCTGGGTTAGATGATTCTTTTGCTAGTAGTCAGTATCGGCGAGTTAAGGTCGACATGAAAGGTTTCTATGACAAAAAGTGTAGTGAGGACACACTCAAACGCTATGACTTTTATACCTCTAAAGTCAAACAACTACGAAAGGTGAAAAATGCCTTAGGAAAGGATGCTCGTAGTTTGGAAAGGGAAAATAAAATCTTGTGTACCATGGGTAAGGCCTATAATCAGGACTTGAAGCTACAGCTTAAGCCCTTAGATGATCCATGTAAAATTATAGGGAAGTGGCAGAAGATTAATGAACTTTTATGTACCGCGATTTGTCATGCTAACACTTCTCCTTTGCTTGAGGGCATCGAGCTTTAGGAAAATGTATTAAGTTTCCTTTAATTGTTCGATTTCCTTTTGAATAGCTAACAACATTACTTCGTAACTTAACTTATAAATGGGATGCACGTCTACTTAGTATACAACTCTCTTTTATGTTTTGTATAAATAACAATAAGCTAAATGTAAGGGGTTTGAGGAACATTCTTGAGTAATACATAAGGTTCCAATCCTTGATTGGAGATCTTTTATGTGATCGGGATTCAGCAGTAGGGTCTATTGTATATCCCCTTCCCAAGTATTATAGCTTTGCGACCCAGATAAGGGTATTAAGAACGGATTTCAGAAATCACCTCCTAATAGTGATATGATTTTAATTCACTTCCTGGATTGGAGTGCAGGTCTAGGAATCCACCTCCTATAGTAATGAAAATCCAATTCCCAACCAGATTCATAATATTAAGAAGATCAGATATCTTTTTTTTCATAGCTAAGCTTCCGGATCGACCCAAAATCGGCTATTTAAGATAGGGCCAGAAATCCATTTCCAACATTGATGGAGATCTGAGTCAATCCAGTTTTGGGTACTTAATGGAAGTCCCGAATTAACCCAAATTCGGGTATTTAAAATTGAAGACTAGAATCCCATATCTAATATTAATAGAGGCCCCTAACCAACCCTTATACGGGCATTTAGAGATCGAAGACCAGAATTCCACTTCTGGTATTAATAGAATCCCGGAACTAACCCTTATTTGGGCATTTAGAGATTGGACCAGAAATCCACTTCTGGTATTAATTGAAGCCCCGAACTAACCCTTATTCGGGCATTCACAGATTGAAAACCAGAATTCCACTTTTGGTATAAATAGAAGCCCCAAACTAACCCTTATTCGGGCATTTGGAGATTGAAGACCAAAATTCCACTTCTGGTATTAATAGAATCCCCGAACTAACCCTTATTCGGGGATTTAGAGATTGAAGGCCAGAATTCCACTTCTAATATTAAAGTTTCTTTACCCTTTTGGGTTTGATTTATGAAGCAGAGGTTGTATGTACTTCTTGTGCCACTCTCTGTGCTTTTGGTTATGAAAGCAGAGGATGTACGTGCTTTGTTAGCCACTCTTTGGACCTGTGCGTCCGGTGAGCTTTGCTAGCTTATCCACAAGAAGGGCCCAAGGAATTGCCCGAGCTTCCTCTAGGAGGCGCCTTATCCTGACCATTATAGGCGATGATAAGGTCTTGGATGCTTAAACCAAGCCATCATAGATGCAGAATTGAGGATTACTCTTTTGATGCTCTACCCTGGCCACCGTAGGCGGTGATAGAGGCTTACACTCTACCCCCTTCCGGGCAGTGCCTTATCCTGACCATCGTAGGCGATGATATGGGTTTGCGTTCCCTTCTACCGGTAACGCGGAACATAAGAAGAGGTAGGACGTGCTCTTCTGTGGGTAACGCGGAACATGAGCAGAGGTAGAACGTGCTCTTTAGCGAGCAGAGTCAGGACGTGTTTAGTTCATAGCAGAGGCAGGGAGTGCTCTTCTATGAGCAGAGGCAGGGCATGCTAATTAGATGCTTCATCACGACCGTTTCCGGTGTAGGTCGGAGGTTTATGCTTTTGATGCTTTAACCTGGCCCTTTCCGATTTAGTCACGGAGACAGGCTTATACACCACCCCCTTCCAGTGAGTGCCTTGATCTGGCCAAGTCGGAGGTGACAAGGATTTTTATCCCTTTGTAGATTAACCCATCATTGGTTACCTCGATGCTTGAGACGGTTTCTATACCTTAAGTCATGTAGGCAATCCTTTTCCTAAGGATCTTTATTGGACTTAGTTTGATCCTTTTACAAATTCCCGTGGTTGGTCCTTATTGAATAACTTAATGATCATTCCTTTGAGAATCTTGCAGTAGTTAGCGTAATGTCCATTCATCATGTGAGAGTTACAATAAGGCCCTCCCAATTTCATTTCGTATTTGCGCTTCTTTTTTGTAGATGGCAATAATTAAGCTCGTGTCTTCTTAGAAAATAGATATTTTCCATTGAAGTGGTACGGTAGTACCCTTTAGGTAACCTTTGTGTAAACTTCCTTTCTTGTTCCGGGGACTTGGTTGTTCTACCGCCGAACCTTATTGTTCCATTCATACACTTGTCTTCTCTTTCCAAGATAGGCTGGGATTGGAGATCTACCCTTTTAGTCCATTTGGAAGCAAAGTGGTTGAAATCGTCTATTAATTCTTCTTCGAACGCCATTCCTTCGATTTGTTTATGGAGAACCTTCCTCATAGGATAAAAGATGTTATAATCCTTTAATGTAGAGTCATTTAAAGGAAAGGTTAAGGTTTGTTTCAGGTAGGATGGGCTACTACTACAATAACTAGAATCATATTGCTCTTCTTTCCTTTTCCGCTTAATTACTCGCAGTGCTTCCATTCTTAACCTTTGTTCTTCCGTCGCTCTTGGGTCAGTAGTTCCTAACATATCCATTTGAGATCCAAAAGACTCTCGTTAGGACCTCTTTCCCACGGTCTTGCTTCTTCAAAGCCTAGTCCAACTTCGGATGGAACAGAACAGTTAGATATGGGGGAAGGTTAATAACAGGGTTTTCAGAGGTTCAATACCTCCTTCTAGCACCAAAATGTTAACAATATTTTTCGTCAACACTGGAGATAGGTCTAATGAAGTGGAAGGTTTATTTAGCTTTCACGAGTTTGAGTTAGTTCACAGTATCCTAGATATCAAGGTTTTGAGCCCGAAAGATTAGTTACTCTTCCCTCCATGGGGTGAGCATCATGCTTAAGCGACTCAAGAACCACCAGTTATCTTGGGGTAAGGGTTTCCTAAGCCCAACCTTCGGTAAGGGCTAAATGGCTCGTAGGAAGAGGTCAACATACAAAACTAGGAATAACTAACAAATTACATGAGAGACTCATAAGGAAAATGTACTAAGTATTGATCCACTCTTTATTAATCTTTGATTTAGAGTACACAAGTGATTACAACCAAAATCCCCAATTTGATTTAGGAATTAGGGTTTACTCTAGAGAATAGAGTATAAGAATGAGAAGGAGAAAAATCCTCCCCAAAATGAGACCCCTGGGTCTTATTTATAGAAAAATCAGGGCCCCTTTTGTAATTAGGCCAACAGCACCTCTATCGACCGCTTTTCCTCAGTTTTTCGGAAATATTGGCTCTCGATCGCTTTCTCTTTAGGTTCTAAAGGCTTTGCCTGCGGCTTTTTGAGGTGCCGGCCCATGCTTTTGGGAGGAGTGTTCCGGCTTTCGGAACTCCTTATTGGTTATTTGTCTGCCATTTTGTGTTAGTCCCGAGTTTGTTTGAGCAAATAGCTTTTGGAGGACTTTGGCTCCCGGATGTGGACTCTCAGTCTTGTTACTAACACTTTGTGGAGCTTGTTTTTGTGATTCAAGTGAAAGGTTATCGGGTTTGTCACCCTGTCGGTATCGACATTAAGCAGATTAGTGTGAATATCTTGTCTCTATTTGGGATTCTGGCTTACCTATCGGTAAACTCCTGAAGCGTGTCCTTGCTTTCCCGGGATGTGGCATCCGGTGTTTTGCTTAGTTGTTTATTAGGTTATCTTCTTGGGGACCAATTAATGGAGGCCCCGATAATTGGCTTCCGGATAACCTCCTTGCACTTTAACCTTTGTTACTTCATTGCTTCTGTCTCCTTATGTATCGGCATTAAGAAAATTAATATCGATAGCCCTTTCGTTCTTCTTGGTCCGAGTTTATGGGATCACTGATTTTCTCTTCATCGGCTTTCGGTCTTGGGTGACTTCCATCGCTTGTCCACCATGTCGGGTCCATCCTGCTGATATCCCTTCTTTGCACAGACTTTGAGCTCTACTGATGATGTCGGTTGTGCAGCTGTAGGATCTCTCCCTTGTGCTGTCGGCTTCTTTTTGTGTTGAGCCTTTGCTGAAAGAAGATTATTTTATGTTTATGTCATTCTTCTACCCCTTCACCGCCAGCCTATTCTAGACCCTTGTTGCGTTATTGGGATAATTAGTATTACTGATGTACCTATTAATGCTAGTTGACATTCGTTGTAACCGACATTTATATGGTTTTAATTTATGGTACATTTATTTCAGTTTATTATATTTTATTTCTTCCACTGTGTGAGATTCTAATTTCGGTTCAGTCTTCTCCACTGTTTCAGTTTAGCTCTAAGTTCTGATGGACCTTTCCTAGGTCCAATTTTAGGCCCATTTCGGGTGGGTTGTTACATTTTGTTTCAGAGCATTGGTTACCAATTACGGGGTAATATATGTATGAGTGACTTACTAGTTGTATTGAAAAAGGATTTTCAATTTTTTTTACTATATACTAGTGTATATATATATATATATTTATGGGATAATTTGGCTTATATATATATATATAAAGAGAGGGAAAACTTGTCCATGGCGACAGGCTTAATGCTTGCTTTCACTCATGCGTGGGTTTCTCCTTTCTCTTCTTTCCATCAGATTTCTATATGTTTTCCATTTGATTTCTATTTGTTTTCTACCACTCTCCATTGGTTTTCCACTCGTATTTCACACTCACAATCAGATCCGCAAAGTTTATTCCACTTTTTAATCCCTTGTCAGATATGGGTAGTTTTTTCCAGACCTGAGTACCACAAGGCATTTGATTCCAATCTATACTCCAGATTTCTGTCAATCGTCCTTCTTCGAAACTTTTTCACTTCGATATTAGGGAAATTGAAATTCCAGATCTAAGCTACGCTTAACTGTTTCATAATGGATCTAGCGACAAAAGAGGCCTAGAAACATGTTTGCTGCTTCTTTCAATTTCACATTTGGTCATAGATGGATTTCTAGTTGAGCTTAAAGGAATTTCTTCATATTGGGTTGTTAATGAGCGACGAGTTAGACCAGATTCACCGCCTCCTAAGCGACTGGCTTAGATTCCAGTCATCTCACCATATCGAGGTCACGATGTATGATTGTTAAATATTATTTAGGTCTGGTGAATGGTAATCTGGCAGCTTGGGATTAACTATTGAGATGTTGGTGAAGCTTGTTCTTTACGATTTCATGTTCATGGTTCAGTGGTACTGGTTCATGAGCAGCTGTATAGCATAACAGGACAGGTTCTTATAGTTATATGATGAAATTTTTATTTCAGTTTTGGAATCTGTATATCAAACTATTGAATCTGGCACTAGGATTGATCCATAGGAGTCTGGGGATCATCAACCAGACCCGAAAATTGGATTTTATTATCTTTTGGGATTTCAATTGGCTGAATTTAGGCGTTCATATATCTGTAGGGGCTAGTTTAGTTTGGCTGGAGGGTTGCAATCTTGAGAAGATACATTGTGTTTGAAATATGGATTTGGCATCTTCATGTTTTCAGCATGTCTACGAACAGTTCTTCATAAGTAACCTGTTTATAATATCTCATCATTCTTTCTTGATCCCCTATGAAATCATGTGAACCCGTTATGGTTTAATAGGAAGTTAAAGGGTTGATTAGCTTGTAAGCAGAATTATTGGGTATTTGGTTTAGGATGGTTTTGGTATGAGATGATGATGGAGAATCATTATGCAGGACACCTTGCTTGTTCGAAGTAAGTTGTGGGAGTTTATGAGCTTTTGGCTCAAGGTGGCGAGTTATAAGGTTGTGATGGCCTCATCATGGGCTGGTTTATCTTAGGTTTTTTCAAGATTTTCTTGTATTTTCTTGCTTGTTTTTTATGCTTTTATCTTTGTAACGGTTAGTATGCTAACCTGTCTTTTGTACTGCTTTTTAATAGATAATAAAAGTGAACCAATTTTCAATATATATATATATATGGG
Organism: Allium sativum; assembly: GCA_030737875.1. Lineage (NCBI taxonomy): Eukaryota > Viridiplantae > Streptophyta > Magnoliopsida > Asparagales > Amaryllidaceae > Allium > Allium sativum. The sequence goes on from CM060920.1 coordinate 194,832,094, forward strand.
ACAGTTTGGCTTAGGTCTAGTTTTAGTTTACAAATATAAAAAACTCCCTTTCTTAAAACTTTATAAATTAGGTCTCATTTTTTCAAAAATCATCAAAAAACAACAAAAATCAACCTAAAAATTAACCAGACATTGAAATTTAATTCAACACATAATCATCTGTAAATTCATGGAAGAAAAGCTTAAAAAAAGCTTCAAAAACTAAAAAAACAAAAATTATTCAACTTGAATTTTTTCAAAAATTTATAGATATCGCAAAAACTTTATCAAAATACTGTAGATTTTTATGCAAATTTTGTTGATTTCCTTCAAACACTCAAATTCAGTGCGGCACTTATTTAAAAAACACATTATTGCAGTAAAATCATCCAAAAATGACGAAAACTACATACAAATATAAAATAATTCAATTCCAATAAAAACTGCAAAAAAAGAAGCTACTATTCGCAAAAATTGCAGATATTGCCATAGTTTTTCACCTAATAACACATATTTACAATTAACTATAAAAATTACAGATACGTCTATACAACTATTTAGAATACTTTCATATATTGCTGCACCTTTTTTTTACCTTTTTAACGCCTGTAGTACACTAAGTGAAATAATTGTAGACATTTCATGTAATGAGCCAAAATTCTGGTCCAATTTGAGCTGACCAAAAACACAAGCCCAACCCCAAATTAAACTGAAAATCAGGAAATTAATAGAAAGAAAACAGAGGGTGAGGAAAGATAAGATAGAAACTTAGAATAGAAGAAGAAGAAGAACACAATACCAGAGTAACACGAATCTCATAACGGAACGAATAAATATATTTCATAACATAACTTTGAAATACAAATCTGTACTTGAATATACATATCATTATCAAAGTACAGCACTTACAACACAGCGGAGATATCTATAGCTATATAATCCTGAAGCCTCCTGCTCCAAGCTCTTCCAGTATATCTGTAAATCCCGACTACTTGACTGCCCGTACAAATTTAAGCACCCAAAAGTTTAGGGAAAACAAACAAATAAACTCCGGGTCAGTCATGGGACTGGTGTGAGAAAAACAGTTCAAGCAGGTAATCGATATCTCATAAGACCACGCCGTATAACGGAACGGGTTTTTCCCTTATGAGAATCCAAATATCTTTATATCAAAAACCTTTTGATATTATAATAATGTCTATCAACCACAACTAAAATAATCATCTAGCAGAAACGCTTTCATCTCATGTTCTACATATATAGTATACAATCAAAATCGCAAGCACGTATTGGGTAATGGATTTCCAACTATGACATGGTATGGAACCACCTTTCGCTAGTGTACCTCTAGAGAGGAATACACTGGGTTTAACAAGAACATCTTGCAACCCGGCCACATATGACCGACCACTCATTTCGCTTGAGTGTATCGAATGTATATCCCCAACAGTTGGGATCAGCAACTGTTTCCCAAATGGGACAGCATCAACAATAGATTTTTAGAAATAAATGAAACTCTAAATCCGGTGATTATACACCCTACTTCGGTGCGACCGACTTAGCCATGCTGCCTGCCCGATTTCTATCATTTACCGGATGTGAGGCCAGAAGCTACGCTTTATCATCACACCAGATTCACTTTGAATGCCACATCGTCAAATCCATCAAATCACCGATTGACGTCCTCAACCATACATTATGTGTTAGCTAAAAGAAGTTTCCTTCTCCGCTTCCACTCTTGGTACGGTTGGAGAAATCAATATACGTTATCGTCTGGGAATACTCTGTCAAACATCCGTCCATACAAGTCATCCAGGAACAGGATGAACCGAAGGCACTATTCAGTACATCCATCTTAGGAGCTATTATCTAAGACTCATACAATAGCCCTTGCACTTTACTCCATCTTCAATTATCTTTGGCATATACGATTCGCAACGCTTATTCCAATACAAAGTGGTTCTTTGGATAATAATCCAACCGGACTCTCCATATTAACAACGTTAAAATGGTCAGAACTTCGATAGTCTGTGATTTAACTATCGAAGAAAAACAAGTGTGCAAACAACAATATTATTTCCAGATGGAAATTATATCGAACAAACATCATTTAACCTTAATCTCTTTAGTTCATTTTACATCTCCTGTTTCCCTATATCCAACATTTGCTATTTTCTATATTTAGAAAATAAAATTTATTAACACTGGAAAACATTTCCATTCCTTGTTTTCTGTATTAGAAAACATTTCTGATTCTTGTTTGGAAAACATTTCCAAACTCCTACGTTTGGATTAAGCAGATGTTTAGATAAAACATCGCTATGCCAACTCAAACCATTTCCTTTAATTACTAAATTCACTTAACCATCCTTTACTGCCGAACCTTAACCATTCCTTAGTTAAATACGAAGCCAATCAAGTTGGGGTAGAACTACCTCTCAGACCTTAACTGAACAACATTTCTAACTTTGAAATAGGCAAAGTTCACTTTATATTTCTTTAACTAACTTCCTTACTAATCCTTTCTTTTCGAATAACTATATTCGATTAGCTCCTTTGGATTAACTAACTTCGACTAACTCCTTTGGATTAACTACTTCGACTAACTCCTTTGGATTAACTACTTCGACTAACTCCTTTGGATTAACTAACTTCGACTAACTCCTTTGGATTAACTACTTCGACTAACTCCATTGGATTAACTACTTCGACTAACTCCTTTGGATTAACTAACTTCGACTAACTCCTTTGGATTAACTACTTCGACTAACTCTTTTGGATTAACTACTTCGACTAACTCCTTTGGATTAACTACTTCGACTAACTCCTTTGGATTAACTAACTTCGACTAACTCCTTTGGATTAACTACTTCGACTAAATCCTTTGGATTAACTACTTTTGATAATCTCTCTTACGAATAACTAGATTCGAAAACCTTCTTCGAATAAACTAAATTCGATCAACTTTGTTTATTTAACCCTAATCGTTTAACTCTTTTTACTTAACTGGTTTAACTTTATGGTTTAACCTAACTGGTTTTACTCTAACGGTTTAACCTAACTGGTTAACTCTAACGGTTTAACCTAACTGGTTAACTCAAATGGTTTAGCCTAACTGGTTAACTCTTTATCCTTATTCAGTTTCAAACATCGATGTTGAAATCGATTCTATATTCTATTTATCCAAATGATAAATATTTAACTTAATTTATAAATATCATTTATAAATCAAATCTGTTCCTTTTATCTGTTTACTTCGTCATATATAAGTCCAGACTTATATATATATATCTATTTATCCAAAGATAAATATTTCCTTTATAATCTATTTGTTTTCTAAACAAACATTTCCTTTGTCATCTATTTGATTATGGTTTACTAACATTTCTCTTTCTAATCTATTTGCAAATGGTTTGCAAATAATTCCTTTAGGGTTTCATTTCTAAGTATTTTCTATTTATAAATAATCGATTTATAAATAAATTTCTATTTAAGATTATTCCATTTATAAATAATTCCTTTTATAAAATCTCCTTTGATTGTTACAAATATTATCTCTTTTATAAAATCCTTTGATTTTATAAATAATCTATTTTCAATATTCATTTTGAAAATTCCCTTTTCACCATTTCGATATGTTATGGTATTTAACACATCAAATCACGATGACCAATATCATTCAAACACATATAATCGACAACAGATTATATATCACATCATATATTACAATATATGAATCACAGTAAAATAAATGTTGAGGAATCCAGTTGGATTCCTCCAACCTGTTTTCCTGCATCACAGATGTTAAACAATATAGATAACATCACTTTCAGTTCCATATGATATATTCTATTAAATAGAATCAATATTCGAAATTCAACTAACTGACTAGTAGTTCAATCAAATAGTCAACACAAAGTCAATCAACCAATATTTAACAGTTCTAAAAATACAACAAGAAATTATATACTGCTCAGAGTTAGTGAGATTTACACACATTGGACGATCATCGTTAATAACGATAACCATCGATTGATTCAGATAGACAATTTATTTTGCTATATATTGTAACGAGCACCAATCTACTCCCGGTCAGTTCCACTGTGACGGTCCCGTCCATACGATCCCGACGGATCTTGTCTTGTCCAATTCTGACCATGTATGAAATAGATATACATTTTTAAATTTTGACCAATTTAAATTAAAATTAATTAAATTTCCTATTTCTATAAATGGGCTTAACCTCTCACTCTTGGCCCATTATCCTCTTGGAAACCCACGGCCCGAATACATCCTTTTCTTCCCAGTTGGACTTGCGAACCCGTACTCCATTTCCGCAGCCATTTCCCAATGCTTCCTCCACCTCGTTTTCCCTCCCTGTGCCGCCGAACCCAACCACACTCCTGCGATGAACTCCTCTTCTCGAGCCCTTCCCCTCCATCACCAATACAAGCAGCTCGCCTCCTCTTATTTCAATGCATCGTTCAGGTACTCCCGTACGCCATCAGCAGACGATCGACAAAAACTACATCGAGTACCACAAAAGTTTTAAGGCACCTGCTATTCACCATCCAAAACCCGATTATAACATTGAAAACCGGAATAGCTGCTCCATTTTCAAGAATTGAAGAACCCTAGAACTACTGCTAAAAACTCGAGCGACTATAAACCGCATCGCACCATTCAAACGATAGGCGAGATTGAAACTAATCACCAAATAAATCCAAGGACACACTCTTTGTATTTTATAGACATTGTTTTGAATTTTTCCTAAATTAAAACTTACGGTTTGCCTTGTTTTATTTTGTGGCGGCATGATTTCCTAGTGTTGACTACAGCAGGATGTTATTTAGGGTTAGGATAGTTGTAAGTGGTATTTATAGAATGATTATATTATTTTTATATTCATTAGTTTATTTTATTTTAACTAATCGCTAAATGTATTCATCATTAAAAATTCTTGTAATCACATACGATACCTAAAAATCACGAAAATGGACATGAAGCTACATTTTGACATTACGGTCCCAACGAAACTGGTTTCGTCGAATTCCGACTCCGTTTGCTCACACAGCGTATTTTTAACCGTCAAAATACTAACTGTTCTTCACATTAAAAATCCGTATAGCCACATACTGACTCTAAAAATCACGAAACTTGACATCTAACAACTATTTCACGTTGCGGATCCAACAAAATTAGTTTCGTCGAATTCTGACTTCATTTGCAAAAGTGGCTATTTTTAAAGCTCTACATGACCCATCTAAATATATAAATATATTTAAATATAATTAAATAAAATATAAATAAATTAATATTATCGTATATATTCGCAACAGAATATCATACAGCTCTAGAATACTCCTGTATGAACTTCTAACTCGATATTCACTTCTGGGTCAACCCGATATTCGATTTATATTGAAATTCCTTTTTAAAATATAAATGATTCCTTTATAAATTATAAAGGAATTCCACAGCGACTTTTCTAAAATTTGATTTGGACATAAATCAAAATCTGCACGATGAAATCCCAATTTTTCTCTACCATTAGAAAGATATGCTCCACCAGCTCCACATGTTTCTTGTTTCACAGAAATCCAGCTTAAAACGAACCCTGTACATCCAGTTGAAGTTCAAATTGCCAAATAACGAACTGCAACGCCATTTCAAGCTCGATTTTAATTATATTATAATTCTATGTTCAAACTATCGTTTATATAATATATTCGTTATTCAAATTAAATTCCATCACAGATGATCCAGTTCACACCATATCGCCATTTCAGCCAATTCTGATTATTTCAAAATTAAATATATTATTTAATTTACTATTTTAATTAAATATTCATCATTATTTAATTCCACGACCATTTAATTCACTATATCACTATTTCAATAATTAAATAAATTAATTATAATACCTCTGCCAATGTGGGTCATTACAATCTTTCCCACTTAAAATAATTTCGTCCTCAAAATTGCTAAAAGGTAGAGGACGACCCTATCGACTGGTTAGAACATATTTGTTCACTTCTTAACTTCAGTTTCAACTGAACCAATTTAATTTCAATTAAATTATTAATTAATTCTTATCAATGGAAATTTTCAAAAATTATGAAAAATTTCTAACACCTTAACTTTTCTGAAAAATTTCGCCAGCACCTCCTATGTACTGGTCAAACTCCAACTCGCCTCTCTGGGCCTTCACCAACCCAAAAGAAAATCAAACAGCCAAGCGGCATGCCAATTCGGCTCATAAATCTTATATCCAATAGAAATATAAACTTGTACCTTTTGTCGGCATATCATTATATCCTTTCCACCTGTTATCAATTGAGCGGATACAAGGGTCATCCCAATCAAATTCCAATCTGCTTTTATCCACAACACAACCATTCGCTTATATCCGAGCCAAATATCATTTCAACTCGAGTTTCTTCTCGATTCCCAACTCTTAACTTGATTATTCCATTACACTTCAAATTTGAATCTCACAATCCAATTTTTCTCTATATCATTCTAATTCAACCTCAGTTACCACCTTACTGGCTTTATTTTAATTCAATTTTGCTTTCACAAATTTCTATTAAATTTGTTTTTAATTCAAACAGTCTTTCCCTGGGAGTTTTTAAACAGTTTACTCTTTTCAAAAATCAAATTTTCCTTTTGAACATGACACTGAGCCCTTAATTAATATTCCATTAGTTAAATCACTTCTCTATTTCTTTATCAATATTTGTTAACCAAATATTTTCAATAACCATATTGGCCTTTTATGTTATTTGGAAAACATTTCCGAATATCGCCTTCCTTTATTTTCTAAATTTTTAGAAAATATATGCTATTTATAATTGGAAAATATTCCAATTACTTATCTCTTTTCCGATCTCGTTTATTTCTATACTTAGGAAATATTCTTTATTATATTTCCAAGCTTACACTTATTTGGGTTAAAACGGATGTTGTGTAAAACATCGTTACGACAACCCAAATACTATATTCAACTAACTCTTATTCAACATTGATCTTCGATCCTGAAATCTTACTATTTATTTGTTAATAATGAAATCAATCAAGTTGGGGTATAATACCTCTCAGACCTTGACTGAATAACATTTATAACGTCAAAACAGATATGACTACTTACTCGAATAATCAATACCATACAACTACTTATTCACTTTTAAACACGTATACGCTTCGTCTTTCTATTCTTACTATATTTTATTCTTAGTCTTCCTTTTTGATTTCACTATTCTATTTCTAAGTTCGTTTCCTTATCGACTTATATATATATATATATATATATATATATATATATCGATACGTTGATTTCTAACTATCAAATTATCTTAAAAATATTCTAACTCCTTAAATTCCCGGAAAAATTCGCCATAACCTCCTTTGTACCAGGAGCATCGGGATATTTCAAATAGCCTCCCATGGCTCTCACCAATCCAAAAGAAAAAGAAAAAGCCAAGCGGCTAGCCGATACGGCGCATAAAATCTCATATACGAATTAAATACATACCTTTTCGTCGAGCATTCTATTTATATACCTTCATACCTTTTCCATACCTATCTTATGTATATTTATACCTGCCCAATCTATTTTAACTATACATGATCATTTTAACTCAATTCGTTAATTAATGTGTTAATTAACTCTTTAGTCTATTTCACTTTTTATATTTGAACATGACATGTTCAAATATATTTTAACTTGCTTAATTTTAACTTGCTTATTAACTAATTTGAATCCAAATTTCAAATTTAAGTTCTATATTCGATTTCGAATATCCATTTACAAATCCAATTTACCTTTCAAAGTTCAACTTCAAATTCAAAACTCGATTAACTAATTGCTCTTCGACTTAGTTAATTCTATTCAATTTCTATTCAAATTATATATATCATAAATCCCATTTGAATTTCTATATTCAAATTCCATATATTCAAATTCTATATTTGAATCCCTTTTGAATTCTATATTCAAATCCCATTTCATTTTCTATATTCAAATCCTATATTTGAATTCCTTTATATTTTCTATATTCAAATTCTATATTTGAATTCCATTTGAATTTCTATATTCAAATCCCATTTGAATTTCTATATTCAAATTCTATATCACTTCCATTGAATTTCATATATTCAAACTCCCTTTGAATTTCTATATTCAATTTCTACTTCAATTCCATTGAATTTCATATATTCAGACTCCCTTTGAATTTCTATATTCAATTTCTATTTCAATCTTTCTTTATTCATTCTTTATTATAAATCCCATTTTGAAATTCAACACAACTTGTCTTTCCCAAAATAAATTCAAAACAGTATCTTTGGTAGTAATTCGTCACTTACAACTCGAAAATGAATACTGATGATGCAGCTGTCATCATCAGAATCTATTTTCCATCCATTGAAATGAGTTCAATACTATAAAACCATTTCTAAACACTTCCACTTTGAAATTCATTTCAAAATATAATTCACACTGCTTGTAAAACAATTTAAAATCTCCCAGGATCTTAATTTTTCCTTATTTTACTCCAAATCCATTTACAAACACTTATCCAATTTTCCAGAATTTTAATTCAATTCCTGGTTTAAATTTCGGGTTTAACTCATCTGATTTCACTTATTTCACTTATATGAATTCTGGTTGGTTATTTACATAACCATTTAATTTATAATCTTACTCAATTATAATAACAACCAATATATCCACTATATTATAATTTCGATATATATATCTTCTCTATATCAAGATATACCTTGGATAAACTTATTTTAATTTACCCTCTTTACAAAACATATCGTGACGACCCATCGTATTCAAGTGTTTATAAACTCCTACCGATACAGTGGATCAGACTGATCGACCAGAACCCATAAACAACACAACCAATAAATATTCACAATATAAAATTATTTTTATATCATATACAAATACTTTCACTCGTATATATACACTCAAACCAAATCTAGGGTATTACTAACCATATCTCTACCGAGTCACGCCATAGAGCCAAGGTAATTCACTTAACTTAAGCTCTTATACCAATTGTAATGACCCAAAATTCCGGTCTAATTTGAGCTGACCAAAAACACAAGTCCAACCCCAAATCAAACTGAAAATCAGGAAATTAATAGAAAGAAAACAGAGGATGAGGAAAGATAAGATAGAAACTTAGAACAGAAGAAGAAGAACACAATATCATAGTATCACGAATCTCACAACGGAACAAATAAATATGTTTCATAACATAACTTTGAAATACAAATGTGTACTTGAATATACATATCATAATCAAAGTACAGCACTTACAACAAAGCGGAGATAACTATAACTATATAGTCCTGAAGCCTCCTTCTCCAAGCTCTTCCAGTATATCTGTAAATCCCGACTACTTGACTGCCCATACAAATTTAGGCACCCAAGAGTTTAAGGAAAACAAACAAATAAACTCCGGGTCAGTCATGGGACTGGTGTGAGTAAAACAGTTCAAGCAGGTAATCGATATCTCATAAGACCACGCCGTATAACGGGACGGTTTTTCCCTTATGAGAATCCAAATATCTTTATATCAAAAACCTTTTGATATTATAATAATGTCTATCAACCACAACTATAATAATCATCTAGTAGAAACGCTTTCATCTCACGTTCTACATATATAGTATACAATCAAAACCGCAAGCACGTATTGGGTAATGGATTTCCAACTATGACAAGGCATGGGACCACCTTTCGCTAGTGTACCTCTAGAGACGAATACACTGGGTTCAACAAGAACATCTTGCAACCCGGCCACACATGACCGACCACTCATTTCGCTTGAGTGTATCAAATGTATATCACCAACAGTTGGGATCAGCAACCGTTTCCCGAATGGGACAGCATCAACAATATATTTTTGTAAATAAATGAAACTCTAGATCAGGTGATTATACACCCTACTTCGGTGCGACCGACTTAGCCATGCTGCCTGCCCGATTTCTGTCATTTACCGGATGTGAGGCTAGAAGCTACGCTTTATCATCACACCAGATTCACTTTGAATGCCACATCGTCAAATCTATCAAATCACCGATTGACGTCCTCAACCATACATTATGTGTTAGCTAAAGGAAGTTTCCTTCTCCGCTTCCACTCTTGGTACGGTTGGAGAAATCAATATACGTGATCGTCTGGGAATACTCTGTCAGATATCCATCCATACAAGTCATCCAGGAATAGGATGAACCGAAGGCACTATTCAGTACATCCATCCAGGAACAGGACGAACCGAAGGCACTATTCTGTAAATCGACAATAGATTATATATCACATCATATATTACAATATATGAATCACAGTAAAATAAATGTTGAGGAATCCAGTTGGATTGCTCCAACCTGTTTTCCTGCATCACAGATGTTAAACAATATAGATAACATCACTTTCAGTTCCATATGATATATTCTATTAAACATAATCAATATTTGAAATTCAACTAACTGACTAGCAGTTCAATCAAACAGTCAACACACAGTCAATCAACCAATATTTAATAGTTCTAAAAATACAACAGGAAATTATAAACTATTCAGAGTTAGTGAGATTTACTCACACTGGACGATCATCGTTAATAACGATAACCATCGATTGATTCAGACAGACAATTTATTTTGCTATAAATTGTAACGAGCACCAATCTACTCCCGGTCATTTCCACTGTGACGGACCCATCCATACGATCCCGACGGATCTTGTCTTGTCCAATTCTGACCACGTATGAAATAGATATACATTTTTAAAGTTTGACCAATTTAAATTTAAATTAATTAAATTTCCTATTTCTATAAATGGGCTTAACCTCTCACTCTTGGCCCATCATCCTCTTGGAAACCCACGGCCGGAATACAACCTTTTCTTCCCAGCTGGACTTGCGAACCCGTACTCCATTTCCACAGCCATTTCCCGATGCTTCCTCCACCTCGTTTTCCCTCCCTGTGCCACCGAACCCAACCACACTCCTGTGATGAACTCCTCTTCTCGAGCCCTTCCCCTCCATCACCAACACAAGCAGCTCGCCTCCTCTTATTTCAGTGCATCGTTCAGGTATTCCCGTACGCCATCATCAGACGATCGACAAAAAATACATCGAGTACTACAAAAGTTTCAAGGCACCTGTTATTCACCATCCCAAACCCGATTATAACATTGAAAACCGGAATAGCTGCTCCATTTTCAAGAATCGAAGAACCCTAGAACTACTGCTAAAAACTCGAGCGACTATAAACCACATCGCACCATTCAAACGATAGGCGAGATCGAAACTAGTCACCAAATAAATCCAAGGACACACTCTTTGTATTTTATAGACATTGTTTTGAATTTTTCCTGAATTAAAACTTACGGTTTGCCTTGTTTTATTTTGTGGCGGCATGATTACCTAGTGTTGACTACAGAAGGATGTTATTTAGGGTTAGGATAGTTGTAAGTGGTATTTATAGAATGATTATATTATTTTTATATTCATTAGTTTATTTTCTTTTAACCAATCGCTAACTATATTCGTCATTAAAAATTCCTGTAATCACATACGATACCCAAAAATCACGAAAATGGACAAGCAGCTACAGTTTGACATTACGGTCCCAACGAAACTGGTTTCGTCGAATTCTGACTCCGTTTGCTCACACAGCGTATTTTTATCCGTCAAAATACTGACTGTTCTTCATATTAAAAATCCGTACGGCCACATACTGACTCTAAAAATCATGAAACTTGGCATCTAACAACTATTGACATTACGGATCCAACAAAATTAGTTTCGTCGAATTCTGACTTCGTTTGCAGAAGTGGCTATTTTTAAAGCTCTAGATGACCCATTTAAATATATAAATATAATTAAATATAATTAAATAAAATATAAATAAATTAATATTATCGTATATATTCACAACAGAATATCATACAGCTCTAGAATACTCCTATATGAACTTCTAACTCGATATTCACTTCTGGGTCAACCCGATATTCGATTTATATTGAAATTCCTTTTTAAAATATAAATAATTCCTTTATAAATTATAAAGGAATTCCACAGCGACTTTTCTAAAATTTGATTTGGACATAAATCAAAATCTACACGATGAAATCCCGATTTTTCTCTTCCGTTAGAAAGATATACTCCACCAGCTCCACACGTTTCTTGTTTCACAGAAATCCGGCTTAAAACGAACCCTGTACATCCAGTTGAAGTTCTAATCGCCAAATAACGAACTGCAGTGCCATTTCAGGCTCGATTTTAATTATATTATAATTCTATGTTCAAACTATCGTTTATATAATATATTCGTTATTCAAATTAAATTCCAAGCTGAATTAAATATCACAGATGATCCAGTTCACACCATATCGCCATTTCAGCCAATTCTGATTATTTCAAAATTAAATATATTATTTAGTTTATTATTTTAATTAAATATTCATCATTATTTAATTCCACGACCATTTAATTCACTATATCACTATTTCAATAATTAAATAAATTAATTATAATACCTCTGCCAATGCAGGTCATTACATTTCAGCAAAAAATATTCTCAGAATCCTTCCGTTAATATTTTCTGTTTTTTGAATTTTTTTTATGCAACAACGCAAAAAAAACGAAATTAGGTTGGTACAATTTAACAGGGATGTATTTTGAATGGAAAATTAAGGAGGGATCCGCTTTATATTAAGTTTGTTTTAGGGATGCCTCCTTAATTTCCACTTTATTTATTTAAAGTTCGCATATTTCTAGAAAATAGTATCTGTAGTTCCTTCTAAAAAGAATTGACTTTAGTTTTTATAAATATCCTAGAAACCATCCAGTGATTTGGTAGCTTTCTTATCAATTTAGAAGCATTTAAGCACATAAGGACTGCAAGAAACACAAACTAAAAATGTGGGAAGGATTGGAATTCCTTATTTAATAGGTAATGAATGGGAATAAATTTTATGGTTTATTTATCATTTATGGGAATATTAGTAAAAAAAGTAATAGAAAAGATTTAAAATAGGTGCTTGTTAGGATAACCATTAATAAGGACAAGCTAATGTCTATAACATAAGGATATGTTAAGGATTCAAGAAAAAACAGAAGAAAATCTTTTGTTATATGGAATAAACTTCCACATTAGTAAATATGGAGATTCAAAATTTAAAAATAACACTAAATGGTCAATAAGCAAAAAAAAAAAAAAAATAGAAACAGAAAATATTTGTGAGTTAACTAAGACCATTTATGAGAAGGTATAAATATTCAATTTTAAATATGGAATTAAATGTCTGTAAGAATGAGCATTATTTAACGGATAAGATGGACATAAAGGACATTTATAGAGTCAACTATTGGTAATGTTAAGAAGTGGAAAAATAAGAACACGAAAGAAAGAATTTAATAAAAGAGATAGACTTCCATAGAATAGTGTGGCAAAAAGATAAGAGGCATAATACGAAAGTATAGATGAAAAGATCAAAAATGTTAAGAAACCTACAAAAATGAAATTTTACAGAAAATGTGAAATATTTTTGTAGAAAAGCTTAAGTTGTGAAACTTTTGCTATTTTGAAAGGAGTTGAAAATTAAGACTTTTTAAAATAAAGATATTTCTAGAAAGCCTTGGAAAATTTGCTATTATCTCTAATAAACAAATTAGAAATATAAATTTTTAAGAAAGTAGATGATGAATTCTTTAAAAAGGATAAATAGTTAATGGTAAACTAAAAGTTTGCAATTATGAGTTTCAAGGAAAAAAATTTAACGAATCAAGGGGTTCTAACTATTGTTTTACCCAAATTTCATGTGTTATGTTACACATAAAATAAATGAATTTGAAAATATTCTTTTCTTCAAAATCTTTTAAAAATTAGGATAATAAATTTGACATTTAATTAGAAATAAAAGGATAAAGACAATAAGACATATAAAGGTTTAATGGGATAAATGAAATAGGTATACACATTTAAAAGAGAACTGTAATGGCCCGTAAATCTGTACCCTTTGAGTTGACTAAATACACCACACATCTAACCCAAATTGCACAGAAATATGAATCATTATGGGTAAAGAAGAAAAAGATTGAAGAAAATAGAAATAACAAAAAAGAATCTCACATCATAGCGGAGTAAAATATAATATATATATATATAACAACTTTTAAATATAGAATTTTGTACCATGTATACATACCATCATCAGATTACAGCATAACACAGCGGAAATAAACAGTAGACATATATCGTTGAAGCCTCCTGCTCCAAGCTCCTCCATGGGTATCTGTAATGTAACGACCCGCATTCTACGTATTAGAGGATCGTAGAATATTTATTTTATATTCATACTAAGTTATATGGTCGTGTAACTTTGGGAAACGACTATTGGGGACATTTCCCACATTCACTATTTTTACCGAATTTTAAATGACCGTTTTGCTCTTGGAGAATCTTGTTTCGCCTATAACTTTTGATTGATAAGGAGTTTTGACCTGAAACCACTTCCACTGGATACAGAGGATGGTTTACCTTTCCGTAGAGTGGTCACATTAATCAAACGGACTTTTTTCGGAGATATGGCTTAAATAAGATTTGAAGATGGAAAACAGCCGAATCGGGCTTAATAGGGTGATTAGCAGTTAGGCCCATAACCCATTTCGGGATTAGGGTTTTGGGAGCGTTGAAAGGAGTTAGAGAATGTTCCTTTTCATTTTTCCAGCTGCCACAAACATTTCCCTAACCCTAGTAATGGCCTCCATCTTCCAAATCTCTCTCTAATCACTTTCTAATCACATATTAAGCAAATCTACATCAAATCAAGGAGGATTAGTATTAAAATTGAGATAGTGCTACTGCACTATATAGGAATTCATGCCAAATCATTATAAGTTTCAGATCTAACATTCAATTATGGCTAAGGTGAGTGATTAGCATGTTTATTCACTAATTATGGCTAATTAGGGGTGATTAGTGATAATTAGCGAAATTATGACTCAGAAAAATATGCATAAATTCTAAAATATTATTTTATGTCATTGGCAAAATTCTAGGTTAATTTGGATTAAGTTTGCTAATCCTATTGTTAGATATGGTTAAACATGGTTAAGGGGAAAATCATAGATTTGGGGTATGTTTGGTCAAAAATATTGTAACAACCCGTAAAATGCGAGCCAGTTTGAAATTTTTATTTTGGCAATTTTAGCGAATTTTGAATATTTAAAATGAATTATTTTAAATAATATCGACGTGAAATTTATTTTGAATAGAATTAGAACGTATATATTATATACGTCGTCGTTAGAATATATAATAATTATATATAATTATAAAAGGAATTGAAAATGGCGCGGTAGTTCGAAAATTCGATTTCTAATTTCAAATGAATATACAGAATTCAAAATAAGTCAGAATTGAACGAAACAAGAAATATTTGAATCTGTATAACTATATCTTTGTAATGAAGTTAACAAACTGAGATTTCACCCTAGAAATGATAAGATATGTCCAGTTTAAAATTAGAAATAGTCGCTGTGGAATTTATATATATTTTTATATATAAGGCCCTTAAAAATAGCAATTTTGCAAACGACCTCGGATTTCGACGAAACCAGTTTTGTTGGGTCCGTGATGTTAAGTTATTGCTGGATTCCAAATTTCATAATTTTTCGAACCAGTATGTGAGCGTGGCAAAGGAAAACGTGTTTTGACCATTTCAGTTGATTTTAATCGACTGGAAATTGGCCATTTTTCAAACGGTCTCAGAATTCGACGAAATCAGTTTTGTTGGGACCGTATCGTCAATACGATGTCAGAAACATTTTTTCTGGAATTTTTCGGGTCAGTATGTGGCCCCGGCAATTTGAAATGTACGTTTAAATTCAAATTTGAACGGTTTATATTTTAAATTGTAGAAAAACTCACTGAAACAGTCGAATTGGCCTACGATACATATCCCATTGTGTTCGGAATGAGGGCAATTAGCTAGGGACGACAGTCGGTGGTTCGATTTCGAGGTCGAAATAAAAAGTTGCTTTTAGGAAATTTTAAAATAATATAAAATAAATATAAAACCCTGGAAAAGTCCAACCCTTCTCCCTCATAGTAGAAACGCACCGCCCCTTTTCTAAAAACCAACGAACAAAAGTTTTCCAAACAAAATCCTAAATCTCTCCCTCCTCATGCAGAATTAAACCATATTTCTAGATGAAAACTTGTGAGCTACATGTGAGTTGCAGATCTGTACGAGTTTGAGGTGTTCTTGCTTCTTCAATCGTTCGATCTCTGGGCTCCATTCGCCGTCGTTTGGTGATAGATTCCGGCTCCAGGCGGCGTTCGAGCTGGATGAGAAGGGGTGGCGCGGGAAGCTGTCGAGGCAGACTTTGAGGTGGCGCGGTTGGATTGGGTCCAAGGCCATCGTACGGCGTGCGAAGTCCAACCCTAAGAGTGCAGGTTTTTCGAAGAGGGATATAGGCTGTTACGGGGAAGACAAAGAGGAAAAAAGTAACGTTTTTCTTCCTTTGCTATAAACATTGTTAATTAATTTAAATTAGTTATATATTTAAACTATCCAATGATTTTTATTATAAATAGTACTAATTTAAAATAAAAATAGAATTATATATATAAGTTTGTAAAAGAAAAATAGAATTATATATATATATAACTTTATAACATAAAAATATGGTTTTTAAATATAAATAACATCGAATAAAAATGAGATTTTTATTTAAATGACGTTTTAACAATGTAATTTTTATATGTTTTGTTTTAAAAATAAAAATGTCTTTGTATTTGAAAATATAAAAGTTATTGTTTTTAAAATATAAATATATTTGATTTAAAAATAATTTATAGTTAAAAATAAAAGTAACATTATTTTATAAATAAAGTCAGCATTGTTTTAAAGGGGAAAATATACATTGTTTTGAATATATATATATATATATATATATAACACAATCTTTTTGAAAATGAAGATAACATTGATTTTAAAATAAAATTTGCATTGTCTTAAAAATTAAAATTAACGTTGTTTTGAAAATATATATAATAGCCAAATAAAAATTCGATTTTTATATATTGAACTTTGAAATAAAAATTCGATTTTTATATATATAGTGGCCTTGGGCAACGAAGGTGACAAAAAGGCGAGTTGGCGAAGATTTCCTGCATTAGAAGTGCCGTGGAGCTTGGATAGCTATCTGTGAGAATTTCTCACCTTTCAATTTCTTTTCTAGTTATATATATATACTAGGATGCAGACGGTGCTTAGTAGCACCCGACACAATCGTCCACAGACCATGGACTTGTTTGTTTGGCTGTTTGGTGATTGATTGCGATATTGGTTTAAATATGGTTTGTGGTGTGAAAAATCGAATCGATAAATTGGTTAGGATTAGACGTGCGCCGTTATAAGGCGAAGGAGTAAGGCTAGGTTAGACTCTTACTCCAAATTTTGTGGTTTGCATAACGAAAGTGATTTGATTGATGTGTGAATGGCGTGGGCCTTCACTAGACCGGGGATAAGGCTAGGCCTTGTCCCGTTTCTAGTATCGTGCCGTTATGCCGCCGAAATTTTCTAAATTATGTTAGAAAAATAAAATATCATTTTATTGTGTAAATGAATTGAATAGAAATTCATAGGTTGAGATAAAATGTTTTATCGTTAAAAATATAATTTTTAACGTGAAGTGAATAAAATAAAATATTCATTTATAAACCGTACGGTTTGTTTATGTACACCTATTTGAATGACATTGATTGGGACGATAAATTTTACACATCGCCCAACTGCACGAATAAAAATCTGTGTTTGATTGCTTGAAACCCCACACGGGTGTTAGGATGAAATATGCAGTTCACTCATCCTGATTGATTAAATATGTCGATCGATTGATTGACAGGCTGTTATAAGCGTTAGATATTTATATTTGATGCTTATACAGTGTAGTGCACTTTGGTTGATGGTTGATTATTTTTCAATGCTATTATATACATGTGATGTATGAAAATCCATATAATTAACTTTATATGGTAATTGATTGGGCCTCATTCCAATTTGAAAAATAAAGAATAATATAAAGTAAAAGTTCATGTGTTGACAGTACTCATTCATTGAGATTGGTCATGTGTTGAACGAAATATTTTGATAATAACAACTATTTTGAAAATAGAAATTTATGAAGCCGTGTTGATTAGATTGACGCCATTTTGACGTGAACGATATTTATATCGATTTTATTGATTTCGAAATGAAATGAATTGAAACCGATTTCGAAATGAATTGAATATATAACGATTTCGAAATGAATTGAATATATAACGATTTCGAAATGAATTGAATATATAACGATTTCGAAATGAATTGAATATATAACGATTTCGAAATGAAATGAATTGAATATATAACGATTTCGAAATGAAATGAATTGAAAACGATTTCGAAATGAATTGAATTGAAAACGAATTCAAATTGAATTGAAAGCGAATTGAAATGAATTCAAATTGAATTGAAATTTGAATTGAAATTTGAATTGAATAGAATTGAATTTTAAACGAATTTATAAAGAAGAATTCAATTTTAATTGGAATTGAAAAGGAAGTTGAAATTTCTTTTGAAACGAATTCAAAACTATTTATATAATTCATTTTAAATAGAAATCGACGAAATATATATTATATATATTATATATATAATATAATGGCCTGAATAGAACGCGCCGCGCCGCGGCAGTTCGCGAATTTCGACCATTTATTTCAAACGGACATTACGGGAGATCCGACCGTCGGATTCTCCTAAAACCGGAACCGTTGGGTTCGTATCAAAAAGAGCTTTCTAGCGAATGTTAGAAATTTGAAATCTAACGGTTGGATTTGGAATTATGTCCAAATCAAATTCGAAAAAGGTCGCTGTAAGTGCAGTTCGATGGCCATTGTTGGAAATCGACCGTACGGGCCTTGATAAAATTATTAAGAATAGTAATAATTTATGTAAAATCATAAGAAATGATTTGTGAAGATTTGGGATGAAAAACTCCATATTTGAAAAGATAAAAATAGATTTTTATCGAAATGAACTAGTTTTGAACTAGAAATATAATTCTATTTATTTTGAAATAAATAAATTGAATTTGAAAAAGGGTTTTAAAGATAACCAAAATTTCCAATGATTGCATTGGAGTGGAATTGAATCGAAATTGTCTTCGGAATATTTCGATGTTGGAATTCGTGATTATACGGATGTTGTTATGGAAATTTGAAAGATATATATTTATATCGTTATTTCCAATACGACATTTGTTAATCGTGGAATTTGATATTGAATATAAGCCGATATATTTTCTATTCAGAGCCTTATATTGAATATCAAATGTGATTTGGGTTTGTCGTGAATGGTGTCTTCACTAACACTGTTCTTGAACCCAGTTGAGAAAAGATTAAATCTTTTTATTTAGATTTAATGAAGTGTACCAATTAAATAATATTTAATTGGAATTGAATTGATATTGATTTTTGGGTTTATCGTGAACAGTGTTTTAAATAACACTCGTTCTTTAACCCGATAATTAATGAATGTGACTTTGGGTTTATCGTGAACCGTGTTTTAAATGACACTGATTCTTTAACCCAGTTAAGGATTAAAACTAAGTGGAGTTTTAATGAATCTTTAATTAGATTGAAATGATCGAAAATGGAGTATCACCAGTTTTGCTCCAGGAGATAGTTAAATCTTTAATTAGATTTGAACGTGAAATGGTAATTGAATTTACCGATAACACTGTGGTGTTAGATATGAAGTATTACCAGTTTTACTTCATGGGATGAATAGGTTGGGATTGGGAAATTAAAACAAATGATTACTTCGGTAAGGTTCGTTAATCCCGACTAGTTTGAATTGATATTCAAAAATAGATTAAAGAATAAATTCAAGAAATTTATCTTGGATAAAATTAATGGGAACCTTTCCCTATGAACGTGAAATTTAGAAACTAACTGTCGGTTAGCCAAGCAGAATGGTTTTCTGGATATTAATCTGATGTTGGTTTCGGCCTTCGGGGTTAATGTTTGGGGAATTATTCTCTTGATTAATTTACGGTTAGTGACTAATGAATTGGAATGAGGCGTATGTTGTGTTTGTGTAACACTTATTTAAATATACGCGAGTTATTCGGAAAGACCGGGTTGATCCCATTCTGAATAACTGATACGACGATAAGTCGAAGATGAAGACGGTGGTCGATGACCGGAAGTCTTCACGTCGTTTGGGTGATAACTGATGATCTTGATTGGGCTGTACACCCAAGAAGATGGAAACAGTTAGTGATCGTCCAGACGTACTTGGAGATCGATGGATATGCGGGGTACTAGGTGCCTCCGGTTTCGTTCAGACCCAGAACGGACTTGTAAATGGACTGTGTGTCTGACATTGGATTTTAGTCTGTGTGGTTGATTTCTATTAAATATATATCTGTTTGGCGGCGGAGAATTTATTCTCTTGCTTAACGCCCTTCTCTGAGACGTACGAGCTCAGGGGTTATATATTGATGGATATCAAACGCATGGAGTGAATTGCCTGTGTGGCATGCCTAAGTGGCAATTGATCGAGGCTTCTGTTGAAAAGCAAAGTCTTGTGGTGATGATCAAAGCACGGCCTTTGTGGCGTAGCTTTGTGTAACATTTACCTCGCGTGTTTCACACCCGGTATGAACCAAAAACGGGAGACGGACCTCAGGGAGGGCATGCGTTTCCTTCTAGATAAAAAGTGGCGTCAGTGGTTTTACACGCCCTGACGAGTTTGACTTATGTGGTTGTTGCTGTTGCGAGGCGCCTCGGATTGATCGGTCGTTCTCGAACCGATGGAGTCATTCGTTGGCTCATTGACGCCCCATAGGGCGGGGGAACGCATGTTCAGGGTTTAAGTTTAATCCACATCGGTGGACCGGCCCTGTCGCTCCAAGGGTCACTCGAGCTCTGATCCTGAGACACGGGCTAGAGCGTCTCGAATCGGTTGAGGACTATCTTTTGCCTCGGTTCATAGATGGAAATCCAATTTCCAAATACGTGACATGTGCGGTTTTATTTGTAAACCTATATATGGCGACATGATATATGGTACCCATGCCGCCTATGATTGATACTTATGATTTGAAGTGTTTTATACACTATGCACTTATATTAGTATCAAATGATTTGTTTTAAACGTATCAAGCATTCTTTAGTTGTTATAAGGGAAAACCCTATCCTCGACTGCGTTGCATTGTGTGATGGGACCTGGGTCTTATAACAGCTTCATTTTTCTTTATTTAGCATTGCGCTGTTGTTTTATGCACTGGTATTCTTGGGAGGAAACCCGTTCCGTGTTATACGGCGTGGTCCCTTGATTTACCTATCTTTAAAAATAAAGATTAATAACTGTTTTAGTTCTCACACCAGTCACATGACTGACCTGGAGTTTATTGTTTTAACCTAAACTCTGGGTGCCCTTATTTTGACACGGGCAGCTAGTAGTTTTGGTTTTGCAGATTTATATTCACAGGATCCTGGTTTACAGCTGGAACGATATCCGGAAAGCTTTGTATCCGTATATCTCATTCTAGTTGTGTATTGTATTATTTTTCCGCTGCGATGTATTTAAATGTAATTTAAATCTCTGATAATTCTGTGTAATATTCTTTTATACTCTGTATATTCTTGTAATCTGATGCATTGTTGTAATATACAATGAAATGTTCTTCTGTATGCGTTCTGTTTTGTCCTGTTCTCAAACGATAGGGCGTTTCGAGCGGCCTGGATCGGTTTAGCGACTGGTTCGGACCGAGCGAAATTCCTTGCCGTCACAAATAACCTATATGCTTGATGTTTTGACCTTTTTGATTGAACCTATATGTTGCTACTACTATTTGGTATGTTTTATGATTGTTTAGTAAAGTTATAATGATTGAAAACACCATCGTATGGAGAGAATAGATGAAAAATGGCTTGTTGGAAAAGCTACTATGATCCGGTTCAGATCGGATAGGGGGAGTGGATCAGTATAGCCGAACCGAACTGGAGTTTGGAGAGAAGTTCGAACCGAACCGACATGGTGACATCTTCAGCAGCATGGCAACAAGGAAGGCCGATGTGAGTTGAGTTGGAGTTGGAACGAGCTAGCATTGGAAGGGGTTGGACTCCATCAGGGCTCCAAAGGGCAAAGTGGTCGCAGCGATAGTTGTACGGAGTGGGACTCCATCATGGCCCCAAATGGTTCTTGTAACACCCCACGTCCATTAATGTCACTCTCAAAGGGAATGCATTAACTTTCATGGAGTATTATTGGTGTATAGAACAGAATATAACAAGACAGATACATATATTGATACTTGAAAATTTTAAAACAACTTTTATTGCAGCGGAGAAATAGTTTGATTACAACAACATCATAAACCAACAGTAAAACCAAGTACACTTAGTATCCATCTTGACAAATTGTTTTCTGAGTACATAAAGTAAAATGCAAGCACTTCCAAAAGAGAAAGAAAGAACCAAATCAAGCTCCACTAGCACTAGTCCCACCCTGAGAACCTGGGGGGGGAGGAAGAAAAGAGGCGAAAACAAAGGGGGCCAGACATAAAGTCTGGCGAGTCCGGTAACTTTAACAATATAATTATTAAAGTAATTAGGATAAGGTATAAACTGGTGAAACAAGGAATGACCGTGAAACAAGTGGGCAAGACAAAACAAACAAGAGGAATATTCTGGCGCTAATCTCGCTCCTAATCATTATAGGATAATTACTATACTACACCGTTACTAGTCACCCCAAAAGTTGATCCCGCCTGGTGAACATAATAATCATAATGGTAGTTTCATGTACCCCTAGCTGTCTCCATAGGTGCTGCCTGCCCCTATCTCCACTAGTAGTACCCACTACCCCTATTCGATGGACTCCCTAACTCATAGATACCCGTGTTGGTCCCACATTGGGTGTATCACTCCCCAAAGTGGCAACCCGATACCACTAAAGATGCACGGCTTATATCTACACGATGCAACAATGTCTTACCTACCAGCCCTGGCCCATGCACGCACATGACCCCGTTGGACTTGCGTTGCCACCGTGAACCCGTTTTGACCTCTTACAATCAAACCCAGTAAGCATGTCCCGTCCTCGATCTAACTCGAGCTCAAAAAATACTTAATGGGTTACTGGTTTGAAAAGGGTCCCCCATGCTTGACACAAGCTTTCCACCTATGCTTGGTCCCCACTAGAATTTTCCACTCAACCCCTTCTTATTCATGTCTTCTTACATGTTTCAATTTGGTTAAGTGTTTCTAATCGTATTTCACATGTCACCCATGTCACCCACTTAACCCCTATGTCCCACCACATGTTTATGTTTGTTAAGTGTCACTTAATTCATTATAACCGTAAACTTGTAAGACCTCCCTCATTAGACTCCCATTTGCGGTTGCTGGATTTGCAGGGCAGGTCCAGGCAGTCTTATACCGCAAACGTGTCTAACCTCGTGCCTTTACAATTGTTACACATTTAATTTATGCCTTCGACCTCTCACATTAGACTACCATTTGTGGTTGCTGGATTTGCCGGGCGGGTCCGGGCAGTCTTACATCACAAACGAGTCTAACCTCGTGTCTTAGGCGTTTATTATTACACATAATTATTTCACCCCAATATGAATTGATTATCCCTATTCAAATTGTCAATAATTTCCAAATTAAATATGTCCATAGTTATCACCTAAAGTATATCCATACTTTTTAGGTATATAAATTATACCAATTAATGTCTCAATTTAATTATATGCTTTTAAATCCATTTTATGCCAATTCACAATTTACATAATTAATATTTTCCCATTGTCCCCACGCTATTCGTACGTTTTAATATGAAATATGTTAGACTCGCAAATAGTTTAACTCATAAAAAGAAAAGAAACATCACAACTTGCATAACACATAAAATAGATGTAACTTCCAAATAAGAATTATAACATAAGTTTGCATAGCCAATAACTTTCATACAATGAACATATATAACATAATTGTGCATAAACTACGTACTGCCATGGATCTTAATATAGATATATACATGAAATTGTGAGCTTGCATATGTGAATATGGTTTTTCACCTAAACTTGCAAATGAATTCGTAGTTTTTCATCTAAAAATGTGAATATAGTTTTCACCTAAACTTGCATATGGATTTTCTACAAACTTGCATATGAATTTTCTATAAACTTGCATATGAATTTATCACATGTTTGCATATAAACTAGCATATGTATATACTTGATTCACATATAAACTTGTGTATAATCCGCATACAGACTTGCATAAGATTCACATACAAACTACCATGTGATTTAACATCCCAAACTTGCATAAGATTCACATACGAACTAGCATATGTAAAAACAGACTTGCATAAGATTCACATACAAACTAGCATATGATTTAACATCCCAAACTTGCATAAGATTCACATACGAACTAGCATATGTAAACACAGACTTGCCTAAGATTCACATACAAACTAGCATATGATTTAACATCCCAAACTTGCATAAGATTCACATACGAACTAGCATAAATTGAATCAAGTTAAACATGTATAATTGGACATATGAAATAGATCTGCCAACATAAGATAACAAAACTGTCACATGTTCACCAACAGACGATAACATTACATGATTCAACAGTCATGTTCTCATAATCCACACTTTATAACTTATCATAATTAATTTATTAATTATTTTGTGAAATAAATTGTACTGACAGAGACGGGTTAGAGAAGAGAATGATTCGTTCATCTTTTGAATTAGAATTCTGACTTGCTAATCCCTAAGCTTTAGGAAGAAGAACTTTCCTAGTAGTAGCATGGTGGCCAAGAGACAAATTTAGTTTAGGTTTAGGGTTTAAGTCTAGGCATTCTTTTATAGAAGTTTAAATCAACCTAAGCTGATAGATTGTCATAGGAGCCATCACAACCGTTCAGACTAGATAGAGTTATCTAGAATTGCCACCTCTGCCCTAGTGACTCAGCAACAAGTCCGGTAAGACTCAGCAACAAGTCAGGATCATCTGATTTCAGATCTGCCCCGGGGGTAGGTCGACCCCCAGGTCGACCCCCTGGTCGACCTGTATAGGGGAGGTCGACCCCCCGGTCGACCTGGCCCTTAGGCGGGAGAAATCCCGCCCAGCCGCTTCCCTGTTTGAATTTGAATTTCGAATTTATTATTCTGAATTGTTTTAATTTATATAAAATTGTTGAAACTTCTGAGGGCCATAACTTCCTCATACGAAGTCCGATTTATGAAAACTTGCACTCTATTCCAAGCAAAATTTCGAGACGAACGCAATGGAATAACCCATTTCCCTTAATTCTCACTTTAACAATTCGTTCTTTTCATAGTCATAGAAAATTCAGGGTGTTACAGTTATGGTGATCAACTTGGTGGATATCGTATGCTTTATGCACCGACTGAGATATGTGAGGATGATTCCTATATTTGATGTTTTCTATCACCATAATGCGCACACTCCCTTTTTACACTAAATGTTAGTGTTACCTTAGAGTATTGTACATCTTGTTGTGCTAACTTTTTGGTTGCAGGTTATAACGTCCCGGAAAAAGTCGGTCTTGGTTATCCGATATACAACACATATCGAACGTCCAAGGATCGAAAATACCGGAAGTTAATGAAAGAAATTAGAGGGTGAGAATAGATAAGATAGAAACTTAGAATAGAAGAAGAAGAACAACACAACATCAGAGTAACACGAATCTCACAGCGGAACGAATAACATATAATATATAACATAACTTTGAAATATAAATCTGTACTTGAATATACATATCATTTCCAAAGTACAGCACTTACAACACAGCGGGAACAAACAATAGCTATATGATCCTAAAGCCTCCTGCTCCAGCTCTTCAAGTATCTATAAATCCCGACTAGTTGACTGCCCGTACAAAATTGGGCACCCAAGAGTTTAGGTAAAACAAAACAAAATAAACTCCGGGTCAGTCATGGGACTAGTGTGAGTAAAACAGTTTAAACAGTTTGTGCCATTAAATGATATCTCATAAGACCACGTCGTATAATGAAACGGGTTTTTCCCTTATGAGAATCCAAAATATCTTTATATCAAAACCTTTTGATATTATAATAATGTCTATCAATCACAATATAATAATCATCTAGCAGAAACGCTTTCATCTGACGTTCTATATATATATAGTACACAATCAAAACCGCAAGCACGTATTGGTTAATGGATTTCCATCTATGACAAAGTATGGAACCACCTTTCGCTAGTGTAGCTCTAGAGAGGAATACACTGGGTTCAACAAGAACATCTTGCAACCCGGCGACACATGACCGACCACTCATTTCGCTTGAGTATATCGAATGTATATCACCGATGGTTGGGATCAGCAACCGTTTCCCGAATGGGACAGCATTAACAATAGATTTTTAAAAGTAAATGAAACTCTAGATCAGGTTATTATACACCCAAATAGGTTCGACCTATATAGCCATGCTTCCTGCCCGATTTTTGTCATTTCCCGGTTGTGAGGCTAGAGGCTACGCTTATCTCTGACAGATCACACATTTATTCACTTTGATGTCACATTGTCATACCCGCCAAATCACAAATTGATTTCCCAAAAAATACCACGGGTATAAAGCTAAGAGAAACGAATTCCTCCGCCACCAAACGTAAATACGTTTGAAGAGATCAACTTACGCGATCTATTAAATATACTTTGTCAGACATTCTTCCATACAGGTCGTCCTGGGACAGGACAAACCGAAGGCACTATTCAGTACAACCATCTTAGGCAATCTTTACCTAAGATTTATACAACAACCCTTGCACTTGACTCCGTCTTCAATTATCTTTGGCATATATGATTCGCAACGCTTATGCCAATACGGAGTGGCTCTTCAGATAATAATCCAACCGGTCTCTCCATATTAATAACGTTAAAATGGTCGAAAACTTCGATAGTCGATGAGTTAACTATCAAAGAAAAACACGTGTGCAAACAACGATCTTATTTCCAGATGGAAATTATATTGATCAATCACCAATATAATTTTATCCTTTAGATTAATTTATCAATAATTTATTTCATTTGTCATTTACTGTTTCCATATATTCAACATTTCTTATTTTCTATATTTAGAAAATATATGTTATTAACACTGGAAAACATTTCCATTTCTTGTTTTCTATATTAGAAAACATTTTTGATTCTTATTTAGATATCATTTCCAAAACTCTTACATTGGGCTTAGGCAGATGTTTAAACAAACCATCGCTATGCCAACTCAAACCATTACACTTATTAACTAAATTTACTTAACCATCCTTTACTATCAAACCTTAGCCCTTCCCTTAGTTAAGAAGGAAGTCAATCAAGTTGGGGTATAATTACCTCTCAGACCTTAACTGAACAATGTTTTAACTTCGTAATAGACAAAGTTTATCTTTTGTACCTTTAACAAACTTCCTTACGTAACTCTCTTTCGAAAAATCTCTATTCGGTAACTCCTCCCATCTAATAACTATATTCGATAATTTCTCTTACGAATAACTAAATTCGAAAACCTTTCTTCGAATAAACTATATTCGATTAACTGTATTCAATTTACTCTTATCAATTAACTCTATTGGATTAACTCTTTCTGATTTAACTCTAATCGACTAACTCTATTTGATTAACTCTTTTTGATTTAACTCTAATCGATTAACTCTATTTGATTAACTCTTTTTGATTAACTCTTTTCACTTAACTCCTTTCGAATAAACTATATTCGATAACTCCTTTAATTCTATTCGAATAAACAATATTCAATTAACTCCTTTAATTCTATTCGAATAAACTATATTCGATTAACTCCTTTAATTCTATTCGAATAAACTATATTCGATTAACTCCTTTAATTCTGTTCGAATAAACTATATTCGATTAACTCCTTTAATTCTGTTCGAATAAATTATATTCGATTAACTCCTTTAATTCCATTCGAATAAATTATATTCGATTAACTCCTTTAATTCTATTCGAATAAACTATATTCGATTAACTCCTTTTGAATAACTAGATTCGATAACTGTTCTCTCGAATACACTATATTCGATAACTCTACTTCGAATAAGTGATATTCAATAACTCTACTCGATTTACTCCATTTGAATAACTCTAACTAGTTAACTCTAACCGGTTAACTATAACTGATTAATTCTAACTGATTAATTCTAACTGATTAACTCTGACTGGTTAACTCTAACAGATTAATTCTAACTGATTAACTCTGACTGATTAATTCTAACTGATTAATTCTAACTGATTAATTCTAACTGGTTAACTTTGACTGGTTAACCCTAACTGATTAATTCTAACTCTAATTCTAACTCTAATCGATTAACTCTAACTCTAATCGATTAACTACACTTGATTTATTCCTTTGAATTATCTCCTTTAATTAATTCCTTTGAGTTATCTCCTTTGATTAATTCCTTTGAATTAACTCCTTTGATTAATTCCTTTGAATTATCTCCTTTGATTAATTCCTTTGAATTATCTCCTTTTCTATTTGTTTACTTAACAAATAACTATTCCGTTTTCAATTCTATTTCTTTAACAAATAAATATTTCTTTTCTCTTTTCTATTTATTTAACAAATAAATATTTCTTTTAACTTTGTTTATTCCCTAAATAAATATTTCCTTTTCAATTTCACTTGCACATATTTTACAAATATTCCCTTTTCAAATTCTATTTGTAAATGGTTTACAAATATTTCCTTTTTATATTTATTTTATTTATCTTCTAAATAAATAACCCTTTTATACTTCTATTTATTTCTTGAATAAATATTCCATTTTAATTCTATTATTTAACAAATATATAATACTTTTCAATTCTATTTATTTAACCAATAAATATTCCTTTCCTATTTGTTTCCACAAATATCCCTTTTCTATTATATTTGTTTTCACAAATATATCCAATTCAATTATATTTGTTTTCACAAATATTTCCAATTATACTATATTTGTTTCCACTAATATAATTTATATTTCAATATACACTTTTAAAAATCCCTTTGTATATTTCAGTATTTCTTATGGTGTTTCAGATACCATATATCACTGCTCAGTGTCACCTAAACACCCAAATCAACAAAGATTGTATATCACATCATGTATCACAATATATATGAAAAACAGTAGAATAAATGTAGAGGAATCCAGTTGGATTCCTCCAACCTATTTCCCTGCATCACAGATGTTAAACAATAAAATTAACATCGATTTCATTTCAATATGAAATATTCTGCTAAACAAAATCCCTATTGATTAACGATATAAATACATATCACTAGATCGATAATTTTAACAATCAATTAACAGTTCAACCAAACAATCAACACACAGAATCAACCATCATCCATCAGTTCTAAAAATACGTTATAAAAATATAACTGTTCAGAGTTAGTGAGTTATACTCACAATGGACGATCATCGTTAATAACGATAACCATCACTTGATTCAGACGGACAATTTATTTCACTATAAATTGTAACGAGGTCAAATTCTCTCCCAGTCAGTCCCGTTGGGTAGCTCTCGTCCATACAATCCCAATGGATCTGGTTTCTCTGAGTTTCGATAACATATGAAATAGTTATTGCTTTACGAAGTTCATATACTTCTAAATAAAGTTAAACTAAAATTAAACTACACTTAATTGGGCCTCACCCCATTTAAACCGGCCCATCCCCTTTCAAACACAGACCCATACGAAGCTTTCTTCCCCAAACAAATGCGTCTGGCTCCAGCCAAAAATCTAATGCCATTACCGAGCTTTTGCACTCCACTTACTACCACGTTTCACCACCATTCAACTTCAAACTAGTACCATTACACTCCTCATCCAAAACCGCATTCCCCCATTACCCTCAGCTTCAACTCGAGCTCACCATCGAAAACGCGTCGCTGTCAATCTCCAAAACTCGAGCGACATTAACCACCTCGGAAATCCACATATTTTCATATACAGGTGCTAAGAGAGGTGATAAGATCAGAACCGAACTCTAATTTGAAGATCGACGCTCACAGAAACCGAAAACAGTAACCCTAATTTACTGCTCAAAACTTGAGTCACCGAAAACAGTGTCGCACCATATAAAAACGATCTAGAAATGAAGCTGGAGGCAAAGAAAATGCAGTGATAACCGTTTTGAGATTTATAGACATCTATACGATTTTCCTTGGATTTTAGAAGACCACGTATTAAGCTTTGAGACCAAAGAAACGGCCGGTTGAGGAAAGGAAATTGTGGTTTGAATTACACCTTTAGTTAAGGCAGTATTTAAGGTAAAGAGGAAATATTTTATTCAATTTTTTTATTAATTTATTTCCAACCGCTGCTTGTATTCGTCATTTAAAAATTCGTATGATCACATACGATCCCCAAAAATCATGAAAATGGACATGCAACTATAATTCGACATTACGGTCCCAACGAAAGTAGTTTCGTCGAATTCCAACTCCGTTTGCTCACACAGCGTATTTTTAACCGTCAAAATACCGACTATTTTTCACATTAAAATCCCATACGGCCACATACTGACTTCAAAAATCACGGAAATTGAAATCTAGCAATAATTTAATATTGCGGATCAAACAAAATTAGTTTCGTCGAATTTTGAGGTCATTTGCAAAACTGGCTATTTTCAAAGGTCTAAATAACCCTTTTAAATATATAAATATATTTAAAAATAATTAAATTAAATATTTATAAATAAATATTATCGTATATATTCACAGTGGAATACCATACAGCTCCCATTGGATTTATAACTCGATACTTCAAAATCCTAGTTAATTCGATATTCAATTTATATTAAATTCCTTTTATAATATAAATAAATCAATATAAATTATGAAGGAATTCCACAACGACTTTTCTAAAATTTGATTTGGACATAAATCAAAATCTACACGACGAAATCCCGATTTTTCTCTTCCACGAGAAAAATATACTTCACCAACTCCATACGTTTCTTGTTTCACAGAAATCCATTTAAAAAGAACCCTATACATTCAGTTGAAGTTCAAATCGCCAAATAGTGAACTGCCGCGCCATTTCGAGCTCGATTTTAATTATATTATAATTATATGTTCAAACTGTCATTCAAATGATGTATTCGTCATTCTAATTCAATTCCAAACTGAATTATATATTTTGAATTGTCCAGTTCACATTATATTGTCAATTCACTATTTCTGATTATTTCATAAATTAAATATATTATTCTATTATTTATATTAATTAAATATTCAATATAATTTAATTAAACAACCATTTTCACTATTTAAATAATTAAATAAATTAATTATTTTCCATATAAATACGGGTCGTTACATTCTTCCTCCCTTAAAATAATTTCGTCCTCGAAATTGCTAAGGTAGAAAACAAACCCTACTGACTGGTTAGAACTTGTTTGTTCACTTCTTAACTTCAATTTCAATTAAATATTAATTTATTATTATCAACGAAAATTTTCAAAAATCCTGAAAATTTTCCAACACTCGAAATTTTCGAAAAATTTCGCCAGCACCTCTTTTGTATGGCTCAATCGGTACAACTACAACTCGCCTCTCTGGGCCATCTCCAACCCAAAAGAAAATCAAACAGCTAAGTGGCTTGCCAATCAGGCTCATAAATCACCAAACTCTTATGAAATATAAACTTGTACCTTTTTGTCGGGCATATCAACTCTATCACTTCCATATGCAATCAACTCAGCATATACCAATGTTATCCTACTCAAATTCTGATCAATTTATTCTTACAACAGTTATTAGTTTTATACCCAAACCAAATCTCATTTCAAACTCAAGTCTCATTCTTGATTTTCTATCAGAATTCTGACCTTCATAGGGAATGGTTATATAATCACCTGATTTAATATTCTCCTTAACGACGTTGTCGGCGCATTTAACCTCAGCTTCATATTTGGTCAACCAGTCTAACCCCAAGATAAGGTCAAATTTTGTAAAATTCATGACAACCACGATGGTAGGGAACCGATAACGAGAAAAAGAAACCGGCACCCCACAAACCCAACTGAGATCGAGGGAACCCCCAACGAGATTATGGACAGTCACTGGTTCTTTGAGCTTCTTCAAATTCAAATCCAGTTTCTTAACCGCATTCTTTGCAACAAAGCTTCGTGACGCGCCTGTATCAAACAGTACCTTAACTGTAATATCTTTGACAGTAAGCATGCCTTCAAAAACATCTGGCCTTTCTCGACCAGATGAAGATGCAGGCACTTCTGCCACTTCATTTATATGTACTGCTTCTGATTTCTGTGATAGCTGGCAATTTTTCGCAATATGACTAGCCTGGTGGCACTTATGGCATCCTCTTTTCTCTTGTAACTTCTTACCGGATTTAAATCCATCTTTCTTCAAAATCTACAATTTCTGGTCAAATGCCCTTGCTTATTGCAGTTAGAGCATGTGGCCGTCATTACTGGTTCTTTCTCAGATCTGGCACTTTTTCGATTGACTTTAGGCTTCTTACTAACCTCAGACATCGTATTGGCCTCAGGACTATCAGTTTCAGACTCACCTTTATTACTAAAACTGACTTCCTCTTCGTAACGCAACATACCTTTCTTGTCGAGATCCCCATATTGGTAAGCCATGTATATCTTTTTAGAAAAAGGAAGTATCACATTCCTCATTACACTATTTTGGTACTTTCTTTGCAGGCCATGAATAAACCTCAAATTCTTCCTCTTTGGATCTTGAATTAGATGAGGGTGAAAATGAGAAAGCTCATTGAATTTCTTATGATATTCGGGAATGGTCATATCACCTTGTATCAGATAAGAGAATTCATCACATAACCGCTCAGTTGCTTCTGGAGGAGTAAATATTTCTAGGAAAATCACTTTAAATCTATCCTAGGTAATATTACCTTCTAGATTATCCTCAATAATCGAATCCCACCAGAACAAAGCTTCGTCTTTGAGTGCCCAAGATGCTAGTAATCTTTTCTGGTCATCTCTCAACTTTAAACCTTCAAAGATTTTCTCAGCGGAACGAATCCAAGATTGTGTTTTCATAATAGATTCTTCGCCCGAGAACGGTATTTCACCCATATTTCGATACTTAATTAATAGAGCCTCAATATCTGGTTCTGCATTCCTTCTGTTTCTGACACTCATTTTCTAGTACTTCTGCAAATAGCAGATCAAGTGTCAGGTCAACAGAAAAGATATTTTAAAGCCTAGAGACATATACTTGAATGTAAATGTGTCTATCGGGCGTATTTCATTCTGTTATACTCATACTAGGATATTACTGATCCTATCTGTAATGAGTAATTCATCCTAGAACACTACTTGTTCTATTTCTGACGAGTTCGTTAATATGTTATATTCCAGCACTAAGCTTAACCAAAGCTCTGATACCATGTTGTGACGACCCCAAAACCCCGTACGACGGTGTCAAGGGTAATCTTTGGAATATAACACATAAACAGATAATAGCAGAACAGAATTAAATAAATACACCAGATATTGCACAAATAATACATTGGATAAACGTAATCATCAGAGTTACAAAGTATACAGGATCATACTTAGTACCGATACAATTCAGCTATACAAAAATGTCTACAGCGGAAAACAAACATAATATGTACAATAGGAGCTGAATAGCATAAAAAGAGATAAATGATAGAATCCATCTTCAGCTCCAGCTATCCAGAAAGAGCCTGCTAAAACCTGAATACAAGGCTGCCCGTGTAGAAAAAGGGACACCCGAGTTTGTAAGTGAAACAAACTATGAGTCAGTCATGGGACTGGTATGAGAAATCTACTTAACACATTTTATAATATGGCTAATCACAGGACCACGCCACTTTCGCGGAACAGGTTTACTCCATTGGATTGCCAGTGCTTAAAATAAGTAAATCTTTAAAACATCGCAATGCTTTTTATAAAAATGAAGTCGATATAAGACTCAAGTCCCATCACACATTGCAACGCAAACCGAAGGATAGAGTTTTGCCTTATATCGACCAAAATATGCTTAATACGTGTAAAGTAAAATCACTTAAAATGTAAATTTTTTCATTTAATTCTTAATCAGACTCCAACTGTAAATTAGTAAGAGAACGATTCCCTAAGTATTAACCCCGAAGGCCGAAACCAACATCAGACCAATACCCAGGAAACTACCCATCTTAGCTCGTTTCCAGTTAGTTTCTGATTTTATAAACAATCATAAATATCAATCATAGATGGCATGGGTACCATATATCATGTCGCCATATATATATATATATATATATATACAATCAAAACCGCACAGTGTCGTATTTGGAAATTGGATTTCCATCATGAACCAAGGCAAAAGATAGTCCTTACGAATTCGAGACTGTCTAGCCCGAGCCTCAGGACCCAGACTCGGGTGGGCCCTTGGATCATTAGGGTCGGTCCACCGATGTGGATTAAAATGCCTGAACAATGCGTTTCCCCTCCCTTTGGGGGTGTAAATGAGCCAACGAATGACTCCTTCGGTCCCGGATCGACCGATATAACTGAGGCGCCTCGCAACAGCAACAACCACACAGGTGAAAATAATATATATGTCAGCCAGTTTAAGCACTGACACCACCTCTAACTAGAAAGAAACGCATGTCCTCCCTGATGTCCTCTCCCGTTTCTGGTTCAGGGGTGTGAGGCTCGCGAATTCATGTTATACACAAAGCTGTGCCACATAGGTCGTGCTTTGATCATCAACCACAAGACTTTGCTTTTCAACAGATGCCTTGATCACTGCATCTTAGCATGCCACACAGGAAATTCATGCCATGTAACTGACGTCTATCAATCAACAGAGTGAAATCCAGTGTTAGACACATAGTCCATTTACAAGTCCGTTCTGGGTCTGAACGAAGCCGGAGGCACTATATACCTCGCATACCCATCGATCTCCAAGCACGTTTGGACGATCACCACTTATTATCTATATTTCGGGATGTCTCCCAATAAAGACATCAGTTATCATCCAACCGAGGTGAAGATCTCCGGTCTTCAACCATTGTCTTCATCATCGACTTCTTATCGTCGATTCAGTTATTCAGAATGGGATAAACCCGGTCTTTCTGAGCAACTCGCGTATATAATAAATAAGTGCTACACAGACACAATATATGCCTCATTCCAATTCATCTGTCACTAACCGTAAATTAGTAAGAGAACGATTTCCAAATTATTAACCCCGAAGGCCAAAACCAACATCAGATCAAAACCTAGAAACCATCCGACTTAGCTAACCTTCAGTTAGTTTATAAATTTCACGTTCAACCATCAAATATCCAATAAATTAGGTAAATTCGATTTATTTCGATTCCATATCGTTTATAATATTTTATAACGATTTATCACTATTTTTATTTATTTAAAAATAGCTAATTTATTCAAACGAAGCTTCAGGCCATAACGCGGCCGTGGCGCTGTTTTTCTTCAGATTTGATTTACTCATATCTGAAAATCTAACCGTTGGATCTTTGCAAATTTTATATCATTAGAAAGATCTTTTCAAAACGAATCTAACGGTTCCAGTTTTGGGAAAATCCGACGGTCGGATCTCTCGGTACACTCGTTTGAAGTTTCGATTTCAAAACACAAACAACAGCTTCGTTATTCGATTTAATCTAATTATATATATATATATATATATAATCGATTCTGGCGTTGTTTTTCTTCAGATTTGAATTAAACATTCCAGACAATCCAACCATTGGATTTTCACAAAATCGGTATCGTTGGAAAGATATTTCCAAAGCGAACCCAACGGTTTCGGTTTCGGGAAAATCCGATGGTCGGATCTTCCGCACTAATCGTTTGAAATCACGGTTTCAAAACACGAACTGCAGCTTCGTTATTCGATTTATTTTAATTATATATATATATAATCTATTCTTTGATTTCAAAACCCTATTCTTTTCATACATTTGATAAAAATGATATTTTTATCCAACCGACATTTATTTCAACACTTCACTATTTTTAACGATTCATGTATATAATAAAAATGTGATTTTTATTGTAAATCCATTTATTTCAAAACACGACTATTTTATATAGTTCATATAGATGATAAAAATATGATTTTTATTATAAAACAATTTATTTCAAAACAAGACTATTTTATATAGTTCATATAGATGATAAAAATATGATTTTTATTATAAAACAATTTATTTCAAAACACGACTATTTTATATAGTTCATATAGATGATAAAAATTTGATTTTTATTATAAAACAATTTATTTCAAAACATGAATGTCGTTCAACACATGAATTTCTATTCAACACATGAATTTCAATTCAACACACGAATATAGTTTCAACACATGAAAATAATTCTAACACATGAATATTATTGAAAATTTCGGCAGCATAACGGCAGGGTAGTTAAAACCGGAACCGTCCCTAGTACGGCTCCTCGCACTACCTTAAAGCCTCGCAGCTTTTGACAATGGGGATTTCATGCATCTAGTTCCGACGCAGGCGGCATGTTTATATTTTCTTTTCTTTTACACAAACTAATCCTATGTGGTTTCAACCAAATAATTCTCACCCAACAAACAGGTAGTTTTCAACCATAATCAATCAATTTCAACTACAAACAATTCTAATCAACCATTCGCTATCAACCAATTTTCACACCAATCACAACCAATAAATATCGTCCATGGTTTGTGGACGAGGGGCGTATATATATATATATAAGTATATTTCACTTCTATTTCAACACATATATAATTTTTTTACAACGCATATATAATTTATACATCGAACGTACAACTTATACAACGCTTATACATGAGGTGTACAATGCCTATATAACTCATACATTGACTATATAATTTATACATCATCGTTTTCCATATCGTTTATAATTTAGAAATCTCACATTGGGTTCCACTCCACCAAAAATAGCAGAAGGCTCAGAAAAATATCCGGACTCTTTTAGAATGTAGAAGACGTCCACACGAGTCCACTGTCTCTTGTTTCACTGGATTTCGACAACATAGCAAAAAGATAAGATTTTTACAAGTTTGTAACGGTTTTAAAGTGTTAAAACTGTTTTAAAATAACAAGGCCGATTACCTTAGCAAAATCTTCAAACCTAGGTCTTCGATTTTCTCACCAACCGTGCAGCGATGCGAGGATCGGGCGGTGCGACGTTGAAGTGGAAGGAGGGGCGCACGTGCGCAACCCTGTGGGGTCCACTTCGGTGGTCCCTGCTGATGGCGGTGGCGCTTCAAACAAGCTAACTTTGTCGAGGTGGTTCGGCCAAACCAGGAGACGAGGTGAGGTGAGACTGGTATTGATTTGAAGAGTGGAGAAAGTATTTCAAAAAGCTCAACTGGGTCGAAGGCTATTGATGCGTGGTTTGATCAGAAAATGGCCGGGAATTTTT
Organism: Allium sativum; assembly: GCA_030737875.1. Taxonomy (NCBI): domain Eukaryota; kingdom Viridiplantae; phylum Streptophyta; class Magnoliopsida; order Asparagales; family Amaryllidaceae; genus Allium; species Allium sativum. The sequence goes on from CM060920.1 coordinate 194,869,648, forward strand.
GAGTTGTTATCGTCGTCGATCGAGGGAGGGAGAGAGAGAAAGCAGGAAGAGAGAATCTGATGTGGCCCAATGATTTTTTTATATTTATAAATTTTAAAAATCCAAAAATACCCCTTATCTCATGCGAACTCCAATCCAAACCCAACGACTGTCGTCCCTAGCTAAATAGCCCCATTCCGAACACAATGGGATATGTTTCCTAGGCCCATTCGACTGTTTCAGTCAGTTTTCCCTCAAATTAAAATATAAAACATTCAATATTTAATTTGAACGTACATTTCAATTTGCCAGAGCCACATATTGATTCTATAAATTCCCGAAAAATAAATCTAGCTATGTTTTGACGATACCGTCCCAACAAAACTAGTTTCATTAAATTCAGAGACCGTTTGAAAAATGGCCCTTTTCTGGTCGATCCAATTTAATAGAAATCGACCAAACACATTTTCCTTTGCCACGCTCACATACTAGATTCAAAAATTATGAAATTTGAAACTAGCAATAATTTGACATCCCGGATCCAACAAAAGTGGTTTCGTCGAATTCTGAGGTCGTTTGCAAAATGGCCATTTTCACGGGCCATATAAACTCTATAGAGAACTTTCTGAAAATTCATTTGGCCATAACTTTTGCTTCCCGCTACGAAACTTCGATTTTTCAGATTTGGTAGAAAGATATTCTGTGATAACCCGTAACTTCCCCAGTAAGGAAAGCACAGATTGCTTTGAGAACACGACAAAATAGAACGCAACAGAAGAACATTTCATTTTCTATTACAACAATTCCATCAGAATACAAGAATATGAATAAATATTATACAACAAAGAATATCAGAGATTTAAATTACATTTAAATACATAGCAGTGGAAAAATAATACAACACACAACAGAAAGAAATACACTGATACAGAGCTTTCCGAGTATCGTTCCAGCTGTAAACCAGGATCCTGTGAATATAAATCTACAAAACCAAAACTACTAGCTACCCGTGTGGAAAATAGGGGCATCCAGAGTTTAGGTTAAAACAATAAACTCCAGGTCAGTCATGTGACTGGTGTAAGAATTAAAACAGTTATTTAAAACTTTACTTTAAAAGAGAGTAATTCAAGGGACCATGCCGTATAACACGGAACGAGTTTCCTCCCAAGAATACTAGTGCATATAACAAAACAGCGCAATGCTTTTTGGAAAAATGAAGCTATTATAAGACCTAGGTCCCATCACACAATGCAACGCAAGCAGGAGGATAGGATTTTCCCTTATAATAGCCAAACATGCTTGGTACGTTAAAACAAATCATTTAATACTATTATAAGTGTATAATGTCAAAACAATTTCAATCATAGACGGCATGGGTACCATATATCATGTCGCCATACTAGGCTCTACAATTAAAACCGCAGTATCACGTATTGGAAATTGGATTTCCGTCATGAGTAGAGGCAAGGGGCAAGCTCCTCTCCGATTCGAGACACTCTAGCAAATGTCTCAGGACCCCACTATGATCCTTGGATCTTCAGGGTCGGTCCTCTCTTACTTTTGAGGATTAGTTATTCCTGAACACACGTTTCCCAGTCCTAACAAACCTATATCCAAGGAGCCTCGCATTCCAACAACCACACAGGTGAAAAGTATATAAATGTCAGCCAGTTTAAGCACTGACACCACCACTAGCTCGAAAGAAACGTCGTTCTCTCCCTGTAGTCACTATCACGTTTTTGACTCATACCGAGGTGTGAGGCTCGCGAATTCACGCTATACACAAAGCTACGCCACACAGGCTGTGCTTTGATCATCAACCACAAGACTTTGCTTTTCAACAGAAGCCTTGATCATCTGCCACTTAGGCGTGCCACACAGGCAATTCATGCTATGCGATTGATGTCCATAGATATACAACCTCTGAGCTCGTATGTCTCAGAGAAGGGCGTTAAGCAAGAGAATAAATTCTCTGCCACCAAATATATGTATATTTAATAGCAATCAATCAACACAGAATGAAATCCAATGTCAGACACACAGTCCATTCTATGTCTGAACGAAACCGGAGGCACTTTCCTCGCATATCCATCAATCTCCAAGTACGTCTGGACGACCACCGACTGATTCCCTCCTCTTGGGTGTACAACCTAATCAAGATCATCGGTAATCACCCAAACGATGTGAAGACTTCCGGTCTTCAACCGCCGTCTTCATCTTCAACTTATCATCGAATTGGTTATTCAGAATGGGTATAACCCCGACCTTTCTGAATAACCCACGTATATAATAAACACGTGTTACACAAACATAACATACGCCTCATTCCAGTTCAGAATATTCTTTTATTCCAACTTTCACATTCTTAGGGAAAGGTTCCCATTAATTTTATCAAAGAAAAATTCTTCTAAATATATTCTTTAATCTTCCTTTGGATATCAACTCAAACCATATTATGGTTTTTCAAACTAGTCGGGATTAGCGAACCACACCGAAGTAATTATTTATTTTATTTCCCAATCCCAACCTATTTATCCCATGGAGCAAAACTGGTAAAACTCCATATCTAACACCATGGTGTTATCGGTAAAATTAATTACCATTTCACGTCGAAATCTAATTAAAGATTTAATTATCGCTTTGGAGCAAAGCTGGTGATACTCCATTCCCGATCACTTTTCAGATTTGATAGTTTAAATTATCAATTCACTTTCAATCTAATTATAGATTCATTAAAACTCAACCAATGTCACCTAAAACACGATTTACGACAAACCCAAATCACATTTGATATTAAATACAAGGCTCTGAATAGAAAATATATCGGCTTATATTCAATATCAAATTCTGAAACCAACAAATATCGTATTGGAAATGACGATATAAATATATCTTTCAAATTCCCATAACAATATTTGTATAATCACGGAATCCAACATCGAAATATTTCAAAGACAATTTCGATTCAAATCCACTTCCACTTTATATATATTGGAAATTCTCGTTATTTTCAAAACCTATTCAAATTCAATTTATTTATTTCAAAATGAATTGATTTTAATTCTAGTTCAAAACTAGTTCATCTCGATAAAAATCTATTTTTATCTTTTCAAATATGGAATTTTTCATCCCAGTTCTTTTCAAATCTTTTCTTATGATTTTACACTAATTATTGATATTTATAATAATTTTATCAAGGCCCGTACAGTCGATTTCCATCAACGGCCATCGAACTGCACTTACAACCACCTTTTCCAAATTTGATTTGGACATAATTCCAAATCCAACCATTAGATTTCAAATTTCTAATATTCATTGGAAAGCTCTTTTCGATACGAACCCAACGGTTCCGGTTTTAGGAGAATCCGACGGCCGGATCTCCCGCAACGTCAATTCGAAATCAATGGTCGAAATTCACGAACTGCCGCGGCGCGGCGCATTCCTTTCAGGCCATTATATATAACATATATATATATATATTTTATATATTTCGTCGATTTCCTTTTGAAACGTAATTTATAAATCATTTTAAATTCGTTTTCAAAACCATTTCAACTCTATATTCAATTTCAAATCAAAATTGAATATTTCATATCATTACCATATAAATGATAATATTTTCAAAACGTTATATTTTGAAATCACTACCTTTTCTATATTCATTATAAAAACGAATATAATCGACATAAATATCATTCACGTCAAAATAGCGCAACTTTAATCAACACGACTTTATATATTTCAATAAATTCGTTATTCTATTCAACAAATGAATATTTATTCTATTCAACACATGAATCCATATTTCTTTCAACACATGACTAATCTCAACACATGAGTACTGTCAACACATGACTATTTTTGTTATGTAATATATTTTATAAAATTATGGAATCTATCGTTTGATTTTTAATTAGACTCCAACCGTAAAGTGGTTTCTAATCTTAAATATGATAAAGATGTAAATTTTATTATTAAAATATTTTACTTAACACATGAATAGTTTCAACACATGAATATTCTCAACACATGAGCATCGTCAACACATGACTATTTTTATATTCTAATATTCTTTATTTTCCCAATTGGAATGAGGCCCAATCAATTACCATATAATGTTAATTATATAGATTCCACCCAACGCATGTATATAATGGCACTGACTAATAATCAACCATCATCAAAAGTGCACTACTCTGTATAAGCATAAAATATAGATATCTAACGCTTATAACAGCCTGTCAATCAATCGATCGACATACAACTAATTATTGGGATTAGTGTATGCCATATTTTATCCCAATACCCGTGTGGGGTTTCAAATCAACAAACACAGATTTTTATTTATTCACATACCCATTAAAAATTATATTTTTAACGATAAAATATTTTTAACTATATAAATATTTTATTTCATTTCCCATCACACAATCAATTTTCACCACAACAAACAATCAAACATACAAGCCATCCATGGTCTTTGGACGATGGGTGTCGGGTGCTGCTAAGCACCGTCTGCATCCTAGTATATAATTTAAACTAGAAAAGAAAATTTAAAGTGAGAAATTCTCACCGACTAGCTAAACCAATTGTCACGACTCTTCATACGTAGGAAATCTTCACTTTGCTTCTAACGAGATCTGTTTAACACCGTTTGTGTTAAAAATTATATTTTTAACAACACTATTTCCTATACAAAAATCGAATTTTTACCGCTACTTCATATTTATAAAAATCGAATTTTTATCTTTACTACCTTATAAAAAAAATCATACTTTTCTCTCGCCATTTTCTATATAAAGATTTCGCCTTTTCAAATATAAAGATTTCGCCTTTTCAAATATAAAGATTATATTTTTAATATCTATATTATATACTTCGTTATAAAAATCGAATTTTCTTCGCTATGATATCATATAAAGATTATCACTTCATGTTGTTATTCGCATGAGAAAAACCCTATTTTATATAAATAAAAATATCGTCTTTTTCAATTTAAAAATCTAATTTTTCTACTTCGTATACAAAGATCGAATTTTTATGTCATCGCTATAAAATCACCTTTTTTATTTCAACATATATATAATATAAATTAGATTTTTATTTCGCTACGTAAGTAAAGATCAAATTTTTACCATCTATATAATATAAAAATTATATTTTTAATACTCTACCTAAGTAAAAATCATATTTTTATACTTTCTATAATATAAAAATCATATCTTTATCATGTTAAAAATCTAAACTTTCATGTTATTAAAAATCCCTCCTTTCATGAAATTAAAGATCGAACCTTTTCTCTAATTAAAAATTGAAGCTTTATTATCAATAAAAATTTGGTTTCATATTCATAATAAACAAAACTGAATTTTTCCTTTTAAAACCTATTTACATTCAACAAATAAAGAAAAATAATAAATAAAATGAAATAAAAGACTTACAGCGGAGGTGAGGGGGTGGAGGATGGCGTTGGTGATCGGTTGGGGTGCAATGGGCGTCGGGTGGTGGTGGGGACGGTCCAGGCTGCGGTGGCGGGGGTCTTTGGGGTTGGAAGAGGGGGTTTGGGCGCGGATTTCAGAGGAGAGGTGGGGAACGAGGCCGGAGCAGTTGGGGAGGGGGGCGGTGGTCCCCCCGGTGGCGGTGCCGGAGGCGCGCCAGCCTCCCTTGGCCGCGTCGGCGAAATCCCCCCTTCCCCCCCCCCCCCCCAGTCCTGGTTTTTGTTTTTTTTTTCTTCGGGGCTTGACTGTTTTTGAAGAGAAAGGGGGGCTAGGGTTTTTATATTTTTTTTATTTAATTAATTAATTTTAAAAAGAAACTTTTTATTTCGACTTTGAAATCGAACCCACCGCATGTCGTCCATAGCCAATTACCCCCATTTCGAACACAATGGGATATGTATCATAGGCTGATTCGATCGTCTCGATTAGTTTTCGTTAAAATCAAAATAAACTCTATATATTGAATTTGAATGCGCATTTCAATTTACCGGGGCCACATGCGGGCTCTAAAAATTCCCGAAAAATATTTACTAGCTTCGTATTGACGTTACGGTCCTAACAAAGCTAATTTTGTCAAATTCTGAGACCGTTTGAAAAATGGCCATTTCCCAGTCGATTAAAATCACCTGAAACTGGTCAAACGCATTTTCCTTTGCCACGCTCATATATTGATTCGACAAATTACGAATTTTGAAACCAAGCAATAATTTGACATCGCGGATCCAACAAAAGTGATTTCGTTGAAAACCGAGGTCGTTTGCAAAATTTCCATTTTTAAGGGCTAGAATTCCATAGCGACTATTCTGAATTTTAAAATGGACATATCTTTTGATTCCCGCTATGAAATTTCAATTTTTCGGATTCGTTGGAAAGATATTCTCGATTAGATTCTAATATTTTTGGTTTCACTAAAATCCAATTTATTTTGCACCCGGTATGTTCAATTGAAATTTGAAATCGAATTTTCGAACTACGCACCATTTTCAATTCCTTTTATAATTATAAATAAAAAATTTATATTCTAACGACTATCTATATAAATATATACGTTCTAATCTATTCAATATAAATTTCTCGTCGATATTATTTAAAATATTCATTTTAAATGTTCAAAATTCACTAAAATTGCCAAAATAAAATTTTTAAATTGGCTCGCATTTTCCGGGTTATTACAATCTCACCCACTTAAAACTTTTCGTCCCTGAAAAGGAACGAAGCTGAAAGTTGTTTAGTTAATCAACTCAACTTCCTTTATTTTCATTATGGCTTAAGTTCTTCAACTTTTCAGTTTCTAAGAACTTTTCAAAATTTTCCAAAAATTTGGCTAACAACCTAAATTTTCGAAAAATTTCGCCATAACCTCCCCTGCACCGGGGACTTCGGAATATTTCATATAGCCTCCCATGGCCTTCTTCAATCCAAAAGAAAAAGAAAAAGCCAAGCGGCTAGCTAATCGGCTCATAAATCATCATCACCCAAACAAAACAGTAAATTATGGTAAACATGTGCCTATTTGTCGGGCAAACAATTTTATTTCTCTGCTTTAGCCTCCTTGCAATAACCTGTTCAATGTAAGTACATGTATATGCATGCATTTGTAAATATTTTTCAATACATTTCAATATTCGGTTCCATTAGGCTAAATGGTTCAAAATTATCAAACAAATAAACAAACAATGTAACACCCCTTATGTTGAATAACTTGTTATAATATAAATCAGGGCAGAATTAAATTTTATGAATCAGGGGAAACGGGCTATGCCATTGCGTTCGTCTCAAAAAAATACGCGAAATAGAGTCCGAGTTTTCAAAAATCGGAGTCCGTATGACCCATTTAAGGCCCGAAGAAGTTTTCAGAAAATTTAAATTTCGAAAACAGATTTCAAATGCAGAAATGGAGCAAGGCGGGAAAATTCCCGCCAAGCACCAGGTCGACCCCCATGTCGACTGGGGAGTCGACACCCAGGTGGGTGTGTCGACAGTAGTGTCGACACCCCTGTCGACACAGAGTGCAACCTGGCTTGCTCGGCCAGATTGGCCTGGGTGCACTATTTTGGGGTTTGGGCTGTGTTTTGGGGCTGTGACGAAATCTGACGGCTCTAACCTAAATTAGGGTTAATCTAAGGGCCTAAAACACTTAACTAATATATAAATACACCCTATGACTACCCTAATCCATACTAAAAATAGATACAACGTCATCATGCCGTCAAAATGCAACTTAGAAGGAGCCTCCACAAATTAAAGAGGAAGATAGCTTCTCAAATCAACTTCTAATCAACTCTAGCAACTTAATCTTCTTCATAGGAGTGCTAATCAACAAGTTGTGAGTTTCTATGCCTTTAGCAAGCAATTGCTAAACTAATTATGATAGGATATGATGAGGTTATGGTTATGTATGTGGATCAATGCAAGTTATGTTATCATATGCTATGTGTTCATGATGCTAGTTATGCAAGTTTTATGCTATATGTTCATGATGCTAGTTATGCAAGTTTTATGCTATATGTTCATGATGCTAGTTATGCAAATCACTATGATAAACATTGATCCATTATGACACCATGTTATGCAAGTTTGGTGTTTGATTATATGCAAGTTCATATATGACATGTTATGCAAGTTTGGTGTTTGCTTATATGCAAGTTCATATATGACATGTTATACAAGTTTGTTGTTTGATTATATGAAAGTTCATATATGACATGTTATGCAAGTTTGGTGTTTGATTATATGCAAGTAACATGTGCAAGTTTACACCTTTGTATGATATGCATACATATGCAAGTTTACCCCTTTGTATGTCATGCATATATATGCATGTTTTCCCCTTTTTATGATATGAGTAACATATGCAAGTTCATCCCTTTTTAGACCTATGACATGTATGCAAGTTTATCCCTTTATGATAGGTCTATGACATGAACATCTATGCAAGTTACCCTCTTTATGACATATGTGATTCATGCAAGTTTGGGTTGGTTATTTATGCTAGTTGGGTTTGATGCTATGGTCATATATGCAAGTTGACACCTTTAAAACCCATGTTGATGCTAATGTTATGCTAAGTTGAACCCATTGTATTTGTGATGAATCTTCCCTTATTAAGTATGTCATTTTAGCGTATTACGTGGGGAACGATGAGGTTAATATTCATGTTAACAAAATTGTGGTGAAATTGGTATGAAGTTGCATACCATAAGTGGATGGACATAATTGAGTCAATTATGTACATCATTAAGTTGGAATTAATTAGGGAAAATTAATTCAAAATATGGGGGTGATTAATTAGGTGTAATTAATCGACTAAGACACGAGGTTGGACCCTTTTGTAGCATAAGACTGCCCGGACCCGACCGGCAAACCCAGCGGCTACAAATGATTGGCCCAATGTGAGAGGTCTTAGGCATAAACTAAATACGTGACAAGTGTAAAGACACGAGGTTTGACTCTGTTATGGCGTAAGGCTGCCCGGACCCGACCGGCAAATCCAGCTGCCATAAAAGACAGTCTAATGTGAGAGGTCTTTACAAAGGTTACGTTCTTAATCAATTAAGAAACACTTAACCAGATAAGCATGTAGTGGGGCATGAGGGGTTAAGTGGGTGCCTTGGGTGGCATGTGGAAATCAAGTAAGTGCCTTGGGTGGCATGTGGAAATCTAGTGGGTTGCCTTGGGTGGCAATAGAAAATACGATTAGAATACTTAACCAAGTGGAAACATGTAATTAAACATGATTAAAGGGTTAAGTGGGATGCACTAGAAAAGGGACAAGCTTAGATGGGTAGCTTGTGGGGGCCCATTTCAACCAGTAACCCATATGTATCTTTGTGGGCTCGACCCATGTCGAGGACGGGACACGCGTACTAGGCTTGACTATAAGAGGCCAAAACGGGTTAGCGGTGGCAACGCAAGTCCAACGGGTTTCATATGCGTGTGTGGACCCGGGCTGGTAGGTAAGACGTTGTTGCATCGTGTAGGTATAAGCCGTGCACCGTTGGTTGTATCGGGTTGCCACTTTGGGGAGTGATACACCCCACTGTGGGGCCAGCACGGGTATCTACGTTAGGGAGCCGATCGCTTGGGGAGTAGTGGGTACACCTAGTGGAGATAGGGGCAGACGGCACCTATGTGGTCAGCTAGGGGTACACGAAACTACTAGTTATATTTTCTAAGTCCATGGGTGGGATCAACCTTTGAGTAGGAATGACTGGTGTGGTGCAGTGTAGTAATTACCCTTGGGTGGGTAGATGCGTCTTTACCGATATCTTAGTTCATCCTAAGTCTAGTTGGCTGCTTAGTGTAGTCATTTATCCTCAGTCATTACCGTACCAAGCTTATATCATACCCTAATTTCTTTAATGATTGCATTGTTAAAGTTATAGGACTCACTCAGACTTATGTCTGACCCCGTTGTTTTTATCCTTTTCCCAACCCTCAGGTTCTCAGAGTGGGCCTAGCACTAGTGGGCTTTGATCAGATTGCTTTATCTATCTTTTGGAGCTTGGACCATTGATGTAAAGCTCAGCTTATCTTTTCTATTATGGCTATTAGTTATGTAGTGGGATTATGTACTTATGTTTTTATCAGGATGGATATTTAGTACTTGACTCTTGTTTTATGGTTTTGTAACCAAACATGTTTACCTTCTGCTGCAATGAAATGATGTTTTAGTTAACAAGTATTATTTATATCTGTCTTGTTGTAATTTTTCTGTTCTATATTCACTTAAAATACTCCACCGAAGTTAAGGCATTCCCTTAGTGAGTGACCTTAGCGGGTGTGGGGTGTTACACGTGGTATCAGAGCTAAAGGTTACCAGAACAGATAAAATTTTTAGAAAAACTATTTTTCTAAAAACATTTTTTGAAGAAGTATTTTCAAAAACATGTCTTTTAAGAGAAAAGTTTTTGAAAGAAAAGCATAATCCCCAATAGCCATATCTTTATCTTTCGAATTCTCCGTTTTGAATCTTTCCTTTTTCGTTTCAGCATGGCTGAAGATCTTAACTTTCCGGAGGGTGTAGCGATACCAGTATGGTATAGGAGATTAATGGAGGCTAGGGCCACCGCTGCGGGTCCAGCAAATGTTCCTCCACCACCAGTTGCACCCGATCTTCCTCCCCCTCCTCCTCCTCGCACGGATACTTTTGCTAAGACTTGCAAGGAATTTAAGGCTATGGGAGGGAAACCTTTTCAAGGATCAGAAACTTTTGTGGAAGCCAAGGATTGGCTTAAGGAAACGGAAGAGTTGATAGACATCTTTGAGATGGAAGAAGGAAAGAAAGTCAAGTTAGCTGCTTGGTTAATGAAGGGAGAGTCCTCGTTCTGGTGGGAGGTCACTAATGGAGAGCGCCCTGTTGACTCTTGGGCGGATTTCAGACAAAGGTTTGTGGCAAAGTTTCTCTCAAGGGCGGAATAAAATCTGTATATGGAAAGGTTCTTGACTCTAAAGCAAGGAAACTTGTCGATGAAGGAATATGTCAACAAGTTTAATCAGCTAGCAAGATTTGGCATAGACATGGTGAATACACCGGAGAAGAAGGCTTTGAGGTTCGTTAAAGGCTTGAATGAACCGATGCAAGGATTGGCTATGACTCACATCCCTATGGGGGCCACCTTTGAGAAGCTAGTAGACATGGCACTTATGCATGAGGAAGAGAGGGGTCCCAATGCTAATAAGGCACCCGAGAAGAAAGGAGATCAGAAGAGACCTCAACAGCAACAGCAAAACAAGGGTGGGAAAGGCAACGGTGGCAAGGGAAAGAAGAAGTGCTTCAACTGTGGGACACCAGGCCACCTCAGCAAAGATTGTCGGAAGAAGAAGAAGACTGGCTGCTTCCACTGTGGAGAAGCAGGGCATCTAGTGAAGGACTGCCCTAAGAAGGGGCAGAGGACGGGATCTACCTCAGGAGGACAGGTGCAAGCTCTTATGGCACCAGGTCAGGCAAGGGGGCAAGTTCAGGCTCTCCGGTTCCACCGATTCAGGAAAGAGGTAGAACTATTTCCGTTGAAAGTCTGGTTTTTCTGTTTGATCATCCTGTCCGTACTTTATTCGACTCTGGCGCATCGCATTTGTTTATCTCATCATCATTAGTTGAGTCACTGCACTTAGAAACCAGTCTAGTAGATGATCCCTTGGTTGTTTCAAACCCAATTGGGGGCTCCACTTATTTGTCCATGATATGTTTGGGTTTGAAGATTTCCATACTTAGCGTTGAGTTTAGATGTGATGCTTTTGTTTTGGGCTTCACGGGCTATGGGTTAATTTTGGGCATGGACTGGTTATCCAGTAATGGTGCCGTTCTTGATTGTGAAAGGAGAGTTGTTAGGCTCATGACCCGCTTGGGGAACACTCTCGAGATCTCTTGTAATTCCATGAATTCTGTTATGCTAAATTATCTTGAATCGCTTGACTCTTCGGTCGAGAATTTGCGATCTGTTAGAGTGGTCCGGGAATACTCGGATGTGTTTGAGGAGGTGAAGGGCTTACCTCCGAAGCGGGAGATCGACTTCCGAATATATCTGGTAGGCAATGCTAAGCCAGTATCTTTGCCAGTGCGCCACATGGATCCTCGTGAGAGGATGGAACTCCATAAGCAAGTAGGGGAGTTGCTTGAGAAGAGGTTCATAAGACGAAGTATATCGGAGTGGGGTGCTCCAGTGGTTTTTGCCACGAAGGCGGATGGGTCCCTCAGACTTTGTGTAGACTATAGAGAACTCAACAAGCTTACAAAGAAGAATTGACACCCATTGCCGAGGATTGATGATCTCTTTGATCAGTTGGTTGGCGCCTCTGTGTTTTCGCAGTTGGACTTAGCCACGGGGTTTCATCAGTTGAGAGTGGCTGAGGATAGTATAGAAAAGACTGCCTTTAGGACTCCGGATGGTTTCTATGAGTGGCTGGTGATGCCCTTTGGTTTGACGAACGCCCCTGCATACTTTGTTGATTTGATGAGTAGGGTGTTCAGGGAGTACCTTAATAAGTTCGTGGTGGTCTTTGTGGATGACATCTTAGTCTTTTCTAAGAGTGAAGAAGAGCATGCCTTACATCTTAGGGAAGTGTTGGAGACTCTTCGAGCGCATAGCCTTAAGGCTAAATTCTCTAAATGTCACTTTTGGAGGAAGGAAGTGCGGTTCTTAGGGCACGTGGTCTCTAAGGAAGGGATAGCTGTGGATCCCACGAAGGTAGTGTCCATCCATGATTGGAAGGTTCCGAAGAATGCTACCGAGGTGAGGAGTTTCTTGGGGTTGGCTGGCTACTATAGGAAGTTTATCAAGGACTTCGCGAAGATATCAGCCCCATTAACTCGCTTGACGAAGAAGAATCTAGTCTTCACATGGGACGTAGATTGTGATGATGCGTTCCAACGGTTAAAGAGAGCTTTAACCACAGCTCCAGTCTTAGTGTTGCCAGATGGGAGCAAGCCATTTGTTGTTTACACCGATGCTTGTGGGACAGGACTAGGCGCAAACTTAATGCAAGAGGGAAGGGTAATAGCCTATGGGGGAAGGCAGTTGAGAGTGCATGAGAAAAATTACCCTATACATGATCTAGAGTTGGCCGCTATTGTTTTTGCGCTTAAGACTTGGCACCATTATCTTCTTGGCGAGAGGTTCGAATTGTTCACTGACCACAAATCTTTGAAGTACTTGTTTTCTCAGAAGGATTTGAACTTAAGACAGCAAAGGTGGATGGAGTTCTTAGCATCCTATGATTTCGAGATAGCGTATACCCCTGGCAAGGGTAACGTGGTGGCGGACGCCTTAAGAAGAAAAAGGTTGTCCTTGAGTCCATTTTTCGTGGAACGACGAAGCTTGGAATTTATCTCGATGTTTGATTTCAGACCTTCCGTTGACTTTGTACCCGGTTTGCTAGCATCCTTAGAGGTGAGACCTACTCTTTTGGGACGGATTGGCAAGGCACAGCGGGACGACCCACAGTTGGTTGAGTTGGTAGAGAGGCTCATAAGGGGGGAGTCGTCCAGCCATTTGAGTAGGTACACCCTAGACGATAGGGGGTGGTTGCGTAGAGACGGTAGACTTTTTGTACCGCAAGATGAGGGTTTGAGGAAGGCTATACTTGATGATGCACATCGTTCGGAGATGACCATTCATCCCGGGGGGGACAAGATGTACCAAGACATGAAGCGAGTTTTCTTTTTGGCCGGTATGAAGAAAGATGTGGCCGAGTATGTCGCTAGATGCTTGGTGTGCCAACAAGTGAAAGCGGAGCAAAAGAAACCCGGTGGGTTGCTTCACCCATTGGAAGTTCCGCAATGGAAGTGGGATAGCGTCTCGATGGATTTTATTGGTGGGTTACCGAGGTCGAGGAAGGGTAATACGGGAATTTGGGTTGTGGTAGACAGACTTACTAAGAGCGCCCATTTTATACCCGTGAAGAGTAAGAGGACTGCTCTATGGCTAGCTTCAGTTTACCTTCGAGAGATAGTTCGATTGCATGGTGTACCTTCTAACATAGTGAGCGATCGAGATCCTATCGTCACTAGCGAGTTTGGGAAAAGTTTGCAAGAGGCGGTAGGGACTCAGTTGTGTTTGAGCACCGCATATCATCCTCAGACGGACGGCCAGACCGAGAGGTTGAATCGTGTTCTGGAAGACCTTTTGAGGCTATGTATCTTGGATTTTGGAGGTACATAGGAAGAGCATCTTCCATTGGTAGAGTTCGCGTATAATAACAGCTTTCAGTCTAGTATTGGTATGGCTCCTTTCGAAGCTCTTTATGGAAGGCCTTGTCGATCACCTACATGTTGGTGGGAATCTATGGATAAGATCTTGCTTGGGCCCGATATGGTTAGAGAGACTTCGGAAAAGATTGATTTGATTCGAAGAAGGATGAAAGCGGCGCAAGACAGACAGAAATCTTATGCGGATAAGAGGAGAACAGATCTTGAGTTTGATGTTGGGGACATGGTCTTTGTTAAAGTATCTCCATTACGGAATGTTGTTCGCTTTGGATCCGTTGGGAAGTTAGCACCAAGGTTTGTAGGACCGTTTCCTATTAAGGAAAGGATTGGACAGATGGCATATAGAGTGGATTTACCCGAGAGACTTAGTGGTGTACATGACGTATTCTATGTGTCACATTTGAGGAAGTGCCTACATGAGACTGCAGAGGTGGTAGAGCCGAGTTTGCTTAGAGAAGTGGAGGTAGAGCGTGATGCGACGATTCGACGAGCTCCTACTCGCATCCTTGGGTCAGAGATTAGGAAGTTGAGAAACAGAGAGGTTCAACTAGTCAAAGTGCAATGGGGAGATGATGAGAGCAACGCTACTTGGGAGACAGAAGCGAAGATGCGTTCACTGTACCCATTTCTTTTTGAGGGTATGTCTTTTAACTTCTCCTTTATCGTTTGTCTAGTACTTATCTTATCTTTAGTATGTCCTCTCGTTAGTACCTTTGACCTGTAGATAGGGTAAACCTATGGTTGAAACATGTGTTTGAGACATGTTATGATTGATGGATGCATGTGGATGCAAGTGTTTGCTAGTGGTTGCTCATGGATGCATATACACAAACTTTAGACACTAGATCGGCTCAGTCACTTCATGTTACATATTGCATATAACTGTGTGTAGGTAGCTATATTAATGGATGTATAATGGTTGTGTTATCATATGGATGATGCATTTTGGTGTATGGTTGTGCTCACATGTAGAAATAGTATGTGTCGATAGGGTTCTTTCGCATACATATTGGATGCATGGCACTATCATGGTTTGCATTAAGGAGGTCAACTGAATCAGTAGACCGCCTGATTTGGCATTAGACAGGGAACATATACACACACTTTTTGCATATGTTCATATAGCATTAGAAATTTTAAGGACAATAGATGCCAGTGTTTGATGGTTTAGTAGACGGTTGTTTGGTTGGTAGGATACGTGCTTCTTGACTTAGAGATTTCGAGGACGAAATTCTTTAAGTAGGGGAGAATGTAACACCCCGTATATTGAATAACTTGTTATATATAAATCAGGGCAGAATTAAATTTTACGATCTGAATCAGGGGAAACGGGCTATGCCATTGCGTTCCTCTCGGAAAAATACGCGAAATAGAGTCCGAGTTTTCGAAAATCGGAGTCCGTATGACCCAGTTAAGGCCCGAAGAAGTTTTCAGAAAATTTAAATTTTGAAAACAGATTTCAAATGCAGAAATGGAGCAAGGCGGGAAAATTCCCGCCAAGCACCAGGTCGACCCCCGTGTCGACTGGGGAGTCGACACCCAGGTGGGTGTGTGGACAGTAGTGTCGACACCCCTGTCGACACAGGGTGCAACCTGGCTTGCTCGGCCAGATTGGCCTGGGTGCACTGTTTTGGGGTTTAGGCTGTGTTTTGGGGCTGTGACGAAATCTGACGGCTCTAACCTAAATTAGGGTTAATCTAAGGGCCTAAAACACTTAACTAATCTATAAATACACCCTAAGACTACCCTAATCCATACTAAAAATAGATACAATGTCATCATGCCGTCAAAATGCAACTTAGAAGGAGCCTCCACAAATTAAAGAGGAAGATAGCTTCTCAAATCAACTTCTAATCAACTCTAGCAACTTAATCTTCTTCATAGGAGTGCTAATCAACAAGTTGTGAGTTTTTATGCCTTTAGCAAGCAATTGCTAAACTAATTATGATAGGATATGATGAGGTTATGGTTATGTATGTGGATCAATGCAAGTTATGTTATCATATGCTATGTGTTCATGATGCTAGTTATGCAAGTTTTATGCTTTATGTTCATGATGCTAGTTATGCAAGTTTTATGCTATATGTTCATGATGCTAGTTATGCAAATCACTATGATAAACATTGATCCATTATGACACCATGTTATGCAAGTTTGGTGTTTGATTATATGCAAGTTCATATATGACATGTTATGCAAGTTTGGTGTTTGATTATATGCAAGTTCATATATGACATGTTATTTAAGTTTGGTGTTTGATTATATGCAAGTTCATATATGACATGTTATGCAAGTTTGGTGTTTGATTATATGCAAGTAACATGTGGAAGTTTACACCTTTGTATGATATGCATACATATGCAAGTTTACCCCTTTGTATGTCATGCATATATATGCATGTTTACCCCTTTTTATGATATGAGTAACATATGCAAGTTCATCCCTTTTTAGACCTATGACATGTATGCAAGTTTATCCCTTTATGATAGGTCTATGACATGAACATCTATGCAAGTTACCCTCTTTATGACATATGTGATTCATGCAAGTTTGGGTTGGTTATTTATGCTAGTTGGGTTTGATGCTATGGTCATATATGCAAGTTGACACCTTTAAAACCCATGTTGATGCTAATGTTATGCTAAGTTGAACCCATTGTATTTGTGATTAATCTTTCCTTATTAAGTATGTCATTTTAGCGTATTACGTGGGGAACGATGAGGTTAATATTCATGTTAACAAAATTGTGGTGAAATTGGTATGAAGTTGCATACCATAAGTGGATGGACATAATTGAGTCAATTATGTACATCATTAAGTTGGAATTAATTAGGGAAAATTAATTCAAAATATGGGGGTGATTAATTAGGTGTAATTAATCGACTAAGACACGAGGTTGGACCCTTTTGTAGCATAAGACTGCCCGGACCCGACCGGCAAATCCAGCGGCTACAAATGATTGGCCCAATGTGAGAGGTCTTAGGCATAAACTAAATACGTGACAAGTGTAAAGACACGAGGTTAGACTCTGTTATGGCGTAAGGCTGCCCGGACCCGACCGGCAAATCCAGCTGCCATAAAAGACAGTCTAATGTGAGAGGTCTTTACAAAGGTTACGTTCTTAATCAATTAAGAAACACTTAACCAGATAAGCATGTAGTGGGGCATGAGGGGTTAAGTGGGTGCCTTGGGTGGCATGTGGAAATCAAGTAAGTGCCTTGGGTGGCATGTGGAAATCTAGTGGGTTGCCTTGGGTGGCAATAGAAAATACGATTAGAATACTTAACCAAGTGGAAACATGTAATTAAACATGATTAAAGGGTTAAGTGGGATGCACTAGAAAAGGGACAAGCTTAGGTAGGTAGCTTGTGGGGGGCCATTTCAACCAGTAACCCATATGTATCTTTGCGGGCTCGACCCATGTCGAGGACGGGACACGCGTACTGGGCTTGACTATAAGAGACCAAAACGGGTTAGCGGTGGCAACGCAAGTCCAACGGGTTTCATATGCGTGTGTGGACCCGGGCTGGTACGTAAGACGTTGTTGCATCGTGTATGTATAAGTCGTGCACTGTTGATTGTATCGGGTTGCCACTTTGGGGAGTGATACACCCCACTGTGGGGCCAGCACGGGTATCTACGTTAGGGAGCCGATCGCTTGGGGAGTAGTGGGTACACCTAGTGGAGATAGGGGCAGACGGCACCTATGTGGTCAGCTAGGGGTACACGAAACTACTAGTTATATTTTCTAAGTCCATGGGTGGGATCAACCTTTTAGTAGGAATGACTGGTG
This sequence comes from Allium sativum, assembly GCA_030737875.1. NCBI lineage: Eukaryota > Viridiplantae > Streptophyta > Magnoliopsida > Asparagales > Amaryllidaceae > Allium > Allium sativum. Next base: position 194,887,625 of record CM060920.1, read on the forward strand.
TGGTGCAGTGTAGTAATTACCCTTGGGTGGGTAGATGCGTCTTTACCGATATCTTAGTTCATCCTAAGTCTAGTTGGCTGCTTAGTGTAGTCATTTATCCCCAGTCATTACCGTACCAAGTTTATATCATACCCTAATTACTTTAATGATTGCATTGTTAAAGTTATAGGACTCGCTCAGACTTATGTCTGACCCCGTTGTTTTTATCTTTTTCCCAACCCTCAGGTTCTCAGAGTGGGCCTAGCACTAGTAGGCTTTGATCAGATTGCTTTATCTATCTTTTGGAGCTTGGACCATTGATGTAAAGTTCAGCTTATCTTTTCTATTATGGCTATTAGTTATGTAGTGGGATTATGTACTTATGTTTTTATCAGGATGGATATTTAGTACTTGACTCTTGTTTTATGGTTTTGTAACCAAACATGTTTACCTTCTGCTGCAATGAAATGATGTTTTAGTTAACAAGTATTATTTATATCTGTCTTGTTGTAATTTTTTTGTTCTATATTCACTTAAAATACTCCACCGAAGTTAAGGCATTCCCTTAGTGAGTGACCTTAGCGGGTTTGGGGTGTTACAAACAACACAACCATCAATCAATTAGTGAATTAGAGTTTCAAATTCATAATTTTGATATATATACAAAAATCACATTTTTGATGCCAAATCACAACAATAAATCTATCAAGTTTTGGTTCTCACATCAGTATGATGGAAATATATAGATATCACACCTTCGAAACACGAACACAAATACTGATAATGCGGCCACATTCCCAGAATCATCTCCGGGCGACTAGAATGTGATTCTATATCTATCCAGTATATTAAAACTTCGAATATACGTTCATGACGCGTATATGCAAAATCTTTATATATTGGATTGTCCAAATTCAATACAAATTAATTTTCAAATGCGTATAGAACGATTAAAATTTTCAAAACAATATTGTTTTCACTTGAAAAATATACTCTTCACAATCGTTCTAGGACACTACTGATCCTATCTCTAACGAGTCATTCTAATTAGATATTACTAATCCAATATCTGATGAATTCTTTCATATGGTTCTAATGTGTCATGTTCTCGAGCTCTGTAAACCAAAGCTCTGATACCAACTGTGATAACCCGTAACTTCCCCGGTAAGGAAAGCACGGATTGCTTTGAGAACACGACAAAATAGAACGCAACAGAAGAACATTTCATTGTCTATTACAACAATTCCATCGGAATACAAGAATATGAATAAATATTATACAACAAGGAATATCAGAGATTTAAATTACATTTAAATACATAGCAGCGGAAAAATAATACAACACACAACTGAAAGAAATACACGGATACAGAGCTTTCCGAGTATCATTCCAGCTGTAAACCAGGATCCTGTGAATATAAATCTGCAAAACCAAAACTACTAGCTGCCCGTGTGGAAAATAGGGGCACCCAGAGTTTAGGTTAAAACAATAAACTCCAGGTCATTCATGTGACTTGTGTGAGAACTAAAACAGTTATTTAAAACTTTACTTTAAAAAAGAGTAATTCAGGGGACCACGCCGTATAACACGGAACGGGTTTCCTCCCAAAAATACTAGTGCATATAACAAAATAGCGCAATGCTTTTTGGAAAAATGAAGCTATTATAAGACACAGGTCCCATCACACAATGCAATGCAAGCCGGAGGATAGGGTTTTCCCTTATAATAGCCAAACATGCTTGGTACGTTAAAACAAATCATATGATACTATTATAAGTGTATAGTGTCAAAACAATTTCAATCATAAATATCAATCATAGACGGCATGGGTACCAAATATCATGTCGCCATACTAGGCTCTACAATTAAAACCGCAATATCACGTATTGGAAATTGGATTTTCGTCATGAGTCGAGGCAAGGGGAAGCTCCTCTCCGATTTGAGACACTTTAGCAAATGTCTCGGGACCCCACTATGATCCTTGGATCTTCAGGGCCAGTCCTCTCTTACTTTTGAGGATTAGTTATCCCTGAACACACGTTTCCCGGTCCTAACAGACCTATATCCAAGGCGCCTCGCATTCCAACAACCACATCGGTGAAAATTATATAAATGTCAGCTAGTTTAAGCAATAACACCACCACTAGCTAGAAAGAAACGTCATGCTCTACCTGCAGTCACTATCCCGTTTTTGACTCATACCGAGGTGTGAGGCTCGCGAATTCATGCTATACATAAAGCTACGCCACACAGGCTGTGCTTTGATCATCAACCACAAGACTTTTCTTTTCAACAGAAGCCTTGATCATCTGCCACTTAGGAGTGCCACACAGGCAATTCATGCCATGCGACCGATGTCCATCGATATACAACCTCTGAGCTCGTACGTATCAGAGAAGGGCGTTAAGCAAGAGAATAAATTCTCCGCCGCCAAACAAATGTATATTTAATAGGGATCAATCAACACAGAATGAAATCCAATGTCAGACACACAGTCCATTTACAAGTTCGTTCTGGGTCTGAACGAAACCGGAGGCACTTTCCTCGCATATCCATCGATCTCCAAGTATGTACGGACGACCACAGAACGATTCCCTCCTCTTGGGTGTACAGCCCAATCAAGATCATTAGTAATCACCCAAACGATGTGAAGACTTCTGGTCTTCAACCACTGTCTTTATGTTCGACTTATCGTCGAATCGGTTATTCAGAATGGGTATAAACCTGGCCTTTCCGAATAACCCACGTATATAATAAACACGTGTTATACAAACACAACATACGCCTCATTCCAATTCGGAATATTCTTTTATTCCAATTTTCACATTCTTAGGGAAAGGTTCCCATTAATTTAATCAAAGATAAATTCTTCTAAATTTATTCTTTAATCTTCCTCTGGATATCAACTCAAACCATGTAACACCCCGTGAATTCTATAACGTTAAGCTTCACAAATTAAAGTGTAATTAATTCTAAATAAAAGAATTAAGGGAAATGGGTTACGACATTGCGTTCATCTCGGAATTCTACTTGAGATAGAGTCTGAGTTTGCGCGAAACGAACTCTGTATGAAGAAGTTATGGCCTTCGGAAGTTTCAGAATAAAATTTAGATTCAAACAGCTCGGTTTAAAATTCAAAATTCGAATTTCAGGTTCAAACTGGGCTGGGCGGGAAAATTCCCGCCCAGAGACCAGGTCGACCATGGTGTCGACCTGGCCTCGACCATAGTGTCGACCTGGCCACCCCAGGTCGACCATAGTGTCGACCTGGGTGTCGACCTGCCAGTCGACCTGCCTGGTCGACCTGGCTGGCTAGGTCTGGCTCTGGCTCGAATTTCTGTGGCTCTGTGTGTCACTAGGGCTGACGTGTCACCTCTTGATTGGCTCTTTGAACTTTGTATGGCCTAGATTCCTCTTGTCTTCATATGACGGCTCAAAACAATTTAAAAATCTATAAATACACCCTAAGTCTCAACTGAAAATTCACACAAAAAAATAAGAAAAGAGTCGTCATGCTGCCAGGGAGGAATTGAACATAGCCGTCAAGAGAGAAAAGCCTAGAGACGAATAAAATTAAGAAGAAGATTAAAGTTTAATCAAATTTATCAACGCAACGTTAGTCTACCCAAAGGAGCGCATCTCAAGTTCAGAATTCAGAATCCAGAATTCAAGATTCTGCATTCGTTGTATGTATAGTGACCTTTCAGAACATGAATAAAAACTGTGATGTGATTCGATGTAAATGAAAATAGAATTGTGTTGTTGTATAAATTCTGTGTATTGTAATGGTTCTATCATGGCTTCTGTATTGATGTTTGTGGCATAAATTGATTGATGCAAGCCTATTGAACAATTGTATATGAAAACAATGGCACTTGCAAGTTTGTGGCAAAAACTAGAATTTTATCCCTTTATGTTTATACCTATGGCATGGACTATATACATTCACTAAGTCTAAATTAAGGCTTATGTAAACATGTTCTAGATTTGAAACCTTTTATCCCTACATGACCCAAAAACTATGATATCATTCTCATGTTTTTTTTGCAAGTATAATTGGATCTATGTTAAGTATCGTTTGGGTTTCATAAACTATGCAAGTTCATGTTGAATAGGATATGTGATTAGATGTTATAATTGGACATTTTGGTGAATATACAACATGTTAGTTTTGTGGTTGACATTATGCCAAGTTAAACATGTTTTAATATAATTTTGTATAAGCCTAAACTATGTCATTTCATATGTCACTTACTTAGTTATACATTGATTTGAATGCAAGTTCACATGACCCATATTATATGTTAGTTGAATCGCTAAATTGCAAGTTCATGCGCCACACACCTTTATGTATTACATGTTCGTGATTTCCCCTTTTTCTCACGTTTATAAAGTTGGGCTGAAGTGTGAGAAGCCCAACACATGCTATAATGCTGCGAACAAACGGGGGTAATAATGATGGGTGTAAAACATTGAAAATATATGTTGGCATGTTTGGCACATGCCAACGACAATGACAATTAAAGCGGTATGAATTGTTATACCCAAGAATAAAAGACATGACATTTACATATATAATTGAGAAGTAATAAAAATATGTAAATTTAGAAAACACGATATGCTTATCCCGAGGTTGGATTGAGTTGTGATGTAAACCTGCCCGGACCTGCCCGGCTGTCCAGCAGTCACAACAATACCTATCCAATGTGGGTGGTTAAACATTGAGCCCAATAATGACCCGAGGTTAGACTGAGCTATGGTGTAAACCTGACCGGAACCGACCGACATATCCAGTAACCGTAGCAATACCTGTCTAATGTGAGTGGTCAGGTGCTCTTAAGAGGCTAAGGACAGATGGTAGGGTTAAGTCAACTATAACACTTAACCAATTTAAACATGTTAACAAGAATTGATGGGTGTGGTTAGGTAAATACAGACACTTAACCACTTAACATGTTTGACTAGAAAATCCTGGTAAAGAGGGACCCGTTTCAGCAGTAACCCAAGTTAGGTATCATGGTACCCTGAAACTAGGCAGGGTGGGGCACGATTACTGGGCTGATTGTAAGCGGTCAAACGACTGCGGTGGGTGCACAGTGTAGGTCGAATGGGGTGCGGGCGTGCACACACTCCGGAGCAGACAAATAGGGCACTGGGGACACCAGTAGTATAACCTATGCCTTCTAGAATTTGTGTCGAGGCCGCCACCATGGGTCTTGATACACCCCATAGTGGGACCAGCATAGGTATCTATAATTCCTGGGGGCCGTATGACACATGTTAACGCGAGTAGGAGCCGATCTTTAGAAAATGGGGATCACTTCACCCTCAACATGGGGTGCTAGTTGGAATAAACTCAAGTAGGTCCAGAGATATAGTATGGATGCGATAGTACATTCGACAGTTCCTTAGCTTGTGACACTTTCCTATTTTCAGTATATATCTATCATGCCCTTTTCTTATTCATATACTGAAGAGTTACTAGATTTACTCAGGCTTTATGTCTGACCCTATTTTCTTTTCGTCTTCTTTTCTTTCATTTCCCCCTCAGGTCCACAGGGAGGAAACAACTAAGCTCAGTCAGACTCTTTACCAACTCCAAGACCGTAGATGTATGATTTGGATCTCTTTTGCTCGGATTATGGCTTTGGATATCACTATGGGGATTTTTGTCACTTTATTTATGTTTTATGCTTCTTTAATAATCAAGACAGTAATGAGGTTGTAATGTTGGAAGTATTTTGAGACAATTATGGAATGTTGTGTTTGAACACGTTTTGATGAATTAAAAGTCTGTTTGGTTTCCGCTGTTTAAAAAATGTGTATTTATATCTGTCATGAGTTTATCTGTGGCTTTTACTTATAAACCTCCACCAAAGTTAAGGCATTCCCTTTGTGAGTGACCTTAATTGAGGTGGGGTGTTTCAAACCATATTATGGTTTTCCTAACTAGTCAGGATTAGCGAACCACACCGAAGTAATTATTTATTTTATTTCCCAATCCCAACCTATTTATCCCATGGAGCAAACTGATAATACTCCATATCTAACACCACGGTGTTATCGGTAAAATTAATTACCATTTCACGTCCAAATCTAATTAAAGATTTAATTATTGCTTTGGAGAAAAACTGGTGATACTCCATTCCCGATCACTTTTCAGATTTGATAGTTTAAATTATCAATTCACTTTCAGTCTAATTAAAGATTCATTAAAACTCCACTTAGTTTTAATCTTCTCAAAAATCAATATCTTGTCTTTAAGTAGGTTAAAGAACCAATGTCACCTAAAAAACGATTTACGACAAACCCAAATCACATTTGATATTAAATACAAGGCTCTGAATAGAAAATATATCGACTTATATTCAATATCAAATTCTGAAACCAACAAATATCATATTGGAAATAAAGATATAAATATATCTTTCAAATTCCCATAAAAATATCTGTATAATCACAGAATCCAACATCGAAATATTACAAAGACAATTTCGATTCAAATCCACTTCCACTTTATATATATTGGAAATTCTGGTTATTTTCAAAACCTATTCAAATTCAATATATTTATTGCAAAAATAAATTGATTTTAATTCTAGTTCAAACTAGTTCATCTCGATAAAAATCAATTTTTATCTTTTCAAATATGGAGTTTTTCATCTCAGTTCTTTTCAAATCATTTCTTATGATCTTACACTAATTATTGATATTTTTAATAATTTTATCAAGGCCCGTACGTCGATTTCCATCAACAGCCATCGAACTGCACTTAAGGCGACCTTTTCCAAATTTGGTTTGGACATAATTCCAAATCCAACCGTTAGATTTCAAATTTCTAATATTCATTGGAAAGCTCTTTCCGATACGAACCCAACGGTTCTGGTTTTAGGAGAATCTGACAGTCGAATCTCCCGCAACGTCAATTTGAAGTCAATGGTCGAAAATCACGAACTGCCGCGGCACGGCGCGTTCTATTCAGGCCATTATATAATATATATATATATATATATATATATTATATTTTGTCGATTTCCTTGTAAAACATATTTTATAAATCGTTTTAAATTCGTTTTCAAAACCATTTCAACTATATATTCAATTTCAAATCAAAATTGAATATTTCATATCATTACCATATAAATGATAATATTTTCAAAACGTTATATATTGAAATCACTACCATTTCTATATTCATTATAAAAACGAATATAATCGATATAAATATCGTTCATGTCAAAATAGCGCAACTCTAATCAACACGGCTTTATATATTTCAATAAATTCGTTATTCTATTCAACAAGTGAATATTTATTCTATTCAACACATGAATCCATATTTCTTTCAACACATGACTAATCTCAACACATGAGTACTGTCAACACATGACTATTTTTGTTATGTAATATATTTTATAAAATTATGGTATCTATCGTTTGATTTTTAATCAGACTCCAACCGTAAAGTAGTTTCTAATCTTAAATATGATAAAGATGTAAATTTTATTATTAAAATATTTTACTCAACACATGAATAGTTTCAACACATGAATATTCTCAACACATGAGCATCGTCAACACATGACTATTTTTATATTTTATATTCTTTATTTTCCCAATTGGAATGATGCCCAATAAATTACCATATATTGTTAATTATATGGAATCCACCCAACACATGTATATAATGGCACTGACAAATAATCAACCATCATCCAAAGTGCATTACTCTGTATAAGCATCAAATATAGATATCTAACGCTTATAACAGCCTGTCAATCAATCGATCGACATACAACTAATTATTGGGATTAGTGTACGCCGTATTTTATCCCAATACCCGTGTGGGGTTTCAAATCAACAAACACAGATTTTTATTTATTCACATACCCGTTAAAAATTATATTTTTAACGATAAAATATTTTTAACTATATAAATATTTTATTTCATTTCCCATCACACAATCAATTTTCACCACAACAAACAATCAAACATACAAGCCATCCATGGTCTGTGGACGACGGGTGTCGGGTGCTGCTAAGCACCGTCTGCATCCTAGTATATAATTTAAACTAGAAAAGAAAATTTAAAGTGAGAAATTCTCACCGACTAGCTAAACCAAACGTCACGACTCTTCATACGTAGGAAATCTTCACTTCGCTTCTAATGAGATCTGTTCAACACTGTTTGTGTTAAAAATTATTTTTTTAACAACACTATTTCCTATACAAAAACCGAATTTTTACCACTACTTCATGTTTATAAAAATCGAATTTTTATCTTCACTACCTTATAAAATAATCATATTTTTCTCTCGCCATTCTCTATATAAAGATTTCGCCTTTTCAAATATAAAGATTTCGCCTTTTCAAATATAAAGATTTCACCTTTTCAAATATAAAGATTTCGCCTTCTCAAATATAAAGATATATTTTAATATCTATATTATATACTTCATTATAAAAATCAAATTTTCTTCGCTATGATATCATATAAAGATTATCACTTCATGTTGTTATTCGCATGAGAAATACCCTATTTTATATAAATAAAAATATCGTCTTTTTCAATTTAAAAATCTGAATTTTCTACTTCGTATATAAAGATCGAATTTTTATATCATCGCTATAAAATCACCTTTTTTATTTCAACATATATATAATAAAAATCAGATTTTTATTTCGCTATGCAAGTAAAGATCAAATTTTTACCATCTATATATTATAAAAATTATATTTTTAATACTCTACCTAAGTAAAAATCATATTTTATACTTTCTATAATATAAAAATCATATCTTTATCATGTTAAAAATCTAAACTTTCATGTTATTAAAAATCCCTCCTTTCATGAAATTAAAGATCGAACCTTTTCTCTAAATAAAAATTGAAGCTTTATTATCAATAAAAATTTGGTTTCATATTGATAATAAACAAAACTGAATTTTTCCTTTTAAAACCTATTTACATTCAACAAATAAAGAAAAATAATAAATAAAATGAAATAAAAGACTTACAGAGGAGGTGAGGGGGTGGAGGATGGCGTTGGTGATCGGAGGGGGTGCGATGGGCATCGGGTGGTGGTGGGGGCGGTCCAGGCTGCGGCGGTGGGGGTCTTTGGGGATGGAAGAGGGGGTTTGGGCGCAGATTTCAGAGGGGAGGGGGGAGAACGAGGCTGGAGCAGTTGGGGAGGGGGGCGGCGGTCCCTCCTGGTGGCGGCGCCGGAGGCGCGCCGGCCTCCGTTGGTTGCGTCGGCGAAATCGCCCCCCAGTCGCGGTTTTGTTTTTTTTCTTCGGGCGTTGACTGTTTTTGAAGAGAAAGGGGGGCTAGGGTTTTTATATATTTTATTTATTTATTTATTTAATTTCAAAAAGAAACTTTTTATTTCGACTTTGAAATCGAACCCACCGCCTGTCGTCCATAGCCAATTACCCCCATTCTGAACACAATGGGATATGTATCGTAGGCTGATTTGATCGCCTCGATCAGTTTTCGTCAAAATCAAAATATAACTCTATATATTGAATTTGAACGCGCATTTCAATTTACCGGGGCCACATGCGGGCTCTAAAAATTTCCGAAAAATATTTTCTAGCTTCGTATTGACTGTACGGTCCTAAAAAAACTAATTTCGTCAAATTCTGAGACCATTTGAAAAATGGCCATTTTCTAGTCGATTAAAATCAACTGAAACTGGTCAAACGCGTTTTCCTTTGCCACGCTCACATATTGATTTGACAAATTACGAATTTTGAAACTAAGCAATAATTTGACATTGCGGATCCAACAAAAGTGGTTTCGTCGAAAACCGAGGTCGTTTGCAAAATTTCCATTTTTAAGGGCCAGAATTCCATAGCGACTATTCTGAATTTTCAACAGGACATATCTTTTGATTCCCGCCATGAAATTTCAATTTTTCAGATTCGTTGGAAAGATATTTTCGATTAGATGCTAATATTTTTGGATTCACTAAAATCTGGTTTATTTTGCACCCGGTATGTTCAATTGAAATTTGAAATCAAATTATCGAACTACCGCGCCATTTTCAATTCCTTTTATAATTATAAATAAAATATTTATTTTCTAAAGACGATCTATATAAATATATACATTCTTATCTATTCAAAATAAATTTCTCATCGATATTATTTAAAATATTCAATTTTAAATGTTCAAAATTCACTAAAATTGCCAATATGAAAATTTTAAATTGGCTCGCATTTTCAGTGTTATTACATATTCACTAACAGATTTAAATATTTTTGGTTTCACCAAAATCCGTTTTGTTTTGCACCCGGTATAGTCAGTCAAAGTTTGAATTCAAATTTTGAAACTACCGCGCCATTTCAGGCCTTGTTTATAATTAGAAATAATTATATTTATTTTCAAACATCGATTCAAACTCACTTCTCGTCGCTATTATTTAAAATATTTTATTTTAAATATCTAAAATTCTCTAAAATAGCCAAATTAAAATTTTCAAACTGGTTCAGATTTTCCGGGTTATTACAGGGTTGGAGTAGTTATGCCTGAACACACGCTTCCCGGTCCAATAGGACCTATATATTGGCCATTGGCGACCAAATAAACAAGGCCTCAAAAATTCCATCATCCACATAAGTAAAATGTCAGGGCTGGTAAGTCGCTGACACCACTTCTAGCTAGATAGAAACGTGTGCACTCCCTGCGTTCCCTTGCTCCGTTTTAGACTCTACCGGGGTGTGAGGCTCGCGAAGTAACGCTGCACAAAGCTATGCAAATAAAAGCTAAGTTTTGATCATCATCCACAAGGCTCTGCTTATCAACAAAAGTTTTGATCTATGCATCTTAGCATGCCGCACTGTCAATCCCTACCATTGATTTCCGCCAATATATAACCTCTGAGCTCATACGTCTCAGAGAAGGGTATTAAGCAAGAGAACAAATTCTCCGCTACCAAACAGATATATATTAGCAGAAATCAACGAATATAGTGTAATGGATTACAACGTTAGACATGCCATCAATTTACAAGTCCGTTCTGGGTCTGAACGAAACCGGAGGAACTTAATTCCTCGCATATCCAAACAATCAACAAATACATCCGGACAACTACCACTGTAGCCCCTTCAAGGTAGCTACTCCAATCACGGGCATCAGTAGTCCTCATCCATTCGATATGAAGATCGTCGGTCTTCAACCACCCTCTTCATCTTCGACTTTTAATCGTCGTAGTAATTATTCAGAATGGGTTAAACCCGGTCTTTCCGAATAACTTGCGTAATTTAAAATCAAGTGCTATGCAAACTCATCCAACGCCTCATTCCAATTCAGAATATTCTTTTAGTAAAATATTCACAATTTTAAGGAAAGGTTCCCGTTAATTTTATCAAAGACAAATCCTTTAAAGTTATTCTTTTTAATCTCTAAAAACATTACTTAAAGATTATTCAAGTTTAAGAGGTTAATCTTAACTTTAACTGGGTTAAAGAACTAATGGATTTTAAAAACATTGTTCACGATAAACCCAAATCTTTTTCCATCAAAATAGAATCTACACGGAAATCATAACGATACATAATTGATATAAAATCCCGTATCAGACTAATAATATAAATGGAATAATGGCAAATCCTTTTAAATCCCATATATAGTATCGACCTTCATTTATAGGAGCTCATTTCGATTATTACCAAATCGAATTCCATTCAATTCCAATTTAAATCTTAATTAAAGATTTATAAATTCCAAATTATATTTCCACTGTTAATTGGGTTAAAGGATAAATGTTGTTTAAAACACAGATCACGATAAACCCAATTCACATTTCATTCTATTCCAATTACTAAATATAATTGGGAAACTCTATTAATCTAAGTTAAAAGATTTATGCTCTTATAGGGTTTAAGAACAGTGTTATTTAAGACACCATCCACGACAACCCAAAATCTAATTTTCTCATTTAGTTCCAACTAAATATTACCTAATTGAAAGACTTCATTAAATCTTAATTTAAAAGATTTATTCTGGTTAATAACTAGTTCATTTCGATAAAAATATATTATTATCCTTCGTGCATCCAAAACGGACATAGAAATCATCAATCTAATCTTCATTAAATATTATTTTAAAATATTCGTTATTTAAAACATTCCTTAAACAAAAAAGATTCTTTATATAAAATATTCTTTATTTTAAAGTATTCTTTATTAAAATATTCTTTATATTACAAGGTTCTTTATTTTAAAAGGTATTCTGAATCGGAATGCAACTCAATCCGATACCATATAATTTCGGTTATATGGATTTCATACATCGTATATATATGACAACAAATGATAAAAAATCATCAAAACATCATTTCAACATCCAGAGTGAAATTCATAACTGGGTGAGCATTAAAATGAATAATAACGCTCATCGCTGCCTGTCAATCTATCGATCAACGTACAACTAAATATTGGGACTAGTGTATGTCAATTATCATCCCAATACCCGTGTGGGGTTTTCAGCCAACAACAGTTCATGTAAAGAAATAATTCGTTAATGAATTTAACCAATTTTTAATTCTACTAACATGTTGATGATAGTAAACAAACATGTTATTTATTTCTAATGACGAGTAAAAATGTATTTTACTCGTATAATTTCCTTATACATTTATAATGTTACATAAACTGTAATTTATTCATATAACTTTATTGCGGATGGCAAATAAAAGACAATTTTCATTACACTTTGTATGTAATTATTCCTAACTTTAACACATAAAAGAAATAGTCTCATTGGTATATGTTTTCAATGTATAACCTAACACATAAAAATATGTACTTTAAATGGCATACAAATTCTAATGTATGCATTAACATATAAAGATGCCACTTTAACTTACCTATTCATTCCAGTGTATGTTTTGACCAATAACATGATTCTTATGTTTGAATAAAAATTTTAAAGTAAGTTTACAAATAAAAATGATTATTATATTTGCATATAAATTCTATTGTATGTTTGCAAATAGAAATGATTATTATATTTGCATATAAATTCTATTGTATGTTCGCAAATAGAAATGATTATTATATTTGCATATAAATTCTACTGTATGTTTGCAAATAGAAATGATTATTATATTTGCATATAAATTCTTTTGTACGTTTCCAAATAAAAATGATTATTATATTTGCATATAAATTTTGTTGTATATTTGCAAATTGAAATGATTATTATATTTTCATATAAATTCTATTTCAACGGGATATATAAGAAGTGATACATCCATTTTATTGACAATTTTATTTTACCAAAATGAATGTTCCGTCGTAACACAAACTTATTGGACAAAATGCTATTTGTGTTTAACTCTTTTATTTAACCAAAAATATGATTTTTGTTTTATTTCAAATCAAATTAACAAAAATGTAATTTTTGTTTCAACTGTTATATTTATCCAAATGTAATATTTATGTTTCAACTTTTCTGTTTTGACAGAAAAAAAATGAATATATTGGTTCAACTAATCTAGTTGGCCAAACAATAAAGATGATGACTTTGTTTTGTCGACTACTCTATTTCAACAAAACAAGAAAAAGTGATGTGTTTGTTTTATCGACGATTCTAATTTATCAAAACAAATAAAATTTGATATACTTGTTTTTTCAAATCTAATGCGACCAAAATGATGATGTTTGTTTGACTATTATAATTTAACAAAAGCGACAAAATGATTTTAACCTTTGTATTTTTTGTCTAATGCAACATATTATATAATAAACTGTTATATTCTATTCTAGTGTAATATTAAAAAAATGTTGTTTTCTATTCTACAAAAATATCCTAATAAAAAATGTTACTTTTGTTTTCACGAAAATATTCTAACTAAAAATGTTATTTCACTAACTTGTTTTAACACAAATGTTATTTCATTTTCAATTAACATGTTTTGGCAAAAGTATTATTTTGTTTCAATAATCATATTTTGACAAAAATGTAATTTTATTTCAACAATCATGTTTTGACAAAAATAACTATTTTTACTTCAAATAGAATGACAACAAAAATGATACTTTCAACTCCTCTATTTTTATTTCATGTAAAATGTAAAAATTGCAACTTTAAAATCTATTCCTTTCGTTAGAACTAACATGATGATAAAAATGTTACTTTTGTATCAATTCTTTTTATTGTTAACAATCTTGACAATAAAAATGTTATTTTTAAATCTATCCTTATTATTTTAACTAAATTGACAAATAAAATGTTACTTTAAATCCACTCTTATTATTGCATATAAAATGGAATTAAAAATGTTACTTTTTAATCTACACTTTCTATTGTATATAAAATGACAAAAAATGTTACTTTTAAATCTCTACTCTATTTCATTTTAACTAATTGAAAATGAAATGAAAATCTTTTATTCCAATTCTAATCTTTTTAACTAATTGAAAATAAAAATATGGTTTTTTTTTATAACTATTCTTTTTATTGAAACAATTTATCAAATAAAATGTAATCTTAAATGTTTAATCTTTTTATTGAAACAAATTATCAATAAAAATGTAATCTTGAATGTTTAATCTTTTTATTGTAAACAATATTTCATAAGAATATAATCTTTTAACCCTGTTCTTTTTAATGTAAATAACCATTTCTAATAAAACATTAGTTTACAAAAATGACAATTTTTATCTAACCTAACATTTTGTAACAAACATGATATTTTTGTTCTAATGCAACATTTTATAACAAAATGTTATTTTATTCCGAATGTAACATTTTATAACAATATGTTATTTTATTTCTAATGCCACATTCTTAACTAAAATGACAATTTATTCTAGTGCAACTTTTTAAACTAAAATGTCAATTTTAATCTAATACTACATTTTTGACTAAAATGTCAATTTTATTCTAATGCAACATTTTTAATTAAAATGTTAATTTTATTCCAATGCAACATTTCTATAATGAAATGATATCGTTATCTAACATTAGATTTTAAAATAAAAATGATATCTTTAATCCTTACATATCGTCTCATAATAAAATGATGTTTTAATCCTTATATAATATTTCATAATTAAAATGATATTTTTTTTCTTTTCTTTTTTCTAAAAACAACTTTATGTTTATGGGTCTAAAAAAAAGATGAAAACTTTATTATAAATTCAAATCTATGTTCATAGATTAAAATAAAAGATGGAACTTTTATTACAAAATCAAATAAATCAAATAAAAGAAGGAACTTTATATTATAAATTAAATCAATATTCCTAGATCCAGATTAACAATAAGATTTTTGTTTCAAATCAGATCTAACGATAAACTGTGAATTCAATTAAAAGAAAGAATTTTTATATAATAGATCGGGATCTACAACATGAACATCACAACCAATCAAAAACAACAAACAGAACATTTCAGTCTCAACATCATAGATTGGATTTCATTCATACATCAAATAGCAAGAAAATAATTAAATTTAAATTAATTATTGAAAATAGAAATCTCACCGAGCTTTTAATTCAGAATAATTTATATCAGGAATTTATCCAAAATCTAATCTGCTCCATTACAGTTCTGGTTTGTTTCATTGTGTAGTACTCTGCAAGACGGTTCCAATGCATCTGAATTTGTGAATTTCTGAATTTGTATGAAGAAGTTATGCTGATTTAAAGATTCAACATTTTAATTGATTTTTAAATAAAATAATTAACAAATTATTTATCCAAATTCCTTTCTGTAAAGACCCGAAAATTCCCACCCAATGGATCGACCATAAACCACACAAGTCTGACCCAAAAGTTGGAAATCCACGAATACTTTAACTTTGGGAATACAACACATTAGAACAATAACAACAGACTTTTATTACATCATGATAATATAACATCAGAGTACATCGAAAAATAAAATGATACAACGGAAGATAAATTTTACATTAAATAATACATTGCAGCGGAAGATTATCAAAAGCTCTGGACACAGCTTTAAGCTTCGATCCAGGATCATGCTAAAGAGATAAATATCTGCAAAATGCTACTCGACTGCCCGTGTGAAAAATATGGGCACCCGAGTTTGCCAGTGAAACAAACTACAGGTCAGTCATGAGACTGGTATGAGAAATCTTAACTTAACTAATCTAAATAAAAGGCTAATCACAGGACCACGCCGCTAACGCGGAACGGGTTTACTCCATTGGATTCCCAGTGCATAAAATAAAGTAAATCGTTAAACAACGCAATGCTTTCTAGAGAAATGAAACCATTATAAGACTCAAGTCCCATCACACAATGCAACGCAAACTGGAGGATAGAGTTTTACCTTATAATGGTCAAAATATGCTTGATACGATAAAAACGGATTTGATATTATTACTAGTGTATATCTGTTTTCAAAACCAAATTCAATCATAATGTATCAATCATAGACGGCATAGTACCCCATCCTACTATGTCGCCATACTTGTTCTACAATCAAAACCACATGGTGTCGTATTTGAAATTGGGCTTCCATCATTAAATCGAGGCTAGGGTTCGTCCTCTATGATTCGAGACACTCTAGCAAATGCCTAAGGATCCCCCGCAGTTAACCCTTGGATCTTCAGGGCCGATCCACACCTGTCGAAAGTGGATTGGCAATTCCTGAACACACGCTTCCTGGTTCCTTTGAACCTCCATATGGCCACTAACAACCAATAAATCAGAGGTACCTCAATCCATCATCCACATAAGTAAAATGTCAGCCAGTTTAAGCACTGACACCACTCCTAGCTAGAAAGAAACGTGTGTACTCCCTGTAGTTCTAATCCCGTTTTTGACTCATACCGAGGTGTGAGGCTCGCGAAGTCACGCTATGCACAAAGCTACGCCTAAATAGGCTCTGCTTTGATCATCCCACAAGGCCCTGCTTTTCAACAAAGCCTTGATCCATGCATCTTGGCATGCCATATTGTCAATCCATACCATACCATTGATTCCTACCAATATATAACCTCTAAGCTCCTACGTCTTAGAGAAGGGTGTTAACCACCAAACAGATATATATTTAGCAGAGATCAACGAATACAGTATAAAGGAATACAACGTCAGACATACGATCCATTTACAACTCCGTTCTGGGTCTAAACAAAACCGGAGGCACCCTATTCCTCGCATATCTGAGCAATCAACAAGTACGTCCGGATGGCAACTCCTGACTCCCCTTCAACGTAGCAACTCCAATCATGGGCCTCAGTAGCAACATATCCATTCGATGTGAAGATCATCGGTCTTCAATCACCGTCTTCAACTCTTCGACATATGTCATCGTAATATCATTTGAAATGAGATTGAACTTGGACTTTTCAAATGATTCTCATATATATATATATATATATATTAAAACCATTTCATATCGTTATTCGTATTTAATAACGACCTATCACTATTTTAAATTATATAAAAATAGCTAAATCTAGTTCAACGATGCTTCGGGTCAATGGGCGGCCCAGGCGCTGTTTTTATCTAAATTTGATTTACACATATCCTGAAATTTACCATTGGATATTAACAAAGTTTATATCGTTGGAAAGATCTTCCCAAAGAGGTCCTAACGATTCCAGTTTTGGGAAAATCCGACGGTTGGATTTTTCGGTATAATCGTTTAAAATTACGATTATCGGAACGTGAACTGCCGCGCGCGGTTCGTTTTATTCTAATTTATATTTATATAAATATAAATATAATGCATTCGCTCGATGCTTTCAAATTATTTATTCTTTAAATAATTTTCTAGACTTCGTATTCAAGTTATTTTTTATGAACCGAAGTCCTTTTCAAAACATGTACATTTTCTTCATTCCTTCTATGATTAAAAAAATGTAAATTTTTATCGTTTATCATTTCTGATCCAAACGATGAATATTTCTCTATATCCTTTATTTAAATTTCACTAAAATGTGATTTTAATGATAACATGTTTTTTACATTTTAAAACATGACATTTCCTATTCTTTTATATTTACCAAAAATGTAACTTTTCTATTCATTTAATTATATTGAAAGAAATGCAATCTTTTATTTCACCCTTAATTACATTAAAAATGAAATCTTTTTACTTCATTTCTGATTACATAGGAAAATGTAATCTCTTCATTTCATTTCTAATTACATTAAAAATGCAATCTTTTCTTTTTAATCTTTAATTACATAGAAAATGCAATTTTAAAATCTATTCTTTTTATCGCATCTAAAATGACGATAAAAATGTCATTTTTATTTCTACTCTTTTATCTACATCTAAAATGTAAATAAAAGTACATTTCTTATTTCTATGTTTTTTATTTGCATCTACAATGTAAATAAAAATACACTTTTAATTCTAATCTTCTTATTGTCCTTATTTTGACAATAAAAATATACATTAAATTCTATCTTTTTGATTACATCTAAAATGTAAATCAAAATGTCACTTTTATTTTCATGTTTTTACTTACATGTAAAATATAAATAAAAATATACTTTTTTCTATGTTTTTATCTACATCTAAAATGTAAATAAAAATATACCTTTTTAATCCTTGTTCTATTTACGTCTAAAATGTAAATAAAAATGTTTTTTTCAATTCATGTTTTTATTCACATCTAAAATGTGAATAAGAATGTACTTTTTATTTATCTAAAATGTAAATAAAGATGTACTTTATTTTCTGTGATTTTTATTTGCATATAAAAAGGAAAATAAAAATGTACTTCTAAATTTCATGTCTTTTATTCACATCTACAATGTGAATAAAATATCCTTTATAAATTCAGTCTTTACTCACATCTTAAATGTGAATAAAATATTCATTTTTAGTTCAAGTCTTTTATTTACATGTAAAATGTAAATAAGATATACTTCTTTATTCACGCCTTTTATTTACAAGTAAAATGTAAATAAAATAAACTTTCTTTTCTAATACATGTTTTGTCTTACATGAGAAATGCAAATGAAAATGTCCTTTTCTAATACATGTTTTTCTTTACATATAAAACGTAAATAAATATATTCTTTTCTAATACATGTTGTTATTTCCATATAAAATGAAAATAAAAATATTCTTTTCTAATGATGTTGTTATTTACATATAAAATGTAAGTAAAAATATTCTTTTCTAATGGTTATAATTCAATAAAAATGTAGTTTTTATTTCATTATATAAAAATGTAGTCTTTACCATCCTTGTATTACATTATATAAAATGTAACTCTTCTATTCTCTTTTTATTACATTGTAAAATATAACTTTCCTATCTTCTTTAATTACATAAAAATGTAATCTTTCATTTTCATTCATTTGTCACATTATAGAAAAGTTAAATCTTTTCTATTCTTTGATTACATTAAATGAAATGTAATTTTTCTATTCTTTGAAATGACACAAGTAAATTTTGGTTTCATTTTTTCTTCTTCTTAACCAAAATGTAAATTTTGGTTTTCATTCTTTTACTATACCAAAATGTAAATTTTGGTTTAAACCTTTTTGATAAAAAAAATATCTATTTTTGTTTAATCCTCTTAAATGAACAAAAATGTTTGTTCTTGTTTTAATCCTTTTCAATGAACAAAAAGGTTTATTTTTGTTTCATTCTTTTATCTAGACAAAAATGTGAATTTTGTCTCAATTCTATTCTTTTGACAAAATGTTTATTTTAGTTTCCAACCCAACCTTGATATATATTGATTCATATATATTTTCTGACCAAAAATGACCTATTTATATTAACCTATAATTTCTTATGTATTCCAATGACAAATCAAAGAATATTTTATTTGGATATAAATGTCTACGTATTCTACATAACGAATAAAAGAATGATTTATTTGTTTACAATTTCTAATTTAACTTAACAAATAAAAATAATAATTTTATTTGTTAACAATTTCCATTTTACAAAAATGGTATTTTTGTTTTATTTCAACCAAGAATGATATTTTGTTTTATAAACTATTTTAACAAAATGAGTGTTCTGTTCAATTATTTATGTTTTGACAGTGTTTCTTGTTAACAATAAAGTGAAACTTTTATTGTTAATCTAAATTTAACAAACTATGCCATGTTAACAATAAAAATGTGGTCTTTCTTGTTAATCTAAATTTAACATACAATGTCCTATTAACAATAGATGTGAGATTTCTATTATTAATCTAAATTTAACAAATGCTACTTCATGTTTAACGATAAAAGTGAAATTTTTATGGTTAATTTAAATTTAACAAACACTACTTCATGTTTAACGATAAAAGTGGAATTCTAACTTTAATATCAATTTAACAAACATGCTACAAATATTTACAACTATTTTATTTTAACAAACATGAGACACACAAATTAATTCAATGATTCATCGCAATCATAAAACAACCAACACCGAATAAATATGTACACAGCATTAACATGAATTTCATATAAGATGAATATAAAATTTGCAGTGAGATAAATAAATAATTTTATTTTAAAATAGAATTCTTGCATTGCCATTAATCTGAATAGTTCAGATCTGAATTTTCCACAAATTCTGGTTTGCTCTGTTTCAGATCTAGTCTACTTTATGTTGTGGTGTTCGGAAATACAAATCCAACGCAACGAAAATCGTTCGATTCTGATCATCTGATAAAAAGATATGACATTTTATAACTTTGATTACCTTAATTAATTAATAATTAAAATGCTAATTACATCATTATGCCGATTAAACCTTTCCTCCTTCTTCGTTGTTTACTAGACACTGAAACCCATCATCCACCGTGAAACCCCCCTGTCGCACGCACCACCAAGGACCTGGAGACCCATCAGACATCACCACGTCGAGCGCCCATACGAGAGCCGCCAACGCCCCAACCATGGATGAACTTGCCGGCCCCATCCACCCGGAAACTGCCCCCGAACGTGCCGCCCTTTAGGCCAAATTCCGATTACCACATCAATTTACACCCGATCAAAACCATACAAAAATGACGGCCTAACTTTGCTCTTCAATTTGAGTATTGATTTCATGATTAATTCGAAAAGATGAGGGAGAATTTAAGGATTGAAATTCAGAGTATTTCAGCCATTGAAGACTGTATACGGCGACCCTATATAAACAATATTAGGGTTTCGTATTCTGGGCCATATTTATACTGTATAAAAAGTGTATTTTCTATTATTTCATTGTTTAATTCAAGAAAATATTTGTTCGTTGATACAAACTCCGATCGAACCCAACGAATGTCGCCCCTAGCCAAATACCCCCGTTCCGGACACAGTGGAATAGGTTTTGTAACCCAATTCGGCTGTTACGATACGTTTTTCTTTATTTTAATATTTAAATCATTTAATTAATTATTTTAGTCTTACATTTAAATTCACCGGGGCCACGTACGACCTCTAAAAATTACAGAAAAAATATTTCTAGCTTTGTTTTGATGATAGGTCCTAACAAAACTAATTTCGTCGAATTCTGAATCCTTTTGAAAAATGGTCATTTTTAACTCGATTAAATTTGACAAAAACTGTCAAAACACAATTTCTTTCGCCACACTCACATATTAATTCTAAAAATTCTGGAAAATTAAACATAGCAATAATTTGACATTCCGGTTCCAACAAAAGTGGTTTCGTCGAAAACAGAGGTCGTTTGTAAAATGGCTATTTTTAAGGCCAATATATTATATTAAAATATATATAAATTCTACAACGACTTTCTAAATTTTAACTGGACATAACTTATTATTTTCAAAGTGAAATTTCAGTTTTTCATATTCGTTAGAAAGATATGATTAAATAGATTTAAATATTTCTTGTTTCGCTCAATTCTGGTTTAAAATGAATTTTGCCTATTCAGTCAAAATTTCAAAATCAAATTTCAAACTGCAGCGCTAGTTCTAACTCCATTTATAATTAAATTAAATTTATTCGTTTTAACTTCGATTAAAATAAATTTTTAGTCTTTATTATTTAAAATAAATCAATTTCAAATATCCAAAATTCCTTAAAATTTCTAAAATAAAAACTTTAAATTGGCCCCAAAATTCCGGGTTGTTACAATCTCCCCCACTTAAAATCTTTTCGTCCTCGAAAAGTAACGAAGCTAAAAGTTGTTTAATTAACCTATCACAAACTTTAATCTTTATTCGTTTCAATAATTTTATTAGTTGATTAACTCATTAAATATATAACTTTTATATATTCAAAAATCATATTTTCTATGATCAGGTTATACAAATATGTTAATTAAAGACTTGTCACTCTCAACTCATTCTAAGGCATTACTAACCCCATCTCTAATGAGTTTTCTCATTTTAGGATACTGCTGATCCTATCTCTAATAAGTATTCTTATTGGATATTACTAATCCAATCTCTGATGAGTCTTTTGCTCAGTTCTATCGAGTTGTACCCCAAAGATTTGAGCTAACCAGAGCTCTGATACCAACTGTAATGGCCCTAGGCTTTGCAACCATCAGGCAGTGGGATAACCTCCCACTGTGACATACGGTGATACCTCAGAACTGATTTTACGGCCAGCCTCTCGACTGCAACAACCAACCCAATCTTTTCATTGGGATGTGTAGGGGTAAGAGTCTCCTGCTCGCCACCAAATAGCCAAGCGAGAATCCCCTATCACATTCTCTAACCAGCTCTGATACCAAATGTGACACACACGGGATTCGAACCCCCGACCTCCCTGAAAGCAACACCATGCACTAACCACTGTGCTAAAAGATCCTTGTGCTAGCTTGTCAAGAGGGGTGTTACAGTAACGATTTACTTTATTTTATGCAGTGGCAATCCAATGGAGTAAACCCGTTCCGCTTTAGCGGCATGGTCCTGTGATTAGCCTTTTATTTAGATTAGTTAAGTTAAGATTTCTCATACCATTACCATGACTGACCTGTAGTTTGTTTCACTGGCAAACTCGGGTGCTCATATTTTTCACATGGGCAGTCGAGTAGCTTTTTGCAGATATTTATCTCTTTAGCAGGATCCTGGATCGAAGCTTAAAGCTGTGTCCAAAGCTTCTGATAATCTTCCGTTGCAATGTATTATTTAATGTAAAATTTATCTTCCACTATAACATTTTATTTTTCGATGTACTCCAATATTTTGTACTCTGATGTTATATTATCATGATGTAATAAAAGTCTGCTGTTATTGTTCTAATGTGTTGTATTCCCAAAGTTAAAGTATTCGTGGATTTCCAACTTTTGGGTCAGACTTGTGTGGTTTATGGTCGATCGATTGGGTGGGAATTTCGGGTCTTTACAGTTGGTATCAGAGCCTATACCCAGCTGGAATTGTGTGTGTGATGCTGCGGATGTCGGTCGGTGTGGTACCGTTGTTGGTTACATGCACAACGCCTGGGTGGTGAGTGATATGAGCCAACGAGAACGTTGGGCTCTTTAAAGAGGGATGTCTGTAACATCCCTCTTGACAAGCTAGTACAAAGATCTTTTAGCATAGTGGTTAGTGTATGGTGTTGCTTTCCGGGAGGTCGGGGGTTCGAATCCCATGTGTGACACATTAAATAAAAATGTCCCTTTTCAATTCATGTTTTTATTCACATCTAAAATGTGAATAAGAATGTACTTTTTATTTATCTAAAATGTAAATAAAGATGTACTTTATTTTCTATGGTTTTTATTTGCGTATAAAAAGGCAAATAAAAATGTACTTCTAAATTTCATGTCTTTTATTCACATCTAAAATGTGAATAAAATATCCTTTATAAATTCATGTCTTTACTCACATCTAAAATGTGAATAAAATATTCTTTTCTAGTTCAAGACTTGTAAATAAGGTATACATCTTTATTCATGCCTTTTATTTACATTTAAAATGTAAATAAAATAAACTTTCTTTTCTAATACATGTTTTTTCTTACATGAGAAATGCAAATAAAAATGTTCTTTTCTAATACATGTTTTTATTTACATATAAAATGTAAATAAAAATAATCTTTTCTAATACATGTTGTTATTTCCATATAAAATGTAAACCAAAATATTCTTTTCTAATGATGTTGTTATTTACATATAAAATATAAATAAAAATATTCTTTTCTAATGATTATAATTCAATAAAAATGTAGCTTTTATTTCATTATATAAAAAATGTATTCTTTACCATCCTTGTATTACATTATATAAAATTTAACTCTTCTATTCTCTTTTATTACATTGTAAAATATAACTTTCCTATCTTCTTTAATTACATAAAAATGTAATCTTTCATTTTCATTCATTTGTCACATTATAGAAAAGTGAAATCTTTTCTATTCTTTGATTAGATTAAATGAAATGTAATTTTTCTATTCTTTGAAATGACACAAGTAAATTTTGGTTTCATTTTTTCTTCTTTATAACCAAAATGTAAATTTTGGTTTTCATTCTTTTACTAGACCAAAATGTAAATATTGGTTTAAACCTTTTTGATAAAAAAAAATATGTCTATTTTTGTTTAATCCTCTTAAATGAACAAAAATGTTTGTTCTTGTTTTAATCCTTTTCAATGAACAAAAAGGTTTATTTTTGTTTCATTCTTTTATCTAGACAAAAATGTGAATTTTGGCTCAATTCTATTCTTTTGACAAAATGTTTATTTTAGTTTCCAACCCAACCTTGATATATTTATATTCACATAAATTTTCTGACCAAAAATGACCTATTTATATTAACCTATAATTTCTTATGTATTCCAACAACAAATAAAAGAATATTTTATTTGGATATAAATTTCTATGTATTCTGCATAACGAATAAAAGAATGATTTATTTGTTTACAATTTCTAATTTAACTTAACAAATAAAAATGATAATTTTATTTGTTAACAATTTCCATTTTACAAAAATGGAATTTTTGTTTTATTTCAACCAAGAATGATATTTTGTTTATAAACTATTTTAACAAAATGAGTGTTCTGTTCAATTATTTATATTTTGACAAAACAGTGTTTCTTGTTAACAATAAAGTGAAACTTTTATTGTTAATCTAAATTTAACAAACTATGCCATGTTAACAATAAAAGTGTGGTCTTTATTGTTAATCTAAATTTAACATACAATGTACTATTAACAATAGATGTGAGATTTCTATTATTAATCTATATTTAACAAACGCTACTTCATGTTTAACGGTAAAAGTGAAATTTTTATCGTTAATCTAAATTTAGCAAACACTACTTCATGTTTAACGATAAAAGTTGAATTCTATCATTAATCTCAATTTAATAAACATGCTACAAATATTTACCACTATTTTATTTTCACAAACATGAGACACACAAATCAATTCAAAGATTCATCGCAATCATAAAACAACCAACACCGAATAAATATATACACAGCATTAACATGAATTTCATATAAGATGAATATAAAATTTGCAGTGAAATAAATAAATAAATAAATTTATTTTAAAATAGAATTCTCACATTGCTATTAATCTGAACAGTTCAAATCTGAATTTTCCTCAAATCCTGGTTTGCTCTATTTCAGATCTAGTCTGCTTTATGCTGTGGTGTTCGGAAATACGAATCCAACACCACGAAAATCGTTCGATTCTGATCATCTGATAAAAAGATATGACATTTTATAACTTTGATTACTTTAATTAATTAATTAATTAATTAAAATGCTAATTACATCATTAGGCCGATTAAACCTTTCCTCCTTCTTCGTTGTTTACTAGACACCGAAACCCATCATCCACCGTGAAATCCCCCTGTCGCACGCACCACCAAGGACCCGGAGACCCATCAGACATCACCACGTCGAGCGCCCATACGAGAGCCGCCAACGCCCCGACCATGGATGAACTCGCTGGCCCCATCCACCCGGAAACCGCCCCCGAACGCGCCGCCTTCTAGGCTGAATTCCGATCACCACATCAATATACACCCGATCAAAACCGTACAGAAATGACGGCCTAACTCTGCTCTTCGATTTGAGTATTGATTTCATGATTAATTCGAAAAGATGAGGGAGAATTTAAGGATTGAAATTCGGAGTATTTCAGCCATTGAAGGATGTATACGGCGGCCCTGTTTAAACAATATTAGGGTTTCGTATTCTGGACCGTATTTATACTGTATAAAAAGTGTATTTTCTATTATTTCATTGTTTAATTCAAGAAAATATTTGTTCGTTGATACAAACTCCGAATCAAACCCAACGAATGTCGCCCTAGCCAAATACCCCCGTTCTGGACACAATGGAATAGGTTTCATAACCTAATTCGGCTGTTACGATATGTTTTTCTTTAATTTAATATTTAAATCATTTAATTAATTATTTCAGTCTTACATTTAAATTCACCCGGGCCACATACGACCTCTAAAAATTACAAAAAAATTATTTCTAGCTTTGTTTTGACGATACGGTCCTAACAAAACTAATTTCATCGAATTCTGAGTCCTTTTGAAAAATGGTCATTTTTAAGTCGATTAAATTTGACTAAAACTATCAAAACACAATTTCTTTCGCCACGCTCACATATTAATTCGAAAAATTCTGGAAAATTAAACGTAGCAATAATTTGACATTCCAGTTCCAACAAAAGTGGTTTCGTCGAAAACAGAGGTCGTTTGTAAAATGGCTATTTTTAAGGCCTATATATTATATTAAAAAATATATAAATTCTACAGCGACTTTTCTAAATTTTAAACTGGACGTAACTTATTATTTTCAAAGTGAAATTTCAGTTTTTCAGATTTGTTAGAAAGATATGATTAAACAGATTTAAATATTTCTTGTTTCGCTCAATTCTGATTTAAAATGAATTTTGTATATTCAGTTAAAGATTCAAAATCAAATTTCAAAATGCAGCGCTAGTTCTAACTCCTTTTATAATTAAATTAAATTCATTCATTTTAACTTCGATTAAAATAAATTTTTAGTTGTTATTATTTAAAATAAATCAATTTCAAATATCCAAAATCCCTTAAAATTTCTAAAATAAAGACTTTAAATTGGCCCTTAAATCCCAGGTTGTTACACTTTCCCACCGTTCATTCTAAGATCTGAAGGCCCCTGGCCCTTCTTCCTTTTCTTCCTCGTCACTATCTGTACAAACTGTAGTACTCAAACTTGAACCATCATCCATTAGGGCTTGAGACTTTGGCCCCCTTGTCTCGCCAGAATTCCATCGGGGTATGCCACGACGATCGGCACTCCCGCCTCCACCGACGCCTCAAGCCTTGGCCAACTAGGTGGCCATCCTGGTCCTGCAACAACCACGAACCACGCCCACTTTAGGTGCAAAATTCGAGATCGGTGCTTCATTAAAATTAATCATAGTCGTTCAAAGTGACGATCTCCTCAAGCTCGACATTTTTACCCCTGGATGTTTTTGAATTTGATGAAGGGATGATGAGAAAAATTATGAAAAACGGGGGAAGACACTAGCAATTCAAAGAGTTCTGGCGGCGGCTTTGTCCTTTAGGTTTTGAGATTAGGGTTTTTGATAAACTAATATTTAAAATAAAATAATATATAAATCCCCTAATTACTAGTTTAAGCCCGTTAACCCACTTCAATTCCAATTTCAACCCAACGAAAGTTGTCCCTAGGAAAAAACCCGCGTTCCAGATGCAATAGGCTAGGTCTCGTCAGCCCAAACGATCATCTCTAGCTTGTTTTCTTTAGTTTAATATATAAATCATTTATTTATTTAATTCCATCGTACATTTAAATTTACCGGTGCCACATAAGGACTCTAAAAATTCCAAACAAATTATTTCTAGTTATATTTTTACGATACGGTTCTAACAAGTCTAATTTCGTCGAATTCTGAGACCATTTGAAAATTGGCCATTTTTAAGTCGATTAAATTTGACTAAAACTGACAAAACAAGTTTTCTTTTGCCACACTCACATATTGATTCGAAAAATTATGAAAATTGAAACCTAATAATAATTTGACATTCCGGTTCCAACAAAAGTGGTTTGGTCGAAAATAGAGGTCGTTTAGAAAATGGCTATTTTTAAGGGTCATATATTATATTAAAATATATATAAATTCTACAGCGACTTTTCTAAATTTTAAACTGGACATAACTTCTAATTTATAAAGTGAAATTTCTGTTTTTCACATTCGTTAGAAAGATATTGTTGGACAGATTCAAATATTTCTTGTTTCGCTCAATTTTGATTTAAAATGAATCCAATATGTTAAATTAAAATTAGAAATCGAATTTTCGAACTGCAGCGCCATTTAAAACTCCTTTTATAATTAAATTAAAATATATTCGTTCTAACTTTGATTAAAATAAATTTTTAGTTGTTATTATTTAAAATAAATCATTTTAAACATTAAAATTCAGTTAAAATTTTCTAAAATAAATATTTTAAATTGGTCCAGAATTTGCGGGTTGTTACAATCTCCCCCACATAAAATCTATTCGTCCTCGAAAAGGAACGAAGCTAAAAGTCGTTTAACTAACCGATTTAATTTTAAATAATTTTTTTTATTGCTTTCAATAATTTTATTAGTTGGTTAACTTTTCAAAGATATATAATTTTTATATATTCAAAAACCATATTTTCTAAGATCGGATTATACATATAATCACAAGTACGTTATTTATAAAATTGTCACACTCAACTCATTCGAGGGCATTACTAACCCCATCTCTAATGAGTTTTCTCATTCTAGGATATTACTGATCCTATCTCTAATGCGTATTCTTACTGGATATTACTAATCCAATCTCTGATGAGTCTTTTGTTCAGTTCTAACGAGTTGTACCCCAAAGATTTGAGCTAACCAGGGCTCCGATACCAACTGTAACGACTAAGGATTTTTCTCGGACCTAATCGATCGCAAAATCGACCAAGACCGTTCAAAACCCGCATACGTTAACTTTGGGCATACAATACATAAGAACAGATAACCGAACACTTTTATTACATTAACAATAATGTTACATCAGAGTACAGAATATAAGAGTACATCGATAATAATACAGCGGAAGATAAATTACAATAACTTAATACAATACATAGCGGAAGACTTTCTATGCTCTGGACACAGCTTTAAGCTTTGATCCAGAATCCTGCTTAATATATCTGCAAAATAAGCTACTCGACTGCCTATGTGGAAAAGACGGCAACTGAGTTTGCAGGTGAAACAAACTACATGTCAGTCATGGGACTGGTATGAGAAATCTAACTTAACTTATCTAATAATTAGGCTAATTATAGGACCACGCCGCTAATGTAGAACGGGTTTACTCCATTGGATTGCCAGTGCATAAAATAAAGTAAATCGTCAAACAATGCAGTGCTTTTTAGAAAAATGAAACCATTATAAGACTCAAGTCCCACCACACAATGCAACGCAAACCGGAGGATAGAGTTTTACATTATAATGGTTAAATATGCTTGATACGAGAAAACAGATTTAATATTAATGTGTATATGTTTTAAATAAAAACATTCCAATCATAATATATCAATTATAGACGGCATAGTACCCCATTCTACTATGTCTCCATGCTAGTTCTACAATCAAAACTACATGATGTCGTATTGGAAATTGGGTTTCCATCAAGAGTCAAGGCTAGGAACGATCTCCTTACCGATTCGAGACACTCTAGCAATGTCTTAGGATTCGGACGCTGGCGAACCCTTGGATCCTGCAGGGTCGTCCCCCAATAGTGCAATGGGTTAGATTAGTTATGCTTGAACACACGCTTCCCGGTCCTATTGGACCTATAAATTGGCCACTGGAGACCTAATAAACGAGGCCTCGAAAATTCCATCATCCACATAGTAAATTGTCAGGGTTGGTAAGTCGCTGACACCACTTCTAGCTAGAAAGAAACGTGTGCACTCCCTGTGTTCCCTCGCTCCGTTTTAGACTCTACCGGGGTGTGAGGCTCGCGAAGTAACGCTACACAAAGCTATGCTAATTAAAGCTATGCTTTGATCATCATCCACAAGGATCTGCTTTTCAACAAAAGCCTTGATCTATGCATCTTAGCATGCCACATTGTCAATCCCTACCATTGATTTCTGCCAATATATAACCTCTGAGTTCATACGTCTCAGAGAAAAGTATTAAGCAAGAGAATAAATTCTCCGCTACCAAACAGATATATATTAGCAGAAATCAACGAATATAGTGTAATGGATTACAACGTCAGACATGCCATCCATTTACAAGTCCGTTCTGGGTCTAAACGAAACCGGAGGAACTTAATTCCTCGCATATCCGAACAATCAACAAATACGTCCGGACAACTACCACTGTAGCCCCTTCAAGGTAGCTACTCCAATCACGGGCATCAGTAGTCCTCATCCATTCGATATGAAGATCGTCGTTCTTCAACTACCCTCTTCATCTTCGACTTTTAATCATCGTAGTAATTATTCAGAATGGGTTAAACCCGGTCTTTCCGAATAACTCGCGTAATTTA
This sequence comes from Allium sativum, assembly GCA_030737875.1. NCBI lineage: Eukaryota > Viridiplantae > Streptophyta > Magnoliopsida > Asparagales > Amaryllidaceae > Allium > Allium sativum. Next base: position 194,918,005 of record CM060920.1, read on the forward strand.
AAATCAAGTGCTATGCAAACTCATCCAACGCCTCATTCCAATTTAGAATATTCTTTTAGTAAAATATTAACAATTTTAAGGAAAGGTTCCCGTTAATTTTATCAAAGATAAATCCTTTAAAGTTATTCTTTTTAATCTGTAAAAACATTACTTAAAGATTATTTAAGTTTAAGAGGTTAATCTTAACTTTAATTGGGTTAAAGAACTAATGTCTTTTAAAAACATTGTTCACGATAAACCCAAATCTTTTTCCATCAAAATAGAATCTACACGGAAATCATAACGGTACATAATTGATATAAAATCCCGTATCAGACTAATAATATAAATGGAATAATGGCAAAGCCTTTTAAATCCCATATATAGTATCGACCTTCATTTATAGGAGCTCAATTCGATTATTACCGAATCGAATTCCATTCAATTCCAATTTAATGTATTAAATTGAAAAACTTTATTTTGGAAAAATTTCCATTTAAATCTTAATTAAAGATTTATAAATTCCAAATTATATTTCCACTGTTAAGTAGGTTAAAAAACAAATGTTGTTTAAAACACTGTTCACGATAAACCCAATTCACATTTCATTCTATTCCAATTACTGAATATAATTGGGAAACTCTATTAATCTTAATTAAAAGATTTATGCTCTAATATAGGGTTTAAGAACAGTGTTATTTAAGACACCACCACGACAACCCAAAATCTAATTCTCTCATTTAGTTCCAACTAAATATTACCTAATTGAAAGACTTCATTAAATCTTAATTTAAAAGATTTATTCTTGTTAATAACTAGTTCATTTCGATAAAAATATATCATTATCCTACGTGCATCCAAAACGGACATAGAAATCATTAACCTAATCTTTGTTGAATAATATTTTAAAATATTCGTTATTTAAAACATTCCTTGTATAAAAAATATTCTTTATATAAAATATTCTTTATTTTAAAATATTCTTTATTAAAATATTCTTTATATTACAATGTTCTTTATTTTAAAAGGTATTCTGAATCGAAATGTGACTCAATCAGATCGGTTATATGGATTTCATACATCGTATGTATATGACAACAAATGATAAAAAAAATCATCAAAACATCATTTCAACATCCAGAGTGAAATTCATAACTGGGTGAGCATTAAAATGAATAATAGCGCTCATCTCATCCTGTCAATCTATCGATCGACATACAACTAAATATTGGGACTAGTGTATGTCAATTATCATCCAGTACCCGTGTATGGTTTTCAGCCAACAACAGTTCATGTAAAGAAATTATTGGTTAATGAATTTAACCAATTTTTAATTCTACTAACATGTTGATGATAGTAAACAAACATGTTATTTATTTCTAATGACGAGTAAAAATGTATTTTACTCGTATAATTTCCTTATACATTTCTAATGTCACATAAACTGTAATTCACTCATATGACTTTATTTCGGATGGCAAATAAAACACAATTTTCATTACACTTTGTTTGTATGTAATTATTCCTAACTTCAACACATAAAAGAAATAGTCTCATTGGTATATGTTTTCAATGTATAACCTAACACATAAAAATATATACTTTAAATGGCATAAAAATTCTAATGTATGCATTAACATATAAAGATTCCACTTTAACTTACCTATACATTCTAGTGTATTTTTTGACCAATAACATGATTCTTATGTTTGAATAAAAATTATAAAGTAAGTTTACAAATAAAAATGTTTATTATACTTGCATATAAATTCTATTGTATGTTTGCAAATAAAAATGATTATTATATTTGCATATAAATTCTACTGTATGTTTGCAAATAGAAATGATTATTATATTTGCATATAAATTCTATTATATGTTGGCAAATAAATATGATTATTATATTTGCATATAAATTCTATTGTATGTTTGCAAATAAAAATGATTATTATATTTGCATTTAAATTCTATTGTATGTTTGCAAATAAAAATGATTATTATATTTGCATTTAAATTCTATTGTATGTTTGCAAATAGAAATGATTATTATATTTTCATATAAATTATGTTGTATGTTTGCAAATAGAAATGATTATTATATTTGCATATAAATTCTGTTGTATGTTTGCAAATAGAAATGATTATTATATTTGCATATAAATTCTATTTCCATAGAATATATAATAAGTGATACATCCATTTTGTTGACAATTTTATTTTACCAAAACGAATGTTCCGTCGTAACACAAACTTATTGGACAAATTACTATTTGTGTTTAACTCTTTTATTTAACCAAAAATGTGATTTTTGTTTTATTTCAAATCTATTTAACAAAAATGTAATTTTTGTTTCAACTGTTATATTTAACCAAATGTAATTTTTTTTTCAACTTTTATGCTTTGACAAAAAAATGAATATATTGGTTCAACTAATCTAGTTGGTCAAACAATAAAGATGATGACTTTGTTTAGTCGACTACTCTATTTCAACAAAACAAGTAAAAGTGATGTGTTTGTTTTATTGAAGATTCTAATTTATCAAAACAAATAAAATTGATATACTTGTTTTGTCAAATCTAATGCGACAAAAATGATAATGTTTGTTTGACTATTATAATTTAACCAAAGCGACAAAATGGTTTTAACCTTGGTATTTTTGGTCTAATGCAACATATTATAATAAATTGTTATATTCTTTTCTAGTGTAATATTAAAAATAATGTTGTTTTCTATTCTACAAAAATACCCTAACCAAAAATGTTACTTTTGTTTTCACAAAAATATTCTAACTACAAATGTTATTTCACTAACATGTTTTAACACAAGTGTTATTTCATTTTAAATTAACATGTTTTGGCAAAAGTATTATTTTGTTTTAATAACCATATTTTGGAAAAAAATGTGATTTTATTTCAACAATCATGTTTTGACAAAAATAACTATTTTTATTTCAAATAGAATAACAACAAAAATGATACTTTTAACTCCTCTATTTTTATTTCATGTAAAATGTAAAAATTGCAACTTTAAAATCTATTCTTTTCATTACTACTAACATAATGATAAAAATGTTACTTTTGTATCAATTCTTTTTATTGTAAACAATCTTGACAACAAAAATGTTATTTTTAAAGCTATCCTTATTATTTTAACTAAATTGACAAATAAAATGTTACTTTAAATCCACTCTTATTATTGCATATAAAATGAAAATAAAAATGTTACTTTTTAATCTACACTTTCAATTGTATATAAAATGACAAAAAATGTTACTTTTAAATCTCAACTCTATTTCATTATAACTAATTGAAGATGAAATGAAATCTTTTATTCCAATTCTAATCTTTGTAACTAATTGGAAATAAAATATGGTTTTTTTATAACTATTCTTTTTATTGAAACAATTTATCAAATAAAATGTAACCTTAAATGTAACATACCGTCTTTCGTCCACTTCAAACTGGTAATTAAACCAACTCAAACCGTCCGAAATGACAGAATGTTATTAGCTTCTGAGGTAAATAGAATAAATCACAGAATCACAAACACAGAAAAAACAGAATATCTCGCAGCGGAATAAATAAATTATACAATAGTAGTTCATGAAGCTACTAAATAAAATCAAAGTTTATACATAATATCAGAGTTACAAAATTAAATACAGCGGAAGTCTAAATACAAGAATTTCTAATACAAAGGAGAAATAGCCAGAATCAACAAGTAGAGGTGGTATCTTCAATAGTCTCCAACTTCAAAAGGTGAAATATCGACACTGCAATACTCGATCTGACCCGAGCAATAATGCAAAATAAAACAACTCGGATCAGGACTAACATTCTCATGGAAGTAAATCAACTTAAATGAAATATTCAATTAAATGCATCAGTAACTTAAAGGATGTTTGGGATCACCATCCTCTAAGGATCCGTTAAACTAATATCATATAATATAATACGCTATTATAATAGTGTCTATGTTTAAATATACTATTGAAAATAGTGTAAGCGGGATTACCATTATTACCCTTACACCGTTTATACCGTTATCGTACAGTTTGCATATAACACACCAGTACGTCGGCGGATAGGGATGCGCCGTGATACGACAACGCTAAATCAAAATCGTAAGGGGCTCGATCAGGATAATATGACAAGGCACACGAGGAATACCCACGGTAGGATTCTACCGATGCACGCCCGGACCGGTGGTAACGCATAGCCGCAACTACCGCCCACCTCGAACAACACTCCCATAATCAAGGGTGGCCACCAATCAAATCACAAAGTAATAGATATAGTTCGAAGAAGTGTGTCCGATGGAGGTGCGACCTCACTTAATCACGGTATAGAACCTGTTTTAGTCATTTTAATTATGACCCGAAGGTCAAGGCTATCCATCAACGTTCTCTTTCTTCAATCCAGTAATCGCCACCAAACCATCCTACTTCATTCTGGAACTCCACCGCGTACACAGTTGTTAAAGTGGTTTTCGGTATTGGCAGAGAGTATGACAATATCCGATCCCGGTCTCTTTAACAACCAAACGTTTACATTTTTCACACCGTGGCCATTTTAATAAAATCATATGTTGAAATAAATTGATTTAAGAAATTTCTTTAATTCAAACCAAACAGTTTATGAATCAATTCCATATATAAAATTATTTCAATTCATACTCAGTCAATTTATAATCGAATTCATATATTCATATCAATTATAAATTCAAATTCCAATTAATTACGTAGTTCACATTCATTTCCTATACAGTTCAATATTTAAGTCAATTCAAAATTCGCATTTAGTTGATTAAAAATCAAATTCATTGAATCAAGTATCGTTACATAAATTTATTTCTTTAAACCTCGAATTTAAATCGCAAAATCAAAACTTATCCACCTTTTGAGTTTATTATTAAAGTTTATAAAATATATATAAAATAAGCCTTGAATATATTATTTATAAGTTATAAATTTATATAGAAAATAGCTTTATAACATATATAGGTTTAAATTAATTTAGAAATAGGTTTAAAAAGAATAATTTATTATAATATATTAATTTAAAGTTAAATATATATATATATATGATTAAATTATATAGTTTAAAATAAATAAATTATAAGTAAAATCTTAAATAAGCATTTAAATACATTTTTACTCATAAAATCATTTTAAAACATGTAATTTAGAATTTAAAAATTTAAGTATAAACCTTTAAAATATAAATATAAAATACAAGATCTTAAATTAATATTATTACAATCAAACTTTCCAAATCATTTTAATTCGAAAACATGACCAACGGTGTCCGTATATAGTTTTCTACCCTATGGTCAAGTGATACGGATATTTATCATTTCAACCCGCAATATATAAAATTTTTACGGGTTTATCATTTCAACCCGCAATCCCAAATTCAGTAAAATCGTTCAGGTCTATCATTTCAACCCATAACGATTTTTCCCTAATCTAATGTTTGTTCGGGTATGTATCATTTCAACCCTTAGTGATTTTTCCTAAACTAGAGGTATCTACAACATAACAAATCATCACATATCATCAATCACATCATAGTCATATATATTCAGTGTACATACATGTCATATGAATATCATGTCACATATAAAAGTGTATATTTAAACAAACAATTTCTACTGACAATCCTATACATTTCATAACAGTTCATTTAGTTGATCTAACATCTATGAAGTAATGTGAGTCAGGTGTGAGATAAACTCACCTTTCATGGAATAGATTGGAAACAACAGACGAATTTGACACCGAATTGAAACAGCAACTTCAAGGCATGTTCCAAAATAGATTCGATTACAGCAACCACTCAATATACTTTTATTTTATTTTGTATGAGGCGATAATGGAATTTCTATATTGATTGGTACAGCAATTTGGTGTTGGACGGTATGGTATTTGGGTTTTGGAAAGGTTCTCAAACTCAACACCAAACTTGACTCAAAATAAACCCAATAAATTCTTTACACAAAATATATATATTTTTATATATACAAATGAACAATTTTTCTTTTACGTACATACATACATACATATATATATATATATATTTAAAATTCGGTGCACAAAAATATATTTTATACATTATACATTTAAATAAAACACAACGCTAATGCATACTAAATCATATACACTTATATATAATATATAATTTGAAACACACACATAAACTCACACACACACATACACATACCATACACACAACACAAATTATAACAGTATATATATTATAAATTATACATAAACATACAACAAATCCTTTTTCAAAACAGTATATATATATATATATATATTTAATATAAACGTAAACACAGTAAAATTTATATAAACCTATATATTTAAAATTCGACACATTACAAATCACTTATATAAATATATATATTAAATTATATAGCTCCAAACCATATATATGTTTAAATAACATACAACGCAAAAACACCCAAATAAAACCATAAAACTATATATATATATATAAATATTTAAAAAATTATGTATATATGTACATATATTTTAAAACAAATAAATTTTCAAAGAAACTCTACGGTACGCAATACACCCATAAACGCACTCAACACAACACACACATATAAAATTATATACTCCCTCTTTTCCTGCATATAAGATGTTTTAAGAAGTTTGTTGTGTTGCAAAATATAAGACGTTTAAGGTTTTAATACCCTCTTTATGCATGATTCATATTAGATGATGAGACTTTTTATGTATTTAATTTGGAAATAAAAGCAACATGAATGCATGCATTAGTTTTAGAACATAATTACAAAGTGTGAACGCATGCATTGGAAATGAACACATTAATGCTTACTAAATTAATGGTTCAAAAGTAAAAAGGAAATCAAACGTGCATGGCATTAGGAATGGAAAAGGAAACCAACGCATGGATTAGAAATAGAAAACATAAAGTAACGCATGCTTTTGGGAATGCATGGCTTTTGGAACCAAAATGAATGAATATAGGGAAATAAATGGAAGGAAAACGAATGTTTATTTTTTTTTGAAATTAACAACCATGTAAGGAAAGGAATAATATCAAGGAATAGATGTTTAACTTTAAAAATGTAAATGGTGTTGGCAAATAAAGGAATGATATAAATATTTTTTTTTTTACAAATAAAATAAATAATAGACGAAATAAAAAAAATCCAAACAAATATAAATAAAACAAAATTTAAATTAAATCATTAAATAAAATATACTCTAAAAATTGAGGTTGTTACAATCTCCCCTACTCAAACCTTTTCGTCCCCGAAAAGGAACGAGGTAGAGAAATAGTAATTAAATAATTAATATATTTAAACCAAAGGTTCATATTTATATTCACACCTATATATATATACACACACACACATATATATATATCACAAATTAAAATCTTTATAATCTATTTAAATTTATAAATTTCGATATATGCATAACTTTATAAACTATATCGTTATAGATTTCAACTAAGATAATATCATTTTCTTACAAAATCTACATCTTTACCTCTTATTCAAAATGTATAGTTTATAAAATATAAAGTCTTAAAGTATAAACATCAAATCCTTTCAAAATATTGGTATTACCAAAACATAATATTATTTACGAATATATATATATATATATATCAAAATTTCACATCAATATTAAATAAGAATACTCTTCTTCAACTTCTGACCTTGTTATATAAAAGGATAAGTTATAGAATTCGAGGTAAAAGCTAAACGAACGAAAGAACCTAATCGAAGAGGATCTACGAAGGAAGATAGATTCAATGGAAAGGAAATTTCACAAAAAGAATTTAAATATATAAAAAAACAAATTATATGCAAAAATATTTGTTTAAAACATTTAAAACTATTTTAACCATTTATACTTTAAAAATACGCTCTCTCGCAAGGAAGATTCAGCGACTGATTCCACTCATTCTTGGGTATCACTACCCTATCTCTAATGAGCTTTTACCTCATAGGCTAAAGCTTTGATAAACCAAAGCTCTGATACCAAATGTAACATACCGTCTTTCGTCCACTTCAAACTGGTAATTAAACCAACTCAAACCGTCCGAAATGACAGAATGTTATTAGCTTCTGAGGTAAATAGAATAAATCACAGAATCACAGACACAGAAAAACAGAATATCTCGCAGCGGAATAAATAAATTATACAATAGTAGTTCATGAAGCTACTAAATAAAATCAAAGTTTATACATAATATCAGAGTTACAAAATTAAATACAGCGGAAGTCTAAATACAAGAATTTCTAATACAAAGGAGAAATAGCCAGAATCAACAAGTAGAGGTGGTATCTTCAATAGTCTCCAGCTTCAAAAGGTGAAATATCGACACTGCAATACTTGATCTGACCCGAGCAATAATGCAAAATAAAACAATTCGGATCAGGACTAACATTCTCATGGAAGTAAATCAACTTAAATGAAATATTCAATGAAATGCATCAGTAACTTAAAGGATGTTTGGGATCACCATCCTCTAAGGATCCGTTAAACTAATATCATATAATATAATACGCTATTATAATAGTGTCTATGTTTAAATATACTATTGAAAATAGTGTAAGCGGGATTACCATTATTACCCTTACACCGTTTATACCGTTATCGTACAGTTTGCATATAACACACCAGTACGTCGGCGGATAGGGATGCGCCGTGATACGACAACGCTAAATCAAAATCGTAAGGGGCTCGATCAGGATAATATGACAAGGCACACGAGGAATACCCACGGTAGGATTCTACCGATGCACGCCCGGACCGGTGGTAACGCATAGCCGCAACTACCGCCCACCTCGAACAACACTCCCATAATCAAGGGTGGCCACCAATCAAATCACAAAGTAATAGATATAGTTCGAAGAAGTGTGTCCGATGGAGGTGCGACCTCACTTAATCACGGTATAGCACCTGTTTTAGTCATTTTAATTATGACCCGAAGGTCAAGGCTATCCATCAACGTTCTCTTTCTTCAATCCAGTAATCGCCACCAAACCATCCTACTTCATTCTGGAACTCCACCGCGTACACAGTTGTTAAAGTGGTTTTCGGTATTGGCAGAGAGTATGACAATATCCGATCCCGGTCTCTTTAACAACCAAACGTTTACATTTTTCACACCGTGGCCATTTTAATAAAATCATATGTTGAAATAAATTGATTTAAGAAATTTCTTTAATTCAAACCAAACAGTTTATGAATCAATTCCATATATAAAATTATTTCAATTCATACTCAGTCAATTTATAATCGAATTCATATATTCATATCAATTATAAATTCAAATTCCAATTAATTACGTAGTTCACATTCATTTCCTGTACAGTTCAATATTTAAGTCAATTCAAAATTCGCATTTAGTTGATTAAAAATCAAATTCATTGAATCAAGTATCGTTACATAAATTTATTTCTTTAAACCTCGAATTTAAATCGCAAAATCAAAACTTATCCACCTTTTGAGTTTATTATTAAAGTTTATAAAATATATATAAAATAAGCCTTCAATATATTATTTATAAGTTATAAATTTATATAGAAAATAGCTTTATAACATATATAGGTTTAAATTAATTTAGAAATAGGTTTAAAAAGAATAATTTATTATAATATATTAATTTAAAGTTAAATATATATATATGATTAAATTATATAGTTTAAAATAAATAAATTATAAGTAAAATCTTAAATAAGCATTTAAATACATTTTTACTCATAAAATCATTTTAAAACATGTAATTTAGAATTTAAAAATTTAAGTATAAACCTTTAAAATATAAATATAAAATACAAGATCTTAAATTAATATTATTACAATCAAACTTTCCAAATCATTTTAATTCGAAAACATGACCAACGGTGTCCGTATATAGTTTTCTACCCTATGGTCAAGTGATACGGATATTTATCATTTCAACCCGCAATATATAAAATTTTTACGGGTTTATCATTTCAACCCGCAATCCCAAATTCAGTAAAATCGTTCAGGTCTATCATTTCAACCCATAACGATTTTTCCCTAATCTAATGTTTGTTCGGGTATGTATCATTTCAACCCTTAGTGATTTTTCCTAAACTAGAGGTATCTACAACATAACAAATCATCACATATCATCAATCACATCATAGTCATATATATTCAGTGTACATACATGTCATATGAATATCATGTCACATATAAAAGTGTATATTTAAACAAACAATTTCTACTGACAATCCTATACATTTCATAACAGTTCATTTAGTTGATCTAACATCTATGAAGTAATGTGAGTCAGGTGTGAGATAAACTCACCTTTCATGGAATAGATTGGAAACAACAAACGAATTTGACACCGAATTGAAACAGCAACTTCAAGGCATGTTCCAAAATAGATTCGATTACAGCAACCACTCAATATACTTTTATTTTATTTTGTATGAGGCGATAATGGAATTTCTATATTGATTGGTACAGCAATTTGGTGTTGGACGGTATGGTATTTGGGTTTTGGAAAGGTTCTCAAACTCAACACCAAACTTGACTCAAAATAAACCCAATAAATTCTTTACACAAAATATATATTTTTATATATACAAATGAACAATTTTTCTTTTACATACATACATACATATATATATATATTTAAAATTCGGTGCACAAAAATATATTTTATACATTATACATTTAAATAAAACACAACGCTAATGCATACTAAATCATATACACTTATATATAATATATAATTTGAAACACACACATAAACTCACACACACACACATACCATACACACAACACAAATTATAACAGTATATATATTATAAATTATACATAAACATACAACAAATCCTTTTTCAAAACAGTATATATATATATATTTAATATAAACGTAAACACAGTAAAATTTATATAAACCTATATATTTAAAATTCGACACATTACAAATCACTTATATAAATATATATATTAAATTATATAGCTCCAAACCATATATATGTTTAAATAACATACAACGCAAAAACACCCAAATAAAACCATAAAACTATATATATATATATATATATTTAAAAAATTATGTATATATGTACATATATTTTAAAACAAATAAATTTTCAAAGAAACTCAACGGTACGCAATACACCCATAAACGCACTCAACACAACACACACATATAAAATTATATACTCCCTCTTTTCCTGCATATAAGATGTTTTAAGAAGTTTGTTGTGTTGCAAAATATAAGACGTTTAAGGTTTTAATACCCTCTTTATGCATGATTCATAATAGATGATGAGACTTTTTATGTATTTAATTTGGAAATAAAAGCAACATGAATGCATGCATTAGTTTTAGAACATAATTACAAAGTGTGAACGCATGCATTGGAAATGAACACATTAATGCTTACTAAATTAATGGTTCAAAAGTAAAAAGGAAATCAAACGTGCATGGCATTAGGAATGGAAAAGGAAACCAACGCATGGATTAGAAATAGAAAACATAAAGTAACGCATGCTTTTGGGAATGCATGGCTTTTGGAACCAAAATGAATGAATATAGGGAAATAAATGGAAGGAAAACGAATGTTTAATTTTTTTTGAAATTAACAACCATGTAAGGAAAGGAATAATATCAAGGAACAGATGTTTAACTTTAAAAATGTAAACGGTGTTGGCAAATAAAGGAATGATATAAATAAATAAAAAATTACAAATAAAATAAATAATAGACGAAATAAAAAAATCCAAACAAATAAAATAAATAAAACAAAATTTAAATTAAATCATTAAATAAAATATACTCTAAAAATTGAGGTTGTTACATTAAATGTTTAATCCTTTTATTGAAACAAATTATCAATAAAAATGTAATCTTGAATGTTTAATTTTTTTATTGTAAACAATATTTCATAAGAATATAATCTTTTAACCCTGTTCTTTTAAATGTAAATAACCATTTCTAATAAAACATTAGTTTACAAAAATGACAATTTTTATCTAACCTAACATTTTATAACAAACATGATATTTTTGTTCTAATGCAACATTTTATGACAAAATGTTATTTTATTCCTAATGTAACATTTTATAACAAAATGTTATTTTATTTCTAATGCCACATTCTTAACTAAAATGACAATTTTATTCTAATGCAACTTTTTAAACTAAAATGTCAATTTTAATTTAATAATACATTTTTGACTAAAATGTCAATTTTATTCTAATGCAACATTTTTAATTAAAATGTTAATTTTATTCCAATGCAACATTTCTATAATAAAATGATATTGTTATCTAACATTAGATTTTAAAATAAAAATGATATCTTTAATCCTTACATATCATCTCATAATAAAATGATGTTTTAATCCTTATATAACATTTCATAATTAAAATGATGTTTTTTTTCGTTTTTTTTCTAAAAACAACTTTATGTGCATGGGTCTAAACAAAAGATGAAAACTTTATTATAAATTCAAATCTATGTTCATAGATTAAAATAAAAGATGGAACTTTTATTACAAGATCAAATAAATCAAATAAAAGAAGGAACTTTATATTATAAATTAAATCATTATTCCTAGATCTAGATTAACAATAAGATTTTTATTTCAAATCAGATCTAACGATAAACTATGAATTCAATTAAAAGAAAGAATTTTTATATAATATATCGGGATCTACAACATGAACATCACAAACAACAAACAGAACATTTCAATCTCAACATCACAGATTTGATTTCATTCATACATCAAATAGCAAGAAAATAATTAAATTTAAATTAATTGTTGAAAATAGAAATCTCACCGAGCTTTTATTTCAGAATAATTCAGATCTAGAATTTATCCAAAATCTAATATGCTCCATTACAGTTCTGGTTTGTTTCATTGTGTAGTGCTCTCCAAGACGGTTCCAACACATCTGAATTTGTGAATTTCTGACTTCGTATGAAGAAGTTATGTTGATTTAAAGATTCAACATTTTAATTGATTTTCAAATAAAATAATTAACAAATTATTAATCCAAATTCCTTTCTGTGACGACCCCATTTCCCGTACAGACGGAGACAAGGGTAATCTTTGGAATATAACACAGAAACAGATAACAGCAGAACAGAATTAAATAAATACATGAGACGACCCCAAACCCCGTACTGACAGTGGCAAGGGTAATCCATGGAATATGACACAGAAACAGATAACAGCAGAACAGAATTAAATAAATACACCAGATAATGAACAATAGAATATACTGGATAAACGTAATCATCAGAGTTACACAGTATACAAGATCATACTTAGTACAAATACAGTTCAGCTATACATAAATGTCTACAGCGGAAAACAAACAAAATATGTACAATAGGAGCTGAACAACATAAAAAGAGATAAATAATAGAATCCATCTTCAGCTCCAGCTATCCAGAAAAGGCCAGCTAAACCAGAATACAAGGCTGCCCGTGTAGAAAAAGGGGCACCCGAGTTTGAAAGTGAAACAAACTACGAGTCAGTCATGGGACTGGTATGAGAAATCTACTCAACACATTTACAATATGGCTAATCACAGGACCACGCCACTTTAGTGGAACGGGTTTACTCCATTGGATTGCCAGTGCTTTAAAACAAATCTTTCTTTTAAACATCGCATTGCTTTTTATAAAAATGAAGCCATTATAAGACTCAGTTCCCATCACACAATGCAACGCAAACCGTAGGATAGAGTTTTACCTTATAATAGCCAAAATATGCTTGATACGAATAAAACAAAAGCATTTGATATTATTACCAGTGTTTACATGTTTCGAAAACAATTTCGAATCATAACTATCAATCATAGACGGCATGGGTACCATATATCATGTCGCCATATATATATACAATCAAAACCGCACGATGTCGTATTTGGAAATTGGATTTCCGTCATGAACCAAGGCAAAAGATAGTCCTTACCGAATTCGAGAATGCCTAGCCCGAGTCTCAGGCAAGCGCGCAGGCAAGCCTTGGATTGTCAGTGCCGGTCCACCGAGGTGGATTATTATGCCTGAACACTATGTTTTCCCGCCCTTTGGGGCGTAAACGAGCCAACGAATGACTCCATCGGACCCGGATCGTCTGATCAAACCGAGGTGCCTCGCAACAGCAACAACCACATAAGTCAAACTCGTCAGGGCATGTAAAACCACTGACGCCACTTCTACCTAGGAAGAAACGCAGGCCCTCCCTGATGTCCTCTGCCGTTTCTGGTTCATACCGGGGTGTGAGGCTCGCGAATTTACGTTATACACAAAGCTACGCCACACAGGCAGTGCTTTGATCATCACCACATGACTTTTCTTTTCAACAGAAGCCCTGATCACTGCATCTTAGCATGCCACACAGGCCATTCACACCGTGCAACTGATAGCTATCAATCACACAGAATAAATTCCAATGTCAGACACACTGTCCATTTGCAAGTCCGTTCTGGGTCTGAACGAAACCGGAGGAACTATATACCTCGCAAACCCATCGATCACCACGTACGTTTGGACGATCACCACTCATTATCCATATTTCGGGATGCCTCCCAATCAGGACCTCGGTTACCATCCAAACGAGGTGAAGATCTCCGGTCTTCGACCACCGTCTTCATCTTCGATTTCTTATCGTCAATTCAGTTATTCAGAATGGGATAAACCCGGTCTTTTTTAGCAACTCACGTATATAATAAACAAGTGAAACACTAACATACACACGCATCATTTCAATTCATTAGTCACTAACCGTCAATCAGTAAGAGAACGATTTCCCAAATATTAACCCAGAAGGCAGAAACCAACATCAGATCAACACCCAGGAAACCATTCGACTTAGCCAACCTTCAGTTAATTTCTAAATTTCACATCCATATCGTTTATAATATTTTATAATGATTTATCGCTATTTTTATTTATTTTAAAATAGCCAATTTATTCAAAACGACGCTTCGGGCCATAACGCGACTGTGGCGCTGTTTTTCTCCAGATTTGATTTACACATATCTGAAAATCTAACTGTTGGATCTTCAAAAAATTTACATCATTAGAAAGATCTTTTCAAAACGAATCCAACGGTTCCAGTTTCGGGAAAATCCGACGGTCGGATCTCCCGGTATAATCGTTTGAAGTTTTGATTTCAAAATACGAACTACAGCGTCATTATTCGATTAAATATAATTATATATATATATAATCGATTCTGGCGCTGTTTTTCTTCAGATTTGAATTAAACATTCCAGACAATCCAACCGTTGGATTTTTACAAAGTTGGTGTCGTTGGAAAGATATTTCCAAAGCGAACCCAACGGTTGCGATTTCAGGAAAATCCGATGGTCGGATCTCCTGGTATAATCGTTTGCTGTTTCGATTTCAAAATGCGAACTACAGCGTCATTATTCGATTAAATATATTTTAATTCTATTTATATATATATATATATATATCGATTCTTCGATTTCAAAGCTATATTCTTTTCATACATGTAACAACCCGTATTTTCAATAACCTGTAATAACATAAATCGAGGCAGAATTTAATTCTAAAATGGGAATCAAGGGAAACGGGCTATGCCATTGCGTTCGTCTCGGAAAAATACGCGAAATAGAGTCCGAGTTTTCGAAAATCGGAGTCCGTATGACCAAGATATGGCCTCGCGAAGTTTCACGAAAAATTCCCAAATTAAAGTATACTTAATTAAGTGAAATGGGTTGTGTAGATATATATATATATATATATATTGATATATATATATATATAATTGAAAATTTAATAAATAAATATGCAAAAATGCTCAAAACAGCGAATTGGGAGAGGGGAATAACCGAACCGGCCGATTTTTGAAGTCGACCCGAGCCCGCTGGGTCGACTAGGGGTTAATCCAGGGTGTTTGGCTGTCAACCCGTGGGCCGATTCGCTCAAGTGCAGATTTTGCATTTGAATGGTTCTCATGGTCCATCTTTAATCTAAAGGCCCTAGATGGTTCCTACACTTGACTTCTTCCCCAAGACATGCTTTGATGGCTTGGATTGAATCTAGGGTTAATCCTATGGCCTAAAACACTTGCCTAATCTATAAATAAGACCCTAACCTACCCTAATTCATTCATAATTAAACCTAGTAACTAAACTATGGCAAAATGCTAGCTCTCATGGCCTCCACTAATTTTATGAAGAGGGTTGCATACTAATCACTCTCTAATCAACTTCTAATCCCTTCTTAGCATCTTAATCTTCTTCATTTGGTGTTCAAAGTTGCTAGTTGTGAGTTTCTATCACTTTGATGATCTTTTGGTAAACTAATTAGATGAGATGTGATGAGATTTATGGTTTTATATGTGGGTTAATGAGCTTTGAATCATATGATATGATGTTAGCATTAATCTTATGTTTATGCATGTTGAGTATGTAAGCTTATGCAAGTTTAATATGATGTATGTTATGTTTGCATGATGCTAAATATGCAAGTTGTGGGCTATGTAATCATATGCATGTTATGCAAGTTCATGGTAATATGCTATGCAAGTTACATGTATGTAAATATGCAAGTTACATGTTTGTTAATATGCAAGTTACATGTATGTAAATATGCAAGTTACATGTTTGTTAATATGCAAGTTACATGTTTGTTAATATGCAAGTTACATGTATGTAAATATGCAAGTTACATGTTTCTTTATATGCAAGTTACATGTTTGTTAATATGCAAGTTACATGTATGTAAATATGCAAGTTACATGTTTATTAATATGCAAGTTCATGATGACACATTATGCAAGTCTATAAGCTAATATGCAAGTTTGTTATGCAAAATGAATATGTAAGTTATGTGACATATTATATGCAAGTTATGTGACATGTTATGCAAGTTCATATGCAAGTTATGTGTTTGTTAATATGCAAGATGGCACCTTTGAAACATGTTCATTCATATGCAAGTTGACACCTTTTATATGTGTTATATCATGAACGAAATTACGTGGGAACGATGGGGTAATTAAATGCATAAGTTAATAAGATTGTGTGAAATTAATATAATTATGCATAACACAAAAGTAATAAACATAGTATGGGAATTTGCCTATTCGGTTAGGTGTACCCATACTATGTGTTGGGAATTTACCTATTGAGTTAGGTCTACCCCATGGGAATTTACCTATTAAGTTAGGTCTACCCATGTTAAGAAAACTTGATTAATTAGGGATAATTAATATAAAATTATGAGGGTGATTAATTAGGTGTAATTAATTGACTAAGACACGAGGTTGGACTCAGTTGTAGCGTAAAACTGCCCGGACCCAACCGGCTTAACCAGTTGCTACAAATGTTAGCCCAATGTGAGAGGTCTTAGGCACAAACTAAATACGTAATTAATGTAAAGACACGAGGTTAGACTCTGTTATGACATAAGGCTGCCCGGACCCAACCGGCTTAACCAGCAGTCATAAAAGACAGTCTAATGTGAGAGGTCTTTACAAAGGTTACGTTCTTAATTAATTAATTAAGAAACACTTAACCACATTAGCATGTAGAGGGACATGAGGGGTTAAGTGGGTGCCTTGGGTGGCATGAGAAAATCTAGTGGTTGCCTTGGGTGGCAATAGAAAATACGATTAGAATACTTAACCGAAATGAAACATGTAATTAAAACATGATTAAAGGGTTAAGTGGGATATACTAGAGAAAGGGACAAGCTTAGGTGGGTAGCTTGTGGAGGCCCATTTCAACCAGTAACCCATACGTATCTTTGTGGGCTCGACCCATGTCGAGGACGGGACACGCATACTGGGCTTGACTGTAAGAGGCAAACGGGTTAGCGGTGGCAACGCAAGTCCAACGGGCTTCATATGCGTGAGTGGGCCCGGGCTGGTAGGTAAGCCGTTGTTGCATCGAGTAGATATAAGCCGTGCACCGTTAGTTTTATCCGGTTGCCACATTGGGGAATGATACATCCCACGGTGGGGCCAGCACGGGTATCTACGTTAGGGAGCCGATCGAATGGGGAAGTAGTGTGTACACCTAGTGGATTGTAGGGCCCCGTGGCGCCTACTTGGTCACCTAGGGGTACGCAAGTACTAATTAGTAAATTTTATAAGTCCTTGGGTGGGATCAACCTTTAAGTTAGGAACGACTGGTGTGGTGCAGTTTAGTAATTTACCTTAGGGAGGGTAGATGCGTCTTTATCCTTTATCTTCGTTTAGTTGACTGCTTAGGGTAGCCATTCATCCCTATATGTTACCGTATATCAGTTTATGTCTTCTCTGGTTACTTTAACGATTGTATTGTTAAAGTTATAGGACTCGCTCAGACTTATGTCTGACCCCGTTGTTTTTATCTTTTTCCCAACCCTCAGGTCCTACGGTGGATCCTAGCAGTAGTGGAGCTTGATCGGATTGCTGTTCCAGTCTTTAGGAGCTTGGATAGATGTAAAGCTCCAGTTATCCAGTTATCTTTTCTTTTGTTTGGCTATTGTATGAGAGTGGGATTATGTACTTCTTTATTTTGATGGATATTGTACTTGACCTTTATTGTGGTTTTATGATGTAACCAGACATGTTTTACTTCCGCTGTTATGAGATGATGTTTTAAAATTTCAAGTACTATTTATATCTGTCTTGTTGTAATTTTTCTGTTCTATATTCACTAAAATACTCCACCGATGCTATGGCATTCCCTTAGTGAGTGATCATAGCGGGAGTGGGGTGTTACACGTGGTATCAGAGCTTAAGGTTACCAGAACAGATAAAATTTTTGAGAAAAACTATTTTCTAAGAGTATTTTCGAAGAAAGTATTTTTAAAAGCATGTCTTCTAAGAGAAAAAGTTTTTGAAAAAGAAAAGCATAATCCCCAATAGCCATATCTTTATCTTTCGGAATCTCCTTTTTGAATCTTTCCTCTTTCGTTTCAGCATGGCTGAAGATCTTAACATCCCGGAGGGTTTAGTTATACCACTATGGTATAGGAGGTTGCAAGAGGCTAGGGCCGCGGCTGCGGGTCCGGCCAATGCTACTACACCAGAGACAACCGCTCCTCCTCCTCAGCCTAGAGTGGATAATTTTGCTAAGGTTTGCAAGGAGTTCAAGGCTATAGGAGGAAAACCTTTTCTTGGTTCAGAGACTTTCGTAGAGGCTAGAGATTGGCTTAAGGAAGTGGAAGAGTTGCTAGATATCTTTGAAGTGGAAGAGGGAAAGAAAGTCAAGTTGGCGGCTTGGTTAATGAAGGGAGAGGCCTCATTCTGGTGGGAGGTCACTAATGGAGAACGCCCTGTTGACTCTTGGGCAGATTTTAAGCAAAGGTTTGGGGCTAAGTTTCTCTCAAGGGCGGAAGAGAATCTGTTTATGGAGAAGTTCTTGAATTTGAAGCAAGGGAATCTCACGGTGAAAGAATATGTCAACAAATTCAATCAATTAGCAAGGTTTGGCATAGAGTTGGTGAATACACCGGAGAAGAAGGCTTTGAGGTTCGTTAGAGGCTTGAACGAACCATTGCAAGGAATAGCTATGACTCACATTCCTATGGGGGCCACTTTTGAGAAGCTTGTCTACATGGCACTTATGCATGAGGATGATAAGAATTCTAAGGCACCAGAGAAAAAGGGGGATCAGAAGAAACCGCAACAACAACAACAAGGCAAGGGCGGAAAAGGCAATGGTGACAAAAAGAAGACGAAGAAGAAGTGCTTCAATTGTGGAACACCAGGACACCTCAGTAAGGATTGTCGCAAAAAGAAGAAGACCGGTTGCTTTCATTGTGGTGAAGCAGGGCATCTTGTGAAAAACTGCCCAAAGAAGGGGCAGAAGACGGGGTCTACCTCAGGAGGGCAGGTGCAAGCTCTTATAGCACCACCTCAGTCAGGGGGGCAAGTTCAGGTTCTCTCAGTTCCACCGATTCAGCAGAGAGGTAGAACTATTTCCGTTGAAAGTCTGGTTTTTCTGTTTGATCATCCAGTTCGTACTTTGTTTGACTCTGGCGCATCGCATTCTTTTATCTCATCATCGTTAGTTGAGTCACTGCACTTAGACACCAGTCTAGTTGATGATCCCTTGGTTGTCTCAAACCCAATTGGGGGCTCCATATATCTGTCTATGATATGTTTGGGTTTGAAGATTTCTATACTTAGCGTTGAGTTTAGATGTGATGCTTTTGTATTGGGCTTCACGGGCTATGGGTTGATCTTGGGCATGGACTGGTTATCCAGTAATGGTGCCGTTCTTGATTGCGAAAGGAGAGTTGTCAGGCTCATGACCCGCTTGGGTAACACTCTCGAGATCTCTTGCAATCCCATGGAATCTGTTTTGCTAAGTTATCTTGAATCGCTCGATGCTTCGGTCGAGAGTTTGCATTCTGTCAGAGTAGTCCGGGAATATCCGGATGTGTTTGAAGAAGTAAAGGGTTTGCCTCCGAAGCGGGAGATAGATTTCCGAATTTATTTGGTGGATAATGCCAAACCAGTGTCTTTGCCAGTGCGCCACATGGCTCCTCGGGAGAGAAGGGAACTTCATAAGCAAGTAGGGGAGTTGCTTGAGAAGGGGTTTATAAGGCGAAGTATATCGGAGTGGGGAGCTCCAGTAGTGTTTGCCACGAAGGCGGATGGGTCCCTCAGACTTTGTGTGGATTATAGGGAACTTAATAAGCTCACAAAGAAGAATAGACACCCATTACCGAGGATAGATGATCTCTTTGATCAGTTGGTTGGCGCCTCAGTGTTTTCGCAAATGGATTTAGCTACAGGGTTTCATCAGTTGAGAGTGGCGGAGGACAGTATAGAGAAGACTGCTTTCCGGACTCCGGATGGTTTTTATGAGTGGCTAGTGATGCCATTTGGGTTGACAAACGCCCCTGCATACTTTGTGGATCTCATGAGTAGAGTGTTCAGAGAGTATCTGAATAAGTTTGTAGTAGTTTTTGTGGATGACATCTTGGTCTTTTCCAAGAGTGAAGAAGAGCATGCCTTACATCTCAGAGAAGTGTTGGAGACTCTTCGAGCACATGGTCTTAAAGCTAAATTCTCTAAATGTCATTTTTGGAGAAGAGAAGTGCGATTCTTAGGGCATGTGGTCTCTAAGGAAGGGATAGTTGTGGATCCCGCAAAGATAGTATCTATCCAGGATTGGAAAGTTCCTAAAAATGCTACCGAAGTAAGAAGTTTCTTGGGGTTGGCAGGATATTATAGGAAGTTCATCAAAGACTTCGCGAAGATATCAGCCCCATTAACCCGCTTGACGAAAAAGAATCTGGTTTTTTCGTGGGATGTAGATTGTGATGATGCTTTCCGACGGTTAAAGAGGGCTTTGACCACCGCTCCAGTTTTAGTGCTCCCGGATGGGAGTAAGCCGTTTGTTGTTTATACCGATGCTTGTGGAACAGGATTAGGCGCAGTCTTGATGCAGGAGGGAAGGGTAATAGCCTATGGAGGGAGACAATTGAGAGTGCATGAGAAGAATTACCCTACCCATGATCTAGAGTTGGCCGCGATTGTTTTCGCACTTAAGTCTTGGCGCCATTATCTTCTTGGTGAGAGATTCGAGTTGTTCACCGACCATAAATCATTGAAGTACTTATTCTCTCAGAAGGATTTAAACTTAAGACAGCAAAGGTGGATGGAGTTCTTAGCATCCTATGATTTCGAGATAGCGTATACCCCTGGTAAGGGTAACGTGGTGGCAGACGCCTTAAGTAGAAAAAGGCTATCTTTGAGTCCATTGTTCGTGGAACGACGAAGCTTGGAGTTTCTTTCTTTGTTTGACTTCAGACCTTCTGTTGATTTTGTACCTGGTTTGTTGGCATCCTTGGAGGTTAGACCTACTCTTTTGAGACGGATTGGCGAGGCTCAGCGAGACGACCCACAGTTGGTTGTGTTGGTAGAGAAGCTTATAAGAGGGGAGTCGTCCAGCCATTTGGGTAGATACACCATAGATGATAAGGGATGGTTGCATAGAGACGGTAGACTTTGTGTACCGCAAGATGAGGGTTTGAAGAAGGCTATTTTGGATGATGCACATCGTTCAAGAATGACTATTCATCCCGGTGGAGACAAAATGTACCAAGACATGAAGAGAGTTTTCTTCTGGGCCGGTATGAAGAAAGATGTGGCCGAGTATGTGGCTAGATGCTTAGTGTGCCAACAAGTTAAAGCGGAGCAAAGGAAACCCGGTGGGTTGCTACACCCATTGGAAGTTCCGCAGTGGAAGTGGGATAGTGTCTCGATGGATTTCATCGATGGGTTACCGAGATCGAGGAAGGGCAATACGGGAATTTGGGTTGTGGTGGACAGACTTACCAAGAGTGCCCATTTTATACCCGTGAAGAGTAAGAGGACCGCTCCATGGCTTGCTTCGGTCTATGTTAGGGAGATTGTTAGATTGCATGGCGTGCCATCCAGCATTGTGAGTGATCGAGATCCTATCTTTACTAGTGAGTTTTGGAGAAGTTTGCAAGAGGCGGTAGGGACTCAGTTGTGTTTGAGCACCGCATATCATCCTCAGACGGACGGTCAGACCGAGAGGGTGAACCGTATCTTAGAAGATCTCTTGAGGCTTTGTATCTTGGATTTTGGAGGTACATGGGAAGAACATCTTCCTTTGGTGGAGTTCGCATATAATAACAGCTTTCAGTCCAGTATTGGTATGGCTCCTTTCGAAGCTCTTTATGGAAGGCCTTGTCGATCTCCTACATGTTGGTGGGAATCTACGGATAAGATCTTGCTTGGGCCGGATATGGTTAGAGAGACTTCAGAGAAGATTGATTTAATTCGAAGAAGGATGAAAGCAGCGCAAGATAGACAGAAATCTTATGCGGATCGGAGAAGGACGGAACTTGAGTTTGAGGTTGGGGATATGGTTTTTGTCAAAGTATCTCCATTGAGAAATGTGGTTCGCTTTGGGTCCGTTGGGAAGTTAGCACCGAGATTTGTTGGGCCATTTCCTGTTAAGGAAAGGATTGGACAGATGGCATATAGGGTGGAGTTGCCCGACAGACTTAGTGGTGTTCATGATGTATTCCATGTATCACATTTGAGGAAGTGCTTACATGAGACCGCAGAGGTGGTAGAGCCGAGTTTGCTTAGAGATGTAGAGGTAGAGCGTGACGCGACGATTCGACGAGCTCCTACTCGCATCCTTGGGTCAGAAACTAGGAAGTTGAGGAACAGAGAAGTTCAGCTAGTTAAAGTGCAATGGGGAGATGACGAAAGCAATGCTACTTGGGAGACGGAAGCAAAGATGCGTTCTTTGTATCCATTTCTTTTTGAGAGTATGTCTTTTAACTTCTCCTTTATTGCTTGTCTAGTACTTATCTTATCTTTAGTATATCCTCTCGCTAATACCTATGACCTTTAGATAGGGTAAAACCTATGGTTGAAACATGTGTTTGAAACATGTTATGGTTGATGGATGCATATGGATGCAATTGTTTGCTAGTGGTTGCTCGTGGATGCATATACACACACATTAGGCACTAGATCGGCTCAGTCACTTCATGTTGCATATTGCATAAATGGATGTGGTAGTTAGATTGATGGATGTATCATGGCTGTGTTATCATATGGATGATGCATTTTTGTGTATGGTTGTGCACGCATGTAGAAATTTGTATGTGTCAATAGGGTTTCGCATACATATTGGATGCATGGCACTATCATGGTTTGCATTAAGGAGGTTTACTGTATCAGTAACCGCCTGATTTTTGCATTAGGTAAGTACATATACACACACTTTTGCATATATCCATCCAGCATTTAGAATCTTGTAAGGACAATGATTGCTCGTGGATGATGCTTTGAGTAGATGGATGATTGGATGGTAGGATACGTTCTTCCTAACTTGAAGATTTCGGGGACGAAATCCTTTAAGGAGGGGAGAATGTAACAACCCGTATTTTCAATAACCTGTAATAACATAAATCGAGGCAGAATTTAATTCTAAAATGGGAATCAAGGGAAACGGGCTATGCCATTGCGTTCGTCTCGGAAAAATACGCGAAATAGAGTCCGAGTTTTCGAAAATCGGAGTCCGTATGACCAAGATATGGCCTCGCGAAGTTTCACGAAAAATTCCCAAATTAAAGTATACTTAATTAAGTGAAATGGGTTGTGTAGATATATATATATATATATATATATATATTGATATATATATATATATATAATTGAAAATTTAATAAATAAATATGCAAAAATGCTCAAAACAGCGAATTGGGAGAGGGGAATAACCGAACCGGCCGATTTTTGAAGTCGACCCGAGCCCGCTGGGTCGACTAGGGGTTAATCCAGGGTGTTTGGCTGTCAACCCGTGGGCCGATTCGCTCAAGTGCAGATTTTGCATTTGAATGGTTCTCATGGTCCATCTTTAATCTAAAGGCCCTAGATGGTTCCTACACTTGACTTCTTCCCCAAGACATGCTTTGATGGCTTGGATTGAATCTAGGGTTAATCCTATGGCCTAAAACACTTGCCTAATCTATAAATAAGACCCTAACCTACCCTAATTCATTCATAATTAAACCTAGTAACTAAACTATGGCAAAATGCTAGCTCTCATGGCCTCCACTAATTTTATGAAGAGGGTTGCATACTAATCACTCTCTAATCAACTTCTAATCCCTTCTTAGCATCTTAATCTTCTTCATTTGGTGTTCAAAGTTGCTAGTTGTGAGTTTCTATCACTTTGATGATCTTTTGGTAAACTAATTAGATGAGATGTGATGAGATTTATGGTTTTGTATGTGGGTTAATGAGCTTTGAATCATATGATATGATGTTAGCATTAATCTTATGTTTATGCATGTTGAGTATGTAAGCTTATGCAAGTTTAATATGATGTATGTTATGTTTGCATGATGCTAAATATGCAAGTTGTGGGCTATGTAATCATATGCATGTTATGCAAGTTCATGGTAATATGCTATGCAAGTTACATGTATGTAAATATGCAAGTTACATGTTTGTTAATATGCAAGTTACATGTATGTAAATATGCAAGTTACATGTTTGTTAATATGCAAGTTACATGTTTGTTAATATGCAAGTTACATGTATGTAAATATGCAAGTTACATGTTTCTTTATATGCAAGTTACATGTTTGTTAATATGCAAGTTACATGTATGTAAATATGCAAGTTACATGTTTATTAATATGCAAGTTCATGATGACACATTATGCAAGTCTATAAGCTAATATGCAAGTTTGTTATGCAAAATGAATATGTAAGTTATGTGACATATTATATGCAAGTTATGTGACATGTTATGCAAGTTCATATGCAAGTTATGTGTTTGTTAATATGCAAGATGGCACCTTTGAAACATGTTCATTCATATGCAAGTTGACACCTTTTATATGTGTTATATCATGAACGAAATTACGTGGGAACGATGGGGTAATTAAATGCATAAGTTAATAAGATTGTGTGAAATTAATATAATTATGCATAACACAAAAGTAATAAACATAGTATGGGAATTTGCCTATTCGGTTAGGTGTACCCATACTATGTGTTGGGAATTTACCTATTGAGTTAGGTCTACCCCATGGGAATTTACCTATTAAGTTAGGTCTACCCATGTTAAGAAAACTTGATTAATTAGGGATAATTAATATAAAATTATGAGGGTGATTAATTAGGTGTAATTAATTGACTAAGACACGAGGTTGGACTCAGTTGTAGCGTAAAACTGCCCGGACCCAACCGGCTTAACCAGTTGCTACAAATGTTAGCCCAATGTGAGAGGTCTTAGGCACAAACTAAATACGTAATTAATGTAAAGACACGAGGTTAGACTCTGTTATGACATAAGGCTGCCCGGACCCAACCGGCTTAACCAGCAGTCATAAAAGACAGTCTAATGTGAGAGGTCTTTACAAAGGTTACGTTCTTAATTAATTAATTAAGAAACACTTAACCACATTAGCATGTAGAGGGACATGAGGGGTTAAGTGGGTGCCTTGGGTGGCATGAGAAAATCTAGTGGTTGCCTTGGGTGGCAATAGAAAATACGATTAGAATACTTAACCGAAATGAAACATGTAATTAAAACATGATTAAAGGGTTAAGTGGGATATACTAGAGAAAGGGACAAGCTTAGGTGGGTAGCTTGTGGAGGCCCATTTCAACCAGTAACCCATACGTATCTTTGTGGGCTCGACCCATGTCGAGGACGGGACACGCATACTGGGCTTGACTGTAAGAGGCAAACGGGTTAGCGGTGGCAACGCAAGTCCAACGGGCTTCATATGCGTGAGTGGGCCCGGGCTGGTAGGTAAGCCGTTGTTGCATCGAGTAGATATAAGCCGTGCACCGTTAGTTTTATCCGGTTGCCACATTGGGGAATGATACATCCCACGGTGGGGCCAGCACGGGTATCTACGTTAGGGAGCCGATCGAATGGGGAAGTAGTGTGTACACCTAGTGGATTGTAGGGCCCCGTGGCGCCTACTTGGTCACCTAGGGGTACGCAAGTACTAATTAGTAAATTTTATAAGTCCTTGGGTGGGATCAACCTTTAAGTTAGGAACGACTGGTGTGGTGCAGTTTAGTAATTTACCTTAGGGAGGGTAGATGCGTCTTTATCCTTTATCTTCGTTTAGTTGACTGCTTAGGGTAGCCATTCATCCCTATATGTTACCGTATATCAGTTTATGTCTTCTCTGGTTACTTTAACGATTGTATTGTTAAAGTTATAGGACTCGCTCAGACTTATGTCTGACCCCGTTGTTTTTATCTTTTTCCCAACCCTCAGGTCCTACGGTGGATCCTAGCAGTAGTGGAGCTTGATCGGATTGCTGTTCCAGTCTTTAGGAGCTTGGATAGATGTAAAGCTCCAGTTATCCAGTTATCTTTTCTTTTGTTTGGCTATTGTATGAGAGTGGGATTATGTACTTCTTTATTTTGATGGATATTGTACTTGACCTTTATTGTGGTTTTATGATGTAACCAGACATGTTTTACTTCCGCTGTTATGAGATGATGTTTTAAAATTTCAAGTACTATTTATATCTGTCTTGTTGTAATTTTTCTGTTCTATATTCACTAAAATACTCCACCGATGCTATGGCATTCCCTTAGTGAGTGATCATAGCGGGAGTGGGGTGTTACAATACATTTGATAAAAATGATATTTTTGTCTAACTGTCTTCTATTTCAACACTTCACTATATTTAATAATTCATGTATATAATAAAAATGTGATTTTTATTGTAAAACAATTCATTTCAAAACATTATTATTTTATATAGTTCATATAGGTAATAAAATAGGATTTTTATTATAAAACCATTTATTTCAAAAAATGATTATTTTATATAGTTCATATAGATGATAAAAATATGATTTTTATTATAAAACGATTTATTTCAAAATATGAATACCACTCAACACATGAATTTCAATTCAATGAATGAATTTCGATTCAACACATGAAGTTTTTCTATAGTTTGTATATATAGATAAAAAGGTGATTTTTATATTTAAAAACACGAATACCATTCAACACATGAATTTCAATTCAACGAATGAATTTCGATTCAACACATGATGGTTTTCTATAGTTTATATATATATATATAAACATGAATACCATTCAACACATGAATTTCAATTCAACGAATGAATATCGATTCAACACATGAAGGTTTTCTATAGTTTGTATGTATATAAAAAGGTGATTTTTATATTTACAAACACGAATACCATTCAACACATGAATTTCAATTCAACACATGAAGGTTTTCTATAGTTTGTGTATATATATATATATAAAAAGGTGATTTTTATATTTAAAAACACGAATACCATTCAACACATGAATTCTATTCAACGAACGAATTTCAGTTCAACACATGAAGATTTTCTATTCAATGAATAAATATAGTTTCAACAAATGGAAATAATTCAAACACATGAATATTATTCAAAATTTCGGCAGCATAACGGCAGGGTAGTTAAAACCGGGATCGTCCCTAGTACGGCTCCTCGCTCTACCTTAAAACCTCGCGGTTTTTGACAATGGGGAATCATGCATCTAGTTCGCACGCAGGCGGCATGTATATTTATTTCATTTCCACAAACTAATCCTATGTGGTTTCAACCAAATATTTCTCAACCACAAACGGGTATTTTTCAACCACAATCAATCGATGTCAACCACAAACAATTCCAATCAACCATTCGCTATCAATCAATTTTCACACCAATCACAACCAATAAATATCGTCCATGGTTTGTGGACGAGGGGCGTGTATATATATATATATATATATATATATATATATATATATATAGCATTTCACTTCTATTTCAACACATATATAATTTTTACAACGCATATACAACTTATACATCGAACGTACAACTTATACAACGCTTATACAAGAGGCGTACAATGCTTATATAACTCATACATCGACTATATAATTTATACATCGTCATTTTCCATATCGTTTACAAATTAGAAATCTCACATTGGGTTCCACTCCACCAAAAATAGCAGAAGGCTCAGAAAAATATGCGGTCTCTTCTAAAAGGTAGAAGACGTCCACACGAGTCCACTATCTCTTGTTTCACTGGATTTCGACAAGAAACGAAAAAGATATGATTTTTTAAAGTTTGCAACGGTTTAAAGGTGTTAAAACAGTTGAAAATTAATATGGCCGTACCTCAGCTGTTTCGTTCAAAACTAGGTTTGGATTTTTCTTCGAATCCGTGTAGCTATTCGTCGATCAGCTTTCGCAGCGTCGAAGGGGGAGGAGAGGCGCGCTGGCGCGACATGGTGGGGTCCAGCTCGGTGGTCGGACGGCGCGGCGGCGGCGGTTTGAACGACGAATGTTCAGAGGCTCGATTCTCCCAAACCGCTCAATGAAAAAATCCAAACTTTATATGGATTTGAAGATCTCGAGAAGATCTTCAAAAAGTACAACTATGGAACGAGCTAATTCGGCGTGGATTGATCGGAAAATGAGGGGGAAGGTTTGAAGGGTTTTCCGCCATTGATCGACGGCCGGGAGAGAGAAAATTCCTTTTTTTTTATTAAATTCTGATTGACCGGGAGGTTTTATAAGGGGTTTTCTGACACGACCTCCAATCCAAACCCAACGACTGTTGTCCCTAGCGTTTTTCCCCCATTCCAAACACAATGGGATATGTTTCGTAGGCCCATTCGACTGTTTCAGTCAGTTTCCATTCAATTTAAAATATATAACATTCAATATTCGATTTGAACGTACATTTCAATTTGCCAGGGCCACAAACTGATTTGAAAAATTCCAGAAAAATAAATCTGGCTATGTTTTGACGATACGGTCCCAACAAAACTAGTTTCGTCGAATTCTGAGACCGTTTGCAAAAAGGCCCATTTCTGGTCGATCCAATTTAAGTGTAATTGACCAAAACACGTTTTCCTTTGCCACGCTCACTTATTAGCTTAAAAAATTATGAAATTTGAAACCTAGCAATAACTTCACATCCCGGATCCAACAAAAGTGGTTTCGTCGAATTCCGAGGTCGTACGCAAAATGGCCATTTTCACGGGCTATATAAATTCCATAGCGACCTTTCTGAAAATTCATTTGGCCATAACTTTTGCTTTCCGCTATGAAACTTCGATTTTTCAGATTCGTTAGAAAGGTATTCACTAACAAATTTAAATATTTTTGGTTTCACTCAAATCCATTTTGTTTTGCACCCGGTACAGTCCGACAAAGTTTGAATTCAATTTTTGAAACTGCAGCGCCATTTCAGGCCTTGTTTATAATTAGAATTAATTATATTCGTTTTCAATCGTCGATTCAAACTCACTTTTCATTGCTATTATTTAAAATATTTATTTTAAATATTTGAAATCCACTATTTTAGCCAATTTAAAAATTTTAAATTGGTTCAGATTTTCCGGGTCGTTACAATCTCCCCCACTTAAAACTTTTCGTCCCCGAAAAGGAACAAAGTCGAAAGTGGTTTGATTAATCAACTCTATGTTCAATTTGGCTTCCATTCTCCAACTTTTCAGTTTCTGAGAATTTTCAAATTCTTCAAAAATTTGTCTAACACCCGGAATTTTTGAAAAATTTCGCCATAACCTCCTTTGTACGGGGAGAGGTTTGGAAATTTATTGGGCCGTATTAGGTACCCAATAAATCCTAATAAGCATACTCATATTTATAGTGATATATTCTGGTGTTTACAGGGGAGCGTGTATTGATAATAATTCCAGAGAATAAATTCTCGTCACCCTGTCAAAGCCTGAGGGAGTGTGTATTTTAAATGCTCCAGAGGATAAATCCTCGTCACCTCGTCCCGTGTGGGAAATAAATAGTCCATGTGCCGTATCTAATAACTAGAGAGACGTGATTATTGTCAACTCCAGACTCGTGTGGGGTTTTTATTAATCTAGCAATTTTATCGTTACAATTTTAAATAGTCCATATCAGTCTTCAGTTCAACCTGTAGAATATAGTCATCGCCATACAAGCCTCTCGCTCATATGGTAAATCTTTTACCTCGTCACACAAGCTCCAAATGCTTATGTGGTATATGATGAAGTATGCCTATCTTCAGAAGTATGCCATGTAATGTAGTTCAAAATTAATTGTTACTATCCTATGGCGATATTTATTATTTCACACAGAACAACCAGCACACCGCATCAAATGGCATTCACAGGAGTTGATATAATAATATTTCGCATCCAACTCATTAAGGTTTACCTATTTGTCGGGCACGCAAATAAAATCTTTACTCAACAGCAATCCAATTACCTGTTCAAACATATATAATGCACATGTATATATTTCTATCTATTTTCTAATCAGTTCAATGTGTGATATAATCGAATAAATTCTACCATTCATTCTATTATTGATTAAATTAACTATCGTTTTAATAATTTTAATTAATCCAATCTACTATCACACAACACAAACAACAATCAAATTGTTTTTAACTTTTCAAAAACATACTAATCAATTTCTATACTCTTTTAAAATCATTCAGACTATAGAATTAAAAGTGCACATCCATGGAAAGAAAATAACAATAGAGTAGAGAACTAATTGGTAATGCAAAGTATGGTAAAGGTACCTTGCACCGGAGTCAATCAGAGATATCCACTCTGCATCTAGGATAGGCTTTTTGAATGCTCTCCTCAGTTTCCCAAGTACAATCTCGCGGATCTCCACTCCATTGCACTTTGACTAAGTGAACCTTCTTGTTCCTCAGCTCTTTGGTTTCTTTGCCGATAATCTTGAGCGGCTCTCTTCTCACAGCTAATTTAGGGGTAATTTCAATATCTTGTTGAGTTGCTTCTTCCACGATCAAGTCTGGATCATGAACGTACTTTCAAAGTTGAGATATGTGAAATACATCATGAACTCCAGGCAACCAATCAGGCAATTTAACCCTATAAGCGAGAGTTCCGATCCGTTCCAGAATAGGAAACGGACCAATGAATTTGGGCTCCAATTTCCTTGTTTTATCGAACCAGATTACTCCTCTCATAGGCGATACTTTCAAATATACATAGTCGCCAACTGCAAATGATATATCTCTTCTTCTTCTATCGGCATAGCTCTTTTGTCGGCTTTGAGCGGCCAGTAATCGTTTCTTGATAAAATCGACTTTGTCGGCAGCTTCTCGGATCATATCGGGCCCCAACACAAGTCTATTACCGAGTTCGACCCAACAAGCAGGAGATCGGCATGGTCTACCATATAATGCTTCGAATGACGACATTGTCAGGCTCGCCTGGTAGTTGTTATTATATGAGAATTCAGCCGAATGCAGATGGTCTTCCTATGATCCACCGAAATAAAGAACACAAGCCCGCAATAGATCTTCTAAAATACGATTCACCCTCTCAGTCTGACCGTCTGTCTGAGGATGATAAGCGGTGCTTAAGTTCAGCTTCATTCCCAGCTCTACTTGAAATGCCTCCCAGAATTTACTAGTAAATATTGTATCTCTATCACTGACTATACTGAGCGGCACTCCATGTAGTCTAACTATTTCCTTGAAATATATCTGCGCCAGACTCTAAGCAGTTCTATTTGATCTGACAGGTATGAAATGGGCGGTCTTCGTGAAGCGATCTACGATCACCCAAATACTGTCATTTCCTTTTCTGGTTCTGGGCAAACCATCTATGAAGTCCATGGAAATATGTTCCCACATCAAACTAGGAACTTCTAGCGGTTGCAATAACCCAGCTAGTTTCTGTTGGTCGCTTTTGACTAGCTGGCAAGTAGGCCATCGGCTAACATATAAGGAAATGTCCCTCTTCATCGACTTCCACCAGAAAGTGTGTTTGATGTCATTGTACATTTTGCTTACTCCCGGATGGATACTAAGTTTTGACTTGTGGCATTCATCCAGTTCTTCCTTTCGAAGCTCAGGAATGTTAGGGACACAGATTCGACCTTTTAGCCTTAGAATCCCATCATTATCAACTTGAAAACTCGAGGGTTCGCCTTGTTGAATTATATCTCTGATCTTCTGAATGAAGTGATCATCCTTCTGAAGAGCAGATATTTTATCTAGCAATAAAGTCATGATAATAAAACTGGCGATCATTTCATTCTTTCGGCTTAATGCATCGGCCACGACATTGGCTTTCCCTGGAGTGTATATAATCTCAAAGTCATATGCTGCAAGAAACTCCAGCCAACGTTGCTGCCTCAGATTCAAGTCTTTCTGGGTGAACAGATACTTTAGCGACTGGTGATCTGTAAATAGTTCAAATCTCTCACCCAGAAGATAGTGTCTCCAGATTTTCAAAGCGAATACTATAGCCAATAACTCAAGATCATGAGTGACGTAGTTTTTCTCGTGCGGCTTCAGCTGACGGTTAGCAAAAGCAATCACTTGACCCCTTTGCATTAACACTGCGCCAAGGCCTTCTCTAGAAGCATCAGTCCAGACTTTCAAATCCTGATTGCCATCTATGATGGTTAACACTGGAACTGTCGTTAATCTTAACTTTAGCTCTTCAAAAGCCTCTTCACTTTCTGGAGTCCATTTGAATTTTGAGTGCTTCTTTGTAAGCTTCGTTAAGTGACCAGATATCTTCGAAAAGTTTTTAAAGAACTTCCGGTAATAACTAGCCAATCCGAGAAAACTACGGACTTCTGTAGGGGTACTGGGCTGTTTCCAATTCTGAATAGCTGTGATTTTACTTGGATCCACAGCAATTCCTTCTTTCGATACGACGTGGCCCAGAAATTTCACTTCCTCTTGCCAGAATTACATTTGGATAGTTTGGCTTTTAATACATTCCTTCTGAGGATTTCCAGAACCTGTTCCAAATGCTTTTCATGCTCGTCCTTTGATTTGGAGAAGATTATAATATCGTCAATAAAAACCAGAACAAATTTATGCAAAACCCCTCTGAACACTCTATTCATCAGATCGACGAAGTAAGCTGGAGCGTTACATAAGCCGAACGGCATTACTAACCACTCATAGAATAAATCTGGACCTCTGAATGCTGTCAAAGTAACACACTCCTCGGCGATACGAAGCTGATGGAAACCTGTAGCTAGGTCCATTCGTGAAAATACTTGTGCGCCATTTAATCGATCCAACAAATCATCAATCTGCGGCAAGGGATATATGTTCTTTATGGTCTGCTTGTTCAAATCACGATAATCCACACATAGCCGTAGAGTACCGTCTGATTTTGGGACAAATACCACTACTGCTCCCCAATCTGAGAAACTAGGCCTGATCAGGCCCTTCCATACGAGCTGTCGTGTTTGATTGTCAAGTTCTTCTTTCTCCTTCAAGGACATTCTTCGAATAGCGTGAACTACCGGCCTTGCATTCGGAATCAAAGCAATCTTGAAATCTATTTCTCGCTGCGGAGGTAAGCGAATAACTTCTTCGAACACATCCGCATAGTTCTTGACGACAGGAATGTCTTTGATGAGGTCAGGAATATTCTCTGTGAATTCGAGGATATTTTCTATTTGGGCTGGAGAAACATCGAGAGCTGCCCAGAAGTCTTTTCTGTTAGATTTATGACCTTCACACGATATGGTTATATAATTCCCTGATTTAATCTTAGCCCTAACAACTCTCTCGGCGCATCTAACCTCTGCTTCATATTTGGTTAGCCAATCCAATCCCAGAATAATATCGAATTCATTAAAATTCATGACGATAGAGATAGTAGGGAATTTATAGCAGGAAAAAGAGATAGGCACCCCACAAACCCAACTGAGATCGATGGTGTAACACCCCGTATTTTCTGTGAACGTATAAGTAACAAATCAGAGGATAATTGATTTTTAAAATAAGAATCAAGGGAAACGGGTTGCTCCATTGCGCTCGTCTCAAAATTCTGCTTGGAAACGAGTCCGAGTTTGTAAGAATCGGAGTCCGTATGAGGGAGATATGACCCTCCGAAGTTTCAAAAATATTCAGAGTTCAAAACAGCTCGAAATTCAAATTCAAAATTCGATTTCAAACCCAGAAGCGGGCTGGGAGGGAAATTTCCCGCCCAGGACCGAGGTCGACTGGGGAGTCGACTGGGTAGTCGACCCCCCAGTACCCAGGTCGACTGGGGAGTCGACTGGGCAGTCGACCCCCCCCCCCCCCCCGACCAGGTCGACTGGGCAGTCGACCTAGGGGTCGACCTGGTCCCCGAACCTGGTTTTGGGCCTGGGTGCATTCTTACGTATCTGGTCTCGTTTTCTGTCCAGATTTATCTGCCTAAACCTATTTAAACAGCCCCAAACCTAGCCTTCTCTACACACAATTCTATTCTGCTTCTACTCTACCTCTGTTCTAATAAAAATAAAAATGGCGTCGCTACTCTGCTGGAATCAAAACTAGAAGCTAATCAACATCAACCTAAGCAACCCAATTCAAATTAGAGATTAAAGCTTCTGCAACGATTCTACAACAATTAAAGTTCTTTCTTTAATCCAACCAAGGAAAGTACAGTTATTTTCCGATATAAACGTTAATTCTGATTATGACATGAATTGTAAATCTGAATCTGAGATTATATATGTTCTGTTCTGTTTAGATCCACCTTATTCTGTATTTCTTTCTGCTTTCTGTTCTATAGCCAGGCTACCACGAGCCTGAGCCAATCTCATAAGAGTAACATACGCTAAAATGTTTGGGACAGTAAAATGAATGATGCATAAATTGGGCATGACCAATAGGTGACTGATTTGAGGAAAGAACATGGACTGTAGCTAGAACATAAATCTGAGACATATGACTGGACATGTTATATTTATAACATAAAGGGGTATTGAACATATGATTTGAGGACACATAATTGGACATAAATATAGACTGTATTGAACATATGATTTGAGATAAAGATAATATGGCTTAGATATAAAGATTTACATGAAAGTAGGATATCTATTAATGTAAATAAACACCTAAGTAGGGGATCTTTGGGATATATGACATGCATAGTAATCGATGGCTATATTTGGTATAATTTATATATGGATCTTCTGTACTATGCAAGTTTAATAAAAATTGAAACATATGATATATGGTAAATCAGTGCTATGTAAATTTAATGCAAACATGGGGTATATGATCATATTGTGAATCATGACTATTATTTATGCATGTGAACTTAGGCAAGATTTATAATTAGGCAAGATATGTTTGTGAAACTTTAAGGAATGATTAAATCTATTATATTTGCCTAATTTGCTAGTTCTGCTATATTTGCCTAATCTGCTAGTTCTGTTATATTGCCAATCTGCTAGTTCTGTTATATTGCTTAATCTGCTAGTTCTGCTCTACTGCCTAGTCTGCTAGATCTGTTCATCTGCCAAATCTGTCATCTGCTAAGTCTGTTGAAAATGCCAAATCTGCTAAACTAAACCTATTGAGATGCCTAATCTGTTATCTGCTAAATCTGCTAGTTTGCTTAATCTTGTAACACCCCGTAATTTTATAACATTAAAATTCACAAATTAAAGTATACTTAATTTTTAGAAAAGAATTAAGTGATATGGGTTGCGTAGAGAAATATATATATATATATATATATATTGATATATATATATAAATTAAAAATTAAATAAATAAATATGCGAAAAAGTTCAAAACAGCTAATTGGGAGGGGAAATAACCGAATCGGCCCATTATTGAGGTCGACCCGAGCCTCGCTAGGTCGACTAGGGGTTAATCCAGGGTGTTTGGCTGTCAACCCGTGGGCCGATTCGCTCAAATGCAGATTTTGCATTTGATTGGTTCTCATGGTTCAGGGTTAATCTAATGGTCCTAAATAACTTCCTACACCTATAAATACATCCTAATGTTAACCCTAAACCTAATTAAAATAGAATAGTTACCGTCGCCATGGAAATCAATGGAGCCGCCGCCAACTAAGAAAGAAGAAAAGCAAATTCAATTCTAATTCTCTCAACCCTAAAGCAAAGCAAAGCTCTCTCTTTTCTTCTCTAAATTGTGAGTATGATGATCTTAACAAGATTATTATCATTTTAATTAGGTTGAGTTATGAATGGATTATGAGTAGATGATGTGAATTATCATATATGTTGTTGTAAAACCCTTTTGCTATCATGTATATTGTAAATCCAATGTTATGTGATGATGATATCTTATATGTTGTAAATCATGCTATGATGATGTTATGTATGTTGAAAGTTTCTATGCTAAGTTGTGATGAATCATACATGTTAAAAAGGCCATGATGTTACCATCTATGCTAGTTAGTTCATATTAATTAAATCATCATGTTTGGGTTATGTTGATCTATATGACAAGTCACATATGCAAGTTAGATTGATTAGAAAAGTTACGAACATAGCCAAGACATCTATTATGACATCTAGAATTATGTTATGACATATGTGATATCCTATGCTAGTTCACACCATCATTATGTTGCCTAAAAACCCCATATGCAAGTTTATGTATAGATTTGGGCTATGATCATATCATATAAATTGAGACATTTAACAAGTTGACACCTTTTGGTCCTTAACATGTGTAGTTTATGCCACTTTCACCCCTATTATGATTAGATTTATTTTAATTGTCTATATGTTGTGATAATTTATCTTTGTGCTAGGTGTTAGACTATACAAGTCTAGCCTATATTATGTGTTGAATAAGCGAACGTATAAACGTGGGGTAGGGGTAATATTAAGGATTTAATATTAAAAAGTTGGGGTGCAATTGATATGATTTTGCATGCCATAAGTGGATGGCCATAATTGAGTCAATTATGGACATCATTAAAAGTTAACTTAATTAATAATTTGAATAGGTAATTATTAAAACTGGGGTAAAAGATTTTAAGTGTTAATCAACGCTTAGGACACGAGGTTGGACTCGTTTGTGACGTAAACCTGCCCGGACCCGCCCGGCAAATCCAGTGGTCACAAATGTCAGCCCAATGTGAGAGGTCCTAGGCCTAAACTAAAGCATAACGGTTGTAAAGACACGAGGTTAGACTCTTTTATGGTGTAAGACTACCCGGACCCGCCCGGCAAATCCAGCTGCCATAAATGCCAGTCTAATGTGAGAGGTCTTATGAGGTTATGGCCTGAATGAATTAAGAAATACTTAACCAGATAAACATGTAAGGTGGGACATGGGGGTTAAGTAGGTGCCTTGGGTGGCATGAGGAATCTAGGGGGTGCCCTTAGTGGCATGTGAAATACGATTAGTAAGACTTAACCAAACACACATGTAAATGAACAAGACTAAGAGGGTTAAGTGGGATATACTAGTGACAAGCTTAGGTGGGTAGCTTGTGGGGGCC
The DNA here is from genome assembly GCA_030737875.1 of Allium sativum. Lineage (NCBI taxonomy): Eukaryota > Viridiplantae > Streptophyta > Magnoliopsida > Asparagales > Amaryllidaceae > Allium > Allium sativum. The sequence continues at coordinate 194,955,775 of CM060920.1, forward strand.
CATTTCGACCAGTATCCCAAACGTATCTTTGTAGGCTCGACCCAAGTCGAGGATGGGACACGCATGCTGGGTTCGACTGTAAGAGGCCAAAACGGGGAGCGGTGGCAACGCAAGTCCAACGGGTTTCGTATGCTTGTGTGGACCCGGGCTGGTAGGTAAGACGTTGTTGCATCGTGTAGGTATAAGCCGTGCATTCTCAAGTTGTATCGGGTTGCCACTTTAGTGGAGTGATACACCCCACTGTGGGGCCAGCACGGGTATCTACGAGTAGGGAGCCGATCAAAAGTGGGTAGTGGGGTACACCTAGTGGAGATAGGGGCAGACGGCACCTATGTAGTCAGCTAGGGGTACGTAAGGCTATTTATAAAGTTCTGTGTGAAGCAAGTGGGATCAAACAATAGGGTGACTGGTGTGGTGCAGTGTAGTAATGTGCGGTGCAGTGTAGTAATCATTCGTTAGTAATTAGGTGTGCCTTTACCGTTATCTTTAACTTTATCTTAAACGCTATCTTTATCTTCCTAAGAGTTCATAGACATTTACTTGTCTTCCAGCTTATGCGTTAGTCTAGTTATTTTGATAATAGTATTGTTAGAATTATCATACTCGCCAGACTTTATGTCTGACCCCCTCTATTTCTATCCTTTTTCCCCCTCCAGGTCCTCGGGTTGGGCCCAGCTCTAGTGGAGTTTGATTGAATTGCTTCATCTCTCTTTGGAAAGCTTGGACCGTTGAAGTAAAGTCTAGCTTGTTATCTTTTTAATGGCTATTTATGTAATGGGATTATGTATTTATTTTTATGAAGATGGATATTGTACTTGGTTATGATATATGGTTTTATGATGTTACAAACATGTTTAATTTCCGCTGCAATAAAATGAAGTTTTAGATTTCCAAGTACTATTTATTATCTGTCTTGTTGTAATTTTTCAGTTCTATATTCACTTATAACTTCCATGGAAGTTAATGCATTCCCTTTGTGAGTGACATTAATGGACGTGGGGTGTTACACGTGGTATCAGAGCTTAAGGTTACCAGAACAGATAAAAATACTTTAGAAAAATAGTTATTTTTGGAAGAAGTGCTTTCAAAAACATGTTTTAATGAGAAATTTAAAGAGAAAAGTTTTTAAGAAAAAAAACATAATCCCCAATAGCCACATATCTTTATCTTTCGAATTCTCCATTTTGAATCTTTCCTTTTTCGTTTCAGCATGGCTGAAGATCTTAACCTACCTGAGGGGGTAGTGATACCAGGATGGTATAGGAGGTTGTTAGAGGCTAGGGCCGCTGCGGGTCCAGCCAATGTTCCTCCAACACCAGTTGCACCCGTCCCTCCTCCTCCTCGTGTAGATACTTTTGCAAAGACGTGCAAGGAATTCAAGGCTATGGGGGGAAAACCATTTCAAGGGTCAGAAACGTTTGTGGAAGCTAGAGATTGGCTTAAGGAGGTGGAAGAATTGCTAGAAATCTTTGAAGTAGAAGAAGGGAAGATAGTTCGTTTAGCAGCTTGGTTGATGAAGGGAGAGGCCTCGTTTTGGTGGGAGGTCACTAATGGGGAGCGTCCTGTTGACTCTTAGGCGGAATTCAGACGTAGGTTCGAGGCGAAGTTTCTCTCTAGGGCGGAAGAAAATCTATATATGGAAAGGTTCTTGACATTGAAGCAAGGAAGCTCATCAGTGAAAGAATATGTCAATAAATTTAATCAGTTAGCAAGGTTTGGCTTGGACTTAGTGAACACGCCGGAGAAGAAGGCTCTAAGGTTCGTGAATGGCTTGAATGAACCATTGCAAGGGTTGGCTATGACCCACATCCCGATGGGGGCCACCTTTGAGAAGTTAGTAGAAATGGCGCTCATGCATGAGGAGAAAAGCGCTAAAGCTGATAAGGCACCTGAGAAGAAGGGGGATCAGAAGAAACCACAACAGCAAAACAAGAAGGGTGGAAAAGACAATAATGGCAAGGGAAAGAAGAAGTGCTTTAACTATGGAACCCCAGGCCATCTCAGCAAGGATTGCCGAAAGAAAAAGAAGACAGGCTATTTTCATTATGGCGATGCGGGACATTTAGTGAAGGACTGCCCAAAGAAGGGGCAGAGGGCAGGAGCTACCTCGGGAGGACAGGTGCAGGCTCTTATGGCACCAGGGCAGACAAGGGGACAAGTTCAGGCTCTCGCGGTCCCACCGCTGCAAGAACGAGGTAGAACCATTTCTGTTGAAAGCTTAGTTTTTCTGTTTGATCATCATATCCGTACCTTATTCGATTCGGGCGCATCACATTCGTTTATCTCTACATCATTAGTTGAATCACTGCACTTAAACACCAGTTTAGGAGAGGATCCCTTAGTTGTTTCAAATCCAATTGGGGGCTCAGCTTATTTGTCTATGATGTGTTTGGATTTGAAAATTTCCATACTTAGCGTTGAATTTAGATGTGATGCTTATGTGTTGGGCTTCACGGGCTATGGGCTAATTTTAGGAATGGATTGGTTATCCAGAAATGGGGTCGTTCTTGATTGTGAAAGGAGAGTAGTTAGGCTCATGACTCGCCTTGGCAACACTCTCTAAATCTTTTTTAATCCCATAAATTCAGTTATGCTAAGTTATCTAGAATCGCTTGACGCGTCTGAGGAAAATCTACGATCTATTAGAGTGGTCCGAAAATATTCGGATGTGTTTGAGGAGGTGAAGGGCTTGCCTCCGAAGCGGGAGATAGATTTTCGAATATATCTTGTGGATAATGCGAAACCAGTATCTTTGCCAGTACGCTACATGGCTCCACGTGAAAGGAGGGAACTGGATAAGCAAGTGAAGGAGTTGCTTGAGAAGGGGTTCATAAGACGAAGTATATCGGAGTGGGGTGCTCCAGTAGTATTTGCCACGAAGGCGGATGGGTCCCTTAGACTGTGTGTGGACTATAAAGAACTTAATAAACTTACTAAGAAGAACAGACACCCACTGCCGAGGATTGACAATCTCTTCGATCAGTTAGTTGGTGCCTCAGTGTTTTCGCAGTTGGACTTAGCCACTGGGTTCCATCAGTTGAGAGTGGCTGAGGATAGCATAGACAAGACTGCCTTTAGGACTCCGGACGGTTTCTATGAATGGCTAGTGATGCCCTTCGGTTTGACAAACGCCCCAGCATATTTTGTTGATTTGATGAGTAGGGTGTTTAGGGAGTACCTTAACAAATTCGTGGTAGTCTTTGTAGATGACATCTTGATCTTTTCTAAGGATGAAGAAGAGCATGCCCTACATCTTAGGGAAGTGTTGGAGACCCTACGAGCGCATAGCCTTAAGGCTAAATTTTCTAAGTGTCACTTCTGGAGGAAGGAAGTACGGTTCTTGGGGCACGTGGTTTCCAAAGAAGGGATAGCTGTGGATCCCACGAAGGTGGTGGCCATCCAAGATTGGAAGGTCCCTAAAAATGCTACCGAAGTGAGAAGTTTCTTGGGGTTGGCTGACTACTATAGGAAGTTTATCAAAGACTTCGCAAAGATATCAGCTCCATTGACACGCTTGACGAAGAAGAATCAAGTTTTCACATGGGACGTAGATTGTGATGATGCGTTCCAACGTTTGAAGAGGGCTTTGACTTCAGCCCCTGTCTTAGTATTGCCAGACGGGAGTAAGCCGTTTACCGTTTATACTGACGCTTGTGGGACAGGACTAGGCGCAGTCTTAATGCAAGAGGGCAGGGTAATAGCCTATGGTGGAAGGCAGTTAAGAGCGCATGAAAATAATTACCCCACGCATGACCTAGAGTTGGCCGCTATCGTTTTCGCGCTTAAGTCTTGGCGTCATTATCTTCTTGGCGAGAAATTCGAACTATTCACTGACCACAAATCTTTAAAATACCTATTCTCTCAAAAGGACTTGAATTTAAGGCAGCAAAGGTGGATGGAGTTCTTAGCGTCCTACGACTTCGAAATAGCTTATACCCCTAGCAAGGGTAACATGTTGGCAGACGCCTTAAGTAGAAAAAGATTATCCTTAAGTCCTTTGTTTGTTGAGCGGAAAAGTTTAGAATTCATTTCGATGTTTGACTTTAGACCTTCCGTTGACTTCGTACTCGGTTTGCTAGCATCCTTGGAGGTCAGACCTACGCTTTTGGGACGGATTGGCGAGGCACAGCGAGACGACCCGCAGTTGGTTGAGTTAGTAGAAAAACTCAAAGGAGGGGAGTCATCAAGCCATCTCCATAGGTATACCCTAGACGATAAGGGTTGGTTACGTAGGGACGGTAGACTTTGTGTACCAAAAGACGATGACCTAAGGAAGACCATTCTTGACGAAGCACATCATTCGAAGATGACCATTCATCCCGGCGGGGACAAGATGTACAAAGACATGAAGAGAGTTTACTTTTGGGCCGGCATGAAGAAAGACGTGGCCGAGTATGTCGCTAGATGCTTGGTATGCCAACAAGTAAAAGCGGAGCAAAAGAAACCCGGTGGGTTGCTTCACCCATTGGAGGTTCCACTATGGAAATGGGAAAGCATCTCGATGGATTTTGTGGATGGATTACCGCGATCGAGGAAGGGTAATACAGGAATTTGGGTTATAGTAGATAGATGTAACACCCCACGCCCGCTATGGTCACTCACTAAGGGAATGCCATGGCATCGGTGGAGTATTTTAGTGAATATAGAACAGAAAAATTTCACCAAGACAGATATAAATAGTATTTGAAATTTAAAACATCATCTCATAACAGCGGAAATAAACATGTCTGGTTACATCATAAAACCATGATAAAAGTCAAGTACAATATCTGTCATAATAAAGAAGTACATAATCCCACTCTCAATAGCCATAACAAAAGAAAAGATAACTGGATAACTGGAGCTTTACATCAACCCAAGCTCCTAAAGACTGGAACAGCAATCCGATCAAGCTCTACTACCGCTAGGATCCACCGTAGGACCTGAGGGTTGGGAAAAAGATAAAAACAACGGGGTCAGACATAAGTCTGAGTGAGTCCTATAACTTTAACAATACAATCATTAAAGTAACCAGAGAAGACATAAACTTGACCCACGGTAATATCTGGGGATGAATGGCTACACTAAGCAGCTTGGTAGATATAGGATAAACTAAGATAACCGTCAGGACGCATCTACCCACCCAAGGATAATTACTAACTGCACCACACCAGTCATTCCTACTTAAAGGTTGATCCCTTCCAAGGACTTAGAAAATTTCCCCAGTAGTTTCGTGTACTCCTAGCCCACTACATAGGTGCCGTCTGCCCCTATCTCCACTAGGTGTACTCAGTAATTCTTACCCAGTAGTTTCGTGTACCCCTACATAGGTGCCGTCTGCCCCTATCTTCATTAGGTGTACCCACTACTTCCCATCGATCGGCTCCCTACCGTAGATACCCGTGCTGGTCCCACAGTGGGGTGTATCACTCCCCTAAAGTGGCTACCCAATACTAACGGTGCACGGCTTTATATCTACACGATGCAACAACGGCTTATCTACCAGCCCGGGCCCACACACGCATATGAAACCCGTTGGACTTGCGTTGCCACCGCTAACCCATTTTGGCCTCTTATAATCAAGCCCAATATGCGTGTCCCGTCACTCGACATGGGTCGAGCCCACAAAGATACGTTTGGGATATTGGTTGAAATGGGCCCCCACAAGCTACCCACTTAAGCTTGTCAAATATCTAGTGTATCCCACTTAACCCTTTAATCATGTTTAATTACATGTTTCCACTTGGTTAAGTATTCTAATCGTATTTTCTATTGCCACCCAAGGCAACCCACTAGATTCCACATGCCACCCAAGGCAACCACAAAATTTCCTCATGCCACCCAAGGCACCCACTTAACCCCTCATGTCCCACTACATGCTACTATGGTTAAGTGTTTCTTAATTAATTAAGACCGTGATCTCCCATAAAGACCTCCCACATTAGACTGGCTGTTATGACCGCCTGGTTAAGCCGGTAGAATTCGGGCAGTCTTACGTCATAACAGAGTCTAACCTCGTGTCTTTACCTTAATCACGTATTTAATTTATGGCTAAGACCTCTCACATTGGGCTGACATTTGTAGCAACTGGTTAAGCCGGTCGGGTCCGGGCAGTTTTACACTACAAATGAGTCCAACCTCGTGTCTTAGTCGATTAATTACACCTAATTAATCACCCCCATATTAATTATCCCTAATTAATATCAAGTTTTCCATAACATGGGTAGACCTAACTCAATAGGTAAATTCCCACTTATGGTAATTTATTTTTATGGTATGCTTAATCATACCCAATCATTCATTTATTAACATATTCACCCTTCCCATCGTTCCCCACGTAAATCGTTCTAATTTCATAACATATTAAAGGGGAAGATCCATCACAAATATCATGGGTTTAGCATATAACTTTATCATGGGTTAAGAGGATGTCAACTTGCATATATGAGCACATATTAACCCCACTACCTTTAACCCAAACTTGCATATTATCATACACATGGTTTGCATAACATGTTGCATATGAGTTTGCATATTATCATACACATATCTTGCATAACATGTTGAACTTGCATATAGGCATTCTCATAACTTGCATAACATGTTAAACATGCATTTGAGCATACACATAACTTGCATAAGCATTCACATACTTGCATAAGCATTCACATACTTGCATAAGCATACATAACTTACATAAACATGCATAACTTGCATATCATGTCATTTAAGCATATACATATCTTGCATAAACATTCATATACTCGCATAAGCATGCATAACTTGCATATCACATAAATCTTGCATTTAAACATATACATGACTTACATAAACATCCATATACTTGCATAAGCATGCATAACTTGCATATCACATTAAACTTGCATTTAAACATATACTTAACTTGCATAACTCACTTTGTTAAACATGCATAATTCCACTCATTAAATATGCATAAATCCACTTGTTAAACATGCATATACCATCTTGTTAAACATGCATAAATCAACTTATTAAGCATGCATAAGCCAATCTTATCAAATATGCATAAACATAGAACAACATAGAGTAACATATCATTATACATGATTCAAACTCACTAATCCGCATTTAAGACCATAAGTCTCATTACACCCAATCTACTTACTTTAACAATCGATGTTAAAGTGATAGAAACTCACCAAACTCAAGATTAGCAACCTTATGAAGTAGAATTAGTTGCTAGCTATGAAGATAATGATGATTAGAGAATGATTTGAGAGGGATTAGCTTGAAACTTCCTTCTTAGATTAGTGGAGGCTCTTCTTAGGATTTAATTTGGCAGCATGAGGCCATCATTTCTATTTTTGGTAAGGATTAAGGGGGGTTTAGGGTGTATTTATAGATTAAGAGAGTGTTTTAGGCCCTTAGATTAACCCTAGATTAATTTAGGTCCGTTAGATTTAGGAAACCTCTAGAACCAAGCCCAGCCCTAACCAGAAAACCAGATCTGGTGCACCCAAGCACCCTGGTTCGACACGCCATGTCGACAGGCCAGTCGACAGGCATGTCGACCCCTGTCGACAGGCCTGTCGACAGCCCTGTCGACAGGCTTAGGGCGGGAATCTCCCCGCCTGGCCCCGCTGGTTCTAATTTAAAATTTAAATTTAAATTCCTAAATCTGTTTTTAGCTCTAATTTTTCTGCAAACTTCTTTGGGCCATAACCGGGCCATACGGACTCCGATTCTCGAAAACTCGGACTCTATTTCGCGTATTTTTCCGAGACGAACGCAATAACGCAGCCCGTTACCCCCAATTCCCTCGTCTGAGATTATTTATCCTGTAATTAGTGAATTTTAGTATTAACTAAAATTCGGGGTGTTACATTCTCCCCTCCTTAAAGGATTTCGTCCCCGAAATCTCTAAGCTAAGGAGAATGCATATCCTACCATCCAAACATCCATCTACTCAATCCATCAAACACGGGCATCCATTGTCCTTAGAACAATTTCTAATGATGTATGAGCATATGCAAACAGTGTGTGTATATGTTCCCTATCTAAATGTATGAACATATGCAAACCATGATAGTGCCATGCATCCATTATGTATGCGAGAAAACCCTATCGACACATACAATATCTACATGAGTGCACAATCATTCACCAAAATGCATCATCCATGTGATAACACAACCATTATACATCCATAAATATTCTCCTACACACAATTTTATGCAATATGCAATATGAAGTGACTGAGCCGATCTGGTGCCTAGAGTGTGTGTATATGCATCCACGAGCAACCACTAGCAAACACTTGCATCCACTTGCATCCATCAACCATAACATGTCTCAAACACATGTTTCAACCATAGGTTTACCCTATCTAAAGGTCAAAGGTACTAACGAGAGGACATACTAAAGATAAGATAAGTACTAGACGAGCGATAAAGGAGAAAGTAAAAACATACCCTCAAAAAGAAATGGGTACAATGAACGCATCTTCGCTTCCGTCTCCCAAGTTGCGTTGCTCTCATCTTCTCCCCATTGCACCTTGACTAGTTGAACCTCTCTGTTTCTCAACTTCCTAGTCTCTGACCCAAGGATGCGAGTAGGAGCTCGTCGAATAGTCGCATCACGCTCTACCTCTACATCTCTAAGGAAGCTCGGCTCTACCACCTCTGCCGTCTCATGTAAGCACTTCCTCAGATGTGATACATGGAATACATCATGAACACCACTAAGTCTGTCGGGCAACTCCACCCTATATGCCATCCGTCCAATCCTTTCCTTGATAGGAAACGGCCCAACAAACCTCGGTGCTAACTTCCCAACGGATCCGAAGCGAACAACATTCCTCAACGGAGATACCTTAACAAAAACCATATCCCCAACTTCAAACTCAAGATCCGTCCTTCTCTTGTCCGCATAAGATTTTTGCCTATCTTGCGCTGCTTTCATCCTTCTTCGAATCAAATCGATCTTCGTTGAAGTCTCCCTAACCATATCAGGCCCAAGCAAGATCTTATCCGTATATTCCCACCAACATGTAGGTGATCGACAAGGCCTTCCATAGAGAGCTTCGAAAGGAGCCATACCAATACTGGACTGAAAGCTGTTATTATGTGCGAACTCCACCAATGGAAGATGCTCTTCCCATGTACCTCCAAAATCTAAGATACAAAGCCTCAAAAGGTCTTCTAGGACACGATTCACCCTCTCAGTCTGGCCGTCCGTCTAAGGATGATATGCGGTGCTCAAACACAATTGAGTTCCCACTGCTTCCTGTAAACTTCTCCAGAACTCGCTAGTGAAGATAGGATCTCGATCACTCACTATGCTAGAGGGTACCCCATGTAATCGAACTATCTCTCGAAGATATACTGAAGCTAGCCATGGAGCAGTCCTCTTACTCTTCACAGGTATGAAATGGGCGCTCTTAGTAAGTCTATCTACCACCACCCAAATTCCTGTATTACCCTTCCTCGATCTGAGTAACCCGTCAATAAAATCCATCGAGACACTATCCCACTTCCATTGCGGAACCTCCAATGGGTGAAGCAACCCACCTGGTTTCCTTTGCTCCGCCTTCACTTGCTGGCACACCAAACATTGAGCGACATACTCGGCCACATCTTTCTTCATACCGGCCCAAAAGAAAACCCTCTTCATGTCTTGGTACATCTTATCCCCACCGGGATGAATGGTCATCCTAGAACGGTGTGCGTCATCAAGAATAGCCTTCCTCAAACCCTCGTCTTGCGGTACGCAAAGTCTACCGTCTCTACGCAAGCACCCCCTATCGTCTAGGGTGTACCTACTCAAATGGCTGGACGACTCCCCCCTTATGAGCTTCTCTATCAACTCAACCAACTGTGGGTCGTCCCTCTGGGCTTCCCCAATCCACCCCAAAAGAGTAGGCCTAACTTCCAAGGAAGCTAGCAAACCGGGTACATAATCAATGGAAGGTCTGAAATCAAACATCGAGATAAACTCCAAGCTTCGTCGCTCCACGAACAATGGACTCAAAGACAACCTCTTCCTGCTCAAGGCGTCCGCCGCCACGTTACCCTTGCCAGGGGTATACGCTATCTCGAAATCATAGGATGCTAAAAACTCCATCCACCTTTGCTGTCTTAAGTTTAAATCCTTTTGAGAGAATAAGTATTTCAATGATTTATGGTCAGTGAACAACTCGAATCTCTCACCAAGAAGATAATGGCGCCAGATCTTAAGCGCAAAAACAATAGCGGCCAGCTCTAGATCATGGGTAGGGTAATTTTTCTCATGTGCCCTCAACTGCCTTCCACCATAGGCTATTACCCTTCCCTCTTGCATTAAGACTGCGCCAAGTCCTGTCCCACAGGCATCGGTATAGACAACAAACGGCTTGCTCCCATCTGGCAACACCAAAACTGGAGCGGTGGTTAAAGCTCTCTTTAACCGTCGGAACGCATCATCACAATCTACGTCCCATGTGAAAACAAGATTCTTCTTTGTTAAGCGGGTTAATGGGGCTGATATCTTTGCGAAGTCTTTGATAAACTTCCTATAATAACCCGCCAACCCCAAGAAACTTCTTACTTCGGTAGCATTCTTCGGAACCTTCCAATCCAGAATTGATACTACCTTCGCGGGATCCACAGCTATCCCTTCCTTGGAGACCACGTGCCCCAAGAACCGTACTTCCTTCCTCCAGAAGTGACATTTAGAGAATTTAGCCTTAAGGCTATGTGCTCGAAGAGTCTTCAACACTTCCCCAAGATGTAGGGCATGCTCTTCTTCACTCTTAGAAAATACTAAGATATCATCCACAAAAACCACCACGAATTTATTAAGGAACTCCCTGAACACCCTACTCATCAAATCAACAAAGTATGCAGGGGCGTTTGTCAACCCAAATGGCATCACCAGCCACTCATAGAAACCATCCGGAGTTCTAAAGGCAGTCTTGTCTATGCTATCCTCAGCCACCCTCAACTGATGAAACCCCGTGGCCAAGTCCAACTGAGAAAATACTGAAGCGCCAACCAACTGATCGAAAAGATCATCTATTCTCGGCAATGGGTGTCTATTCTTCTTTGTGAGCTTGTTGAGTTCTCTATAGTCTACACAAAGTCTGAGGGACCCATCCGCCTTCGTAGCAAATACCACTGGAGCACCCCACTCCGATATGCTCCGTCTTATGAACCCCTTCTCAAGTAACTCCCCTACTTGCTTATGGAGTTCCCTCCTCTCACGAGGAGCCATGTGGCGCACTGGTAAAGATACCGGTTTAGCATTATCCACCAAATATATTCGGAAGTCAATCTCCCGCTTCGGAGGTAAGCCCTTCACCTCCTCAAACACATCCGGGTATTCCCGGATCACTCTCATAGATTGCAAACTCTCGACCGAAGCGTCAAGCGATTCAAGATAACTTAGCATAACAGAGTCCATGGGATTACAAGAAATCTCGAGAGTGTTACCCAAGCGGGTCATGAGCCTAACAACTCTCCTTTCGCAATCAAGAACGGCACCATTACTGGATAACCAGTCCATGCCCAAAATCAACCCATAGCCCGTGAAGCCCAACACAAAAGCATCACATCTAAACTCAATGCTAAGTATAGAAATCTTCAAACCCAAACATATCATGGACAAATAAGTGGAGCCCCCAATTGGGTTTGAAACAACCAAGGGATCATCTACCAGACTGGTGTCTAAGTGCAGTGACTCAACTAATGATGATGAGATAAACGAATGCGATGCGCCTGAATCAAACAATGTACGGACAGGATGATCAAATAGAAAAACCAGACTTTCAACGGAGATAGTTCTACCTCTTTCCTGAATCGGTGGAACCGCGAGAGCCTGTACTTGCCCCCTAGCCTGACTCGGTGCCATAAGAGCTTGCACCTGTCCTCCTGAGGTAGATCCCGTCCTTTGCCCTTTCTTAGGGCAATCCTTCACTAAATGCCCTGCTTCGCCACAGTGGAAGCAGCCAGTCTTCTTCTTCTTGCGACAATCCTTGCTTAGGTGGCCAGGTGTCCCACAATTGAAACACTTCTTCTTCTTGCCTTTGCCACCGTTGCCTTTCCCACCTTTGCTTTGCTGTTGTTGAGGTCTCTTTTGATCTCCCTTCTTCTCGGGTGCCTTATTAGCATTAGGACCCTTCTCTTCCTCATACATGAGTGCCATGTCAACTAGCTTCTCAAAGGTGGCCCCCATAGGGATGTGAGTCATAGCCAACCCATGCATCGGTTCATTCAAGCCTTTCACGAACCTCAAAGCCTTCTTCTCCGGTGTATTCACCATGTCTAGGCCAAACCTTGCCAATTGATTAAACTTGTTAACATATTCCTTCACCGAAAGATTTCCTTGCTTTAGAGTCAAGAATCTTTCCATATACAAGTTTTCCTCTGCCCTTGAGAGAAACTTTGCCACAAATCTTTGCCTAAAATCCGCCCAAGAGTCAACGGGGCGTTCTCCATTAGTGACCTCCCACCAGAATGAGGCCTCCCCCTTCATTAACCAAGCAGCCAACTTGACTTTCTTTCCTTCTTCCATCTCAAAGATATCTATCAACTCTTCCACCTCCTTAAGCCAATCTCTAGCCTCCACAAAAGTTTCAGATCCTTGAAAAGGTTTCCCTCCCATAGCTTTAAATTCCTTGCAAGTCTTAGCAAAAGTATCCGTGCGAGGAGGAGGGGGAGGAGGAAGATCGGGTGCTACGGTTGGTGGAGGAACATTTGCTGGACCCGTAGTGGTGGCCCTAGCCTCCATCAATCTCCTATACCATACTGGTATCGTCACACCCTCTGGAAAGATAAGATTCTCGGCCATGCTGAAACGAAAAAGGAAAGATTCAAAACGAAGGATTCGAAGGATATAGATATGGCTATTGGGGATTATGCTTTTCTTTCAAAAACTTTTCTCTTAAAAGACATGTTTTTGAAAATATCTTTTCCAAAAATGTTTTAGAAAAATAGTTTTCTAAAAAAAATTATCTGTTCCGGTAACCTTTGCTCTGATACCACGTGTAACACCCCACGCCCGCTATGGTCACTCACTAAGGGAATGCCATGGCATCGGTGGAGTATTTTAGTGAATATAGAACAGAAAAATTTCACCAAGACAGATATAAATAGTATTTGAAATTTAAAACATCATCTCATAACAGCGGAAATAAACATGTCTGGTTACATCATAAAACCATGATAAAAGTCAAGTACAATATCTGTCATAATAAAGAAGTACATAATCCCACTCTCAATAGCCATAACAAAAGAAAAGATAACTGGATAACTGGAGCTTTACATCAACCCAAGCTCCTAAAGACTGGAACAGCAATCCGATCAAGCTCTACTACCGCTAGGATCCACCGTAGGACCTGAGGGTTGGGAAAAAGATAAAAACAACGGGGTCAGACATAAGTCTGAGTGAGTCCTATAACTTTAACAATACAATCATTAAAGTAACCAGAGAAGACATAAACTTGACCCACGGTAATATCTGGGGATGAATGGCTACACTAAGCAGCTTGGTAGATATAGGATAAACTAAGATAACCGTCAGGACGCATCTACCCACCCAAGGATAATTACTAACTGCACCACACCAGTCATTCCTACTTAAAGGTTGATCCCTTCCAAGGACTTAGAAAATTTCCCCAGTAGTTTCGTGTACTCCTAGCCCACTACATAGGTGCCGTCTGCCCCTATCTCCACTAGGTGTACTCAGTAATTCTTACCCAGTAGTTTCGTGTACCCCTACATAGGTGTCGTCTGCCCCTATCTTCATTAGGTGTACCCACTACTTCCCATCGATCGGCTCCCTACCGTAGATACCCGTGCTGGTCCCACAGTGGGGTGTATCACTCCCCTAAAGTGGCTACCCAATACTAACGGTGCACGGCTTTATATCTACACGATGCAACAACGGCTTATCTACCAGCCCGGGCCCACACACGCATATGAAACCCGTTGGACTTGCGTTGCCACCGCTAACCCATTTTGGCCTCTTATAATCAAGCCCAATATGCGTGTCCCGTCACTCGACATGGGTCGAGCCCACAAAGATACGTTTGGGATATTGGTTGAAATGGGCCCCCACAAGCTACCCACTTAAGCTTGTCAAATATCTAGTGTATCCCACTTAACCCTTTAATCATGTTTAATTACATGTTTCCACTTGGTTAAGTATTCTAATCGTATTTTCTATTGCCACCCAAGGCAACCCACTAGATTCCACATGCCACCCAAGGCAACCACAAAATTTCCTCATGCCACCCAAGGCACCCACTTAACCCCTCATGTCCCACTACATGCTACTATGGTTAAGTGTTTCTTAATTAATTAAGACCGTGATCTCCCATAAAGACCTCCCACATTAGACTGGCTGTTATGACCGCCTGGTTAAGCCGGTAGAATCCGGGCAGTCTTACGTCATAACAGAGTCTAACCTCGTGTCTTTACCTTAATCACGTATTTAATTTATGGCTAAGACCTCTCACATTGGGCTGACATTTGTAGCAACTGGTTAAGCCGGTCGGGTCCGGGCAGTTTTACACTACAAATGAGTCCAACCTCGTGTCTTAGTCGATTAATTACACCTAATTAATCACCCCCATATTAATTATCCCTAATTAATATCAAGTTTTCCATAACATGGGTAGACCTAACTCAATAGGTAAATTCCCACTTATGGTAATTTATTTTTATGGTATGCTTAATCATACCCAATCATTCATTTATTAACATATTCACCCTTCCCATCGTTCCCCACGTAAATCGTTCTAATTTCATAACATATTAAAGGGGAAGATCCATCACAAATATCATGGGTTTAGCATATAACTTTATCATGGGTTAAGAGGATGTCAACTTGCATATATGAGCACATATTAACCCCACTACCTTTAACCCAAACTTGCATATTATCATACACATGGTTTGCATAACATGTTGCATATGAGTTTGCATATTATCATACACATATCTTGCATAACATGTTGAACTTGCATATATGCATTCTCATAACTTGCATAACATGTTAAACATGCATTTGAGCATACACATAACTTGCATAAGCATTCACATACTTGCATAAGCATTCACATACTTGCATAAGCATACATAACTTACATAAACATGCATAACTTGCATATCATGTCATTTAAGCATATACATATCTTGCATAAACATTCATATACTCGCATAAGCATGCATAACTTGCATATCACATAAATCTTGCATTTAAACATATACATGACTTACATAAACATCCATATACTTGCATAAGCATGCATAACTTGCATATCACATTAAACTTGCATTTAAACATATACTTAACTTGCATAACTCACTTTGTTAAACATGCATAATTCCACTCATTAAATATGCATAAATCCACTTGTTAAACATGCATATACCATCTTTTAAACATGCATAAATCAACTTATTAAGCATGCATAAGCCAATCTTATCAAATATGCATAAACATAGAACAACATAGAGTAACATATCATTATACATGATTCAAACTCACTAATCCGCATTTAAGACCATAAGTCTCATTACACCCAATCTACTTACTTTAACAATCGATGTTAAAGTGATAGAAACTCACCAAACTCAAGATTAGCAACCTTATGAAGTAGAATTAGTTGCTAGCTATGAAGATAATGATGATTAGAGAATGATTTGAGAGGGATTAGCTTGAAACTTCCTTCTTAGATTAGTGGAGGCTCTTCTTAGGATTTAATTTGGCGGCATGAGGCCATCATTTCTATTTTTGGTAAGGATTAAGGGGGGTTTAGGGTGTATTTATAGATTAAGAGAGTGTTTTAGGCCCTTAGATTAAACCTAGATTAATTTAGGTCCGTTAGATTTAGGAAACCTCTAGAACCAAGCCCAGCCCTAACCAGAAAACCAGATCTGGTGCACCCAAGCACCCTGGTTCGACACGCCATGTCGACAGGCCAGTCGACAGGCATGTCGACCCCTGTCGACAGCCCTGTCGACAGGCTTAGGGCGGGAATCTCCCCGCCTGGCCCCGCTGGTTCTAATTTAAAATTTAAATTTAAATTCCTAAATCTGTTTTTAGCTCTAATTTTTCTGCAAACTTCTTTGGGCCATAACCGGGCCATACGGACTCCGATTCTCGAAAACTCGGACTCTATTTCGCGTATTTTTCCGAGACGAACGCAATAACGCAGCCCGTTACCCCCAATTCCCTCGTCTGAGATTATTTATCCTGTAATTAGTGAATTTTAGTATTAACTAAAATTCGGGGTGTTACAATAGACTTACTAAGAGCGCCCATTTCATTCCCGTGAAGAGTAAGAGGACTGCTCCATGGTTAGCTTCTGTATACGTTCGAGAGATAGTTCGTTTGCACGGTGTTCCTTCTAGCATAGTGAGCGACCGCGATCCTATTTTCACTAGCGAATTTTGGAGAAGCTTACAAGAGGCGGTAGGGACTCAGTTATGTTTGAGCACCGCATATCATCCTCAGACGGACGACCAGACTGAGAGGGTGAATCGCATTCTAGAGGATCTGTTGAGGCTATGTATCCTAGACTTTGGGGGTACATGGGAAGAGCATCTTCCATTGGTTGAGTTCGCATATAATAATAGCTTCCAGTCTAGCATTGGTATGGCACCATTCGAAGCTCTATATGGACGACCTTGTCGTTCACCCACATGTTGGTGGGAATCTACGGATAAGATCTTACTTGGGCCCGATATGATTAGGGAGACTTCGGAGAAGATCAACTTGATTCGAAGGAGGATGAAAGCAGCGCAAGATAGGCAGAAATCTTATGCGGATAAGAGGAGGACAGATATCGAGTTTGAAGTTGGGGACATGGTCTTTGTCAAAGTGTCTCCATTACGAAACGTTGTTCGCTTTGGGTCCGTTGGGAAATTAGCACCAAGGTTCGTAGGGCCGTTTCCTATTAAGGAGAAGATTGGACGGATGGCGTATAGAGTGGAGTTTCCTGAGAGACTTAGTGGTGTACATGACGTATTCCATGTGTCACATTTGAGGAAGTGCTTGCACGAGACCGCGGAAGTGGTAGAGCCGAGCTTGCTTAGAGAGGTGGAGATAGAGCGTGATGCGACGATTCGACGAGCTCCTACGCGCATTCTTGGGTCGGAGATCAAGAGGTTGAGGAATCGAGAGGTCAGACTAGTCAAAGTGCAATGGGGAGATGATGAGAGCAACGCTACTTGGGAGACGGAAGAGAAGATGCGTTCACGATACCCTTTTCTTTTTAAGGGTATGTCCTTTAATTTCTCCTTTATCGCTTAGCTTGTACTTCTCTTATCTTTAGTTTATCCTCTCGCTAGTATCTTTAACCTTTAGTTAGGATAATCCTATGGTTGAAACATGTGTTTGAGACATGTTATGTTTGGTGGATGCAAAGTGGATGCAAGTGTTTGCTAGTGGTTGCTCGTGGATGCATATACACACACTATTAGGCACCAGATCGGCTCAGTCACTTCATATTGCATATTGCATATATATGGATGTATTTAGTAAAATGGATGTATAATGGTTGTATTATCATATAGTTGCTGCATTCGGGTGGATGGTTGTGCACGCATATAAAATTAATATGTATCATTAGGAATCTTTTGCATACATATTGGACGCATGGCACTGTCATGAATTGCACTAAGGAGGTCGACTGAATCAGCAGACCGCCTAATTTTGCATTAGATATGGATATATACACACACTGTGCATATAAACATTAAAGCATTAGAAGTCTTTTAAGGACAATGGATGTTGGTGTTTGATGGTTGAGTAGATGGACGATTAGATGGTAGGATATACATTCTTCTTGACTTGGAGAATTCGGGGACGAAATACTTTAAGGAGGCGAGTAACACCCCGTAATTTTATAACATTAAAATTCACAAATTAAAGTATACTTAATTTTTAGAAAAGAATTAAGTGATATGGGTTGCGCAGAGAAATATATATATATATATATTGATATATATATATATATATAAATTAAAAATTAAATAAATAAATATGCGAAAAAGTTCAAAACAGCTAATTGGGAGGGGAAATAACCGAACCGGCCCATTTTTGAGGTCGACCCGAGCCTCGCTGGGTCGACTAGGGGTTAATCCAGGGTGTTTGGTTGTCAACCCGTGGGCCGATTTGCTCAAATGCATATTTTGCATTTGATTGGTTCTCATGGTTCAGGGTTAATCTAATGGTCCTAAATAACTTCCTACACCTATAAATACATCCTAATGCTAACCCTAAACCTAATTAAAATAGAATAGTTACCGTCGCCATGGAAATCAATGGAGCCGCCGCCAACTAAGAAAGAAGAAAAGCAAATTCAATTCTAATTCTCTCAACCCTAAAGCAAAGCAAAGCTCTCTCTTTTCTTCTCTAAATTGTGAGTATGATGATCTTAATAAGATTATTATCATTTTAATTAGGTTGAGTTATGAATGGATTATGAGTAGATGATGTGAATTATCATATATGTTGTTGTAAACCCCTTTTGCTATCATGTATATTGTAAATCCAATGTTATGTGATGATCATATCTTATATGTTGTAAATCATGCTATGATGATGTTATGTATGTTGAAAGTTTCTATGCTAAGTTGTGATGAATCATACATGTTAAAAAGGCCATGATGTTACCATCTATGCTAGTTAGTTCATATTAATTAAATCATCATGTTTGGGTTATGTTGATCTATATGACAAGTCACATATGCAAGTTAGATTGATTAGAAAAGTTATGAACATATGCCAAGACATCTATTATGACATCTAGAATTATGCTATGACATATGTGATATCCTATGCTAGTTCACACCATCATTATGTTGCCTAAAAACCCCATATGCAAGTTTATGTATAGATTTGGGCTATGATCATATCATATAAATTGAGACATTTAACAAGTTGACACCTTTTGATCCTTAACATGTGTAGTTTATGCAAGTTTCACCCCTATTATGATTAGATTTATTTTAATTGTCTATATGTTGTGATAATTTATCTTTGTGCTAGGTTTTAGACTATACAAGTCTAGCCTATATTATGCGTTGAATAAGCGAACGTATAAACGTGGGGTAGGGGTAATATTAAGGATTTAATATTAAAAAGTTGGGGTGCAATTGATATATTTTGCATGCCATAATTGGATGGCCATAATTGAGTCAATTATGGACATCATTAAAAGTTGACTTAATTAATAATTTGAATAGGGAATTATTAAAACTAGGGTAAAAGATTTTAAGTGTTAATCAATGCTTAAGACACGAGGTTGGACTCGTTTGTGACGTAAACCTGCCCGGACCCGCCCGGCAAATCCAGTGGTCACAAATGTCAGCCCAATGTGAGAGGTCCTAGGCCTAAACTAAAGCATAACGGTTGTAAAGACACGAGGTTAGACTCTTTTATGGTGTAAGACTGCCCGGACCCGCCCGGCAAATCCAGCAGCCATAAATGCCAGTCTAATGTGAGAGGTCTTTATGAGGTTATGGCCTGAATGAATTAAGAAATACTTAACCATATAAACATGTAAGGTGGGACATGGGGGATAAGTAGGTGCCTTCGGTGGCATGAGGAATCTAGGGGGTGCCCTTAGTGGCATGTGAAATACGATTAGTAAGACTTAACCAAACACACATGTAAATGAACATGACTAAGAGGGTTAAGTGGGATATACTAGTGACAAGCTTAGGTGGGTAGCTTGTGGGGGCCCATTTCGACCAGTATCCCAAACGTATCTTTGTGGGCTCGACCCAAGTCGAGGACGGGACACGCATGCTGGGTTCGACTGTAAGAGGCCAAAACGGGGAGCGGTGGCAACGCAAGTCCAACGGGTTTCGTATGCGTGTGTGGACCCAGGCTGGTAGGTAAGACGTTGTTGCATCGTGTAGGTATAAGCCGTGCATTCTCAAGTTGTATCGGGTTGCCACTTTAGTGGAGTGATACACCCCACTGTGGGGCCAGCACGGGTATCTACGAGTAGGGAGCCGATCAAAAGTGGGTAGTGGGGTACACCTAGTGGAGATAGGGGCAGACGGCACCTATGTAGTCAGCTAGGGGTACGTAAGGCTATTTATAAAGTTCTGTGTGAAGCAAGTGGGATCAAACAATAGGGTGACTGGTGTGGTGCAGTGTAGTAATGTGCGGTGCAGTGTAGTAATCATTCGTTAGTAATTAGGTGTGCCTTTACCGTTATCTTTAACTTTATCTTAAACGCTATCTTTATCTTCCTAAGAGTTCATAGACATTTACTTGTCTTCCAGCTTATGCCTTAGTCTAGTTATTTTGATAATAGTATTGTTAGAATTATCATACTCGCCAGACTTTATGTCTGACCCCCTCTATTTCTATCCTTTTTCCCCCTCCAGGTCCTCGGGTTGGGCCCAGCTCTAGTGGAGTTTGATTGAATTGCTTCATCTCTCTTTGGAAAGCTTGGACCGTTGAAGTAAAGTCTAGCTTGTTATCTTTTTAATGGCTATTTATGTAATGGGATTATGTATTTTGTTTTTATGAAGATGGATATTGTACTGGGTTATGATCTTTGGTTTTATGATGTAACAAACATGTTTAATTTCCGCTGCAATAAAATGAAGTTTTAGATTTCCAAGTACTATTTATTATCTGTCTTGTTGTAATTTTTCTGTTCTATATTCACTTATAACCTCCATGGAAGTTAATGCATTCCCTTTGTGAGTGACATTAATGGACGTGGGGTGTTACAAATCTGCTGAATCCGTTAAGTCGCCTAAATCTGTTATCTGCTATGTCTGTTATGTTGATATATTCAGTCTGTTATTGACATAATCTGAATTAGCTATGAACAATTGACATGTATATTAGGCGGGGCATAAATGGTAAATTATTAATTAATTGGCCGCAAAGATAAACATGGCTAACTCGAGGTTAGAATGAGTTTGCGGCGTAATTCTGCCTGGAACCGCCCGGCACATCCAGTGGCCGCAAACAATAGGTTCTAATGTGAGAAGTTAGTCATAACGTGCTTGAAACCCGAGGTTAGACTCAGTTTGCGGAAGAAATCTGCCCGGAACCAACCGGCCTAACCAGTAGCCGCAAACTGTCAGTCTAATGTGAGAGGTCTGGGCATTAATATTTAATTAATGAAAATTTGAGATAAATATGGTGTCTAAAACGTGTTGGGCGGATAGGATTAAACCCACTAGACTGATGAATTTAATAAATCTGTTCCGTGAATCTGTAGGCCCAATTACAAAGTTAGACAAATCTGTAAGTCTGTTAATCTGTAACTGGTTAATCGGTAAGTCTGTTAAATCTGTATATCTGATCCGTTAGTCTGAAAACTTGTCTGTGAACTGGTTGATCTGAATTCTGTATGTCTGAACTTGTAAACAAGTTAATCTGAAATCTGTTAGTCTGGGGACACAAGGTTAGGAGGGGAATTACTTGTGTCATCTGTTGTTTGGGACCCATATTAGTCAGTAACCCTTTCTGGTATCAAAACTTTGACCCAACAGTAGGTAGGGTCCGGGCACGCTTACTGAACTAATTATAAGCGGTTCATTCTGATAATGGCGAGGGGTGTTGATGGTGCGTTCCAACCGGGTCATGTGCGTGCATGGATCCCGGTCTGCCTCTGAGGATGTAAGACGCCGTGACATCCGTAAATAGGTCTGTGCCAATTGGTTGTCACTTTAGGGAGTGATACACCCTACTGTGGGGCCGACACAGGGTATTTATGTATTAGGGAGCCGATCGCTCGGGGTTGGGTTTTAGGGTACACTAAGTTCTGTCTGTTTCTATTGGTACCGTCTGTTTCTGTTGGGTGGCAACACCCGTCTGTTTCTGCGTGGTACCGTCTGTTCAGGTGGTAAAGGCCTAATTACTAGTGTACACCTAATTCTACATTCTGTTTCCGTAGGGATTAATCTGACTGTTTCTGTTCGGGTGGTAAAGGCCCATTTTTAATATTTTGTTTCTGTCTGTTTCTGTTCGGGTGGTAAAGGCCCATTATCAGCATTCTGTTTCTGTTGGGGTGGTAAAGGCCCATTACTATCATTTCTCTTCTGTGGAAATTATTCTGTACCCGTTTCTGTTTCAGTTTAGAAATTAGGGTGACACCTAATTCTGTTATACTAGTATTAGTGCAGAGAAGTAAGATATGAATAAGAAGCATGGCTTAGTCTACATCATTCTGTTTCTGTTGTTTAACCTAAGTATATATGCTGCTCATGTTACTGCCATCTCTTATCCAGTTTTGCTTTCATGTCATTATTATTATTATTATTATCTGTTCATATGTTGAAAGTCACTGACTTGCCAGACATTGTGTCTGACCCTTTTTGTTTCGCCTCCTTTTCATCCATTCCCCCCCCAGGTTTTCTAAGGAGGGAATACTCTAGCTTGATCCGGATTCCTTTTGCTTGAAGTGCTTAAAGTATGGCTTGTCTTCTTTTGTGGGGACTATGATTTTAAACTATGCATTCTGAAGGCTTTTGTACAAGACTGATATTTTGTACTTGAACTGATATTGTGATTTGAAAGGATGTAACCAAGCTTATTTCGGTTTCTGTTGAAATAAAGTTATAAATTTCTCAAGTACTATCTTATCTGTCTTGTAAGTTTCTGTTCTGTTTACTAAAATGCTCCACCAAAGTTAAGGCATTCCCTTTGTGAGTGACCTTAACGGAGGTGGGGTGTTACTCTTGGTATCAGAGCTGAAGGTTACTAGATTGGGTAAAGTTTTTGAAAACTATTTTCAAAAAAAAGGTTTTGAAAGGAAGTATTTTCAAAAATAAAGCTTATTTTGAAAAACATGATCCCCAAGAGCCATATATCTTTCTTTCAGTCCTTTTTGTATTGAATCTTTCCTTTTTCGTTTCAACATGTCTGAAGCATCTGAGATACCAGAGGGTGTTCATGTACCCGGTTGGTTTCGTCAATATCTTGAGGCTAAGACCGCCGCCGCAGGTCCAGCAAATGATCCCCCTCCTCCGCCCCTCCTCGTGCAATTTCTTTCTCAAAGATCTGTAGAGATTTTAGGGCCATGGGTGGAAAGGATTTCAAGGGAACTGAATCATTCGTAGAAGCAAGGAACTGGCTCAAAGAAACTGAGGATTTATTCGTTATCTTCGAGGTGGACGATAGGCAGAAGGTACAGTTGGCGGTATGGCTGCTCAAAGACGAAGCTTCCTATTGGTGGGAAGTCACTAACGCCGAGAGGCCAGTTGAAACATGGATGGATTTCAGAACAAGGTTTGAGACAAAATTCCTCTCGCAAGCTGAA
Source organism: Allium sativum (assembly GCA_030737875.1). Lineage (NCBI taxonomy): Eukaryota > Viridiplantae > Streptophyta > Magnoliopsida > Asparagales > Amaryllidaceae > Allium > Allium sativum. The sequence continues at coordinate 194,979,017 of CM060920.1, forward strand.
TGAAGTCTACAACTGGAAAAGTTCTTATCTCTTAAGCAAGGAAGTATGACGGTCAAGGAATACGTCAACCAGTTCAACCAACTGGCTAGGTTCAGACTGGATTTAGTCAACACTCAGCATAAAAAGGCTCTCCGCTTTGTTAAAGGATTGAACGAGCCACTACACAGCCTAGCCATGACCCATGTACCCATGGGAGCGACTTACGAGAAATTGGTGGACATGGCACTATTGCACGAGGAAGACAAGGGCCCGAAAGAGACAAAGAAGGAAGAACCACAAAATAAGAAAGCATGGCCCAAAAAGGAAACACAAAAGAAGAATGGGAAGTCTGATGATAAGAAGGAGAAAAAGTGTTTTACTTGTGGGAGCTCGACTCATCTGAACAAGGATTGCCGAAAGAGGAAGGGCACTTGCTTCAACTGTGGTGAGATGGGACACTTCACCAGGGACTGCCCGAAGAAACGAGGGCAAGGGCAGGACCAACTTCTGGAGGGCAGGCGAACACTCTTAAGGTTAGTGGCTAGGATAGAAATAGGAAAATTCCTATAGTAGGTTTAATTTCTTTATCTGATTATGGAGTTAAGACTCTTTCTGATTCTGGCATTCTGATTTTGTAATCGATACTCTGCACTTTAATACTAGTATTGCTTCTGATCCCGTTGTAGACTCAAACCTATAAGGGTTATGACTCATATGTTTATGATAGATTGGGGTTTTAGGGATATCTGTGTTAGACGTCAAGTATGACGCATACATTCTGAGTTTTTGTGGGATATGATTTTATCATGCTTAGCTTCATAAGAATCATTAAGGAACCTGATCTGTACTAGTAGTCTGTAAATATCTAAATAATTCTGAATTCCAGTTTTGACATTGTCTAAAGAGGGTAATCCTCTGGGTGTCAATCTGATGTTGATTTCGGTCTTCGGGGTTGATACTTAGTGGAATTATTTTCTCAACCAATGTCTAATGGGAACCAAGTCTTCGTTTTATCTGTACTCGCTTCCATCATTCGACTGTATCCTATCGATCGAATCTTCGAACTTTAGGTAGAAACTAATGGGTGTAAACAGTTGTTTGAGATATGTTATGTTTGATGGTTGCAAGTGGATGCAAGTGGTTCCTAGTGGTTGCTCGTGGATGCATATACACACACTAGGCACTAGATCGGCTCGAAAACACTCTCATACTGCATATGGATGTGTGAGCATTTTAAATTTTTGTGGATGCAAAATGATTGACTCAGCACATGGATGTTGCATATGACTGAATGGTTGTGCACTCATATAGAAATGATATGTATCAAATAGGAAAATTTGCATACATGTTGGACTCATGGCACTGGCATAATTCGCATTAAGGAGGTCAACTGAATCAGTGGACCGCCTGATCTTTGCATTAGATAAGGAACATATACACACACCTTTGCATATGCTCATACAACATTAGAAGTTTCTAAGGACAATGGACGCCAGTGATTGATGATTGAGTAGATGGATGTTGGATGGTAGGACACATTCTTCTTAACTTGAAGATTTCGGGGACGAAATCCTTTAAGGAGGGGAGAATGTAACACCCCGTATTTTCTGTGAACGTATAAGTAACAAATCAGAGGATAATTAATTTTTAAATAAGAATTAAGGGAAACGGGTTGCGCCATTGCATTCATCTCGGAATTCTGCTTGGAAACGAGTCCGAGTTTGCAAGAATCGGAGTCCGTATGAGGGAGATATGACCCTCCGAAGTTTCAGAAATATTCAGAGTTCAAAACAGCTCGAAATTCGAATTCAAACCCAGAAGCGGGCTGGGCGGGAAATTTCCCGCCCAGAACCCAGGTCGACTGGGTAGTCGACCCCCCAGTACCTAGGTCGACTGGGGAGTCGACCCCCCCCGACCAGGTCGACTGGGGAATCGACCTGGGGGTCGACCTGGTCCCCAAACCTGGTTTTGGGCCTGGGTGCATTCTTACATATCTGGTCTCGTTTTCTGTCCAGATTCATCTGCCTAAACCTATTTAAACAGCCCCAAACCTAGCCTTCTCTACACACAATTCTATTCTGCTTCTACTCTACCTCTGTTCTAATAAAAATAAAAATGGCGTCGCTACTCTGCTGGAATCAAAACTAGAAGCTAATCAACATCAACCTAAGCAACCCAATTCAAATTAGAGATTAAAGCTTCTGCAACGATTCTACAACAATTAAAGTTCTTTCTTTAATCCAACCAAGGCAAGTAGAGTTATTTTCCGATATAAATGTTAATTTTGATTATGACATGAATTGTAAATCTGAATCTGAGATTATATCTGTTCTGTTCTGTTTAGATCTACCTTATTATGTATTTCTTTCTGCTTTCTGTTCTATAGCCAGGCTACCACGAGCCTGAGCCAATCTCATAAGAGTAACATACGCTAAAATGTTTGGGACAGTAAAATGAATGATGCATAAATTGGGCATGACCAATAGGTGACTGATTTGAGGAAAGAACATGGACTATAGCTAGAACATATATCTGAGACATATGACTGGACATGTTATATTTATAACATAAAGGGATATTGAACATATGATTTGAGACACATAATTGGATATAAATATAGACTGTATTGAACATATGATTTGAGATAAAGAGAATATGGCTTAGGTATAAAGATTTACATGAAAGTAGGATATCTATTAATGTAAATAAACACCTAAGTAAGGGATCTTTGGGATATATGACATGCATAGTAATCGATGGCTATATTTGGTATAATTTATATATGGATCTTCTGTACTATGCAAGTTTAATAAAAATTGAAACATATGATATATGGTAAATCTATGCTATGTAAATTTAATGCAAACATGGGGTATATGATCATATTGTGAATCATGACTATTATTTATGCATGTGAACTTAGGCAAGATTTATAATTAGGCAAGATATGTTTGTGAAACTTTAAGAAATGATTAAATCTGTTATATTTGCCTAATTTGCTAGTTCTGCTATATTTACCTAATATGCTAGTTCTGTTATATTGCCAATCTTCTAGTTCTGTTATATTGCTTAATCTGCTAGTTCTGCTCTACTACCTAGTCTGCTAGATCTGTTCATCTGCCAAATCTGTCATCTGCTAAGTCTGTTGAAAATGCCAAATCTGCTAAACTAAACCTATTGAGATGCCTAATCAGTTATCTGCTAAATCTGCTAGTTTGCTTAATCTGCTGAATCCGTTAAGTCGCCTAAATCTGTTATCTGCTATGTCTGTTAAGTTGATATATTTAGTCTGTTATTGACATAATCTGAATTAGCTATGAACAATTGACATGTATATTAGGCGGGGGCATAAATGGTAAATTATTAATTAATTGGCCGTAAAGATAAACATGGTTAACTCGAGGTTAGAATGAGATTGCGGCGTAATTCTGCCCGGAACCGCCTGGCACATCCAGTGGCCGCAAACAATAGGTTCTAATGTGAGAAGTTAGTCATAACGTGCTTGAAACCCGAGGTTAGACTCAGTTTGCGGCAGAAATCTGCCCGGAACCAACCGGCCTAACCAGTAGCCGCAAACTGTCAGTCTAATGTGAGAGGTCTGGGCATTAATATTTAATTAATGAAAATCTGAGATAAATATGATGTCTAAAATGTGTTGGGCGGATAGGATTAAACCCACTAGACTGATGAATTTAATAAATTTGTTCTGTGAATTTGTAGGCCCAATTACAAAGTTAGACAAATCTGTAAGTCTGTTAATCTGTAACTGGTTAATCGGTAAGTTTGTTAAATCTATATATCTGATCCGTTAGTCTGAAAACTTGTCTGTGAACTGGTTGATCTGAATTCTGTATGTCTGAACTTGTAAACAAGTTAATCTGAAATCTGTTAGTCTGGGGACACAAGGTTAGGAGGGGAATTACTTGTGTCATCTGTTGTTTGAGACCCATATTAGTCAGTAACCATTTCTGGTATCAAAACTTTGACCCAACAGTAGGTAGGGTCCGGGCACGCTTACTGAACTAATTATAAGCGGTTCATTCTGATAATGGCGAGGGGTGTTGATGGTGCGTTCCAACAGGGTCATGTGCATGCATGGATCTCGGTCTGCCTCTGAGGATGTAAGACGCCGTGACATCTGTAAATAGGTCTGTGCCAATTGGTTGTCACTTTAGGGAGTGATACACCCTACTGTGGGGCCGACACAGGGTATTTATGTATTAGGGAGCCGATCGCTCGGGGTTGAGTTTTAGGGTACACTAAGTTCTGTCTGTTTCTGTTGGTACCGTCTGTTTCTGTTGGGTGGCAACACCCGTCTGTTTCTGCGTGGTACCGTCTGTTCAGGTGGTAAAGGCCTAATTACTAGTGTACACCTAATTCTACATTCTGTTTCCATAGGGATTAATCTGACTGTTTCTGTTCGGGTGGTAAAGGCCCATTTTTAATATTTTGTTTCTGTCTGTTTCTGATCGGGTGGTAAAGGCCCATTATCAGCATTCTGTTTCTGTCTGTTTCTGTTGGGGTGGTAAAGGCCCATTACTAGCATTTCTCTTCTGTGGAAATTATTCTGTACCCGTTTCTGTTTTAGTTTAGAAATTAGGGTGACACCTAATTCTGTTATACTAGTATTAGAGCAGAGAAGTAAGATTTGAATAAGAAGCATGGCTTAGTCTACATCATTCTGTTTCTGCTGTTTAACCTAAGTATATCTGCTGCTCATGTTACTGCCATCTCTTATCCAGTTTTGCTTGCATGTCATTATTATTATTATCTGTTCATATGCTGAAAGTCACTGGACTTGCCAGAGTTTGTGTCTGACCCTTGTTGTTTCGCCTCCTTTTTTTCCGTACCCCCCCCCAGGTTTTCTAAGGAGGGAATACTCTAGCTTGATCCGGATTCTTTCTGCTTGAAGTGCTTAAAGTATGGCTTGTCTTCTTTTGTGGGGACTATGATTTTAAACTATGAATTCTGAAGGCTTTTGTACAAGATTGATATTTTGTACTTGAATTCTGATATTGTGATTTGAAAGGATGTAACCAAGCTTATTTCGGTTTCTGTTGAAATAAAGTTAAAAATTTCTCAAGTACTATCTTATCTGTCTTGTAAGTTTCTGTTCTGTTTACTAAAATGCTCCACCAAAGTAAAGGCATTCCCTTTGTGAGTGACCTTAACGGAGGTGGAGTGTTACAGTTGGAACCCTCAACTGGATTTTCGACAGTCATTGGTTCTTTGAGCTTCTTCAATTTCAAATCCAACTTCTTGACTGCACTCTTTGCAATAAAGCTTCGTGACACGCCAGTATCAAACAATACTTTAACTGGAATGTTCTTGACATTGAGCGTGCCTTCTAAAACATCAGACCTTTCCTGAGCAGACGAAGATGCAGGCACTTCTGCCACTTTATTTACCTGAGCCTCTTTGGTCTTTTTTAACAACCAGCAATCTCGCTTTATATGACCAGCCTGATGACAAAGATTGCACTCTCGAGTCACAGGAAACTTGCCCTCGGATTTAGACCCATCCTCCTTTCGTTTCTTCGAGGATTTACAATTTCTGGTTTAATTGCCCTGATTTCTTGCAGTTAGAGCAGGGGCCGTCGTTGCTGGTTCCTTTTCAGATCTAGCCCTTTTTCGATTGACTTTGGGCTTCTTACTCACCTCAGATATCGCACTGGCCTCGGGATTATCAGTTTCAGGCTCATCTTCATTACTAGAACTGAACCCTTCTTCGTAAGGTAACATACCTTTCTTGTCGACATCTTCATACTGGTAAGCCATGTATATCATTTCAGAGAAAGGGAGCTTCACATTCCTTATTACACTGTTCTGATATCTTCTTTGAAGGTCATGAATAAATCTCAGATTTTTCCTCTTTGGATCTTTAATCAGATGAGGAGCAAAGTGAGAAAGTTCATTGAATTTCTTATGATATTCTGGGATGGTCATATCACCTTGTATCAGATAAGAAAATTCATCACATAATCGCTCGGTTGCTTCGGGAGGAGTAAATCTTTCTAAGAAAATCAGTTTGAATCTATCCCAAGTGATATCACCTTCTGGATTATCTTTAAGAACTGAATCCCACCAAAACAAAGCTTCTTCTTTGAGTGCCCAAGACGCCAGTAATCTTTTCAGATCGTCTCTCAGCTTTAAACCCTCAAAGATCTTCTCTGCGGAACGGATCCAAGCTTGTGTTTCTATAATGGACTCTTTGCCTAAGAATGGCGATCCACCCAGATTTCGAAATCTCTTGAATAGAACTTCTATATCTGATTCTAGCTGTGGGAGCACAACTGGCTCATTAGCTGGTCGAGCCATACAATTATTTCTTCTGTTCCAGTCACTCATTTTCTAGTGCGTCTGCAATTAGCAGACAAAGTGTCAGGTAAACAGAAAAGATATTTAAAAATATAGAGACAAATGCTTGAATGTAAATGTGTCTACTGGGGTGTTATTTCATTCGGCTTTACTCATACTAGGATATTACTGATCCTATCTTTATAGAGTTACTCGTCCTAGAACACTACTGGTTCTATTTCTGACGAATTCGTTAATATGTTATATTCCAGAACTAAGCTTAACCAAAGCTCTGATACCAAATGAGACGACCCCAAACCCCGTACTGACGGTGGCAAGGGTAATCCTTGGAATATAACACAGAAACAGATAACAGCAAAACAGAATTAAATAAATACACCAGATAATGAACAATAGAATATACTGGATAAACGTAATCATCAGAGTTACACAGTATAAAGGATCATACTTAGTACAAATACAGTTCAGCTGTACATAAATGTCTATAGCGGAAAACAAACAAAATATGTACAATAGGAGCTGAACAGCATAAAAAGAGATAAATAATAGAATCCATCTTCAGCTCCAGCTATCCAGAAAAAGGCAGCTAAACTTGAATACAAGGCTGCCCGTGTAGAAAAAGGGGCACCCGAGTTTGAAAGTGAAACAAACTACGAGTCAGTCATGGGACTGGTATGAGAAATCTACTCAACACATTTATAATATGGCTAATCACAGGACCATGCCACTTTAGTGGAACGAGTTTACTCCATTGGATTGCCAGTGCTTTAAAACAAATCTTTCTTTTAAACATCACAATGCTTTTTATAAAAATGAAGCCATTATAAGACTCAGTTCCCATCACACAATGCAACGCAAACCGGAGGATAGAGTTTTACCTTATAATAGCCAAAATATGCTTGATACGAATAAAACAAAAGCATTTGATATTATTACTAGTGTTTACATGTTTCGAAAACAATTTCGAATCATAACTATCAATCAAAGACGGCATAGGTACCATATATCATGTCGCCATATATATATACAATCAAAACCGCATGATGTCGTATTTGGAAATTGGATTTCCATCATGAAACAAGGCAAAAGATAGTCCTTACCGAATTCGAGACTGCCTAGCCCGAGTCTCAGGCAAGCGCGCAGGCAAGCCTTGGATCGTCAGGGCCGGTCCACCGAGGTGGATTATTATGCCTGAACACTATGTTTCCCCGCCCTTTGGGGCGTAAACGAGCCAACGAATGACTCCATCGGACCCGGATCGTCCGATCAAACCGAGGCGCCTCGCAACAGCAACAACCACATAAGTCAAACTCGTCAGGGCGTGTAAAACCACTGATGCCACTTCTAGCTAGGAAGAAACGCAGGCCCTCCTTGATGTCCTCTCCCGTTTCTGGTTCATACTGAGGTGTGAGGCTCGCGAATTTACGTTATACACAAAGCTACGCCACAGAGGCGGTGCTTCGATCATCACCACAAGACTTTTCTTTTCAACAGAAGCCCTGATCACTGCATCTTAGCATGCCACACATGCCATTCACACCGTGCAACTGATAGCTATCAATCACACAGAATAAATTCCAATGTCAGACACACTATCCATTTGCAAGTCCGTTCTGGGTCTGAACGAAACCGGAGGCACTATATACCTCGCAAACCCATCGATCACCACGTACGTCTGGACGATCACCACTTATTATCCATATTTCGGGATGCCTCCCAATCAGGACTTCGGTTACCATCCAAACGAGGTGAATATCTCCGGTCTTCGACCAACGTCTTCATCTTCGATTTCTTATCGTCGATTCAGTTATTCAGAATGGGATAAACCCGGTCTTTTTGAGCAACTCGCGTATATAATAAACAAGTGCAACACTAACATACACACGCATCATTTCAATTCATTAGTCACTAACCGTCAATTAGTAAGAGAACGATTTCCCAAATATTAACCCGGAAGGCCGAAACCAACATCAGATCAACACCCAGGAAACCATTCGACTTAGCCAACCTTCAGTTAATTTCTAAATTTCACATCCATATCGTTTATAATATTTTATAATGATTTATCGCTATTTTTATTTATTTTAAAATAGCCAATTTATTCAAAACGACGCTTGGGGCCATAACGCGACCGTGGCGCTGTTTTTCTCCAGATTTGATTTACACATATATGAAAATCTAACTGTTGGATCTTCACAAAATTTACATCATTAGAAAGATCTTTTCAAAACGAATCCAACGGTTCCAGTTTCGGGAAAATCCGACCGTGGCGCTATTTTTCTTCAGATTTGAATTAAAAATTCCAGACAATCCAACCGTTGGATTTTTACAAAGTTGGCGCCGTTGGAAAGATATTTCCAAAGCGAACCCAAAGGTTGCGATTTCAGGAAAATCCGATGGTCGGATCTCCCGGTATAATCGTTTGAAGTTTCGATTTCAAAATACGAACTACAGCGTCGTTATTCGATTAAATATATTTTAATTCTATATATATATATATATATATATCGATTCTTCGATTTCAAAGCTATATTATTTTCATACATTTGATAAAAATGATATTTTTATCTAACTGTCTTCTATTTCAACACTTCACTATATTTAACAATTCATGTATATAATAAAAATGTGATTTTTATTGTAAAACAATTCATTTCAAAACACTACTATTTTATATAGTTCATATAGGTAATAAAATAGGATTTTTATTATAAAACCATTTACTTCAAAACACGACTATTTTATATAGTTCATATAGATGATAAAAACATGATTTTTATTATAAAACGATTTATTTCAAAATATGAATACCACTCAACACATGAATTTCAATTCAACGAATGAATTTCGATTCAACACATGAAGGTTTTCTATAGTTTGTATATATAGATAAAAAGGTGATTTTTATATTTAAAAACACGAATACCATTCAACACATGAATTTCAATTCAACGAATGAATATCGATTCAACACATGAAGGTTTTCTATAGTTTGTATATATATATATACATAATGGTGATTTTTATATTTAAAAACACGAATACCATTCAACACATGAATTTCAATTCAATGAATGAATATCGATTCAACACATGAAGGTTTTCTATAGTTTGTATATATATATATATAAAGGTGATTTTTATATTTAAAAACACGAATACCATTCAACACATGAATTTCAATTCAACGAATGAATATCGATTCAACACATGAAGGTTTTCTATAGTTTGTGTATATATATATAAAGGTGATTTTTATATTTAAAAACACGAATACCATTCAACACATGAATTCTATTCAATGAACGAATTTAAATTCAACACATGAAGGTTTTCTATTCAATGAATAAATATAGTTTCAACAAATGGAAATAATTCAAACACATGAATATTATTCAAAATTTCGGCAGCATAACGGCAGGGTAGTTAAAACCGGGACCGTCCCTAGTACGGCTCCTCGCTCTACCTTAAAACCTCGCGGTTTTTGACAATGGGGAATCATGCATCTAGTTCGCACGCAGGCGGCATGTATATTTATTTCGTTTCCACAAACCAATCCTATGTGATTTCAACCAAATATTTCTCAACCACAAACGGGTATTTTTCAACCACAATCAATCAATATCAACCACAAACAATTCCAATCAACCATTCACTATCAATCAATTTTCACACCAATCACAACCAATAAATATCGTCCATGGTTTGTGGACGAGGGGCGTGTATATATATATATATATAGCATTCCACTTCTATTTCAACACATATATAATTTTTACAACGCATATACAACTTATACATCGAACGTACAACTTATACAACGCTTATACAAGAGGTGTACAATGCTTATATAACTCATACATCGACTATATAATTTATACATCGTCGTTTTCCATATCGTTTATAAATTAGAAATCTCACATTGGGTTCCACTCCACCAAAAATAGCAGAAGGCTCAGAAAAATATGCGGTCTCTTCTAGAAGGTAGAAGACGTCCACATGAGTCCACTGTCTCTTGTTTCACTGGATTTCGACAAGAAACGAAATAGATATGATTTTTCAAAGTTTGCAACGGTTTAAAGGTGTTAAAATAGTTGAAAATTAGTATGGCCGTACCTCAGTTGTTTCATTCAAAACTAGGTTTGGATTTTTCTTCGAATCCGTGTAGCTATTCGTCGATCAGCCTTCGCAACGTCGAAGGGGGAGGAGAGGCGCGCTGGCCCATTTCTGGTCGATCCAACAAAACTAGTTTCGTCGAATTCTGAGACCATTTGCAAAAAGGCCCGTTTCTGGTCGATCCAATTTAACTGTAATTGACCAAAACACATTTTCCTTTGCCACGCTCACATATTAGCTTCAAAAATTATGAAATTTGAAACCTAGCAATAACTTCACATCCCGGATCCAACAAAAGTGGTTTCGTCGAATTCCGAGGTCGTATGCAAAATGGCCATTTTCACGGGCTATATAAATTCCATAGCGACCTTTCTGAAAATTCATTTGGCCATAACTTTTGCTTTCCGCTATGAAACTTCGATTTTTCAGATTCGTTAGAAAGGAATTCACTAACAGATTTAAATATTTTTGGTTTCACTCAAATCCGTTTTGTTTTGCACCCAGTACAGTCCGACAAAGTTTGAATTCAATTTTTGAAACTGCAGCGCCATTTCAGGCCTTGTTTATAATTAGAATTAATTATATTCGTTTTCAATCGTCGATTCAAACTCACTTTTCATTGCTATTATTTAAAATATTTATTTTATACATTTAAAATCCACTATTTTAGCCAATTTAAAAATTTTAAATTGGTTCAGATTTTCCAGGTCGTTACAATACACCAGATAATTACAATAGAATACACTGGATAAACGTAATCATCAGAGTTACACAGTATACAGGATCTTACTTAGTACAAATACAGTTCAACTATACATATATGTCTACAGCGGAAAAACAAACATAATGTACAATAGGAGCTGAACAGCATAAAAAGAGATAAATGATAGAATCCATCTTCAGCTCCAGCTATCCAGAGAAAGCCAGCTAAAACCTGAATACAAGGCTGCCCGTGTAGAAAAAGGGGCACCCGAGTTTGAAAGTGAAACAAACTACGAGTCAGTCATGGGACTGGTATGAGAAATCTACTCAACACTTTTATAATATGGCCAATCACAGGACCACGCCACTTTCGTGGAACGGGTTTACTCCATTGGATTGCCAGTGCTTTTAAAACAAATCATTCTTTTAAACATCGCAATGCTTTTTATAAAATGAAGCCATTATAAGAATCAGTTCCCATCACACAATGCAACGCAAACCGGAGGATAGAGTTTTTACCTTATAACGGCCAAAATATGCTTGATACGAATAAAACAAAAGCATTTGATATTATTGCTAGTGTTTATATGTTTTAAAAACAATTTCAAATCATAACTATCAATCATAGACGACATTAATGTCCCATACCACTATGTCGCCATATACAGGTATACAATCACAACCGCACAGTCACGTATTTGGAAATTGGATTTCCGTCATGAACCAAGGCAAAAGAAAGTCCTTACCGACTTCGAGACGCTCTAGCCCGTGTCTCAGGATCAGAGCTCGAGTGACCCTAGGATCGTCAGGGCCGGTCCACCGATGTGGATTAAAATGCCTGAACACTGCGTTTCCCGCCCTATGGGGCGTCAATGAGCCAACGAATGACTCCATCGGACCCAGATCGTCTGATCTAACCGAGGCGACTCACAACAGTAACAACCACATAAGTCAAACTCGTCAGGGCGTGTAAAACCACTGATGCCACTTCTAACTAGAAGGAAACGCATGCCCTCCCTGATGTCCTTTCCCGTTTCTGGTTCATACCGGGGTGTGAGGTTCGCGAATTCACGTTATACACAAAGCTACGCCACACAGGCGGGGCTTTGATCATCACCACAAGACTTTGCTTTTCAACAGAAGCCCTGATCACTGCATCTTAGTATGCCACACAGGCAATTCAAACCGTGCAACTGATGGCTATCAATCACACAGAATAAATTCCAATGTCAGACACACTGTCCATTTGCAAGTCCGTTCTGGGTCTGAACGAAACCGGAGGCACTATATACCTTGCAAACCCATCGATCACCACGTACATCCGGACGATCACCACTCATTATCCATATTTCGGGATGTCTCCTAATCAGGACCTCGGTTACCATCCAAACGAGGTGAAGATCTTCGGTCTTCGACCACCGTCTTCATCTTCGATTACTTATCGTCGATTCAATTATTCAGAATGGGATAAACCCGGTCTTTCTGAGCAACTCGCATATATAATGAAGAAGTGCAACACTAACATACATACGCATCATTTCAATTCATTAGTCACTAATCATCAATCAGTAAGAGAACGATTTCCCAAATATTAACCCCGAAGGCCGAGACCAACATCAGATCAACACCCAAGAAGCCATTCGACTTAGACAACCTTCAGTTAGTTTCGATATTTCACATCTATATCATTTATAATATTTTATAATGATTTATCGCTATTTTTATTTATTTTAAAATAGCCAATTTATTCAAAACGACGCTTCAGGCCATAACGCGGCCGTGGCGCTGTTTTTCTTCAGATTTGATTTACACATATCTGAAAATCTAACCGTTGGATCTTCACAAAATTTACATCATTAGAAAGATCTTTTCAAAACAAATCCAACGGTTCCAGTTTCGGGAAAATCCGACGGTTGGATCTCCCGGTATAATCGTTTGAAGTTTCGATTTCAAAATACGAACTACAGCGTCGTTATTCGATTAAATATAATTATATATATATATATATATATAAATATAATCGATTCTGGCGCTGTTTTTCTTCAGAATTGAATTAAACATTCCAGACAATCCAACCGTTGGATCTTTACAAAGTTGGTGCTGTTGGAAAGATATTTCCAAAGCGGACCCAACGGTTGCGGTTTCGGGAAAATCCGATGGTCGGATCTCCCGGTATAATCGTTTGAAATTACGGTTTCAAAATACGAACTGCAGCGTTGTTATTCGATATATTTCAATTCTATTTATATATATATATATATATATATATCGATTCTTCGATTTCAAAACTATATTCTTTTCATGCATTGGATAAAATGATATTTTTATCTAACTGTCTTCTATTTCAACACTTCACTATTTTTAACAATTCATTTGTATAATAAAATTGTGATTTTTATTATAAAACAATTCATTTCAAAACACGATTATTTTCTATAGTTCATATAGGTGATAAAAATAGGATTTTTATTATAAAACCATTTATTTCAAAACACGACTATTTTCTATAGTTCATATAGGTGATAAAAATGTGATTTTTATTATAAAATAATTTATTTCAAAATATGAATACCATTCAACACATGAATTTCAATTCAACGAATGAATTTCGATTCAACACATGAAGGTTTTCTATAGTTTATATATATAGATAAAAATGTGATTTTTATATTTTAAAACACGAATACCATTCAACACATGAATTTCAATTCAACGAATGAATATCGATTCAACACATGAAGGTTTTCTATAGTTTGTATATATCGATAAAAAGGTGATTTTTATATTTAAAACATGAATACCATTCAACACATGAATTTCTATCCAACGAATGAATATCGATTCAACACATGAAGGTTTATTATAGTTTATATATATAGATAAAAATGTGATTTTTATATTTAAAACACGAATACCATTCAACACATGAATTTCTATCCAATGAATGAATATCGATTCAACACATGAAGGTTTTTTATAGTTTGTATATATCGATAAAAAGGTGATTTTTATATTTAAAACACGAATACCATTCAACACATGAATTTCTATCCAACGAATGAATATCGATTCAACACATGAAGGTTTTCTATAGTTTATATATATAGATAAAAATGTGATTTTTATATTTAAAACACGAATACCATTCAACACATGAATTCCTATCCAACGAATGAATATCGATTCAACACATGAAGGTTTTCTATTCAGCGAATAAATATAGTTTCAACAGATGAAAATAATTCAAACACATGAATATTATTCAAAATTTCGGCAGCATAACGGCAGGGTAGTTAAAACCGGGACCGTCCCTAGTACGGCTCCTCGCTCTACCTTAAAACCTCGCGGTTTTTGACAATGAGGAATCATGCATCTAGTTCGCACGCAGGCGGCGTGTATATTTATTTCATTTCCACAAACTAATCCTATGTGGTTTCAACCAAATATTTCACAACCACAAACGGGTATTTTTCAACCACAATCAATCAATTTCAACCACAAACAATTCCAATCAACCATTCGCTATCAATCAATTTTTACACCAATCACAACCAATAAATATTGTCCATGGTTTGTGGACGAGGGGCGTATATATATATATATATCATTTCACTTCTATTTCAACACATATATAATTTTTACAACGCATATACAACTTATACATCGAACGTACAACTTATACAACGCTTATACATGAGGTGTAAAACGCTTATATACCTCATACATCGACTATATAATTTATACATCGTCGTTTTTCCATATCGTTTATAAATTAGAAATCTCACATTGGGTTCCACTCCACCAAAAATAGCAGAAGGCTCAGAAAAATATGTGGTCTCTTCTAGAAGGTAGAAGACGTCCACACGAGTCCATTGTCTCTTGTTTCACTGAATTTCATCAACACACAAAAAAGATATGATTTTTAGGAGTTTGCAACGCTTTTATTTGTCGAAATCAGTTAAAAATAAATAAACCCGTACCTCTCAGCAAAAGGTTCCAAACTAGGTTTGGATTTTTCGTGCAAACGGCGAAGCGGTTCGACGATCGGCCTTCGCAGCGATGAAGATGGGGGAGAGGCGCGCTGGCGCCAGGGAGAGGGGCCACTTCGGTGGTCCCTGTAGGCGGCGGCGGCGAATTGAAGTCGTCGACTTCAGAGAGGGGGTTCTCTCAATTCAGGCAATGAAAAAATACCACCCTTGTATGGATTTGAAGCTCTCGCCGAGCTCTTCAAAAAGCTCCAAAGAACCTATACCTAATCTTGCGTGTAGGAGGATGAACGGAGGAGAGAAGATCTGAACGTTTTCCGCCGTATATCGTTTAATCGGGGAGAGAGAAGACGGGGGGTTCTGACGTGGACGAATAGGTTTTTTTTTATAAAGTTTTTTAAAAATCTGAAAATACCCCTTGCCTCCTACGAACCCCAATCCAAACCCAACGACTGTCGTCCATAGCATTTTACCCCCATTCCCCCCAATCCAAACCCAACGACTGTCGTCCCTAGCATTTTACCCCCATTCTGAACACAATGGGATATGTTTCAAAGGCCCATTCGAATGTTTCAATCAGTTTTTCTTCAAATTAAAATATAAAACATTCAATATTAAATTTGAACATACATTTCAATTTGCCAGGGCCACAAACTGATTCGAAAAATTCCAGAAAAATAAATCTAGCTATGTTTTGACGATACGGTCCCAACAAAACTAGTTTCGTCGAATTCTGAGATCGTTTGCAAAAAGGCCCATTTCTGGTCGATCCAATTTAACTGTAATTGACCAAAACATGTTTTCCTTTGCCACGCTCACATACTAGCTTCAAAAATTATGAAATTTAAAACCTAGCAATAACTTCTCATCCCGGATCCAACAAAAGTGGTTTCGTCGAATTCCGAGGTCGTTTGCAAAATGCCCAATTTCACGGGCTATATAAATTCTATAGCGACCTTTCTGAAAATTCATTTGGCCATAACTTTTGCTTTCCGCTATGAAACTTCGATTTTTCAGATTCGTTAGAAAGGTATTCACTAACAGATTTAAATAATTTTAGTTTCACTCTAATCCGTTTTGTTTTGCACCCGGTACAGTCCGACAAAGTTTGAATTCAATTTTTGAAACTGCAGCGCCTTTTCAGGCCTTGTTTATTATTAGAATTAATTATATTCATTTTCAAACGTCGATTCAAACTCACTTTTCATCGCTATTATTTAAAATATTTATTTCAAATATTTAAAATCCATTATTTTAGCCAATTTAAAATTTTTAAATTGGTTCGGATTTTCCGGGTCGTTACACTTTCCCACCGTTCATTCTTAGATCTGAAGGCCCCTGGCCCTTCTTCCTTTTCTTCTTCATCGCTATCTGTACAAACCGTAGTAATCAAACCCAAACCATCATCCATTAGGGCTTGAGACCGCGGTCACCTTGTCTAGCCGGAATTCCATCGAGGTATGCCACGACGATCGGCAATCCTGCCTCCACCAATGCCTCGAGCCTTGGCCAACTCGGTGACCATCCTGGTCCTCCAACAGCCACAAACCGAGCCCACTTTAGGTGCAAAATTCGAGATCGATACTTCATTAAAATTAATCATAGTCATTCAAAGTGGCGATCTCCTTAAGCTCGACATTTTTACCCCTGGATGTTTTTGAAATTGATGAAGGGAAGATGAGAAAATTGATGAAAAAAGGGGGAAGACGCTGGCCATTCAAAGAGTTCTGGCAGCGGCTTGGTCCTTTAGGCTTTGAGATTGGGATTTTTGATAAACTAATATTTAAAATAAAATAATATAAAAATCCCCTAATTACTAGTTTAAGCCCGTTAACCCATTTCAATTCCAATTTCAGCCCAACGAAAGTTGTCCCTAGGCAAAAACCTGCGTTCCGGATGCAATAGGCTAGGTTCCATCAGCCCAAATGATCATCTCTAGCATGTTTTCTTTAATTTAATATATATATCATTTATTTATTTAATTCCATCGTACATTTAAATTTACTGGGCCACATACGGACTCTGAAAATTCCAAAAAAAATATTTCTAGTTATATTTTTATGATACGGTTCTAACACGACTAATTTCGTCGAATTCCGAGACCATTTGAAAATTTGCCATTTTCAAGTCGATTAAATTTGACTGAAACTAACAAAACACGTTTTCTTTTGCCACGCTCACATATTGATTCGAAAAATTATGAAAAGTGAAAACTAATAATAATTTGACATTCCGTTTCCAACAAAAGTGGTTTCGTCAAAAACAGAGGTCGTTTGGAAAATGGCTATTTTTAAGGGTCATATATTATATTAAAATATATATAAATTCTACAGCGACTTTTCTAAATTTTAAAATGGACATAACTTCTAATTTATAAAGTGAAATTTCTGTTTTTCACATTCGTTAGAAAGATATTGTTGGACAGATTCAAATATTTCTTGTTTCGCTTAATTCTCATTTAAAATGAATCCTGTATGTTAAATTGAAATTAGAAATCGAATTTTCGAACTGCAGCGCCATTTCAAACTCCTTTTATAATTAAATTAAAATATATTTGTACTAACTTCGATTAAAATAAATTTTTAGTTGTTATTATTTAAAATAAATCATTTTAAACATTAAAATTCAATAAAAAAATCTAAATTATAAATTTTAAATTGGTTCAGAATTTGCGGGTTGCTACATGACTGCCCATACAAAATTAGGCACCTAAGAGTTTAGGGAAAACAAAACAAAATAAACTCCGGGTCATTCATAGGACTGGTGTGAGTAAAACAGTTTAAACAGTTTGAGCCATTAAACGATATCTCATAAGACCACGCCGTATAACAGAACGGGTTTTTCCCTTATGAGAATCCAAAATATCTTTATATCAAAATCTTTTGGTATTATAATAATGTCTATCAATCACAATATAATAATCATCTAGTAGAAACGCTTTCATCTCACGTTCTACATATATAGTACACAATCAAAACCACAAGCACGTATTGGTAAATGGATTTCCAACTATGACAAGGTATGGAACCATCTTTCGCTAGTGTACCTCTAGAGAGGAATACACTGTGTTCAACAAGAACATCTTGCAGCCCGGCCACACATGACCAACCACTCATTTTTCTTGAGTGTATCGAATGTATATCACCAATGGTTGGGATCTACAATTATTTCCCGAATGGGACAGCATTGACAATAGATTTTTATAAGTAAATGAAACTCTAAATCAGGTGATTATACACCCTAATAGGTGCGACCTACATAACTATGCTGCTTGCCCAATTTTTTTCATTTCCTGGTTGTGAGGCTAGAGGCCACGCTTTTCTCTCATAGATCACACATTTATTCATTTTGAATGTCACATCATCATACCCGCCAAATCACAAATTAATTTCCCCAAAAATACCACGGGTATACAGCTAAGAGAAACGAATTCCTCCGCCACCATACGTAAATACGTTTGAAGAGATCAACTTACGCGATCTATTAAATATACTCTGTCAGACATTCTTCCATACAGGTCGTCCTGGGACTGGAAAAATCGAAGGCACTATTCAGTACAATCATCTTAGGCAATCTTTACCTAAGATTTATACAATACCCCTTTCACTTGACTCCGTCTTCAATTATCTTTGGCATATATGATTCACAACGCTTATGCCAATACAGAGTGGTTCTTCGGATAATAATCCAACCGGTCTCTCCATATAAACAACATTAAAATGGTCGAAAACTTTGATAGTCGATGAGTTAACTATCAAAGAAAAACACATGTGCAAATAATGATCTTATTTCTAGATGGAAATTACATCGATCAATCACCAATCAACTTTAATCCTTTAAATTAATTTATCATTAACTTATTTCATTTGTCATTTCCTGTTTCCATATATTCAACATTTCTTATTTTCTAAATTTAGAAAATATATGTTATTTGACACTGGAAAACATTTCCATTTCTTGTTTTCTATATTAGAAAACATTTCTGATTCTTATTTGGAAAACATTTCCAAAACTCTTACATTGGGCTTAGACAGATGTTTAAACAAACCACCGCTATGCCAACACAAACCATTACACTTATTAACTAAATTTACTTAACCATCCTTTGCTATCAAACCTTAGCCCTTTCCTTAGTTAAGAAGGAAGTCAATCAAGTTGGGGTATAATTACCTCTCAGACCTTAACTGAACAACGTTTTAACTTCGGAATAGACAAAGTTTATCTTTTAAACCTTTAACAAACTTTCTTACGTAACTCTCTTTCGAAAAATCTATATTCGATAACTCCTCCCTTCGAATAACTATATTCGATAATCTCTCTTACGAATAACTAGATTCAAAAATCTTTCTTCGAATAAACTATATTCGATTAACTCTATTCAATTAACTCTTATTAATTAACTCTATTGGATTAACTCTATTGGATTAACTCTTTTTGATTTAACTCTAATCGATTAACTCTATTTGGTTAACTCTTTTTGATTAACTCTTTTCACTTAACTCCTTTCGAATCAACTATATTCGATAACTCCTTTAATTCTATTCGAATAAACTATAATCGATTAACTCCTTTAATTCTATTCGAATAAACTATTTTCGATTAACTCCTTTAATTCTAATCGAATAAACTATATTCGATTAACTCCTTTAATTCTATTCGAATAAACTATATTCGATTAACTCCTTTAATTCTATTCGAATAAACTATATTTGATTAACTCCTTTAATTCTATTCGAATAAACTATATTCAATTAACTCCTTTTGAATAACTAGATTCGATATCTCTTCTCTCGAATACACTATATTCGATAACTTTACTTTGAATAAGTGATATTCGATAACTCTACTCGATTTACTCCATTTGAATAGGTTAACTCTAACTGGTTAACTCTAACTGGTTAACTCTAACTGATTAATTCTAACTGATTAATTCTAATTGATTAACTCTGACTGGTTAACTCTAGCTGATTAATTCTAACTGATTAACTCTGACTGATTAATTCTAACTGATTAACTCTGACTGATTAATTCTAACTGATTAACTCTGACTGCTTAACTCTAACTGATTAATTCTAACTGATTAATTCTAACTCTAATTCTAGCTCTAATCGATTAACTCTAACTCTAATCGATTAACTCTACTTGATTTATTCCTTTGGATTATCTCCTTTAATTAAATCCTTTGAATTAACTCCTTTGATTAATTCCTTTGAATTAACTCCTTTGATTAATTCCTTTGAATTATCTCCTTTGATTAATTCCTTTGAATTATCTTCTTTTTTATTTGTTTACTTAACAAATAACTATTCCTTTTTCAATTCTATTTCTTTAACAAATAAATATTTCTTTTCTATTTATTTAACAAATAAATATTTCTTTTAACTTTATTTATTCCCTAAATAAATATTTCCATTTCAATTTCATTTGTACATGTTTTACAAATATTCCCTTTTCAAATTATATTTGTAAATGGTTTACAAATATTTCCTTTTTATATTTATTTTATTTATTTTCTAAATAAATAACCCTTTTATACTTCTATTTATTTCTTGAATAAATGTTCCATTTTAATTCTATTATTTAACAAATAAATAATTCTTTTCTATTCTATTTGTTTAACCAATAAATATTCCTTTTCTATTTGTTTCCACAAATATCCCTTTTCTATTATATTTGTTTTCACAAATATTTCCAATTCAATTATATTTGTTTTCACAAATATTTCCAATTCTATTATATTTGTTTCCACAAATATAATTTATATTTCAATATACACTTTGAAACATCCCTTTGTATATTTTAGTATTTCTTATGGTGTTTCAAATACCATATATCACTGCTCAGTATCACCCAAA
This sequence comes from Allium sativum, assembly GCA_030737875.1. NCBI lineage: Eukaryota > Viridiplantae > Streptophyta > Magnoliopsida > Asparagales > Amaryllidaceae > Allium > Allium sativum. Next base: position 194,999,972 of record CM060920.1, read on the forward strand.
CTCCGATAATCAATAAAGATTGTATATCACATCATATATCACAGTATATATGAAAAAACAGTAAAATAAATGTTGAGGAGTCCAGTTGGATTCCTCCAATTTGTTTCCCTGCATCACAGATGTTAAACAATAAAATTAACATCGATTTCATTTCAATATGAAATATTCTGCTAAACAGAATCCATATTGATTAACGATATATATATATATATATATTTTTATTTTTATTTATATATATTTATATATATATCACTAGATCTATAATTTCAACAAACAATTAACAGTTCAACCAAACAGTCAACACACAGAATCAACCATCATCTATCAGTTCTAAAAATATGTTATAAAAATATAACTGTTCAAAGTTAGTGAGTTTTACTCACATTGGACGATCATCGTTAATAACGATAACCATCGCTTGATTCAGACGAACAATTTATTTCGCTATAAATTTTAACGAGGTCGAATTCTCTTCCAGTCAGTCCCATGCGTAGCTCTCGTCCATACGATCCCAACGGATCTTGTTACGCTGAGTATCGATAACGTATGAAATAGTTATTGCTTTACGAAGTTCATATACTTCTAAATATAGTTAAACTAAAATTAAACTACACTTAATTGGGCCTCACCCCATTTAAACCGGCCCATCCCCTTTCAAACCCAGACCCATACGAAGCTTGCATCTAGCTCCAACCAGAAATCTAATGCCATTACCGAGCTTTTGCACTCCACTTGCTACAACGTTTCACCACCATTTGACTTCAGACTAGTACCATTACACGCCTCATCCAAAACCGCACTCCCCCATTACCCTCAGCTTTAACTCAACCTCACCATCGAAAACGTGTCGCTGTCGATCTCCAAAACTCGAGCGACATTTACCACCTCGGAAATCCACACATTTTCATCTACAGGTGCTAAGAGAGGTGCTAAGATCAGAATCAAACTCCAATTTGAAGACCGATGCTCACAGAAACTGAAATCAGTAACCCTAGTTTACTGCTCAAAACTTAAGCGACCGACAACAGTGTCGCATCATATAAAAACGATCTAGAAATAAATCTGGAGGCAAAGCAAATGCAGTGATAATCGTTTTGATATTTATAGACATTTATACGATTTTCCTTGGATTTTAGAAGACCACGTATTAAGCTTTGAGACCAAAGAAATGGTCGGTTGAGGAAAGGAAGTCATGGTTTGAATTTCACCTTTAATTAAGGCAGTATTTAGAGTAAAGAGGAAATATTTTATTCGATTTTTTATTAATTTATTTCCAACCGCTGCTTGTATTCATCCTTTAAAAATTCGTACGATCACATACGATCCCCAAAAATCACGAAAATGGACATGTAGCTATAGTTCGACATTACGGTCCCAACGAAACTGGTTTCGTCGAATTCCGACTCTGTTTGCTCACACAGCGTATTTTAAACCATCAAAATACTGACTGTTTTTCACATTAAAATCCCGTACGGCCACATACCGACTTCAAAAATCACAGAAATTGAAATCTAGCAATAATTTAATATTGCAGATCCAACAAAATTAGTTTCGTCGAATTCTGAGGTTGTTTGCAAAACTGACTATTTTTTAAGCTCTAGATAACCCTTTTAGATATATAAATATGTTTAAAAACAATTAAATTAAATATTTATAAATAAATATTATCGTATATATTCATAGTGGAATACCATACAACTCCCATTGGGTTTATAACTCGATACTTCAAAATTCCCAGTTAATTCGATATTCAATTTATGTTAAATTCCTTTTATAATATAAATAAATTGATATAAATTATAAAGGAATTCCACATCGACTTTTCTAAAATTTGATTTTGACATAAATCAAAATCTACACGACGAAATCCTGATTTTTCTCTTCCACTAGAAATATATACTTCACCAGCTCCATACGTTTCTTGTTTCATAGAAATCCGATTTAAAACGAACCCTGTACATTCAATTGAAGTTCAAATCACCAAATAGCGAACTTCCGCGCTATTTTGAGCTCGATTTTAATTATATTATAATTATACGTTCAAACTGTCGTTCAAATAATATATTTGTCATTCTAATTCAGTTCCAAACTGAATTATATATTTTGAATTGTCCAGTTCACATTATATGGTTAATTCACTATTTCTGATTATTTCAGAAATTAAATATATTATTCTATTATTTATATTAGTTAAATATTCAATATAATTTAATTAAACAACCATTTTCACTATTTAAATAATTAAATAAATTAATTATTATCCTTACAAATATGGGTTGTTACACAGGTCAAGGTCAGGTATGATTTCTTATACCTGTTATTGCTCTATTTAGTGGTATAGATTTGCTATCGCTCATACCAAACTTTCATATGACCCAGAGTTTTATGTCTCTTCTTATTACTCTAGGTACTCCTAAATGAGCAGAATAGAGGCATGTTAGGTGGTTATGCATGAGTAGCTGTCCGGAGACGAGTAGGAGGCTTCTTCGTACTATATACATATATTCTCCCTGTGTTGTTGCTGGTCAGTACTTTGGGCATTAGTAGTGTACCTTTTTTTTTCCTTTTTCGAGACAGCATTTTGAAGTTGTAATAATGGTTTGGATCATAAGCTGCATTTTGGATTCTGCTACTCAGGTGGATATGGTTTAGTTTTCAGCTTTTGCACTGTCTCACTTGTTTTATATCAAGTTTGATATTATTATATTTTATTCCATGCGCTATGAGATATAGTATGGGTTTTTGATGATTCATAGTTTCAAATCCCTTACTCTTTACAGTCGTCTCATGTCAGTCGGGCATTGGCATAGCGCATTTCGGAGAAATGTCTGATGGTGCGAGGCGGCCATCAAGAGTAAGGGATTTGAAACTATGAATCATCAAGAACCTGTTTTATATCAAGTTATGTTATTATTATAAGCTTCAAGTGCGGGCTATGAATTGGCAGAATGCTATTAAAGCGGCTACTCCCGAGGATCAAGTTACTTGGAATCAGTTTAAGACTCGCTTCAATGACAAATTTATTCCAACTGCTCAAAAATCAGAATTGTTTAGGAAGTTTTTTGAGCTTAAGTAGAATGGTAGGGTAGTCTCGGAATATATTGCTGAATTCGATACTTTATCGAATATGGATTATCTCTTATCGATACTGCCAAGAAAAAGAATGGGAAGTTCGTAACTGGCCTAGATTGGTACTTGGGGTAAAAACTTATAAACCATATCGATGAGACATTTGAACCTATTGTAGGAAAGGTATTGAGGTCGGAGCGCCTTTATCCTAAGCCAAAGACTGAGGTCGTTGTTACATCTGTAAAGGAGCTGAAACCGTGGGCAAGCGGTGAAGGCAATAAGAATTCTCAGAATAAGAGAAAACATAACCAAACCAAGGATGGTCAGAAAAAGAAGAATAAGAAAGATATCGAGTGCTTTAGTTATGGAAAGAAGGGCCATTATGCCAGAGAATGTCGAGCAAAGCCAACGGACAGGTAGTGCTTCAATTGCGGACAAGTGGGACATCATAAGGATAAATGCCCACAACCCCCAAAGGAGAAGCAGATCGTGAAAGCATATGCTATCAACGCTTTTCCTTCTTCGGCGAATGCCCCAATAGCGGCAGAGAAGGGAAAGAGCGTCATTATTCAAGGTATGCTTTCTGTTTATGATATTCTTTTTTGAGTATTATTTGATACCGTGACTTTCCATTCCTTCGTATCTAATGACATGGTAGATTGGTTGGAATTGGAAACCGAGATTATCGAATGACCTTTAGTTATGACGAACCCGATCGGTGTTTCGACTAGCCTTAGTATGATTTGTCGTAATTTGGTCTTATCGAGTCATGGATGTATGTTTCCTTGTAATTGCTTTTTTAGGGCTTTACTTGTTTGGCATTTTTTGGGAGTCGATTGGCTCCAAAGGTATGGGGTGGTGGTAGAGTGTAAGGGGTCTTCGGTGACCATTAGAGTGGATGATGGGCGGAGGGTGGTATTGGGTTACCTACCTAGTGATGGGGTGATGGCTAGTTTTCTAAATTCTCTCGACATCCCACATGATGAGTTATCAGATGTGCCTACTGCTGGCGATTATCCGGACATCTTCGGGGAATGACCGGACTTCGACCACACCGAGAGATCGAGTTTCAGATTGATTTAGTGAAAGATGCCAGACCTATAGTGATGCCTCTTCGTCGTATGGCACCAAGGGAGCAGCGAGAGGTCGAAGTGCAAGTAGATGATCTTTTGAAAAAGGTATTTATCCGAAGAAGTGTTTTCAAATGGGGAGCACCTGTTGTATTTGTTACTAAGGCCGATGGTTCCCTTCGCTTATGTGTGGACTACCACGAGTTGAACAAGGTGAGTAGGAAGAATAAGTATCCTCTTCCACGAATAGATGATTTGTTTGATCGACTGAATGGAGCAAGAGTGTTTTCCCAGTTAGATCTCGCGACAGGTTTTCATCAGCTCCGAGTAGCAACTAAGAGTATACCTAAAACGACATTTCGGACACCGTCTAGATTCTATGAGTGGTTGGTAATGCCATTCGGGTTGACTAATGCAGCCGCATATTTTGTGGATCTAATGAATAGGGTTTTCAGAGAACAATTAAATAAGTTTGTTCTTGTGTTCATGTACGATATCTTGGTTTACTCGAGGTCAGAGGAAGAACACATGGAACATTCTAGGACAGTGATGGAGGTGCTGAGGAAACACTGATTGAAAGAGAAAATTTCTAAGTGTCACTTCTGGAGGAGGGAAATGAGGTTCTTGGGCCATGTTGTTTCAGAGAATGGTATTTCCGTGGATCCTGCGAAGGTGGCTACAGTGAAATATTAGTCTACACCCAAGAATGCAACAGATGTGAGAAGTTTCTTGGGTTTAGCTGGATATTATCTTAATTGTATCCAAAACTTCTCCAAGATAGCGGCACTGTTAACTCAATTGAATAAGAAGAATCAAGCTTTTGTCTAGGACAGAAGGTGCGAGTATGCATTTACGATTCTAAAGGGAAAGTTGACGTGCGCACCAGTGTCAGTTATTCCTAAGTGGAATGAAGAGATGACGGTATGCACAGATGCCTGTGGTACCGGATTAGGTGCTGTACCGATGCAAAGAGGTAGGGCTGTAGCTTATGCTAGTCGACAACTGAAACCGCATGAGAAAAGATATCATGCTCATGATTTGGAATTGGCAGCGATTGTGTTCGCATTAAAGATGTAGAGACATTATCTCTTGGGAGAAAGATTCGAGTTTTTTTACGTATCATAAGTCGTTAAAGTATCTTTTCCCTCAAAAGGATTTAAATCTCCGTCAGCAGAGATGGTTAAAGTTCTTGGCTTCATATGATTTCAATATCGCATACACACCCGGGAAGGTCAATGCGGTAGCTAACGCATTCAGTAGGAGACATGCCAATTTAGGGGCTATGTTTCTTGAATGGAAGCAACTGGAGTATATCATAGGATATGATTTCAGATCTAAGTGTGAATTGGATCCAGAGATGTTACAAGTTTGACGATCAGACTGACATTGATCCAGCGGATCGGTTCCAGTCAGAGGGAAGATCCTAATCTATTGTAAATCATCTCCAAGGTAGATATGGGTATCGATGGTGAGGAAAGAAACACGTTTGGACTTGATAGAGAAGGATGGATTCGAAATAATGGGAGACTAGTTGTACCCAATGTTAATGGATTGAGAGATGAAGTGCTCAGAGAGTGTCATCATCACTCGAAACTGACTATACATCTCGGTGGTAACAAAATGTATCGAGACATGAATCATACCTACTACTGGGATGGGATGAAGAGATACGTTGGGAAGTTTATATCCAAGTGCATGAATTGCCAGTTAGTTAAAGTCGAGCAATAGAAACCTAGTGGTTTGTTACAACCATTGGAAATTTCCGAATGGAAACGGGAACAAGTCTCAATGGATTTCATTGATGGTTTACCAAGGACTAGATCGGGTCACGATATTTGGGTGATTGTGGATCGATTGACTAAAAGTGCAAGGTTTATCCTGGTCAAGTCGAATAGAACGGCAGCTAAGTTAGCGGAATTGTTTGTGAAGTGGGTAGTGAGATTTCATGGAGTACCTAAAGGTATTGTGAGTGACCGAGATCCATTATTTACTAGTGGTTTTGGAAGAGCTTACAAGAGGCTTTAGGGTCAGAATTACATCTCAGTACCGCATACCATCCCCAAACCAATGGTCAAATAAAGAGGGTGAATCGTGTATTGGAGGATCTCCTGAGAGCTTGTATATTGGATTTTGGAGGTTCATGGGATGACCATTTGCATCTGGTTGAGTTCTCATATAATAATAGTTATCAGTCCAGTATTAGTATGGCTCCTTTTGAAGCTTTGTATGGAAGACCGTGCAACTCGCCATCATGTTGGTTGGAAACTGGTGAGAAGTTTGTGCTTGGGCCAGATGTAATAAGAGAAACTTCGGATAAGATCAAGGATATTCAACAACGAACGAAGGCTGCCCAAGATAGGCAGAAGAGTTATGCTGATAAAAGGCGAAGAGATTTGAAATTCTCTGTTGGCAACTTGGTATTCGTCAAGATTTTTTTGTTGAAGACTGTGATTCGATTTGGTAAGAGAGGTAAACTGGCACCAAGATTAGTTGGTCCATTTCCAGTTCTCGAACAAGTTGTGAATTCAACATATAGAGTTGGATTACCTGACAAGATGGCGGGTGTGCACAACGTATTTCATGTTTCCCAGTTAAGGAAGTTCGTGCACAATTCTGATGTGACTATTTCACCAAAACAATTAGATGATACCGAGATAGAACCCGATGCAATTGGAAACCGCAGAACAGTTCGTATTATCGGACACGATATGAAGCAACTCCAGAGGAAGACGACGAAACTAGTTAAGGTCCAGTAGGGCGATAATGAGAATGAATGTGCTTGGGAAACCGAGAACATAAGGAAGTCATATCCAGAGCTCTTTACCTGGCATGGTTTTAAGTGTGATATAATTATTCCATTGCTAGTAAACCACATGTTAGTGTAAGCTTGTTATGTTATTATGTAGTTCGATTGTTTGTAAATGGCTGACAGGCATACGGGGCATCCTTGTATGTTTTGGTTAAGGAAATTCGGGGGCGAAATTTTTTAAGGGGGAAGACTGTAAAGACCCGCATTCTACGTATCGAAGGATCATAGAATATTTATTTTATTTTTATACTAAGTCATATGGTCGTGTAACTTTGGGAAACGACTATTGGGGTCATTTCCCACATTCACGATTTTCACCAAATTTTAAATGGCTGTTTTGCCCCTGGCGAATCTTGTTTCGCCTATAACTTTTGATTGATAAAGAGTTTTGACCTGAAACCACTTCAATGGATTCAGATGATGGTTTACCTTTCCGTAGAGTGGTCAAATTAATCAAAGGACTTACCATTTGGAAGATATTGCTGGAATAAGATTTAAAGATAGAAAAACAGCCTAATCGGGATTAATAGGTTGATTCAAAGCTAGGCTCATAACCCATTTTGTGATTAGGTTTATGGGAGGGCTGAAAGGAGTTAGAGAATGATTTCTTTTCATTTTTACAACCGCCATAAACATTTCCCTAATCCTAGTAATGACCTCCATCTTCCAAATCTCTCTTTAATCACTTTCTAATCACATACTAAGAAAATCTACATTGAATCAAGGCGGAGTAGCATCAAAATCGAGATAGAGCAGCTGCACTACATAGGAATCCATACCAAATCGATATAAGTTTCATATCTAACATTCTATTGTGGCTACGGTGAGTGATTAGCATATTTATTCACTAATTATGGCTAATTAGGAGTGATTAGTGATAATTAATTAAATTATGACTCAGAAAAATATGGAAAAATATGCATAAATTCTGAAATATTATTTTATGTCACTGGTAAAAATTTGGGTTAATTTGGATTAGGTTTGTTAATCCTATTATTAGATATGGTTAAACATAATCAAGGGGAAAATCATAGATTTGGGGTATGTTTGGCCTAAAATAACCTATGTGCTTAGTGTTTTGACCTTTTTGATTGAACCTATATGTTGCTACTACTATTTGGTATGTTTTATGATTGTTTAGTAAAGTTAGAATGGTTGAAAATACCGTCGTATGGAGAGAATGGACAAAAATGGCTTATTGGAAATGCTACAGGGATTCGGTTCGGATCAGATAAGGGGAGCGGATCGGTATAGCCAAACCAAAATGGGAGTTTGGAAAGAAGTTCGAACTGAACCAGTGTGGTGACATCATCAGCAGCATGGCAACGAGGAAGGCCGATGTGAGTTGAGTTAGAGTTGGAACGAGCTGGCATTGGAAAAAGTGGAGTGTAAGATGGATCGGTCTGGTATAACTGAACCGACCCAAAGGAGCCCCACGAACCGACCCTGGTGAAATAGCCCGACCCGATCCCAATGAAGCAGCATGACCTGAATGCGATGAAGAGATTATCCCAAACTGAAATGATGGGGCCGAACCAAACCGAAATGGAAGAACTGAGCAGGAGACAAGAATCGAACCGAGCGGAGGCAACGTAACCGAACCAAATCGAGGGGAGGAAGACAAACCAAACCGGATGTGTGTTTCTACTTCTACGCGATGACTCTTCTGAAGACCAACTCCAAATTGACCAAAACCTGAGATGCAAGTGGGAAGTTATTACTTAGGATCCAATCGGGAACCAACGAGTTAACTTCTAGAATTGGGCTTGCTGCGGGATGTGTGCAAAGGAATTATCAATATCTACAACTTTTGTTCACCGTTGAGAGAATGGGTATTGACTATGGACCTATGCAGTAGGGTCAGAGGTTGTATGAAGTTGGACTCCATCAGGGCTCCAAAGGAAAAAGTGGTCATAGCGATAGTTGTACGGAGTAGGACTCTGTCATGGCCCCAAACGGTTCTAGTGATCAAAGTGGTGGATATCATATGCTTTACGCACTGACTGAGAGATGTGAGGATGATTGCTATGTTTGATGTTTGCCTTCACCATGACACACACACTCCCATTTTACACTATATGTTAGTGTTACCTTAGAGTATTGTACATCTCGTTGTGCTGACTCTTTGGTTGCAGGTCCAGGTCAGGTATGATTTCTTATACCTGTTATTGTTCTAGTTAGTGGTATAGATTTGTTATCGCTCATACCAGACTTTCCTCTGACCCAGAGTTTTATGTCTCTTCTTATTACTTTGGTTACTCATAAACGAGAAAACTAGAGACATGTTAGGTGGTTATGCACGAGTAGTTGTCCAGAGACGAGCATGAGGCTTCCACGTACTATATACATATATTCTCCCTGTGTTGTTGTTGGTCATTGCTTTGGGCTTTAGTAGCATACCTCTTTCATTTCCTTTTTAGAGACTGTATTTTGAAATTGTAATAATGGTTTGGATCATAAGCTTTATTTTGGATTTTGTTACTCTGACGGATATGGTTTAGTTTTCAGCTAATGCACTATCTCGTCTGTTTTATATCAAGTTATGTTATTATTATATTTTATTCCATGTGTTATGAGATATACTACAGGTTCTAGATTATTCATGGTTTCAAATCCCTTACTCTTGACGATTGTCCCGTGCCAATTGGGCATTTGCACAATGCATTTTGGAGAAATGTTAGATGGTGCGGGGCGGTCGTCACATGAAAACACCTGAACTACTTGACATCCTATACAAATTTGGGTGCCCAAGAGTCTATGGTAAAAACAAAACAAATAAACTCTAGTTCAGTCATGGGACCAGTGTGAGTAAACTTTAATCACTTGATTTAGTTTGAAAATCCTTTCTAAAGAAAAGGCAATTGAAAGACCGATTTGCACATAAACATGGATGATTTTTACCTTACGATAACCCAAAACATTCTTTGTATCAAAAATATTATGTTATTATAATAGTTTCTAAATCAAATAAATAGCAGTCTAGCGGAACGCTTATATTTCACACTCCACATACATAGTATACAATCAAAACCGCGGGCGCTTATTGGGTAATGGATTTACAACTATGACAATATATGGAACCATCTTCCGATAGTGTATCTGTAGAATGAAGTACACTGGGTTCAACAAGAATATCTTGCAACCTGACCACATATGACCAACCACTCATTCTGCTTGAGTTTACTGAATGTATTATCACTAACAGTTGTGATTAAAAACCATTTTCGAAAGCATACATCAACGATAGAAGAAGAAACAATTAAATTTTCCCTTGATTAGGTGATAATACACCCTAACGGGTCTGGGTCACATAGTCATGTTTCATGCTCGGTTTGTGTCATTTCCCTGTTGATAAGGCGTGAGACTATGATTACCTTTCTAGCCACGTCATTCACTTTGAATGCCACATTGTCAGATCCTTTAATCACTAATTGATTTGCATAAATACACTCTAAGTGTTAAGCTAAAAGAAGTTACCATCTCTACCACCATAATCGGTATATTTATAAAAAATCAACATACGTAATCATTGGAAATACACTGTCAGACATCCGTCCATACCAGTTCGTTCTGGGATTGAACGAAACCAAAGGCATTATCTCCATTAATCCATCTTAGGAAATTTCTACTTAGGATTAAAAGAAAGGTCCTTGCACTTTACTCCATCTTCGATTATCTTCAAAATAATTTGATTCGCAACGCTTATACCAATACAAAGTGGCTTCAGATAATAAATCCAACTCTCTGTATTGACAACGATAACATTGAATTGGCCAGAATTTTGATAGTTGGTTATTTAACTATCGAAGGAATAAACATTCATCCAAATAACTTATTTCCAAAAGGAAATACTATTGATTTTCACAAAACAATAACTGAGCCCTTTTAATTAATATTTCATCAATTAAATTCTTCCCAATATTCATTATCAAATCTCCTTACCGAGATATTTTCAAACCCGCTTGGATTCTCACTATATCTGGAAAACATTTACGTACTTCACAAGTTAGTTTATTTTCTACACTTAAAAATTATTTCTTATTATTGTTGGAAAACATTATGTTCACTTATCTCTTTCACGGAACCATTTATTTTCTATAGTTAGAAAATATTATATTCTAGACCCATTTATAAAAATTTGGTTTCAACCCATTAAAAATCCATTTCAGTACTTCTCTTTAAATTTTATTAACCAATTTAGTTTCTAATTCCATTTGACAATCGATTTTTAGTTATCAAATTTCTTTAGATTTTCTAGCACTTTTAGATTTTTGAATTTTTTTGCCAGCATCTCCTTTGCGCACTTCAATCGGTACAACAACAAATCGCCTCTCTAGGCCCCATCTATTCAAAAAGAGAATCAAAAAGCCAAATGACTTTCCCAATAGGTTCATAAAAAATCTCATACTCAACTAAACATGTATCTTTTAAGCATTCAATTTATTTTCTTCATCCACATCATTCCATACATGTTTAACATATACTCACCTATTCCCCTTTTATTTCAAATCAATTCAACACTTCTAATTTAATCACTATTCATTTGTTAATTAATTTTCTAATTATCACCTTTGCTTAGTCCACTTTTAGTTTAAACATATTATATTCAAATATATTTTAATTCGCTTATACTCCAATACCATGTTTGATTCAAATTTCATATTCAATTCCCAATTTTAATTCACAAATCCAGTTTACTTAACCAAAGTCAAATCCGATCCATAACTCCATTAACTAATTACTTATATAATTATTTAACTTTATTCAATAATCAAAAATCCAATTTTTGTTTCAAAAATCAATTCGTTTATTCCACTTGAGTTCATATTTATTTTATAACTCAAGTATAGATTTTATGAATGGAAATTTAAGTTTTATTCGCTTAAAATCCTTTTATTTTACTAAATAAGTCGTTATGGTTTATAAACGATTACACCATGATTTATTTTTGGAAATTTTATTTTGACATAACTCAAAATATATAAGATGAAATCCAAATTTTCCTCTTCCATTATAATCCAATAGATTTGGACGATTCTTGTTTCAAGAAATCCGACTTATATTGAGTTCTATATACTCAAATTAAAGTACAAATCATCAAATTATGAATAATTGCGCCACGGCTTTAATTAAATTTTAATTTATATGTTTACACTTTGTTTATTACATAAATTCAAACCTTATTCTTCAATATTTAATATAAATTAATTCATCTTTCCAAACCAATATTAAAAAATTCCGATTATCCAAAATCATCGATTATTTAATTCAAAATTCAGAACTCAGTTATAAATTCATTCATAACTTAACTTCCTATCTTTAATTCCATTACAAATTCCTTTGATATTTAAAAATTTCTGTTTGATTTATTTACCAAAACTCATAAGTTTATTTCCTATGAATTCTACTTACTTATAATATCCATCCTTTGCTTATAAATCAAATAATATTCAATATTTCTAAAAATGTAACAAAATTTCTTTTTACTTTAATTAAGTTTTATTAATGTTGCCTGGAATATTTTCAAGGAATATATCTTGGTGTTAACCCCCTATTTATATATATTATTTCCAGAAACCATGGTGATATATGTAGTTAACTTAGTGTTAATACCCAATTTTCCTTACAAAACTCTGTTTCCTTACTTACTTTATATGTGTATTTCTTGGCTTATTTACATATAGACAATGTGCAATAATTTTCTTATTCTATTTGTTTATACAAACTTATATTTGTATAAATTAATTCTAGATTATCAGAATTTATCATGTATGCATTGTACTTATCTCATTTCCAGAATTTTAATACAACAAAGTTATATATACAGTGTGCACATGCACACTCCAATCTCCTTATTAATTAACACACACATTTTATTTCTAAGCGGTTTAATCAATATATTAAGTAATTTAATCTAGGCACAAATTGGGGTTATTACATATACCCTTCCTTTCCTTGATCTGATTAGCCCTTAGTTAATATTAAGTATTTTCTCTGCTTTTTCCTTTACTTACTCATTCTATTCCCCCTGAGTACCCTCGGCCTTCTGTAATGAATTTAATAGACCAAGCAAGTTCATCCATTCCCAATATTCATGGCAATCAACTTACACAATAGCCAAATATATATGGAGTATGGCGACCAATTCACATGTTAAACACTCATCGTTTGGCATAACTGACTAACCATTTTATATATAAGTGTATTGCTATTCTCTTGTTACATGGATGTTTAGAAAAAGGCACATCCTAAAGCCTAACATTCCCTCTTCATCTATGCTTTAGGCTATCTCACATTTTATTTAAAAGAAGTCTAAATCACATCTTATTATTTTAGGGATATTTACTGAAGCATATGGGCTCAGCACATGGGTTTCCATTGCACCCCTAGCTCCTTCTTTTATCCAGATGTAGAACATAAGCAAGAGTAGCCTACCTTGCTGCTCTACACCCTTCTTTACACTTGCCACTTTCAATAATAATCATGTCAATTATTTTATATCATTTTAACAAACTAGTTACTCAGAGGTGAGACTTCATGTTGGGTTTCTAGCACAAAATACCATTAATATATATTAAGATGTTTCATACAAATAAGTTTGCAGCAATGTCAAACATATTATCCAGGTTTTTCATTTTAATGTATATACTCGGTTTTTATATAGTTGTGCAGTGTATCTTTAGCAACCATCATCATACAAATTTTATTAAATAAACCTTCACATAACCTGATATTAATACTCAAGAAAACCAGAAACTGTCACACTCTATCTACATATTTGAATATATAAATACATAGATCAATAAAACAGTGTTTTGAGGTTACCTTTAAATATGACTTACTGCCAAATATTGAGTGAGAATTCTCACATAATTAGCACTTGCTTTAATCCCTCTTTAATCCTTGTATTTTGATTTAATCCGGCTCCATACTTCCTCCAAGAAGCTGTTGCCATTCTTTGGTTTTTATTTCTTATTTGAGTTTTTAAGAGAGCAAATAGCCCTGGTAACCTAGAATGCCCAATATCTATACAACCCACACGGCTAGGATTTTAGGCTAACAATTCCTATATTACCCCATATTGTTTTAGCTACAAGCACTCTTAATTCACCCGGTTACTCACCCAACTTTACCTTTTTAATTTTTGTTGAGAGGAGGAAAGAGTTTGTTGTAAACTATGTGCTTTGTTGCTTTATCACAAAAAAGCCCCTTTTATATTTACCAAATTTACCCGCTTGATCATGCTTCTTGCATGTTTCATTTCCTTACTTCTCGTGCCAGAGAGGTTACGTGACTATTTGTAAAAGTTTCTCCATTGGTATATGCACAATAGATAGGTTTTTATATAATCAGTCTACTACTTTTTATAAAAACTATAGCTTACCTATTAAAAAAAACTTAGGTTCTCAGTTTTAGTTTTATTAATGTTGCCTGAATATATTTTCAAGAAATATATCTTGGTGCTATCCCCTATTTATATATATTATTTCAAGAAACCATGATGATATATGTAGATAACTTAGTGTTAATACCCTATTTTCCTTTCAAAACTCTATTTCCTTACTTACTTTTATATGTATATTTCCTCGCTTATCTAAATATACATAGTGTAAACTACTTGAGTGTGTAATAATTTTCTTATTCTATTTATTTATATAAACATATTTTTGTATAACTTAATTTTAGATTCTTATAATTTATCATGTATGCTTTGTAATTATCTCATTTTCAGAATTTTAATACAACAAAGTTATATATACATTATGCACGTGCACACTCCAATCCCCTTATTAACTAACACACATAATATATTTCTAAGCGGTTTAACCGCTATATTAAGCAATTTAATCTAGATGTAAATTGGGTTTATTACCTTGGCACAACTTCCAAAGCATACGCCTTCACTATCTGCTTACCCTTCGACAATTCTAGACAATCCTTCTTGAAATTCCATGGCTTACCATAATTATGGCACTTCCTCTCGGCTTTCAGATTCTTACAATCCTTGGAATAATGGCCCTTCTGCTGATAGTTGTAGAAAGTCAACACACCTTTCTTCTTCTTTTGACCATCCTTCCCTTATTATTGTTGCTTCCTCTTTCCATTCCACCTTTTTTTTATTACCATGTTGTTGTGGTTTCGGGTCCTCTTTGGTTGCAATAACAACTTCTTCCTTGGGAAACAAACTTTCTTGCCTCAAAGCCTTCTCAACAGTTTTCTCATAAGGGTTGTCTAAATGGTCAACCAACTGCTTCCCAAGATATGTATCCAAACCCATGACGAATTTCTCGTTCTTCTGGTAAGGTTCTTGATATATGAACGAGCATATTTGAACAAAGCTTCAAACTCAGAAACATACTCCAACATTGGTCGACCACTCTGCTTTATCTCAACAAACTTTTTGAACAGAACCGACTTCTGGGCAGTAGAAATGAACTTCGTCTCAAACTTGATTCGAAATTAATCCCAAGTGACCACATCCTCAAGAGTCTCTAAAGTGACATAGTTCCACCAATCCATAGCTCTGCCCTGTAGCTACCTCGATGCAAGCTTTCTCTTAGCTACGTCGTCAATACCCAAATCTCCGGATATTCGAACGCAAGTTTCAAGCCACCCTGGAATCTCTACATTCAATCATATCCCCAAAAACGGCTTCCCTCCTATAATGGTGAAATCCTTACACAGCCTAGTGAAATCAACCACCTTGGGTACATGACCCTGAACACCGACATCTACTGCGGCTACTTCTTAAGAGGATACTGTAACAACCCAGATTTTGGAACCAATTTAAAATTTTATTTTTAATTGATTTAATGGATCTTAAGAATTTAAAATGATTTATTTTGAGAACTAACGATTTAAATTTTAATTAAATCGAAGTAAGGACGTATAAATTTAAAATTTAATTAAAACGAACTCGAAATGGCACGATAATTTGAAAATTTGGTTTTAAACTTCAAATGAATATACATAATTCAATATAAATCAGAATTTTATAAAACAAGAAACGTTGAAATATTTTGAACTGTAATTTTCTAACAAATGCAAGAAATTGATATTTCACTTTATAAATTGAAAGTTTTGTCCAAATTAAAATTTAGAATAGTCGCTATGGAGTTTATATATATATTTATATATTTAATATTATATATAGCCCTTAAAAATAGCCATTTTGCAAATGACCTCCGTTGCGCTGATCTCGGAATTCTGCTTGGGATAGAGTCCAAGTTTGTGTAAAACGAATATTGTATGAAGAAGTTATGGAGGTTAGAAGATTTCAAGTTTAAGCAGAAAATTTAATTAAAATAATAATTAAAAGTAAAAACCTGTTCAAATTTCGAAAATCGCCAATAAAGAATGAGCGGGAAAAATCCCGCCCAAGGGTGTCGACCCCCCTATAGGGGTGTCGACAGGAGTGTCGACCCCCATCGTCCAGAGCTGGGCTGATGTGTCCAGATGATGATTTTGATGTATTAAGGCTTAGGTGTTCTTTTCTGGTTGGCCGGGTGAGGTGCCATGACGGTCTGGATGGCTTAGATTGATTCTAGATTGATCTAAAGGCTTAAATTAATCATATACTTCTATATAATCACATCCAACCTAAACCCTAAGCTGAACTAAATTCATTCATGAGCCTACATGCTGTTGAATCCTAAACTAATCTAGCCTCCACCATAACAAATCAAAATTCAAGATTAAAGATAAAGATCAAAGTCTACATCAAGGGTTAAGCTTAACAAATTCAGAAATCAGATCCCAGAATTCAAGATCCGTTCTTTTTCTGTGAGTTCTAGTCACTTTTAGGTTTAAATAAATGAATTTAGATTATGAAAGACTGTGATTTGGGTATATGTAGTAGATCTAATCCTTTATGCAAGTATGTTATATCAATTTCTCTAAATTCAAGCTATGAGTATAGTTACTTTTAGGTTTGAAGTTTTAAAAGTAATCATGTTATGAATATGAATTGGATATGCTCTTGTAATTAAAAACATCTTGGGTTTATCATACTTTGTGGATCTAAAAAGAATCCTATGGCTTGGATCTCAATGTTCATCATGTTACATATGCAGATCTTACCTTTTCCCTAAGTTTGTGGTTGATTTGGGGTTATCATTTTCTAGACAATTGAACCCTTTTGTAGATCTAGAACATCATATTTTGATTTATTGAAATCTGTTATTATGGGACATAAGAATTATTATTTGGATCTAGACCTTTATGTTAATCTAACTTTTGAATCAAAACATGTTGCAATGTTACCCTTACTATGCTATAAATCGGTAGGTATACATAACCGGGAAAATAATATAAGTTATGTATTAAAAACACCCTTAGGGGTAAGCATAAAAAATGGAAAGGGACAGAGTTATGTATTAAAGACACCTATGGGTAAACATAATTGATAGGTAGACAAATGGTTATGTATTAAAGACTCCTATAGGTACGCATAACTGATAGAGGGCTTTGTAATTAAAGAAACCTTAGGGTATACATAGTCAGTAGAAAAACTAGTGGGATTACAAGACATAGGGAGAGCTTGTATCATGTTGTGTGGGACCCATTTCAGTCAGCAACCCGAAGTGGTATCAAAGTAGAGAACTCCGTACTAGGCGGAGAAGGGGCATGCTTACTGATTGATTGTAAGAGATCCAAACGAGATGGATGGTGGGAGCGGCGCAAACGGACTGGGGACATGTGCGTGCATAGGCCGGGTAGAAGGGGCTAAGACGACCGTGACACCAGTAGATAGGCCTGTGCAGATCTTGGGTTTCCACTTTAGGGAAGTGATACCCCCTACTATGGGGCCAGCACAGGACATTTACCGAGTAGGGAGCCGATCGATTAGGGTAGTGGTTAGGGTATACTCGGACATATGCCCTAAGTCTACCAACTTATAGCGGAAGGGATCATCTCATCTTGATTATAATAGTAATAGTGCAGAGTAGTTTTTAGTGAAGCATATGTACACCTTACGTTATCTGCCTTGTCATACCTGCCATCTGTACAGTGAACCATCTTATCCACTTTATATGCCTGTCATGTTTACCTTTATTTATTTACTGGCTAAAAGTTACTAGACTCGCCAGACTTTATGTCTGACCCCTTTTGTTTTTCCTTCTCTCTTCCGTTCCCCCCTCCCCCAGGTTCTCAGGGAGGAAACTCCCAAGCTTATTCAGGATTCAGATATCAACTTGCTAGGATCTACTTCTGAAGTATGGCTAGAATCTATGTCTCTGCTATGGCTTACTCTTTTAACTAGGGAATAATGTTTTCTTTTAATTCGTATGTACTCTGATTATGCAAGACAGAAGTATTTTTTTGTAATGGTTTAATGACTCATGGTATTGTGAAACAAGGTATTTTGGTGATTTAATAAAGTTGTTTAATTCCGCTGCAAGGATTTTTATATCTATCTTGTAATATTATGTGTCTGTTTACCTAAATGCTTCACAAACTTTATGCATTCCCTTTGTGAGTGACACTAACGGACATGGGGTGTTTCACTTAGTATCAGAGCTGAAGGTTACCAGATTAGATAAAAGTTTTTAAAAAATGTTTTTCAAATAGGGTTTTAAAAGAAAGTATTTTCAAAAAGGAAAGTCTGTTTTGAAGAACATTCCCCAAAAAGCTATATGTAGTATCCTTCGGTCCTTTATCTAAATCTCTTCCTTTTTCTTTTTAGCATGTCTGCTAAACAAAACATCCCTAATCTCCCAGAGGGCATCACAATACCCGGATGGTTTCGAAGGTATTTGGAGGCAACGACACCCTTAGAAGACCAAGGAAACGTTCCTCAAGCTGTACCCATCGTTCCTCCTCTTCCTCCTCCGCGCATGAATATTTTCTCGAAAATATGTGGAGACTTTGGAGCTATGGGAGGAAAGAACTTTAATGGGACTGAATCATTCATGGAAGCAAGAAACTGGCTTAAGAAAACTGAAGATTTATTCATTATCTTCAAAGTGGACGATAGGCGGAAGATGCAGTTGGCTGTATGGTTATTAAGGACGAAGCCTCTTTCTGGCAGGAGGTTACTAATGCTGAAAGACTAGTCAAGACTTGGGAGGATTTCAGAACGAGGTTTAAAATGAAATTTCTCTCGCAAGCTAAAAAAAGCCTACAGATGGAGAAGTTCTTAGCACTTAAACAGGGAAGCCTACCGGGTAAGGAATACATCAACAAGTTCAACCAGCTTGTAAGGTTCGGACTAGAGTTGGTAAATACACCGCACAAAAAGGCTTTGCGGTTTGTTAAAAGGTTGAATGAGCCTCTACATTGACTGGCAATGTCCCATATTCCCATAGGGGCCACTTTTGAAAAGCTTGTAGATATGGCCCTAATGCATGAGGAGGAAAAGGGAACAAAGAAAGATGTAAAAGTGGAAGGGACATTGCAAAATGACAAGGCGGGGCCCAAGAAGGGACAACAACAGCAACAGCAGAAGAAAGGCGAAAGGGATGACAAGGGCAAGGATAAGAGGAAATGCCACTATTATGGGAAAGAAGGTCACCTGGTCAAAGAATGTAAAAGGAGGAAATTCAATTGCTTTAAGGGCGGAGAGGTCGGACACTTCTCCAAGGAATGCACGAACAGGCAGGGACCGCAGGGGACTTCTGGAAGGCAGGTGTATGCACTTATGGCTAGCGCTTCTGACAGAGGTAGAAATTTTTTGTAGAAAGTTTAATTTCTCTTTTAAAGCATTCTGCTAGAACACTTTTTGATTATGTTGCTTCACGCTCGTTTATATCTAGTTCTGTAGCGGAATCTCTGCACTCAATTACTAGTATGGTAGTAGATCCCGTAGTTGTCTCAAACCCCATTGGTGGTCCGGCTCATTTATTAGTGATTTGTAGGGGATTGAAATTATCTGTGTTAGGCGTCAAAATTTTGAATGTAACACTTGTTTGCTCGGGTTTATGGGTTATGGGTTGATTCTAAGAATGGACCGGCTTACTACATAAGTGGCCGTTCTAGATTGTGAGAGGGGGGCCGTTAAGTTTCTAACTTGTCATGAGAAGATCCTCAAAGTTTCTTGTGAGCCACAAGGGTCTGTTATGCTTACTTTCTTAGAATATCTTGATGCATCTATAAAAGATTTGCAATCTGTTCCAGTAGTCCGAAATTTTTCTGATTTTTTGATGAGGTACGGGGTTTACCTCCGAGGCGCGAGATCAACTTTTGTAAGTATATCTGGTGGAACACTGCAAAGCCATTTGCATTATTGATGTGCCACATGGCTCCAAGGGAAAGTAGAGAAGGAAATAATGACTGAATGAGTTCATACTTACATACTTGGATAAAAGGTTAAGAGACTGCGCGACAGAGATATCAGGAGAAGACAGCAAGGATAGGACTTGGGAAACTGAAGATAGAATTCGTGCTTCATACTTGTTCCTTTTTAGGACTATGTTCTTGACTTCTTTTCCCAAAAGCTTATTAGTCGTACTTGTTTCTATCATTCGTTTATATCCTATCGATCGAATCTTTGACCTTTAGATATGAAACCCATGGATGTAAACATGTGTTTGAAACATGTTATGTTTGATGGATGCAAGTGTTTGCTAGTGGTTGCCTGTGGACGCATATACACACACATTAGGCACTAGATCCGCTCAGTCACTCTCTCATACTGCATATGGATGTGTGTGCATTTTCTTTTATGGATGGAAATGGATGAGTTAGCATATGGATGTTGCATTTGGATTAATATGTGTGCACACATATGGAATTTATATGATGTGATAGGTTTACTTGCATACATACTGGATTAATGGCACTAATGTACGTACGTTGAATTAAGGAGGTCAACTGAATCAGTAGACTACCTGATTTTCGCATTAGTGTTAGGACATATACGCACACTTCAGCATATATTCATACAAGCATTAGAAATCTTTTAAGGACAATTGATGCTTGTGAGTGATGAATAGTAGATGGATGATTGGATGGTAGGATATACATTCTTCTTAACTTGAAGATTTCGGGAATGAAATCCTTTAGGAAGGGGAGAATGTAACACCCTGTAATTTTAATATTAAAATTAACAAATTTAAGGACACTTAATTTTTAGAAGAAAAATTAAGGGAAACGGGTTACTCCCTTGCGTTCGTCTCGGAATTCTGCTTGGGTAAGAGTTTGAGTTTGCGTAAAACGGATTCCGTATGAAGAAATTATGGAGGTTAGAAGATTTCAAGTTTAAGTAGAAAATTTAATTAAAATAATAATTAAAAGTCAAAACCTGTTCAAATTTCGAAAATAAGCCAATAAAGGATGAGTGGGAAAAATCCCGCCCGAGGGTCTCGACCCCTCCTTGGGGGTGTCGACATGGGTGTCCACCCCCCTATACGGGTATCGACCCCCATCGGCCAGATCTGGGCTGATGTGTCCAAATGACGATTTTGATGTATTAGGGCTTAGTTGTCCTTTTCTAGTTGTCCGGGTGAGGTGCCATGATGGTCTGGATGTCTTAGATTGATTCTAGACTGATCTAAAGGCTTAAATTAATCCTATACTTCTATATAATCACATCCAACCTAAACCCTAAGATGAACTAAACTCATTCATGAGCCTATATGCTGCTGAATCCTAAACTAATCTACCCTCCGCCATAACAAATCAAAATTCAAGGTTAGATATAAAGATCAAAGTCTACATCAAAGGTTAAGCTTAAAAAATTCAGAAATCGGATCTCAGAATTCAAGATATGTTCTTTTCTATGAGTCTAGTAACTTTTAGGTTTAAATAAATGGATGTGGATTATGAAAGACTGTGATTTGGGTAAATGTAGTAGATCTAATCCTTTATGCATGTATGCTATGTCTATTTCTCTAAATTCAACGCTATGAGTATAGTTATTTTTAGGTTTAAAGATTTAAAAGTAATCATGTTATGAATATGAATTGGATATGCTCTTGTAATTAAAAACATCTTGGGTTTATCATACTTTGTGTATCTTAAAAAAATCCTATGGCTTGGATCTCAATGTTCATCATGTTACATATGCAGATCTTACCTTTTCCTAAGTTTGTGATTGATTTGAGATTATCATTTTCTAGAAAATTAAACCTTTGTGTAGATCTAGAACATCATATTTTGATTTATTGAGATCTGTTATTATGGGACATAAGAATTATTATTTGGATCTAGACCTTTATGTTAATCTAACTTTTGAATCAAAACATGTTGCAATGTCACCCTTACTATACTAGATCTAGGTAATTGGACACCTAATGGTGTACATAACCGGGGAAAATAATAAAGTTTTGTATTAAAGACACCCTTAAGGGTAAGCATAACTAATGGAAAGGGACAGAGTATGCATTAAAGACACCTATAGGTAAGCATAACTGATAGTAGACTAATGGTTATGTATTAAAGACACCTATAGGTAAGCATAACTGATAGAGGGCTATGTAATTAAAGACACCTTAGGGTATACATAGTCAGTAGAAAACCTATTGGCGATACAAGACATAATGGAGAGCTTGTATCATGTTGCGTAGGACCCATTTCAGTCAGTAACCCGAAGTGGTATCAAAGTAGAGAACTCCGTACTAGGCGGAGAAGAGGCACACTTACTGATTGATTGTAAGAATTCCAAACGAGACAGATGGTGGGAGCGACGCAAACCAACTGGGGAGATGTGCGTGCATGGGCCGGGCAGAAGGGGCTAAGATGACCGTGACATCAGTAGATAGGCCTGTGCAAATCATGGGTTGCCACTTCAGGGAAGTGATACCCCCTACTATGGGGCCAGCACAGGACATCTACAGAGTAGGGAGCCGATCGATTAGGGTAGTGGTTAGGGTATACTCGGACGTACGCCCTAAGTCAACCAACTTATAGCGGATGGGATCATCATGTCTTGATTATACTAGTAATAGTGCAGAGTAGTTTTTATTGAAGCATATATACACCTTTCCTTATCTGCCTTGTCACACCTGCCATCTGTAGAGTGAACCCTCTTATCCACTGTATATGTCTGTCATGTTTACCTTTATTTATTTACTGGCTAAAAGTTACTAGACTCGCCAGACTTTATGTCTAACCCCTTTTGTTTTTCCTTCTCTCTTTCGCCCCCCCCCCCCAAAGTTTCTCAGGGAGGAAACGCCCAAGCTTAGCCAGGATTCAGATATCAACTTGCTAGGAGCTACTTCTATAGTATGGCTAGAATCTCTGTTATGGATTACTATTTTAACTGGGGAATAATGTTTTCTATTGATTCCTATGTACTCTGGTTATGCAAGACAGAAGTATTTTGTTGTAATGGTTTTATAACTCATGGTATTGTGAAACAAGGTATTTTGGTGATTTAATAAAGTTGTTTAATTCTGCTGCAAAGATTTTTATATCTGTCTTGTAATATTATGTGTCTGTTTACCTAAATGCTTCACGAAACTTAATGCATTCCCTTTGTGAGTGACATTAATGGACGTGGGGTGTTTCACATACTGACTATAAAAATTCCCGAAAAATAAATCTAGCTATGTTTTGACGATACGGTCCTAACAAAATTAATTTCGTCGAATTTGGAGATCGTTTGAAAAATAGTTATTTTCAGGTCGATCCAATTTGATTGAAATTGACCAAACACGTTTTAATTTGCCACGCTCACCTATTAATTCTAAAAATTATGGAAATTGGAATCTAGCAATAATTTGACATTCGGATTCAACAAAAGTGGTTTTATCGAAAGCGGAGGTCGTTTGTAAAATGGTAATTTATTATATTAAAAAATAGATATATATATATATATATATATATATATTCCACAGCGACTATTCTAAATATTTATCTGGCCATAACTTTTTATTCCTGCTATAAAATTTCAATTTTTCACATTCGTTAGAAAGATATTTTTAAATAGATTCTAATATTTTGGATTCTACTAAAATCCGGTTTATTTTGAATCATTTACAATCAATTGAAATTTGAAATCGAATTTTTAAACTACCATGCTATTTCTAACTCCTTTTATAATTAAAATAAATATATTCGTTCTAGCTTCAATTAAAGTAAATTTTTAGTCATTATCATTTAAAATAAATCATTTCAAATTTTCAAAATCCATTAAAATTGCTAGAATAAAAATTTTAAATTGGTTCAGAATTTTCGGGTTACAATAATTAATTCACATCTCCCTTGGATTTGATTGTTTATATACCAATTGATTGGTAGACTATTATAAGCGTTATTTAATTATTTAATGTTTATACAGTTATAAATTGCACTCTGGATGTGAATTGAATTTTTATCACTATTTTAGAATACATGGGATGTATGGAATCCATATAAATAAAATTATGTGGTAATTGATTGAGTCTGATTCCAATTCAGAATAATAACGAATATTTCAAAATAATATTCAATGAATACTCAAGATATGATTTTGATGTCCGATTTTGGATGGACACGAAAATATTGAAATACATGGAGTTGAGTTAAGTAGATATATGCCATTTTTAATCGAATGGAATTTTCTATCGATTTTATTTACATTATAATGAATATCGAAAAGATGTGATTACAAAATCTGATATTTGAAAATATTATCGTTTTAATATTATAATGATATAGAACATTCAATTTTGATTTAAAATTGAAAATGAAGTTGAAATTGTTTTAAAATGAATTTATAAATGATTTATAAAATATGTTTTAAATGGAAATTGATGTAATATATTTAAATGGTTTGAACAGAACGTATTGCGCAGCGGCCGTTCGCGAATTTCGACTATTGACTTCGAATTGATGTAACGGGAGATTCGACCATCGGATTCTCCTAAAACCGGAACTGTTGCATTCGTATCGAAAAGATCTTTCAAATGAATATATGAGATTTAAATTTGAACAATTAGATTTTAAAATATGTCCAAATCAATTTCAGAAAAGGTCGTTATGAATGCAGTTCGGGGGCGGGTATTGGAAATCGACTACAAGGGCCTTATTAAAATTACTAAAAATATGAATAAATTATGTAAAATCATTAAAAAAATGATTTGAAATGAGTTTGGATGAAATATTCCAAGATTGTAAACATAAAATACATTTTTATCGGAATAAATTATTTACCGATTTGAATAAAAAATAAAATAGGAATTGAAATGGTTTTAAAATAAGCAGAATTTTCCAACATATGAATTGGAATGGATTTAAATGGAAATAATTTTTGGAATATTTCGATATTGGATTCTGGGATTATACAGATAGTTTTGAGGAATTTGGAAGATACAGATATCGTTATTCCCAATACGATATCCGTTAGTTTCAGAATTTGATATTGAATATAAGTCGATATAATTTCTATTCAAAGCCTTGTATTTAATATCAAATTGGATTTTGGGTTTGTCGTAAATGGTGTCTTTAATAACACTATTCTTAAACCCAGTAGAGAATAGAATAAATATTTTAATTAAGATTTAGAGAAGTTTACCAATTAGTTTAATTGGAATTAAAATTAAAACTGGATGTTGGGTTTATCATGAACAATGTTTTAAATAACATTTGTTCTTTAACCCAATTAACAGTGAAGTTATGATTTGGAATTTATAATCTTTTAATTAAGATTCATGGAATTTTCCAAGGTAAAGTTTTCCAATTTAATATATTAAATTGGAATTAAATGGAATTCGATTTAATAATAATCGAGATGAGCTTCTGTAAATGAAGACCGTTACTATATGTGGAATTTAAAACGCTTTGCTGTTATTCCATTTCTATTACTAGTCTAACACGGAAATTTATATCAATTATATATTGATCTGTTTTCCGCGAAGATTCCATATTTAATGGAAGTTGATTTGGGTTTATTGTGAACTGTGTTTTTAATAACATTGGTTCTTTAACCCAGTTAAAGATAAGATTAAATTGTTAAAGTTAAATAACCATAAAGTTATGATTTTTAACATTAAACCAAATTTGAGTTTTAATGAATCTTCAATTAGATCAGAAAGTGAATGAGGTAATTAAATTTATAAGATTAACTCGTTAAAGTTAACTAATCATAAAGTAATGATTTTTAAGATTAAACCCAAGTTAGAGTTTTAATGAACATTTAATTAGATTGGAAAGTGAATGAGGTAATTAAATTTACCGAATTCATGAAATGATCGATAATGGAGTACCACTAGTTTTACTCCAAGCGATAGTTAAATCTTTAATTAGATTTGAACGTGAAATGGTAATTAAATTTACCGATAACACCATGGGTGTTAGATATGAAGTACTCCCAGAATTGCTCCATGGGATGAATAGATCAAGATTGGGATTAATAAAATAAATGACTACTTTGGTAAGGCTCGATAATCCCGACTAGTTTGTAAATCTCAATTTGGTTTAGAATTGTTAAACGATAAAATAAAATCTTTTCAAAATGATATCCAAAAAAAGATTTAAGAATAAGTTTAAAAGAATTTATCTTTGATAAAATTAATGGGAACCTTTCCCCTAAGATGTGAATATCTGAATAAAAGAATATTTTGAATTGGAATGAGGTGTATGATGTTTTTAATGGCACTTGATTATTGATTATAAAATATGCGAGTTATTCGGAAAGACCGGGTTTATCCCATTCAGAATAATTGATACGGCGACTAAAAGTGGACGATGAAGACGGTGTTTGAAGACCGGAGATCTTCACATCATTTGGATGATTACTAATGTCTTGATTGAGTTGTACACCTAAGATAAGGTAATAAGCGTTGATCGTCCAAACGTACTTGGAGATCGACTGGACATGTGACGGCCTCTCTCCTATATTGGACATATGGGACGAGGAATAAGGTGCCTCCGGTTTCGTTCATACCCAGAATGGACTTGCAAATGGATGGTATGTCTGACATTGTATTATGTTATGCGGTATTCGTTGATCTCTGATGAATATACATCTGTTTGGTGACAGAGAATTTGTTCTCTTTCTTAACACCCTTCTCTGAGACGTACGAGCTTAGAGGTTATATACTGGTGTAAATCAGGTAAGGTATGGATTGACAATGTAGCATGCTGAGATGCATGAATCAAGGCTTTTATTGAAAAGTAGATTCTTGTAGTAGCTGACCAAAGCACAACATTAAGCAGCGCAGCTTTGTGTAGCGTTAATTTGCGATCCTCACACACCGGTATGAACCAAAAATGAGATAGAGACTGCAGGGAAATGGCATACGTTAGTTTCTAGCTAGAAGTGATGTCATGATATGGAGCCCAAACATTACTTATGAGGATGTTGGATATTATTTGATGGATAGCGAGGTACCTCGGATTTGATTTGAGTCCCTAGTGGCTCTTGCTTGGTCAAAGATACTGACCATTTTGGAGGTCTGATTTAACCGACTAACGTATTGTTTATGGTATTGCCAATCAGTGACGACCGACCAGCCCTGAAGATCCAAGGGTTGCCCAAAGTGTGTAATCCTGAGGCGTTTGCTAGGGTGTCTCGAATCAGAAGGAGCCATCCCTTGCCTCAGTTCATAGATGGAAATCCAATTTCCAATACGCGACTTTTCGATTTTAGTTGTAAACCTATATGGCTGGACAGTAGGATGGGGTACTATGCCGTCTATGATTGATACATTTATATTTGATGTTGATTTCTTCACTTATAGTAATAATAAAAGATAAATTTCGTGTACTAAGCATGTTTGGCCATTATAAGGTAAAACTCAATTCTCTGGTTTGTGTTTGCATTGTGTAATGAGACCTGAGTCTTATAGTGGCCTCATTTTACCTTTTAGCATTGCATAGTTGGTTTTATGGTATTTATGAGAGTAAACCCGTTCCGTGTTATATGGCATGGTCCCTTGATTTACCAAACTTTAAAATAAAGTTATTAACTGTTTTAGTTCTCACACCAGTTCCATGACTGACTCGGAGTTTATTGTTTCTTCCTAAACTTTGGGTACCCATATTTTCCACACGAACAACTAGTAGTTTTGGTTTTTCACAGATATTTCTTTTCCAGGATCCTGGATTACAGCTGGAGCTATATTCGGAAAGCTTTGTATCTGTGTAATTCTTTCAGTTGTGGTGGTTGATATTTGTCGCTGCACATTATAATTATGTATATATTTTCAGCTATTTTGTAATTTAAATCTCTGATATTTTTCTGTTGTATATTATTTGAACTCTGATATCTTGTACTTTGATGTGATTGTTGTAATAGCAATGAAATGTTCTCATGTTTATGTTCTGATGCATCGTGTTCTCAAAACAATCGGGGCTACTCCGTCTCTTCGGGGATCGGGGAAGTCTAGGTCATTTTGTTTTGTTATTAGAGCTTTGCTTTACAAAGCAAGGAGAACAAGACACATTAGAACTTAAAGAAACAATTCATCAGAGATAGGATTAGTAACATCCTATAAGAGTAACTTGTTAGAGATAGGGTTAGTAATGCCCTAGAATGAGTTTGAAGAGTATTATTTATAAAAAAAATAGTTTTGAACTTTTATATCTTATTATACGTATTTGAGTATTTTATTTTATATTGAATTTGTACAATGGAGTATAAGAAGATTTTTCCATATATGCTTAGCTTGCTTATATTCGAAGTCTCAAATATGTTGGGTAGATATAGAATCACACTCTTGTCGCTTAGGGATGATTCTCATGATAGCGATCGTATCATCAGTATTTATGTTCGTGTTTCGAAAGTGTGATATCTATATATTTCCAATTGACTGGTGTGAGAACCAAAACTTAGTTAGGACTTATTGTGACGACCCAAACTTCCCAGTAAAGGAAAGCCTAGATTGCTTTGAGAACAACACACATCAGAACACAGACTGAAGAACATTTTACTGCTGATTCCAACAATTACATCAGAGTATAAGAAATCACAGAGTATGAATACTTATTACACAATTGAAATACAATAATATCAAAGATTTAGATTACATTTATATAGCAGCGGAAAAATAATACAAATATACAACTAAAAGGAATACACGGATACAGAGCTTTCCGAATACTGCTTCAGCCGTAAGCCAGGATCCTGTAAATATATCTGCAAAAAGCTACTCGACGCCCGTGTGGAAAATATGGGCACCCGAGTTTTCCAGTGAAACAAACTACAGGTCAGTCATGGTACTGGTATGAGAAATCTTAACTTATCTAATAATAAGGCTAATCACAGGACCACGCCGCTAACGCGGAATGGGTTTACTCCATTGGATTGCCAGTGCATAAAATAGAGTAAATCGTTAAACAA
Organism: Allium sativum; assembly: GCA_030737875.1. Lineage (NCBI taxonomy): Eukaryota > Viridiplantae > Streptophyta > Magnoliopsida > Asparagales > Amaryllidaceae > Allium > Allium sativum. Next base: position 195,029,124 of record CM060920.1, read on the forward strand.
CGCAATGCTTTTTAGAAAAATGAGACCATTATAAGACCCAAGTCCCATCACACAATGCAACGCAAACCGGAGGATAGGGTTTTACCTTATAATGATCAAGAGATGCTTGATACGATAAAACGGATTTGATATTAGTGAGTATATGTTTTTTAAAACCATTTCGATCATAATATATCAATCATAGACGGCATGGGTACCATATATCATGTCGCCATACTAATTCTACATTCAAAACCGCAAGGTTGTATTGGAAATTGGATTCCCATCATGAGTCGAGGCTAGGGGCAAGCTCCTCTCCGATTCGAGACACTCTAGCAAATGCCTCAGGATCACACCTATGGGCAATCCTTGGATCTTCAGGGCCGGTCCCCGCCTATCGGCAGTGGATTGGTTATGCCTGAACACACGCTTCCCGATTCCTTTGGACCTATAGTATGACCACTAACGGCCTATAAAGATCCGAGGCGCCGCAAAATCCATCATCCACATAAGTAAAATACCAGCCAGATTAAGCACCGGCACTACTCCTAGCTAGAAAGAAACGTGTGCACTCCCTGCAGTCCTACTCCCGTTTTTGACTCATACCGAGGTGTGAGGCTCGCGAAGTCACGCTATACACAGCCATAATAGGCTATACTTTGATCATCCCACAAGGCGCTGCTTTTCAACAAAAGCCTTAATCAATTGCATCTTGGCGTGCCACATTGACAATTCACGCCATGCGATCAATCACTATTAACATATACCAGGGTGTTAAGCAGAGAATAAATTCTCCACCACCAATCATATATACATTAACAAAAATCAATTTAATTCACATGGAACGAAATCCAATGTCAGACACGCATCCATTTACAAGTTCGTTTTGGGTCTGAACGAAACCGGAGATACCTGAGAGGTCCTCGCATATCCGGACAATCAACAATACGTTTGGACGGCTACCACTGAAGCCCCTTCAAGGTAGCTACTCCCATCATGGGTCTCAGTAGCAACACATCCATTCGATGTGAAGATTGTCGGTCTTCAACCACCGTCTTCATATTCGACTCTTCATCGTCGTAATAATTATTCGGAATGGGTTAAACCCGGTCTTTCCGAATAACTCGCGTATTTTATAATAAAAATCAAGTACTATAAAACCCCATCCAACGTCTCATTCCAATTCAGAATATTCTTCTAATAAGATATTCGCATTATTATATCAAAGATAAATTCTTTAAATTATCCTTAAATCTTTTCTTTAAAGATTTATCAAAACTTCGATTTGGGTTTTAAATACCAAAAATCATTATTCAATGATTATTTAAATTTAAGAAATTAATCTTATCTTTAACTGGGCTAAAGAACTTGTAACACACCACCTCCGTTAGGGTCACTCACAAAGGGAATACACTAGTTTTGGTGGAGTATTATCTAGGTAAACATGCACAGAGATATCACAAGGCAGAACATAAATAAAGCAGTGGTAGAAAATTAAAAACCAACTACTTATTATTTCCAAGAAAAGAGTCAAAAGCTCATATATCTAAGATACAAATTATTCCATTACATCAGGTTCCAAATAAAGAAGCATAAACTTAAAACAAAAGTAAATTATTCCCCATAAATAGCAGAAGCAGTCAGAGCATAGCCCAAGACCAAACCGTACATGAGCTGTCAGAAAGCAAGTTAAATCCAAGCTAAGAGCTAGTGTTTCCTCCCTGAGAACCTGGGGGAAAACGAAAGAAAAAGAGGCGAAAGAAAAAGGGTCAGTCATAAAGACTGGTAAGCCCTAGTGACTTTCAGTATGAAAACTAGTAAAGGTAACATGATATGTGAAAACTAGAATTAAACATAAGGATGATAACAGAACTGGTAGGATAATCAAGATAACAAGATAAGTCAAGTTTAGCATCGCATATTCAAGGTTCGTTGCACCAACTGTACTAGTGTTCTACCCATGTCAATTATTAACCATGAAATGATCCCTTGGCCCAGTATCATGAAGTGACCCATTACGGGGTCCTACGGTACGATCTACTAATCGATCGGCTCCCTACAAGTCCTAGCTCGTCATGTGTCTGTGTCATACGGCCCTATCCAGAAATGTAGTTACCTGTGCTAGGTCCACCATAGGGTGTATCAAGTCCTATGGTGCCAACCACCGACACGAATCAAGCACGCACAGTGTAAATCTACGGGTGCCCAATGCCTGCTTTTTCAACTCCAGACTATGTGCACGACCATAGTCCGCCTGAACCTACAATGGCGCATCTACTCAGCCGTCGTTCTGGTCGCTTACAATCAACCCTGTAATCGTGCCCCACCCTGCCTACTCCCAGGGTATCGTGATACATCTAAGTGGGTTACTGCTGAAAAAGACCGCGTAATTGGGTTTCTAATGGGTTAAGTGTTGTCATTCAAATTCGTGACTTAACCCTATCCAAATCATGTACCAAGTTGGTTAAGTGTGTTCAAGCGGTTCATGACTTAACCCTATCAAATCATCATGTCAAGTTGGTTAAGTATATTCAAGTGGTTCATGACTTAACCCTATCATGTGGCATTAATTCATCAGTGCACCTCAACCTCTCACATTAGACAAACTGTTGTGGTTACTGGATTTGCCGGGCGGTTCCGGGCAGATTTACACCTCAACATAGTCTAACCTCGGGTTTTACGTGCGATATGACCAACTACCCACATTGGATCCTATTGTTTGCAGCCACTGGATTTGCCGGGCGGTTTCGGGCAGATTTACACTGCAAACTCAACCGAACCTTGGGTTGGCCATTTTCAAGTTTATCTTATTGTCATGCCCACATTCAAGTTTTCATGTAAAAATTCATGTCGAGTTTTTATGTCATGTTACATGTCAAATCGTGTCAAGTTCATGTCCATGTTCAGGTTCAAGTCATAACAACGTTCATGTTCAAGTTTAAAGCTAATTCATGTTTTACCTAGTCTACCCAAATCGTATTCTCATCGCACGTAAGCTCGAATCGATACAAACAAATCTAATTAGGGAATAAAAAAAAGAACGGGTATAAGGTGGCAAAAGTGATTACTAGCATAGCATAGTATGACTTGAAATAAAAGATTAAAACATTACTGGCATATGGAATATTGGCCTCAAACATAAAGATTCCAATTCTAGCAAAATAAGGTACTAGTCAAGATAATAGTTGTCATAAGGTGATAGTATAGTCATGGTAACAATTGACATGAGGTGATAGTATAATCATGGGAACGATTGACATAAGGTGATAGTCATAAACTTGTAATTAATAGCGGATTCAACATGATAATATGAGGGGTTTCTCTTTTTGATTTACAATATGAATAGGCCCCAAATCAATGTCATAGTAATATCCAAGATTCAAGATCCAAGATGAACAAGAATGAATGTAAAACAGTCATCATACATAGGTCCAATTTCAATTTACATCATATTCGTATTACATTTACAGTTTAAATCTAAAAATAACTGGGGCTTACAGATCGTGGTTCGAGAATTAGAAAAAAGAGAGTCGATGTTGAATGCTTAGTCAAGTCCTAACAGAAATCCCCAAATCAGCAATGTAGCTCCGACGTAGAAGAAGTAGTCTCTCTAACTTTTCAACCAGAATTAGAGTAGCATAAGGTCAGAAAGAATTTTGTGTAGAGAGACTAGTGTGAGGGGCTGTATTTATAGGGTCAGGTCAACGAATGTGGACAGAAACGAGGCCAGATACATCAGAGTGAATCCAGCTTCAAAAGTGGACTTGGCCACCAGGTCGACCCCCAGGTCGACACTATGGTCGACCTGGTCCTGGGTAGGTCGACTACATGGTCGACCCCCAGGTCGACCTGGTCCTTGGCGGGAAATTTGCCGCCCAGTCCATTCTGAGGTTTGAAATTCGAATTTTGAATTCAAATTGAGCTGTTTTGAACTTGAAAACTTCTGAAAACTTCGAAAGGTCATAACTTGGTCGTACGGACTCCGATTTTCGAAAACTCGGACTCGTTTCCAAGCATAATTTCGAGACGAACGCAATGGCGCAACCCGTTTCCCTTGATTCTTATTTGAAAAATTAATTCTGCCTTGATTTATGGTTATTACACGTTATAAAAACATGGGTTGTTACATTCTCCCCCCTTAGAGGATTTCGTCCCCGAAATCTCTAAGTTGGGGAGGATGTGTCCTACCATCCATCTACTCAAAGCATCATCCACAGGCAACCATTGTCCTTAAAAGATTTCTAGTGCTGTATGAACTTATGCAGAAACTGTGTGTATATGTACTTATCTAATGCAAAAGATCAGGTGATTACTGATTCAGTAAACCTCCTTAATGCAAAATATGTTAGTGTCATGAATCCAACATGTATGCAAATTCCTAACATAGTTTATAATCTCTACATGAGTGCACAAACATTCATCCATATGCAACATCCAAGTGATAGCATAACAAGTTCCATCCATGTACAAGTATAAGCACTCATGCATATGCAACATGAAAATGTGACTGAGAGGATCTAGTGCCTAATGTGTGTCATGCATCCACTAGCATCCACTTGCAACCACTTGCAACCATTTGCAAACATCAACCATAACATGTTTCAATCACATGTTTACATCCATATGGTTCTACCTAAGATTCTCAAGACAAGATCGCGAAGATAACAAGACAAACATAGATATTAGAAGCATGATACGAAAAGTTTTTCAAGTTTATAGGAAAAAGAGATTGAGAATGTACCCTCAAAAAGAAATGGGTAAAGCGCGCGTATCTTCTCTTCGGTTTCCCAAGTTGCGTCTTCTTGGGCTTCACTCCACTGCACTTTAACTAGCTTGACTTCTCGATTCCTTAGCTTCTTAATCTTTGTTCCTAAGATACGAATCGGAAATCGCCTCAATGTTGCTTCTTTTTCCACTTCTACATCTTCAAGGATGCTTGGCTCAACCACTTTGGCTGACTCATGCAAGCACTTCCGGAGATGCGAGACGTGAAAGACATTGTGTACTCCAGCCAGCTTCTCGGGTAAGTCTACCTTATAGGCCATTCGTCCAATCATCTCAGTGATGGGGAACGGTCCTACGAACCTTGGTGCTAGCTTTCCAACTGCTCCAAAACGAACTACATTGCGTAACGGAGAAACTTTTATAAAGACCATATCTCCGACTTCGAACTCTAGGTCTGTCCTTCTTTGGTCCGCATAAGATTTCCGTCTATCTTGGGCCGTTTTCATCCGTCTTCGTATCAACTCAATCTTCTCAGAAGTGTCCCTTACCATGTCGGGCCCAAGTATAAGTCTGTCTGTCATCTCCCACCAATAAGTTGGCGACTTGCACGGTCTTCCATACAAGGCTTCGAACGGTGCCATTCCGATGCTAGCTTGGTAACTATTGTTATATGCAAACTCCACGAGAGGAAGATGGTCATCCCAAGTACCACCAAAGTCAAGAATGCATAGCCTCAGGAGATCTTCTAGTACCTTATTTACCCTTTCGAGTTGTCCATCCGTCTGTGGGTGATAGGCCATGCTCAGGTTCAGTCGTGTTCCCATTGCTTCTTGCAGACTATTCCAAAACTGGCTAGTGAAAATCGGGTCACGATCACTAACTATACTAGAAGGAACTCCATGCAACCGTACTATATCTCGAAGGTAAATAGACGCTAGCCCTGATGCGGTCCTCTTTCTCTTCACCGGAATGAAGTGAGCACTTTTCGTGAGTCTATCAACTATGACCCATATGCTAGTATTTCCCTTCCTTGACCTAGGCATTCCATTGACGAAATCCATCGAGATACTCTCCCATTTCCATTGCGGAACCTCCAAAGGATGTAATAGCCAACCAGGCTTCTTCGACTCGGCCTTTACTTGTTGGCACACTATGCACTTCGAGACGAACTCTGCCACGTCCTTTTTTATTCCAGTCCAAAAGAAAATGCGTTTCATATCCCTGTACATCTTATCCCCTCCGGGATGTATAGTCATCTTCGAGTGATGCGCCTCTTCAAGAACTTTCCTTACTAGGTCTCCCACTTGTGGGACACATAGTTTCCCATCGCGCCTTAGCCATCCCTTGTCATCTATGGTATACCTACTGAGGTGACTCAACGTCTCACCCCTAATCAGCTTGTCCATGATTTCGACTATCTGCAGGTCTTCCTTTTGTGAAGTCCCTACTTGATCTAGAAGTGTAGGTCTTAACTCAAGAGATGCAAACATAGCAGTCAATGGCTCAACATCAGGTGTAAAATCAAAGGTTGCTATAAACTCAAGGCTTTTCCTTTCAACAAACAAGGGGCTCAAAGTCACCCTTTTTCTACTTAGCGCGTCTGCCACCACGTTACCCTTGCCAGGGGTATAAGCTATATCGAAGTCATATGATGCCAAGAACTCCATCCACCGCTGTTGTCTCAGATTCAAGTCTTTCTATGAGAAGAGGTACTTAAGCGATTTGTGGTCGGTATACAGCTCGAACCTCTCCCCTAGAAGATAATGGCGCCAAGATTTAAGTGCAAAAACAATCGCGGCCAACTCCAAGTCATGCTGGGATAGTTTTCTCATGAACTTTAAGTTGTCTGCCCCCGTAGCATATTACTCTTCCTTCTTGCATTAGGACAACGCCTAACCCTGTGCCGCATGCATCTGTGTACACGGTAAACATCTTCCCTCCATCGGGTAATGCCAAAACTGGGGCTGTGGTGAGGGCTCTCTTAAGTCTCTGAAAAGCAGCGTCACATTCTATGTCCCGTGCAAAAGGTAGGTTCTTCTTTGTTAACTTAGTAAGAGGGGCTGAAATCTTAGCGAAGTCCTTAATGAACTTCCTGTAGTAGCCCGCCAAACCGAGAAAGCTCCTTACCTCCGTTGCATTCTTAGGAATTTTCCAGTCCTGGACCGCAACTACCTTTGCGGGGTCCACGGCTATGCCTTGCTTAGAAACTACATGTCCAAGGAATCGAACTTCCTTCCTCCAAAAATGGCATTTGGAGAACTTAGCCTTTAACTGGTGTGCCCTAAGTGTTTCCATGACTTCCATGAGATGTCTAGCATGCTCTTCTTCATCTTTTGAGAAGATCAAAAAAGGAACTCCCGAAACACCCTACTCATCAAATCTACAAAGTACGCGGGTGCATTTGTTAATCCAAACGGCATGACGAGCCATTCGAAGAACCCATCTGGAGTCCTAAACGCAGTTTTGTCAATGCTATCCTCAGCCACTCTAAGTTGATGGAATCATGTGGCTAGATCAAGTTGAGAGAAAACAGATGCTCCAACAAGCTGGTCAAACAAATCGTCGATTCTTGGTAGTGGGTTCCTGTTCTTCTTTGTCAGCTTGTTTAACTCACGATAATCTACGCATAGACGAAGCAATCCATCCGCCTTAGTAGAGAATACCACCGGAGCACCCCATTCAGAAATGCTTCGCCTTATGAAATTTTTCTCAAGTAACTCATTAACTTTGTTACTGAGCTCTCTTCTTTCTCGCAGGGTCATGTGCCTAACGGGCAATGAAACTGGCTTGGCATTATCAACAAGATAAATTCAGAAGTCTATCTCACGTTTAGGAGGTAACCCCCTCACTTCATCAAAGACATATGGATATTCTCGTACCACCTTTACAGATTGCAAATTATCGTCGGACGAGTCAAGGGATTCAAGACAACATAACATGACCGGACCCTTAGGGCTACAAGAAATTTCAAGGGTATTACCAAGGTGAGTCATGAGCCTCACTACCCTTTGTTCACAATCAAGAATGGCTCCATAATTGGACAGCCAATCCATACCTAGGATCAAACCGTATCCCATGAATCCAAGAACATAAGCATTACACGTGAATTATACGCTTAAGATAGAGATCCTCAAATCCACACACATCATAGATAAATGGGCGGAGCCCCCAATTGGATTTGAAACTATGACGGGATCCTCAACCAAACTAGTACTTAGGTGCAGATTTTCAACAATATCAGAAGAAATAAAAGTATGCGATGCGCCAGATTCAAATAAGGTTCGAACAGGAAAGTCAGAAATGTAAACAAGGCTTTCTACGGAAATATTACTACCTCGGTCAGGAGCTGGAGTGGTGTTGAGAGCATGCACCTGCCCTCCAGAAGGTCCTGCTGGCTGGGACTGCCCTTGCCCCTGCCCTTGCTTCTTAGGGAAATCCTTGCTAATGTGTCCAGTATCTCCATAATGAAAGCATTCACCCAACTTCCTCTTCTTCTTTCAACATTCTTTAGCTAGATGTCCAGTAATAACACAGAAGTTGTACTTCCTCGTCTCACGTGGTTTGTTGTTGCACTTGTTATTCTTGTTATTCTTGTTGTTTCCCTTCTTGAAGTCAGCTTTCTTATTCTGAGTCTCATTAGGCTTAATTTCCTTCTTGCTATTCTTGTCTTCCTCATGAAGTAGAGCCATATCCACCAAGCTTTCAAAGGTCGCCCCCATAGGTATATGAGTTAGGGCCAAGCTATGTAGTAGCTCGTTCAATCCTCGAGCAAAGCGTACAGCCTTTTTCTGGGCCGTGTTGACCAAATCCAAACCGAACCGAGCAAGCTGATTAAACTTATTCACGTACTCCCTAATAGACATGTCCCCTTGCTTGAGTGCTAGGAACCTCTCCATCTGAAGGTTCTCTTCTGCTGACGACAAGAATTTAAGCCCAAACCTCTCTCTAAAGTCTGCCCAAGTCTCAACTGACCGGGTTGGTGACTTCCCACCAAAATGCAGCTTCCTCTTTCAACAACCATGCTGCTAACTGAACTTTCCTATGGTCTTCCATATCAAAGATAATGAACAAGTCTTCCGTCTCCTTTAGCCAATTTCATGCCTTAACAAAGGTTTCAGTTCCAACGAAGTTCTTGCCGCCCATTGCTTTAAAGTCTTTGCATATTTTGGCAAAGGCGGTACCAGGAGGAGGAGGACCACAGCCACTGGGGGAGGAGGAGGAGGGATGTATGTCGTGCCCGCGTCATTGGCCCTGGCTTCTAAGTACCTTCGGAACCATCCAGGCACGAGTTTTCCCTCAGGAAGGTTAAGATCGGCCATGCTGAAAAACGAAAAGAAAAGGATTCAAACGAGGAAACAAAGGAAAGTGCTAATGGCTTCTTGGGGAATAACTTTTTTTAAAAGTGAAACTATTCTTGAAAAATGCTTCTTTATAAATGGTTTTGAAAATAGTTTCAGAAGGTTTTTTTAAAAAACTTTTTGCCTAGCCTGGTAACCTTCTATCTGATACCAAATGTAACACCCCACCTCCGCTAGGGTCACTCACAATGGGAATGCACTAGTTTTGGTGGAGTATTATCTAAGTAAACATGCATAGAGAAATCGCAAGGCAGAACATAAATAAAGTAGCGTTAGAAAATTAAAAACCAACTTCTTATTATTATTTCCAAGAAAAGAGTCAAAAGCTCATATATCCAAGATACAAATTATTCCATTACATCAGGTTCAAAATAAGGAAGCACAAACTTAAAACAAAAGTAAATTATTCCCCATAAATAGCAGAAGCAGCCATAGCATAGCCCAAGACCAAACCGTACATGAGCTATCAGAAAGCAAGCTAAATCCAAGCTAAGAGCTAGTGTTTCCTCCCTGAGAACCTGGGGGGGATGAAATAAAAGGAGGCGAAAGAAAATCGGTTAGTCATAAAGACTGGTAAGCCCTAGTGACTTTCAGTATGAAAACTAGTAAAGGTAACATGATATGTGAAAACTGGAATTAAACATAAGGATGATAACAGAACTGGTAGGATAATCAAGATAACAAGATAAGTCAAGTCTAACATCGCATATTCAAGGTTCGCTGCACCAACTGTACTGTCAAGTATTAACCATGAAATGATCCCTTGGCCCAGTATCATGAAGTGACCCATTACGGGGTCCTACGGTATGATCTACTAATCGATCGGCTCCCTACAAGTCCTAGCTCGTCATGTGTTTGTGTCATACGGCCCTATCCAGAAATGTAGTTACCTGTGCTAGGTCCACCATATGGTGTATCAAGTCCTATGGTGCCAACCATCGACACGAATCAAGCACGCACAGTGTAAATCTACGAGTGCCCAATGCCTGCTTTTTCAACTCCGGACTACGTGCACGACCATAGTCCGCCCGAACCTACAATGGCGCACCTACTCAGCCGTCGTTCTGGTCGCTTACAATCAGCCTAGTAATCGTGCCCCACCCTGCCCAGTCTCAGGGTATCGTGATACATCTAAGTGGGTTACTACTAAAAAGGACCGCGTAACTAGGGTTTCTAATGGGTTAAGTGTTGTCATTCAAATTCGTGACTTAACCCTATCCAAATCATGTATCAAGTTGGTTAAGTGTGTTCAAGCGGTTCATGACTTAACCCTATCAAATCATCGTGTCAAGTTGGTTAAGTATATTCAAGTGGTTCATGACTTAACCCTATCATGTGGCATTAATTCATCAGTGCACCTCAACCTCTCACATTAGACTAACTGTTGTGGTTACTGGATTTGCCGGGCGGTTCCGGGCAGATTTACACCACAACATGGTCTAACCTCGGGTTTTACGTGCGATATGACCAACTACCCACATTGGATCCTATTGTTTGCAGCCACTGGATTTACCGGGCGGTTCCGGGCAGATTTACACTGCAAACTCAACCCAACCTCGAGTTGGCCATTTTCAAGTTCATCAATTGTCATGCCCACATTCAAGTTTTCATGTAAAAATTCATGTCGAGTTTTCATGTCATGTTTCATGTCAAATCGTGTCAAGTTCATGTCCATATTCAGGTTCAAGTCATAACAACGTTCATGTTCAAGTTTAAAGCTAATTCATGTTTTACCTAGTCTACCCAAATCGTATTCCCATTGCACGTAAGCTCGAATCGATACAAACAAATCTAATTAGGGAATTAAAAAAAAAGAACGGGTATAAGACGGCAAAAGTGATTACTAGCAAAGCATAGTATGACTTGAAATAAAAGATTAAAAAATTACTGGCATATGGAATATTGGTCTCAAACATAAAGATTCCAATTCTAGCAAAATAAGGTACTAGTCAAGATAACAGTTGTCATAAGGTGATAGTATAGTCATGGTAACAATTGACATGAGGTGATAGTATAGTCATGGTGACGATTGACTTAAGGTGATAGTCATAAACTTGTGACTAATAGCAGATTCAACATGATAATATGAGGGGTTTCTATTTTTAATTTACAACATGAATAGGCCCCAAATCAATGTCATAGTAATATCCAAGAGTCAAGATCCAAGATGAACAAGAATGAATGTAAAACAGTCATCATACATAGGTCCAATTTCAACTTACATCATATTCGTATTACATTTACAGTTTAAATCTAAAAATAACTGGGGCTTACAGATCGTGGTTCGAGAATTAGAAAAAAGAGAGTCGATGTTGAATGCTTAGTCAAGTCCTAACAGAAATCCCCAAATCAGCAACGTAGATTCGACGCAGAAAAAGTAGTCTCTCTAACTTTTTAACCAGAATTAGAGCAGCATAAGGTCAGAAAGAATTTTGTGTAGAGAGACTAGTGTGAGGGGCTGTATTTATAGGGTCAGGTCAACGAATGTGGACAGAAATGAGGCCAGATACATCAGAGTGAATCCAGCTTCAAAAGTGGACTCGGCCACCAGGTCGACCCCCAGGTCGACACTATGGTCGACCTGGTCCTGGGTAGGTCGACTACATAGTCGACCCCCAGGTCGACCTGGTCTTGGGCGGGAAATTTCCCACTCAGTCCATTCTGAGGTTTGAAATTCGAATTTTGAATTCGAATTGAGCTGTTTTGAACTTGAAAACTTCTGAAAACTTCGAAAGGTCATAACTTGGTCATCCAGACTCCGATTTTCGAAAACTTGGACTCGTTTCCAAGCAGAATTTCGAGATGAACGCAATGGCGCAACCCGTTTCCCTTGATTCTTATTTTAAAAATTAATTCTGCTTTGATTTATGGTTATTACACATTATAAAAACATGGGTTGTTACAGAACTAATGTCATTTAAAACATAGTTCACGGTAAACCCATAATCATCTTCCATAAAAATATGGAATCTTCACAGAAATCAAATCAATATATACTCGTTATAAATTTCTGTATCCGACCAACAATATAAATGGAATAACGGCAAAGCCTCTTAAATTCCATATGTAGTATCGGCCTTCTTTATAGAAGCTTATCTTGGTTATTATTAGTTCGAATTCCATTCAATTTAAATTTAATATATTACATTGGAAAAACTCGGCTTTTGGAAAATTCCTCTTTAAATCTTAATAAAAGATTTATAAATTCGAAAATAATATTTTTACTGTCAGTTGGGTTAAAGAACACATGTCACTAAAAACACAGTTCACAATAAACCCAACTCACATTCCTTTTCATTCCAAATTCTAAATATGACTGAAAAGATTTAATAATCTAAATAAAAGATTATTCTTTTCATATGGGGTTTAAGAACAGTGTTATTTAAGACACTATTCACGACAAACCCAAAATCCAATTTATTTAATTTAACTTCAATTAAATATTAACAAATTGGAAAACTTCATTAAATCTAAATTTAATGATTAATTCTAGTTAATAACTAGTCCATTTAAATAAAAATGTATTTTCTAAAATGTATTCTGTAACAACCCGCAAATTCTAAGCCAATTTAAAATTTTATTATAAGGAAATTATGTCAGAAAATGCGTCAAAATTTAAAATTTCATTATTTTTAAATTATTATATTAAATTACTGAGTATAAATTGGTCCTAAATGAAACTAGGATATTATTAATGAGGTTTAGTTATTTTTGTTGAATATTAGACTTAAAATAATGTATATTCTAGATAAATAAACTATAGCAACATACCTATAACTTTGGCGATCAGAACTCCTGTAGTGGCGGCATGACGTGAATGTTCAATGAGAGCAAATGGGTTTCAGGCTACGGTTGTAAACGATAGAAGGAAGATGGATCTAAACAAGGGGATTAAGATGTAATGATGTATTAATTATAAATTTAATTATTTTTAATATAATTCATGTAACACCCCGTAATTCCGTTAATATTAATATTCACAAATTAAAGAATAACTAATCTCAGACGTGAGAATTGTGGGAAACGGGTTGCGCCATTGTGTTCGTCTTGGAATTCTGGTCGAAATAGAATCCGAGTTTGCGTGAATTGGACTTCGTATGAAGAAGTTATGGCCATCGGAAGTTTCAGAAAATTCAAAACAGCTCGCAGGAAATTTAAAATTCAAACTGAAAGTGCAGAAGCGGGCTGGGCGGGAAAATTCCCGCCTAGGCAGGTCGACTGGGGAGTCGACACTAGTGTCGACCTCCCCCCCCCCCCCCCCCGGGTCGCGACTATAGTGTCGACCTGGTCAGTCGGCTAGGGTTTTGACTGAGCCCAAACTTGAGCTGCTGATGTGTCTTTAGGGTTGAGTTGGCAAATTAAACAGTTCAGTTTAGTTCTGAGTTGATCTGACGGTCTAAATAAACCCTAAACTCTATAAATACCTAGGTAGTCTCTCACCCTAATTCATATGAAAAATAGAATAGCTACCGTCATACCGCCGCCATGGAACTCAATGGAGCCGCCGCTAACTAAAAAGGAAGAAAAGCTAATCAAAACCTAATTCTACTCAACTCTAAAGCAAATCAAGACTCTCTTTTCTTCTCTAAATTGTGAGTATGATGATCTTAACAAGATTATTGTTAAATTAATTAGAATAGGTCATGAATGGATTATGAGTAGATGATGTGAATTGTCATATATGTTGTTGTAAACCTTATGCTATCATGTATGTTACAAATCCTATGCTATGTGGTGATGATATCCTATATGTTGTAAATCATGCTATGATGATGTTATGTATGTTGAGAGTTTCTATGCTAAGTTCTGATGAATCATACATGTTAAGAAGCCATGATGTTACTATCTATGCTAATTAGTTCATGTTAATCAAATCATAATATTGATATTGTTTGGGCTATGTTGATCTATATGACAAGTCACATTTGCAAGTTTAGGTTGATTAGTAAAAGTTATGAACATATGCCATGACATCTATTATGACATCTAGAATTATGCTATGACATATGTGAAATTCTATGCTAGTTCACACCATCATTATGTTGCCTAAAACCCCATATGCAAGTTTATATATAAATTTGGGTTATGATCATATCATGTAAATTGTGACATTTAACAAGTTGACACCTTTAGATCCTTAACATGTGTAGTTTATGCAAGTTTCACCCCTATCATGATTGGATTATTTTATTTGTCTATATGTTGTGATAATTTATCTTTGTGCTATGAGTTAGACGATTCGAGTCTAACGTATATTCTGCGTTGAATAAGCGAACGTATAAACGTGGGGTAGGGGTAATATTAAGGATTTAATAATAAGAAGTTGGGGTGCAATTGATATGATTTTTGCATGCCATGAGTGGATGACCATAATTGAGTCAATTATGGACATCAATAAAAAGTGGACTTAATTAATAATTTGAATAGGGAATTATTAAAACTGGGGTAAAAGATTATAAGTGATAATCAATGCTTAGGACGCGACGTTGAACTCGTTTGTGACATAAACCTGCCCGGACCCGCCCGGACCCGCCCGACAAATCCAGTAGTCACAAATGTCAGCCCAATGTGAGAGGTCCTAGGCCTAAACTAAAGCATAACAGTTGTAAAGATACGAGGTTAGACTCTTTTATGGTGTAAGACTGCCCGGACCCGCCCGGCAAATCCAGCTGCCATAAATGCCAGTCTAATGTGAGAGGTCTTTATGAGGTTATGGCCTGAATGAATTAAGAAATACTTAACCAGATAAACATGTAAGGTGGGACATGGGGGTTAAGTAGGTGCCTTGGGTAGCATGAGGAATCTAGTGGGTGCCCTTAGTGGCATGTGAAATACGATTAGTAAGACATAACCAAACACACATGTAAGTGAACATGATTAGGAGGGTTAAGTGGGATATACTAGTGGACAAGCTTAGGTGGGTAGCTTGTGGGGGCCCATTTCAACCAGTATCCCAAACGTATCTTTATGGGCTCGACCCAAGTCGAGGACGGGACACGCATACTGGGTTTGACTATAAGAGGCCAAAACGGGGAGCGGTGGCAACGCAAGTCCAACGGGTTTCATATGCGTGTGTGGACCCGGGCTGGTAGGTAAGACGTTGTTGCATCATGTAGGTATAAGCCGTGCATTCTCAAGTTGTATCGGGTTGCCACTTTAGGGGAGTGATACACCCCACTGTGGGGCCAGCACGGGTATCTACGAGTAGGGAGCCGATCGCAAGTGGGTAGTGGGGTACACCTAGTGGAGATAGGGGTAGACGGAACCTATGTAGTCAGCTAGGGGTACGTGAGGCTATTTATACAGTTTCTGTGTGAAGCAAGCGGGATCAACCTTTAGGGTGACTGGTGCAGTGCAGTGTAGTAATGTGCGGTGCAGTGCAGAAATGTGCGGTGCAGTGTAGTAATGTGCGGTGCAGTGTAGTAATGTGCGGTGCAGTGTAGCAATTGTTCGTTAGTAATTAGGTGTGCCTTTAACATTACCTTTAACGTTATCGTAAATGTTATCTTTATCTGCTTTCCATACCTAATAGTTCATAGACATTTACTTGTCTTCCAGCTTATGCCTTAGTCTAGTTATTTTGATAGTAGTATTGTTAGAATTATCATATTCGCCAGACTTTATGTCTGACCCCCTCCATTTCTATCCTTTTTCCCCCTCCAGGTCCTCAGGTTGGGCCCAGCTCTAGTGGAGTTTGATTGGATTGCTTTATCTCTCTTGGAAAGCTTGGACCGTTGAAGTAAAGTCCAGCTTGTTATCTTCTTTAATGGCTATTTGTGTAATGGGATTATGTATTTTGTTTTATGAAGATGGATATTGTACTTGACTCTGATTTATGGTTTTATGATGTGATAAACATGTTTAATTTCCGCTGCAATAAAATGAAGTTTTAGATTTCCAAGTACTACTCATTATCTGTCTTGTTGTAATTTTTCTGTACTATATTCACTTAAAACCTCCATGGAAGTTAATGCATTCCCTTTGTGACTGACATTAATGGACGTGGGGTGTTACACATGGTATCAGAGCTTAAGGTTACCAGAACAGATAAAATTTTTTTAGAAAAACTATTTTTCTAAAGTATTTTTGGAAGAAGTGCTTTCAAAAACATGTTTTAATGAGTAATTTGAAGAGGAAAGTTTTTTTTAAGAAAAACATAATCCCCAATAGCCATATCTTTATCTTTCGAATTCTCCATTTTGAATCTTTGCTTTTTCGTTTCAGCATGGCTGGAGATCTTAACCTACCTGACAGTGTAACTATACCAGGATGGTATAGGAGGCTATTAGAGGCTAGGGCCGCCGCAGGTCCGGCCAATGTTCCTCCACCGCCAGTTGCACCCGTTCCTCCTCCTCCTCGCGTAGATACTTTTGCAAAGACGTGCAAGGAATTTAAGGCTATGGGTGGAAAACCTTTTCAAGGGTCAGAAACATTTGTGGAAGCTAGAGATTGGCTTAGGGAGGTGGAAGAATTGCTAGAGATCTTTGAAGTAGAAGAAGGGAGGAAAGTCAAATTAGCAGCTTGGTTAATGAATTGAGAAGCCTCGTTTTGGTGGGAGGTCACTAATGGAGAGCGTCCTGTTGATTCTTGGGCAGATTTCAGGCGTAGGTTTGAGGCGAAGTTTCTCTCAAGGGCAGAAGAGAATCTATATATGGAAAGGTTCTTGACATTGAAGCAAGGAAGCTCATCAGTGAAAGAATATGTCAACAAATTTAATCAGTTAGCAAGGTTTGGCTTGGACTTAGTGAACACGTCGGAGAAGAAGGCTCTGAGGTTCGTTAATGGGTTGAATGAACCGTTGCAAGGGTTGGCTATGACCCACATCCCTATGGGGGCCACCTTTGAGAAGCTTGTAGACATGGCACTCATGCACGAGGAGAAAGGCGCTAAAGCTGATAAGGCACCCGAGAAGAAAGGGGATCAGAAGAAACCACAACAACAAAACAAGAGGGGTGGTAAAGACAATAATGGCAAGGGAAAGAAGAAGTGCTTTAACTGTGGGACACCAGGCCATCTCAGCAAGGATTGCCGAAAGAAAAGGAAGACTGATTGTTTTCATTGTGGCGAAGCGGGACATCTAGTGAAGGACTGCCCAAAGAAGGGGCAGAGGGAAGGAGCTACCTCGGAAGGACAGGTACAGGCTCTTATGGCACCAGGGCAGGCAAGGGGACAAGTTCAGGCTCTCGCGGTCCCACCGCTGCAAGAACGAGGTAGAACCATTTCTGTTGAAAGCTTAGTTTTTCTGTTTGATCATCCTGTCTGTACCTTATTCGATTCGGGCGCATCGCATTCGTTTATCTCTACATCATTAGTTGAATCACTGCACTTAAACACCAGTTTAGTAGAGGATCCCTTAGTTGTTTCGAATCCAATTGGGGGCTCAGCTTATTTGTCCATGATGTGTTTGGATTTGAAAATTTATATACTTAGCGTTGAGTTTAGATGTGATGCTTATGTGTTGGGCTTCACAGGCTATGGGCTAATTTTAGGAATGGATTGGTTATCCAGAAATGGGGCCGTTCTTGATTGTGAAAGGAGAGTAGTTAGGCTCATGACTCGCCTTGGTAACGCTCTCGAAATCTTTTGTAATCCCATAAATTCCGTTATGCTAAGTTATTTAGAATCGCTTGACGCGTCTGAGGAAAATCTACAATCTGTTAGAGTGGTCCGAGAATATTCGGATGTGTGTGAGGAGGTGAAGGGCTTACCTCCGAAGCGGGAGATAGATTTTCGAATATATCTTGGGGATAATGCGAAACCAGTATCTTTGCCAGTACGCCACATGGCTCCACGTGAAAGGAGGGAACTCAATAAGCAAGTGAAGGAGTTGCTTGAGAAGGGGTTCATAAGACGAAGTATATCGGAGTGGGGTGCTCCAGTTGTATTTGCCACGAAGGCGGATGGGTCCCTTAGACTTTGTGTGGACTATAGAGAACTTAATAAGCTCACTAAGAAGAACCGACATCCACTGCCGAGGATTGACGATCTCTTCGATCAGTTAGTTGGCGCCTCAGTGTTTTTGCAGTTGGACTTAGCCACTAGTTTTCATCAATTGAGAGTGGCTGAGGATAGCATAGACAAGACTGCCTTTAGGACTCCGGACGGTTTCTATGATTGGCTAGTGATGCCCTTCGGTTTGACAAATGCCCCCGCATACTTTGTTGATTTGATGAGTAGGGTGTTTAGGGAGTACCTTAACAAATTCGTGGTAGTCTTTGAAGACGACATCTTGATCTTTTCTAAGGATGAAGAAGAGCATGCCCTACATCTTAGGAAAGTGTTGGAGACCCTACGAGCGCATAACCTTAAAGCTAAATTTTCTAAGTGTCACTTCTGGAGGAAGGAAGTACGATTCCTAGGGCACGTGGTTTCCAAGGAAGGGATAGTTGTGGATCCCGCGAAGGTGGTGGCCATCCAAGATTGGAAGGTCCGTAAAAATGCTAACGAAGTAAGAAGTTTCTTGGGGTTGGCTGGCTACTATAGGAAGTTTATCAAAGACTTCGCAAAGATATCAGCTCCATTGACACGCTTGACGAAGAAGAACCTAGTCTTCACATGGGACGTAGATTGCGATGATGCGTTCCAACGTTTGAAGAGAGCTTTGACCTCAGCCCCAGTCTTAGTGCTGCCAGATGGGAGTAAGCCGTTTACCGTTTATACTGACGCTTGTGGGACAGGACTAGGCGCAGTCTTAATGCAAGAGGGTAGGGTAATAGCCTATGGTGGAAGGCAGTTGAGAGCGCATGAGAAGAATTACCCCACACATGACCTAGAGTTGGCCGCTATTGTTTTCGCGCTTAAGTCTTGGCGTCATTATCTTCTTGGCGAGAGATTCGAATTATTCACTGACCACAAATCGCTAAAATACTTATTCTCTCAAAAGGACTAGAACTAAAGGCAGCAAAGGTGGATGGAGTTCTTAGCATCCTACGATTTCGAGATAGCATATACCCCTGGCAAGGGTAACGTGGTGGAAGATTCCTTAAGTAGAAAAAGATTATCCTTAAGTCCTTTGTTTGTTGAGCGGCGAAGCTTAGAATTCATTTCGATGTTTGACTTTAGACCTTCCGTTGACTTTGTACCCGGTTTGCTAGCATCCTTGGAGGTCAGACCTACGCTTTTGGGATGGATTGGCGAGGCACAGCGAGACGACCCACAGTTGGTTGAGTTAGTAGAAAAGCTCAAAGGAGGGGAGTCATCAAGCCATCTCCGTAGGTATACCCTAGATGATAGGGGTTGGTTACGTAGGGACGGTAGACTTTGTGTACCAAAAGACGATGACCTAAGGAAGACCATTCTTGATGATGCACATCGTTCAAAGATGACCATTCATCCCGGCGGGGACAAGATGTACAAAGACATGAAGCGAGTTTTCTTTTGGGCCGGTATGAAGAGGGATGTGGCTGAGTATGTCGCTAGATGCTTGGTGTGCCAACAAGTAAAAGCGGAGCAAAAGAAACCCGGTGGGTTGCTTCACCCATTGGAGGTTCCACTATGGAAGTGGGAAAGCGTCTCGATGGATTTTGTGGATGGATTACCGCGATCGAGGAAGGGTAATACGGGGATTTCGGTTATAGTAGATAGACTTACTAAGAGCGCCCATTTTATTCCTGTGAAGAGTAAGAGGACTGCTCCATGGTTAGCTTCTGTATACGTCCGAGAGATAGTTCGTTTGCACGGTGTTCCTTCTAGCATAGTGAGCGACCGCGATCCTATTTTCACTAGCGAATTTTGGAGAAGCTTACAAGAGGCGGTAGGGACTCAGTTATGTTTGAGCACCGCCTATCATCCTCAGACGGACGGCCAAACCGAGAGGGTGAATCGCATTCTAGAGGATCTTTTGAGGCTATATATCCTAGACTTTGGGGGTACATGGGAAGAGCATCTTCCATTGGTAGAGTTCGCATATAATAATAGCTTTCAGTCCAGCATTGGCATGGCACCTTTCGAAGCTCTTTATGGACGACCTTGTCGTTCACCTACATGTTGGTGGGAATCTACGGATAAGATCTTTCTTGGGCCCGATATGATTAGGGAGACTTCAGAGAAGATCGACTTGATTCGAAGGAGGATGAAAGCAGCGTAAGATAGGCAGAAATCTTATGCGGATAAGAGGAGGACAGATCTTGAGTTTGATGTTGGGGACATGGTCTTTATCAAAGTGTCTCCATTACGAAACGTTGTTCGCTTTGGATCCGTTGGGAAATTAGCACCAAGGTTTGTAGGGTCGTTTCCTGTTAAGGAGAAGATTGGACATATGGCGTATAGAATGCAGTTGCCTGAGAGACTTAGTGGTGTACACAACGTATTCCATGTGTCACATTTGAGGAAGTGATTGCACGAGACTGTGGAAGTGGTAGAGCCGAGCTTGCTTAGAGAGTTGGATATAGAGCGTGATGCGACGATTCGACGAGCTCCTACGCGCATTATTGGGTCAGAGATCAAGAAGCTGAGAAATCGAGAGGTCAGACTACTCAAAGTACAATGGGGAGATGATGAGAGCAACGCTACTTGGGAGACAGAAGAGAAGATGCGTTCACGATACCCTTTCCTTTTCGATGGTATGTCCTTTAATTTCTCCTTTATCGCTTATCTTGTACTTATCTTATCTTTAGAGTATCCTCTTGCTAGTATCCTTGACCTTTAGATAGGATAATCCTATGGTTGAAACATGTGTTTGAGACATGTTATGTATGATGGATGAAAAGTGGATGCAAGTGTTTGCTAGTGGTTGCTCGTGGACGCATATACACACACCGTTAGGCACTAGATCGGCTCAGTCACTTCATACTGCATATTGCATATAAATGGCTGTATTTAGTAAAATGGATGTATAATGGTTGTGCTATCATATGGATGCTGCATTCAGATGATGATTGTGCACGCATGTAGAGATAATATGTAGCATTAAGGAACTTTTGCATACATAATGGACGCATGGCACTATCATGAATTGCATTAAGGAGGTCAACTGAATCAGTGGACCGCCTGATTTTGCATTAGATATGGACATATACACACACTGTGCATTTAAACATGAAAGCATGAGAAGTCTATAAGGACAATGGACGCCTGTGTTTGATGGTTGAGTAGATGGACGATTGGATGTTAGGATATACATTCTTATTAACTTGAAGATTTCGGGGTCGAAATCCTTTAAGGAGCGGAGAATGTAACACCCCGTAATTCCGTTAATATTAATATTCACAAATTAAAGAATAACTAATCTTGGACGTGAGAATTATGGGAAATGGGTTGCGCCATTGTGTTCGTCTCGGAATTATGGTCGAAATAGAGTCCGAGTTTGCGTGAATTGGACTTCGTATGAAGAAGTTATGGCCATCGGAAGTTTCAGAAAATTCAAAACAGCTCGCAGGAAATTTAAAATTCAAACTGAAAGTGCAGAAGCGGGCTGGGCGGGAAAATTCCCGCCCAGGCAGGTCGACTGGGGAGTCGACACTAGTGTCGACCTCCCCCCTCCCCCAGGTCGACTATAGTGTCGACCTGGGTGTCGACCTGGTCAGTCGGCTAGGGTTTTGACTGAGCCCAATCTTGAGCTGCTGATGTGTCTTTAGGGCTGAGTTGGCAAATTAAACGGTTCAGTTTAGTTCTGAGTTGATCTGACAGTTTAAATAAACCCTAAACTCTATAAATACCTAGGTAGTCTCTCACCCTAATTCATATAAAAAATAGAATAGCTACCGTCATACCGCCGCCATGGAACTCAGTGGAGCCGCCGCCAACTAAGAAGGAAGAAAAGCTAATCAAAACCTAATTCTACTCAACTCTAAAGAAAATCAAGACTCTCTTTTCTTCTCTAAATTGTGAGTATGATGATCTTAACAAGATTATTGTTAAATTAATTAGAATAGGTCATGAATGGATTATGAGTAGATGATGTGAATTGTAATATATGTTGTTGTAAACCTTATACTATCATGTATGTTACAAATCCTATGCTATGTGGTGATGATATCCTATATGTTGTAAATCATGCTATGATGATGTTATGTATGTTGAGAGTTTCTATGCTAAGTTCTGATGAATCATACATGTTAAGAAGCCATGATGTTACTATCTATGCTAATTAGTTCATGTTAATCAAATCATAATATTGATATTGTTTGGGCTATGTTGATCTATATGACAAGTCACATTTGCAAGTTTAGGTTGATTAGTAAAAGTTATGAACATATGCCATGACATCTATTATGACATCTAGAATTATGCTATGACATATGTGAAATTCTATGCTAGTTCACACCATCATTATGTTGCCTAAAACCCCATATGCAAGTTTATATATAAATTTGGGTTATGATCATATCATGTAAATTGTGACATTTAACAAGTTGACACCTTTAGATCCTTAACATGTGTAGTTTATGCAAGTTTCACCCCTATCATGATTGGATTATTTTATTTGTCTATATGTTGTGATAATTTATCTTTGTGCTATGAGTTAGACGATTCGAGTCTAACGTATATTCTGCGTTGAATAAGCGAACGTATAAACGTGGGGTAGGGGTAATATTAAGGATTTAATAATAAGAAGTTGGGGTGCAATTGATATGATTTTTGCATGCCATGAGTGGATGACCATAATTGAGTCAATTATGGACATCAATAAAAAGTGGACTTAATTAATAATTTGAATAGGGAATTATTAAAACTGGGGTAAAAGATTATAAGTGATAATCAATGCTTAGGACGCGACGTTGAACTCGTTTGTGACATAAACCTGCCCGGACCCGCCCGGACCCGCCCGACAAATCCAGTAGTCACAAATGTCAGCCCAATGTGAGAGGTCCTAGGCCTAAACTAAAGCATAACAGTTGTAAAGACACGAGGTTGTACTCTTTTATGGTGTAAGACTGCCCGGACCCGCCCGGCAAATCCAGCTGCCATAAATGCCAGTCTAATGTGAGAGGTCTTTATGAGGTTATGGCCTGAATGAATTAAGAAATACTTAACCAGATAAACATGTAAGGTGGGACATGGGGGTTAAGTAGGTGCCTTGGGTGGCATGAGGAATCTAGTGGGTGCCCTTAGTGGCATGTGAAATACGATTAGTAAGACTTAACCAAACACACATGTAAGTGAACATGATTAGGAGGGTTAAGTGGGATATACTAGTGGACAAGCTTAGGTGGGTAGCTTGTGGGGGCCCATTTCAACCAGTATCCCAAACGTATCTTTGTGGGCTTGATCCAAGTCGAGGACGGGACACGCATACTGGGTTTGACAATAAGAGGCCAAAACGGGGAGAGGTGGCAACGCAAGTCAAACGGGTTTCATATGCGTGTGTGGACCCGGGCTGGTAGGTAAGACGTTGTTGCATCGTGTAGGTATAAGCCGTGCATTCTCAAGTTGTATCGGGTTGCCACTTTAGGGGAGTGATACACCCCACTTTGGGGCCAGCACGGGTATCTACGAGTAGGGAGTCGATCGCAAGTGGGTAGTGGGGTACACCTAGTGGAGATAGGGGCAGACGGCACCTATGTAGTCAGCTAGGGGTACGTGAGGCTATTTATACAGTTTCTGTGTGAAGCAAGCGGGATCAACCTTTAGGGTGACTAGTGCGGTGCAGTGTAGTAATGTGCGGTGCAGTGCAGTAATGTGCGGTGCAGTGTAGTAATGTGCGGTGCAGTGTAGCAATTGTTCGTTAGTAATTAGGTGTGCCTTTAACGTTACCTTTAACGTTATCGTAAACGTTATCTTTATCTGCTTTCCATACCTAATAGTTCATAGACATTTACTTGTCTTCCAGCTAATGCCTTAGTCTAGTTATTTTGATAGTAGTATTGTTAGAATTATCATACTCTCCAGACTTTATGTCTGACCCCCTCCATTTCTATCCTTTTTCCCCCTCCAGGTCCTCAGGTTGGGCCCAGCTCTAATGGAGTTTGATTGGATTGCTTTATCTCTCTTGGAAAGCTTGGACCGTTGAAGTAAAGTCCAGCTTGTTATCTTCTTTAATGGTTATTTGTGTAATGGGATTATGTATTTTGTTTTATGAAGATGGATATTGTACTTGACTCTGATTTATGGTTTTATGATGTGATAAACATGTTTAATTTCCGCTGCAATAAAATGAAGTTTTAGATTTCCAAGTACTACTCATTATCTGTCTTGTTGTAATTTTTCTGTTCTATATTCACTTAAAACCTCCATGGAAGTTAATGCATTCCCTTTGTGAGTGACATTAATGGACATGGGGTGTTACAATCCAATGTGTAAATCATTGTAACTTTGTCATATTAAATCAGAATCAAACGAAATCAGTTGTGTTGGAATCACAAAATCGAGATCTAGACGATGGAACAAACCAGATCTGAAATGGAGCAGATCAAATTTTGACCAAATTTCAGATGCGATTTATTCAGAGTTGAAACCATCAGTGAGATATCTATTTTTAAATTTAAAAATTAATTATTTGTTTTATTAGTTTACATATTCATTCAGTATGAGATTCATGTTGTATGTATACATTTATTTCCATGTTGATTGTGTTGTGACTGTGACGTACAATTGATTGTGTTTGCTAGAATTATGTGTATACTAAAATATCATCTATTATCGTATATATATAATGTTTTATATTCATGTGTCCAAAATTTGAAGTGTGAATTAAAAACAATATTTTCACTTTCATGTTTTGGTTTAAATAAAAAGATTAGAATAAATTGTCATTCTATTTTAACATATCATATTAGAACAGAAACATACATTAAAATAGATATCACCTTTTAAATGAAATGTTCCATTAAAATAGAATTTGTAAACAATAAAAATTATCCTTCTTATTTGTTTAGATTAGAAGTGTAGAACTTACTTTACAAGTAAAATCACTTTTTAATTGTCATTAAAGTTTATCCTTTTATTTGCATTTACAAATGCAAAAATAACATTAAGGATAAAAGATTATACTGAATTGGAATGAAGGCGTTGGATGTGTTTTATAGCACTTGATTTTTAATTATAAAATACGCAAGTTATTCCGAAAGACCGGGTTTAACCCATTCCGAATAATTACCAGGACGATGAAGAGTCGAAGATATTGAAGACGGTGTTGAAGACCGGCGATCCTCACATCGAATGGACAAGGACTATGATGCTCTGGACTGATTTGCAACCAGGACAGGGATAAAGTAGTAGTTGTCTGGACGTATTGTTGATTGTTCGGATATGCGAGGTATGATGCCTCCGGTTTCGTTTAGACCCAGAACGGACTTGTAAATGGATTGTGTGTCTGACATTGTATTCCTTTCTACTGTATTTGTTGAACGCTACTGATTATATATTTATGTTTGGTGGTAACGAATTTATTCTCTACTTATCACCCTTCTCTAAGACGTATGAGCTTAGAGGTTATATATATTGGTAGATGATCAATGATATGGTAGGGTCTGACAATGTGATATGCTAAGATGCAAATGATCAAGGCTTTGTTGAAAAGCAGGCCTTGTGGTTGATGATCAAAGCATAGCCTATTTAGGCATAGCTTTGTGTATATCGTGACTTCGCGAGCCTCACACATCGGTTGAGTCTAAAACGGGAGAAGGGAACGCAGGGAGTGCACACGTTTCTTTCTAGCTAGAAGTGGTGTCAGTGCTTAAACTGGCTGACATTTGCTTATGTGGTTGATGGAATTTTTGCGAGGCCTCGGTTTATTCTTATCGGTCGCCCTCGGCCGATTTGTAGGTCCAATAGGATCGGGGAGCGTGTGTTCAGGCATAACTAATCCACTAAAGTATTTGTGGACCACCCCTGCTGTATCCAAGGGTTCGCCAGCTTCCGAATCCTGAGACATTGCTAGAGTGTCTCGAATCGGTCAGGAGCTCCTCCCTAGCCTTGACTCATGATGGAAACCCAAATTCCAATAAGCCCCTTGCGGTTTTAATTGTATAACTAGTATGGCGACATAGTAGATGGTAGCTATGCCGTCTAGGATTGATATTATATTTGAAATGTTTTAAATATATATACACACTAATAATAATATCGTTTTTACGTATCAAGCATCTTTTGACCATTATAAGGTAAAACCCTATCCTCCGGTTTGCGTTGCATTGTGTGATGGGACCTGGGTCTTATAATGGTTTCATTTTTTCTAAAAAGCATTGCGTTATTTGACGATTTACTTTATTTTATGCACTGGCAGTCCAATGGAGTAAACCCGTCCCGCGTTAGCGGGGTGGTCCTGTGATTAGCCTACTTATTAGATAAGTTAAGTTAAGATTTCTCACACCAGTCCTACGACTGACCTGTAGTTTGTTTCACTTTGCAAACTCGGGTGCCCTCTTTTCACACGGGCAGTCGAGTAGTTTTTGCAGATATAGTTAAGCAGGATCCTGGATTGAAGCATGAAGCTGTGTCCAGAATATTGATGGCCTTCCGCTGAAATTAGTTCCGCTGCACTATATTTAATTTATTGTAAATGTATCTTCCGCTGTATTATTTATCGATGTACTCTGATATTCTGTACTCTGATGTTCTGTACTCTGATGTAACATTTATTATTGATGTTATAAAAGTCTGTGTTGTTGTTCTGATGTGTTGAATGCCCAAAGTTAAAGTATTCGGAGATTTCTAACTCTTTGGATCAGACCTGTGTGGTTTATGGTCGATCGAAAAGGGCGGAGATTTCCAGGTCTTTACATTTTCCTTCTTCCAAAATATTTTCTAAAATATTCTTTTTCTAGAATATTCTTTATTGGAATGTGACTCAATCAACAGCCATATATTTGCATGTAATCGATAATCATGATAAATAATTGTCAAGCATCCAAATAACACCCAAAGTGGATTCTACACTAAATATTGGGACTAGTGTAGATCAAATATCATCCCAACACCCGTGTGGGGTTTCAGCCAATAATAGTACATATAAATAAATGATTGGTTAATAAATTTAACCAATTCCAATTCCGCTAACATGTTGACGATAATGAACAACATGTCATTATATTCCTAATGTTGAATAAAATATATTTTACTCGTATAATTTCTCTATACATTTTAATGTCTAATAAATTGTAATTTATTTATATGACATTATTGTTGATGACAAATGAGAAAATTTTCATTTTCTTTATTTGTAGGCAGATATTCTTAGCTTTAAATTTTAACAAGTAAAATGCCACTTAAATATACATACAATTCTAATGCATGTATTGACCAGTAATATGATTCTTTTATTTGCCTATAAATTCCAATGTATGTTATGCAGATAAAAATGATTTCTATATTTGCGTATAAATTATATTTCAACAAAATGTATAAAAAGTGATACATCCATTTTTTCGCAATCTCATTTTATCAAAGTGGACATTTTGTTATAACTCAAATCCAGTTAATAAAAATGCTATTTGTGTTTAATTCTTTTATTTAACAAAATGTCTTTTTTTTTATTTTCAACCGTCTTAATTTGACAAAATGTACGTTTTTGCTTCAACTAATATATTTACCAAAATAAATGTTTTGTTCTCAACTAGTGTAATTTGACAAAAGTGAATAATTGGTTTAAACTAATGTAAATTGACAAAAGTGAATAATTTATTCTTCAATTCTAATATAACATAAAAGTGTTATATTTTTGTTTCATTATTTCAATTTAGACAAAAATGAGTATTTTTGTCTACTTCTACTGCAATGATAAAAATGAATGTTTAGTTATTCATTCTTTTACCATGGCAAAAATGACCATTTTCAATTCATTCCTTTAAAGTGACAAAATGAATGTTTTTATTTTAATAACTTTATTTTGACAGAAACCATGTTTTAATGTAAACAATAAAATGAATAATTTATTATTATTCTAAATTTTTACCCAAAAACCAGGTTTTAATGTAAACAATAAAAATGAACTTTTTTATTGTAATCTATATTTTTGACACAACAATTCATAACTAGTTGGCAAATAAATTTGACGCACATTTTGCTATATATTCTAACGACAAATAAAAGAATATTTTATTTGTTTACATTTTTCTATGTGTTTTATTAACATATAAAAGAGAAATTTTATATGTACACATTTTCTATGTTCGCTAATGACGTATAAAAGAGTATTTGACATGTTTACATTTTTCTATGGACTCTAATAATATATAAAGAGCAAATTTTATTTGCTTACAAATTTCAAGTTTTCTAATCCAATCTAAACAATTATTTCCAGCTATGTTTTTACGATACGGTTCTAACAAGACTAATTTCGTTGAATTCTGAGACGGTTTGAAAAATGGCTTTTGTCTAGTCGATTAGATTTGACTGAATCTGACAAAACACGTTTTCCTTTGCCATGCTCACATATTGATTCGGATAATTCTGGAAAATTAAACTTAACCATAATTTGACATTTCGGTTCCAACAAAAGTAGTTTCATCGAAAACCGAGGTCGTTTGCAAAATGGCTATTTTTAAGGGCTAAATATTATATTAATATATATATAAATTCTACAGCGACTTTTCTAAATTTTAGATAGGCCATAACTTTCAAATTATAAAGTGAAATTTCAATCTTTCAGATTCGTTGGAGAGATATGATCAAACAGATTTAAATATTTCTTGTTTTACTGAAATTCGATTTATTTTGAATCCTGTACAATCAGTCAAAGTTCAAATTCAAATTTTCAAACTGCAGCACTGTTTTAAACTCCTATTTATAGTTAAATTAAATTTATTCATTTTAAAATAAATTTTTAGTCGTTCTTATTTAAAATAAATTATTTTAAATATTAAAATCCATCAAAATTTCTAAAATAGAAATTTTAAATTGGCCCCAAAATTCCGGGTTATTACAATCGCCCCCACTTAAAATCTTTTCGTCCTCGAAAAGGAACGTAGCTAAATGTTGTTTAATTAACTAACTCAATTAAATTTTATTTATTGGTTTCAATAATTATCATTCTAATATTTTAATTAGTGAAACTAATTATCAAACATCACAACCAGCAATCAATTAGGTGATTAACTTTTTAAATTTATAACTTTTATATATAGCCAAAAATCATATTTTTAGTGAAAATCACAGTAATGTGTACTAACTAAATTTTGGTTCTCATACCAGTCAATGGAAATATATAGAAATCCAACTTTCGAGACTCGAACCTAAACTCTGATGACGCTAGCAATCATCAGAATCATCTCCGGGCGACTAGAGTGTGATTCTATATCTATCCAGTATATTAAAACTTCGAACATCCGTTAATTACTCGTATATTCGAAATCTTTATATACTCGATTGTGCACATTAAAATATAATAATATATTCAAATACGTATTTTGGATAAAATTTTCAAAACTAAATTTGTTTTCAACTTTTTTTATTTTAAAGGAAGTAATACTCTTCACACTCGTTCTAGGATACTACTGATCCTATCTCTAACGAGTTATTCTCATTGGATATTACTAATCCCATCTCTGATGAATTCTTTCATTCGGTTCTAATGTGTCTTGTTCTCGAGCTCTGTAAACCAAAGCTCTGATACCAACTGTGACGACCCAAACTTCCCAGTAAAGGAAAGCCTAGATTGCTTTGAGAACAACATACATCAGAACACAAACTGAAGAACATTTTATTGTTGATTCCAACAATTACATCAGAGTACAAGAAATCACAAAGTATGAATACTTATTACACAATTGAAATACAATAATATCAGAGATTTAGATTACATTTAAATAGCAGTGGAAAAATAATACAAATATACAACTGAAAGGAATAAACAGATACAGAGCTTTCCGAATACTGCTTCAGCTGTAAGCCAGGATCCTGTAAATATATCTGCAAAAAGCTACTCGACTGCCCGTGTGGAAAATATGGGCACCCGAGTTTTCCAGTGAAACAAACTACAGGTCAGTCATGGGACTGGTATGAGAAATCTTAACTTAACTTATCTAATAATAAGGCTAATCACAGGACCATGCAGCTAACGCGGAACGGGTTTACTCCATTGGATTTCCAGTGCATAAAATAGAGTAAATCATTAAACAACACAATGCTTTTTAGAAAAATGAGACCAGTATAAGACCCAAGTCCCATAACACAATGCAACGCAAACCGGAGGATAGGGTTGTACCTTATAATGGTCAAGAGATGCTTGATATGATAAAACGGATTTGATATTAGTGAGTATATGTTTTTTAAAAACCATTTCAATCATAATATATCAATCATAGACGGCATGGGTACCATATATCATGTCACCGTACTAGTTCTACATTCAAAACCGCAAGGTCGTATTGGAAATTGGATTTCTATCATGAGTCAAGGCTAGGGGCAAGCTCCTCTCTGATTCGAGACACTCTAGCAAATGCCTCAGGATCACACCTATGGGCAACCGTTGGATCTTCAGGGCTGGTCCCCGCCTATCGGTAGTGGATTGGTTATGACTGAACACACGCTTCCCGATCCCTTTGGACCTATAGTATGACCACTAACGGCCTATAAAATCCGAGGCGCCTCAAAATCCATCATCCACATAGGTAAAATACCATCCAGTTTAAGCACCGGCACTACTCCTAGCTAGAAAGAAACGTGTGCACTCCCTGCAGTCCTACTCCCGTTTTTGACTCATAACGGTGTGTGAGGCACGCGAAGTCACGCTATACACAAAGCTATGCCGTAATAGGCTATACTTTGATCATCCCACAAGGCCCTGCTTTTCAACAAAAGCCTTGATCAATTGCATCTTGGCGTGCCGCAATGACAATTCACGCCACGCGATCAATCACTATTAATATATACCAGGGTGTTAAGCAGAGAATAAATTCTCCACCACCAATCAGATATACATTAATAAAAATCAATTTAATTCACATGGAACGAAATCCAATGTCAGACACACATCCATTTACAAGTCCGTTCTAGGTCTGAACGAAACCGGAGATACCTGAGAGGTCCTCGCATATCCGGACAATCAACAATACGTTTGGACGGCTACTACTGAAGCCCCTTCAAGGTAGCTACTCCCATCATGGGTCTCAGTAGCAACACATCCATTCGATGTGAAGATTGTCGGTCTTCAACCGCCGTCTTCATCTTCGACTCTTCATCGTCGTAGTAATTATTCGGAATGGGTTAAACTCGGTCTTTACGAATAACTTGCGTATTTTATAATAAAAATCAAGTACTATAAAAGCCCATCCAACGTCTCATTCCAATTCAGAATATACTTCTAATAAGATATTCGCATTATTGTATCAAAGATAAATTCTTTAAATTATCCTTAATTCTTTTCTTTAAAGATTTATCATAACTTCGATTTGGGTTTTAAATACCAAAAATCATTATTCAATGATTATTTATATTTAAGAAATTAATCTTATCTTTAACTGAGCTAAAGAACTAATGTCATTTAAAACATAGTTCACGGTAAACCCATAATCATCTTCCATAAAAATATGGAATCGTCACAGAAATCAAATCGATATATACTCGTTATAAATTTCTGTATCCGACCAACAATATAAATGGAATAACGGCAAAGCCTCTTAAACTCCATATGTAGTATCGGCCTTCTTTTACAAAAACTTATCTCGGTTATTATTAGTTCGAATACTATTCAATTTCAATTTAATATATTACATTGGAAAAACCTGGCTTTTGGAAAATTCCTCTTTAAATCTTAATAAAAGATTTATAAATTCCAAAACAATATTTTTACTGTCAGTTGGGTTAAAGAACACATGTCACTAAAAACACAGTTCACAATAAACCCAACTCACATTCCTTTTCATTCCTAATTCTAAATATGACTGAAAAACTTTAATAATCTAAATAAAAGATTATTCTTTTCATACGGGGTTTAAGAACAGTGTTATTTAAGACACTATTCACGACAAACCCAAAATCCAATTTATTTAATTTAACTTCAATTAAATATTAATAATTTAAAAAACTTCATTAAATCTAAATTTAATGATTAATTCTAGTTAATAACTAGTCCATTTAAATAAAAATGTATTTTCTAAAATGTATTCCTTCTTCTAAAATATTTTCTAAAATATTCTTTTTCTAGAATATTCTTTATTGGAATGTGACTCAATCAACAGCCATATATTGCATGTAATCGATAATCATGATAAATAATTGTCAAGCATCCAAATAACAACCAAAGTGGATTCTACACTAAATATTGAGACTAGTGTAGATCAAATATCATCCCAACACCCGTGTGGGGTTTCAACCAACAACAGTACATATAAATAAATGATTGGTTAATAAATTTAACCAATTCCAATTCCGCTAACATGTTGACGATAATGAACAACATGTCATTATATTCCTAATGTCGAATAAAATATATTTTACTCGTATAATTTCTCTATATATTTTAATGTCTAATAAACTGTAATTTATTTATATGACATTATTGTTGATGACAAATGAGAAAATTTTCATTTTCTTTATTTGTAGGCAGATATTCTTAGCTTTAAATTTTAACAAATATAATGCCACTTAAATATACATACAATTCTAATGCATGTATTGACCAATAATATAATTCTTATATTTGCCTATAAATTCTAATGTATGTTATGCAGATAAAAATGATTTCTATATTTGCGTATAAATTATATTTCAACAAAATGTATAAAAAGTGATACATCCATTTTGTCGACAATTTCATTTTATCAAAGTGGACATTTTGTTATAACTCAACTCCAGTTAATAAAAACGCTATTTGTGCTTAATTCTTTTATTTAACAAAATGTCTTTTTTTTCAACCATCTTAATTTGACACAATGTACGTTTTTGCTTCAACTAATATATTTGCCAAAATAAATGTTTTTTTCACAACTAGTGTAATTTGACAAAAGTGAATAATTGGTTTCAACTAATGTAAATTGACAAAAGTGAATAATTTATTCTTCAATTCTAATATAACATAAAAGTGTTATATTTTTGTTTCATTATTTTAATTTAGACAAAAATGAGTATTTTTGTCTACTTCTACTTCAACGATAAAAATGAATGTTTAGTTATTCATTCTTTTACCATGGCAAAAATGAACATTTTCAATTCATTCCTTTAAAGTGACAAAATGAATGTTTTTATTTCAATAACTTTATTTTGACAGAAACCATGTTTTAATGTAAACAATAAAATGAATAATTTATTATTATTCTAAATTTTTACCCAAAAACCAGGTTTTAATGTAAACAATAAAAATGAACTTTTTTATTGTAATCTATATTTTTGACACAACAATTCATAACTAGTTGGCAAATAAATTTGACGCACATTTTGCTATATATTCTAACGACAAATAAAAGAATATTTTATTTGTTTACATTTTTCTATGTGTTTTATTAACAAATAAAAGAGAAATTTTATATGTACACAATTTCTATGTACGTTAATGACGTATAAAAGAGTATTTGACATGTTTACATTTATCTATGGACTCTAATAATATATAAAGAGCAAATTTTATTTGCTTACAAATTTCAAGTTTTATAATCCAAACTTAACAAGTAAAAATGGTATTTTCACTTGTTTACAAATCCTAGTGACAAAACGACAATTTTGCATTGACACTTCTAACTCAATATAAATGATATGCTTATTTTGACAATTTTGATTAAACATAAAAGCCACGATTTATATTGTCAATTTAATACAACAAAATTGACAATTTATTTCTAACATAACATGGTTTTATAATGAGTGACTTTTCTGACACAAATGAGTACTTTTATTTCAATCTACCAGTTTTGAAAAAATGATATATTTATTTCAATACTCATGTTTTGACAAAAGCGTTATTTTTTTTATTTCAACTAACAAGTCTGACAGAATGGCTTGTTTTTATTTCAATAAACAAGTTTGACAAAATGACTTGTTTTTTTTCACTAAGCAAGTTTCACAATATGACTTGTTTTTATTTTAATAAACAAGTTTAACAAAATGACTTGTTTTTATTTCAATAAACAAGATTAACAAAATGACTTGTTTTTATTTCAATAAACAAGTTTAACAAAAAAAAGTGTTATTTTACTTTCAACAAACAAGTTTGTCAGAAAGTGTTGTTTTATCCTAATTAACCAGTTCTGATAAAATTATGTTTCTAATTCAATAATCATGTTTGACAAAATAAATTTTCTTTACATGCCATACCTTTATTTAAATCAAACATGAACATTTTTGTTTTTGTATATAAAACAAAAATAGAGTTTTTATTTTATACACAAATTTTAACACCCATGAATATAATATATTTTATATTTGCAATAAAATATGATTTTATCGTATACACAAAATTCTAACGAACATGAGTACACAATCTCAATCAATCGTTCATCACAATCACAACACAATCAATAATAAAAATAATATATACATACAACATGGATTTCACACTGAATGGATATATAAATAACACATAAAATAAATAAATAATTTTAATTTTAAAAAAAATAGAAATCTCACCGAGCTTTTATTCAGAATAGATCAGATCTGAATTTTGGTCAAAATTTCATCTCCTCCTTTTCCGATTTGGTTTGTACCATCATGTAGATCTCTGAAATACGGTTCGAACGCAATTCGTTTCGTTGAATTCTGATTAGATTTGACAAAGTTATGATATTTTGAATGTTAATTATATTAATTAGAATATTAATTAATTAAATAATATAATTTAGGCTTTAATCCCTCACGTTACATCTTCTTCTTCCTCTGATAATTGCGTCACCGTGAAACCTATAGCCGCCTAACCCAAGTCCAAATCGCACCCCCCTCACTCGCTTTTCTGATGATCTGAAGCTTTCACGACGTCACCCTACTCGAGTTCTCCCCGGCGCCCACCTTCTTGGCCAACTCGCACCTCCCAGGGGCCCCCAAATCGGCCACTAACCCCCTGACTTTGAACACAAATTCCGACCACCTTGAGACTTAAAAAAACGATCATAGCCGTACCAATTTGTAGAGGATAAAGAGTGCTTCGATTTCATATATTAAGTTTGAGATTCCATTGTCCGGATTTGAAGAAACTGAGGAGGAATCACACAATTTCGGCCATTGAAAGCATTAGGTGGCGGTTGTTGGTTAAGGAGATTAGGGTTTGGTATAGTACAGCGTATTTATACTGTATTTAGAGCGTATTTTAATTTATTTATTCTCCAAATTTATATGTATGTTGCTACAAACTTCAAATCAAACCCAACGAGTGTCGCCCCAAGCTAATAACCCACATCCCGGACACAATGGAATATGTCTCATAGCCCAATTCGGTTGTTACGATATGTTTTTCTTTAAATTAAAATATAAAATATTTATTTATTTAATTTGAACGGACAATTTAATTCACTGGGGCCGCATACAGACTCTAAAAATTACAGAAAAATTATTTCCAGGTATGTTTTTACGATACGGTTCTAACAAGACTAATTTCGTCGAATTCTAAGACTGTTTGAAAAATGGCCTTTTTCTAGTCGATTAGATTTGACTGAATCTGACAAAACACGTTTTCCTCTGCCACGCTCACATTTCGATTCGGATAATTCAGGAAAATTAAACTTAACCATAATTTGACATTCTGGTTCCAACAAAAGTGGTTTCGTCGAAAACCGAGGTCGTTTGCAAAATGGCTGTTTTTAAGGGCTAAATATTATATTAATATATATAAAAATTCTACAACGACTTTTCTAAATTTTAAATTGGCCATAACTTTCAAATTATAAAGTGAAATTTCAATCTTTCAGATTTGTTAGAGAGATATGATCAAACAGATTTAAATATTTCTTGTTTTACTGAAATTCGATTTATTTTGAATCCTGTACAATCAGTCAAAGTTCAAATTCTAATTTTCAAACTGCAGCACTATTTTAAACTCCTATTTATAGTTAAATCAAATTTATTCGTTTTAAAATAAATTTTTAGTCGTTCTTATTTAAAATAAATTATTTTAAATATTAAAATCCATCAAAATTTCTAAAATAGAAATTTTAAATTGGCCCCAAAATTCCGGGTTGTTACACTTATGTTGTGATTTAGCAGTGAAAAATGATTTTTGAGTATAACAAAGTTATATATTTGATAAGCTAATCAACTAATTGATTGTAGGTTGTGATGTGTGATGATTATTTCAACTAAATAATAGTGTTGGAACAATAAAGCCAATAAGAAAATGAAAGGTGAAATAAGCCAAATCAAATTTAATGTTGAATTGAACTGAACATTGATTGGAATTGCATAAATATATATATATATATGTGTGTGTGTGTGTGTGTGTGTGTGTGTGTATGTGTGTGTGTTGAACAGGTCGTAGCATTGAAGCTAAGAAGAGGAATAAAATTGTATGCCCGACAAATAGGTACATGTTTACTATATTCATTGGGTTTGATGATTTTAAGAGTCGTTTGGCTTTTTCTTTTTCTTTTTGATTGATGAGGGCCCTGTGAGGCATGTTGTGGCCTTACCAATCAGCCCGTACAAAAGGAGGATATGGCTAAAAAAATTCATAAATTTAGGGTGTTAGCCAAATTTTTGAGAAATTAGAAAGTTCTTAGAAACTGAAAAGTTGAGGAACTAGAGTTAAGCGAAGATGGAGTTGATTAAGTAAACAACCTTCGATTCCATCTTCTTTTTCGGGGACAAATGTAACGAAAAGGAATTTCGCTCGATTCGAATCAATCGCTAAACCGATTAAGACCGTTCGAAATGCCTGATTGTTTTGAGAACACGAAAAAATAGAACGCAGACGGGAGAACATTTCATTGTATATTACAACAATTCCATCAGATACAAGAATATACAGAGCATAAATAAATAAATATTACACAGAAAATATCAGAGATTTAAATTACATTACATAGCAGCGGAAAATAATACAAAATACAACTGAAGAAGATACACGGATACAAAGCTTTCCGGATATCGTTCCAGCTGTAAACCAGGTTCCTGTGAATATAAATCTGCAAAACCAAAACTACTAGTTGCCCGTATCAAAATAAGGGCACCCAGAGTTTAGGTTAAAACAATAAACTCCAGGTCAGTCATGGGACTGGTGTGAGAACTAAAACAGTTATTAATCTTTATTTTAAAGTTAGGTAAATCAAGGGACCACGCCGTATAACACGGAACGGGTTTCCTCCCAAGAATACCAGTGCATAAAACAACATCGCAATGCTAAATAAAGAACAATGAAGCTATTATAAGACCCAGGTCCCATCACACAACACAACGCAAGCCAGAGGATAGGGTTTTACCTTATAATAGCCAAAGAATGCTTGATACGCTAAATTTCATCTTTTACTATTACTATAAGTGTATAGTGTCAAAACAAGTTCAAATCATAAGTATCAATCACAGACGGCATGGGTACCATATATCATGTCGTCATACTAGGCTCTACAATCAAAACCGCAAAGTCACGTATTTGGAAATTGGATTTCCATCTATGAACCGAGGCCAGGGATCGTCCTTTACCGATTCGAGACTGTCTAGCCCGAGCCTCAGGACCCAGACACAGGTGAGCCCTTGGAGCGACAGGGTCGGTCCATCGATGTGGATTAAAATTCCTGAACACTGCGTTTCCCCGCCCTGTGGGGAGTAAATGAGCCAACGAATGACTCCATCGGTCTCGGATCGACCGATATAACCGAGGCGCCTCGCAACAGCAACAACCACATAAGTCAAACTCGTCAGGGCGTGTAAAACCACTGACGCCACTTCTAGCTAGAAAGAAACGCATGTCCTCCCTGAGGTCCTCTCCCGTTTTTGGTTCACCACCGGGGTGTGAGGCTCGCGAATCAACGCTACACAAAGCTACGCCACAAAGTCCGTGCTTTGATCATCAACCACGAAACTCTGCTTTTCAACAGAAGCCTTGATCAATTGCCACTTTGGCATGCTACACAGGCAATTCACTCCATGCGTTTGATATCCATCAATATATAACCCCTGAGCTCGTACGTCTCAGAGAAGGGCGTTAAGCAAGAGAATAAATTCTCCGCCGCCAAACAGATATATATTTAATAGAAATCAATCACACAAACTAAAATCCAATGTCAGACACACAGTCCATTTACAAGTTCGTTTTGGGTCTGAACGAAACCGGAGGCACCTAGTACCTCGTATATCCATCGATCTCCAAGTACGTCTGGACGATCACCAACTGTTTCCATCTTCTTGGGTGTACAGCCCAATCAAGATCATCAGTAATTATCCAGATGACGTGAAGACCTCCGGTCTTCAACCACCGTCTTCATCTTCGACACCACGTCGAATCAGTTATTCAGAATGGGATAAACCCGGTCTTTCTGAACAACTCGCATATATAATAAACACGTGTGACACAAACACAACATATGCCTCAATCCAATTCAGAATATTCTTTTATTCAAATATTCTTATACTTGGGAAAGGTTCCCATTAATTTTATCAAAGATAAATTCTTTAAATTTATTCTTTA
The DNA here is from genome assembly GCA_030737875.1 of Allium sativum. Taxonomy (NCBI): domain Eukaryota; kingdom Viridiplantae; phylum Streptophyta; class Magnoliopsida; order Asparagales; family Amaryllidaceae; genus Allium; species Allium sativum. The sequence goes on from CM060920.1 coordinate 195,067,605, forward strand.
ATCTTCTTTGAATATCAGTTCAAACTAGTCGGGATTAGCGAACCACTCCGGAGTAATCATTTGTTTTATTTCCCAATCCCCACCTATTCATCTCCTGAAGTAAAACTGGTAATACTTTATATCTAACACCACTGTGTTATCGGTAAATTCAATTACCATTTCACGTTCAAATCTAATTAAAGATTTAACTATCGCCTGGAGTAAAACTGGTGATACTCCATTCTCGATCTTTCAATCTAATTAAAGATTCATTAAAACTCCACTTAGTTTTAATCTTTAACTGGGTTAAAAAATCAGTGTCTTTTAAAACACGGTTCACGATAAACCCAAAATCACATTCCATTAATAATCGGGTTAAAGAACAAGTGTTATTTAAAACACTGTTCACGATAAACCCAAAAATCATACCAATTCAATTCCAATTAAATATTATTTAATTGCTACACTTCATTAAATCTAAATAGAAAGATTTAACCTTTTTCTCCATTGGGTTTAAGAACAGCGTTAATGAAGACACCATTCACGACAAACCCAAATCACATTTGATATTAAATACAAGGCTCTGAATCGAAAATATATCGGCTTATATTCAATATGAAATTCTACGACCAACAAATATCGTATTGGAAATAATGATATATATATCTTTCAAATTTCCATAACAATATCTGTATAATCACGAAATCCAACATTGAAATATTCCAAAGACAATTCCGATTCAAATCCATTCCAATTCAATTATTGGAAATTCTGGTTATATTTCAAAACCATTTCAAATTCAATCTATTTATTTTAAAACTAAATAGAATTTTAATTCTAGTTCAAAACTAGTTCATTTCGATAAAAATCTATTTTTATCTTTTCAAATATGGAGTTTTTCATCCCAATTTTTCCCAAATCATTTCTTATGATTTTACACAAATTATTACTATTTTTAATAATTTTATCAAGGCCCGTACAGTCGATTTCCATCAACGGCCATCGAACTGCACTTACAGCGACCTTCTCCAAATTTGGTTTGGACATAATTCCAAATCCAACCGTTAGATTTCAAATTTCTAATATTCGTTAGAAAGCTCTTTTCGACATGAACCCAACGGTTCCGGTTTTAGGAGAATCCGACGGTCGGATCTCCCGCAATGTCCATTCGAAGTCAATGGTCGAAATTCACGAACTACCGCGGCGCGGCACGTTCTATTCAGGCCATTATATTATATATGTATAATATATATAATATATACTTCGTCGTTTTCCTTTCGAAACGAATTTTATAAATCGTTTTAAATTCGTTTTCGAATCGATTTCAACTTCATATTCAATTTCTAATCAAAATCGAATATTCCAATATAAATTCGTTTTAATTTCATTTCAAAACGATTTCAATTCAATTTCAATTCAATTTGAATTCATTTTCTATTCAATTTCTCAGATTTTGAAATCACTTTCGATATTCATTGAAAAATGAATAAAATCGATATAAATATCGTTCGCGTCAAAATGGCGTCAATTTAATCAACACGGCTTCATATATTTCTATTTTCAAATATTCTATTTCAAATATTTCTATTTCAAATATTTCTATTCAAATATTTTTATTTCAAATATTTCTATCTCAAATATTTCTATTCAAAACTGGAATGAGGCCCAATCAATTACCATATAATGTTAATTATATGGATTTTCTACAACACATGTATACAATAACAACGATGAATAATCAACTATCATCCAAAGTGCATTCTACACTGTATAAGCATCAAAAATAAATATTTAACGCTCATAACAGCTTGTCCATCAATCGATCGACATACAACTAATTATTGGGACTAGTGTATGTCATATATCATCCCAATACCCGTGTGGGGTTTCAAACAATCAAACACAGATTTTATTTGTGCAGTTGGGCGATGTGTAAAATTTATCGTCCCAATTAATATCAATCAAATCAGTGTATATAAACAAATCGTCCGATCTGTTTATATTTATTTATTTTATATACACGTTAAAAATTCTATTTTCAACTATAAAATATTTTTAACTATATAAATATTTTATTTCTTTTCACATCACATCACACAATCAACTACACATCAAAATCAAACAAACAAGCATACAAGCCGTCCATGGTCTGTTGACGACGGGTGTCGGGTGCTACTAAACAACGTCTGCATCCTAGTATATATATTATTAACTAGAAAACAAAACTAAAAGGTGAGAAGTTCTCATTGAGGGATCCACTCCTCCAGAGTTGTTTCTGAATCTCTGAATATCTTGATTTTGCCCGTACTTTCAGCATACTCTTTGTCACGCCGCTCACCTATAAAAATCAAATTTTTATATTATCACTCCATGGATAAAAAATATATTTTTATATCGCTAATTCATATGTAAAAAATCTATTTTTACTTCGCTACAAATATAAAAATTGAATTCTTCCCTTGTTAACTTCCTTTATAAAAATTGAATTTTTATATTATGAAAAATCTAAACATTCCATATATAAAAATCTATATTTTTCTAAGTAAAAATATAACTTTTTCATATTTGAGAATCATAACTTTCCTTAGCTAAAAATCATATTTTTTATCGTGTTGAAAACATCACAAAGATCATATTTTTATCGTGTTGAAAACATCACAAAGATAGTATTTTTATCGTGTTGAAAACATCACAAAGATCATATTTTTATCGTGTTGAAAACATCACAAAGATCATATTTTTATCGTGTTGAAAACATCACAAAGATCATATTTTTATCTAAGATCATATTTTTATCGTGTTGAAAACATCACAAAGATCATATTTTTATCGTGTTGAAAACATCACAAAGATCGTATTTTTATCGTGTTGAAAACATCACAAAGATCATATTTTTTTTCGTGTTGAAAACATCACAGAGATCATATTTTTATCGTGTTGAAAACATCACAGAGATCATATTTTTATGGTATTCTTCATACATTAAAAATCCTATCTTTATATTTCTTTTTCTTTCTAATCTAACTTCATGATAAAAATCGAACTTCTAAATTAAAATAAAAAATCAAACTTTTCCTAAATCAAAATCCAACCTTTTTATAATTCAAAATCTAATTTTTCTACGCTCTTGTATATAATAAAACTGAAATTAACATACCTGTAAATAAATTAAAATCGAATTAAAACTCACCGGCAAAGAAAAATGGGTCCATAGCCGGAAATGGAGGCGGAGCTTGGCGGTGGCACCAGTGCCAGCACGGTGGCGGTCTGCAAAGGGGGGCACGACTTCAAGGAGAGGGGGCGCTAGGGTTTTCAGGCATCGGGTTGGGTTTATTTGGGGCTCGTCGGTTTCTAAAGGGAAGAGAGAACGGGGGGGCGACGAAGGGGGACGGAGATGCGGCTGCGGGTGGCGGCGCGGATGGGGAGGGGGTGCGACGCCGATGATCGACGGCCAGGTCTGGAGCACGATAGGTTTTTTTTTCCTTTTTTAATTTATTTCGTTCTGAGAGAATAACGAAGGAGAGAGAGAATAAAGGGGGAGGGAAGGAGATATTTTAATTTTTTTAAATATTATTTTATTTTTATTTAATTCTCCTAAGAGTTGACTTTTATTTCCAACTCAAACTCCAACCCACCGACTATCGTCCCCAGCTAATTACTCCTATTCCGAACACAATGGGATATGTATCGTAAGCTAATTTGATCGTTTCGATCAGTTTTCGTCAAAATCAACATATAACTCTATATATTGAATTTGAACGCGCATTTCAATTTACCGGGGCCACGTACTAACTAGAAAAATTCCCGAAAAATATTTTCTAGCTTCATATCGACGATAAGGTCCTAACAAAACTAGTTTCGTCGAATTTTGAACCGTTTGAAAAATGACCATTTTCCAGTCGATTAAAATCAACTAAAACTGGTCAAATGCGTATTCCTTCGCCACGCTCACATATTGATTCGAAAAATTACGAAATTTGAAACCTAGCAATAACTAGACATCATGGATCCAACAAAAGTGGTTTCATCGAAAACCGAGGTCGTTTTCAAAATGGCTATTTTCAATGGCCAGAATTCCATAGCGACTATTCCGAAATTTCAACTGGACATAACTTTTGATTCCTGCTATGAAATTTTGATTTTTCGGATTCGTTGGAAAGATATTCTCAATTAGATTCAAATATTTTTGGTTTCACTAAAATCCGGTTTATTTTGAATCCGGTACATTCATTTGAAATTTGAAATCGAATTATCGAACTACCGCGCCATTTTCAATTCCTTTTATAATTTAAAACAAATATTTATATTCTAACGTCGAGCTATATAAATATATACGTTCAAATTATATTCAAATAAATTTCTCGTCGATATTATTTAAAATAATTCATTTTAAATAATCAAAATTCACTAAAATTGCCAAAATAAAAATTTTAAACTGGCCCAGATTCTCGGGTTGTTACAATCTCCCCCACTTAAAACTTTTCGTCCCCGAAAAGGAACGAAGCCGAAAGTTGTTTAATTAATCAACTCAACTTTCAGCATTTTCATTATGGCTTAAGTTCTTCAACTTTTCAGTTTCTAAGAACTTTTCAAATTTTTCAAAAATTTGGCTAACACCCTAAAATTTCGCCATAACCTCCCCTGCACCGGGAGCACCGGGAAAATCCCGAAATTGCCATACAGGCCCTCTGATTTCAAAAAGAAAAAGCCAATCGGCTCATAAAATCATCATCACCCAAACAAAACAGTAAATTACGGTAAACATGTACCCATTTGTCGGGCAAACAATTTTATTCTTCTGCTCTAGCCTCTTTGTTATGACCTGTTCAATGTAAGTACATGTATATGCAAGCAAATGCGACCAAATTTCAATACAATTCACCTTTTGGTTCAAATGGACTAAATGGTTCAAATTTTAATTAATCAAACAACACAATCAGCAATCAATTAGTTGATTAGCTTTTCAAATTCATAACTTTGATACATAGTCAAAAATCAGATTTTTGATGCCAAATCACTACAATAGGCCCTATCTAATTTTGGTTCTCACACCAGTCAATAGGAAATATATAGATGTCCCACCTTCGTCACTCGAACATAAATACTGATGATGTCATGACAATCATCAGTACCATCTCCGGGCGACTAGAGTGTAATTCTATATCTATCCAGTATATTAAAACTTCAAATACACGTGGATCAGACGTATACGCAAAGTCTATATATAATGGACTGTCCAAATCAATACAAATAAATATTCAAATACATATAATTGATTTAAATTTCAAAACAAAACTTGTTTTCATTTTATAAATATACTCTTCACACTCGTTCTAGGATACTACTGATCCCATCTCTAACGAGTCATCCTCGTTGGATATTACTAATCCTATTTCTGATGAATTCTTTCGCATGGTTCTAATGTGTCTTGTTCTCTGAGTTTTTAAACCAAAGCTCTGATACCAACTGTAAAGAAAAGGAATTTCGCTCGATTCGAATCAGTGGCTAAACCGATTAAGACCGTTCGAAACGCCTGATTGTTTTGAGAACACGACAAAAAGAACGTAGACGGGAGAACATTTCATTGTATATTACAACAATTCCATCAGATACAAGAATATACAGAGCATAAATGAATAAATATTACACAGAAAATATCATAGATTTAAATTACATTACATAGCAGAGGAAAATAATACAAAATACAACTGAAGAAGATACACGGATACAAAGCTTTCCAGATATCGTTCCAGCTGTAAACCAGGTTCCTGTGAATATAAATTTGCAAAACCAAAACTACTAGCTGCCCGTGTCAAAATAAGGGGACCCAGAGTTTAGGTTAAAACAATAAACTCCAGGTCAGTCATGGGACTAGTGTGAGAACTAAAACAGTTATTACTCTTTACTTTAAAGTTAGGTAAATCATGGGACCACGCCGTATAACACGGAACGGGTGTCCTCCCAAGAATACCAGTGCATAAAACAACCTCGCAATGCTAAATAAAGAACAATGAAGCTATTATAAGACCCAGGTCTCATCACACAATGCAACGCAAGCCGGAGGATAGGGTTTTACCTTATAATAGCCAAAGAATGCTTGATACGCTAAATTTCATCTTTTACTATTACTATAAGTGTATAGTGTCAAAACAAGTTCAAATCATAAGTATCAATCATAGACGGCATGGGTACCATATATCATGTCGCCATACTAGGCTCTACAATCAAAACCGCAAAGTCACGTATTTGGAAATTGGATTTCCATCTATGAACCGAGGCCAGGGATCGTCCTCCACCGATTCGAGACTATCTAGCCCGAGCCTCAGGACCCAGACACAGGTGAGCCCTTGGAGCGACAGGGCCGATCCACCGATGTGGATTAAAATTCTTGAACATTGCATTACCCCGCCCTATGGGGCGTAAATGAGCCAACGAATGACTCCATCTGTAACAACTCGTATTTCGATAACATGTTAAAACGAGAATCAAGGCAGAATTTAATTTTAAATTCTGAATCAAGTAAAACGGGCTATGCCATTGCGTTCGTCTCGGAAAAATACGCGAAATAGAGTCCGAAATTTTGTAAATCGGAGTCCGTATGACCCGGTTAAGGCCCAAAGAAGTTTTCGGGAAATTTGAATTTTGAAACATGCAGAGATGGGGCCAGGCGGGAAAATTCCCGCCCAGACAAGTCGACTTGGCTGTCGACAAGGCTGTCGACTTGCAAGTCGACAAGCATGTCGACAGGCAAGTCGACAGGGCTGTCGACTTGCCCTGTCGGCTGATTCTGGCCTGGTGCACCTATTTTCTATCTTGGCTAGGTTTTTGGGCCTGGTTTGAAATCTGACGGTTCAGGTTGGTCCTAGGGTTAATCTAAGGGCCTAAAACTATCCTAATCTCTATAAAAAGACCCTAAACCTACCCCTAAACCCTCATTATTCACTCATGTAACTAAACTATGGCCAAATTTCTACTCTCATGGCCTCCACTCAACTATCCTAGCCTCCACTTCATTTCTATGAGAGGTTTCATGATCATGAGAGTGTTAGAGAGTCCTTATGTTAGTATGAGAGCTTCTCAAGTTGATTTCAAGGCAAAAGCTTTGATCTTTGTTCATAAAGATGGTGTTTTGGTGGGTTTGGAGCATCCATCTTTGGATTTTTGGGTGATGGCATGCATAGGCTTCATCACAAGCTTTAGTTTAATCGATTTAGGCCTTCATAGCAATGTAAGCCCTTTCCCTACTTTTAGATATTAACTATGAAGTTAAATGTTCATGTTGCAAGTTTGGGTTTGATCATTGAGAATGATATATGCTATCATGTCATGCAAGTTTGTGAAGTCATTATCTTGATCTTATGAGCTAAAAGCTACAACTTTTATGTTGAAATGTTGCATTATGCAACATGAGAACCTTCATAATCATTATGTCAACTTGCATATGAAGTCATAATCCTTATATGATGATATATGCGAGTTTCTAGCCATCATTCCATGTCTTTTGTCACCATGATTCGCTTATGTGCCAAGTTTGGGTTTATGCATGTTTTTGAGGCTTAAGAATGTAACATGCAAGCTAATGAACACATTTGTGCCTCATTTGCCACCATGATTAACTTGTGGCTTAATACCCATTTTTGTCATTCCTTTGCCAAGTCTCTTCTTTTAATCCATTACGTTGTTGCGAACGTATATGCGAGTTTAAAAGCGTTGGGTTATGTTATGGGTAATTTCTAATGACATGAAAATACAACTTGAAAACATGGCTTGAAATATAACATGGAAGTTGACATGTAAGTATGCATAAAAACATAAGCTTGGGAATTTACCTATTAAGTTAGGTCTACCCTTTGGGAATTTACCTATTAAGTTAGGTCTACCCAAATGCTTGAAAAACTTGTAACATGTTTTGGAAACATGATGAACATGACACTTAGATAATATAAGTGTGGCCAACTCGAGGTTGGGTTGAGTTTGCAACGTAAAACTACCCGGAACCGACCGGCCTAACTAGTAGTTGCAAACAATAGGACCCAATGTGAGAAGTTGGTCATGTTGTGCTTGAACCCGAGGTTAGACCCAGTTGTGGTGTAAAGCTACCCGGAACCGACCGGCTTAACTAGTAACCACAACAAAGTCTAATGTGAGAGGTTGGGGTGCATTAAGTAATTAATGTCACATGATAGGGTTAAGTTAATTTGATTAATGACTCTTAACCAAATATGACATGGATAAAGGGGTTAAGTAAATTGATTAGGCTAATGATACTTAACAAAACATGACAAGGTTGGGTAGGTTAAGTGATTTGATTTGCCTAATGACACTTAACCATTTTTATACGACTAGTGGACGGGGATTAAGTTAACCAATACTTAATCAATCCAACATGATAACTTGATAAGGTTAAGTGGGATCGGGTTTGATTTCTTAATGACACTTAACCATGCAAGATGATTAGGGGATGGGGTTAAGTAATTTACACTTAACTAATCCGACTTGGTAATTAGATGGGGTTAAGTAATTAAGGCTTAACTAATCTAACCACGGTAATCGGATGGGGTTAAGTAATCCACACTTAACTAATCTAAACACGGTAATTCGATGGGGTTAAGTTAAACACTTAACCAATTTAAACTTGGTAATTCAATGAGGTTAAGTAACCAATACTCAACCAGCTTAACGTGATAATTTAATGGGGTTAAGCAACTTATACTTAACCAAATATACATGATGATTTGATGAGGTTAAGTAACCTACACTTAACCAATCTAATACGCGGACCTGACAAGGTTAAGTCGCAAGACCTTTTTAGAATATACTTAACCAATCCGACTCGATAATTTGATAGGATTAAGATAATCTGTAACACCCCACTCCTGCTATGGTCACTCTCTAAGGGAATGCCGTAGCATCGGTGGAGTATTTTAGTGAATATAGAACAGAAAAATTACAACAAGACAGATATAAATAGTACTTGAGAAATTTCAAAACATCATTTCATTGCAGCGGAAAGTAAAACATGTTTGGTTACATCACAAAACCATAATAAGAGTCAAGTACAAAATATCCATCCTAATAAATAAAAAGTACATAATCCCGATACATGAACTGATAGCCATAATAGAAAAGGGTAAGCTGAGCTCTACACCTATGGTCCAAGCTCCACAAGAGAATAAAGCAGCCTGATCAAAGCCCACTCGTACTGGGCCCACTCTGATAACCTGAGGGTTGGGAAAAAGATAAAAACAACGGGGTCAGACATAAGTCTGAGTGAGTCCTATAACTTTAACAATACAATCGTTAAAGTAACCAGAGAAGACATAAGCTTGATATACGGTAACGTCTGGGGATGAATGGCTACACTAAGCAGCTAGGTATATTTAGGATGAACTAAGATAACCGTAAAGACGCATCCACCCACCCAAGGATAATTACTACACTGCACCACACCAGTCATTCCTACTTAAAGGTTGATCCCCCTAAATGTACTTAGTAATTTAGTAGTTTCGTGTACCCCTATCTGACTACATAGGTGTACCCACTACCCCCCCCCCCAAGCGATCGGCTCCCCTACGTAGATACCCGTGCTGGTCCCACGATTGGGGTGTATCATTCCCCTAAAGTGGCTACCATATATATTCAACAGTGCACGGCTTTATATCTACACGATGCAACAACGACTTACCAACCAGCCCGGGTCCACACACGCATATGAAACCCGTTGGTCCCGCGTTGCCACCGCTAACCCGGTTTGGCCTCTTATAGTCAAGCCCAATATGCGTGTCCCGTCACTCGACTAGAGTCGAGCCCACAAAGATACGTTTGGGATATTGGTTGAAATGGGCCCCCACAAGCTACCACCTAAGCTTGTCATTTCTAGTGAATCCCACTTAACCCTTTACCCATGTCTCCTTACATGTTATAAATTTTGGTTAAGTCCTTTAATCATATTCTAATTGTCATACAAGGTACCCACTAGATTTTCACATGCCACCCATTGCACTTACTTAACCCTTTAATCATGTTTAATTACATGTTCCACCTTGGTTAAGTATTCTAATCGTATTCTCACATGCCACCCATGGCACTTACTTAACCCTTTAATCATGTTTAATTACATGTTCTTCTATGGTTAAGTATTCTAATCGTATTTTCACATGCCACCCATGGCACTTACTTAACCCTTTAATCATGTTTAATTACATGTTCTACTTTGGTTAAGTATTCTAATCGTATTTTTCTATTGCCACCCAAGGCAACCCACTAATCTCATCATGCCACCCCAAGGCACCCACTTAACCCCTCATGTCCCACTACATGCTAATGTGGTTAAGTGTTTCTTAATTCATTAATTAAGATCATGACCTCATAAAGACCTCTCACATTAGACCGTCTTTTGTGACTGCTGGATATGCCGGTTGGTTCCGGGCAGACTTCTATCATCAAAAGGGTCCAACCTCGTGTCTTTACTTTAATCATGTGTTTAATTTATGACTAAGACCTCTCACATTGGGCCAATCATTTGTAGCCGCTGGATGGCCGGTCGGTTCCGGGCAGACTTCCGCTACAAAAGGGTCCAACCTCGTGTCTTAGTTGATTAATTACACCTAATTAATCACCCCCATATTAATTATCCCTAATTAATATCAAGTTTTTCATAACATGGGTAGACCTAACTCAATAGGTAAATTCCCATGGGGTAGACCTAACTCAATAGGTAAATTCCCACTTATGCTTATTCATTTTATGGTATGCTTAATCATACCCAATCATACATTTATTAACATATTTACTCACCCCATCGTTCCCCACGTAAATCGTTCACATTTCATGACATAATAAAGGGGAAGATCCATCACAAATATCATGGGTTTAGCATATAACTTTGTCATGGGTTAAGAGATTGTCAACTTGCATATATGAGCACATATTAACCCAACTACATTTAACCCAAACTTGCATATTATCATATACATATCTTGCATAATATGTGGAACTTGTATATAAGCATTCTCACAACTTGCATAACATGTTAAACATGCATTTAAGCATACACATAACTTGCATAAGCATTCACATACTTGCATAAGCATCCACATACTTGCATAAGTATTCACATACTCGCATAAGCATGCATAACTTGCATATCATATTAAACTTGCATTTAAGCATATACATAACTTGCATAAGCATTCATATACTTGCATAAGCATGCATAACTTGCATATCATGTTAAACTTGCATTTAAGCATATACACAACTTACATAGCATCATGCACATACTTGCATAACATCATACACATAACTTGCATATGAACTTGCATAACAACATGCACATAACTTACATAACATCATACACATAAACTTGCATCACATGTTGAGCTTGCATATATGACTTGCATCTTAAAGGAGGGTAAACATGCATACACATATATATATATTCATAGCATATAAAGGTGTCATCTTGCATATGTATGCATTACATTTAAAAGGGTAAACTTGCATGTCATGATTTATGCATAATACCAAACACTTAGCATGCATAAAACCACCTACTTAGCATGCATAAAATCAATTAATTATTATGCATAAACCCACCACTTAACTTGCATAAACCCACATATCCAACTTGCATAAACTCACATATTCAACATGCATAAACTCACATATTCAACATGCATAAACATAGGATTAATATTAAACATAGATTAGCATATTCACATCATATCATATGACTTGAAAACCCATTAATCCTCATGCAAAACCATAGATCTCATCATATCTCATCTACTTAATTTAGCAATTGATCGTCAAAGTGATAGAAACTCACCAAAACCTAGATTAGCAACCTTAGGAAGTGGAATTAGTTGAAGAAGATGTTGATTAGAGGTTGATTAGCTTGCAACTCTCTTCATTGATTTGTGGAGGCCATGATCAAGTTTCATTTTGCCATAGTTTAGTTACAAGATCTAATTATGAATGAATTAGGGTAGGGTTTGGGTCTTATTTATAGGATTAGGGAGTGTTTTAGGCCCTTAGATTAACCCTAGATTAGATTAGGACCCTTAGATTTCGGAAATCTCTAGAAACCAGCCCTAAGACCAAGCCCAAACCCCAAACTGGTGCACCCAACCACAGAACTCTCTAGAAACTGTGCAGGTTTCTTGGCTCGGCACGGGCGCACTTCACAAGTGCGCCAGTGTATCTTTGTACTGGCGCACTTCATAAGTGCGCCAGTGCATTTTTGTTCTGGCGCACTTCACAAGTGCGCCAGTGCATTTCTGGCCTGTTTCTGGTTTTTCTGCCTAACTTCGTTCGTCCATATCTTCTTCATACGGACTCCGATTTTCGAAAACTCAAACTCTATTTCGCGTATTTTTCCGAGACGAACGCAATGACGCAGCCCGTTTCCCTTGATTCCCACATCTGGGATTAGTTATTCTTTAATTTGTGAATTTTAGTATTAACCGAAATTCGGGGTGTTACATTCTCCCCTCCTTAAAGGATTTCGTCCCCGAAATCTCTAAGCTAAGGAGAATGCATATCCTACCATCCAAACAACCATCTACTCAATCCATCAAACACGGGCATCCATTGTCCTTAAAACAATTTCTAATGATGTATGAGCATATGCAAAAAGTGTGTGTATATGTTCCCTATCTAATGTATGAACATATGCAAACCATGATAGTGCCATGCATCCATTATGTATGCGAGAGAACCCTATCGACACATACAATATCTACATGAGTGCACAATCATTCACCAAAAATGCATCATCCATATGATAACACAATCATTATACATCCATAAATATAGTTTCCTACACACAATTTTATGCAATATGCAATATGAAGTGATTGAGCCGATCTAGTGCCAAGAGTGTGTGTATATGCATCCACGAGCAACCGCTAGCAAACACTTGCATCCACTTGCATCCATCATACATAACATGTCTCAAACACATGTTTCAACCATAGGACTATCCTATCTGAAGGTCAAAGGTACTAACGAGAGGACATACTAAGGATAAGATAAGCACTAGACAACCGATAAAGGAGACGTCTAAAGCACATACCCTCAAAAAGGAATGGGCATAACGAACGCATCTTCGCTTCTGTCTCCCAAGTAGCATTGCTTTTACTTTCTCTCCTTTTCCATTTTGACTAGTCGAACCTCTCTGTTTCTCAACTCCCTAA